>OX346247.1:35503636-36998892 GCA_947049315.1 Epistrophella euchroma | reverse complement strand
AACACAAAATTTCAGAAAAATGGTTGTAAATGGCACCTTTCATCGAATAATTTTTTTTTTTTTAATTTTTACTTAACTCAAAAATAAAATAGCTGATTTCGGTCATTTTTAAAAAAAAAATCAATCCACGATTTTATCGTTTAAAAAATATTTATTTTGAATTTAAGAAAAGTCATTTTTCTTTTTGAGAACTCAATATTTTTTAAAACTTAATCGATTTTTTAAATTTGACATCAAGGGATTTTTAAAATTTTGTAGAATATTTTAAACAAAAATTATTATTCATACAGCCATAGTGACAATATGTATTCAAAACTTAAAACCACATTGTGATTGTACCTACATAAGAGCAAGTTCGGGCGACCAAGTCGTGCATTTTATTTTGTTTTTGTTCCATCAAAATTTAATGTAGCAGAGGAATTTTGAACAATTGAAAGTGATTTCTTTTTATTTTAACTACGGGATTTCCGACGTGAATATAAAGTTTTTCGTATTTTTAAGTTTCAAGATTTTGAGTTATCTGGATTTTTAGAATTTGGAGTTTTCTCGATTTAACATATTCAAGATTTAAGTCCTTGAGGTTCAATGCGATTACTTTAAATAAACGATTTTATGCTAAAAAAAAGTCAAGAGAAACAATTTTTGATTTTTAGTAAATTTTAAATTCAATATTATTTAAAATATTATTTAATTATAACGAAATCAATATATCCTTAGCAAATGTTTAGGCGAATAAACCAACAGATAATTGCGATGGCGGAATAAAGTGTGAAAAGTTTAGTGCAACTAAAGGATAGGTTTTTTTTTCATTTTGTGAAATTATAAATACCTAAATAAACCGAACTTTTGTAAGAGTGCATTTTTCATTTATTTAAAAAGAAATTATTGTCGAAATTTTAGATCTCGTTCATATTGACACAAAGGTAAAGGTTTTAAAGTTAAAACTTTTGATTTATAGACATGAAATAACTCCGCCTCAACGAAGGAGAAATGTAACAACTTCCCTTCCTTCCATATTATTTTCTTTCTTTTTTTTTTTGTCTAAGTCCCTTTGCACACAAGGCAACAACACACTACGTTTGTGTGCGTTCAACCAAGGTAATTTAAAAGGAAAATACAGCAAGTCTCTTCGTGTGAAAGGTACAAGAGATTGTTAAGGAGATTTAAAGAAAACGTCAAAAAAATCACCAGCAACTAGTATCTTCGTGTGAAAGGGGACTAACCTACACACTTTAGCCTTTTGTCGAGTCTTAAGCAAAACACCCAGTATAGTAGTCGTTACTTCAACACAAATTGATTGGGTTTGTAATGATTTAATTTGCTTAGCATTGCAGGTCAAACTAACTTTTCCTGGGCCAAACTGGTTTATTTTATAGGCTTGGTAGGATATATTTATTAAGTTAACTATAATACTTAAAAACGCCAAGAGGTATTAATTAATTCTTGAACAAAAGGTCACAAAAATTGGAAATAATTTATATTAGTTAAGTCCAGAGCAATCTAGATTGTCCTGTGCTCAAATATAGTATATTCTCTTTTATAATAATTGACAGTTGCTAACAGTTCGATTGATAGTAACGAAAAGTGCTAATTTATAAGCAAAACTTAATTAATATTTTTTTTCCTAATATTTTCGTCAAAAATACAGTTAAATTTGAAAAAAAAAAATATTAACGGCACAATTCAGCATAAGTTGAGCACAAATAAAGTCTTACAAGAAATTATAAATAAAAAAAAGTATGCATACGCCCAAGTGAACTGTAATGTTTTCCTCCTATTGTTTTCTTTTTCGAACGTTATATTTTAAAATGTTTTAATTTGTTACCTTCCAGGGCAAAAACTTGTGTTGATCTAAATAAAATTTAAATCAGCTGTTAAGTTAAGACGACTATTCGCACTAAAACTAAAACCTACATCATCTGCAAACGCTGTTTGTATACCCATTTAAGAGGCTGC
Organism: Epistrophella euchroma; assembly: GCA_947049315.1. Lineage (NCBI taxonomy): Eukaryota > Metazoa > Arthropoda > Insecta > Diptera > Syrphidae > Epistrophella > Epistrophella euchroma. Next base: position 36,996,936 of record OX346247.1, on the reverse strand, counting down.
GTGCGCGCCTTCCATATAGTGATATTCCGTTTTTTAAATTAAACATTTTGCCTACTTGCGCAATTTTTGAAAATTTGAACTTAATTTTCTATTTCTTAATTCTTAATTTTTCTTTAATCATAAATCGATGGGAAATTATAATTGTTTTTATTCTTTATTCAATTCATTATCTTGCCTGAAAACTACACCTTTTACTTTTTCCTTACGTCCGCTCTCCTCTCCTACACAAAGTAAACCACTATGCTGCTTTTTCAGCAACCTCAATATTGTTTCACTATTTCCTTATGAAGGTACAATGTTTGGCTTAATTTCTTCTACGGCGTGCATTTTACGCTTAAGTTTTAAATTTTACAGGTACAGCTATACCATTTCATTCTACCGCTGAGATAAACAATCTATGGAGGCCTCGCCACAAACTTTAAGTGCCAGTTGTACAGTCGTGGTTCAAATATTGATTCGTGGTTCAGAAATTTTAATTCGCACGCATTTCGGTGGACTATGGTTCGCAGGCATGTAATTGGCTATTTACAGCTTGAACCGTGCGTCGTTAAAGCTGAGCTAATCCGACAAAATCTGCAAGTTAAAATTGCTGAATCACGGGTTAAATATTGAACCACATTTGTACAACTCGCCCTAAACCACACAAAAGATAACACAAATTTAATTAGCTTTGAGAATATATTATTTGTGTCACATCGAAATCAGTCCATTGAGCTTAACCCAACCAAACATAAAGTTCTTAAGATGAAATCTATAAATAGATCAAAGCTTTTATTGCTGGCATTCATTATTTAATATTATTTATGTGTATTTCCAAAATTAGTATACAAACAAATTGCAAAATATTGTTGATTTTATGAATAAGATAGAGAATGATAGATTAATAAGGGCCACTTGCACAGAAGTTTTTTTTTGACAGCAGTAATTCCTGACTTATAAATAATTAAAGCTATCTGACTGATTTTAATCAAATCATGTTGTAGCAAAATATTTTTTTCTCTATCTCAGTTTAAAAAGTTATCTTCTTCTCGTTCTCTGGATAAAAATATTTAAACTCTGAACGTCAAATTTTAGAATTTCTTACGAGAAAAGCAGTCAAAGCGTTAGAGTTTGTTTATTTTTCAATATGTTTTGTGTGTGTTGTGTTGGTGATCCTAAAAAAATAATCTTATCCGCTTGTTATTTATGTATTTCCGTTCGTGCAATTTAAAAACGAAAAGTTTTCGTTCTATGCAAGTGGCCCTAACACATATTATGTGTTATTTTATAAATAAAATGAGACTAATGAATATTTATCACATAAACTGGTTTTTAATGTAAACATATCGTATCGCATGATAGTGTAGCTTGAACTTAGCTTCTGCTTTTAAGTTTTCTAGAAATAAGTTTTTTGTTCCACTTATGCTGGCAAAAGTATGACAATTTAGTCTGAAAATGGAATAAAATATGCAAACATTTATGAGACTGTAAGACATGCGCTTACTCAGACAATTTGAATAATATTGAAATAAATTGAAAAGTATATTTTTAGGATTGACATCAGTATAGGTACAGTAGTCCCTCGATAATGTGAACTAATTAAAACATTTTTTTTTTTCGGATTAAAGAGAGATTTACATTGCTGGAACTTTTTGCCAGTGCTTATAGAAACTGATAAAAACAACAATATGTACCTACACAACTGGCAGAAGACCATCTTTTATGGCCGCAGCTGCATTCAAAACCTTGAAATACGTCTAGACGAATAACAGTTAACCCTTTTTCGGTTAGCGTTGCGAAAACGCAACATAATACCTGAGAACTTCTGGTACCTAACTTATGATATTATTATAGATTATTTATGAATTTGAAAGTTAATTGAATTATCTAATCGAACTGTTTCTGGATTTTTATCAAATAGGTATGAAATTTTCGAAATTTTGTGGTAGAATTTTTGACATATTTAAAAATGTCATTAGAATTAAAAAATTTCAAAATAATAGGCCTGTTCCTTTACTTTGAAACTCTGTGATTTTCTGTGCATTTTACTGCCATTTTTTTTTTTATATGAACTTGGACAGAACATTGGACTGAAATTCACACAAATGCACAGAAAATCACAGAGTTTCAAAGTAAAGGAACTAGGCTAATGTTAGCTACAGATAAATAAAGGTTCAAATTATATTCTGAAATAATGTTGACGCAATTTATGTGAGTTGCCTGTCTGATAGGTGAGATGAAAGCTTTGAGTTTTCGCAACGCTCGCCTAATCCAGTAGCATTTGAGCCTAAAAAAATATTACCTTTCGTTGCGTTTTAAAATAAGGGTCAATTGTTTTTTTTATTTTTTGTAAAGTTTTTGATTTTTATCTTTTTAAGGGTTAGTTTATGAAACTTCAAATTTATAGAGCGTATAGGTAATTTTGGTCTAGATTTTTGAAAAAAATAATAGTTTTTTAATTTTTTTTTTAATTTTTGAAAAACAAAATATAACTTTTTTAGTTCAATTTTTGTTTGCAGTTTTTGATTTTTATCTTTTAAAGAGTTGTTTTCAGAAACTTCAAACTTATACAAAAAACAGATAATTTTAGTCGTCATTTTTAGAAAAAAAAAATAAAATTTGAGAAAAATGAGCTTTTAAATTTTTTTCATGTTATTTTGGGAAAAATTATTTTTCCGCATGCAAAACAAAATAATAAAGAAAAATTAAAAGAAAATTACCATAGAAATTCACATTTTAGAGTCCGAAAGTTTGGAAATTTCACATTATAGAGATGACAATATAAAGTTTTGGCGGTTCACATCTTAAAGAAATTTACATTACCGGTAATTCAAATTATCGAGGGACTACTGTATTTGGTTTGAGTCTAAACAATAAATAAAACGTAAGCGATGGCAAAAACCATAAATTAGCTATGAGAAACTAAATTTTATGCCATTTGCATCTTTAAAGTACCTGCTACAAATTACTGTTTTTTTTTATAAAGATCGCATTAAACAACTTTAAAACAAAATTTGAGATTTTCTAAGTTTGAAAAATTTATTAAAGAACTAATTAGTAAAAAAAAAACACTTGCAAAGAAAACCTAGCAAATTTTAGTCAGTAAATCATTGAGAAATTTCCCTCATAATTTGGAGCCGTTCAGATATTACTCTACTTAAAATATTTGATCTTTTAAAAAATAGGTCAAGCGTCTTTTAGATCTCATTATTCTTCACACATTTGCTTTTTTTAACATTTATGTTTTTGGTGTGATTTGATTCCTTTTTTTTACAATACAAAATTTAAATTTATCAATTTTTTCATGAACTGAGCCCTTACGTCCCACTGTGGTCAAAAATGACTTTTTTCATTGCAAAAATCATATCTACAATTTAATATATGTATTTTTAAGAAAATTGCTCCCAGGGTGTTTCCAAATTATTAACAGAGAAATACATTTAAGTAAAACTTGAAAAACAGTTAAAATCTTGGAATTTTGTAAAAACGTCTTATTCACAGGGTGCTCCAAAATAAACTTGTATAAAACAGTGGAGTCATAAAGTTAACAACCAGATTTTTGATATTTTTAGTAAGTATAAGTATTAAAACAATATTTTATTTTCATCTTGTGTCTCATCAACATATCTTATAAACTGTTTAAGCGACCACTTTTATGTGGAACAGTAAAGAAAAAAGTAAACAGACCCAATTTTTAATAAATGGTTTTTGGTAAGGCAATACAAAAATTAATCTCCTACTTTTTGCAGGGTGAAAAAAAAACATATTCACAACATTTACATACTTTAGTTTAAATGACTCTTGTATTTTTGGAGGAATTTATTCAAAAAGGGGCGTAGAAGTGGCTTGTTTAAAAGATTGTAAGTCCATATGCTTTTACAAACTGCTATTTGAATAAAAAGGGACGTGGAAATAGCCGAGTTTTTTACGATGGGCTTTTTACGATCAGGATAATAAAAAAAATTTCACATTCTCATCTCTTTTGAGAAAGAAAATAACTCAAAAATTTCAAAAGTAAAACTACTTTTAAGACCAAAATGTTAGCTGCGGAAACATGCTTTTTTTTTAAACAAATCGCATTATCTCAAAACATTGCAAAAAGTTGCAGCTGCACTTTTGCATATGGTTTAACAAACAGATAGGTTAAAATATTTTTGTAATTTTTCAGCAGTATCTAGCGTGATTTTTTTGTAGCTCTACTCAAACCTCAAAAACTCATTAAAAAATTGCTTTTTGTTTTATTTATTAAAAATATAATATATCTAATTTTTTTTTTTTTAATTTGAAATATCAATTTACTTACAAATAAAACAACCACGTAACTTTGCAGAAAAGTAAGATTTTGAATGGAAAATGTTTTAATTACAAAAAAAGAAAATGAATGTAAATTCGTTTATATTTTATGTTATTTTTTTACTCTTGAACAAAATGGTCCAATTTTGAAAAGCTTTAAAGCTCTGTTTATATTCCTATTAGAAAGAAAACCAAAACATATCACGCCCCATAGGTATATGAAAAACACCAAATTTCTCGGGAAGTGCTCCATAATTTTGATGATCTTTCAGTAAGGCAGTCAGTTATGGTCCTTTATTTCAGGAACCACTAACGCTAAGGAGTGGAAAAATTAGTGAGTCTCCTATGCTTGTTAAGTTAAGCAAATACGACAAGTTTTTGACTTTATTGCTTTCGAAGTTAGAGGGGGATTGAACATCGCTAGAGTTTGTTCCTTTAAAAAGGGGTTGTGCTGAAAACTTTCAGCTCGGCACTACCGTATCTTTTGATTCTTCGCCTTCTTTCTCAAAAATCTAAATAGCGTTATTGATATTACGCTTTGTTCTTCCAATTTCTGATGCAATGTCTTTGGTGCATGCAAAGGACCTTTGAAAGATTGTGACTTAAATAATATTGCGAGATTACTTTAAACTTCAAGAATGTTGTTAAAAAAGTCGCGCAGCTCGAAAGGCCTCTTTTCCTTTAGGAACCAGATTATCATTTGCTTTATAAAGCTCCTAAGCACGTAGGGGTTCGAAAAGAATTCTTAGAACAGTTGAAGTTGAATACAATTCATCATCGCCGTCATATATGAAGTTCACGCAATTATTATTCTGTATCCTCAGATTCGATTACTATTTTTTAAAGATGTTTTTTTCATCATCCTTTTAGGTTTTGGTCAGGGCTTGTAACCTTGGGATGTTATTTTTACGTTTTTTATGACATCCCTCTATTTATTCAATCGCCCTTTTTTCATGATGCTCTTATACTTTTCCTTCTGGAAAACCCAGTATTTCGTTTTGCGTACTATTTTCTTAAAACGAAAAAAAAAATCCACAAGCATTAAAAGTCAACACAACAACTTCTTGTCCTTCAAAAAAAATTAAAAAAATGGTGTGACATAGGTGTACACAGCTCTTTCTCTTATTTCAATGTATATTTTGCTTTAATTAAAACAAACACATTAATTTAAATTCATGAACAGAAAAAAATTGCAAAAGTATCTTTCCTTATTCGCCACAACCAACTTCAACGTCATGTATGTATGGCGGGCGCACGACACCCTCTATTCTTCTATTCGAAATAAATCCCATTCATTTCAATGTTGTGCCAAATAAATCGCAATTAGAACCACAATTACGGGCATTTGTCTGAAGCGCATGAGACGCGTGCTCATTAATTTAATTATAAAAATAAAAAAAATAAAAAAAATAAGAAAAAAAAAAAATGTTAATAATACTTGCACCAAGCAGAAAGTTTAAATATGTACATACATACATATACATAATATGTACATATAGAAAAAAAATATTGTTCTGTCAAAATGACTTTTCTTCATTTCTGCTTGTTTTTTCTTTCTTTCTAAAACAAAAAAAAAAAAAAAAAACAAAAAAAAAAAACTGAAAAATAATAAAAAATTAAAAACAACCAACAACACTGCAACTGACCCCTTGTGTGCTCTTAACCCATGACGCACACTTATAACCGAGGTCGTGTTCCAGTTTAATAGCCTTCGTTTCCGGAATACCTACTAAAAAAGTGAAAAAAAAAACGGTGATTCAATTCCATCATTTGAAACGCCACAGTGCGTCGTCGTTGTCGTCTACACTACGCCTACACTATGTTTGTTGGGGCTAGGCACCACAGCCACTGTGCTATCAAACCATCATATCGTCTTAAACATGATGAGACTTTTGAAACATGTCATCACCTTTAACGACAAAGGCGCTTGACTCGAAATGCTAAACTCTGCTACTATACCATACTCGTTGTCGTTCATCCTGGCCTGGCCTGGCATATAGTTGATATAAAGAAGAGCTCTCTTTAAGGATTCCACTCCGCCTCTCATCATTAAAATGCGACTTAGGGGCAAGAATATGAAATGAGTACGTATACCTATGAGTACAGTTTTATGTTTTAAATTTATATTCTTACTCGCGAACGAAAATATGCGATATGTCGGTTGAATATTATTATTATCCTTATCTTTTTTTTACCATGTAGGTATACATGTGAGAAGAATTGTCATCTTTTACCTCGGCAGACCTATATGCAAAACACTTTCATTACTGAAGACGGAAACTACGAGTAGGTACCTACACCGCATCGGCACTCATCGTATCGTTTCGTGTTATTATCCTTTATTCCGAATTTGCATTAAAAAACAACAACAACAAAAACACATTAAAAAAAGAACTGACATGATGAGTTTTTGTTATAATCTTTAAGCCAACTTCACCTGCTGACAAGAGAGAGCGAGAGAGAGAGAGATCGAGCGTTATATTTATGACCCGCTGCTAGGGATTTTTATCTTTTCCTCTTGAATTTTTTTTTTTGTTGTGATAATCTTCATAGCCAAAAGAAGAGAATTCCATATTATCGCAGGAGGCGTTTTTGTGAGTGTCCTAGCCGACACAATACAATACGTATCCTGATTGCATACAACTTAGGTAGGTATAAGAGGTACAGGGATTCCTCCTCACTACCCATTTTCCAACTCCCTCAAATAATATGGAGCAGCGACAGTATGATATGTAGGCATGTGCAGGGAGCGAGGAGAAACAACATCGACATTATTTACACATGACGGAACCAAGCACTTGAAGGACATTATAAAGAAAACACATCCCCCAACGCTTGAAACAAAAGAAAACGAAGAGAGTCCTTAAAATACAAAAAAGAAAAAAAAAATCTTTAAAAAAGCGGTATGATGAATCCCCTGGAGGCACATGAAGACTGGATGTTAGATAAACGAAGGCAAAACACACTACACTCACGTGAGCAGATCTCATCATATCCCAGCCCAGGACCAAAAAGCGTTTGGTGGATGTCAACAAATGAATCTATGCTTTTAGACATATTAGTCAGGCACGGATAACAACAAGGACGACAAAAACAAAAAAAAAAAAAATCCAGGCACTATAGCAATAATTATTATAAAATCGCTCTGAAGTTTGAATTTGTGTGAGTTATGTATACGAGTATTTAGATATTTTTTTTTTTTGTAAACAAAAAGTCCTGCAGAGAAAGTGAGACGCACGGGCGGCAGCGGCGTCGTTGGCATATAGGAAAAAATACCCCGTATTTGAGGGTGATCCTTTAGGATAAATGTGGAATCATTAATTTTTTTTTATTCACTTCACTTTTACGATTTCACTCTGCTTTGGAGTGTAGGCAGTTTTTTGTTTTGCTTTTGTGATTATTTCATTTTTTGGATAATAATAATTCCTTTGACATGTGAATTGAGAGACGACGACACACGTCGAGAACGTAGACAACGACGATTCTGGTGTGATGATGATGTATCGAAGAAAAAAAAAAATAATAAAAAAAAAAATATACAGAATGATGAAGGACGAACCTAGAGAGGATAATTTTGGCTTCTATTTGTGCACGAAAGGACATATAATCCATAGACATACTTACACACATACATCATGCATATATCCATAAGTCATCGTATATCATCAGGCGATTAATATTAATGATGTATCTCACTAAGGATTCCTTCAAAAAAAAAAAAAAAAATAATAATCTTTTCTTACCTATCCCTACCTATATGTAGATAATATTGTTTGTCATATACATACTATAGCAAAAAAAAAACATATACTCTTATATCATACTCATGGTACTTATACTCGATGTCAAGTCAATCGGACTAGAATTTCGATGAGACGATTTCTGTGAAGAAGTTTCCATTTGTTTAATAGATCCCATGTGGAGGAAGATCAATTTTCCATCAAGGATGAAGCCGATATGTTTTTTTCGATTTTGTGAAATGTGAAAAATAATCATCGTTATCATTATTTTTTATTTACCTATATAACATATGTACACATACACAATACACTGAAGTTTATGCTCAATTAATTTCGCAAGAAAAGTTTTTAGGTAAATTATTATGAAAATTGTTTCTGGAGATTTCAATATGTATTTAAAAACAAACATTAAAGCACGACATCATGTCAAGGTCTTGTACTATTGATGATAATACCGAAACTGCCAAACGGATATAGCAGGATAACTGCATAGGCACTCAATGCAGATATAATTTGAATTGACAGACTGTTGGGCGCCAGTTTTAACATCAGTGGAAATTTTCAACAATTAGTTTTGAGGCCTAAGTAAAATGTGAAAATCCTCTTTCTGTTATGCACTTACCTTAACTAAGCAAACAAACTGAAATCTTAAATCGCGAAAGTGATTACGGCAAAAATTGCAAAACAACTAAAAAAATATTACCAACGCAAGCACGACTAAGCAACGGCTCAGAAAAAAACTGTTAATCTTGAAAAGAGACGATGGTAATGATTGGTCAAACGATCAAAACAACTAAACAGCGAAATGATCTATTAGCGAAATAATAAAACGGCTTGACGATATTTATCGAAATGATTAAACGGCGAAACGTTATTTCGCCAAATAATGAAACGGCGAAACAATATTTTGCGAAAAAACACTTGGCCAAATAGTAAACAATTTAACAAAGAAAAACTAAAGAATAATTTGCCAAATGAATTTTGCGAAATGATTGAAAATATTTTTAACAAAAAGCGAAATAAAAAACCGCCGAATGTTAATTGCAGAATGATTGAAAAACGTAATGAATAAAAAAGAAAATGTAAATTGCCAATTAAGAATTGCGAATTAAACAAAATATTTAACGACTAAGGCGAAACAAGAAATGCCAAATGAATTTTGCCAAACAATGGTGACCCTATCTATCTATCATTTATAGCTTCATCTAGGTGTATATTTGTGGTACTAAGAAAAACTTTATACATATATGTACATATATAAACATTGTGCTAAAAATTTGATGAAGAGATCATGCTGAATTGGAATGTTAACACCAACTCACTAAACTTTACACAACTCCCCAATGATCAAAAGACAAACAAATATTTATGCCGAAGGAAGCAAAATTTTCGTGGGATAAAATTCGCTTTCTTTTCCAATTTTTTTTTTTTTTAACATCAAACATATTTTGATTGGGTTGGGGTCGAAATACTGTAGGGTCAAAATACTGTTTTTAAAATACTGTATTTCAAAATACTGTAATTTAAAATTCTGGTTACACAAAATTCTGTATTTTAAAATTATGTATGGTCAAAATTCTGTATGAGTAAAATTCTGTATTTCAATAGTCTGCTTTTCAAAATTCTGTATTTAAAAAAATTGGTTTTGAAAATGTAAAAAAGTGCGCACTTTTTTACATTATCAAAACCAATTTTTTTAAATGCAGAATTTTGAAAAGCAGAATATTGAAATAAAGAATTTTACTCATAAAGAATTACTTAAATAATTCTGAACATTGAAAGTTTGAATGAAATGAAATCTGATATTACAACAATTTTTCTTGTATACTTACTGTCTAAATTTGTATTAAATTGTAAGGAAAACAAAATCCGGAAAGTTGCTGCACTCAAGCCTCATTATACATATTATCATATATCATAACAAAAAATTACCCTTAACAAAATATAATAAATATCCCCAAAATTGGAGAAATTACCCCATTTTCAAAATGAAAAAAAAAAATTGGAGAAATTACCCCAACTAAATGCAAAAAATCCATTTTTAATACTGAAATTTAACCGAAAAATTAAAAAAAATGAAAAGATGCCCTAAAACAATGAAAAATGACCTCAATTCATAAAATATTATCAATTTTTTGTTGTTGCTTGTATGTAAATTTTTTGGGAAAATTTTCGTGTTTTGCTTGGGGCCTTTAATTTAAAATTCATAATATTAAGATGTCAATGTAAAACCTCCTTAAAAACTCAAATTCTATAATGAATTTTGCAAATAAAACATTTCAGACTTGTACCAATATTGCTGAAGAATTTTAAGTTTCATCGTTAAATTCTATAATTTCCACATATCGAGATTTAAAAGAAATATATTCACGAAAATAGAATTTATAAAACGTTGGTAACAAATAAGTATTTTACTCGTTTGTAAAAAGATCGTACTTGAATGAATTTTTGTAAATGTAAATGCAAAAAATTCTATTTGTACTTGTACGTGCTTAAATATGATATTGTTAACAATTTTTTCTTCGAAATATAGAACTTGGACACAACCAGCTTTTTGGAAACAGAATTTTGCACTTACAGCATTTTAAACGTACAGATATTTGGATACAGAGAATTTTGACATACAGAATTCTGAAAAACAGAATTTTGGTCGTACAATATTTTCAAAAAAAGAAAAAACTGAATCTTGGTCATACAGTATTTTGATAGCTAGAATTCTGACCCGCTCCCTTGCTATTCAAAATTAACTGTAAAGCTATGATATACATATTTTTAAAACTAATTAATAAAATATGCTGATAAAAAGTACGTATACGCCACAGTGACTCTACTTATTTTGTATTATTTATTTTGAAGTGTACTTTTACAAAAAGATACTAAAAACAGGGATAAAATAAATAAAAAGGATTTTTACATTTGTGACATGGGTTACAAAAAAATGGAAACATAAAAATTTATCAGCGTGAAACTGTGGAACACGTTTGACTAGATTTATTTGATAGGCCTTAACAATTTGGTTATTTATTTCTGCATCTGATGGTAAATCCTCTCGGTATCACAGACTTAAAGGAGTTGATTATTGTTCATCAACATCGAATACTCACACGAAAAAAGCGTGTGCAAAAAAAAAAAAACAGAGTCAACCCAAAGAAGACGATCACCGATTTATTTCTGTTCACGAGTGTTATGACTCGTCATTCACGACAAATAGCCAAAGAGTACGAACGAGTATACCTTGTAAACGAGTTGATTCGAACAAAGTTTTCACGAACAAAATTACCTAAAATCTACCTACCCTTCAACGACGAACGACCACACTCGAGAACAAAATGTTCATGATATTCACTTTGTTCACAATCACCCATTTTGGTTCGAGTATACTCGCTTTGTTTTGAGTATACTCGAAAATAGTTCCAACTATTCACGACCATTTTGCTCGTGGGCATAAAAGTCGAATGGGACTTACGAGTTCGAACAATTTGTTGTAATTTTAACTCGTGAATAACATGACACGCGAGTGAAGAAGCAGAACGATTGAATATGAACGAACATAGAGAAAAAGCGAAATTGTTCGAGCATATTCGAACACATTCATTTTAATCTCTCGTAGGTACAATCTGGCTTCCCAAATTTGTCCCTACATTTTTTTTTTGTGTTTCGGTTTTGTTAAATTTATTTATGCGCCAAAAAAGAAAACTAGGTACTAATCTTGTTTATCAATTTTTTTTTATTATTTATCCCAGTTCGAATTTAATATTCATAGCTAATACCAGGACAACGTCAGTCGGGTCCGCTACTATAATAATTAAATAAACTCGATTTTCAAAAAAAAAAAAAATTTGGCATCGTTTTTGAGAAAAGTAAAATTAGTTTACAGACCACAAAATTTTGACTGTTAAATAACCCGAAAAATGAAAAGAAGTTCCTTAACAGTTGTATAGAAGGTACAGGTAGAAACCAATATTCTTGGTAGTCGAATTTGAATTTTTGTATTTTTTTTATGTAAAGGGTAAAGGGAATTAGCAAAAAACACAATTTTTATACCATAAAACGAGTTCCATAAGATCTATAAAATTTTGATTATATCTTATAAGAAGTGTAAGGTACCTCATAAATATTTTTATTTTTTTATATTAAACTTGTTTATTATTTTAACGATGTGTCTATCTATCTGCTTGCAGTAAAACAAAACTTCTTTACTGCAAGCTGCAACCATAAAATGACACTTTACCAAGAACTTATAAAAAAAAAAAAGTCTATTTTGTTTTTCTTTAAGGACAAAATTTAACCAAGAAATCATAAAAAATCTGTGGTTGCAATGTATACAATCCGCACGGAGAAAAACGATTCTCAAGCATCGTCGACGTCGTCGTCATCGTCATCGTCGTCTGCCTCTGTAATTTGGTCGTTCGTTCGGTCTTTTTCACATTTTTGTTTCTTTTCAGATTATATAGATGTTTCTTACGTATTCCTATCCATCCATCTTGGGATTTGTTCCAGTTTAGCGGATGAATCCTGCTGCTACTTCTGCTAAAGGACACTCTAGAATGTATCTACTTTACGAATAGTTAAACCATATCTATACAAGTTTTATACTCGTTCTACGTGCAAACAACCAAAAACAACACTAAATACCTACAAGTACAGGTGTTTTCGCCTTGGAAGGATACTATCTACTTAAAAAAAAAAAAAAAAAAAAATAGAAATAAAAGAAAAAAAAATTAACAAAAAAAAAATGCAAGGGAGTAATACAACTTTCATTTGTTTCTTCTGCCCCAAAACATGACAGCATACAGATTCTTTTGCACACACACTCATGCTACCAACCATACGACCTGTCTGAGAAAAAAGAGATGGGGTTGGTAATGGTCGACCGAAGGGATGCTGTCTGAATGGATGAATGCAAAAAAAAAAAGGATGCGAAATCTTGTATTGTTATAAATGTGTGCCCATTCCCTTTACACGAAGATCCATGGAGGATTCATTTTAGTTCTTCAAAGGGAGCAGCGCAGCAGTACACCAACGAGAAAGACAATCAAACAGCCAAAGAAGCCGTTTATGAAACTTTCCAGTTCAGTGACGTATTTGTAGTTTTGTGCTCTTGAAGGCTCATGTCGCAAAACCTTAGCGATGCCAATCATGTCATATACCTATACAAAATTAAGGTAACAAGTATTATTTCTGTAGTGGTGCCGAAGAACCATGAAAATCAAATTATGCTTTAAAAGTTCAGAAAGTCAGTTTTTATCTCATAATCACAAAATATAATATCTATGGCAAGGCGCGCACCTAAGTGGCGACCGAGTGGAATGATAGTGGCGTAGTGAATAAGTGGCAAGTGGCATTCCTAAAACCTATGTAAACAAATGAAGACGCGCTCATCAAAGTGAAGTGACGTTCGCTTGATATTTGGCAAGTTGTGTGGTTCCTGTCTGGTGCCACTTATTTCGAACATGTTTAATTTGCAAGTGGCAAGCGAGTGGTGATGAAGTGGATTTTATTACTGTAAAAGATGTTTGTGATTATTGACTTAAGTAGGTCGTCTCGAATATTTTGAAATGTCAAAATAAATTCACATTGTAACTGAAGAATCGGTGACATCATACGTAGAGTTTGCCACCGCAGTGCGCGTTGAATAACTTTCATAACACTGCGCCAAGCCAGCACTTCACCAATCCACTGCCACTCACAACCCTACTATACCCCTCCACTTTGTCACCACTTCAGTGTAAGCCTTGCCTAATGTCGTAAAATTTCGTACCATGGCCAACCTACACTTAATGATTTGCGGAAGTTGAATCCAGTGATACTGCCTACTTTTTCGATATAGGGTCGTCATAATTTGGTTCAGAATAAGGTGCGAAAATGAAGAATTTATACAAAAACAATCCCAAAGTCATCAAAATTTACTCAAATTATAATGAAAAAACATTTTGGTTAAATTTGTACTTTTATAAAAAAATATTTAAATGCAGACAATGTACCAAATTTACGAATGGAAATCCAAAATATAAAGTTATTTTCCAAACGGATTATTACCCCGAAAGCTTGAGTTGGATTAGAGTCGAATTTTCGATCCAGGTTTTCGTTCCTATAGAGTCAAGAGTTCAATTTTGAGGTGATTTTAAATGGAAATATGGTGTCTCTCAAGTTAAATCTTCAGGTAAGGTTTTTAGGCACAAAGTTTGAGTCGACTCCATTCATGAAGTATAGAGTTGAATTAGTTCAAGTTCATTTCAAGTCGATGCAGCACTAGAGGCTGTAGAGATTGATAGATTAATGCGGCTTTAAAAAAAAAAAAAAACTTAAAGAGAACTTTTTAAATTGAACTAGCGTGTGCGAAGTTCCATACCACGTCGCGTATGCATTTTTTTGTAAATAGAGAAAAACAATTCATCAAAATAGCCTTTTAAATGGACGTTAACCAACTTGACGTACGAAAATAAACATTGCAGTAAAATTTATTAAAGATTCAATAAAATAAGAAAAGTGCGTATACGCCCCAGTGCACCACCATTTGATAGATTGTATCTCTTTATAAAGCATCTTGTTTATTAAATAAATCTTATGTATTTTTTTTTTTAATAAGACTAGATACATTATGAAATATTTATACAAACCTTGATAAATGCAGCGTTCTAGAAGTGGCGGCTACGGCACGCGTGCGTTTAGGTACTTAAGTTTTGTATATTTGCACTATAATTATACTATTACTACCAGACCCAGCTAACTTCGTTCCACCTATTATTGATTAAATTATTAATGGTCCTTTCGAAAGTCGAGCAAGCCCCAATTGTTATCACGACTTTCCGAATTTTCCAGCCTAATTTTCCAATTTTCATCTCCGTAATATTTTAAACTGGTTTAATACAAATCCAAAAAAATTCTCATAAAAATCGAATGAATGATTTCCACGATTTTCCTACTTTTTCGGTCGAGTTTTCTAGTTTTCGGTCGAATTATCCAATATTGGCCTCCGTTGTGTGTTGTGTCTACGTTCTTTAACTCTCACATGCATAAAATTGGTCAAGAAGCGATTAAAACTGAAACAAAATACATGAAAAATGAAACAACATTTTTCAGCGTTTCTCGACTGGTTTTTTCGATGTGAGAGTTACAGAAAGTAGGCACTGGTTCAATTAAACTCCATTATAAAAAAAAAACCCGCAACCGAATCGGATGATGTTTAGCCGAGTTATGTGCGTACGAACACAAAAAGAGATTAATTTTTATATACATAAGTAGATTACGAAAATTTTAAATCCACAGACCAACCATGATGTATGCAAATAGAGTACCTTTTATATCTTCACCAAAATGTTGTGGATTCCAACATTACAAACCACCAGCAATTATGCATAGTATGTATGTAATTTAGATAAGATAAAACCAAATACCCACACTGAACACATTTGCTGCAACCTGTAAGTGCCATTTTCGGCAAACTATAATAATTATCATCCCATTTTCAAGTAGAACTAAACATTTAATAAATGTTAACGTCCATCGAAAATAAAATATGAATTGAAGAATTATTTTTTTGCCGCCTCTAAAACTTTGCTGCCCTGACTATATCCCATTCTGCCCATATGGTAAATACATATTGCTAATTCAATTGAACAATAATGACACTTTCATCTATGGTTGATTGTATGTTTTACTTGTAAAGACGAGCTTATCGACACTATGGAGTTTGATTCTGGGTTAGGTTGGACTCGATTGTCATTTAATTGTGCTCAATGATTCAATAGAGCTCTTTAACAAACAGCAATATACCTCTGTCTCGTTCATTTTTAAATGTGTCAAACTAAAATTCTTGGCACAAATGATATTTAAGCGACAGCCATTTGTTTGTTTTGTTTTGAAGGCAAATAAATCTTCGGCATTGTTTTTTTTCCTTTTTTATAGAAAACCTGCAAGTAAAAATGTTTTTGTACTTTATATAAGATATTTTAATCTATTTATTGCACAAAATATAGCTAGATTTTCGAAATTAAAACTAGCCCGTCCTTTTTTTTCTTTCCAATTTCAGCTGTCATTTGTGCCAAGTTTTTGCAGTCATTTGAAACTGACAATTTGGTAGAGATCTCTTTTCAATGGTACACGAACAAGCCGTACGGTGGATAAAAACCAACGGAGAGCAGTTTCAGTATCTAGTTTTTTTTTTTTGTCAATTTACCATTTACTTGTTGTTTTGCCACAGATGTTTTGCTTCTATCGAAGCCAAGTTAAGCATGCGAAAAATAAAATCTTATGCAAAAATGCTCGCTTACAAAAATTATTGAGGTGAATGAAAATCTTTTTTTTTTCATACAAAGAAATGTAATTATGCATTTCAATCAAAAAAAAAAAATATTTATTTACCACATATTATATACATAATTATTTGCATGCAAAAAAAATAATTTCTGACTTTAGGGGCCAGTTATAGCTATCATTAGCTGCATTTTATTTTCCCCCAGATCTGATCCGGATTGGATTTGGAAACATAAATACAAGTAATACAAAAACAACACAAGATCCAGGTCTGCTTCTAGATTTGGATTTCGAAATCCATTTTTTGAACACTTCCCTAGCAATATTTTAATTTTATAGGTTGGTACCACTGCTGAGATTTACAGAAAAAACTCAATAAAATTAAAAATTCTCGAAATCAAACAAATGCCGCCAACATTCCAATTTTTTTTATGAGTTTTTCTTCATTCAATAGAGACGACGCGTCGCGAGGCACGGAAAAAATACATAAAAACTATTAACGTAATGAAAATTAAACTAAAAAAATAAAACTGTTCCATTTTAAACATTCAATACCAAATATTATTTCAAATTAAATTAAAAAAATAAAACTGTTCCATTTTTAAACATTCGCTCTTCCTTAGATACCAAATATTATTTCAAACAAGATTTGTGAAAATTTTCCTTTTGTCAATTTTATTATGCAAATAAAGCCAACTATGAGAAATAAATAAATTTGTGATCCAGTTTGTTTTATTATCATGATCTGATCTGGATCAGATCTGGAGGAAAATAAAATGCAGCTATTGAAAACCATCATTCAAAATTTTAATTGTTAATTTTTGGACATTTAGAAAGTGAAATCGGTAGATATTTTGATGCCAAAATATAGGCCATGACTTGAATTATTATTCTAGTCGAAACAAATTTTAATTTTGGCCAAACCTTCCACTTAATATGACTTTTATTATTTCAATGATTGAACTCCTTTACCAATGAACATTGAAAAATTCAAAGCCATTTTACTTCAAAGTTTGGGCCGGAATTAATTTTTTTTTGGCTAGATTAATAATTCAAGTCATGGCCTTTATTTTGGCATCAAAATATTTACCGATTTGACTTTCTAAATGTCCAAAAATTAACAATTAAAATTTTGAATGATGGTTTTCAATGATAGCTTTAACTGGCCCCTTATAGTCTTCCAGTTAAATATCAGTGTAATTTAAGTGCGGTGTACGAATCACTTCTACAAAAGAAAAATTATTTTTACTTTGAATTATTTGATATTATAGAATACTAGAAGATCCGTGCTCACGTTGCTTTGCAAAGTTTAAAAAATAAAAAAAAAATAATGATCTCAATGTACAGCGGATTTCTGATATGAAAAGACAGTGATTGGTACAGAGATTAAGAAAACAGATAGAAGGAAGGAGATGGGAAGGAGAGAAGATGCTAAAACCCTGAAATTATATTGCATAAAATGCTTTAAGTAATTCGTAAAAGTATTAAATTTATAAAACGATAATTAGTTTTTTTTTGTAAAATATCGAACATGTTTTAAATTAGGTATATAAATTTAATATTTGGTTGGTGTTAAATCCTGCACATCTTATATGACTGTAACTTCGGTCAATTTTCCAGTGTTTTAATGAATGCTGTACTATTTATTAGCTTATATAATTACGAGTTTTTAAGATGTTTCCAGGCAAATTTTTTGAAACTGATTGACATATAATACTTTGCGGGTTTTTTTTTCTTCAAAGCTTAGAGGTCCTTCATAGATCCTGCCATGTCTCAGCCCCCTTTCTTCTCTCTACGCTTTTACAGGTACATTATTTTGTTCAAGCAGATAAATAAAAAGCAAGCATTCCTCAATGGGTTTGGGGTTCCTTTCTTTCCATGGACTTTTCGTTTGCTCCCCTGCTGGTTTGATGTTGATGATGATGATGTTGGTAGTGGTGATGGTCGTCGTGGATTTATATTTATTTTTTTTTTCATCATCTTTTTCGTCATTTTTTTTTTCTTCATCCTTGATAAAATATTTTTTTATTTAAATTAAAACCAAAGTGAAATATATGACCGACTATGTGTCATAAAACATGTAACACATACAATCACTTATATACATATGATTGCGAATATTCTGCTTATCTGTAAAGAGGTATTGGTAAAGGTATCAGCAAAAAAACTTTTATAGACGAATTTTTGTTCCGAAGAACCTCTCTGATGTGGAACACTAAAAGGATTCCCAGAGGTCGAAATTGAGTCAGAGAGCGTGCAAGAAAAAATCAATTAAGACCCAAAAAGCAAAATGGCATCAGGATAACATACATATATCACGTGCATACCACTACATGCATACATATGTAATTTATGTGTCCATTCTCTGCAGTAAACACAAAACAAAAGAAAATGTTATAAAAGTTAAGAGAAAATAACCAAAAAAAAAAAGTTGCCTACGTTTTCTAGGTAAGGGAAAGGGTGTGTTGTTGGTGTGTATCCCCTTAACAAAGGATGTAAGAACTGGCATCAATGTCAACTGCCCATGAACTTTGTGTAGGTAGGTAGGTACGAGCCAATGAATATCGTTATACAGGACTAAGAATCTGGAAGCAGCCAGGAGCAACAAAAAAGCTTCATAATAAATTCTTCGAATGGGCCGTCACTTAAAATTTCTCTACAATTTTCATGTTCTCCCCCCGTTTACGTTTTTGTTACCTCAGCATCTGCATATTCAATTGTACCTATACAACCTTTTATGCAATAAGCTAAAAAGAGGTAACCTAATATGGCGACACTAAACTAATGTAGGGCTTCACATACTTTTCGTATGTGCTAGCTAAACCATATGAAAACAAAGGTTTAGATCTATACCTATAACTGATATGCATATCATAGAAAAGGAAAACAATAACGGTAATAGAACAACAAATGGGATAAAAGAAGTGAAAATAGGCATAACCCAACCAGGTTTTTATTGCAGGAGCAGAAGGTGTTTTTCTGTGTGCAAATGAAGGCAAACTAACTGCAGAAAGGGGTCACATTTTAAGTGTGGTTTAACTTTTGTTTTTTTTTTTTTTTTGTCAGTGAGTTGTTGAATATTTTCTTATGTACCTATACTATACCTTTATATTTTTTAATCAAAAGACCATAGAAAATCCTTGCAAGGTAAATGAAATGATTTTTCAACATTCATACTCTCTAACACATTTTGTATTAAATGGCGTTTGGTTGTATTTGATATAGCTCTCTTCATTACCATAAGGAAGACATGAGGCTTAATCCCTTTTACCACGTGGCTAAGAAGATTTCTCTACTACAGTTTGTTCGGCAATTTTGAAGCAGTAGAAAGTGAAATAGGTAGGTAACAATTTTGTGTTTCTTAAATTTAATTTTTTTTAAATCAGGGTACGAGTATACAGGTGTCAAAGTTAATGAGAATCCTTGAACGATTCCAAAGTTTTTAAGGACAAAAGCTTCGGAATTATACTTTTGCTGAAGTTATTTTTTTTTTTTTTAAATAATTTTGAACAGAAAAGTTTTAAGGAATTTACTAAGAACATTCAAAAGCTAAAACGGAAAAGTATATGTATAAACAAACACACACAGTCTTAAAAGAGGTTTCCAGCCGAGAACCATTTATAAATAGGTAAACAGCATTGACAATACCACCAGGTCCGATTTGTGAAAATTTTGACATTTCTCGACGTTTCGAGATCTCTGGACTCGGATTAAATTGGTGCAAAATTTTAGGCGATTTAGTATGATGTTAAAGCATTTTTAGTATGATGTTAGGTTAAAAACAGGCTTTTCCAAATTTTAAACGAGTTAGTATCGTATTATCTTTTTAACCAAATGCCTATTTTATATCTTTTTAGTATCATACTAAATCCAAGTGTCACTTTGGCAGCTCCAATTGCAAAAATGGGTTGAACTGCCACTGTTTTAGGCGTATTCAGCTAGAAAAATAGGTTTAATATGATACTAGTTAGATAATATTTAAAACTAAGAATATTTTAGTAAAGAGTTTTAAAGTTAGAAAATTGTTAAGCAGTATCATGCTAATACCTTAACATCAGGTTGTTTTAAAATTTTGCGCCATTGTTTTTAGAGAGATGTCTGTGTACGTACGTTCGGAAGCTTTATTTCGCTGACTATATCTCAAGAACGCATCGAGATATCGACTTCAAATAAATATTATTTTACAGATAAGAAGGCCAGAACGTGCATAAAGGATTTTCAGAAAAATTCAATGGGCGGTAAATTTAGAAAAGTTGTAAAATGGCTTGTTTCTCGAATATCTTAAGAACAAATAATGCTACCGACATCAGCCTGGTTTCATATTCTATTCATAACGTAGTTAAAAATTGATAATACTTGGTCTTATTTATTTAAAAAAAAAACACTAAAAATTTTTAAAAAATATCGAATATCTTGAGAACAAACAAAAATATTAACTTTGGGTTAATTTTATTTAATACACAAAGTTATAGTTGATAATTGGAAGAGTTTGTAAAAAAAATTCAGTTACCGGTTTTTTTTCTAGGGCAACAAAACTGCAAAAAAAAAATGCTAAACATTGTTAAAAAAAAATTTTCCTGCTCGAATATCTCGAGAACAACCAATGATATCAACTCCCGGATAATTTAAGTCTACACACAATAGCATAACTAGTTATTGGCAAGGTTTTTAAACAAATACAATTTACGGTTTTTTTTTCTAGGCCAACAAAACTGCAAAAAAAAACTGCTATTGTTGAAATTTTTCGTCTCATATATTTAGAGCAAACCAGCCTTCCCTTGATTGCACAACTTATAAGTTTTTTGAAGATTTTTAATTGGCAATTTTCTTATAAAAAATAACATCGGGTGTCGAGTTTCAAAGAGATCCAATGGGAAGTTATCAGTGTGGGTCAAACCCAGCCTCTTTTTTTTTTATTGTATGTATTAAGATCTTCAGATACCACCTGAAGTTAAGCTACCTATAGTTAGTTAGAGAAAATTTGAAATCACAGTTTTCGAGTTTCCCGGTTAATTATTAAAGGAAGCTTAAAGTTGAAAACTCAAATAATTTTATAAACAAAAAATCAGAACTACCGGTTCTAATGGAAGATCACTCTTCTATGAGATGACAAAATAACTGAAGAGTTTTGAGGACAAATAGACGAACTCTGAATTTTTGTATTGTTTTAGCTATGTCGTTTGTTAGGGTCATTCGAAATGTAGCTTTGAATTGGAGACGTCCTTCAGGGCTTTGAATTCTTTTGATTTCTACTTCAGCTCTTTTTTCGCACCGATTGCATTTCTTGGTCTTATTTTTGAGGTTGGCTTTATTTCCAGTCACGTGTGGATTCGATTCAAAGTTTTGTGAGAATAATGAGATTAATTTCTAGCAATTAACAAAAAAAAGGAAACAAACTCACGGATATAACTAATTATATCTCTTTAAATATTTTATTCGGTTTAAGGAAGATTATAGCGAAGATGAACATGATCATCTTTATATAGTATTCTTGCACACATTCGTTTTTTGGCATGAATCTGTCCTGCTCTACTTTTCTTGTTATTTGCAGATAAAGAAAGTCTTCCTTTTGCAGAACTTGAATGAAGATACGTGTATATAAAACCACCAGAAGATACTATCATATGAACGAAAGCAAAACATCAGCGTGCCATGTGTCTCATTAGGCAGTACGATACGAAGAAGTTTGAATTTTTGTACATTTGCACTCCTGGACTTTTGAGCCTGATGAATTTTTTTTTTGATAAAATTTCATCCCTATTCTATAAAGTATTTGCTCGAAATGACGACCGAATAGCTTACGTATATTTGAGCGGACCCTCAAATTCAATGAAGTCACTTTAGCAGCCAAACTTTGCGTGATCAAAAATTACAAGTAGGAGCCTAAGATAACTATTAAGTAATCTCGCACAGAAGTCTATAAAAAATGTGTGTATAAAGCCCTTATACCACAAGGAAATAACAAAACTACGGTGTATGTAAATTGGGGCATGCTGCCCCCTGCAACCCCCCTGATTTGCCCACTATATGATTTGGGGTAGGTGCGAGGTTTGATTTATGATGCAAAGTTTTTTTTAAATCCAGATTCTTTAAATGCAAAAGAAACTTTGCATACACCCAACCTCGCACCCCAAATCATATAGTGGGCAAAGCAGGGGATTGCAGGGGGAAACATGCCCCCCATACATACGCCGTAGTTTTGTTATTTCCTTTGGGACTTATTTCATTTTTGTTTGGGGACTTATTTCATGCGCTTTTGGGGATTTATTTCATTTTTGAATTTGGGGAATTAAAAACAAAATATTTTGGGGAGTTATTTAATTTTTGGTTTGGGGGGTTATTTCATTGGGGAGTTATGTCACGGAGCCGAAAATGTAAGATTAAACGATTTTAATTCTGGGCAAAATTCCTGTAGGTAATGAAGTTACAAGTTTTTTAGTTTTAGGCACAACATGGAGTATACCAAGCAGGGGGCACCATGTCCCCCCATACATACTTCATTGTTTATACGCCGTAGTTTTGTTATTTCTTCAAAGAAATAACTACCCAAATTTGGGAAATTATTTCATAGTTTCATGAAATAACCCCCCAATTTAAAAATGAAAGAAGTCCCCCAAAAATCGATAAAATAAATCCCCAATTTTGGGGGCTTATTTCATTTTTTTTTTTTGAGAGTTATTTCACTGGGTAGTTTTTTAATTTTACATTTTTGTGTGAAGGACGCTTAAAAATTGTTCCAAATCGTCCAAGGATTTAAATGTCTTCCTGCGAAGATACATAGATCCCAGAGAGGAATTTTTTTATTTGTCGACGAAACACGGGGTTAACTAAGCATTTTCGAACTTAATAAAATGCTCACACTAGCTAAAAAAAATGTCTTGATTGGAAAATAAATTCGTATTTATTATTTTTATAGTATTTTTTTTTTTGGTAAAAAAAGGAGTGATTAAATTACTTTACGTTAGACTCAAATTAAAAATTCAAAGTCTATCTATATACTCGTACATATACAAGGATAAGGTAACTGTAATTAAAAGCCGTTTAAAAGCCATTGATAAGCCGGTTAAAAGCTGTTGATAAGCCAGTTGATAAGTCGGATAAAATAAGCTGTTGTTAAAGCAGTTAACAGCAGCTGAAAAGCTGGTCATAGAGGAAAAAAAACTATCAAGGAATATAAGAAGATTGAAACCGCAATTCTTCATAAGAAATATACTGTGTTCAGCTCAATCAAATGTAAGTTTTTAAGTTAGGTAGCGAGCATAAAAGTACACTCATTTTCTATATAATTCCTGTACACGTAGATTAAGTTTTTGGAATTCGCCTTCAATTTTCAATTAAATAAAAATAAATAATTCCATGAGTTTAAAAATTTTGTAAGTTTCTTCATACAAAGACTGTAAGTTATGTGGTATATTGCCAAGGGTAACTTTCGTCGCACAATAATTTTGCGCCGTTTAATCTTTTCCAACAAAATGTTGACTTCATAATCATTGCCTTACAAAAGGCAACAAAAAAAAAAATAAATAATAAAAACCATCAGGCAAGGTAACCAAAGATGATGGCATTCTTTGTTGCCCTAACCCTAATTCTTAAGCAAAATAAAATAACTCTGTTTAGCTCCCCAAGGTTAGATTAAAGGCAACTGAGTGTATATTACCTATAGCTGGCAAGAATAAAAAAATATCCTTTTTTTTGGAGTTTGCCTTTGCATATAACTGTACATATAGTATACTAGTATCCTGCCTGAGTTTATGATTAACAACAAAAGGCAAAAAGGCAATAAAATGTTTTTTTTTTTTTTTTTTCGTTTTTTCTTACATTTATGCCATGGCGTCAAAATTCAAACCTTTTGAGAGCTCAAAATTTTATTGCTTGGGAATATGTGAAAGCCTTATTTGAGTTTTCCTTTATTTAACTTAAAATACAAAGTATCCTAACCTATAGGTAGATCTTGCCACTGCCATCTTTAATATTTTGTTCGAAACAAAACAAGAATAAGAAATGTAAGGAGGTGCATGATGGGCCGTACGTACTTGATCTCTTAGGACCTGTCTACATGATTGATTTATACTATATGTCTTCTGCATTGGTGGGAGGGATATCAAAGTATGTATTGAAAAAATTTACGGTTTAAATAAATTCAAAAAAATGGATGAATTTAAAGTAGGAAAAGGAAGTGTTTATAGCACTGATGTAGTCTTCTTTAGTCCACGAGTTGCCATTGCTCTCATTATTCACAATCATAGGGTGGCGGTGGAATGTTTGAAATTTAATAAGCTCGTTTTAAATAATGATTTTAGCTTTATAGGATAGAGATTGCATATCGGTATTTTACGAAAAAAAAAAAGAAAGTGGTACTAGGTTTTAAGTTCGAATTTTTTTTTACTAGATCATAACTTACCCTAACAGTCTCTACCTATATATGTACATTGAATGGCTGAAGAAAAATATGAAGATAAATTCAATCTTTCTTAAAATACTCTCATACATATAGGTATTCACCACCACAACAATACCAAACTTCATCGCATCGTCTGCCTTTCCGTCTTCTCATTTTTGTTACCACTTCCACACCCTTTAGCCTTTCCCCCTTATAAATTGTTGGGACTCATTTTTATCAGAGGAGAATAGAAATTCACAACTTAAGGAAGGATAAAATAATATGTACATAGGTTCTTCTATTACACACACGCAAGGTGTAAAAATATTGTTGTTTATAGGGGATTGTACAAACCAAACATTTCAGAAATATGAAAAATAGGTAGGTACATGTATTTGTATAACTAGCATCAAAGTCAAGGAGCTGAAGCAGGAGTAAGATTGGTTGGCTATTTGGTTCAGCTAGCTTTAAGCGCTTCCTATTTGTAGCTTGCTGCTTATGACATATGAGTATTTGAATTCAATTTCAAGGAGAATAATAAAAAGCCCTTGACTTTTCGACAAAATTGTATTGTATGTACCTACATATATGATTTTCGTATCGTGCACTTATGCGTAAGTTTGTAAGTATAGAAAGAAATTCAATAGAAAAGAATATAGGTAACATTCTTCATTTTGAGGTTAGGTTTAATAAGAAGGTACCTGCATAAATAGTACCTTCCTATACAGCGGGCGAATGTTCACTGTTAACTGGGGTTAAAGTATACTCTTTAAAAAAAAAAAAAAAAATTCTTAAAAACATTCTGTATGGGAATACGAGGATATATTTTTTCCCTTTTGTATTTTTTTTTTTTTTTTTGTTTGGGGAAGTGGATCCAATAGAGATATATCTAATTATTTTTGAAACCTTGACAAGAAAAAATTAGAAATAAAAACCAAACTTCCTTTTATAAATCAAAGCTGTTTATATTTTTACAATTTGTTTTTTCATGAAACTGGTAGATTTAAAGTCAAATCAAATTGTGTTAAGATAAATAAATAAATTATTTTTTTTTAAATATTGTTATACCTTTTGTTTTGCTTCATACCTATAAAAAAAACAAATTTTCTTTTTTGTTTTTTTCTTGATCTATAGTATATTTCGAAGACTTTGTTGCCTCATCTTCAGGGTCTATAACAATGCGTTTTTATTTAATAATAATTATTACAATAAATTTAAAGATGGAATTACCATAAAAATTATTTTAACAAATATTTTGTCTAATATAGCTTAAACGACATTTGATTTAAAAAAAAAAAAAAAAAAATTATTGAAAAGGTCAAATTTAAATTTAATTTTAAAGTACATATTTAGTTGCGAGTTGGATTTTGAATAACTTTATGAAGCAAAACAAAAGGTATTACAATAGCAATATTTAAAATTGTTAAAGTTCAGCAAAAAAACAATCTTATATACAATATTTTTTTTTTCTTTGAATTTTTTTTTTTTGTTTATAAAAAATCGTCTTCACAATTTTTAAATGCAAGTGTTCAAATTTTTAGAAAAGACGGATTACGAAATTAAAACAAGATCGGTGCATGCATTAAAAGCATACTCGTAAATTTAAAATAAATGATATAATAAATAAATGATAAAATAAATATGAATACATAAATTAATTCATCTGATTTTGAAAGAAATCATTTTTTGTATGGGAGCCTTTAGTTTAAGGTAGTATTATAGATCGAATTTAATAATTCGATATTAAAAAGTTAGGTATTAAAAATCAACATAATTCATAATCAATTTATTAAAAAAATCTTCTTAAATTTTTTTGAAAGCAAAAAAAATGTACACCATCTGATTTCTTTAATCTTATCTTATCTAATCTTTTATAAATTTTGTAAGCATTAAAAAAAATTGGTATGTACTCTATT
This sequence comes from Epistrophella euchroma, assembly GCA_947049315.1. Taxonomy (NCBI): domain Eukaryota; kingdom Metazoa; phylum Arthropoda; class Insecta; order Diptera; family Syrphidae; genus Epistrophella; species Epistrophella euchroma. Next base: position 36,970,372 of record OX346247.1, on the reverse strand, counting down.
TTTTAGTACAAATTAGGAGTTAAAAATTTAATTTCGAAAAAAATCATCTCCCCATTTTAGAAATATCGAATTTTAAAAAAATACAAAAAATTTGGTCCAAAATTTGTATTTTTTTTTTGAAAATTTTGATATGCAGTAAGATTTCAATTTATTAGAAATAAACTCAAAATATTCTAGATAATGTCAAAAAACTGCCCAGTACAAAGTAAAAGACAACTCGTCGTTTTCGAAATATTTGGTTTTCAACAAAAATTTGAAACTTTTTTTTAAAAATCCAAAACAAAAATTGAATTTTTTATAAAATAAGTACTATTTTAACACAAAAAAATTTTCAAATCAGCTAATTCCTTTTCGAGAAAAACGAAATTAAAACAAATGGTTCTATTGGAGGTACCATTTAAAATCATTTTCGAAAATTTTGTTTTCACCAAAATGTAGCCAATGCCTAATAAGATTTATTGATTTTTTTTTAGAAAAATCTGTTGAGCTATTTTTGAGAAAAATCATATTTTCCAACAATTCTAAAAAAAAATATAAATGGAAGGTACCGTTATTTTCGGTCCAAAATAAATTAAAAAACCTGTGGAGGGTATGACCAAAAAACGCTAGATAACAAGTTTTAATAAAATCGGCACATGTTTTTAGGCTGTAGGCGAATACACAGACAGACAGACAGATATCGTAATGTCAAGTTTGGTCAAAATCTCGAGTTAGATTTTTTTTACGAATCCTAAACTTGCTATATTGTAGTATGTACCTACATATAAACCAAATTTAAAGTGGAATCTGGTAAAGAAAAGTCAATTTCCAGTTGGAACAGAGGAAGACCAATTAGAAAAACAATAATAATAATCAGAAGGCAGTTATACTTTTGCTTAATTCTTGTGATTCCCTAAGAACCTATTAGCTCAGCAGTCAGATATTTATCGCAGTATTATATTTTTATGTAGTCATAATTTCTAAATAAAAATTAACTATATACATAAATTATAAGGAAAACTTGTTTTAATTTCTATTTAGCCTATTATAACACGGTTACCATTTGTGTCGTATTTTTGTTTGTTATTTTTTTTATTTACTAAATGTTTATTGTTCTTTTACTAAACCAGTTCAGAGAAATTAGATATACCTACTACTTAACAAAGTAAAACACAATTTTAACATTTTTTATTTTGAGTTTCAAAACTACGTATGCGAATTAGGTTTAAAAAAACGTTAAATTATATTCAAAGATTAATTTTTGACAATATTGAGGTGAATCTGTACGAAGGCACATATCCTAAATTGTCAAAAACTGTTAACTAAGTTAATTTGATTTAAAAACAGAAATAAATTTTCGCTTAAAAAATTGACACTTATGGCCGATTTCATAAAGCCTTTTTAACAATTTAAATGTCTTTATATGACGTTTGTTGCATACAAAATACGTCATTTAAAAATTTAAAAGCCTGGTTAAATATTTTTGAAACAACACATTAAAGTGTTAAGGGTTATTTTAAATAATTTTTTTTTCCAATTTTATGTTGATTTTTTTTTTTTTTTAGAAAATTGCGCCTCTTGCATAAAAAGGGAGAAGTAGACCTCACCTACCACACAATTTTTTTTATTGTCTCGACTCAACTTAGACGTCTTAGTTTTTTGTAGCACGTTATCCAAAACACCTTTTATATTTTTATAAATACAGTAGAATCTCGAAAACATGAACTGTTCTCTAACATGAACAGTTTGGAAAGATTAACGCTTTCTTTCCCACCATTGCAGTGTTCCAAAAGATGAACGGGTTGAAATATGGGTTCTCGAAATTATGAACGCTTTATTTCTCATAAGATTTTTTCTATTTCTTTTCCTTTATTTCATCGTGTCTGTTTTTAGTTACTGTATAAAATCTTTAAAAATCTTATGTTAAAAAATTAAAATTCTAAGTTTACCTACATACAAGTTCATTAAGTCCAGTCGTGCATTTTATTTTTTCGCTTTGACACATATGTACATTCTTTCTTTAATGAAATAATCTTACAAAATATTTTACATAATTCTTTGCTTTTTTTGTATTTCTTGAAAATTTTTGGCCCAAGTTTTACTTCTAAAAAACATGGTCACCCTAATTAAACCGCAGACAAGGGTCAAGTTCAAGTAAACAAAAAAAGAAAAAAACAACCGGTTTATATAAACTAAGTCTTCACCGTTATCAATAATAACTTTAAATATTCAGTTTCGCGTTTCAGTTCCAGTACCAAGAAATATTGCTCTTTCTCAACTCTTCCATCAATGCCATGCCAAAACTAGTTTTAAACAAGTACCCAGAGATAAATAACTCATTTTATATGTATGGCTGCAGAATAATTTCTGATGTATGCTCTGATTTATGTTGGTTATTTGAATGCTACTCATGAAAGTGTGATCTATGCAAATTATTTTATCTATGTACCTTGCGTGTTTTGAATTTAAGTACGGTAGACGCTCGATATAGTGAGGTAATTAAAATCAGATTGTTCACTATTTCGAGGGAGAAGCTATAAAGGTTTTGCAGAGTAAAATTTGGTATAAAATAAATATTTTGTCCGGTTTCAAGTTTCAACTAAGTCAAACATTCATATAAACATATTGCAGCTGAAGTATTTCTTGTTGAGTACTGAAATAAAATACTTTATTTACTTTAATTAAATGATCGTCGCGTCGTTGAATTTGCCATAGAAGACAAAAAGTATACTATCTTAAACCATTAGAACAAGATCGAGTTTGTTAATCTTGGATACTATTACGAACTGAAGCCAGTCAGTCAGAAAGTACTTATTTGTTCATATAGAGCAAAAATTTGCTTCTTTTTATTTCTCCGACAGTTTAATTAATTGATGATTGCTAATCAGTCAGTTAAAATTGCTGAGCCACGGATCACGATTAGTCTTTTATTTTTCTTTTTAAATAAATCAAGTAGTTTTTAGGAATAATTTTTCAAAAATTAATATTCAAAATAAACTATTCTTCATATTTACTAAAATTTGGAAATAGGATTAAACATTGTATTAAAATATTGAACTCCATTTTTTAAATGAAAAATTTTGTGTCACGAAAATTAAAAATCAAAAAGACATAAATAAATAGGTGTGGCCAAAAATTTGTATGAGAAAAAAAATGTTTTAGAACACTATCTTGTTCTGTATTCTACTAATTTTTGTTTTATATTATAAAAGTTGGCGTGTCAAAGATGTTTCACGCCATATGTTTTAAAACTTGAAAAATTGATCAATTTCTTAAGAGTGCTTCAGATTTTTTCAACTATTTTTCCACACATCCTTTTATTTTAAATATTTGGATAGTCATCAAATGTTCGAAATTTCATCAGCTTAAATTTATCGTTTGATTATTTTAATCGAAAAATTATTTGGAAAGCAGATATTGATGAAAAATTGTATTTGGCCAAGATACGAGGGGGCAAAGTGAAAATTCAAAAATAGCACGCCTACAAATGTATAGAAATAACAATTTTCAAAAATCCTCCAAAACCTTGTAGATAGTTTTTTGTTTGTTTTAAATAAGTAGACAATACAAACCAAAAAAAGTATTTAGACATTAAAAAACGGTGGTAAAGCGAAATAGTGAAGTGCATTTCTACTCTAAAAACAATTTACCATAATACTTGTGTGTCGTACTTCTATAGAAATGCTTTTAAGTTTACCCTTGAAACCAGGTTCGGACGTTCTTTCCCAAGTATACAAAAATTGAGGGGAACTTGTTGCTACATTTTTTGCTTATACATATCAAGAACTCACAAGAACATAGGTAGGGTAAAAAGGGGGGGGGGGGGGTAGAATTGACACTTAATTTTGAAATGACGTATTTTCGAATATTATTGATGTATTTAAATTTGTTTAACTATATTTGGTACATTGATTGTCCCAGATAAGACCCAGCGAAGTGTATGAAAAATAAGTCCAACATTTCTAAAAATGATTCTTGGCTAAAAATCATCCGATTTGGCTGGGAAAATTTGACCGAAATTAAAAAAAATCCGACTAAAAAAGTAGGAAAATTGTGAAAACACCTTGAAATTTCAAAATTTCTCAAAATGAAATTGTGTTGTACGCGTATAACTCGATTGAGCATCATCCAAATTTGATGGAGTCTTTTTTGTTGGATTTGTATTGAAGTATAGATTATTACAATACGGAGATAAAAATTGGAAAATTAGGGCTGAAAAGTCGGAAAGTCGTAATAACAATTGGAGCTTGCTCGACTTTCAAAAGGAACATTAATAATTTACTCATTTATAGGTGGAACGAAGTTAGCCGGGTCAGCTAGTTTATAATGTTATACTTTTACGAAACTGACTTTTATTGATTAAAAGTTTGTACTACATATCATTATATTTTCACATCTAAGCAAACGCTTTCATTAAGGTCATAAATCACTTACTTACTGGTGCGTGTTCAAAATTACATCAGTTTGTCGAAATATCTATTAAAGTTCATAATGTTTCTTTAAGTCAAATATACTCTGGTGTAAAAGGTACCCCAGTTTACCCTACATGTATAATTTGCCATAACGGTGATCGATTAAATTATTCCAATCAACTGCTTCTTAGCGAAATTTCAAAGAAAAACTCCAATATCATCAAACTGTTAGATTTCTTGAAAGTTCAGCTCCAATTTCACCAAAAAAAAAAAAACTACATACCTACCAGTTGCTTAAAATGTAAAAGGAAATATTCAAAATGCCTTTTTGTCGCATTTCCATCACCCCAACTACAATACGACCTCGACAAATATTTCATGTTTTCACTTCTACAGCCAAAAAAGTCCACCATTCCATATGCAAGAGGATTGGCTTTAGCAGCATGGCTGGCAACGCAAGTGGCAGTAGCAGTGGTATAGACTATAGAGTAGTAGCAGCCCAGGCAGCGCACCAATAACAAATTTTCTCGAACGAAATATGACGACGAAGACGAAGAAAATAGTGCTAATTTTGCATTTCTCGTTGGCAAAATAGTTGAAACTCATTTCCTGAAACGGCAGCATGCTGCGGTGTGTGCGATGGCAAGGAGCAAAAACAGCAAGCGCAGACACACATATTATAATGGGTCGAAACCATTGTCACTTTTAGATGGTGCAAAAGACAAGGTGTTCCTTGTCACCCTAAGTGCACGACATCAAAATTCCAACCCCAAGTAATATGGATGGCTTTTCGTCGACTTCCTTGTGCTCTGCTTGCTTTCTAGAAATCGTGTTGTTCGTGTCGTTGTTCTTGAACATTAGTCTTCCCAGTAAGAGTCGTCCTACTTGTTCGACTTTTCCTTTGTGTCCCGACGAAGGCCTTGTTCCTTCGTAATAGTGTTCCACGGTAGATTTATAAATTCATATACCTACGTACATTATGGAAAAGGTAATTAAAATTCCAATTTAACCGACCAACAACGCGGGCGGGCGGCATTTGGCAAGGGGTGAAGGATGAATAGTCTACACCCCCCGCATTGTGGTCTAAAGAAATTCTCAGATCTCAGGCAGGTACACCGCAAGACGGGGACCCAGGAGCCAGGAACGTCGTCGTGTTCACTCCGGAGTCGGGTCGTGTGAATAAGCTGAAGAGATGTGCCACTAAACCTGTTCATATTAAACGTAAATATACAACGGTAATAAGATTGGAGTTTGCCTTTACCAACGCAACGTGACGTTTTGTTATGTGTGCCTTTCGCTTTACTGATGCTAATGGCAGAAATGGCGGGTGGTTGGTTAAGGCATTCAGTTAAACTTCATAAGCACGCGGGGGATAGGTACAAATTTATGCGGTACCCGCGGTGTGTGCGTGCTGTGTGGAAGGTGTCATTAAACCGGAACACATCAACACCCATGCCACAACAGCACGTCGACTACGATCTACGACGACAACGACTATATGACGGGTTATTTAAGGTTTGACGCGTTGGTGAGTTTTCTCCGCGATTAGGCACACATCTTGCATGGATCTCAGTGGGTGGGTTTTACATATTTTTCATTATTATTATTATTTTTTTTTTTTTAATTTGACACGTGAGGTTTTTGTGCTCAGGGATTTTGATCCTTTTTGTCTTAAAAACAAGAATTGAATAATTTTCCTCGTTTTTGTTTTATTTTTCGGGCACAAAAGAAGAGTTTTTTTTCTGGGAAAGTTAATCCCTTCATGGAGCGCATTTATCATTTTAGGGGCTAATTGCTGTCCGATGTGACAAAATGACAAATGCATTGTGTTGCATGCAGCAGATAGATAGTGAAGATACCTATATGAACAAATATAGGTACCTTGCACAGAGAGCTCAACGTTACGAAAAACAGGAGTTATAATGGATTAAAGTTTCCATAAGTATGTACCTACACCTGCTCAGCTCGTATGCCATAATTATGTTAATTAACTTTGCACACAGCATCATTGAAGAAAATAGAGTAAGATTTTAGCATCATAGAGGAACAGGCATGGTTGACTGCAACGGAAATGATGGAAAAAATAAAATGCCAAAAGGGTTGGAAAAAGAAAAAGTTCCTTCCTGAGTCCTGATCCTGCCTGACTGCTGTGCCGCCATCACCATCATCATAACGATGGAATTATAATTCATTTAGCTATGATGGTGATTCTTTTGGCCATATTCAGAGAAACAATGAGAAACAAGAAGTTTTTGTTTTCTGTTTTATTTTTGTTTTTTATTCAGAACTGAAGGATTTCAGTTGGATTTGTTTGTTTCTGTTTTCTTTTTCTGGAAATATTAAAAAGGTCTATGACCTAGTTCCGAAGCTAATATTATAAAAGATTGATATGAAAAATACTTGAAAAGTTGGAAAGGCTTCAATTTAATTTATGAGAGCAATAATTTGGTATAAGATGTAAATAGTGGTAGTGGGTGAGGTAGTTATGGGGGAATTTAGAAGATCTTTTAATTTTTATAAGCAAACGTATTTGACCCAAAAATTATTCTGGAATCCTTTTTGGGTGAAGAGCTTTGTATATAAGTATGTATTTGCATATTGGGATTTCAATTGCCCAGTTCATATTTCTTAGGAATCAGAAAAATTTCCTCAGTTTTGCTGTGAAATATAGGTACCTACCTACTGGAAGAAAAAACTTTGAATCCTCTTGCTCAAGTGGAGGTCTCTGAAATGCGTGGAAATTGGGAAAGTATGCACATATATGTAAACCTAAAATATTAAGGTCTAAGACAGGTATGCTGTAGTTTACGAGTTCGCTTCCTTGATAGGATGTTTATCTATTATTTTACTTTTAGGGCCATTAATTAACTCCAGATACAAATGTTTGTAACAGTTAACTCAGGAAGCACTTTTTCAATAGAGAATGCAGGCAGATCGACGTAACAAACTGGCAGGGTAAAATATCAAAAAAATCTGTTCAGTAAATCTAAACGTAAATGGGTACGTTCAAAGGAAAAAAATCTGAAATTTCAGAATCTGAATTTTTTTATTGAACGCAAAAAAAAATCTGAAATTTCAGTCAAAAGTCACTGTGTCAAATTCCCGTATTCACTTATTGAATTTGCATAGAATCGAAATAAAAGAGAACTTTATATATTCGTAAGTTGTTAATTTAGCATGAGCTTAGATGAAATTTTATGTAAAAAGATTAGCAACAGGTTTTTTTTTTATTGTGCAGTAAATTTATTATAACTTCAATGCAAAATTGTTCCACAATAATCCGATGGACAATTATGGGAATACTTTTCTAAGACAAATCATTCCTTTTATTCAAAGAGTCACTTAACAATTAACAAAAAGTTCTTTTGATTAAATAATAAGTAAATATTACAATTTTATTATAAAAACTTAAAAGCACACATCAACCACTAACCACACCGAAAATCAGAAAGTTCAATTTGATGTGTAGCACTTCAGCTCTTTTTACACTTACCCCACCACAAACAACTGTCATCTGAATTTTCAGATGAAATTTTCTTGTCTGAAATTTCAGAATAAACGTAACCAAACGTAACTAAAAGTCATCTAACTTTTTATGACAGCTGGCCAATCAGAAGCTCCAAAAATTCAGAAATCTGAAGTTTCAGATGTAGATTGAACGGCACGGAATGTCTACGTTTTTTATCTAAAAAAAAAATGGCAAAAACAAGTATAATTTACGTAAGAAATAAAACACAACCACTTTGCATGAACATTTGAGAATGGTGTGTTTTATTTAGTCATATGACCAAGTGTATAGTTGATTACACATTGGTGTTGTTAATTTTATGACATTTTTAGATAATTAGTACAATTAGTGGATTATATTGTAGGTATTTTCCCTTCAAAGTTTTTGCTGCTTCGACTTCGATTCATTTCTTGAGTAATTATTCTTGTACTTTCGCACCCTAAAGTTAACTCACCAAATTTAGTGCGTTAACGTGGGGTTTAACTATATTCTCGCACTCAAAAACTGGCCCCTATATAGTTATAGTTTCATGTAATTAATTCTGGTAAAAAAAGTGGTTTAAATCACAACTTCCGTGGGTCCTGTTTGTAGTGGGTCTATACCTAGACCCATACCTACATGTCGTTGGAATAAGGTTTGCTTTAAAATCGAAAAAGTTTTGTATAGGTAAAATGCTAAATAAATTGTCTTATTGTATCAACCCTAAGGGGAACATCTTGTCGTTTTGTGATTTCGCCGTTTCGATACAAAATCTCACCGTTGCTTGCTTGGTTGTTTTATGGTTTTTTGTCAGCCATCGTATAGCTAAAAACTACCTATACAAAATTCGAAGTCGTTAGTTGTAGCTACTTATCGCATATATCCGCTAAACTTTTGAAAACGTTTTTAAAGATCAAAAACGCACCAACCTGGATCTTCCTATCCTAGTCATAGAAGGAATGATTAGAGATCCCGGGTTGACGATCAAGTATTTTCGGATCGTTCACATGGAACTGTAAGTGTTGCCGTTGTTTTTTAATAATTTTTTTCTATTTCAAAGTCGACTTTTTAGAAAATTGCCACTCCCACGTAAACGGGAGGGAAATAGACACCCCTTTTCCATTCGATTTTGTTCTTGTCTCGACTCAACCTAAACACTCTAGCTTTCTGTCACACCTTATGCGAATCACCCTGTATACTTCATCCAAAATAAGATCGTATTTTTTGAACGCTTGGACTCTAAGTGGTCTTTAAATGTAAATATTTAGGAGCTTCTAGATTCAAAATTAAGTCTGATTTTTCTGCCACAAGAACTCCATGAAACCGAGCTGATAACGAGAAGATTCGGAACAAGTGTGTAGAGGCAAGAAATTGTATGGTCTTTAAGGGTAAGGTAATAAAAGTGTGCTATTTGCGCTTAAGCAAGCTTCTCATTATTATTATGGCTCTGGTAATATCCAGTTGTAATCATTCGTTGACTGCGAAGTGACGACTAGCTACATAAGTGTGTCCGGTAAAGATAGGATAATCCTGAAACGGCTTAAATCCCACTTTATTATACTGCTCCGAAACTGGAAATAACCGATTATGTTTTTTGGCACCAAATATTGAAGAAAATTGCTGCAAAAGAAAATTGATTGAATTCATCCGTTTATGTAGTCGTGGTATTAAAAAACATAAAGTAAGTAAAAAAAATACACTGAACGAAAAAATGCACACATTTTGAGTGCCCTTTGAGATAGCCCCTTTATTTCCGGTTTCGGAGCAGTCATAAAGTGGGCTATACGCCGTTTTAGGATTATTCAATCTTTACCGGACACCCTGTAAATATGTAGCTTTATATTAGTATACATATTTGATTTGCAATTGCAAATTTTCATTAAATTAACAATTCATATAAATTATAATAATTTTAATATTAATAAATCAATTAACATCTCTTTGAAAGTTTTTTTTTTACTAAAACAATAAATGCTCCCACCATCTAAAAAAACACCGGTTATTAGATAAGGTAGGTAGAAACCACACTACATGTACTTAAAAAAATTTAATACAAACAATGACAAATACATATGTACATACATACTAGATAATATGTAAATATTATAAATTGGTTTAAAAAATTGAAGCCAAATAAATAAGAACAGCCCTGCCATCTGCCTCATTAACCACACCAATCCTGCAATCAGCATTACGAATCCCCAATTGAAAATGTTAATTTATCTAATAATTAATGCCAGCTGACATGAAGCAGCTTAAAGTTGTTGTTGTTGTAAGTTAGTTTTACCCATTCATGTGTATAGGTAAGCTATTCTTGACGTTGCTTACATGCCAATAATGTCTACTAGAAAAAACAAATCCAATGCAAAATATCAAACATCGCCTTGGGACTAAAAACAACACTCTATATATCTATGTCGGTATGTTGATATGCGCCTGTGATGACTGCATAATGTTACCAAACCCTTTTTCAATGAAATGGTATATTTCGAGCAAAAAAAAAAAAAAAGAACAACGGAGCGGAAAAATTATCCTCCTAAAAGTGACCCAGTGGGACGTGTAAAACCCCTCTAGTTTTTACACACTTATCTCCACACACGGTAAACCATCCCTGACTCATTATTTCCCACTCAGACCGTTGCAAAAGTTTACTATTCGAAAAACCTCTGCATTAATGAGCTGAAATTGTGTGCGTTGGTGGAATTCCTTACACCAGCTGCTGTTGCTGATGCTGCTTCTGCATAGGGCTATCCCTAGTGGGAAATGATGTATAGCCGTTAGTTGTCACTAACACAATCATGAAATACATCCCGATCCCCTCCCCGTGTTGTCATAATAATGTATAAATCCTCATCAAGTATCGTGCTTATTTTTTTTTTTTCATCTAGCTCGTTTACAGTTCATCATAATCCGCGCTTTTGCTTTTGATATCTGACCGCACACATTTATACACCTACTTTGAAATATAGAAGAAGGGGGCTTTTAATAACCTGCTCTCGTCATTAACTCTCTCTCACAGTCTCTCTTTTTTTTCGTCGTCTTCTACTTCTAGAGTTGCCGACCTGCATTACATAAAAATTTTCGTTCCGTTAGATGCAACGCGCACTATATCAGTTGTCAGAATTGATGACGAACCATGTTGATTACTACTATGCACGTCATCATCATCATCCAGCATCTTCATCATCATTATTTGAGGAGGGGAGGTCGGTTTTTGATGGTCCCATGGACTAGAAGACGGTAGGAGTGCCGGTTGTCCTTCGTTCATTCAAAGAAACCACCACACAACCACCAACAGAGTTAAAATCATTCACCGACAACACTTCTACTTGATATAACTTACGAGCAAACAAAGGGGGAGGGGGGGTGCGGGGGTGTCGAGGGAAAGAGAACACGTTGAACCCGAAAACCCCCCCAAAACAAAATGATATACATTCCAGGGAAAACCTATTTTTGGCGCATTTTCCATTCGGCGCGCCTCTCCAAAACTCAACCATCCGCATACCATATAGTCTGACACTTTCAATTGAGAGAGCAAATTGTAGAGAAAGAGAGAAAAGAGAATCTTTTCTTTGACACATCAACACACAAAAATTAATAATTAAAAAAAAAATAATAAAAACAACATGGCGAACCTGACAATAAATACTGATAAAGGTATATATTTTTTTGTTCACCACACTACCATACACAAACACAAATAAATGCAAACAAAAAAAAACGGGGAGACTCGAGGCTCCATCGTCATCATCAGACAGACATATCCTTTTTCCTGTAAAAACATTCCATTACCATACTCAATCTTCCCCACTCGCCTCCGCACCACACCCGCATACCTTACAAGAAAACATCACATGAAGAAGTGTGGTGGATTCGACGCAGTAAAACGCACAAAGTGCACACACAATAATAACAATAATGGATGCACTTTTCCGAGGTGAATAACTTTAGTTTAGCGGAAAAATCCTGAAGACCAAATATCATGTGCCAGCGATTCTTTCGATTCAGTTATTGAGGAAAGTTCGAAGGATACGCATTTGGAAATGCTGCTACGGAAACGTCGACGGTTTTAAATTTTATCAAAGAGCGCAACATAGAAAAAGAGAGTATTTAACAGAGAAAAAAAATTTATACACATAGAGAAGTGGCCAAAAAAAAAATTAAATAAGAAGTGAAGAAAGGAACTACACCCGCTTCTGTAAAATACACCTAATATCTATCTACCTCTCTCTCTCTCTTTATACGGATTATTATAGTATAAACCTATAGCGCACCTATACTTTTAAGAAAAAGCACATTGAATATCTAATTTGCATAAGGAAACCGCCAAATTTTCTTCAAGTTATCTTCCTGTTGTTGACCTCTCTTCTGTTTTTCTTCGCAAATAAACAGAATAAACGTGCATTTTCATTGTGTTTTGATTTTTCGGTTCTATTGTGTCTGTTTTTTTTTTGTGACGATATTGTGTCTATTCGTCACTTTAAATTTTCTCCTTTAAAATCGGGATTTTTCGGTATACAAAGTGTTGCAAAAATATTCCTAGGGTGAATTGAAATAAGAAGTCTTTAAAAAACTTCGTGCAATTTCGGGTCAAGTGAGGTCGAAGTTTGTGACGGTTTTGTGTCGAGGCCTATTTTCGTTTTGGGTTATCTATATTTTCATCCTTAAAAAAAAAAAAAACTTTCAGTGTGTGAGCTCTGGTGTACTAAAATCTCCGCAAGGATATACAAATTTTGAAAAAAAAAAAAATCCAGATCAAAGTAAAAAAAAAAAAAAAAAGTTATTTTTGTGCATCGCGTTTCACTGTCAAACATTCAGTCAAAAAACATGTGGATTAGTTGCCATGTAGTTGCTATAATGATTTTGTTAAATATCGGTATGTATTAGTTGGAACACATAAAAAGTCCTCCTTATTTTAGCCAAATTTCCTTTTCTCTTAACGGGTTTCTTCTGTATGGGTGTTGGCATGGGTTTATGTGTGTGAACGGTGTGGGTGGGTTATTTCTCGGTGTTTTCTTCCGAATTATCTCGAAAAAACACCCAACTTTTTAGAGAGTGTGGTGTTTGCCAAATCCTGAGAATGTGAGAGTTTTATTGTTTACAAAATATAAAAGGAGACGATTTTTTTGCAATTCGTTCTTAAGAGGGATAAAACGAACGAAAAAAAAAAAAAATAAAAAATACAAAATCCATTTGATAGCGGCGCGAGAATAGGCATAGCAGTGATGTGTTTTTTTTTTATATCCTTAAGCCGGTACTTTCTTTTTCTTGTTTTTTTTTTTTTAACATTGCTGTAAAGAAAAATGTAAAAATTATGAACCATTTTTGATATTTTTTTGAGCTTATTATGACACCCAATGGAAATCTAAGAGGAATTTTATTATGTGACATTTTTTTTCGGTCGTCCTTTTGGTCCTGCCGAGGCTCATTTAGGGTTTTGAGATATCGCACTCTGTGATGGGAATAGGGATATCATGAGTTGGCGATGATAAGCAATAATAATAATAATCTTTGAAATTATGTTTTTGATTGTGTGCGGCGGCGGTGGCGGCGGGAGGTTTTAGTCCAACGACGTCAGAAATGTTGTCAGGAAAATATACTTATGTATCCTTAATTTACATACCTACCCAATGTAAAAAAAATATTTATGGAATATTTGTTTTCATTCGTCCCTCTTTGATGTCTTCCCTATCCGAAGCACCAGAACCTCTTTAACAGGGCTCTTTAATTTTGTTTTGTTCCGTTTCGATGGGCTCGAAATGATAAGGACCTTCGGGAGGACCGATACAATTTTACTTACTGATGTGTCACACCGAAAAAGCCTAGCCTATAATACCTCGTTCTATATACACTCTCTCGGGGATGAAATGGAGATTTTGTTGGCGCGGTTAGATTTGGTTGGGTTTAATTGACTGGAAGATTGGTGAACATTTGAGATTTTTTTGTCCCCCCATCTTTTATTTTGTTGCTGCTGTTGGATTCCTTTAACCTATATTGAAGGATTTGTTATTGTATTTTGTGTGGTTTTATTTGAATGATCCCATTTTCTTAGAACTTAGAGTATAAGTATTGCAAATTGTGGTTTGAATAGTCCTATTTTATGAAAAGAGGTTTGGCGATAATATTATTGAGATTTTTTATCCTTTTCATTTTTTTTTGGGTAGAAAGGATCTAAGAGCCAATAATTTTGAAGTGTTTTTTTTTCATATTTTTGTTAGCTTTTTATAAGGTAATACAAATGTATGTGTATGTAAGATACCTAAGGAAAAAAAATAAATACGTTAAATAAAATTCTGATATTATGTAAACCTTATTTTTTTGGCAAGCTATAATTTAACTGACAGCGATTTTTGATATTTTTTATAGGTCTTTTTTTTGGGATTTCTGGGTGTAAGTGTTATTTTTAGAATTTGTTTAAGATGAATTAATTTCTTAGTTACATTGAAAGGACAAACACCTATACAAAACAAAGATTTTGCCTTCTTTTTGATTCTAATAATATAGATTTTGCAATGTTATGTATATCATAACCAAAGCTACTTACAAGAAATTCTGAACATTGCTGCTTTTAGGCCCGTTTGCTATAACGAAACTTAAATATTTATGTTCAACTTATATGCTTATGTTCTACTTTCTCCTTAGCGTAAACTCTCACATAAGCTCTTATGTTGAACTTAAATATTTAAGTTTCGTTTCAGCAAATGGGCCTTAAATGCACAATTAAATTGTACATGCTATATGTCATCAAGCCACATTTTCGTATTTTACTTTGTTTTAAAACACTACAGTTATTTGTACTAATCTTTTTTTCATTGATTTTTTGTTTATTTATTTCTCAAATCTTTTTAAAATTATTTTCATTCGTTTTCAAACATTCAATTAAATAGCTAACTTTAGCTGTTGTTATTTTTTATATTGTAATATAATTTGTTCATCGCTTATTTCAAGATACCAATTTGTAAGTTTGTTTCTTTGTAAAATTGTTAAAAACTGTTATATTTAAATTTAAATTTTTATTTAGAAAATAAAATCGAACAATTTCCAAGAGGATTCTTTTATTTGGTTTTAAAAGACTTGGACTCGATATTTATAAGTTGGAAAGAATTTCAGCGGTGCAACAACATCATTTTATTTTAAATTGAAGCTTATTTGAAGGGAAATTGATTTCTGCCTCTGTACTATGGTGAATTCAAGAAAGAATTGCAGTTCTCTAAGCTGCCTTAAAGACGATGATGAATTCATGGTAAGTTGCGATAGGTGCAATCGTTGGTGGCACTATTCGTGCCATAATTTTAATCCCAATATGTACGATACGAAAACTCCATGGTTTTGTGAGGAAAGTGACTGCAAGCTCAGAAAAGAAACGCCAGCGAATGCCGAGCTTGTGGAAGGAGCTAGCTCTTTTCGACCGCCTTTGAATGTTGAGGATCAAGTTGACATTTTGGTGGAAGCTGCTGTAGTTGCTCAAGCTGCAGTTACTCAACGAGATAAAGAACTCACAATCTTGCGAGCTGAGCTTGAAGATATGAAGCTCAAGCTGTCCGAATCTTTATCCTCTAGAGAAGTTATAAAAGCTGCTTCAAATATTCCGAAAGATCCTACAGTTCAAAGCGGTTTTGATAGGTGGGAGATTATTAAGAAAATCCAAGATAATCATCAAGCAATGCTGAACAATGTACAGCCACCTCAGTCCACGCCTATTCTTTTATCTCCAGAACCAGTTAGAAAAAGCTGCCGAGATTCTTCTTTTCAAGAAAAGGATATGGACAGCCTGCTTACTATTCTCAACCGCAACAACGTTCAAGAACTTCCACCATTTTCTGGCGAAAATAGACGTGAATGGCCCTATTTTGAAGAAGTATTCAAGTCAACAACCATCGAAGGAAGATTCAGTGACAAGGAAAATGTTGCTCGACTGCGGAAGGCTTTGAAAGGGGAAGCGTACCAGCTTGTGTGTGATCGTTTGAAATATTCATCGGATGCTGATGCAATCATGAATTCTCTTCGTGTCATTTTTGGTCGATATGATGTCCTCGTTCATGACTTTACAACCGATTTGTTAAATCTTCCAAAGTTGACGTCAAAGAGTGATCCAAAGATTCGATTGTGGGCAGTTAAGGTAAATGGTTACGTAGCTGATGTCAGATCCATGAACAGGGAAGAAGATCTCACAAATGGTTACGTGATGACCAATTTAGCCTCCAAGCTTGGCGCAGGTTTATATCAAGAGTGGCAGAGAAAGAAGTCTGGTATTCACAGTGCTAATTTTGTGCATTTTGCAGAGTTTTTAACCGAGAAAGTGGTTGATTTGCCTCCAGATTTAATCAGGCCGCTTGCAGCTGTACATTCTGATACAAAAAGATTGCAAGGTTCTGCAAAATCTTCTCGACAAGTTTTAACTCACAAAGCACAGCATTCAGAAGAGGATGTCACTCAATGTAAAAAGTGCAATAAAAAACAGCACCCTCTTCACCATTGTGCTAATTTTAAAGCATTGTCAGCGGAAGAAAGGCTTTCTTTTGTGAAAGAAAATTCCATTTGCTTTACTTGTTTGGATTCGTCTAAACATGACTGGAGAGCTTGTGCCAAAAAGAGAACTTGTGGTACAAATGGATGTACTGGTCGACATCACCCCTTGTTGCACCAGTCAAGGATTTCTGACTCGGTGCTTAGCACAGCTGCTGCGCCGTTCGTTCCTGAGCCCCATATTCATTCTTCTCATATTGGCACTAATTCTTCAGTGATGTTCAAGATTATGCCAATTAGACTTTATGGACGAGAAAAAAGTTATGTTGACACATTCGCTTTTCTTGATGATGGTTCGTCCTTGACCATGCTCGAAAAGGAATTATTTGATGAGCTTGGCCTGGAAGGTGATCCGGAAGAGTTAACCCTTCAATGGACTAAAGGTGTTATACGTATGGAAAATTCTTTGAGAACCACATTAACAGTGTCCAGTATCAATAAACAGAAGCAACATTTTCTAAAAAACGTATACACCGTCAAGGATTTGGACCTGCCCAGTCAATCTGTTGATGTGGCTAAGCTGAAAAATATGTATCCTCATCTCCGTGGACTTCCTTTGGTTGATCTAGTAGATGCCAAGCCTAAGATCTTGATTGGACTGGATCAAGCAAAATTCCTTTGGGGTCACGGTCAACGTCATGGAAAGGATGAAGAACCGTGTGCTATAAAAACACTTCTTGGTTGGATTGTTTATGGCAGTGGTAATTCAGTTACAACCCCACATGTTTCTTGCATGCATCAAGTATCCAGACCTACAATGAAATTCTTGTTTCATGACGCTATAAAACAGGAAGAGGATTTACATGAACTCGTTAGGCGTCATTTTACCACTGAAGAGTTTGGAGTGTTGCCACCAAGATTCGATTTAGTTAGTCAAGAAGTCAGCCGGGCAAATGAAATTATGAAACGTTCTCTGAAGTTAATGGGAAAACAGTACGAAATTGGTCTACTATGGAACGCTGAAGATATTGAACTTCCAGACAGTTACCCGATGGCTTTCAAAAGACTTGTTGGACTAGAGAAATCCTTGCGAAAGAAACCACACCTTCTTGAATGGAAAAACAATTATGTTCGGAATTTGTTAGTAAAAGGATACGCTAGAATTGCATCACAAGAAGAACTGAGCAAAAACTGGCCTCGAATCTGGTATTCTCCAACTTTCATTGTCGAAAATACAAACAAGGTTCCAATAAAACCAAGATGTGTTGCTGATGTGGCTGCTAAAGTCAATGGTGTTTCACTCAACACCTTTCTTTTGAAGGGACCTGACAATCTTGTGCCATTGCATGCTGGTCTGTTTAAATTTCGAGAAAGAGAGATCGCTGTGAATGCTGATGTGAAGGAAATGTTCCATCAAATCAGGATCAAAGAAGAGGACCAGCAATGTCAAAGATTTTTATGGAGAGATGGTGATAGTTCACGCAAGCCTACAGTGTTTATTATGCAAGTAATGATGTTTGGACCCAGGTGTTCACCAACATGCGCACAATTTGTTAAAAATCATCACGCCAATTTGTTTAAAGATGAAAACCCTGAGGCTGTTGATGGACTAACAAAGAGAACATACGTCGATGATTACTTTAACAGTCATGACTCCATAGAAGAAGCAGTTTCAGTCACCAGAGATGCAATTCGTATCTGCGATTCCATGAACTTTGATCTGGTTTCTGTGCAATCCAACAGTCGTGAACTTCTTGATCAAATGCCGGAGACTCATGTCAACAATAAATTAGTAAGTATTGATCCAAACGAATGCGAGGGGTATGTTGCCAAGGTTTTGGGAATGTATTGGCATCCAACATCCGATTGTTTTTTTTACAAACTTGCTGAAGATGATGATTTCCGAGAAATGTTAACAGAAAACTCTACTATTACCAAAAGACGTATGCTCCGAGCTGTCATGCGAATATTTGATCCGTTGGGACTCATCTCGCTCTACACTATTCAAGGAAGGATTATTCTTCAAGACGTGTGGCGAATGGGTTTTGACTGGGATGAGCCAGTTTCACCCGACTTGCAGATAATTTGGGTATCCTTCATCAGGGAATTAAAGAACATTGAGAAACTCCGAATCCCACGCCGTTATGTCTCAAGCAATCCAGATGAATCCAAGGTAAGCCTTATTACTTTTGTTGACGCTTCCGAGAAAGCATTTTGTGCAGTAGCTTATCTTCGATTCGAACACCATGGTAAAATAGAGGTATCTCAAGTTATGGCCAAAGCAAAGGTTGCGCCTGTAAAACAACTTTCAGTTCCCCGTTTAGAGTTACAGGCTGCAGTCCTTGGAATTCGTCTGGCGTCTACCATAAAGAAGTCTCACACGATACAATTTGATGAAGAGATTTATTTATCAGATTCAAATACGGTGCTTTCTTGGATAAACTCAACGCAATATAAGTTTCCATCATTTGTTGCTGCTCGGATTGGTGAGATTCTTGATTCAACTTCCCCTCGTCAGTGGTTTCACGTTGGTTCAAGTGACAATGTTGCTGACGACGGAACCAAATCATTTGACGATCCAATGGGAAATCAACAGACAAGATGGTTTCAAGGTCCAGAGTTTCTCAGGCTTTCCTTTTCTGAATGGCCCATAAAACAAGTGAACTCCAATTTGAATTCGATTAACTCTGATACAAGAAAAGTTTTAGTACATTCAAAGTATGCAATGGTTTCTTTTGATGCTTACAATTACCTTAGCGCTAGGTTTAAAGCAAGGTGGACATCTTCCGTTCGAACAATTGGTTTTTTGCTGCGATTTAAGGATATTTTATGGAACGTGAAGACCGAAAAAAAGAGCTTTATAACACCAGATGAGTATTTACGTGCTGAAAATTGGCTTTTCCGGAAAATTCAAGCTGAAGCTTTTCCTGATGATTTATTTAATCTTCAAAAGAACGGACGTGTAAGTTCTTCTAGCTCCATTTTAAGTTTATCACCATTTTTAGACAAAGATGGAACGATTAGGATGAGTTCCCGAGCTCAAAAGGCTAATTTGTCGTATGCTGCACGAAACCCTGCTATACTGCCAAAAACTCATCCGTTGGTTGATTTACTTATTCAACACCATCACGAGAAAAATCTTCACTTAGGAACTTCAGCGGTTATCTCAGACATTCGCGAACGTGCTTGGATTGTTTGTATCCGAAGAGCTGTTGATAAAGTAAAATCTAAATGTTTTGAGTGCAAACGTCTCAAAGCTAAGCCTGTCATGCCGCTCATGGGTCAATTACCCGAAGCTCGCCTAGCGTTTGATGCAAGACCCTTCACTCATGTCGGTGTCGACTGTTTTGGTCCGCTTTTGGTTAAGTTTGGACGTGGTACGGTGAAAAGGTACGGAATGATTTTTACGTGCCTTACCTTCAGAGCTATACAAATTGAGCTTCTCAACGATCTCAGCCTCGATCAATGCACAATGGCTGTGCGGCGTTTTGTCATCAATCGAGTAGTCACACGTTTTTTATACAGTGATAATGGTCTCAACTTTATCGGCACCAAGAATCTAATGGATAAGGATGTCAAAGACATGGAAAATAAATTAAGTGAATATACTGCAAACTATGAAGGAATTCTATGGCGATTCATTCCAGCATACTCACCTTGGATGGGAGGTGCATGGGAACGACTTATTCAATCCATCAAGAAGAGTGTCAATTTCATTTTGAGAGATATGATTCCCCGCGAAGATGTGTTGCGAAATGCTTTGTTGGAAGCTCAAGCTCAAATAAATCGTCGCCCATTGACACACATTCCAGTAGACCCTGAAGATCCAAAGCCACTTACTCCAAACATGATGCTTTTTGGAGAAGACGATAGAGATGTAACCGCTCCTGGAGTTTTTCGAGAAAATGATAATTGCAGTAAACTTTACAGTAGGAGATCTCAACACTTGATGTCTCAACTTGTTAAGCGGTGGTATAGAGAATATTTACCAGATATCACAAGAAGGATGAAATGGTTCAAGAACACTAAACAAGTCGAAGTCAACGACATAGTTGTCCTTGTTGAACCAAATGAGATTCGATCGGTTTGGCAATTGGGACGTATAGTAAAGATTTACCCAGGTCCAGACAAGATTGTAAGAATTGCCGATGTCAAATTGCCTAATGGATCAATAAAATTTAAAAGATCGGTAGGAAGGCTTGCTGTTTTGGATCTAAAGTCTTCACTGTAGTTTTCAGACGGCCCCCGGAATGTCATCAAGCCACATTTTCGTATTTTACTTTGTTTTAAAACACTACAGTTATTTGTACTAATCTTTTTTTCATTGATTTTTTGTTTATTTATTTCTCAAATCTTTTTAAAATTATTTTCATTCGTTTTCAAACATTCAATTAAATAGCTAACTTTAGCTGTTGTTATTTTTTATATTGTAATATAATTTGTTCATCGCTTATTTCAAGATACCAATTTGTAAGTTTGTTTCTTTGTAAAATTGTTAAAAACTGTTATATTTAAATTTAAATTTTTATTTAGAAAATAAAATCGAACAATTTCCAAGAGGATTCTTTTATTTGGTTTTAAAAGACTTGGACTCGATATTTATAAGTTGGAAAGAATTTCAGCGGTGCAACAACACTATAGTTTATCATAAGACTAAAGCTTTAAAAAAAAATTCAAACTTTTTTTTCGACAGGAGTTTTGAATTAAAATAAAGAGTTACTCTTGTAATGATTTTCTGGAGAATTCAAATAAGTAATTTTATACTAAATAGAGTTCGTTGAAATTAGAAGAATTCACTGGTACAGCATACAGCCTTTGTGGCACTCCGCATTGTATGCGTACGACAACGTATCGTATGTTTTTGTTAATGTTTTTATAAACGGAAGTCAAAACGGTTTATACTAGAAGTTATTTAGTTTATGAATATTTTTGCATTTAAACGAAAATTAGCCTATATTTTACAAAGCTAACGGCTCTAGAGTGCAGCGACTAATTTCTTGTAATAAACTTATGGCTAATTCAAATAACAAAGTTTTTAATGTTTTTAATTCTTATTATATTTTGCCAAGTGGAAAAAAAAATAATATTTAAATTTGTTTTAAAAATGTTTTTACTAAAACCATTAAAAAAGGAGTAGATTTTTTTAGTTCTTACCACACTAATTTTAACCTATTTTTTAAATATTACCAAAAACAAAAATTCATTTTAACTATTTTAAGGGTTTGTTTCACATTGTCTGAATAAAGTTTCAATTAAGCTATTTGGAACTTATCCGGCATTTAACAACCCCACGTTTCAAAATATCTGAATAGGTCTACGTGACACTTAAAGTTCTGAATATTTTACAATCCAGTTAAAGTGCTGATTAACAAATTAAACTGGCAAATAAAATATTTACAGCTGTCAATGTGACTCATACAACAAATACATAAATTTAATAGATATTTGTATGACGAAGACGAGAAGAAATCGTGTATTTGCGTTATGACCAAATAACTTACTTCACGATAAAAATACCACCCCTAACACCACAAAAATGCACTTTCAAAGGGCAAAAATTATTTTAAACCGCTCAAATTCACTTATTCACGTACATTTCCCAACTGTTCAAACTGAATTCCATCAATTTGCAGCGATACCACGGGCCTCGGCTTACTTCGCGGTTTAAAAAGTTCAGCTAAGACACTAATTCACATTTAGGAATTAAATTAATAACTGTTTGATTTAATATTTTCAATCAGTCAAATTTTGTGGAAAACTGGAATAACTGACAACTGGCTAATCAGCACATGCATTTATGATTGCGAAACGCAAAGTTTTTTAATGAGAGGATTTAAGTTGCGGATAATTTAACTGTCGGATAGTTATGGGGAAAAAACAAACCCTAAATAAACTTCATATGTATGTATACAAACTTTTAGTTTTTAAAATGATTCTAAGGAAAAAACGTAAATATGGTACATTAAACCTTCATTTTATTTTGTATGAAAAAGACTAATAATAAAACTTCTTTGCACTGTGAAGAAAAACAATTGTTGATAAAACAGAATTAAAAATTGATGTTTCGGACTTATGGCGTTTATTTATAAATTCAATATTGAATGTATTTGCCCGACGCGACGTTTCGACAAGGTTCGACTTGTTGTGGTCATGGTTTGGCTGTCGGCTTGTGAGTGGTATTTTAAAAAAATTTTTCTATTATCTCCTACTTAAAATTTTAAAATTTTTTATAAGAAGGGCAATATGAACTTCAAATACATACCGATACCGACATTAATGTAGCTAAATCCGCCTTAATCCATCCACAGCGTTACCATTCAGGAATTGTTTACTATACTTGGAATATTTCAGATAGTTTGTATCGAATTTCCTAAAATAAAAAAAAAAAAGTACGTATACGCCCAAGTGTACTTACTACTGTTTTTAGTTGTTTTTAGAGAAAATAAACCGAAGACTTATTTAATGCATATAATTAGACTGGCTAAAAGTAAATTTAAAAAAATGTTGTTTGAATTTCTATAAAGTTAGAATTAAAAAATGTGATATTGCAGGGAATAAGGCAAAATTGTGGGTTTCATAATTCTGTTCATATTATAATCAAAATCCTGTTTATTTTATTTTCGAAAATACTGTACGACCAAAATTCAGTGTTTCAGAATTCTGTATTTGAAAATACTGTATATCTAAATATCTGTTAATCCAAAATGCTGTAAGTGTAAAATTCTGTTTATATATTTTGAGGAAAAATTTTTTTTACAATATTATATTTTTATCCACGCACAAGTACAAATACAATTTTTTGCATTTACTTGTACAAAAATTCATTCAAGTACGATCTATTTAAAAACGAGTAAAAGAATTTGAGTATTTTGAGGTTTCACATTGACATCTTAATATCATCAATTTTAAATTGTAGATACAAAATATGTAGCTACATAAAATTTGGCCCCATTGAAAAATAGCCTCAAACAAGAAATGTAAATTTTCCCCCAAAAATTTATACAGAAACCAACAGCAAAAAAAAATTGATAATATTTTATGATCTGGGTTAATTTTTTATTGTTTTGGGGCTTCTTTTAATTTTTTTAATTTTTCGGTTAGATTTAATTATAAAATCATTTCATTTTCATTTAGTTCGGATCATTTTTCCATTTTGAAAATGTAATTTTTCCAATTTTGGGGATATTTATTACATTTTGTGTAGGGGCCAAATTTCATGTAGCCATGCTTAATATCTATGTATAATAAGGCTTGAGTGTAGCAACTTTCCGAATTTTGTATATAAGATTTCATTTAATTTAAACTTTTAATATTTTTTTTGTATTTATATAATTCTGTATGAGTAAAATTCTTTATTTCAATATCCTGCCATTCAAAAATACAGAATTTTAATCAAACAGAATTTTGTGTAACTAGAATTTTGAACTACAGTATTTTGAAAAACAAAAAATTGACCCTATACAGTATTTCGACTCCAACCCGAAATTGCAACTGAAAAAATTATGACCCTAGCGTAAATCTGTTCATTGATTTACTTTTTTGAGAGACAAAGCAGCGTAATTTTGTGAACATGAGAGCATTCGGAGAATTATGATAACTTAACAAAAAAAAAAAAAAAAAAAAAAGCTAAAAGAACTAAAAAAATGGATATCTAAAGACACCTAATATTTGAAATATTTAGGAGCGTCAAATAGCAAAACTAGAATAAAACCGGCTTAGTTTTTTTACAATCACTTTGCTCAAAGAGAATCCATATACAAATTCTCTGAACAAAATTTGAAATAAATAAAGACACTGCACCCGCATAGGCTCTAGCTCAAATTACAATGGACACATCACAGACAAGCAGACCGATGGACTGTATGACCAAACATACTTTTTTAGACTTCTCCATCATCGTAATAAATTTTATTTTTAAATAAAAAAAAAAAAAAAATCTTTATCGTAAACCCATTCTAGTTTACCAAAATCAAAAAGTTGAATTTATCTTCTAAGGAATCACAGAAAAATGTGATCAATAAATCATGTACCGATATTTTGGATTGAAAAAGTAGTTTTTGGTACATTTTGTAAGTATTTTCAATTGAATTGTTTCAATAATATTTTGTCATTTTTTCGATTCCCTGTTATCCGTTTCAGTTTTCTAGGCTGAGTGTTTGATTAATGCATTTCGGAATAGCCTTGGTTGCAATAGTAACCGAAACTTTAATAGTAACTCAAAACTTTAGCAGCCTTATTTATTAGATTTCACTAATACTCGTTTCAACCTCGGAATAGTTAAACCGAGTCGAAGCACTTAATCCGTCTTTACGCCACGTCAAAGAAATTCTTATTTATAAAATATATTATCAAAAAATGACAAATCTAAAACTCTGGTTATTATAAACATGGCTGATTTCCACAAATTATTAATTTAAAGTAATTATTATTGGTTTTATTGTATCTAAATAAGTACCTATCTAATGAATGGATAAGCAAAATAAAAGAAAACGGTCTGAAAACTGGGATTTCGTTGGCACACCTTTTTGTAAATTTCACACGATGCTGATGTCATGTCAAAATGACATAAATACTAAAACGGCTTTACATCGGCTTTATTCCTCCTATGTACCAGTTTTAGCTTACTCCGCCTCTATTCCGCGTGTATTTTTTTATGAATAAATTTTTCAGGATTAGAGGTGTCGTAAAGTCGGAATAACCTTACTCCGTCTCTAAAACGAGTTAATAAATAAGGCTGTAGTAGTTCAAAAACTCATTGAGTCAAAACTCAGCCTCGTCGTCGCTTACCAAATGACGAACACTGGCTCTGAAAACTTCCGATGCAAGCCCTGTTCAATGAATGTTTCCCGAATCATTTGTCAAAAATGCTTTAAACTGAATGCTTCAACAAACTGTCAGAAACTTTGCCTTGTGCCATAGAAATATTAATCGATAACACAACACCCTATTTTAGTATTTGCAGTTTGCAGTTAACATAAATATTTCAAAAAGACCACAAAGCCCCAACCGCATATTTCATGCACAGTGTTAGTTGTCAGAAAACTTTATTAATTAATATATTATTTCAACATTGATATGCTAAGGATTTCAATATTAATACCTTCAAAATTAACCACTCTGACCGAACTTATCCATTTGAAATAGTAAACGAATAGTAAAAAATAAAATACACAAGGCAATTAGTACCATAAACCACCCATCACTTCCATTTCACATATAACAAATCTAAATGCTGACCGCAAAATATTCCCATCACTTCTCCCCTCCCCAACCCTTGTATATAATTTTGACCCTCCCCCCTACCTTGAATCATTAATTTCTCTATAAAATCACTAGCAAACGATGGCAATATTATGCAACTAATGCAATT
The DNA here is from genome assembly GCA_947049315.1 of Epistrophella euchroma. Classification (NCBI taxonomy): domain Eukaryota; kingdom Metazoa; phylum Arthropoda; class Insecta; order Diptera; family Syrphidae; genus Epistrophella; species Epistrophella euchroma. The sequence goes on along the minus strand of OX346247.1, from coordinate 36,944,658 downwards.
TAATTGGAAACATATTATCTTCAGGAGAATCCCCCCTGGCCATATAGGGGTTATGGAACTGAATATACGAGTTCAGAGAAAGAATCACACAACCGCACAACATTTTGCCCTGTTCGGTTCCTATATATTTTGTAGTTCTACAATTTACAGTAAAAAGGATTTTACACGAATTCATTTAGTTTCACTTGTTGGTATGTTTCGTTGTGTTGTTGGTGCATCGAAGACCTTTTAACAAAATGGCCCCCAAATGCATAATGTTGAACATACAGTTTGTCAAATAATGTTGCTGATTTTGTGCAGTCTTCTGCTGATGGGTGATGGGTGTGTGGTAATGGTGCGCTGCGGTGATGTTGTTGCTCTAAAGTTTGTTTGTTATTTGGATTAAGGATATCTTTCAATTTAATTACAATTGCATAAGCTTTGCCACAGCTTCCAGGGCAGAGGCCCATGGTTTTGACCAAGTTTCTTTAACAACCGGAGCAGTACATACATAATCCATATATACCACTCTCCACCTCCTCTCCGTAATACTTATAGTAAACCACTTAAGAACAATCTTTCAATTCGGCTTCGAGTTCTTATGTGGGGTTCGGTTCTTTGTTTTGTTTGTGGTGGCGTTGGCGTCGACTTATAGTAAAAGTTTTATAAAACTTTTAACTCCTAACATCGCAAAGTTTTAAAGTTTTATTTCTGTTCGTCGTTTCTATAAGGACTTATCTTCTCACAGATAAACGCTAGACGAGAAGATAATTCTTTTTGATTGATAAAACGAAAGTCGTTTAAGCCGTCTTCCTTCTTGTCAGAACTCCAGTAAAAGAAAAATACGAATAAAAAACAGAAAAAAACAATGATGTTGCTGAATAGCTGAATACAATCATTTATGGCCCATCGTCATGGCTGCTGTCAAAAGTCCTGATCAGACAATCAATCAGAGGGCAAGGCGTAGATTTATTCGAATAACATCAGGACTTTGATTGAGATATAGCATAGGACTGCTGTATCTTAATTCAATTTATATATTCCAGAATAGCTATAGCTGTATATAGAGATTGCTTTTCCTTTTTGTCTGCATCAACTGTGTGCTGAATATCTTATTATAATATTCAATAGGTACAGAAGTATAAGGAGTAGATCCTTATAGATTGTACTATGTTCGATCCGGAAGGAGAGCTGGGCCAGATTAAGCGGAATTTCCGGGTCCTTTTTGAGGAAATTGTACTATCAAAAAGAAAGATGGAATAAAATGGTGGTGGGTATATGTTGATTGTTGTTGATTATTATAAATCAGACTTCGATTACATTTCATATTCGTCGACAAAGAGCAGGATGTTTTTTTTTTTTTTTTTTTTCTTTTTAACTCTGAAATGATTTATAAGAAAAAAAAATTACAGGATATTGTTTTAGGCAATCCGATTGTATGATGGAAACAACAAAAAAAAAAGGAGAGGAAATAAACGAAATATTTAGGAGGGAATAATTTGTATATTTTATACGAATCGTATAGTCCCGGATAGTGTGATTATACTGTGATGAAATGACATGGAGGGAATTGACTTTGAATTATTTCTTGTCAATTCTTTTGTGACTTTATTGAAAACTTTAAACTGTTTTAAAAATATGCCCGGAATTTATGTCGGTAATGATTTGCTTAAAATTCTTTTTTTTTTACGAAAGTAAAAGCAATGTAGTTTATTGTTATGTCAAGCTTAATCACAAACATGAACCATAATGCTAAGAAAGTGAAGGCAGATTCCAACATAGAAAATTTTGAATACAAAAATTGTAAATTTTTGAGTGGACATGCTTGACAGAACAGAATGCTGCAACTGGAGCCGCAGATGGAACTGGAAAAATTATCAAAAAGTGTCGTACGTTTTTTTTTTTTGTACGTGCCCACAATGCAGCTGCACAACTTTGAAAGTATTTTGAAGAAAAACAGAACAATAATCTTGTGTATAAGCTCAGAATTCATAATCTTTATTTCCAATATTTTTAAATTTAAATTAATAAATTTTTTCGCGACACAAATATTTTGTATCGACCTAAACAGTAGTTTTTTTTCCTCATACAATTTGAAATGTCACAGGTGCTGCACGTGAAAAGTCAAAAGTAGGCGAACTCTTCCGTCTGCGGCTGTACATCCGTATGCGGCTACGTTACCTTGTGTTCGCAACATTGAATTTCCAGCTGCGGCTCCAGCTGCAACTCCGTCTCCATTCTGTTCAGGCAGTTAAGTGTGCTTCCCTAGGATTTATTGTATTTTTCATTCAAATTTTGGCCGATTTCAGTTTTATAACCGTATAAAAATTCAATATGCTAATTGGCAGAAATTACAATATTATTTTCAAAACAAGTAAACCAGTGCAAAAAATCATTTAAAGTAAATATAATTTATTCCTTTCAACATTATCTCCTAGACTATTTAAAAAAGTTTGCTCCATCTTTTTGGTTGTTGAGAGTGATATTGGGGAAATAAAATTTATTCTTTCCTGATTATATAAGCAGAAGGAAATTATTTTGTTTTCCATTTCTTGTTCATTTTTTTGTTCGATTATAGGACCAAATCGAGAGCTTATATATGTTGCCATAACAAGGATCAATCAACTAAGCATAAAATTGTATATGTATATGTATGTATGTATATTGTATGAGATTTTAATATTAACAAGATGATGTCAACCTAAGTTTTTTTTCTTTTTTTTTATTCTAAATCAAGTAAACAAAAAAATTAAATCTTTTTTGTTTGATTTATAGAAATGCTCAAGGAAGTATGCAATGCTCCCAATGAGAAGATATAAAGGTACATAAGTATTGATGTCCTTTAGATATTTTTTTTTTAATGTGAAGGCACAAATTAATTTTAATAGGTTTTGTTGGTAGATTAAAAAAAATAGGATTAATGTAAATTTTTTTCTGATTTATTAATATATTCTTTTTTTTTCGGAACAAGGACAAACTGCATCAGACTTGCTTGGACTGAATTTTAAGAAGGAAAATATAATATTTAAATGATAATTCAAATAATGAAGATAATTGTCATTTCTGCTTCGAATTCAAATTTATCATGCGTGATCAACCGCATTGTTTGTTGGGTGAAAATCGGATAATATAAAAATGTTTAAGTACTGCATTGTCGTGTGAGCTAGGTCTTAGTTTGCGATGCTTACAATAAAATTATTGCTATAATTTTGTTCCCCATTTATTTTGTAGTAATTAATTGAATGTAATGTTTTATAAATTCGTTCATTTTTTGTATTTATTTTCCACAATAATTTTAATTGAATTAAATCAATGAATGATTTTTAAAGACTGCACTCACATTCTATTGCAACAACCCTATAGTCAGCAGTCAATTTTACAATTCGGACTCTGCCGATCAGTATTGTTTCGTTAAATTTTGATAATCAGTCAGTTCTTTAACTGTAACGGCTTGCTTACACATAATCCATCATCGACCGACCTCGAACTAACCGACATCGGCCGATATCGCCTGATAATTACCGACGGACCATCAGTTTGTCGGTTATTTCCTGGGATTATAGGTACATGCGAAAAAAACTGATATTGTTTTATGTCAGTGGATGGGATTCAGTTCCTAAAATGAATGGAAGCAAGTTCACATAAAGATCAATATCTTAATTCCTATATAGGAGCTAGTTCATTTGAAATATTTTTCTTATTCTATTAAATGAATCTCTTCTTGTGTTCGTACGCGAATAACTCGGCTGAATATCATCCAACCTCTGGATGGGGATTTTTTTGTTGGATTTGTTTTAAACCAGATAAACACATATAACGGAGAATAAAATTGGAAAGTTAGGCCTAAAAAGTCGGAAAGTCGTGATAACAATAAATTGCATATTTTCTGAATTGTTTTTTGTTCGAACGGTCTTTATACATACTTTGGCGATTGATACGAATTCGTTACCTCCTGTAACACCCCTATAACTACATACATGGAGTAGCGCGATGCAACGTTTGCCGGGATCAGCTAGTATTTAATAAAAATAAGAGTTAATTCTATTTTTGTTGCAAGGCTTTCAAAACACATAGATCTTGAAGTGTGGTATTTTTAGACCATTCATAGGATGGTTGCATTGTGTTTAATAGATTAACGAAACTAAGAAGCACTCTTGACAGTTCAACACGAGAACGAGCACGAGTTTCGAAAAAGTTAAAGCATTTGCTATTATGAACAATTTAAAGAGATATTTTATAAAGGGTGTTCCGTATAAGGTGCACTGAAGACCTAGGGTGAGTAGTTTGGGTTAAGAAAAGAAAAAAATCGTATGGAAGGGGGTCTATTTCCCCCGTTTAAGCAGGAGGGGCAATTTTCAAGAAAATTGACTTAAAACAGAAAAAAAAATTATTTAAAAACAACGGTTAAACTGACAATGCCATGCTATACCTTTTTAGAAAGCCTTTAATTTTCTTATTAAATTAAGTTCTGTCAGTGAATAGTTTTTGAAAAATTAATTTTCAAACTCGAAAATTTGAAAAAAAAAAAAACAATTTCAATCTTATTTTTTTCAAAATTTCACCTTATTAAGTACTAATTTTATTTTCAAAATTCAATGCTCTTATTAGTTTTTAGTCAAAACCAGAAAACCGGATGCTAAAATCTACTTTACTACTTAATTAGCAGAAATAGGATCTTCGGAGCAACAGAATAATGGATGGAATTCGAATTTAAGGAATACTTACTTTTGTTATTTTCAATTTTCTCAAAAACCAGACCACATTTTGGCACCTGGTTTTCAGTGTTTGACTAAAAATTGATGGAGGTATAGAATATTAGAAACAAAAATAGTACTTAATGACGTAAAATTTTGAACAAAATCAATTTGAACACAATTTTTTTATTATTTTTTTTTTTTAATTTAAGTTTGGAAATTAATTTTTAAAAAACTGGTCACCACAGCAACTTAATTAAAAAAAGAAGATGAAAGCACATATTTTTGGCTTTAAAAAAAAGTATAGGATGTCGTTTTAGCCATTACTATTGTTGTTTAATAATTTTTTTTCTGTATTTAGTCAATTATTTTAGAAAATTGCTTCTCCCGTTATTTTAAATTTTCTCAAAATCCGGTATTTGATTTTTGCAAACAAAATTAGAACTTAATTACGTAAAATTATAAAAAAAAATAAGTTTGAAATTGTTTTTTAATTTTTTTTTTTTTTCAAATTTTGGGTTTGAAAATTAATTTTTCAAAAACTATTCACTAACACAACTTAATTGAAAAAAGAGATTAAAGAAAAGATTTCTAGCTATTTAAAAAGGTATAGCATGGCATTGTAAGTTTAACCGTTGTTTTTAAATGATTTTTTTTCTGTTTTAAGTCAATTTTTTAGAAAATTTCCCCTCCCGCCTAAACGGGGGGAAATATATCCTCCATCCCATACGATTTTTTTCTTGTCTTAACCCATCCTACTCGCTCTAGCTCTTTGGTGCACCTCATAAGGAACACACTGTATAATGATATTGTCGATAGAAAGCCATTAGCTGTTAGATTGAAACGCTCCCCAATACGGTTCGCATTGTCGGATAATACACGTCATTATTATTCGAATGTCATTTTGGAAAAAAATATCTTTATTTGAATCAAATAATTTTTTCCCATAAAATTGTCCTCTAATTTTAAATTAAAATGAAAAAGAATCAAAAAAAATTCATGTCCATGTTAGTCCTGCTATACTCCTAACATTATCTTATCTTTTAAACACTGTTTAACATAAGTCAACATTTAAACTAAAATGTTTCGACAGTTTTATCAATAAAACCGTCTTTGACACCTTATCATTCGGCATCAGTATCGGCAATCGACATATTCTATTCTATCCACAGCAGGACATCTCGCGTGCAATGACATTTTCCCAGAATAGGTAGACATAAAGTAAAATATCTACTTTTCCTCAAATCAATTGAATGGGCTCTTTTAATGGCAAACGACAATGTTTACTCGTGATTCCATTCCAGTAGGACTTCCTCCGCATCCCCCTGCGACTCTTCAAACAATCGGTCAAAACGTACAAAAAAAAAAAAAGAATCCTTACAGAAAGGAACAAACAACTGCAAAACCACAGCCACAAGGCTCCTCGAATTCATACAACAGAACTATAGAGAGGAATATAGTCCTATGGTATGGTAGTGTAGTCTTTTTCAGAGTAATTCCTTCAACAAAATATGTCAATAAGCGCACAAATAAGCTGAAATACACAACACTCACGGTAACGTTATACTACTTGCACAAGGACTCTCCTCTAAGTTTCTTTTTCAATTTTGTCCTTCTTTTATTTAGGTAGGTAGTACCTATTCCCATTTTTTTTTTTTGCTCTACTACCATTCATTGTTCGATTTGAGCCAAAGAACATTACGCTTTCATGTACAAAACGGTAACCCAATCGAATGCTTGAGCCAACAATACGTAAAGTGCGCCATCGTTTTTCTTCCACTTAACTTGGGGAATATTATAGCACAACAACAGGACTATACGACGAGATGACGATGAGGTGAACTTGTGCTGATGGCGGGTGGCGGGTGGCATGGTGGCGCAGCGGTGAAGGTGGGTCGTGGGTATAAGCGGCTCTGGCAGGAGCAGGATTGTTAGTGTAGCAAATCAATTCCTATGTGCGCCTTAAGTCAATTGTGTCCGACAAACAAAATCCAAGTCCCCATCGATTTCTTGAAAATTCTATTCCAAAGAGCAACCATAATCAACAAAAACACATAAAGAGGCTTTTGTTTGGATGTAAAGCCCATTTCGAAATACCCTATTGTTGTGTTAGAAATGGAAATATTTTGCTCACTATAGGAACGAACATTCTCGGTGTAGTTTTTAAAGTGAGGTTTTTTATGGAATGACAGTGGGTCTCTAAATCGAATGCATATAAAAAAACATTTTTCGCTTTCTTTTTCAAATAATGAAATAATCTACATAAAATAAATAGTAACATTCGGCGTATAGAATGTAAATTTACATATTTTTTATTTAAAAATTGAAGACCTTTGTTGTATTTTGTGCATTTGTCGTAATACGGAATGATTTTTGTATTCATGAAAAATTTTGGAAAAAAGTAAACCGGTTTTTTTTTTATGAATAATTGCTTCATATGTTAAATTCCTACAAATACTAATACGCACACAGACATTGTCCCAGTGCTGTCAAATACAATATAAATGATATGTTTTGAAGTTTGTACAAGACGTATCTTATAGAAAAATAACTTGAAACACGGCAATTTTGATATAAAAGGTTACATGCAATCCTGGGTTCACTTTTTCTCTATGGAAACGTCTTTAAAGGTTGTGATTGACCGAAAAACTTAGTACGCTCGAACTAATGCAAAATGAAAATTTTCTTATACAAAAATTACAAAACGAAATCAGATAAACAAAAAATAAGACATTTATTTTAAAAAAGCTGAAGAGCTTTGTGTATTAAAAATCAGTGACTTACAAATCTCAACCATTTCTGTGTGCGTGTCTGCAGGAATGGAGGGGACCTACAGTTTATTGCCGAATCCAAACAGCTAATGTGAGCGACACTTTTGTATGACAAGAGATACTCATGGAGGTTCTGTCAATTCCTCGCAAGAGGAAGTAGACGTTTTATTTAAAAAATTATTACTTTATTAGTTGGCGAGGCTGGAGATCGAACCTAGACCTCCGGCATGACAGTCCATCGCACTAATTATCACGCCACGCCTACTACGAAAAGTTCTTATTAGCTTGCCTATTTCACTGTATTTCTATACATTATTTCGTGAAATTTTAAGGCACGTCATTTAATGGAAACCAAACAATTGACAAAACATTGAATGCCAAATAAAAAAAAAGCAGCAAAATGCCAAAATGTCAAATTAAAAATTGCCCAAATTCAAAGAGCCAATCCAACAAAAAACTAAAATAAAAATGCGAAATGAAAAATGTTAAATGTCACAACAAAAATTCAATGATGTATACTATGATAGATCTTTACTTTCTATATTTGCAAATATGTAAGTCTTGCAACCCGTAGTTTGGGCGTTTTCAGCAGATAATAATGCGTTTAAAGTGCATTTTTTTCCGAAAGCCTAGATTAAATTAATTTTTTAGTGCATTTTGCATACAGAAGGCCCCACCTAAGAGGTCTTGGACTCCCATATTCATTTTCAAGGTATTCAGCACTTTTATTAAATACAATTGTTACTTGCGATATACATATGTATATAGGTGCTATATGGCAAGTTTTGGATTCGTAAAAGAAATTGAACTCGAGAAGACGAAAAAAGTGGGTCTCGGAATTCTGTCTGTCTGTCTGTCTGTGGACTCGCCTACAGCCTAAACCCATGGGCCGATTTAAATTAAACTTGGTATAAAGTTTTTTCGGGACATTACCCCGACAGGTTTTTTTCCTTTTATTTTTAGGACCAAAAATAACGGTACCTGCCATATAATTTTTTTTTTAGCATTTTTGGAAAATCTTATTATTCTCAAAAATGGCTCGACATATTTTTCGAAAAAAAAAATCAATAAATTTTATTAGGTATATGCTACCTTTTTGTGAAAATTAAAATTCCAAAAAATGATTTTAAATGGTACCTCCCATAGAACCATATTTTATTTCCGTTTTTCTGGAAAAGGAATAAACTGATTTTGATAATTTTTTTATGGAGAATCTTCTGAAAAGTTTTAATAGTTTTGTATACCAAAATTTTCCAAAAACTTTTTTTTTGGACTTTCAAAAAAAGTTTCAGATTTTTTTTTTTTGAAAACCAAATATTTCGAAAACGACTTGGTTAATTTTTATGAAACATGGTAAAAAGGGGTTTTTTAACATTATCTTAAATATTTTGAAAAAAACTTTTTATTATAGTCAAAATTAACGGTACCTTCCATATAAATGTTAAAAAACCGTTACAGAAAATATAAATTTTCTCGAAAACGTCTCCTACGATTTTGATTAAAATTTGTTTTAAATACTAATATAAGTATGGTCTACGATCTATCAAAAACAAAATATACAGTTAACCATTATTAACAGTACCTCTCATAGAACCATTTTCTTTATTTTGGACTATCTCATTATGTGTGTAACCGATTTAAATTAAATTTTTTATACAAAAGCTTCTCAAAACTCGAAATCATACTGCGTATCAAAATTTTCAAAAAAAACAAATTTTGGATTTTTAAAAAAAATTAAAAATTTTTTTTTTTGAAAATTCTATATTTTAAATACGGATAGATAAATTTTTTTCGAAATTTAATATTTAGTTCAACAAAAATAAATACAAAAAAATTTTGTACCAATTTTTGTTCTTAAAATTTTTACAAAATTTTATTTATAAAAAATTAATTAAAAAAAAAAAACAGCTCCTACGATTTTAATTTTTTTTTTCTGCAAAACTAAGACTAGTTAAAGAAATTTGATAGTGTACTTGTTTTAGCTCTCAAAACAATTTAAGAAGACTTTTTAAATAAATTTATTTCGAATTATGTTGATTTTTATTAATTTTTCAATTTAAGCTCTATAATGTATAATATTAGTTTAAACTTAAGGCTCCCATAAAAAAATTATTTACTATTATTTTATTATTATTTAATACGCTCAATCTTTGAAATTTGACGAAACTTTTACTACAAGAGCAAGTTTGTGCGATCCAGTCGTGCGTTTTATTTAAGTGCTATACCTTTTATTTGGGCTTTTGGAAAAAAAATGAATTTTCAAGCCGACAAAGCGTACAAAACTTGCAAAATATCTCAGTTCCTAATTTTGGGCTCATAAGTCGATGTTAACTTAAAGAGAGAGGATCTTGTCAATTTTGCAAAAAAAAAAAAAAAACAAATCACCACATATTTTGTTAAATGTTGGTGTGAGGAAAAAGTAAAATCTGAATTAATAAGGCATGAGATTATAGCTTAAATAATAATACTCCAATTGGCATAAACCAACAAACGTGCGCCGACAAAATTGGATTATTTTGTTTCTATAATAAAATAAAAAAGTGCGTATACGCCACAGTGTACATCTGATTTAACCGGTGGAATTACTGACTCTCTTGCGGTTTACGTATTTATAATAATTAATATTGATAGTAATATATTTATTATTATAAGATAATTATAGCAAATGGAATAGAAGCATGGTCTTGTTCTTTAAATAATTGCTAAAGCAACTTGTTAAAATATTTTAATGAAGATAAAGCGAAAATCTTGCTATCTTTTGGTTGTTTTTTATGGGTTTATCTCAGAAACCACAAATGCAATTTCAAAAATTCTATTCGTGTTCAAAAAGTTATCCTTAGGGAAAAACGTATATTTTTTCAAAATTTTGGCATTTTAGTGTGAAAGTGGGACTTTGAAAAGTTTCTGCTTTTTTTTTAATTTTGTTTTAAAAAATTGTTTTTGTGTTTGAAAGGTATGAAACTATTTATAGGGCAAAATGGGGTAAAACAAAAAGTGGTATCCATAAAAAAAAAAAAACATTTTTTTGTGTGTTTTGAAAGGTAAAACATTTTGTCAGTATTTAGTAGTTAATAGGGTGATATGCGGTGAAAACGACGAATCTTATTTTAAATATTGTTTTGGAAAGTAAGTTTGAAAAGTAATATTTAAGGCGTTGGAATTTAAGGATAACTCAATATTTTTCAAAATATAGCTAATTATAGAGCGACATTTAAAAAAAAAAAAAAAAAAAAAAAAAAGAGGCTTTAACACAAAATAATATTTAACAATTTTCCATGCTGATTTGTTCATAAACAAAAATCGTTTGAGCGGTTTCTTAAAAAAAAAAAAAAATTGTATATAAAGCATTTTAATACTAAAAACAATTGTGCATCTAAAAAATTAGTTTCAACAAAAAAAAATGATTCATCCGTTCTCAAAATTTTGATTTTTTCAATACAAAAAATTAATAAAATACAAAATGAATTATTTAACTAGATTTTGGAGTTTTCAATATTTATCTATCTACTTCTACTGTATGTAAGTACTCACCCCAAAATGCGCTCAGTGCAATTGGTATATGACGAAATATTCGTGGTTAGTACAGTTGACTAAATAAAGATACATTTTAAAATCAGGTAACAACATCAAGACATAATATCTCAAACGCTTAATGGTTTTATGTTGCTATTTCAGTTTTCCTCTTTTTTTTTGTTACAAAAATAATGTGACAAAGTTAATTTACCCTAGAAAGCATAAAGAGCTCTGATTGCTGCATTTATAGCCTTTAGTGAGTAAGTGGGTTTGAGGTGAGGGTTCCACTTTGACCGAGATCGTATATGTTAGCTGAGCATGAAGACGCAGAGAGCAGCTCCCTCCAGGCATGCCACCACACCAGTGCTGCGCCTACCTATACCAATTTTAGGGGTGTAAAAATGAAATGAGGGTTACAAATACTCTACAAATATAATAGCAAATTTAAAACACACCGGCAAGTGCACACACGTAAAAATATTTACGAGACAAGAACGAAAGGAAGCAAAGAAGGATATATACTACGTCGTGTCGTATAGTCGACTACCACTAGATTGTCGGAGAAAAGAAAGTGAAGCCCTGCGATGGTGGAGAAAAGGAAATAAATACAACGAAGACGATAGGAGAGGAAGCGGAAGTACATATAGGGAAAGAGTTCTTAGCTTCTTCAAATGCTGGGTGCTATAGAGTACTGAGAATGGCTTATTTCAAGATCGAAGAAAGGAATGTGGTGGTGGAATTCCACCTGGTTTGAATGGTGTGGAGAAGGGCGTGAGGGAAATATATGTTCACTCTTAAGTGGCGACAATGGCAACGAGGAATTGTTTTAGGCAAAGAAACACCAACGAAAGTCGTCCATCACACACAAAGAAATAATAATTGCTCAGGGAGGTCCTGAAGCTGTTGGTAGCTTCAGGCTGAAGGATAATATATACGAACAGTAACAAAGGGCATAATTGCTACTACAACGTAAAACCCGAAGGATTTTTTGTTGCAACAACAGCACTGGCTGTATAAAGCAGCATTAAAAGTATGGGAGATATGGGACCTATGGGTTGGGATGATGGGATTCTGCATGAATATCATTTTTACGGTCATTCGTCACAAGGAATTGTTTTGTATCCAGCTTCTTTCTGCATCAGAGTCCCTCCTCTCCAATGTAGCTTTTATGACATAAAATCCTTTGGGGTATATTATGCTCCCTGCCTAAAGCATGTTTTTGAAAGTCACATCCAACACACAAGCATACATATAACTATGATGGCAAGGCTTAGCATACTGTAAAATACATATTCATATTGTGCTGTGCATTATATGTTGAATGATTTTGATGATGACAGTTAAGGGTTCGAAGCAAAATACAATATGGAGGTTATGATGAGGCAGCAGATTTTTATTTTGCATAATACCTACACTAAGCGCCATGTGAATTGGGTCACTTTGAAATATTTAATAAAAGTGTCGTCTGTTTTTAGTTTTGTTTTGTTAAGTTTTTTTTTTTTATTGAAATGAGGAGGTTTTACTACTTTGACAGTGATATAATATTCCACTTTTTATTCATTTGTTCTTTTTTTTTTTTTTACTTAAATTTCATGTATTTTTGAGGCAGTCAATACAGTCAAAACCCGCTTAAGTGAAACAACAAAAAAATTTTATAACTATTTCACTTAATCCGATTTTTAGCTAAAGCAGACCTCGGATAACCAAAAAAAATTGCTTAGCAGATATCGGTTATTTTAAAAAACAATATTACATTCGTTCATCCTGCCTGAATTGCTGCAAAAAAAATCTTCATGAAGCAAATGTTCTGAACCTTGATTTGATGGTGAAAGTGAATTTGAAAACATACAAAAACTGATGCAGTCAAAGCATGCTCATTATTTTTTGTTCTGATTTTTGTGTAGTTGAGTCCATAAGATTTTTCAGCGAGTTCTTTAATATGAATAATATAAAAATTCAATAAGAAATATTTTTTTTTTACATATCCCAGTTCTTCTCTTAAGCGGGTTTAAATAAAGAAAAGTTATTTTTAGGCAATATGTTGAAAATTTCCAGAAGTTTTTTAAGCGGATTTTTTTGTTAAGATAGTTTGAATGTTTTTTGGATACAAAGATTGCTTACGTTTTGTTTGAAAACTTAAAGAATCATTTTAATAGGTTAGTTTCACAGCTCAGAACCACACGCTCAAACTCAAGAGATTAAAATCAATAGTTTTGTCATTAATGTTAGCTATGATTATGTAGGTTATAGTGGTTTGCTGTTTAGAATTAAGTTTCCGTATTCCCAAAGGTATTGCCAGGGCCAAGATCGCATAACAAAATCGTTTTAATGATTGTGCTCTCTATATATCCCTTTAATCGAGGATAGATACAGCTGTTGTAAAAACGATGATCGTCCAATCGATTGTCTTACGGGATCTGGGCCCAGATTATTATTTTAGCGATCTTTAATTTTATGAATTTTGATTTTATTTAGAAACGTACAAAAAAAATCAGATTTTCAAAAGTATTTTTTGGGTATGGCAAGAAAAACAAAATTTAAAACTTTTGTGTTTTTTTTTTTATTTATCAAAATAAAAATTGATCTTGATAGTTCAGTATTTAAAATTTTTCAACTTCTTGATTTCGTCGGTTCGGAAGAAAAACGACAAAACTCAACAAATTAAATTTTTGAGCTATCATTGCACTTTGGTGAGTAAAACAAAAACTATCAATTGGAAAAATACCAATAATATTTGAAACTTAATAATAAGTTATTGAGTGTTTTTTATATTTTAATGAATTAATTGAATTTCAAATTTTCATTCAATTTTCTGTTGCCTATTTTGAAAAATAAGATTTGTTGAGTTGTGTCATTTTTTTCCGAATCAACGACGATTTATTGACGTCTGTGAAATTAGCGTAACTATTTTCTTGGGTTAATTGGACCACGATAGGAATTTGTTTGCATTTTTTCTATTTCGGATTCAATGCGAAGTTATCATAGCATGCTGTTTTTTCAACAATCAGAAAAGCTATCAATTTGAAAGAAGCTATTAAATTTGCAGTTATTTTTTGCAGTTGAAGAAAAAGTTTAAAAGAAATTTTGAAGTTATCAATTATAAAAATTAAACTGCACCGATGTCTTGACTGTGAAGTCAACATAACAATATTTCCCTCATTAGAAATTTGCAGAAAGGCTTTAAATTTGCAGTTAAAAAAAAAAAATCAATTAAAACTTTGATATAGTAATTTAAAAAAAAATCATACTGCAATGCTAACATCAACTTAAAGTTGGCATGAAATACTTTTTCTCAGCAACTGCAAAGCAGATAATTTGCAGTAAAGATCCGAATTTGAAGTTTTTGCATGCAGTTCAAGAAAAGCTCAATTAAAATTTTGAATCCGTAATTAAAGTAAAAAAAATTGTACGTCTTTCTCGGCAACCGCGCATTCAAGAAATACGCAGAAAAGCTCCAAATTTGCAGTTCAAGTAAAAGCTCAATTGAAAATTTGAAGCCGTGATTTGAAACATAAATGCATACTGCAACACTAACTTCACTTTCAACTGCGCCACTATGAATTTGAATTTGTAAAGTTAAAAAATTTGCATTTTTTGTAGTTCATGAATATATTGAGCCCAAATTTTGAAAGTCTTTTCATTGCACCGCTTATTGAATTAAGCATGACAATCCTTTTCTCAATAATAATGTTTTAAATTAAATCAAAACAATTCATATTGCACTCTACTTAACTTTTGAGTAGGTCTGACAGTCCAGTGATCGTGTTGAGATGAAAGAAAAGCATTCTAAAGCTATACTTATGCTTTTTGTATTGAAAAATGTTAGCAATTGATTTTTTAAGGTACCGTTATTCCACAATTATAAGAAACAGCACGACCAAAAAACTTTAATTTCTTTGAGTGTCATTTTCTTTGAAAAATTTTTTTTGAGCCAGATAAATGTATTGATTCGATAACTTGTTTATTTAAATTTAATGTCGCCTTTTTTCGGCGCTCTAATTTTTTTTTTCAGAAGAATATCTGAAAAAACTAAGACTTATGACTTTGGTTACCAATATCTCAGCAAGGAATTCCGACACAGAAAATTTAAGGGCAGTTTTGAAAACTGGAATTATAATTTTCTACAAGATCTTTTTAAAACTATAAAACCATTATTTTTGTTGGCCCTTCACTGTAAGATTAAGAAAAGGTAAAAGAACGACTTTTTAAAGACTTTTAGGTTATCTATCACTGCTTTACTGCTGTTGTAGCCGTGGCGTGATGGTTAGTGCGATGGACTGTCATGCCGGAGTTCTAAGGTTCGATCCCCAGCCTCGCCACCTATTTATTTAAAAGAAAAAACGGCTACTACCCCTTGCGAGGAATTGACAAATCCTCCAAGAGTATCTTCTGTCACAGAAAAGTGCCGCTCGTTAGCCGTTCGGATTCGACAATAAACTGTAGGTCCCCTCCATTCCTGCAGACACGCACACAGGAATGGTTGAGAGTTGTAAGTCACTATGCCCTAGTTCTTCATGAGCTCTTGTGCCATCAAATTTATATTTTTAATTTTGTATATCACTGCTTTACAAATATTGGTTGCAGAACTTAATTTTGTAAGAAATTTTAAAGATCTATAGGCAACCAGTATACATATCTGCAAAGTTTTAAATCGGTCTATTTAACCGTTTTCCTGTACCAAGTGATCAAAATCATAAAAATCAATTAAAGGAATGAATTGTATGGTTCATAAACGATTTCACAACGTCATCAAAACGGAAAAGAAAAGATCAATTTCTGTCCAATTTTTTCACAGTTTTTCGTTAGTTACAATACTGATAACATTTTAGAGGTAAACAAACAATTTTTTCAACAAAAAAAAAAATTACAACTAAAATTTTAAAATTTTGAAAAATATATTCAATTTTTTCTACAATTTTTTTTTTTTTTGGGAAAATGTTTTTTTTTTCTTTTCAACTCATCAGAATTATAACTAACGCGAAAAAAAGTGAAAAAATGAACAAAAATTGTTCTTTTTAAACGAAGACTTCAAATCGAAAATAAAAAAATGAAAAATTTTTTGCTCGTGCTGTTTCTTATGATTGTGGAATAACGTTATACACTAAAAAAAATCACTTGCTAAATTTTTTTTAATACAAAAAATACAAAGCTTTACTTTTTGGTTTATCTCAATACGATAATTTTCAACTGGGATACAGCTCTTCAAAAACACTAAAAAACGTGATTTTATTTTGTTCCCTTAATTTTTTTGACATATACCCAATATTTGGTCAGTTGATATTTCAGAGCGCTCAGTAATTTTCCTTCGTCACTGTGAAAGATCAGGAGCATAAAATATAAACAAGATTCCTTAAAAACACTTGCGTTTCCTTTCTTTCTATTTGATTTACTGCGACAGAAAATAATTGAGCAAATCCAATCCAAAAAAAAAAATCTTCCTCAGTTTTTTGACAGCAAAAGTGAGGAATTTTTTGTTTGGAATTGTGTTTATATTTCTGAAAATACGGATTCCTTCGAGATCTCTGAAATATAAACTGGCCAATTAGAAGTTTTCCAAATATGGTTTCAATTTGTATCCTTTCAAATTCTTAGAAGTAAGATATATTATGTTTATGTTAGAATATTTTTTTTTCTATATAAGCTTAAAACGAAAGGACAAACAAAATTAATTCTATTTTGCTTCTCTACAAACTCTTGTCCAGACATTAAATAAATACTTTCTGAATTTATTTAAGAACAAAAAGAACAAAAAAAAAAGTATCCGGAAGCATTAACTTTCCTTTAAAATGAAATTTCCATCGACATAATGGTATACCTAACTATATAACCATGAAGCTGCATGTAAACACTTAAGAACTTTTTGCCAACATTTTAAAGGAAGTCACTTATAATCTCAAAGATAACATACTTTGTCAACTTTTAAATGTAATGTTTGTAAAGTGATACTATGTAACCGCCCTCCACTTTTCTGATAAAAAAACAAAACCCGCAAAGCCCACCCTCTAGAATTTATAAAGGAGACCAAATTCTATATCGATGACGTCGTCCTGTGTGTATGTATGATGCAGCAGCACATTGAAGTGGTCGTCTTTATCGACATCGAAGTCGTCGTCGTCATCGTCATAACCATCCCCATCCTCATCATCATAATCATGATTTTTATCGTCTTCGTCATCTTGTTCGTCCTCATGGTGTGTATAGTAAGAAGTTGTAGCAATTTAGTCCTTATGTTTCCTCAGCCCCTCAGAGTTGTGTGCCTTTAAGTGCACTTGATAACATTGTTTCCCTGATTTGGCAACCCACCTCCAAATGTCTGTGGAGCGTTAAAGCTAATACTGTCATGCAGCAAGCATTAAATGCAGACTCTGCACCGAGATTGCATTTGTGGCAATTTCCGGCTTTGTATAGCCCCTTTATTATGTATGTATGTGAGTTTTGTGTCTCATATTACGGTCTCTCCCAGTGTCCCAGTTGAATAAACAACTGTTTTAGAATTTTTCTGATACCATTTTGTTTTTCTCTCTTTTTGTTACAGATATAATCTTGTCCGAAGTATTTGAGACACATCTGCGTGGCCCCGGCTTTGTGATGGAACCACCCGCTCGTTTAGAGTTCTCGAATTCATCAGGTGGATGGCTTGATTGTTCGGCATCGGGAAGTCCGCAGCCCGTGATAGACTGGATTACGGTAGATGGGTCACCAGTGGCCGATATAAACGGAGTTCGACGAGTGCTTAGGAATGGCACTTTAGTGCTAATGCCGTTTCCTGCCGCTGCCTACCGACAGGACATTCATAATACAATCTACAGATGCGTAGCTTCAAATACTGTTGGCCGAATTATATCGAGGGATGTGCAAGTGAGAGCCGGTAAGTTAATTTGATTATTTTGACCAGTTTTTTTTTTTTTTGGTGGTGGGGGTATGTAGGATGTAGCAATTCAAACGTTTTTATTGTTCTTCTTGTTTTTATTTTCATTTTGATGGGAGAATCCGCGTAACGAGTGTAACGAGTTTTCATTTTCTGGAAATGAGTTGATTTGCATTTTATGAAGGAACTCATTTACGAAGGGGAAGCGCGTGTAATGAGGAGGAAGGAGAAGCTGGAAACGAGCAGGCGTTAAACATTTTCTCTGGGTTATTACCATTTCTGCCGCATTGGATATAATTCTGGCTTGCCTGTCTGTCTTCAGACATTCATATTTGAAAGTCCTTTTGTGTTTCGAATTTTAAGGAATCTATTTTGGTTAAGAGTTTTATTATGAAAGTAGAAAGGTATTTACCAGCCTGTGCTAAACTTTATCATTTTGACGAAAAAAGACTAAGGAAGGGATTGAGGAAATCTTTTTATTAACTCTTCGCCAGTGTTTTATCATTGTTTGTTTTCTTAAAAATTAAGACTTAAAATAAAAATGGTAATTTGAATGTCTTTGTTAATATTTAATTTTTTTTTTTTTTTGTATGTAAGAATAGCAGGAAGCCAGGAAGTTAAAGTTTGCATTCAAGGAAATGAAAAACGTAAAACAAAAAAAAAAACAAGAAGAAGATTTATTAATCATCATAATGATATGCAAGAAAAAAATTAAACCAAATAGAAAAATGTTTTGCTAATTCTTAGCTTATAACAACAGATTTTTGCTTAAAAAGTTAATGCCCTTCAGTTTGTTTTCCAGAAAGTAAAAAAAAAGTGGCAAACTAAACTGGTTAATTATTTAAAAAAACAATACATGCTATAGACCGAGAGCCCACAGCAAATTTTGGTTGTGAATGATAGCAAAAATTCACTGGTGTTCAGAGATAGATCTTTAACTCCTTTATGCAAGTCTTGCATGTCGTAGTTGGGGCCTTTGCAGATAATGCATTGAAAATACTTTTTTTTTTCGAAAGGCTAGATAAAAGGTAATAGCACTTGAAACATTATATTTGATAAAAGTGCTGAGCACCCTACACATGAATACGGGAGTCCAAGACCTCTTAGGTTGGGCCTTCTGTATGCAAGACGCACTGAAATAAAAATGCAAACAATCCATTTTGCAAATAATTGTGATAGCGAAATAATTCTTGGCCCCATTTATATAGTGGTTCCTCCTCATCACCAAAATGAGGGCCCAAGACTTTTTCTGTCTGCAAGACTCACTTAAAGAATGCAAACAATACAGTAGAATTTTATTTAAGTGCGAGTCTTGCAGATATATGGTCCCATGGAAAAAGTCTTGGACCCTCATTGGTATGATAAAGGAGGGACCACTCTATCATTGGGAACACAAATTATTTTGCTATCACAAAATTATTTGCAAAATAGATTTTTTGTATTTTTTCAGTGCGTCTTGTCTACAGAAACCTTCACATAAGAGGTCTGTGACCCTAATATTTATGTCTAGGGTACTCAGCATTTTTATTAAATATAATTTTTCAAGTGCTATACCTAGTATCTGGCCTTTCGAAAAAAATGCATTTTCAATGCAGCATTATCTGCAAAGGCCCCAACCACGGCATGCAAGACCTGCATATTTGCATATAGGAAACAAAGATCTATCTCTAAACACCAGTGAATTTTGGCTATCATTCACACCCAAATTTGCTGTGGGCTCTTAGTCTATTAGTTTACAGCAAAAAAATAACTATGAAGTATTGTATTTATCGAAGATGCAAGGCTCATTTAAAAAAAAAAAAAAAAAAAAACGTATATTCGAAAGAGACCAAAATATCCAAATACCAGGTCCCGCGGATGCTTGTCCTTACTTAATTGATAATGACTTGTAAGTAAAAGTAAATAGTGTTAATGGTAATTGTACGCGTGTGTGCTCTATAAAAATGTCATTCACTAATATTGCGTACGCCAACAATATCACTCGATGTTGAATTATTTTTTCATTATTTTTCACTTCAGATTCAATTCAAAATAGAGCAATATGGTTTGCTTTCGAAGCTATAACTTTCGTCTTTGTAATCGAATCTTCAAGATTGGAGTCTTTAAATTAAGTTAGAACATTAGGCTATACATTCTTGCATACAAATTTTTGAGGAGGAGTACAAAATTTCGTACCCATCCCCATCAATGTGATTTTCGATTTTTAAAATGCAAAAGTCGATGAAAAATTTTACAAATTTAAAAAATGATTTTCCACAAATATATTTCACCAACCCTCCTCTAAAAAGTGTCATAGGTGTTGGTGGAGAAAATGCCACAGGAGAGGCATTTGCGGTGTCTTAAAGCTAAACATTTCGTTCAACCACATTAGATACAGGTGCATTTTGACAAGGTATAACTTAAAAATGAAAAAAGTCCCAGAGATTGTTAGTACCTCATTTTGTAGGTATTTTCATTCTCTAAAAGTTTTTCATTGGCCATTTTGTTACAAAATTAAATCCAGGCGAGTATAAAAAAAAAGAATGACCAGCTGTTTTAATATGGCGGGTGTTTTCCTAACCCCTACCCCACGCAATTTTTTGGCTAAATCTAGTACACTATGAAGTTTGTGCACGTTTTTCTCAAAACCTTTTGATTGTACCAAAAAAAAGTGCTACAACAAAATTACATAAGCTACAACTTTTGCCTTCACATTTTTTTAAAAGCACTAATAACTTTTGAGATATTTGCAAAAAACTAAAATTCAACACCTTTCACACCCCGTAAAAATTTTAGCTCCGGTGAATGTAAAATTACATAAGCTACAACTTTTGCCTTCACATTTTTTTAAAAGCACTAATAACTTTTGAGATATTTGCAAAAAACTAAAATTCAACACCTTTCACACCCCGTAAAAATTTTAGCTCCGGTCGAATCCAAATTCAGGGTACTTTTTCGAAATTGCTTAAGGTTATACAAAAATTAACATTTCCACCGAAATTCACCTTTGTGGGAATTTAAAGTCTTATTTACCTGGGCTAGAGGAGGACTTTATCTGGGAAAGTCAAATTTTGATTTTTTTCAACTTTTGTAATATTTAATGAAAAATTAAGTAAATTTAGCACATATTTGTGTATTTAACAAATCTTAAGACAGTGTTTTCGTAAGTACCTACATACATTAAAAGCAATTTTGCCAGAATTAAAAAAATAACTGCCTAAGATTTTTCAATCCACCCTCCACCACCAAAATTAGAGAAATTGAGATTTGATCAACTCTTTTCATTACAAAAGCCTATTTTTTGTTGACATAAATGCTGTATAACCAGTGTGGCAATTAAAATGCGACACTGTAAAAGTGTCAAAATACGATTTCGAAAAATTTGTAATAACTTAAGGTAAAGGCCATTCTCTATATGTACTGACAATCTGATTCTTGAAGAAACTCCGTTTTAAATTATTTGAAGAATTAAGGACCATTTGTGCAGACGGGGTTCAGCCTCAGTTCAAGTTTTTACCTAAGTGATATAGCAAGCGGCTTAACCGAGGTTCAACAAAGGTTCAAGCATGTAATTGGCTTCCATAATAAACCCTGGACTATGTTAATCTGCTGAGTTCGGTGAGTAGAAGTTGCTAAACCATGGTTCAAATATTTCTACAGCTGCTTCTAACCAACTTTCACTTAACTCAGCTTTAAAAGTGTCACTCAGTCTGGATAAAGATTGAGTTTCAAGACTGGTTTGTCTGCAAAATTGAGCCAAACATTTTTGATGCGCTGAATTTTAATCTATCCTGAAGTAAAAATTTTTCCACCAGGTCAGCATTTCGAAATATTACAGCTTTAAAATGACAATAAAAAAACAACAGTTATTCGCTGTATTGGATTTTACGTAATTAGGCAACATTATTTCTGTAACGGTTGCTTAAAGTTCAACACCGCTAATTTTAAACTCAGATCAAATATTAATTAATCAGTTAAGTAAGTGAAAAATCTTATCAATAAAAGAAAGCTTAAGCTAAAAATACCGAAGATATTTTATATTTTTGACAACGCACTAAACATAAAAAGAAAACAAACTCCAGTGACACATATTAAAATTCTAAGCCCATTCCGATCTGATATACCAGCAATTGTTGAAAACAGGTCAATTATTTTCAGAAAATTTTCAACCAATGGTTAAAGTTTTTCAAGATCACTAGGGACTTTTAGCACCTCATTTGTAGGATATTCGAATAAAATTACTCCGTTTGAAAGGTCACCTAAAGCCCATAAGGCTACTTAGTTTTTAATGGTCGTGGTGATTAGTATAGCACTTCATTTGTGGGATATTCGAAAAAATGTAAACCATCCGAAAGGATATCAAATTCTCATTCAACTAGTTATTCAGAAATTACGTTCAGCCAGCTAATGAGTAGGTGGATTTTGCGAATATCACACAATTGAATAACTTAATCATTTTCATTGGCTGACCAATTTCTGAAAATAGTTGATCTTTTTTGGCAATTACTCATTATTTAAATGGCATTTTTTTTTTTTTTTTTTTTTTTTTCAAATAGCCCAAATATGGGGTACTAAAATCCATCACCATTAAAATATACCTACAACTTAACGCTAATAAACTCTAGTGCCTGCAGATTCGTAGATATACATATGAGCGATTTTATTAGCTCATTCCGCATTATGATGCTATACTATAAGTGCAAATGTCGAAATAAATTCTTTGTGTGTACTCCTATAAGCACTTAAGTTGAATAAGCTATCATCTTCAACTTTTGAATTACTTCTAGTACAAGTTCGTCTTTCTATAATTCACTTCCTGCCTCAAATCTCGGCTGCAAAATTTTAAACAATCATTTTTAACCTCCTAAAGCAAGAAAAACATACAAACATACCAAGACGTAAAAAAAAATATAGAAAACTTCTACTTTCTATAATATCAAGCTGCTGCTTCTCTCCATAATTACTTCCTATTATTCTGCATCCGCACCGAACATCACTTTTAGAATTCTCAGCTTTGCTTATTCTCTGTGTGCGCATTAATATGCCACAGTTTCTAAAGTCTGAACGTCTTCCTGACTTTTAGCTAAATAGAGTTATTTTTTCTCTCGCCTAAACTTAAAAACATGGCATGGCGTTGTCGTCTTCATCGCATATTATAGTTGTTCCTATATACTTTTCCTCCCATTAAAGTGTCAAGTAGGTATCTGCCACGAAGAAGTAGACTTTGTGCCGGACTAAAATTTCAATATCGAATCATAGCTTTGCCATAAAACTATATCTCTTTTCCAAACCTCCCAACCCAACCCAACACAACATCCCTTCCCATCGAAAAACCTCATCGTCATCGGGTATTCATGGCATAATTATAATCTTAAAATCTGGGCACACTTAATATTCCGCTCGTTCAACCGTCGTCGTCGTATATGAGAAGAGAGTAGATTTTAACGCCCTCTAGTGTGCTATGTGGGCACATACCCCAACACATACTTAGAATATGTAAAATAATTATGACATTAAATATTCAGCCACACGAGTTGTCGTCATTTTTGCGGCTATGAATTCAACATTCACCGCAAAAAGGACGAAAAGGACCAAACAAAATAGAATTTAATTTTCTTGTTCGTCTTTTCTTCTTTTTTTTTTTCTTAATTTGTTTGGGTTATAATGTGTGTAACTAAATTGTGCATGTGTGAATTTGTACTTACAGTGGTGGCACAAGCTTACAAAGTGGACGTCGAAGTGCTATCAGCTTCGAGGGGCTGCACAGCTATCCTGCGATGTGTGGTGCCAACCTTTGTTAAGGAACTAGTTCGAGTGGTCTCCTGGGTTCATGAACCCGCAATCTACATCTACCCATCACTTCAAGGAGGTATGTACATATAAATTACACACATGTGAGTAAACATATCTGCATAATATATGGCGGTACAAAAAATACATACATATATAGTTCGCCTTCCCATGCCAATGCTTCGTTAACTTTAAAATTTAAATTATGGTTTTTGTTGACTTACAAAATTAACTTTTTTTAAGTAGGTAATAGAGTATGATGCCAAAGAAGTGTAAGAGAATTAAACTTAATGGCTATTAAAATTGTGTTGACATTTTGACACTGCTAATTTATTTTTTTTTTAAATTAATCAAGATTTGTTTATTATTTATTATTTATTATTATTTAACATTTAAAGAATTTTAAGTTTTTGAATAAAATAATTCATATGAGATATCTTAGTATGAATATCTATTTCAGACTTGTTGTTAATTTTACAATACTTCTTATTAAAAAAGTTTTATAAAAAAAAGAAAGAAAATTAATAATTTTTTTTTTTAATCAAATTGAATATTTTAATTCTTTATATTAAGTTTTTATTTTAAGATTTTGTTTATTTTTTGCTTGATTTGGAATACAATTTTTTAAATGTTTTGAATGTCCTGAATTCGAATATGAAATTCCTCAATTAGCTTAAGTTTTCCAGATATCTGAATGCAAAAATCCCGTTTCTAAACATAATCGCTGGTATTTATAAACGTTGTCTAACTTTAGACAGCCGTTTAAGTTTTAAATAAAACTTTCTAATTGTTGCTAAACTGACTTAACATATCTAACTTTGAACAACGAAATTAATTGTCTGAACCTTGACAAATGCAATATTTGTTTTTAATCAATAAAGCATATTTCGTTTCAAAATATTTAGACACTGTCAAAAATCTAATAAATATCGATAAGTCATTTATTATTTACTTATTATTCAAATTAACATTTAAAATTACAGTAAAAAATGTGAGAAGTGCCGACAGAAAAAACTTTTAAATATTTGGGGCTCTCTTCAATGTGTGACGACCCATGCCATGACGTAAAAGCCAGTTACTTTTAAAAAGAAAAATGCAATCGATTTTTCTTGGCAAAATCTCGATGCGTCACAGTTTGGTATTTTTACCAGCCTTTAAAAGTTAAGATGAAAAAATTCACAAATGTCAAAAAAAAAAAAAACTTCAAAATTTTGTATTCTTACATTGTCTCGTAAAATTTCTTTGATTTTAGCAAAAACAATACGACTAGGTTTGTCTTAATAAAAATCGATAACAGGAAAGTCACGATCAAAAAAGTCCTTAAAAGATGGACGGACTTGCTTGAAATATAGGTGTAAGTACTTTTATGTAAATCTCGTTAGGAGAAATTAGAATTTTTGTAACTGGAGTTGCCATAGAACGATTGAGGTTTTTTTCAAATTTACAGAAGAAAGGCTGCACAGTGGTTCCACTGCCGAACAAAGGCGGCCAAAATTACTTGCGCGCATAAAAACAACTGGAAAAAAGTGGTTTAAGAGTAATTCTAAGGCTCTCATTGCGAATCTGCAATCAGTTTGGCTCTATCTTGTCGAAATTTAAAGATACATTCATTAAAAGGGTGTAAGATCATTATAATTTACTACATGTCTGCTTTACCAATAAGTCTGGTATAGTATGTGTACAGGGTGATTCGCATAAGGTGCGACTAATGGCTAGATTGTGTAGGCAAGAAAAAAAATCATATGGGAAGGGGGTTTATACAACCCGTTTTGCCGGGGGAGGGGGGGAAGTTGTCGAAAAAATTGACATAAAAGAAAAAAATTTAAAAAAAAACAACGGTAACACTTACAACATCATGCTTACCTTTTGGTAAAGCTTAAACGGGGGGAACAGACCCTCTTTGCATACGATTTTTTCTTGTCTCGACCTAACCTACACGCTATAGGTTTTCTCACACCTTATGTGAATCACCTTGTATATTGATTTAATATTAACATGAAGTATGCATATTTGCATGTGTATGTATTTACCTAATATGTGTATGTTCATATAACCTGCATTAAACTTTCACTAAACGCAAGAAATTTCTCTAAGAAAAAACAAGGCACACATAACATTTTTAAAATTATGTTTAGTTTAACAAGTTTTTTTTAATGAAATATAAATACATTTACGTACATACATATGTATTATGTAGGTTAAATGTAAACTGCCCTTAAATTAGGCTTGATTCAACAAGTTTTTTTTTTCAATTAAGTATTTGTTTTAAATTTCAAGTATAAAGAAATCAGTTGGTAATATAAAGAATACTCTCCGCAAAATCTTTAGACGGCCGCCCAGCAGAGGATTATGAAGCCAAATATTATTTATTTTCAGATATATTGCATATTTCCTTAATGTTTAAACATTCCGATTAATTTTAGATAAGAATGTGTCTATTTCGACAAGATTTTTCCCGAAATACGTTAATTTTTTGCAAAAATAAGCGATTCTGACCTCCAATGGTGTATAAACTACATTTTGAATTGAGTTTAAAGGCTTGAAAATGACATTTAATATGGGACGGGACTTTCTGCTTTCATTTCAAGAAATATTTGACCAATACTGAGAGAGAAATTTTATTGTAAATGAGCATTTTGTGATAGATAGACAATATGAGGTATGGTTGCTTAAGGCTCAATAAAATGTAAATACGCAATTTAACGCAGCTAAATCAAGTTGAATTAAAAAGTACATGAACTGACCTTTTCAGCACTATATAATTTTGTTGGGGCGTAGCGGGGCGTAACAGTTAAAAGTTTAACTCAAAAGACAAAACGATTTTTTTTTAATTTTTTTTTTATCCAAATTTAAAGGCGTTACTACTCTTATATTTAATCGTAGGATGTCCTATAAAAAATAGAGAATGCAAGTCTTACCTTCTACTAATATATTATCATAAGCAAAAATTTCACAAACGATGAGAACAACAAGGAAAACAAATGAAGTCACGCTTACTCTTGGTGCACTAAAACTCAAATTTCATACTATAAAATGCGATCACTTTGAAGATAAAAATCTAAGGGGATTGAGTAAATATATTATTATTTTTTTTATTTGTAATTAGGTTGGGATGTTTTTGACCAATTTTAATGGTTTTTGGTAACAAACGTTGCAACGAATTTTTTGAATTTTGGCCTACGGTGGAACCACTGTCGGCTGTATCGATTTCGATTAAGCTTTGAAATGATAATATTTAAAATGACTGCAATTTAAAGGGTCTTTTTCTATTTCAAGTCTATTTATTAGAAAATTGCCCCTCCTGGTTGAACGAGAGGGGATAATACAACCCCTCCAATAAAATTTTTTCTTCTTTTGACCCGACTTATACGATGTAGTATATGTATTTTTACGTATCATATGCCAAGCACCATATTTTTACTAGTTATAAATTTATTACTACTTAATTTTGAATAGCTGTATTTTAAAAACTGTTGCGTCTACATAAAAGGTTGTAGGCTCAAATTGAAGAAAATTTAGTAACTTTGAAATCGCAGAGTGAAGTTATATTCGAGACAATAGTCCTTTCCGGTAAAAATCGCGAAAAACTGAAAAGAGGGTGAACATTTCTCGTTTTCTTTTTTTTTTTGATTTTTGACCATTCGGTACTCGAGTTCGAAAACTTGGGTTTTTCATTAGAACAATATCAAAACTAACTCAGCAAATAATCAGAACTACCAGATCTAATGCAAGCTCTCACTCCTAATGAGACGACAAGGTTACTGGACTATGTTTCGATATGCTAATCTTTTGGCTAAAACATGAAATGCAGTTTTCTATTTTTTACTTATAATTTTCCCATAACTGTACTAAGTTTTATCAAAATCTTATCCATTTTTTGAGAAAATTTGAAAAAAAAAAACGTTGTTGGCAGCTATACCAGTTCTAGATTAGCTTTATCGAGAATTTGAACTTCTCGTCGAGGAAATTACATAAAAATGCGTTTATACCAAATTTAAATCAAATCAGTCAACACGTTTAGACTCTATCTCAAACAAAACTGGACGCACGATCGTGACGCTCTAATGAACGGACACTTGAACGCACGGAATTACGCAGCTCAAAGTTGGAGATGGTATATGACAAAACCCACTTCTTCGGACTTCTGCATGATGATAGTTTTAATTTGGATTACAACCTCGATTTTGTGTACACTAAACCAATACCTGCCCTATATGAAGTAAGAAAAAATCACTTCACTGTGACTTTAAATTACAAACTAATCGAAGCCAAGTTTTGGGCGCTCCAAGATGGCTTTCTGTTGACTTGAAATATTTTATACCCAAATAATATTTACACTCCGCTTCACTTGAATAAAAACAAACTTTTTTTTTACTATCAGAGCGTGTTACGCTTTGGTAAATTTAGGAATCCACCTTTATGTTTTAGTTCTTTTAAGAGGTATCTATTGCAAGTAAAACTGCACAGGCAGAATAATTCAGAAAAATACCATTCGGTTATTTTTGACCTCTTTTCTAACTACTTCATTAAAAACAATGATTTTGTTTGCGTCACTTGAATAGAAACAGTCTCTTAAATATGGAAAAAATTCAAAAAATGCAGTAAAAGAGGGTTTTTTTTTTTATTTATACTCATATTTTAATAGTGTGTGCTACCACCTTTACTTGAAATAACTTCAAAAACCCTGTTGATGGGAAGTGAATCATACAGTTGTTTTATATAATTTAAAGAAATTGCACTCCGTGCTTCTTTGATTGCATCAGTAAGTGATTCTTTGTCCACAATCAAACACCCTACGAACCATCCATCTCCACATGTTTTCGATAATATTTAGCCATTGAAGCAAGGTAACATTTTTCTAGGATATCCAACTTTTAATGATTCTTGCGTTGTGGATTGGTGCGTTGTCTCGTTGAAATGTCCATGGTATTGGTCTAAAGACATCGGTAAACTTAAGGAAAGCTTCTTGCAATATTTTCTTGTAACACTTTGCCGTCATTTTCAAAGTGGGAAACTCCAGATTTATTATTCCAAACCTGGACAATAACACCACCTTCTCGGCTATGGTGGCGCTTCAAAAACATTGGTTCCTTCCTCGTCATGAAAATTGTAATTATATCCGTCCATCTAAATTGTTTTTTTTTTTTTTTTTTCGTCAGAAAATACCACTTTTCTCCACTCTTCCCTCCACGTCATATTCTTCCAGTAAAAATCTTTTCGATGTTGTTTTCGTATTGGATTTAACGGTGGTTTTTTCTTCAATTTTAGGCGCTTTAAATGTTGTGACCGACAAATGACACGTCTTATAGTATTTAAACTAACTGTAATTCCACTCTTTGACTTGATTTTAGCAGCAAGGTCACATGAATTGGAAGTCAGTCTATTTAACTTTCTTCGGTCTAAACTTGTTGTGGCTCTTGCTTGCCTACCTTTCATATTTGTCCATGGTTTTCTTTATTTCTGAGAAACAACCAAACAATTTTCACACTTCTTCTTATTTTGTTGGCAATCGTGCGTAGGAGAAGCTTGTTTTCCGCGTGTACTTCTATTTTGGGTCTTTCTGCAGCGTTTAATGGTTTTCCATTTTTTCCTTGATTAAACAATTATTATTTTTATTTACACTTCCATTATTATAAAAATATTTTTTCTTCTAACCGTAACCTATAGATAAAAATCGCATACTTTTTCTATTCAAAGTGACGCAAAAAAACAGTGTTTTTAATGAAGTAATTAGAAAATTGGTAAAAAATAACCGGATGGTATTTTTCTGAATTATTCTGCTCATGCAGTTTTATTCTTAAAAAAACTAAACCAAAAAGGTAGATTTCTAAATTTAGCAAAGCGCAACATGCTCTGAGAGTTAAAAAAAAAAGTTTGTTTCTATTCAAGTGAAGCGGAGTGTATAAAATTTGTCCTTTTAATAAAATAATACCAGCAATAATAAACACAGTTTAAATTTAGAAGCAATGGCATTTATATATTTTGGCAGCATTATAATTTGTATAAATATAAATTTATGAATATTGTCGATTCGAGTGCCAAGAATTTGTTTTACTATAATGGAGACATTTTACTGTATTTATTCCACAGATGGGAAGTTCCATTTATTGCCCACCGGCGAATTGCTCATACATAATCTGCAGGATAGTGATGAATCACAATCGTTTCGGTGCAGGAGCATGCACCGACTTACTAGGCAGGTTGTGGTTAGTTCTCCAACTAGGCTACGGATTAATGGTAAGTTACTCTAATCATAAATGACAATTTCAGTGCATGCTATACTCCTTTTGGGTCTTTGTTTGTGTGTGTGTGTATGTGAATGCTTTCGAAATTCTGTGTCATCCTTCAAACTGAAGCCGAAACTGGGCCTGCATAATAGTTTTGAGTTAAAGTCCCCCCGATGTAGATTGCAGGCGATTATGTGCATTTGTAAGTGAAGTGTTTGTGTATTTCTGTGTGTGGCAAAGTACATTTGGGATAATAAATATCCTGGAACCAGGTCAACCTTGCCAAGAAAAGATATTGAGCAAGAGCTCATGTAGCTCTCTGATCTACATACACTGTCAGACAAAAAAAGTGAAAAAATTATTTTCAATAATATTTTATTTAATATGATATGTTCTGATTTATTTTTCTTAAAAAAAATAATTTATTCATATTTTTCAGATTATCTTACGTCCACAGAAGTAATCGTTTAAAGTTATATACAAAATGTAGGTTAGAAATTAAATAAAATAGCAATATTCAAAGAAAATAGAAGAGACAAAATAAAGTGCAAATTCGAAAGATCATCACGTAAAATAGGAATTCAGTTTCAGAAAAAAAAAATGTTAATAGGTAGTGGCTCCTCCTTTATTTTGAATCACTGCAGCAAGACGTTTGGGCATGCTGCTAACCAGGTTCTTCAAGATTTGATCTGGAATTCTCTCCCATTCATTTTGGAGGCTTTCCCAAAAAGATTTTAAATTGCGACGTTGATCTAAGGGAATCCTTTCATCCGAAATGGACCAAAGGTGCTCAATAGGGTTTAGGTCGGGAGATTGGGTAGGCCATTCTAGTATGTCAACA
Organism: Epistrophella euchroma; assembly: GCA_947049315.1. NCBI lineage: Eukaryota > Metazoa > Arthropoda > Insecta > Diptera > Syrphidae > Epistrophella > Epistrophella euchroma. Next base: position 36,913,996 of record OX346247.1, on the reverse strand, counting down.
TTATTTTCGGTAAAAAAAACTGCTTAGCTACTCTGCTTGTATGCTTTGGATCGTTATCTTGTTGAAAAATATAACTTTCCAAAGACATTCTAGAAGCAGAAGAAGCTAAATTTTCCCTAACAATGTTCACGTAACTAGAACCCGTCATTTTGGTTCCAATTTTGACAATATTTCCAACGCCACTAAAAGAAAAACATCCCCAAACTATAAGTGACCCACCTCCATGCTTCACCGTTTTTTTAAACACCTATGGCTGAGTCTTTCGGATTGCTTGCACCAAACTCGCTTTCTTCCCTTACAGTTTTTTAATTCAAATTTAGATTCGTCAGACCAAATAATGTTTTCCCAGAACGATTGTGGCTTCACTAAAAACTTTCTAGCGAAAGCTAACCGTTTTTGAATATTAACTGAACGGAGTAACGGCTTTTTCTTTGCAAAAAAGTTTTTTAAACCGCTTTCATGGAGTCGCCTTTGTACTGTCCTTGCTGTTATATTTAACTGCAATTCTTCTTTAATATTTCTGGCGGAAAATAAAGGGTTCTTTCAAGCCTGAATTTTAATTCTGCGGTCATCAACTGCAGTTGTCTTCCGCTTCCTTCCGCAAGAACTTTTAAAACTAGCAACAGTTCCTCGTTCAAAGAAATTGAGGCAGATTTTTCTTACCATAGAAATGGATAATCCATATTTTTCTGCCAGTTTATGGAATATAAAGCCCCGTTGACGGTCCAAAACAAGCAATTCCTTCACTTCAGATATTAACGGTTTCATACTTAAGATTTAAGTAATAAAAATAAAATTTAACACGGAAATTATTATAAATTGGGATCTTTTGCTTCTACCTTTTTATATTTTATCAATTGTAAATATTTTTCTTTAAAACTTAAAACTTTTTGGCAGGGAATAATAAAAATGCACTTTATTTTGTCGCGAGTTAAATTGTATATGCTCCAAAAATACCGCAACTAATAGTAATTAGACATAACAATGGATTGTTTTTTTTTTTTAAGAGTAAGCAACTGAGAATATGTGACGTCAGAACATGAAATGAAATGATAAACACTCTTTGCTTTTAAATAGCGGTAGTTTGAAAATTAATCTAATACTTTTGCACTTTATTTTGTCTGTCAGTGTACATACGTAAATACGCATGTTGTGCTTCCAATTCTCTGTGATAGCCCTTAGGTTTGTAAAATTATAGATACAGGATTTATTATTTGCTATAGCTTTCATCTTAAGGTCAAATCTTGAAACAGATGGTTGAGGTATTTATATGAAATAATTTGAGAATAAAAAAAAAAACAATGAATCCTCTTCAAACGTTTATATGATGTTCTGTCCATATCATTGATTCCTTATAGCCATTGATTAATCAGAGGTCAAATCGAATCAAAGAGCCGTGCTCAAATCATCTTCATAATTCCAAAATCACATATTATACCTACATAATAATTACATCAGGGATTTTGATTTCTCCAGTTATAAGTGTTTTATTTGAATGCGTGTGTGTTTGTATGTTTGTATAGAGTTGTATTATTATTTGGTTTTGTTTCCCTCAAGGGAACGAAATATCCATCGCACGAATGGAGCATGATATGGAACTAAGTATAGGCAAACAGATTGATTGATTTCGTGAGGTGAATTTTTCGTCCGTATATATATTTCCTTTTCTATATAAAAAGAAAATAAAATTGATTGAGTCGATGGAACTGATATCCTTGTTTGTAGTCAACATAACTCTCATGTTATCAATAAATCATTTATCAGCTTTTATAGGGAGTCTATATGATGATGTGAAATCAATTTGTGGATATTGACGATAAAATAAAATAACAACTTATAACGAGCAAACAAAAAGATTGTTAACAGAAAGAAACAAAATCATAAATCGCTTAGCCATACAAACCTTTGACTTCTTAAAGCTTAATTCGTGGCGACTTTTAGAACACCATAGGGTCGGACGACGAACTTTTGAAGTTAAATCACCCAAGTGGTATGTCCTTTATATATTTTGTAAGGCTCAGGCCCACAACATAACTCCTGAAACAATGTTTTTTAGTCAACTTAGGTTCGAAGTTAACTCAACGAATTTGGTGAGTTAACTTTGGATTAACTTAATAAATATTTTTAGACATATTCATGTAAAATTTCTAACAAAATATAGTGAAGATCAAAATTTCCATAGCACCGCATAGTATCACCCTCTCTGTTTCGATAATTAAAGCGCATTTTCATAGAGTTGCAATTTGGTTTAGAATGCTAAAAGTTTAGGTTAATCCTACACTGAAAAACTGCTTCTGAGTTTACTCGAGTTCAATATTTTTGCAGGATTTATTAATTCTAATTTAACTCTGAGTAGATTCCCGCAATGATAAACTGGGCTTTAGCCCTAATGGTTGAGATTGGAATTATCTTGCACTGATAATTTGGGCCTTAGTAGACGTAATTATATAATATCCCAAAGACAAATATCTTAAAATTATCAAGCCTCGGTAAACCGTTCTAATATTGCCCGTGCCCGCTCTTGCAGACACCGATCGAATAAGAATGAAAATATCTTATGATGGGTATGTATTCAAATACCATAATTGTATCGAGCATACTATGCGCAAAATGCTAGCAGACCAACAAGTCAGGGAGCGACGCAAGAATTGTTCACGTGTGAAGAATTTCGACTACTCGTATAGGTGATGATATTGCAAATCTCTAATCTGCTATTGAAGTTCGGAGATAGCAGAAACAGAAGAGGGGGTTGAAAGGGGAGACGTGATCCAAATATGAATTAAAGTTCGCTAGAAGCTGATTCTTCTAAAAGTGCTGAATTGCTGAACAATTTGAGGTTGGTAGTTGAGATAGTTGAGACTGCCAGATTTAATTGACTGGTAGTATTTTTGGCAGTTATTATACTACATCCATTACGTATCCAAGACATCTTTTCAAATGCTTGATGAGAAAGCTCTCTCAAAACTTGCTTTCTCTTGCTTAGAAAATACCTATAGCGAAGTTTCCTGTCAACAGTGATACCACTAAATCTTTTGGAATGCTAACATAAGGGATACCATCAGTTTTATATAGTTCTAAGTGACAGAAGGATTTTTGATGAAATTTCTTGACTTCGGTAAAGACATCAACACAAATTTCCGAAAAGGGTAAAATGTCAACAGAAGAGATATACTGGAATGAAATTGAGTTTTAAGCTGGTGGGATGAAATATCCAAGCCCTTACTGCCTGAACAGAATGGAGACAAAGATGCAACTGCAGCTGGAATAACTGTCAAAATATTGAATACAAATTCACTCAATGTTTTGAAACCAACGAAACTTTAACTAACTTTTCATATGCAACACTTATGACGTTTCAAATTGTATTAATAAAAAAAAACTGTTGCTTCTGTCGGAAAAAAATATTGTGGTTATTTGTGTCGCGAAAAAAAAAAAATTATTAATTAAAAGGAAAAATATTGGAAATTAAAAGTGTGGGTTCTGAGCCCGTACACAACAAAATTGTTTTGTTTTTCTTTAAAAAAAACTTAAAAAGCTGTACAGCTGCCCTGTGACACTTTTTGACAGCTTTCGCAGCTTTGTCTCCAGTTCCATCAGTTGCAGCATTCTGTTCAGGCAGTAACTTACATTTAACTTGCATGCAACTTACTCTAATATTTTATTAGGTGTGTTTTATTATCGCCAATAACCCATATGGAAAATAAAACGATACAGATCCAATTGACAACAGTGTTGTATACCCATCTCTTTTTTCCTTATGCTTGTATATTTTTCATGTATTTACCTGTCACTTTTCTTTACACTGAATTTTGCACTACCTTACCATTTGCAAAAGGCACAACGCCATCTACCTGCCATACTAGAACTATTTTTTGGGTCTTTGAATGAAACCCCGAAGGAAACCTAGATCGTGTTCTGTCTTTATTCTACGTGTTAAAAGATAGCCCCGACCCAGATCCGTAGATAATAAAACGCAGCTATTGTCTTGCTTGGGTTTGCGAAGTGTTTTATTCGGTCCCGCAGATAGATTGTTTTTTTTTTCAAATCTCCTGAAGTGGGTTAATGAACATCCACGTTTAAGGGCGATAAACTGTTATAACTGTCAAAAATTGGAATATTTCCATCCTCGTATTTATTTAAAGCTTGGGTCATCACTCCCCTAGTCTGAAATCAAAGCTGAAAAAAAAAAAATATTTTACCTTGATATTTTTCTTTGAAAAGATCTCAGAAAACCCTCTCGTTTATAAATCACTCGTCTTAATCGTTCGGCAAATTATAGGTAAACAACTAAACCTTAACGATCGTTTATCATGTGTGTTTACACTTTAAATTTTTCTCCATGTTTGAGGAGGTATACAAACTTCACGTCATCATTCTTCTCTATCAGATTTCAAAATCCCATTTTATTATAAATATTATGCTTGTCTCTATTAATATTTTAGCCTAGTTTTTTTTCGGAGTAAAGAACTACAAGATTTATGCATTATGCTGGCACAAATGAAATCTTAAGTTTATCCAACATTTTCGAGATTAAATTGAATCCATCTATGTATGTCACAAAAACACAAAACCAACCCACAAATATTGTCTGGTTTGGTTCTCAGCTTTCACCAACACACCGTCACCATCTCACAAAACCCAAGGATATATCCTGAACAAAGTAGACAATATTAAATTACTCTCCTGTCATATAAGTAGAGCAATCCCACTTCTGAATTGAATAATTGCAATGTGGTCCTGGTCATGTTAAATGTTTGCGCAACACTCGAAAACTACATTTCCCTATCTATTTGGAGTATATTAATTGTATGCGAGCGCACTTGGGATAAAGGACATATGTACCTATGTATATGCGATGCATTAAGTGCTCTGTTACGTTGCTTTGTCTTTAAATTTCAAAGTGTACGTTTATGTGTGTTCTAGTTATCCAAACTCTTAAGTCTTGTCTTCCGTCAAGTTTATTGTTTTGAAGGAAGCGTGCAAACTTGCTAAGGGGTAATTTTTGTATTTGTTTAATATACAGTCTCTTGACAATTTGGTGTATCTCTGCAATTATGAGTGAGGTCTAAGGGCACCGTTGGGTTTTCATTTTCCCGCACAAAAACAAAAAACACAATGAATGCGAGAAAATTTTAATTTAAAAAAAAAAAATTAAAAAAATCGAAAATGAATAATCTATTTTGTTGTTTGGCATTTCTGTGTTATAGCTCATCGTGGGATCATCTCACCCAGCATTGTCGAGCATACTTCACACGTAGCTGTGTCACAAGACGAAGGTGCTGTCTTACTGTGCGTAGCACAAGGATGTCCATCACCAGAGTATAGGTAAGTCAAATGGATCTAATCTTGCTGACAGCTTTTAAGTTGCAAAAATAAATTTAATCGTTATATGAACCCCCAGGTGACAGCTTAATAATAATAAGAATCATATCAGGTTTTGTTAAGAGAAAGTTTCCATATAATATTCATGAATCAGATTATAAATGGTATCTTTTCTTTTTGTGTTTAGACAATCAGGCTCCGTAAATTTTATAAAGCTTTTCAAAACTTTTAAACAATTTACATAACTCAATCATTTGAATGAATCTCTGTTTCGATGACTTTGAATGAATATAAAAACGTCAAAGTTATATTTTGGGGAATTCGAATAAAAAAAAGTTTTGGATTTGTGATAAGGATGTTGAATATTATGTTAACCAAAAGGAGATCAGGAATGAAAATCTGGATCAAATGATATTTATTGATTCAAAACTTTTATTCCAACAAAATTATAGGCTTTGCATATACATACATACATATGTATGTATGTATATGGTTGTTAAACCAAAAACTGCGAGTAAGAAGAGGCAAATGAAGGTGAATTTAACATTTTAAAGAAGGAAGACATTTTTAAATAATTCGATAGACGTTAAGTAAGTTGTTAATCCCAAGACTTAACGGGTTATTTTTCGTTAGCTTTATTTCTTTTATGAAGAACAAAACTTTAATGCCTCGAAAATATGGGGGCTTGTATTAATTTTCATTTTTTTTGAAAACAAATCAGCCGATTTTGTACAATTTTTGTATAAAGAATTTTCCAAAAAGTTTCATTAAAATTATTCTTATACTTAGTCAAATTAAATGGTACCTTCCATTCAAATGTTTGAAAACCGTAACAGAAAGTCTAAATTCTCTATACTCGAAAACGACTCCTACGATTTTGTAATGAATACGTTGCCGTTGTCAACACTTGCATTCTTGATTCAAGAATTTAGATATTTGGGTTCATTTTAACCAACGAAAATTGTTGAGACAAAGTATAAAATTGTTAGCGTTAGAACTTTTTTTTCTGAATGAAGTATGGTCTAACATTTGCCAAAAAACAAAATTTACAGTATCTCTCATAAAATCATTTTTTCCTTCTATTTTTTACAATCTCTTATCTGTTCAACTGATTAAAATTTAATTTTTATAAAAAAGTATTTAAAATGAAAAAAAAATGGCAACACTTACCAAAAAGTATTTTACATTTCTTGAAAGCCAGAAATCTGCTTCTTCATTCTTTTTTAAATAAACTTATTTATGTTAAAAGTTTTCGAAAAAAATTAATTTCAACTCAAAATCCAATTTAGAACTTAGTATAAAATTGTGAAAAAATCTGTAAGCAATTTTTCGTTTTTCAACATTTTTGAGACTCAAAGTATTTTTTTTTTTCGAAAACTACATATAATCAGAAATAAGTTGATTTAAAAAAAGAATTAAAGAACAAGGTTCTAGCTTTTGAAAAAGGTAAAACACTTTTTAGTAAGTGTTGCCATTTTGTTTTACCCATTTTTACCCATTTAAATACTTTTTTCAAGTAAGCCACCATATAATAAAATAAAGTAACCTCCATAAGCTTCCATGTAAGATATAACTTTCATCACTATTGAGCAATGTTAAAAGTGGGCCCAAGGTCCATATAAAATTGCCCATGTTTTAAAAAAATAAAAATTAAATTTTTAAATTTTATTTGGAAATTCGGTATTTGAGAAACGGGTAAATGATTTTAGTTCAAATTGAATTTTTAGTCCCAAATTAATAAATACTAAAAAATGGTGTAGGTACCAATTTTTCTTCTTGAAAATTTTTATAAAATTTAACATTTAAGAAATTAATTTTCCAAAAAGTTCTTCTAGGATTTAAAGTTTTTTTTTTCTCATAAACTAAGATTGTTGAAGAAATAATTTTTAATAAATTAATTTTGAATTATGTTGATTCTTAACAATTTTTCAGTTTAAGCTCTAAGTTACAATACAAAATGTATTTCTTTTAATATCAAATGAACAATTTTACATAATTCAGACTTTAAAACCACAATGCGATCGTACATAAGAGCAAGTTCATGCGACCCAGTTGTGCATTTGATTTATTTTCGCTTTTCTCAAAAGAAAACAGTTTAACTGAATTTAATATTTTTTTTATTGAAGAGTGGTTTAAAACCTGTGAAAAAAACCTGGACAAAAATGGACAGTCCGGACTATTTCCGACCGTTATAAATATACAATAACATAACACAAAAATGCAAGTCACAGACAACACGCTTAAGATTATACTCTTCCTCATCCCTATAAAGATAAGGAGTAGCAGATTATGCTCATGAAGCAGAGAGTCGATGCCTTATCTTTTGTTGCATCCTTGTGTTATTTTATTTCTTATCTTATAGTTTTTGACCGTAAGATCACAAACATTGTGTTCAAATAATATGTTTTTGAACACAAATTATTGTCATGTAAATAGCAATCATTCAGTGCAATGTGGTGCATGCATTTTGAGACAATAGGCGTTTTTCTTTTTAAGTTCAGAGTTTGTTCAGAGCAGAGCACTGAGTATAGACTCTAAGCGAACGGAGTAAACTCTGAGCAGAGTATGTTCAGAGCACTCCGATTTAATTATGAAACACACCTGAGCACTCAATTGTCATATCTGTCAAATTACATGCAAATTGTATGAAGTTGGCCGCGCTCAGTTTTTTACTCCGTCTGCTCGGTTATTTTATTCTGAGCTTATGGAGCACGCTCTGAACGCACTCTGAATGAGAAAAGAAACACAAATTCCAAGCTCTGCGCGCTCACAGTTTGGGCTCAGCTCTGAACTGCTCTGAACTAAAAAAGAAAAAAATGCCTAATGATGAGTAACATTGTTACAATATTTGAGCAACAGCTTTCTGCCATTAATGAAAACAGAAAGAAATATATTAGATTTATGAGGTTTTTGATTGGTAAAAGAAATCAATTTATTTTTGATTTGGATCTGTTAAAAAGACAATTTCCCCTGTTTTTGCGTTCCATTGAGAAAAATAAATTGATTTATTTTTTATTTTGCAAATCTAATTTTTTTTTGGGTAGATTTACCCCTCTTTGTACTAATACCAACATAAATCCACCTGTCAGTTTACAAATGTTTTTTTGTCGATATTTCGGTTGTGAAAATTATGTTGAAAAATGCAGAAAATAATTGCTAATAAATAAATGGTAGCAGTTTAAAATGAACCGGCAGTTTTATCAAGTTATCAAGATGAAGATATTTTTGAAATATTTACATAGAAGCGATAATGCACAAATACAATGACAAAAATAAATCAAATTGAAATTGTTTTCCAATCGCCACAAATAAAATCAACTTTTTGATTGAAATCTTAATTTACCAGTGGAAAATCCCATTAGATTTAGATTTTATTTTCTACATTATAAATTTAATATCTTTAAATAGTTATTATAAGCTTTTATGCAATTTTCTTAAAACTTTTAAATGAAATAATATCATTTATTAAAACACGATCACAATAGAGAAACGTGTTCTTCGAATGTAGATACCTAGCTGTAAATTGTTCCTTCCTATAACAAAAAAAAAGTTTTCTTAAAAGCCAGTCAACCAGGAATTAATAGCAAATTATTTCACAGCTTATAGGTAGCTATAGGTAACTCCATAACAAAGAGTGCTTCCTCATAGTCATTCAATTGGGTAAAATTTCAATAAAATAAGGTCGGAATTTAGGAGTGAATAATTCTATTGAATCTAAAGGTTTATTTTACTTATTCGAGCAAATTGGGTGCAAAAACCTTACAATACGCATTGTGTAGGTAAGGTACAGATTAAAATACCTTCCTTCCGGTGTAATTCAGTTTTTTTTTTTTTGTAGATTTGTAAGCACTGTAAGAAGACCGAAGGAAGCATTTAGCCACAAATTTATTCCAAAACAGATAAATTTGTTATTCTTAGAAAGCTTCATATACTACAAAAATATTCATCTTTCAGAATCGATTAAAATATTCCAGTTCCCATTTCCAGTAACTTGGGGCAATTTTGCGCCCTAATTTTTTCGTTCTCAAATAATTTTTTCAGAAATAAAAAAAAAAATAATCTTTGTAAGCTGCCTGAAAGCGTTTAAATGAATAGCAAAATGGAAATGAACGAAGAAGGAAAAGAAAAAAAAATAAGAGAAACGTGGTTCCAGGTTAATCAAACGCTTCAATAAATACAATCTGCCTCGAATCTGTTTCCATTTTTTATTCGAAGTCGTGCACTTCCTTTTTTCACAAATTTCTCATTCAAAAATGGCTTGTGTCCGCATGTGTTTCACTGTATAGGTATGTGTGTGCTTGGGAGTTTGTATATAGCAGAGCCAGAGACTTTCCCACGTACACTTATGATCCTGCTGGTTATTACTACATACCTATATGGAAAATCCATAAACGAGAATTTGAAAATGGGGCACTTTCAAAAAATATCCCGGAAAGGACACGTAATATGGACTTGAATGCTTATTGAATTAAATAATAAAGCACACACAACACAGGTGAACGATGGAAGATGTCCTGATCGAAAGCGCTGCAGATATATTGGTGTGGAAGATATTTTTTTATCCAACCATTTTTATTTATTTTAAAAATTTTTATTTTTGAATTGAAAAAATGTGTGTATTTATTTATTCATTATTAATTTAATTATTATTTCTTTTTTTTTTTTTGTACCTGCGTTTGCCTGCTCTTCAATTAAGTATTCTGGCTCAGTTCCAGAGGATCAAAACGTCTGTCAATACAGAAAAATATATATTTATGTGCAGGTATATGAGTAGGTACCTATAAATGAAGAGTTTTTTCTACTTTGTATTTTGATTGGATTAAGGCTATGAAAAATGGAATGGAACTGGGGTTAGAGTTGGAGTTGGAGTTGGTGGGAATGTACTGCACCCTCCAACTCACCTGTCAGTGTGGATTTAAATTTAAGTATTATTTGATTGCATAAGAGTGCTCGTTCTCTCCCTTGCAAGTTTCATGTGTGCAGTGCAGACACGATGGGATAACGAGTATGTCGGTAAAGGGAAAGAGAGAGAGAGACGATTGCAATTTAATTAATGCCATTTCAATATTTAAACTTAAATAAATTCATCAGGTTGCCAGGTTTATTTATAAGAACTTTTATAAAAAAATTTTAATTTTATTGCACCATCACAATCACACAAAATTATTCTGTATAATAGAAAATAATATATTAAAATATCATTATCATTACTATTATATAAAGACGAAACAAATATTTTGTTTGTCCGCGTTTTTCTCAGAAAGTATTCAACCGATTTACTTGAAACAAATTTTATAATTTTTCTTATTCTTTGAAGCATGTGAATAGATATTTTTTATTTGTTAAATATATTTGTTGAATTAGATTAACACTTTTTTGTCGGAGTTGACCAACATCTTCAATTATGCTTTTAAACCTGCTTGATATTTTACAAAAATGGGATTTTTTGTATAAAGTCAATAGTTTTATGCAAATTTTAAGCCCTAAATCATTTCTTAACTTTACTTACAAGCTGAGAAATAAATTTATTTACAAATTATAAATTTATCAACTGTTTGTATTTTTGCATCTATGAATTCGATTCAATCGCAATGACTGGGTTGCTGCTTTATTCCATTTCATTATCGTTCCGTGTTTTGTGCATTTTCTTTTGTGTATTTGCTTCTGAATCTCTGTCCACTCAATTGTTCGCTCATCCACTGATTTACATTTTTATTCCTTCTTTCATTCACTCTCAATTGTTGACTTTTTGTAACGACGACGGGCAATGCTAAGTGTGTTTGTTTTTTCCTTCTTCTTAAGCGAACTAAATTGTTACATACATACCTAAATATTTTAAGTATGGGCACCACTGCCGTGCGCAATGTGTTTATTATTTGCTTCTTCTGCAGTGAACCAAAGTGTTACATAAATGTACATTATTTTGAGAGGAAAATGGGCAGGAAATTCAGTAGAAAGCAGCATGAAAAAAAGGTTTACTGAAAGCTGCTAAAGATTATGAAAATGGTTAAACATTACTGATTTCAACTGAGTGGAGTAAGGAATAAAATACAGTGCAAGCTCCCTTAGCCGGACAGTGACGGTCGCAACAATGTTCTCCGTCTAAGGGAGTTTCCGTCCAAGGGAAAAAATAAAAATTAGTTATAAAAGGAAATGCATAGTTGGCATCATGAAACTGTTTCAGTGACAGAAAATAAAATTCATTATTTGGTTACGGAAAGCATATGGAAGTATGTATATAAAATTTTTGTTTATAATATAGTAGAAATTGCGGTTAGTCTCATGGAGCATTTGATATACTTTTGCCTACTCATATTAATAAGTATATTTAAAGCTTGCGAAGCAACGCCAGCACGGGTCGGTTAGTTCTTTATATTTTTAAGCCACGAGGTTTTATCATGTCTAGTAGGTATAGAATTCAAATTAAAAAGAAAGAGGAAGCAAAAGTAAGTAGTATACAAAGTAATGAAGTAAGTAAGATATGAAATGTCAAAATGTTGAGCTTAGGAAGAAATACGGCGTTGCCAACAATTTGCATGAAATTAAGTTAAATAATTGGTGAAAACCTAACGAAAATACCCAATTGGAATCCAGCTTTGCAAAGTTTGGGCATAAATATGTCTAAGCTCGGTTTATGAAAAAAATAAATACCTACAAATCCATCAAAGAACTGTTAAATAAATGGAACAAGTTCAAAATAGAAACATTTTTAAAATTCTGATATTGTATTTATTTGTATCCCAAATCGATCGATTAAGCCATCAATTTAGGTTTTTGTTTTTATTTATTTCAAAAATAAAACTAAGAGACTAGTCGATCGAACCAGAGTATTAGACTAACGTTTTGTTTAGTATAGTTCTTCCTTAATATAATCAACGTTTTATCCTTGTTGCTATCTCTTGGTTTTTAAAGGTTGGTCGCAATCCTTAATACCAATAATCCTTATCAATAATCATTTATTTTTTTTTATTTTTTTTGAACCATGTCTGTAGTAGCCCGTGGCGTAATGGTTAGTGCGTTGAACTGTCACGCCAGAGGTCTGGGTTCCAATACCAGCCGCTTCCACATTAAGTTTTTTTTTCTGGGCTACTGCCTCTTGCGAGGAAGTGACAAATCCTCCAAGAGTATCTCTTGTCATAGAATAGTGCCGCTCACCTTAGCCGTTCGGAATCGGCAATAAACTGTAGGTCCCCTCCATTCCTGCAGACACGCACACAGGAATGGTTGAAGCTGCAAATCATTAGGCCCAGGTTGAGCCGTTGTGCCACCAAATTTATTTAATTTATTAATTTTTTTGAACCATGTCTAATCGGGTTAACATGCGTTTTATAACTTTCTATCTACACTCACAGGCACATTCAACCGCCCACTTCGTATTTCTGTAAATTTAAAGAAACCGTCAATGTTTAGACCACAATGGGTGTAAGTAATGTTGAAAGCAAAGTTTGAAAAGTACAAAAAAAACAAACATTCTGAGAAAAAACCACGTTTATTAAAGAATTAACACAAAAAACAAAGAAAAACACATATTACTGAAAAAGATGTTATCTTTTGTTGTTAAAAAATTGGTAAAATTATTGAAAAAATTAATTTTTAATAATGGGTGTTTGCGACGCAGGCTCTAATTACTTCGTGGATTAGGTATCGCAGAGTGCTTTGTCATGCATACACCGAAAGTGTTCACCAAAAATTGGTGCGAAAGGCATCACATTGTCTTGCAAAACGTTTTCCACGTATATTTGAGCGTATATTTGCCTCCATCGAACACAACAAGGTCCGTGTGATGTATCCCCAAACCATTATAGACCCTCCTTGGTAACCCACTGTTTCGGTTATCGTGCATGGAGCAAACTTTTCGTTTTTTCGCTTGTAGATACGATGACGTCCATCTGGACCTCGTAGAACTATTCTGCTTTCATGTTCAGTTGACACATTCCTCTGCAGTCCAGTTAACACATTCTCGCGCAAAACGAAGTCTTGCTGTACGGTGCTGTGGGAGCAATTTGGGGCGCGCGCTGGTCGGAAAGCTTTGAAATTTAATTCTGCCAAACTTTTTCTGATGGTATGAGTGAACATACCAACATCCTCACCTCAAAAAGACGTGTACGAGCTTCAGTATCGATGCAAAACCGATTTCTCAGTATGTTGTTTAAGTAACTGAAACAATATTAAAAATCGCTTAAATTGCAAAAAATGTTTCGATGACAATTTTATCGGCCGAAATACGGGTTTTAGTTTTTCGTTTCTTGCGAAAATATCCGCTAGACAAAAAAAAAAATCAGCAGATGAATTATAGTGAACTTAAAGAGTTAGGGTGACGAAAAATGCAGGTGGGTGGATAATTGTGCCTGTGAGTGTATTAGCTTTCATAAGCTAAATACATTTTAAAAACCTATAAGAACATGGACAATTTTTTAAAAGTAAAAACCAGTAGTGAGTCGTAAGAATTTTTTTCACAATGCTCTCTCAAAGATTGAAGTAACAAATTTGGTTGGATCAAAAATGGTTTATAAACTGTGAAATATTGAAAAAAAAAAAAACTGTTAGTCTAACAGTTAGCTAATATTTAAGCGTAAAAATTGAAAAAAAAAATTAATTACGGACGCTTTGCTATCTAAACAATTTCAGAAGTTTCATCGTTTCAATCATGTTGGTTGTTATTGGTCCAAAGTAAATATGCAGACACTATTTCCTGATGACTTGTCTTAATGCTTTTACAGGTGCTATCTACTTTTATCAATTTCTTGAAAAAAAAAAGCTATTTCAGCAACAACATTATGGCATCATGCATTAAAAGTTTTTATAGTTCAAGTCGTATTCGACTACAAAAATATATATAATCATAGCCCCTGGAAAATTGCATATAATTTCCATCTATCACTGATTCCAGCAAAAAAAAATGCACATAAAATAACATCAAATCATTTTTTTTTATTTCAAACATTCATACCTCTAAACACAAAAGCTTTTGATCAAGGATAAACGTGTCAGGCGGAAACAGTCAGCCATTGCTTTAACACGTCTAGATTCTAGATATACCGCTAAGCTTAACATTCGTTATGTTCTATTCATTCATTCAAAAAAGTAAACACAAACAAAAAATATTTTATTTCTCTCCTAGTTTCTCTCTTTATCTCTATCCTTTTCTTTCTGTTCTTTTTTCTTACATTTCAATTTCAAGTTGAATTTTTCTATTCAAAAGATTTCGTAATATTCTTTTGAAAATTACTACGTGAAATGTGCAGGTGATTGCACTTGAACTTCCGTTTCAAAGAAATAAAAAAAAAAATAGAATGTCATCTTGAAAAATGAGGGTCTTTTCTTTTCTGGTGACGAAGAAGAAAAAGTATAAATTTTATGTTTCAAGGAATGATTGCATCAATTCGACATAAGCGCAATTTAACTCAAAGTGTGGAGAGAGGTTAAGTTTGAATCAATTTTTAAATGTCCGCTTTTATAAATTAGATTAGATTTACTTCCCATAACACAGACAGAATGCAGTGCAGTGGTTAAGTTAAAAGATTAGCTTTCTATCAGAAAGTTTCGATATGAAAAAGAGATTTTTATATTTAACCAATTCTTTACTACGTCATTATATGCATATAATGAAACCAGACTGAAGTCGATAACATTATTTGTTGTCGAGCTATTCAACAAATAAGCGAACTATTTTCTTAAAATACTGTAATAAGAAAACCGCTAATTGAATTTTTCTGAAAACCCTTTCTGCACGTTATGGCCTTATTATCTGTAAAATAAAATTTAATTGAAGTCGTTATCTCTATTTGTTCTCGAGATATCGTCGGCGAAAAAAGCCCTCGAGCCTACGTATACGTACACACAGACATCTTTCTATAAACGATGGAATCCAGAGACCTCGAAACGTGGAGAAATGCTTTTAACGGCCTTTAGTCCATGAAAATAGTGCTATAAGTCTTCTACTTGACTGATTTATTTCAGTATATAGAATTTGTATTATTAAAAAACCTCCGTAATAATAATTTTTATTTTAGAATTCAAAATTTAAATTTTAACATTTAAACTTATATAATGAAAAAATATAAAAAAAAAATTGAATTTAAAAATTTATATTAAAAATTAAAAATTTGAAACTAAAAACTATAAATTAAGAATTAAAATAAAAATAAAATTAAAAAATTCAAAAGAAAAAACTAAAGGCTAAAAATTAAAATTAAAATTAAAATTAAAATTAAAATTAAAATTAAAATTAAAATTAAAATTAAAATTAAAATTAAAATTAAAATTAAAATTAAAATTAAAATTAAAATTAAAATTAAAATTAAAATTAAAATTAAAATTAAAATTAAAATTAAAATTAAAATTAAAATTAAAATTAAAATTAAAATTAAAATTAAAATTAAAATTAAAATTAAAATTAAAATTAAAATTAAAATTAAAATTAAAATTAAAATTAAAATTAAAATTAAAATTAAAATTAAAATTAAAATTAAAATTAAAATTAAAATTAAAATTAAAATTAAAATTAAAATTAAAATTAAAATTAAAATTAAAATTAAAATTAAAATTAAAATTAAAATTAAAATTAAAATTAAAATTAAAATTAAAATTAAAATTAAAATTAAAATTAAAATTAAAATTAAAATTAAAATTAAAATTAAAATTAAAATTAAAATTAAAATTAAAATTAAAATTAAAATTAAAATTAAAATTAAAATTAAAATTAAAATTAAAATTAAAATTAAAATTAAAATTAAAATTAAAATTAAAATTAAAATTAAAATTAAAATTAAGTTAAAAATTCAATATTGAAAATAAGAAATAAAAATAAATAATAATAATAATAATAATAAATAATAATAAAAAAAAAAATATAGTCGCTAAGAATAAATGCATATATTATTCTCATCTCTATTTTATAATTATCTACATAAATGTATTATTAATAGATTGACACTTAATAAATAAATGAAATGAAATGAAAAAAAAAATTAAAATAAATCTGGGTGGTGTTTGCAACCTCTCTTAGTGAATTATAACTCTCAACCATTCTCGTGTGCGAGATATTGGTAGGAATCCGAACGGCTGAAGTGAGATGCATTTTCTGAAGACAAGGCAGTAAAAAAAATGGTGCCATAAAATAAAGTCTAGTGTGCAATACAGTCAAAAACGATTTTGGTCTTTTTGCACTCTCAGACTTTCTTAAACTAATCTCTTTAAAAAAAATAAATAAATAAATAAACCAAAATATGTTTTATAATATTAAAGCTGCATTTTTAATTTTCACATCCCAAATTGATCTCTTGAGCAAAGCGCAGCGGGCAAAAATTTTGCTCAAAAGAAGATCAATTTTGGGTTTGAAAATTAAGAATTCGCACGAAAAAAATTTTGTTTCCGTATACCGAGGGTCTCAAAAGTTTTCTTGGACTACACATAACACAACCTTTGGGTTTATCTGATTTATTTAAATGTTAAAATCAAATTAAACGAGAATTCTTTTTAGATATTATTGCATTTTATATTTGGACTTTTTTGCACTTTTAAAAAGCAAAAAAATCCAAAACAGTTTTGGAGTTTATTGCATTCTTAAAAGTGCAATTAAGTCCAAAATTTGTCTTTACACTTGATTCCATTAGAATTTTTTTCATGGCACCAACAAAATATGTCCTATTATGGCATATAGGCTGGGATTCAAAAGACCTCACTTATGTATATAATTAATTATGTCCAATTTATTAACGTTTTCAATTTATCGACCTATAAAAATAGTTAGTTATGTACCTACATTTGTACAATGGTACTTTTTTATGTCCTGAACAATTTATCCATGTAAAAATAAATATACCAAAGTCATACAGCTCACAAAAATGTTCATAATTCCTTAAAAAAAAACGTTGAAAATTCCACAACACATAGCCGAAGGTAAGTGATTGGCCTTATTTAAACAACGAACGTTTACCTTAGCCTATCCTTATTTGCAGGCAGGGATAAATTGTTCATGAGGTTAAAGTTGCATAATGAAAATGCAAAAGAAAATTGAAACAAGAAAAAAAAAAGCAACAAAATATCTGCAACACGCGATTCTTCTTCATTCGACCATGAACACGACCAAGACCTAGATGCATTCGAAAGGATTAAATTTGCATAAATTTTCTCCTCTCGAGTTCAAATCTCATAGGCGCATATAAAATGCATTGCGCCTATATCAAGACACAAATTACCTAACCTATATGTATGTATGAATGTGAGAAAGAACCAACAACAACAACAAAATACGTTTTTAATCGAAATGGAAAAGATAACAGTGCGAGACGCCGCCCTTGTCCGTGCATCAGTGGTGATGCTTGGTGCACTCAATGCATTCATTTTTGTTATTAAAAAAAAAAAAATAAAAAAATTAAGAAAAAAAATTGTAGCTGGGATAATGGGAATCCCATTTTATCCTTTTAACTGTGGGAGGATGAACATGAATATAAAAAGCAAACAAAGGGTAGCAAATATCCACACTCATTCCCTTCATAAAGTAGGATATATGGCAACCGTATCAACAGGATACATTTATTCCCAGATATATGTATGTAGGCACATTCATACGAGTGAATATATGTATGTATGTGTGTGAGTGAAAATTATTCCCGAACGTACTTCGAAACTAACAATAAAAAATTCTTAATTTGGCTTTGTTTTTTTTTTTTTTTATTATTATTTCTTTGAAATGGTGTTGGGTTAAGGTGGCAATGCTTGATGGTTCTGTGCACCCACGTTTTGGATGATGATAGGTACGTGTTGACGTAAGTTCACAAAAATGGAGGCCTTAAAGCCGCGGAAGCTCGCCTCTCTGAATATTAATAGTACACTATATGCTCTGGCAACGTGTCGAGTCGTCGGCGTTAGCGTGAGCGTCGTTGTCGTTTTGGTAGGATACGCAACGCACATACGATAAAATCCATTCTCCCCATTTATATATACCAGAACGTGACATGAAGAATATCCTTCTGATCCTTGCCTAGCACAACTTCACATAGTGTCTCGTTAATGCGAATCCATAGTTGGGACACAAAAGCAACAATAAGCTAAGAGCATGGCTTGTTAGGATGGGATGATGCTGCTGCTGCTGCTAATGCTTCTGCTGCTTCTGATGCTCCTGCTTTTGATGGAGATGCTGATGATAATAATTATGATGATGAAATATAAGCTGAGCACAAAAAAAAAAAACATTATAATACAACCAAAATGTATAAGTATAAGTGTATGAGTATGTGTATGTCTGAGTGTATGTGTATAAGTATTCACATTGAGAGTAATTAATGACAATGATTATGGGTTTTTGTCCGTGCAGTTCAAACGGAGTCTTCTTGCAGCAATTTTTAACGCTATACCATCTGCTTCCCGCAGACTCGATGAAGTTGCAATGTTGATATGCATTGCTTTAATGGTTTGCAATGTTGCCAAGTTATTTAAATTTTGACAAATAAGATTTTTTTATATTGGTGCTTGGATCTAGGGATTTATATGGCCTCAAATTAGTTTTCCCCCTCGAAATTTTATTAATCCTGCCTAACCTATACCGTCCCATTTCAACCATACATATTTTAGTGCAGAGCATTTAAACCACAAGGACTTCACTTTAAGTTAAATAAAATTGCATTAATATGCAAGTAGCCATTTTTCTAGAAACATTAGATCAAGAAATATATATTTTATGATAAACCACTTTGATCTCAGTTATTTTAAAGGTTTGTTGGGTTAAAATAAAATGCTATATAAAAGCTATTCTTTAGAGTTGGCTGAAGCATGGAAGACGTATTTTAAATTAAATTGAAACTAAAATAAATTGAATTAGGGAAATTAACTTTTTTCATTTTGCACAGTATTGTGAATCTGTAGTTCATTAGTAGTACGTTTTTTGCGTTGAAAAAAAATTTGCCAAACCTGGATCATTCGTTACATTTTAGTTAAAAAAACATAGGTCTGATTTCCAGACCAGATTATTTAAAAAAAAATCATTACTTTAATTAAAAATTATTTTTAATTTACTAAATTTTTGTATAAAATAAATTGAAAGTAGGTACAGTGAAAGCTCCCTTAGCCGGACAGTGACGGTCGTAACACTTTTGTGTTACGACTTTTGTGTTCACCGCAGTCGCTGCCAGACCGACGAGTTTTAGTTTGACTGATAAAAATTGTAGGTATGTGAACAACATTTGGAGTGATTTAAAAAAAAATTATTATTGTATTTTGAAAGTGTATTATGAAGGTGTTAGGGCTGAGGTTTTTCTACCAAATTGATAAAATTGAGTTTGGACTCTAACGACGTACTAATGAACAAAATTCGAAGCGGTAAGAACGATTTTTTTTTTTTGCATTTTCAAAGTGCAGGTATTAGCGCCGCACTGCCGTGTTAAGTGAAAATGACGTATCTGACATTTGTCGATTTTTTGAGTTAAGGCAAAATTTGAAATATTTGGGATCGTTTTTATTAATAACTAAAGCCGTATCTCTCTTTTTGAGCAGTAAAACAATCGAAACACATCCTCTTTTTATTAAAAATAGTTTAATAACTATTAAAAAAAACGACAAAGTAAGCTCCTATAATCAGAAAAAAAAAGTAGATACGTTTATTTTCAGTTAACACGGCAGCGCAGTATCGCTGCCGATAGAATTTAGCTTGGACCACACGGTAGAAAACACTTTAACCTCGCTCTCTTTTTTTTTGCATTTTGAAAGTGCATAATGGTGGTCTTAGGGCCGCGATATCGCTGAAAGGTTGATGGTATGTAGTTTGAACTGGTACAAATGCCACGCTCACAAAGTTTGGAGCCGTATTAAACTCTTTGAGCAAATCGTTCACCAGCTCTCGGTCTATTATTTTTTTTTTATATTATATCTCGTCTGGATTTTATTTTGAAACAAAATGGCAAATAAAAAACTTTAAGGGAATCCAAATACCTACAAAATGAGGTATTAATGATCTGTGGGACTTTTTTCATCTTTAAGTTATAATGAATTTCGTAGATTATACTCTTAAGATATAATTTTTCCAAAACTCGTTCGAAACAAGAAAAAATTTTTTTTTTCTTTTAATGAGCTAAATTTTTTTTTTTTTTTTTTTGTGAAATTCACCGTTAAGAGATCTTTAGCTTTAATTTCTATCGGGAGCTCTTATAAACCTTAAGTGTCGTTCATAAAGTTACCTTTAACATTATGTACACATTCAGACCTTTTTAGTTAAGTTTTCTTCTTGATTTTTGTTCTTGTTGTAAGTTTCAAATACCCACTATTTTTATAAAAAAAACAATACAATATTTTTCAAAATTTAGCTACTTACGTATATGATCAGATTTGGCAACTCCGCTAGAATCAGTGAAACTAGATATATACTATTACTACTCCGCTGAGAAAAGTTATTTATATTCATGATCCTTGTCTGGGCTGGCTCTAGCTCTGGCTTCCCACACTCAACACATGCATATACTAGTATAGAAAAAAGAAGCTGTCCTGGTTCGAGGATTCCCGCAAATCATGGTTGAATATTTCTCTGCTCTTAAAAATGATTTTTTCCCATTTTTTTTTTTTTTTTTTTTTTTATATTTCATGCAATTTTTCATTTGAATCCTTTACCACCACCACAGTTCGTCTGCATACTAATTGTATGGGGCAGAGCCATTCGAATGGCTCCCTTAAAGGATTTTTCTGTGTTTTTCTTCCACTTTTTTTGCTCGGTTTGTTGGTATCCCAGGGATAACGGTTTGGTTGTTGGGTTTGGTTATTACCTTTTACGCGAGTAAAGAAACAAATATATATTCTCCAACATAAAATTATTGCTATAATTAAAAGAAAAAGAGGCAAAAACAAAAACCATAAACACACTCTCATATATCACGGTGAACGCGCTATAATACTTATGTGCAATGGTATAGTTGTATAGTTTTAAAGGACACTCTATATCAACCGTTGTATATATAAAGTGCATAATGTATTAAGGGATTTAAATGAATGGCGGCATCCTCCTAGCCGAATAGTATTGGAAAGGGTCCTGGGACAGGGAGCACTGTACGAGTACAATATGTTTTCAAGCTAAGAGAGATGCCAATATAGCGACGACACGACGACGACGATATTGTCGGACAGACAAACGAGGAGTTTTTATACGGCAATGGCAGCAATAGTGGCAGCAACCAGCAGCAGTAGCAGTTGGAAAATAACCGCGGAAGCTTTATATTAATTTGTGGTCCTCCATGGGACTATTATTATTTCAAATGCGACGTGTTCTCGTATGTATGGTTCGTTTGAAGTCATTCATAAATATTGTTCTGTCTGCCGAAAGTTCTTATGGAACTTTTGTTGCAAACGTGCTTTTACAATCATAATGGATTTACCATGAAGCAGGATACGAGAATGTTTCTTTTAAATGCCACTTTGCGTTCAGAACAACGAAATTATTCACCAAGTGGTTATTTTCCTGAAGTTGACTGCGTTATAACTTTTTTAGTAATATGGTCTAAGAAGTAGTAGAATGATGAAGTCAATTTCCCTCCACGCGCTTGTTTTTGTTGCATTAGGAAAGGGTTCATTACATCTGACCGTCAAGTCATCACGTCAGCGTCGTCATTGTCAACAGTGTGGATAGGAATGAGATAATAGTGGCAGCCATATTAGATTGAATGTTTCTCTTCCACACTGCAGCATTAAAGGGTTTAATTGTTCGTGACTTCAATGGAGTACAGCAAAATTTAAATAGAAGTCTTAGTAAATTTAAATTTCATTAGCAAAAAAAATTCTTAATAGCATTAGCAAGTTATTTAAGTTTTAAATATACGTAGTTTTACATTATTCAACATTTTTCTTAACTTATATCTGTTTTTTTTTTTAGAGCAAAACGCTTATAAGCCAGAAAGAAGTATGTACAGCACATGTTGGTTAAAAATATATTAAATTGTTTTTCAGACATCTGCACAAACGTAGATTTTTTTTTCTTTTAATTTATTCGATCAGTCTTATATGGTTTTTCTGTTTAATTTTACAAACTGTGAAAAGATTTGAAAACAATCAGTCAGCATAGAGAACGAATTTTAACTTAAAATTTTGATACTAAATTTGAAAAATAAAAAAGAGCCCACATACGCCACAGTGTACGTACGCATATTAAACTATGGACTACTTTTGAACTACAACGAGTGGAGTTTAATGTTCAATGCTTATTATATGAAGTTTGTTTGTCTGTCTGTTTGATCCTCTTAATCTGAGAAAATACCTTATTGGTTGTAATGAGAATGGGCAGAGAAAGAGGTTGGAACTTAACGATGGAAATTATAGGCTAATTTGTTTCTTCAAATTTTAGACCAATTTACAAAATATAACTAAAATATAAAAAAAAAATGATTTGAATGACAAATTAAAAAGTTTTTAACGAATGCGAAGCAAGGCGAACACGGGTCACATTTTACAAAATAAAACTTTTTTTTTTAATTTCTAATCTAACTAAAAAAGCTTTCTACATCTTGTTTTCAGTATTTGACTAATAATTGATAAGAGGATTAAATATTAAAAAAAAAAAAAGTGGCACTTAACTACACAAAATATAAAAAAAAAATCAACTTATAAATGAATCAGAAATTGGCCCTCTCCGCCTCGATGGGGGTTGGGGAAGGGGGGTGGAACGGAACTTTTCGCCTATACAATTTTTTACTTGCGATATATGTATGTACTATAGGGCAAGTTTTGGATTCGTAAAAAATATCGAACTGGAGATAACAATCAAACACGAGAAAAGTGGGTCCCGCAATTCCGTCTGTCTGTCGTGTGTGTGTATGTCTGTATGCATATCTGTCTATGTCTCGGCCTACAACCTAAGCCACTAAAGCGATTTTCTTCAAACTTGGAGCATAAGATTTGTAGGTGATTCCCTAGAGGGGAAAGTGAGATTTTTTTTAGCTCAAAAAATAACGGTACTTGCCATACATTTAAAAAAAAAGTTATTTATCTCAAAAACGGCTTTAACGATCTTTTTTTTAATTTTTTTGTGTACTAGCGGTAGTATGGTCTACATTTAAATGAAAAAAGAATTCTAAGAACCGTTATTAACAGTACCTGCCATAGAACCGATTTTTTAGTTTCCATTTTCTCGTTAACCGCTTAGCCGATTTTGATCAAAATTTTTAGTCAGGAGCTCCTATCTGTGAATAATACTGCATGCATATATATTCAAAAAAAATATTTAGGATTTTAAAAAAAAAGTTAAAACTTTTTTTTTTTTTTGAAAAATCATTTTTTTGAAAACGGGTTGATAATTTTTTTTTGAAATTTTGGTTTTAGTTGTATATTATTATATTCTTAAAAAAGGGTACAAAGTTTTTTTTTTCTAAAAAAATTCAAGAAATTTTATATATAAAAAATTATTTTTTTAGAAAACCGCTCAAACGATTTTAAAAAGTTTTTCTGCATAAATTCACATTTTTCCAAGAATTGAGATGGCGTTCTTCATTCTGAGATTAAAACATTCAAAGTAATTGTTTTTATCAATTTAAAGAACGTGTTTCATGCTTTTTTTTTCCATATTCAATATTCCATTCTTCAATTTATTAAATTGATAAATACATATATAATTATTAATTATGTATTTTGCATTACACCCAATCTTTAAAATTCAAATAAACTTTTACTACAAGAGCAATTTCCCAGTCGTGCATTTTATTTTATTTATATTTCGTAGTTAAGAAGACAATTACATTAAACTTCTAATATTTCATCAACCAAACCTGAATCTGGAATATTTATTACTTCTGTAAAAACATGAAGAAAAATATATAAGGCCAATAATTTACCAGTCAAATAGTCGTCTTCTCCATCAATTAATATTGCCCAAGCTAATCACGCACAATTTGTCATCTGCCATAATAACAAGTCTGCAGAGAAACCATATTTTTTATATCTCCCACAAAATAATATTTCAATATTTCTTCTTTCTCAATCATTAATTTCCTAAAATCCTAATTTTGTTCCATCATCGTTTTACGATGATGATATAGCACATTGAAAATATTGTAGAAAAAAAAAATTAATAAATATGTATTATAACACTTTTAAGACGACCTTATTCCAAATCCATCAATATTTTTTTTATTAAATTATTATTATGCCAGTGATTAAATAAACGATGGGATCAGCGGGGGATTCATTTTATCGACCCTCGGATCGCATACGTTCCTACGAGTTTCATGGAAATGGGTGTGCAAAATAAATTGATTCAATGCCATACGAACTGGAACGGTTGCAAAGGATAGACCATTATACACCTTCCTCCCTGCCTCCCAAGAAGATTTCATAAATTTTCTAAAATTTGAGAGAAAAAGTACTTTTTTTTTTGCATTCCTTTAGCCTAAATCCCTCCCTACTGGATGATTTTGATTCAGATTTTTTCCTACTTTGTGATATAAGACACATAGAAAGTAATGTTTTTTCTGTTGTAAGACACAACTAAAAAGGACACAAATAAAAAAAAAAAGAAGGCAAATCCTTCGCAACATTGAAGAGGCAAAAATATATCGCTCATTATATTCCTTGTGTAGCCCGTTTTTCGCTCTTTATATGAAATGGAGTTATGCATCAGCACGTTTTGCAATTTTACACACATATACCTCACCTCTCCCGCCATTATTGGTGTCTGATTAGAGGGTTGGTATAATCCCACCCCCTCAAGAACCTCCTGCTTTCATCACTTTCATGTGTGTGTTTTACAACATCATCCTAACGAAAGATGAGAAAAACGTGGATAGGTAGATAGGTACACATATAGCGAGCAAGAGCCTTGGAGTTGTTCCTGTAAAAAGGCTCATAGGGGTACTTTGTCATGCCGTTTTATGATCTGCTTTCTTTTCGTCTTTTAGTCCTTTTTTTTTTTTTGTTTAAAGTCATCTCGTTGTTCAGTGATGTTTCTGTTGGTATTTTGTTTTTTTTTTGTATTTCTTTTTAGCTTGTATCTCAGCTTTTGCCATTATTATTACTTCTCTCATGACATTCACTTAGTTTTTGATGCTCCTCTATATGTACTTAATGTATTTACAGTGTCGTGCATATGAAAATTTGCTATCTCGTTTCATCTGAATGTTTGATTTTTTAATCTTATAAACAAGAAAATTAAATTGGTTCATCCTACGTTATATTAGTAAACTCCGATACTATTTTTATGGAGAAAGTTTTTTGTATTTTTACTGATCCAATAGGTGACGCTAGAGTCAAACTAATTAACAAAATTCATATTTATACATATATAAAAAAAAACTCACAAAAAACGATAGAAGGTACACTAGGGCGTATACGCAATTTTTTATTTAATTAAATTTTTAACAAATTTCCCTCAAATTTCCAAATACTTTTATACAACAAACGATTGTGCGCTAATTTAATAACCCACCCGGGTCAAAGTTTACAGTATAAAATGGTTAATGTTTAAGTTCCAGGTGCTTTTCTTTGTAAAAAGAGTTGTTTTTTTTGTTTAGGTTTTCACTTGGATATTTTCACGTTGCTAGTCTTCTCTGTGGGATTTTTGGCTTGGGGATTTTTTGAGAATATTCAGAATGCAATTAGTTTTAAAAAAAGTCCATTTAAGTGCTTGGATTTCAGAAAATATCATAAATAGTTTTAAAATAAAATATAAATTAAATTTTATCGAAATTATTAAGTCTTCGTAAATTTGTCCAACACTGTGCATCCTTTTTTTATAGTCACCATCATCATTTTTGAGTTCCATATTCATCTACGTCCTTTTAGTTGTTGGAGTGTACCTACATACATATTTGTTTTTATATGTATTTCTATCGATGTTGATGCTGAATGACACCATAGGCATACACACAACAAGAACACAACAAAAAATAATAAAAAAAAAAAACAAAACACCGAGTGTCCTTATACAACAGCAAATATGAAAAATGTAAAAAGCAGAGAAATTTTGTAATATGCCCTCAACATTACCACATGACTGCACATGACAGAATAACTCTCTATACAACGCTAAAGGCTTGAGTTGTAAAAAAGCAACACGACGACGACGATGAGCAGCAGGAACATCATCAGTGGGCGGGCGTGACAGCCGTGGCGGCTGTAAGCTGTGACTCGGGTTGATGGCAGAAGCAGCATCAGAAATGAGAGGAAGAAAAAGAAAAAAAAAAAAAAGGATGTGTGACTTTCCCTAGGCGAGATTACAGGCTCTGATGGAACTGGATCTGCTAACCACTCTTTCTCTAAATACTTATTTCATTTTTGATTTTTACTCACATTTAAAAAAAAATGGAAGAAGCAGAAAAAAATAAGGGCACTAAAATATATATAAACATCAACATAAACTAATATATGGATATGTTTTTTTTTTTTTGTATATGTGTGCAGTACACAATCACGGTGGCAGCAATAGTGATCTACTTCAAACTCGGAATTTACTCCCACTATACACTACACCACCCCATCATAACCAATGTCTCGTTTATAAGTTTAACTCTGGATATGTGTTTGTAAATGTAAAAAAGAAAAAATAGGAATAGGAAAAAATATACAATTTTACGCTGCATAAATTTATACGAGCAGATTGAGGATGACAGGATTTATTCTCGTATTTTTTCGCACACAAACAAGAAATGAGGAGTTTTTTTTTTTATTGTTCAGTATATCTACTAGAAAAGGATTCTTTTCAAGGTGCGCGAAAATTGGAATAGTGTCAATCATGGATACGCAGCTTTTGTTGATTTATATTGAATTACCTAATTTTAATGTAAACAAAGTTGGCTGAGGCAATTTATAGATGCATTGATCCTTAATTTACCAATTCGAAACGTATATTCTAGAACTCAGCTTTAAATTTTTAAAATAATTTTGTCCCACTCGTTTAGCTATTTATACAGGGTGTCCCATAATAATGATCGAAACAGAAATAAGGATATGGCTATGGTATCTCAGAGTTCAATAACTTACGGAATCATAACGGTTTTGGATTATTAATTGTTTGTTTTTATTCAAAAAACCCTCACGCATCACTTTGCACCGGTTTTTGCTGACAACGTCAACAATTGATTTTTTTTTTCAATGTTTATGCCTAAATATTATTTATAGTTATTGCCAGTTGTACAATCCTGGTTCAAATTTTGATCCGTAGTTCAGGAATTTTAATTCACCGATTTTGGCAGATTAAATCACTCAATGCCTCTCTTAACTTTGAAGAGTTCTTCTAGTTTCTTAAAAAATATAAAACTTATCGAAGCCATAGCGAAAGTTACAAATATGTTAACGTCATTTTTTAAATTGAGTTTCTTTTTACTAAAATCGTTTTTTTTTTTTAACTATTTAGTACCAAGTTAGTGGATTTGGAAAAACGTTTTAGATTCTAAGATACCAAACATATTTCTTTAAGCCTTAAGCAAAAATCTTATTTTACTACAAACTTGTCAAACATTATTTTAGACAAATTTTCAAAACAGAAATCATCGGTTCGGATAAAAAATCCCATTTTTTTTCAACATAAAATTTTGATTCCTATTTATTTGTCAAAATTTTAAAAGCACAAAAGAGCTTTTTAAAATTCAAATATTTTAAAAGAGCCTTGAAATTTTTAAGCAGATTTTTAATTTTGTTTACATAAAACAGCATTTATTATTTAAAAATTTAATTTGTTGAGCTGTGTCAATTTTTCGTCCAAACCAATGATGTTTCTTTTTTGATCGACTTTGCTGGTTGACCCCACTTATACACTCAAAGCCTCAATTATATTTAATTCTTACTCATTAAAAAAAAATAAAAACAAAATCTGATCATGAAAATTTTGAATTAAGGAAAAAAAAAAAACAGTTTTTTTCAAAAACAAAATTACAATTTAAATTTTAAAATTTTGGAAAAATTAATCAATTTTTCTTTGAAATTTTGTTTTTCGAAACAATTTTTTTTTCGTTTCAACTCTTATCAGAATTGTAACTGACGCAAAACTGTAAAAAAAAGTGGATAGTTCTTTTCTTTTCCATTTTGATGATGATTTTCAAAATGTTTAGGAACCATACAATTTAATCCTTTAATTGGTTTATATGACTTTGATTATTCGGTACGGGAAAACAGTTTAATAGATCGATTTGAAATTTTACAGATTTACTGGTTGTCTATAGCTCTTTAATGTGTCTTAAATTAAGTCCTGCAAGATTTACTAAAAGTCTTTGAAAAAATCGTTTTTTTTGTACCTTTTCTTAATATTACGGTCAAGGGCCAAAAAAATTATCGTTATAAAGTTTTAAAAAGATCTTGTAGTAAATTAATTCCAGTTTTCAAAACTGCCCTTAAATTTTGCGTATCGGCATTCCTTGCTTGGTAACCAAACTCAAAAATCTCTTCTTTCGTTCCAAGCCAGATATGCTTCTAAAAAAAAAATTAGTAGAGTGCTGAAAAAAAATGACATTTAAGCTAAATAAACAAGATATCGAATCAATATATGTATTTATCTGGCTCAAAAAAGAAATTTCAAATAAAATGACACTTTTCAAAAAAAATTTAAAAAAAAATTTTGTTCGTGCTGTTTCTTATGATTGTGGAATGATGGTAGCTTAAAAAAATTAAAGTTTTCAATGCAAAAAAACATAAAGCTTTAGAATGTTTTTTGTTTCATCTGAATACGATCACTTACCACAGAGATACAGCTCTTCAAAAAAAAAAAAAAAAAAAAAAACAATAGAAAAAATGAATTTTTTTTTTTTGTTCCCCTAATTTTGACAAGTGTATTTTTAGCCAAATTTGAAAAAGTCTTTTTTCACGATTTTACGAGATATTCTTTGGAAGAAAAAATTCATAACAACAAAACATGACGAAATTAAAGCTAAACAAACAAGTGATCGAACCGCAATACATTTGATTGGCTCAAAAAAATCAAAAGAAATGACACTCTTAAAAAAAAAAAGAAAAAAAATATGGCATTTTTTGTTCGTGCTGTTTCTTATGATTGCGCAATAACAGTAGCTTAAAAAATCATTTGTTAAAATTTCTCAACACAAAAATCATAAAGCTTAATAATGCTTAAAAAAAAGAAAAAAAAAAAGAATTTAGTCCTTTAATTTTTTGACTAGTGTATTCATTGGCTCTTTTTTTACATTAATGTGTGCGTGTTATTGGGGTCCTACTGCCTACAGTTTACTTTATTCTTGACTAGAGTTACTCTTGGAGGATTTGTCAATTGCTCATAAGAGGAAGTAGCCCCCAAAAAGCCTTTTTTTCGATGGTAGAGGCTGGGAACCGAACGTCGCTGTGGCATCAGTCCTTCACACTAACCATTGTGGCCTTATTACCTCAATATTTATTAAGGCAATTTAAATACTCTTTTAAAAGCTCATGTAATGACGATCCTTTTTTGACTATTTCTCTGAAGAAATATGATTCCTTACTACATATTACATATAACGATTCGAAATTTTAAATGTTGGCTTTTTTGAATTGGCTTCTAACTCTTAAATAAGTTGGTAAAAGTCATCGTTCTAAGAAGTGCTCATTTTTTAATGTTCAACAAAACTACATGTTTGTTGCAGTTGCATTTCTTTTTAACTTTTCCGAGTTGAAAAACTTTTCAAGTTAAAAAAAAAAAAAAATCTTGTTGCAGTTTTATTATATGCAGTTTCTTTCTTTTAACACATTCCATATTGGCCCAGTGAGAGAAGTCACTAAGAAGTCAGTCACTCGTAGTACCTACTTCACCTCAAGAAACTTCGTTGACTCTTCTTTTCTTATCTCAAAAGAAAGTCTATTCATCTCTCTTTCTAAGCATTATACAGTTTACATCCCCATTTAAAGAAAACCCTCAGCATTCAGGCCAAAACAATATTTTGTTCATTCAAAGTTTATAGTGATACAAATAACTTTGAGGGTAATTGCCATAACTTTTGGGCTTTGTTTCAATTTCGCAAATAGTAATTGTGGAAGCGGTCATGAGTAAGGACATTTTGCCGAGTCCTTTTGTTAAACACGTTCACCTACTACGTAAGTACCTTGAACTCTGTCTATATGATTGCAACCGCATGCTGCTGCAGAGGGAGACCATGACTACCATGCCAGATCAACGCCCACAACAGTCTCTCTCAATTTACCACATCAGCAATTGTATGGTCTTCTAATTTAATTTTTCAGGAGAGGGTCCTTTCTTCCTCATCCCGGTTCAAAAGATATGGTGACTACGACGACGACGACGATGAACGGTACGCTAGGTGGTAGTAAGCCACATTTTAACTGATGCACAAAAATGGCTTTTATTAGCTCCTTGGCCAAGATGTTTTATTAAAATTCAAAACAAGGAAAGCAGACACCTCACCGCCCACCGCCGCTGCCGCTACCTCGCTCTTTGTTCCACTGGTGGTGCGTGTGGGAATTAAAATGAGTTATGTTAAAGGGAGTTCTAAGCTAATTATGAGCATTTTCATGTTTCAGATACAATTATGAATATTTTGCTGCTTGAATGGGTTGGTGTCGCAGGAAGGTGGAGGGTGAATGGCGCAAGAAGGTGAAGAGAGGCAGACTTCATCATTAAGGAGGGTTTTTCAATGTTTTCCTTATTTGAATAATATGGATATTTTGGAAAATTGTTCTTCAGTCATAAAATATTAGCTACTCTTTACATTCTTCCATCTAGGTGACACCTATCCGACCATACCAGCACCATCTCCTTGCTGTCTTATCAAATTAATATTTTATGCGACGACATTTATTATGGTAATCATGCGGTGTAACGTAACATATGTCATTAGATAAAAGCAAAGACTAATGAATATAAGATTGTTGGGACGGCCACCGGGAACGGTTGCGTGGCACGTGAGAGTGTTGGGGTGTGGTGGTATAAGATATTTGAGTGTTCAAGAAGCTTCTTGTTATTGATTAATTGTGTTAGGAAAGGTCTTTTTCTTATTGTTGTTTGTTCTAAAGATGTTAAAAGCTTTCAGGAGGGTTTTCTTTGTTTACTGTGTCTGCTTTTTTTATGTATATGACTAATGAATAGGCAAACATAATAATTGATTAATAGAAAAAGAATTGATATACGAAACTTAATTAAGATACAATTACTTGATGATAGAAGATTGTATCGTGTGTGATGAACTTTGGAATTCGAACGTGCTAAATTGACACATTGTTTTGTTATCTGTTATTAGAGTAGACTTTAGGTAGAGCCTAGTCCATTAAATTAAATTACCAAATAAAAAAAAGTAAACATAAATAACAAAACACCTTTACACGAAGATTTTTTTTTTTTTAATAATACAAATTCTATAGACTACTGAAATAAATCAGCCAAGTAGAAGACTTAGCACTATTTAATTGGACTTTCCAATTTTTATGGACTAAAAGCCGAAGTGAAATCAACGGGACGAAACGTCAATTTTTATGGACTAAAGGCCGTTAAAAGCTATTTTAAAAAAACACCTTTATGTTTTAACACATTTTACTTGCGATTGCGATAGGTATAGAAAACACATGTTATACCTATATTAACGAAGAAGAGAATAAACAAAAATAACTGAAAATGATTTTTGTTATTGTTTTAGTGGACTGTATTGAATTAAATTTTAATGGAAGATTTTTTGCGACCTTTAGTCCAATGCGTTTCGCCCTATATTAACGGTGTCCCATAATTCACGCGAAATGTAATTTTGATAGAAAATACAAATTTTTTATTAGAAAACTTAAATTTTTTTATTGATTCATATAGAGTGCCTTTAGATACAGATTGGAGTTATGTATGGAATAGCACACCGGATAAATAGCCGGCCCATAGCTTTGCTGGCAACTACGTATTCTTTTATTGAAATTTTCTATATGACCGTTACGCATGAATTTGGCTGAATTTCATTAAAACGACTCCCAATTTCCTCTTTCAAGGCGCTTGTGGTTGTTGGCTTGTTTGCATAGATCTTTGACTTCAAAAAAAAACCCAAAAAAAAGTCCAATGGCGTTAAATCGCAAGATCTAGAGGGCCAATTCTGAACGCAAAAACGGCCAGGAAACGATTTGGAAATAAATCATGGAATAATTGAATTTTTTCTCTGGATTTATGGCATGTGGCACCTTCTTGTTGAAATCACATGTTGGTCACATTCATACCTTTTAACTAAGGTACTAAAAAATGTGTTATAATGTCACGATAATGAACACCATCAATTGTTACTGCCTGACCAGCCGCATTTTTGAAGAAGAATGGTCCGATAATGCCTCCAGCCCAAAATACATACCAATAAACAGTCACACGTTGTGGATGCATTTGTTTCTCAACAATTACTCGTGGGTTTTCTGAACCCCAAATGCCACAATGTTCACCATTAACGAAGCCATCAATCAAGATGAAAAAGAGCTTCATCACTGAAGATGATTTTGTTCGAAAAATTAGCATAAATGAGTTGTTCTTTCGTATAGCGCTCCATTTTTACTTAACCCCGAACTGTCAGCTGTTCCGTTGGCAACACTGTACTATTAAATGGCACAAAATTAAAATTTTGCGTGAATTATGGGACACCCTACATGTAGCAAGTTTTTACTATAAAAGACTAATTTGTCTTACTTGTACTTCCGTACTTATCAATAAACTTAAACTTAAACTTACTAGGGCCTAGTGACTTACATAACTCTCAACTATTCATGTGTTTGTGTTGTTAATTGAATCCGTAAGGCTTTTCGGAATTTTGAATTTTTCTCATTTTGGGTTTAGTGATTTTGAAATTTCAGGGTTTTGGGTTTTATAGATCTTTGGATTTCGGGTTTTTAGGATTTTAAGTTTTCCGGATTTTCGATTTTCCAGGAATCTTAATTTTCTTGAATTTCTTAGACAAAATCCTCAATAAATTCGGAATTTTGAATTTTCCGTATTTTAAGGTTTCGGGAAAATTAAGGGCTTTTAGGTTTTCTGGATTCTAAGTTTTGGGGATTTTTGGTTTTCTAAATTTTGGATTTTTTTGTTTCCAGTTTTCATTGGTCGACAACCCTCATATAGTCCTGCGAGGCTACATCCATAGTATTTCAAAATCAAAAACTATAAAGAACTTAATTAGATGATACAATTTGATTGCTTTTGTGTGAAAATAGCAAAACATTCTATGTGTGTTTTACTATTTTACCCTCAAACATCATCCTTTTAAACGAATAAAGTACCCATAATATCAATTTAATATCCTTAATGCTTTATCCTTCATGATAAGATCCCCAATTTTCCAAATGTATTTCAAAAGAGCTCTGAATCGAATACCAACACCTTGGCCTAGTCTCTGATAAAAGCTCTAACAGCTCCTTCAACAAAACAAAACAAAAAAAAATAGCATTTAGCATTGGATGCTCCCAACTGATTTATCTGCATAGCCCAACCTTGATGGTTCAGGACATAAGACGCACAATAAAATAAAAAAAAAAAAAACTACATAACCTAAATCTATACAGCAACCGAATCTATTAAAACAGCCAAAGTGAGTTACAAAGGACTATTTCCCGTTAAAAGGCACACGCCTCTTGCACAAACACTAAGAACAAAAAAAAAATAAGAACAAAAAAAAGAGGATACCCAAATCCCACAAAGTAGGTCAGTTGTAGGTGTTTTGGGTAAACGCCTTTTGACTATTGAGTGTAAAAATATATTTTAATATACCTAAGCTTAAAGGAAGAGGTGTTTTTTCTCTGGATATTGAAACACTTAGGTATTTGACAAATGACCGCATCTTAAATATATCAATCTTGTAACGAAAATTGAATTCTAATTTGCTTAAAGCATCTCCATTACTTCAGAAAGGTCATCAATCCCAAAGTAATGTGATTTACTCGATAGCCCTTCATTAGGATCACATTAAATAATAACCATCCCGAAGTGAGGAGGTGTGGCCATAAACGATCCCTCGATATCAGAAAAAAAAAATATCCCAAATTCAATAAAAATTTGTCTACACACATATTCCAAATGAAAGCATTCATCTTGAAGACCTAACATATTTTATTTGACCCCAAAACTGGGCAAGAGTTCATATATATCTCTCCCTTATAAAATGAAATACAACATACCCACACAATCTATGCATACAAAAATCTTATGAGGGTCAGTCGGCAACAAATTGAAGACATCTTTAGCCCCTTAACATCTCCCCCAAACGTGACAGAAGCATTGGACTTCGTGAGACAACGACGAACGTTGGCGGCACTAGCATGTTTAATGTGATGATGGATTATATCTTCTTCCGGCGTAACCCAAAAGTGTTAACTCAACACAAAACTTCCGCTCAACAAAGATACAAAACCTTTGATGGCTGGGCAGTGAGCTGGTGTAAGTTTTATCTTTTTCAATAAAGCAAAGTCCTGGCCCGAAGCTGAAAGATTGTCTTCTCTGTTGCCAAAAAGGATGATATCGAAATTCAAAGGAGAAGTTTGAGAAGAAAAATAAAATTAAAAAATAAATAAAAGAAACTTCTCTCTCCAAAAAAAAAAACAAAAAGAAGAAAATCTAAGAAAACCCATTAAAAAAAAAGAGAAAACTTTCAAAAGTGACGATAATGGTGGACAATTTTCAACTTTTCGTCGCCTTCGAAATGGCCTGACGGCCAAAAAATCAACAAAACACCAACACTCAAACACTCAAACACTCAAATGAACGATTTAAAGAAAGAATGAACGAAAACGATACTGGTGGCTTCCTATAAGAACATGAAACAAAAAGTCGACCAACTTACGAATAAGAGAGGAACAACTTTTCGTGGCTATTAGGTTTTTTTTGGCAGTTTTTAAGCTTTAATCGCACACCTAAAATGTTTTTATTTATTTATTTTTTTTTTTCAATTACAGATTTTTATTTTAAAAACCCACGCGAAGAATTTTTCTTGAGTGTAGGGGACGATAGTGGGTGTGATATAGGTTTGTGATTCATTTAAGGGAAACTCAGCAGAATTTAATGAATTTTTAAGATGTTGTTGGGGTCTTTTTAAAAGTTCGTGTAGGAAATAAAATTTTACGAAATTGCTGATGGTGGATTTTTTTTAAAGAAACTTAAACGGTTAGATGGCTGGATTTTTGAAAAATTATTAAGCCTTTAATTAACAATTTTCAGCCCTTTTTTTCTAAATTGAAAGTTCGGAGACTATATGAGCGGTCAGAAGAACCATTTAGTTTTTATTTATTTTTGTTAAAAATTAAACAAAAATGAATATTAATTAGAAATAAATTAAATTTAATGACCTCGTAGACGAAATTAAGGCATTCCGAAGAGGCTTTCAAAGCTCAAAAAGTGATTGGGATTTTTAAAGCGAAGAAGTATTAAAATTATTTGAAATTCAAAAAGTAGGAAAGTATAACTTACTTAATTTTACTAACCCCATATTATATAGAAAACATAAATCAGTTTTCGGCCATCAAACCTCGCAGTACAACATGCAATACAGTGTTGCCGAATCTCATGATTTATCATGATTTTCATGAATTTTGAACCTTAGCTCATGATATCATGAAAATCTTAAGATTTTTGGCTTTACTTTTCGTTTCGCGTGTAACAACGACTGTCTCAAAGCAGAACAATTTTTTTTTAATTATTTAAGTAATTAATATTTTTGTCGACTTGGAAGGTTGGTACACTGCGTGTCGCTTGAGTAGAAACAAGCGTTTTCCTTACTATAAAAGGGCCCTCGCTTTGGCAAGTTCACGAAACTATTTATTTTTCAATTTCACGAAAGCGTTAACAATAAATAAAATAATGTTTTAGCAAAAATAATGCAGAAAATCTTATAATGGCATTTTCATGGGTTTTTTGCTTCTCTTCAAAGAAAAAAATTTGTTTTTTTCTTCACTTGAATAGAATCAGTAGTCGCCGTCTTGCCGAGCTTTTTTTTTTTTAGATGAAACGCTATGAAAAAAAATCATTATTGTAATAATAATATTAATAATATTTTTTAAAACACTTGGAGAAAAATTGACCGAGGGAATGCGTTAAACATTGCAGAAAAAGCAAGCATAGAAGTTTATGGAGAAAATGAACTCTCTTTACTCACAATTGCATGCAAGATTGGACGAAGTGCGAAATTTGAATGGACGTTTTTGAAAAATAATGAGAGTTATTGCAAAAATATCCACATCAGGGGCAGACCGAAGAAATATTCTTAGACTGGCTTCTAATTCAGTTGACTCCACAGATAAAATTGTATTTTAAAGTGGCATTAAAGCGAGTGTTAGTAACATAAGGCATGTAATTAAAGGTGCACCACATTTGAAATGCCTTAAATTGCAAAAAAAAAAAAACGCCGTTGAATGCAGCTCGAAAACAAAATCATTTGGGTTTTAGCAGAACACATATGACGTAGAAGCAAGAGTGGACCAATGTCGTTTTTTCAGACGAAAGAAATTTAACTTGGA
Source organism: Epistrophella euchroma (assembly GCA_947049315.1). Lineage (NCBI taxonomy): Eukaryota > Metazoa > Arthropoda > Insecta > Diptera > Syrphidae > Epistrophella > Epistrophella euchroma. Next base: position 36,877,324 of record OX346247.1, on the reverse strand, counting down.
TGGTCCAGTCCAGATAGATATAATTACTATTTCCATCTGAAATTCCCAAAAGAGAAAATTATGGGAAACTCCTACAAAAAGACACTACAAACTACTTTTCCTGAATTAAAAGATGTCTTTGGACCAATTTTCCAGCAATATAATGCACCAATCCACAACGCAAGGATCGTGAAAAGTTGGATATCCAAACAGGATATTCGAACAAAAAATCAATTTCCTGAAATAGCCATGCCTTACTCTCCAGACCTTAACATACTGGAAAACGTCTGGAGGTGGAGGGTTCGTTGAGTCTACGATGCTGGAAAGCAATATGACAGCAAAGAATCACTGATTTCTGCCATAAAAAAAGCGCGGAATGACATTTCACTTAAAAATACTTTAAATCCCTCTACGACTCACTTCCTAATAGGGTTTGTGAATTAATTTCAAACAAAGGTGGTAATACTCGTTACTGATATATTGAAAAATAAAGAAATTAACCCTTTAAAATGCGGCTCTGAACCCTTAGCACCCCATACATGGAAAATTCGAAAAAAAAGTATGCAGTCTAAAAGGTCAGTAATTGGTCATAAAAGGTCAGGTAGTTTAAGAAATTGGTCAGGCTTAGAAAATTTTTAATCCAAGGTTGAAGTTTTTCAAGGTCACCCGCGATTTTTGGCACCTCATTAAGGGGATATTCGAAAAAAAAGTATACCACATGATGGGCCACTGGATAGTGATAAAAGGTCAGATAATTTCAGTAATTGGTCAGGCATAGTTTTTTTTTAATTAATTTTCAAAGTTTTTTTCAAGGTCACAGTATAAGACTTTTAGCACCTCATTGGTTGAATTTTAAAAAAAACTGTATGTCATCTGAAAGTCTACTTAATCCTCGTAAAAGGTCAGCTATTTTCAGAAATTGGTCAGGCATAGTTTTTTTTAAATCATTTTTTAAAGTTTTTTCAAGGTCAATACAAGGTCACGTGAACTTTTAGCACCTCATTTGTGGGATATTCGAAAAAAATGTATACCATCCGAAAGGCATCTCAATCCTGATAAAAGGTCAACTAGTTTGAGAAATTGGTCAGTCTTAGGTTTTTGTTTATAATCGTTTGAAGTTTTTTGAAGGTCATGCAAGGTCGTATAAACTGTTAGCACCTCAATTATGGGATATTCGAAAAAATTGTATACCATCCGAAAGGTATTTCAATCCTGATAAAAGGTCAGGTAGTTTCAGAAATTGGTCAGCCATAGTTTTTTTTCTATGAACTTTTAAAGTTTTGTTCAAGGTCATTTCAAGGTCGTATAGACTTTTAGCACCTCATTTATGGGATATTCGAAAAAAATGTATACCATCCGAAAGGTAGCTCAATCTTGGTAAAAGGTCAGCTAATTTCAGAAATTGGTCAGTCTTAGATTTTTTTTAATAATTTTTTTAATTTAATTTTTTTCAAGGTCGTTACAAGGTCGTATAGACTGTTAGCACCTCATTTGTGGAATTTTGAAAAAAATTGTATGTCATCTGAAAGTTTACTTATTCCTCATAAAAGTTCAGCTATTTTCAGAAATTGGTCAGGCATAGATTTTCTGTTATGAATTTTCAAAGTTTATTATTTTTTCAAGGTCATCGAGATTTTTAGCACCTCATTTGTGGAATTTTCAAAAAAAATGTTTACCATCTGAAAGATAACTTAATCCTTATAAAAGGTCAGCTAAATTCAGAAATTGGTCAGACATAGATTTCTTTTTATGAAGGTTTTAAGTTTTTTTCAAGGCCACAGTATAAGACTTTTAGCACCTCATTGGTGGGATATTCGGAAAAAATATATACCATCTGAAAGGTTATTTAATTCTCATTAAAGGTCAGCTAGTTTCAGAAATTGGTCAGGCTTAGATTTTTTTTAACGAATTTTTGAAATTGTTTTGAAGGTCACAGTATAAGACTTTTAGCACCTCATTGGTTGAATTTTGAAAAAAACTGTATGCCATCTAAAAGTTCACTTAATCCTCATAAAAGGTCAGCTAGTTTCAGAAATTGGTCAGGCATAGATTTTTTTTAATGAATTTTTAAAATTTATTATTTTTCAAGGTCATAGCGATTTTTAGCACTCCATTTTAGGAATTTTCAAAAAAAAATTATGCCATCTGAAAGTTCACTTAATCCTCATAAAAAGTCAGGCTGTTTCAAAAGTCGGTCAGCTATGGCTTTTTTAATGAATTTTTAAATTTTCTTTCTCGGTCCCAGTATGACTTTTTGCTAGCACCTCATTTAACGAATTTTCCAAAAAAAAATGCAGAAGTCACGGCACTTTAAAAATTCATTAAAAAAAAAGCCATAGCTGACCGACTTTTGAAACAGCCTGACTTTTTATGAGGATTAAGTGAACTTTCAGATGGCATAATTTTTTTTTGAAAATTCCTAAAATGGAGTGCTAAAAATCGCTATGACCTTGAAAAATAATAAATTTTAAAAATTCATTAAAAAAAATCTATGCCTGACCAATTTCTGAAACTAGCTGACCTTTTATGAGGATTAAGTGAACTTTTAGATGGCATACAGTTTTTTTCAAAATTCAACCAATGAGGTGCTAAAAGTCTTATACTGTGACCTTCAAAACAATTTCAAAAATTCGTTAAAAAAAATCTAAGCCTGACCAATTTCTGAAACTAGCTGACCTTTAATGAGAATTAAATAACCTTTCAGATGGTATATATTTTTTCCGAATATCCCACCAATGAGGTGCTAAAAGTCTTATACTGTGGCCTTGAAAAAAACTTAAAACCTTCATAAAAAGAAATCTATGTCTGACCAATTTCTGAATTTAGCTGACCTTTTATAAGGATTAAGTTATCTTTCAGATGGTAAACATTTTTTTTGAAAATTCCACAAATGAGGTGCTAAAAATCTCGATGACCTTGAAAAAATAATAAACTTTGAAAATTCATAACAGAAAATCTATGCCTGACCAATTTCTGAAAATAGCTGAACTTTTATGAGGAATAAGTAAACTTTCAGATGACATACAATTTTTTTCAAAATTCCACAAATGAGGTGCTAACAGTCTATACGACCTTGTAACGACCTTGAAAAAAATTAAATTAAAAAAATTATTAAAAAAAATCTAAGACTGACCAATTTCTGAAATTAGCTGACCTTTTACCAAGATTGAGCTACCTTTCGGATGGTATACATTTTTTTCGAATATCCCATAAATGAGGTGCTAAAAGTCTATACGACCTTGAAATGACCTTGAACAAAACTTTAAAAGTTCATAGAAAAAAAACTATGGCTGACCAATTTCTGAAACTACCTGACCTTTTATCAGGATTGAAATACCTTTCGGATGGTATACAATTTTTTCGAATATCCCATAATTGAGGTGCTAACAGTTTATACGACCTTGCATGACCTTCAAAAAACTTCAAACGATTATAAACAAAAACCTAAGACTGACCAATTTCTCAAACTAGTTGACCTTTTATCAGGATTGAGATGCCTTTCGGATGGTATACATTTTTTTCGAATATCCCACAAATGAGGTGCTAAAAGTTCACGTGACCTTGTATTGACCTTGAAAAAACTTTAAAAAATGATTTAAAAAAAACTATGCCTGACCAATTTCTGAAAATAGCTGACCTTTTACGAGGATTAAGTAGACTTTCAGATGACATACAGTTTTTTTTAAAATTCAACCAATGAGGTGCTAAAAGTCTTATACTGTGACCTTGAAAAAAACTTTGAAAATTAATTAAAAAAAAACTATGCCTGACCAATTACTGAAATTATCTGACCTTTTATCACTATCCAGTGGCCCATCATGTGGTATACTTTTTTTTCGAATATCCCCTTAATGAGGTGCCAAAAATCGCGGGTGACCTTGAAAAACTTCAACCTTGGATTAAAAATTTTCTAAGCCTGACCAATTTCTTAAACTACCTGACCTTTTATGACCAATTACTGACCTTTTAGACTGCATACTTTTTTTTCGAATTTTCCATGTATGGGGTGCTAAGGGTTCAGAGCCTTAAAATGCATTGTTTTTTTTTTTTTTATTTTAGCGTTTGTTTCTGTTCAAGTGACGTTTTCTTTCAAGAGAAGTAAAAATCCTCTGAAAATTGCATTTTAAGATCTTATGAATTATTCTTGATACTATATTATATTTTCTTTAACGCTAAATAAAAGTGGGCGTGGCAGTAGGAAAATTTTATTGAAACTATCTTAAAATTTCGACTTATTATAATAAATTCTGAAAATTTCATAAAAATCGGTCAAAAAACATTTACTTTTTATAAAAAGGATGGGCGTGGCAGTGGGCGGGAAAAATAATACATGTTATTTCTACTGTTCTTAAACGCTCAGTTATAAAATTTTAGTAAGGCTATTAAGAATAATCAGATGCAAGAAAAGTGGGCTTGGGCGTGGCAATGGGCAGATTTAAATAAATTCACTTTAAAGAAGATGACAGAAAAATTGAGCAAATCAATCGTTGAAATTTTTTTTTAATTTTCCAGCACAAATTGGCTTCATGAGAACTTGTTATAATTTAAAACAAATATTTTCTATGATTGTTTTCTTCTAAACTAAATTTTTGTTGTTTTTTTTTTTTTTAATTCCAGTTGGTACACGCACAACGGACCAGGTCCAATGCCAGTCCTAAGTGGTCCACGAATACGCCTACTCGGTCCAATACTTGCCGTCGAAGCTGTTACAGCTGAAGATTCTGGAGTTTACAAATGCACTGCCGGAAATGTTGGCGGTGAAGCTAGTGCTGAACTACGACTAACCGTAGCCACTCCCGTACAAGTGGAAATCTCACCGAATGTCCTTAGTGTACATATGGGCGGCACAGCCGAATTTCGTTGCATTGTTACGAGTAACGGCAGCCCAGTGGGTATGCAAAATATCCTCTGGTACAAAGATGGACGACAATTGCCAACATCGGGACGCATCGAAGACACCCTCGTTGTGACCAGAGTTAGTCGTGAGAATAAGGGAATGTATCAGTGTGTGGTACGTCGTCCGGAAGGAGATACCTTCCAGGCATCGGCTGAACTTCAACTTGGAGGTAATTATATTGATGAACATTAATTTACATCCTTACAAACTACAGATTGTGGTGGTTAGCGGGTGAAGGGTGGAATTTTATATAAATAGATTGAGAGTCCATCAAATTGCGTTATCATCTTCGGTAGTTAGTGGTGTGCAAGGAATTAGTAAGGATTTCATGATATAGAACTCCTTCTCTCTGTTTGTCGCCACAATTCCTACACCACATTATCTCTGATGGTTGACCATTTTATGCATAGGATAATGACCATGATGACAATGACGATGACGATGAATGGGAGCATGATGATGCTGGTGCTGTAATCTACAATAGCAAGCAATCTATTGCTGTCAGTTTCAATATTCCCATCATTCATCACATTCAACATGAATCCGAGGCTTCAAACGCCTTCTCACCTCGTTTTATCTATACTCGAGCATTTTAAAGTAGGATTTAGATTAAACCGGGTTCCATCAGTAAAATTCGGTTCTTTGATCAGTCTATCCCTAAATGGATAAGGCGTATTAGAGAAGCACTCTGACAAAAAGAAAAAAATAAAATATGTTGTGGGCCATGCAAGGGATCAATGAAAAATCACAAAAAATCAAATTTCCCAATAAAATCAATTTATGATTTCGACAGAGAAAGAGAGGTATAGAAGAACGGATATTGAAATGGACGAAGAATTCATTTTTGTTATGCAGTTGACTGACTGATGGGTTCTTCTTCAGTTCATAAAAGGTGTAGGTACCTTACATATATGTATGTGTGGATAAGTTCAGAAAATCGAAGTACCTAACTCTGTACCTGTCCTAAACGTTTCTCACAGATTTTTCAATGTCTGACCTCATTTAACTCTTTCTGTTGTCTGTTCGGATTATTCCAGGACAAACGAAGATGATTGTCAGAAATCACAGATTTCTATTTCCTGTTGATATTTCCATCAGGTGCACTTGGAATGGTGGAGTTTTCAGGTATTTTTTTTTTTCTGGCCAGATTCACACGTAAGCATCAGGAGTTCTTTTTTTTTTGGTGCAAAATAAAAAGCTACATATCGATGTGACATGCTTGCATGAACATGGAAAAGGATATACCTATATTCCCAATACCACCGGCCAAAATTTCTCTCTGACATTATTTGTTTTTCTCTTTGGAAAATTATCAGTATTGATATTACTTTTTTTTCTCTGTTCTGTCTATCTGTTCTTTGTTTCCTCGTTTATGATATTTGCTTGGCTAAAGTGAATTTATTTAGGAAACTGAGATTGCAAATGATTTATCGTATATATGTACATATTTATTCTTGAGTAGAAGGTTTTGAGAATTTAAATTATGAAGTGGATTTAAAATGGAAATTGATTTGAGTAAGATAATTGAATTGGAAAAGATTTTTTGTTTTTTGAAAAGTTATACAAATCAGAAGTGGGATATAGACAATATTTACTTTTGTATAAAGGCTGATTCAATTAGAGTTTAATATTGGGTTAATTTTAAAGTAAGGCCAAGGTCAGACAGCAATGACTGCATTGCTTAATCGAATTGACAAAAAAATGAAAACATAGTAACGAAGCATGCAGCGAACGTGAACTAATAAAAAACATTAATTTTGGTGACGTAACAGCTCGTGCAGACTAGGGTCTATTGACTTTCAATTCTTAACCATTTCTGTGTGCGTGTTATAGACACGAATGAAGGGGCCCTAACATTTTCTCCCGAATCAGAATGCTAAGAGTTACTGCCTTAACAGAATAGAATGCTGCAACTGGAGCCGCAGACGGAGCTGAAAGAGCTGTCAAAAAGTGCCGTACGTTATTTTTTTACGTGCCCACAATGCAGCTGTATTGCTTTGAAAGTATTTTGAAAAAAACAAAACAATATTCTTGTGTTCAAGCTCAGAATTAACATTTTTTATTTCAACTACTTTTCCTATTAATTAATATTTTTTTTTCACAACACAACCAACCACAATATTTTTTTCCGACGCAAAAAATTGTTTTATATTTCTTCATAGAATTTGAAACGTCACAAGTGCTGTATACGTGAAAAGTTAAAAGTTGGCGAACTCTTCCGTCGGCGACTGCAGCTCCGTATGAGGCTACGTTGAGTTGTGTTCACAACATTGAAATTGTGTGTATTCAACATTTTGACAGCTATTTCAGTTGCGGCTCCATCAGTTGCAGCTCCGTCTCCATTCTGTTCAGGCAATTACTCTTGCAGGATTTGTCAATTCCTCGCAAGGGGCAGTATCTATGCAAACAAATTTTAGTTTTTTGGTAAAAAAGGCTAGGAAAGAGAAAGGCTGTCAAAGAAAATAACAGTTTTACACTGTGGCTTGATCGATTAGACCTTTATTATAATTTTTTCCTATTTATAAACCATTAAGGGCCGGTTTTTTCAGAGTTAAACCATAGTTAGTTATCTCCAGATACAAATGTGTGTACAGTTAACTCAGGAAGCACTCTTTCAGTAGAGAATGCATGCGGATCGACGTATAACAAACTGGCAGGGTAAAATATCAAAACAATATCTGTTCTGTAAATATAGAGTTAACTCGACAAATTTAGTTAGTTAACTCGAGTTCAACTTCAATCTCGCACTGAAAAACTGGCTCTTAACAACATTTTAAAATAAAATTTAAAAAACCTATAAAAAAAAAATTCATATAAATTATTTCTGAAATATCAAATATGAATTCAATAAAGTTAAAATGAAATTGTGTTATGTATTCATAAGCTTATAGTAACCATAATAAAATATAACTTTTAAAATTAAGTCCTGTGAAGTTAGCAAAATAATTGTTTAAAATTGAATAAAAAAAGAGAGTTCCCGGTAGCAAGCAAAGAGTTCTAGAGTGCCTCATACTTTTTTTCAATAGTTCTGGCGAATAAAGTGTTAAAATTCGAAAAAAAAAGTTTTGTATGCTAACTTCACGCAGCAAGGACTTTTTTGAGAAAAAGAGTTCTGAGCATGTTTTCCAACTTAAAACCAAGAGTTCTAGAGTTCCTGATGGGATTTAGAAAGAGTTCTGCAAAATTGGAAAAGTTAGGGCAAATTTAGGTGCCCATTGACTTAGAACCAAAAATATTCAAAATCCAAAAAAAATCCGAAAAAAGGAGTTCAGATAAGAGTTCCCGATAGCGAACAAAGACTTCTAAACATTTCCCTCATAACTTTTTTTTCTAAAACTAGTTTTTCAAAAGTTATTCAAAAATTCATCTCTCATTTTTATTCAATTTTAAACAATTATTTTGCTAACTTCACAGGACTTAAAATTAATCTTAAAAAAAGAGCGAGAGAATAATTTGTTAAGTCCGTAAAGTCATTAAAAAAAATGATTAATTACTGCGAAAATAAACCTTTGAGTTAAAGTCCGTTTACACCATTTCATTGTAATGAAACATTTTTAAAGGCAACAAAAACCTCGTACTTTTTATTTTTATTAACCCTTTTGACCGTATATTCATAGGCCGACGACCTTTCAACTGGAGCTCAAAATATATATAATTTTATATACATACGTATGTTCTGTTCATATTCAACTTTGAACCTACCACAACCCATTCATCAGAGTCAATTAACCAATCGTCCAGCAATTCACGCTTCACTAAAGAGTTAACAAACTGATAAAATTGACTAACAGTTGATAGATTGGAGGTGAGGGTTAAGGTATACACCCAGATGTACCTGCAGAATGCCTATATCCTTTGTAAAAATATTTTTTATCCCATCCCCTTAGAACTCCTCTGCCACGGGTACCCCCATTTATACTAATCGACTTTATGACATGTGTATGTGCTACATGTGTACCCAATGGCAAAAGTTTTACAATAAAATACGAATACGTTTATTTGAAAAGACTATGAATGGGTTTGACGAGAGGGGAGGGGACTAGCTGGGAACAGGTTTACTTATACATTCTATTTGTATGTCATAATATGTAGGTACGTTAAAATATCAAATTGGTATAACATACATACATACATATATACAAAAACTCATTCATATGAAGAGAAAAACTCTTTTTAAAATTATTTCCCGAGGGTTCGGTGAACGTGCTGGGACTTATGAAGACTTTCAATTATCTCCCTGAATAGATTTTATTAGTCCTCGTGGTTGGTGGTTGGAACGATATGGCTATATGATGGGGTAGAGGGCAAGTGAAGTAGGTATAGTGTGGGAGTTCCCTCTTTTTTTGATAACATTCAAGTTTACATTATTTTTTCTCTTTTATTTTTTTTTTTTGATTACGGAGTGCAATCACCGGAAAATAGGGGTAAAGAGAAAAAGACAGAAGGATTCAACTGTTAATTAAACACAGAAAAAGTGCTATCAAATTCGAGTTGAATCTTTATAGTTGTCGTATTTTATTTAACGAGTTCGAAAAGATAGGTAAATCTACCCTCTAAAAATAAAGGATTAAAGCTTTTTATGTGTGTTGCTGTTGCTGGCTTTCAGTGACAAAATTGCTATTAAATTCTATCTATGCATATAGTTAGTGTGTATCTTTTGTGACTTAAATGGGTTGATGTGACACGATATTGTATCCATGTATATAAATTTTCCTGAAAATGAGTATTTAAATACATTTTATTTCTGTTAAATTTGTTTGTGAAAATTTAGCAGAGAATTAATTCTCTCAAATATATGGAACAAAGAAGCTATTTAAAATAAACATTTACGGTTATCTGTATAGCATATGGGTTGTCCGTGAATAGGTATTGTTTTGCGCAGTTGTACAACTTCCTTCGCATCCATAGAGCAACATTATTTGGTATATTAAAGAAGTAGCTATAAAATATACATATATCTACATATTTTGACATGTAAAATCTGTTAATGAAATTTTAAATCTAACTTTAAATTCACTTTTGTGAATAAAAAAAAAAATTTAATTGGAAAAATATCAGCGCCCTATTTCATAAAAACTTGATAAGTGACAATTCTACAAATTTGTCACACTTGTCTGACAAATTTTTATTTCATAAAATATGACAGGTGATAAATTTATCAAAAAAATGCGATGACAAATTGGTCATATGAGTTTTTTGAAAATATCTCTAAAATGGTTTGTGCTAAAGAAAAATTTTATTCGCCAATCTTGTAGCCCATGTAATTTCCAACAAAAAGTTACAGTGAATGAAAAAGTCAAAAAATCTCTAAAAAGAAAAGGAAACAAAAGTCATGAAAATGGGAGTTTTTGGCGAAGTCATCATTATTTATTCTCCGTTTAAAATGTCGAGGGCATCGGTGGCGTATTACACGGAGTTCCAACCAAAGAAACTGAATACCAAGATATGAATCTTGGCTGTCATCCGGGTTTGCCTACAAGCTGAAACACGCACACATAGACAGTTGGGCTAAATCCACCACTCATTTATTGCACACATAGACAGCTGGGCTAAAACCACCACCAAAATGGCGGTTATTTTGAAAATCTCATGACTATGTTCAAGAAGTATAAACAGATCGGAAATGAATTCTAAAGTGCTCACATACCCCTATTTCATTTAGTTAAAATTAATGTAGGAATATGGATGATTTTAAGATTTATTAAAAGGACATTGCCAACAAAAATTCATATTGACAATAATAAATAAATAATTCAATTATGTAGATTTTTTTCCAAACAGAATCCTTTTTTTTTTTTTTCTTTCACTACAGGGAATTTGTCCAGAAAAATTGACTTGTTCTTCTAAACAAATCGAATTTTCTATTAAAAGGAATTCGACAATAGTTTAATAAAATCTGTGAGAGCTATGTACATTCAATAGTTTTTTTTTAAAAAAAGGCAAAATGTAGAAAGTGAAAAACAAAAACATAGACTACTTACGAAAAAAGGCACTCGACCTGAAAATTAACCTGAAATGAAAGAAATAATACAATTTTAGTACGATTTTTCGCATGCACTTCTGACTTTTCCACTTTTTCCAAAAAGTATTGAATGAATATAGTTAAAGCCAAACATTTTCATTCCAAATATTTTGTGTAGGAAATTTGTCCAGAAAAATGAACTTTTTCTTCTAAACAAATAGAATTTTTTGTTGAAAGGAATTCGAAATGAGCAAATTATATCAAGTGTGTTTTTTTAATTTTTATAAGTTTGGATAAAATACAACATGTTAAGACTCTCCCAAACCAACGCAATTATTCGGCGCGACGAACGTAAACAACAATAACAACACTCCATTGGAATCAAAAAAGAGTAAAACACTCTGAGAATCCAATCGAAAAGGACATAAGTTAGGTCAATTATAGTTTTCGGTTTTTTAATTTTTATATTGGGTACAAATTAAGTATGTTAGTGTGTAAAATGTTTTATATATAAATATTATATAAGTAGGTTCTTTTTTATTATAAAACTCTTTGATTAATTGAATTTAATTTAGATATTAGCTTTGTAAAGAAGCAAACACATAATTATGTCCTTCATCATATCCACAATAATAATGGTCGAACCGGCACACAAAAAAAAAAAAAAAAAAAAGAAAAAGATAAACCAAAATCCACTCTTTGTCCATATCCGGATAGCGTGGAAGGCCTTTTATTGGCTTTCAAAAGGTTATTCCTTGAGTAATCCCAATCGAAAAAGAAATAATTTACAATACGCAAATGCTTCTGGTGTAAGCATATGGTTACCTTAACAACTATACGAACACATCCCCTTTTAGAATATTCACCACAAGTTCACCACAGTGATTATTGCAACAAAAACAACTGTCAAGTCAAAAGGCATTTTTTATTTTATAAAATTTTAATTGTTGTCGATATTTTTGCCGCTAATGGATTGCAAGTTGTGTTGAGAGCTAACCTCTGGCCAAAAAGAACCCTAAAAATGATAAAAATCGTCTCTTCCAGAAAATACAGGTCCAACATCCAACAGCATCGACGATTGCAGGTGCCAGTAGGTACAGTTCAAGGCAACAGCAGCAAGAAATTCACCCTACTATATTGTTGTTGGATTTCACATGTATTCATTGACACAAAATTAAATTACAAATACAACAATGTAAACAAATGGGTTTTGGAGGGTGAAACGTACGAAGGATTCATTTCTTGGTATTCAGTTTCTTTGGTTCCAACTGCGAATTATCATCGCTTTCATTTTAAAAAAAATATGATTTAGTGTTGGCTATGAAATGACAGAAATTGGGCTAAATAATTTCTGTCTTTTCATAGCCAACACTTGACCGTAATTGACTTTCCTGTCACAATTGTCAATTAAATACTGAAAAATATTTAAATTGTATATTTATTAGGTTCGTTCGTGTACTCCCCAAATCTACGAATTTTTACGAATTTCTACAAATTTAACGCAAATTGTGTTCGTTTACGCAAAAACTGTGTAGTTTTTCGCAGAAGAGAGCGCTCTCGAGAGAGTAAATTATTTACCTTTTCTGCTAATTTCAGCCCAAAGAAATTCTTCGGGCAAAAATATGAGTTCAGTCAAAAGTCACTTTGATATTTGCCAGAACATCTCTTTTCTTATACTCCTCTGTTTTATTTAATTTAATGTAATAAATTAAATTTTTCTTACTTTTTTATTTTATTTTGAAAATCTTTTCAAAGAAATGATGACGATATTTATTTTTTTTGTTTTCAAATATTTGACGTTAAAAAACCGGTAAAAATTATTTCTTCAAAGCGTTCGTGTACTATTTTGCAGTTTTACTTCTCTCTGAGAGAATTTCATCCCCACTCCTCAATATTTGATAGACTGTGAATTTTAGTGCAGAAAGTACACGAACGAAGCTATTATTTTCATCTTATAAAATAATTGTCAGTATAAATGTGCCAGAAAACTCCTAAAAATTGTCGAAAAATACTTGAAAATTCATTGTTATGACAATTTTTTTATGAAACAAAAAGTTGACAATAATTCTCGTGTATTTTTCGACAACTATACAAATTTGTAAAATTGATTATGGAACAGATTTTGACAATTCTCAAGTTGTAAACTAAAAAAATTGTCACCTGTCGAAATTGTGAATGTTTTTTGAAAAAAGGCCCATACTCTTCTATAATATTGGGAACTTAATGAATCATTGATGGTCTTGATATTTTAACAGATTAATTACATTTCAAATTTTCATTCAATTTTGAAAAAAATTCGAATTGACGATTTATTATATAGATAAAATACATACATATATAATTATTGGTATAAATTATAAGTCTGTTTAATTGACAATTTTATAGCTAGTGCAGTAAAATTTCCCTTGATAAAGAATAACAAAAACAAAAGTGTTGAAAAATAAGCCAATAAATTAGTGAATAAATGGACAAGAGTGTGAACTTGAACCCTAAATGTTGGTAACATAGATAGATTTTCACTCACAAAAGAGTGTGAACACAGCCACATAAATAAAGAGTTGACATAAAAGAGGATATAGCCTTTTATTGAACTTGTAATGTTGCACTAGCTATATGAATTACCAATAAAATGCACCTTATATGTACTTACATATAACACACCCATAGCCTTATAAATAAGCTGTCCAAGTTGTAAGCAAACATTTTTAAATGTTGCTAAAGTGATCTAACTTTTTGTCTTACTTTAAACAACGGAATCGATTATCTAAACCTTGATAAATGTAATATTTTGTTTTTTAAACAGTCGACTGTCAATATTTAAAATTCGAAGAAACTTTTACAACAAGAGCAAGTTCGTGCAATGCAGTCATACATTTTAGTTAAATTAACAAACGTATTCACTTCCAAATCAAAATGCCTCCACGACTTTGATTTTAAAAATTAAAACAAAAGTAATGCTTTAAAAGTCCATTGGGGCATTATACAAAAAAGTTAAAGTTTGTACAAGAAAAATTATAAAAGTTTTAGTAATTCGTTGAAAACAAATTGCAACTTATCTATGCAAAACGTGCTATAAACATAAATCAAGACGCCGCATCAAAGATAAAACTATAAGCCCAGTTACTTTTCTTAACCCTTTGAAGCCCTTTTACTCTTATCAACTTCAATACAACCATTATATGTATAACTTTGAAGATGCGCGAATAAAACTTTCTTAATTACTTCATGGTTCAATTAAAAAAAAAAAAAATCTTAATACAAAATAATAAATTAGAAACACCAGAATCAAGCTTGGTTTTTGACTTTATATCTAATTAAAGTTACAAAAAATCAACTTTGTATAGCTAAAGATTTATCTATGCGTAGATTTTCGCGTATAGTATAAAACACAGCCACCGCGAATGAACAGTGCGATAGTGGCAAGAATTCATCATATTAAAGGAATAAAGTTCCATCGCATCTACTCTACCTACGTACTTACTTGTCAAGAAGTTAATTAAAAGTTATTTCGAATTTCATGCATCAAATGATTTCAACAGATTGCACCGTCGGTCGTCGTCGTTGCATAGGTATAGCTGACGTTGAATCTGCTAGATTTTCCCAGGACTATGACGAACTTTAACAATTTGTCTTTTTTGCCCGTCACAAACGGCGCGCAAAAAACTCTATACACAAGCTGGACTATGACGACGACTATCCGAGATAAAAGTTGCAGGAACAGAAATTTTTTCATTGAAAAAAAAAAAAAAATTGAAAAAACATACTTTCCTTAGTTGCTGGTCGCGCACTTCATTAAACACTCGCAGTTGAACACAAAGAACATGCACCACTAACTCAATCCTTGTTATGTAAGTATTACATATATACAAAACCAAACTCAGAGAACCAACATCCTTTTTGCTAAAAAAGTTCGTCAGGATATACACAGTCGGAGGAAGTTAAGAATTTTTCTCTACTCTGCTGCCCGAATACGCAACTTTAATTCAATTAACTCCATTACTGCGTTGCACAAACTCAATTACCAACACTGATGATGGGATGATGGCCATCAAGCCAAGCCATAGCCATGGGCATGCGAATAGTACAACAAACCATGCTCTCTAGAACTAGATATAGCCCATCCTGTTGGGCAACAACAAGGTTGTCCTTTTATCTCGTTATCATCCCCATTTGGACTTAATCATTTTTGCCTTTAATTGGAAATTATCCCAGCACCCAGTTGGCAACCATCCACATCTTCTGTGTCTATATAGAGATTTCTACACTTGCCAACCTCGGACTCACTGTATAGCAATTACATTTAACACATTTTAAATTTTTTAAATGCTTTTATTTTTTTTTTTTTTTGGTTTGAATCTAGAAAAAGAATTTAATTTAACGCGTTTTAAATATTCATTTACAGATGCTCCGCCAGTGCTGCTGTATAGCTTCATTGAACAGACTCTTCAGCCGGGACCGGCAGTTAGTTTGAAATGCTCGGCAGCCGGAAATCCAACGCCGCAAATTTCATGGACATTGGATGGATTTCCGCTGCCATCGAATGGAAGGTAATTGAACTCTAAATGCACATCCCTTCATCCCTGTGCCTATATATGTATCTAGTGTTTCCATCAGCCCCACCCGCATACTGTCATTATAATCGAATTTATAGTTGTAATGGTAAAATACCAATACAGTTCTGGAGAAAGGAATTAAAAAAGAAAGAATGACAAAAAAAAAGCAAAAAAAACGGTACAATCTTGTTTCGCATACAAATTCATAACAAATCCGCAATGAAACACACAAAAACAGAAAATAATTTTAATTAAAACTTATCCCTGAGTAGAAGTAAACGAGGTAATTAAAAAGTGTAAGTACCTCCATTCCAATGCGCGCTCTCCACTTCTTCACTTGGATATAGTCTGGCCTGAGCTGAGAAGGGTTGACTTGGGATACTTTGCTTTTGAGAGGGATGAATGAATCGACATAGGGTAGGGATAGGAAAATAGGATGAATGGAGGTGCATTGGAATGATATACACCTCCAACTCTAACTTCACTTCGTTGTATAATTTTACCACCCTCCTCTCTATCCCTACACCCTCTCTTCTGTCTTTGCACACAAAAAGGACTTCTGTTTGACGACTGGCTTGGCTGGGCTGTGTTGGTCGGTGGGTCTCGTTCTCGATTTTGTATGCCTGATTATTCATTCATTTCATTTTATTTCATTTCATTTTGGAGCTTTAGTCTGATGCTTTGGATTTGGAATCATTTATAAAAAAAAAAAAAAAAACTGAGAAAAAAACTAATAAAACAGATTGAAAGAAGAGGAAAATATCCAGCAGTGTTTGTTTGTGCATTTGTGATTTCTGTATGTGAAGGATTTTTGGATTTTGATTTCTTTTTTATTAAAAAAAAAAAAAAAAAAAAAAAGTGTGACCATTTTCACAATAAAATTTTATTTAATTCCCATTTAGTCATGATATAAGGTAATTCGATCAATTTTTAAAAATGTTTACCTATAAAACTATGGGTTACACCACTTCTGAATTTAGTAAACTCATTTACGTATGCTCTTTGCACGAATTAAAAAAAAAAATCGGATTGCAACTTTTGAAATATTCAAATTATAGGAGAAGAAACTGTTTGATTTTTTTACGAACTAAGCGCTTTCGCTGATTAGTTTTTTCCATTGATTAGAATTATGGGAAAAACACACAACATTTATTTTTTCACATGCTTTGGTCACACTGTATACAAAAAAAAATCGACAATAATAAAAGAAAATAAGAATTTAAAAAAAAAAAAAAAAGTGAGAAAAAAACGAAAATCCTTTTGTGTACAGATGATTTTCCGTAACAGATTTTTCATTCAACATCGAGCCTTTGGTTATGCCTTTTGGTATTCAATTTTATTTTCTCTTGTTTTATATGCGATAGAGTTTGAATTTTTATATTTCTCTTTCTCTCTATCTCTGTCTGTCTCTTTCTTTTTGTCTACCTCTTTTGGAATATTTTTTTTTTTGCTTCTCTGTGCACATTGCACTGCACTTGCAATTCGTTTTTTGTTCTTCAATTCTACCACTTCAAAATGGATGAGTATTTTTCAGCTTCGATTGATATCCAAAGTTAAGCAAATAAAATAGTTGACTCTATGCTCGCTGTCGTTGAAAATTGAAAAACGAAAAAAAAAAATGGAAAATATTTATAATACCTATGCCTGTGTATACGTTATGAGTGTGTGTTGTTTTGTTTGTTTTGTTTTTTTTTTCTTTTTTGTGTAACTGTAATAGTTTTGTAGAGCTTGAGCTGTAAGTGCCGGTAAATAGCTGTGCAGGGTGGTGCAAAAGTCAACAACGGATTTAAGAAAAAGAAGTCAATTTGTCTTCACTTTTGTAAATTTGTATGGTTTCAGTTAAACTTAGGTATAAGGGAGTTTTTGATGGAAGGAGGTAATGTTTATTTGTTTTGCTACTTTGTTATGCTTAAAAAGAGAGATAAAGTTTAGCTTATTGTGATGGTTTTATTGCACTATGGGAATGTGACAAAAAGTGGCTTTGAGAAGGCTTTAACCAATAGAGTTCATAAATTTAAAGACAAAATCAAATCAGGACCGGGTAGTAGAATGATTATGTTTTGTTATTTTTATGGTTATTTATGCAAAAAAAAATATTAAATAATCCATAGGGAATAGTTTTATACATTCGTAACTTTTATAGATATTGCGTAGCTACAGCTTAATTAAAAAAGTTGTTCTTTCGATTTATTAAATATTTAATTTAAGTTCTAGGAGATATCAAAAACATTTTATTTAAAACTAGCAGGCCCGTGCTCGCTTTGCTTCGCATGTTTAAATAACTTTATGATTATAAAATACTTTTGTATTTGTTTTTTGATATTTTTATATTTGCATATCTGACATTTCAAACAATTTATCCCTTTTTTTATAAATATTTTAACTCTTTTCTGGTAAACTCTTGAAAATTTTGAAAACAAAAGTAGCCTATGTCGATCCTCATATGTTCAGAGCTCTCGCTCTACCAATTCTCATTACAATCAATTAAGTATATTCAGAGATTAAGAGGAACAAACAGACAGACAAACAAACTTTCACATTTATAATATTATAATAATAATAATTAACAATTAATAATAGGATTTAAAAAAAAGTAAGTATACGCCACAGTGAACAAGTGTTTTTTTTTGATATATTTTGTATATTTTACAAAAATTCCGGCTGAAATGATTTACTTAGTAACTTTAGGTTAAAATAACATTCTCCTGAAGACGCGTTGCGAAGAAAATTAATTTCAAATTAAGTTTTGCCATAACAATTCGAAATAGGCTGAACCTTGCATTTTCATTATTCCTTCTTGGTCCCTTTTATTATTTAAAAATTTATTTGTTTGAATTAATGCCCTGAAAAAAAACTGTATGCAATAAAAAAATATTCAGCTTGAAATTTTTAAAAACATTGGTTCAGATAGAGAGCGACAAAATTTCCAAACATCAGTTTCTTAATACATATTTTGAACTAAGCGATGTAGAAACTTTGTACTTATGTCTTTATTTTGCAAGCTAAATATTTTTTTAAATTTTTTTTTCACTATTTCGCTTTAAAGGTAATAGAATTGAAATAAATTGATTTAAAAAATAAACAGGGAAAAATACGGGAAATGCAGAGAAGAACAATTTATTATTGTATGCTTTAAAATTTGAGGAACAATAGAATGCAAAATTCAGATTGATAACTTATTGTGACAGGGTAGGTATTTTCATCTAAATTGACTGAACTAATAAGGATAATGAAGAAATTGGGCTAGAAAATTTGAAATTCTTATTTTGCAATTCATTCAATAAAAACGCATCATCAAACGTCTGTCGATAAGGAAAATTTTTGTTTCTTCAATCCACAAGCTGTAAGAATAAATTATTCAATAATTCCAGCCTACCTACTACTTTTATTTTTAAAAGGTTGTGCATATAAATGGGATGGTTTTAAAGCTCAAATTATTTTTAAAGTTAAAAATGTTTTTGTTTCAGATCGAGAGTCATTTTAGGACAAGATATTTTTCAAAATAAGCGCTTGACAAATTTTCAAATTTTAACCATTGACGCGACATGGTTAGAAATTACATAGATCTTCCATATCATGTACATAGCGGACAACAATTATTTGGTAGTAGATACTTACATTAAATAAAATTATCAAAACAATTAAGCTGTATGTTTATTTCACTTAAATTTTGTATTTGATCTGCAAAAAAAATTTATAGATAAAATTATAATTCAAAAAATAATTACATAAAGGTTAAGCACATCTTTTTTTTTATTTTTTCATTTTAAAAGTTGATATTCAAAATGATTTTTTTAAAAAAAGTATTTTTTTTTTCTTTAAATTTTCTGTAAATTATCAGTTTAATTTCTTTCTTTATTTATTTTTTCCTTTGTATCGTTTCGCTCTGAAAACTTAGTTTTCCTATTTCTCTTTATTTAGAAAAAATTGCCCAAGTAACAGAAACATACATGCTACGGACTATTCAGTATATATCATAGTGAGTAGAGTGGTGTGGTCTGTGGTGATTTATATATTCAAGACAAATCCAACTTCAATTCACATTTATTCACTAAAGTATAAGGTACCCTGTACTTGGCCTTTGAATCGAATGTAAATAAACAAGAGGCATTTTCTGTCTTCGTTAGCAAAGAATCTTTATTTCCTCATGGTTTGCTTTGAATTATTTATTTACATGTTGTCTGCCATTTTCAATTCTCACTTCTCTGACTGCCCGCGATTGATCCTAACGGATCAAGAATTTAAGTTTTATTTATTCTTAGTTTGAAATCTGTTTTCAATTAATGAATCCCAGGAAAGCATCGAATCGAACTATGTAAACATGTATGGAAAATTAATTGACAGGACTGTACGGACTATGAGTTTTCCGACCGTTCCTTGTGAAAATTTACATTTGTCGTAGCGAAATTCACTCGGATTTATTTTCGGATTTTATAAAGCAAAAATTCTTGTTAATGAGCTAAAATCTCGATTGCAAGAACTAAAAAAGTGGAGACTAACAATTAACGACGAAAACGAGAGCGAACCAACCAGAATCAAAGCTTTTTCCACTCTTAGTTTATAACAAGAATGAATTTTATTTTGTCCACTAGTTTTTTTTTCGGAGCTACTACCTCTTGCGAGGAAGTGAAAAATCGTCCAAGAGTATCTCTTGTCATAGAAAAGTGCCGCTCACCTTAGCCGTTCGGATTCAGCAATAAACTGTAGGTCCCCTCCATTCCTGCAGACACGCACACAGGAATGGTTGAGTTGTAAGTCGCTAGGCCCTGGTTCTTCATTAGCCGCTTGTGCTTATTTTCACTAGTTTTAAACGAAGCCATTTTTTTTTTTTTTTTTTTTTGATATTTGGATATTTGAATATCTGACAGTTCAAACAATTTATCATTTTTTTTTATATTGTTTTTTTTGGTAAACTGTTGTAGATTCTGAAAACAAAAGTAGCCTATGTCCATCCTCATGTTCCATTCTGTCGTTCTACCAATTTTCATTACAATAATCAATTATGAGTGTTTTCGAAGATTAGGAAGAACAAACAGACAGACAAACAAACTTTCAAATTTATAATATTAATAAAAGATTGTATTACATTTTTTGTAAAATGTTTTGAAAATGAACAAAATTATTGAAGTGTTTAAATGATTGAGCAACATTTTATGAAAATTAATAACCTGCCGATGGGTTGAGCAGCTGATGAATTTGAATATATGCTCATATCAGCCTTGATGTAAAATTTAAATGAATATGAAAAATTCTGGAAATATATATGTATGTACGTGTATCCCAAAATAAACTCTTTCTCAAAACTTCTCGCATTATAACATTTATGTTCAGGTTGATCATAAACCGGTGCAATATAGACAGCTTAATGTGTCTAGCATTTGTTGCTGTATATTGTTGAAAACATATAAAGGCTTGTGTTTGACATCAATGCGCTTAAAGAAAAAAAAAAAAAAAACATATGGAAAGGTTAATCTGGAATGATTTTTGAGGACACCTATGCACTAGTAAAAAATATTTCTAAGTCAATATGGGCATATGGGTGCGTTGAATTACTAGCGAGGTTTCTGGTGAATAAAAACAACTTCACTTTATTCATGTGGACTCTTATAAGATCAGTTAATTATTCAGAAAATTCAAATATGAAATTATGTTTACCTTTATGGGTAATTTCCACAGATTTTTCTTTTAACGCGAAAGCTCACACATAGCAATTTATGCAAAGTGTTTACAATGGCCGCGTTCATCAGCACATTTGACAGTACTGAACTGTCATTTTTAGAGCTTCTGATCGGCCAGCAGTTATAAAAATTCAGTTGACGTCGATTGACATTTAGTTACGTTTCTTACGTTTTTTTCTGAATTTTCAGATGAAAAATTCTATCTGAAAATTCAGATGACAGCTAAAAGCAACAACAAAACAGTTCTTGATCCAGTTTTTTTTTTTGGTGAGTGATCTGATCGTCTGGGTCTCGTATCGCTTTTCGGATTTTGATTTTAAATTGCAAAAAATTAAAAATTAAAAATTTCAGACTTTTTTGTGCGTTCAGTGTTACGTTTTTCAAAACCGAATTTTTAGATCTGTCCAAAAAGTGGTGATGAACGCGGCCAATGACGCGTTGGGCATTAAGGCTGATTTCCAATGCCGCGTTGGGCGTCGCTTTGACAGATTTTTTTTTCAACGCGAAAGCTCACAAATAGCTATTTAAGCAAATTGTTTACAATGACGCGTTGGGTATTATGTTACAATTTGGCACCTATTAGCATGTACACAAACCAACGTAACATAAGCTACCTCGACGTTAAAGTTGAAAAAAATCAACTTTAGCGTGCGTTTTGACAGTTAAACTAATGTTCGAATTCCTTTTAACAAAAAAATTGATTTATTAAGAAGAAAAAATCGGGTTTTCTGGACAAATTCCTTTTATTGAAAGAAAAAAATCGATTTTGTTTAAAAAATATTGGAATAGTTTGTTGAAAGAAATTCGAAATTATAGTTATATAGGTTCATTTTGATTTTCAGGTTCTCTTCAAGTCGTCTGTCATGTCGACGCGTTCGTAAAGCTTGTAAACGTATACGTAAGCGTCTCTAACGCGAACGCGCCATTGGAAATCAGCCTTTAATGTTACGATTTGGCACCTATAAGCATGTACACAAACCACGTAACATAAGCTACCTCGACGTTAAAGTTGAAAAAAATCAACTTCAGCGTGCGTTTTGACAATTAAACCAATGTTCGAATTCTTTTCAAAAAAAAAAAAATCGAGTTGTTTAGAAGAAAAAATCGGGTTTTCTGGACAAATTCCTTTTATTGAAAGAAAAAAATCGATTTTGTTTAAAAAATATTGGAATAGTTTGTTGAAAGAAATTCGAAATTATAGTTATATAGGTTCATTTTGATTTTCAGGTTCTCTTCAAGTCGTCTGTCATGTCGACGCGTTCGTAAAGCTTGTAAACGTATACGTAAGCGTCTCTAACGCGAACGCGCCATTGGAAATCAGCCTTTAATGTTACGATTTGGCACCTATTAGCATGTACACAAACCACGTAACATAAGCTACCTCAACGTTAAAGTTGAAAAAAATCATCTTCAGCGTGCGTTTTGACAATTAAACCAATGTTCGAATTCCTTTCAAAAAAAAAAAAAATCGATTTGTTTAGAAGAAAAAATCGGGTTTTCTGGACAAATTCCTCTTATTGAAAGAAAAAAAATCGATTTTTTTTCAAAAAAAAAATGGAATTGTTTGTTGAAGGGAATTCGAGGAAACAGTTACGTAGGTTCATTTTGATTTTCAGATTCCCTTCAAGACCTCTGTCATGTCGACGCGTCTCTAACGCGAACGCGCCATTAGAAATCAGCCTTTAGAAAAATTCCCCGCTGAGTGCAGGCACCATACACATAGTATTAGAATCCAATATAGATGACATTCACTACATAATATTCATATTACTTCTAAATAAAATTGCTTCGTTAGTTAAGTTTTGTAAATTTTGTATCTATGTATAATGGCTGAAGTTAATTGTCTTATATGTGGGTTACATAAGCCAGTCGATTGGAAGCTTTTATTGTTTAAGAAATTAAATGAACAATTTATGTAGATAACGATAAATGTATGATGTGGTATTAATTGTATAGTGTGGTTATTTTAAAGTAAAATTTACACACACATGGACCATAATCTTCGACACTATTATAATCATAATTAATTCCATGCAAACACGTAATATTAAAGCTAAATGGGGAAGCTTATAATCGTATGTACATGGTATGGTTAAATTTTAAACTGCCTGAAATGTATTTGTAGTTGTTTAATCTACCAGAAATAAGAGAAGATATAGGACATAGGTACATTCTATTTTTTTGGCCGCAATTGTTCTTTCATGCGAGGAATACCAAAATATATTTTAGGATCTAAAATCCCATCGGATAACCAACTCAATGAGCTCAATGACGTAAATATGAGAAAGGTTTTACGTTAGGTAAAAAACTACAAAAGAAGCCTTAAGCCATAGAATTAAAAATGTTATTTTACGTATAATGTACCTATCTACCTGTATCTAACCAAACCAAGTAAAATTAGTAGCACCTATGTCTATTAGTGTTACGTACAGCCCTATAAATACAAAATCACTATCCACCCCTTACCGCACGTTTTAGCTAACAAATCGATAGAGAACTTGTCCGTTGACTAACTTTTCTTATTAATAAACATATAATCTATACCAAAGAAATGGCAACACTTCATCAAACCGTGGAAGTATATGTATACTTACAATGTACATGTCGTTGAAACGGTTATTATGAAATGTATGCACGTGTATGTTATTATACAACTAGCGGACCCGGTGAACTTCGTTCCACCTATCTATAATTGATTAAATTATTGATGTTCCTTTTGAAAGTGGAGCACCGTTCGAAAAAAAACAACAATTTAGAAAGTATGCAATTTATTATTATCATAACTTACCGACTTTTCAGGCCCAATTTTCCAATTTTTATTCCCGTAGTGTATTTATTTGGTTTAATATAAAGTTTTGCGCGTACGAACAAATTCAGAAAATTTGAAAATTTCAAGGTGTTTTCATGCCCAACTGATATTTCAGTTTCTATTAGCTTAGAAATATTGATGTTCTGCAAGTCTTGATATGTATAAGCTTTCTATAAGGCTTTCCTCGAAAAAAAAAATTCTTATACAAGTTATGATTTCAATAACTGTTTCTTTAAAATTGTTTGAAAGCTAGATGACGAAACTTAATGATGGATTTACATGTATCTTCATCTGCAAACATCAAGAAAAGTAGAGCGGGATAGAGTGATACCAAAAAATCGAATGTGTGAAAGAGCACCACCATGAAGATGAACATGTTCGTCTTCGTTATAATCTTCGTCTGCGTTCCTATAATCAAGATCTCTGCATTTTGTTCTTCTCTCTCTATCCAACAAACACGCATTTTATATTTTGTATCCCTTATTTTTTGCAGAACTTGCATGAAGATACATGTAAATCCACCATAATCGAGGTTAGTACCTGTTTTTGAATAGACCTCTATAAATGAAGTTACAGAAGGTTCATGAAGCTATATTTGTATAAGAATTGTATAATGTTTATTATTATTAAGTTACTGTCATTCATTATTTATAAGGCTTCTGTTATAATTTTAAGGAAACTTTATCGAATACTTTGCTGAGATATGTAATATTTTTCTAAAATCTAATCTAATCTAATCTAAAAAAAAAAAAATTATCAAAGCTTGGGTTTGTATAAAAACCATTTTGAAGTTTCTAAAAAGACTATTCAAGTTTTTACATCTTTGCAATTATATCTAAGATGGTTGAGTGCATAGAGTGGTGGACTATTACCCTGGAGTTCCGTTTTCGATCCTTAGACAGGTATAAAAATCTTTGTGTTTTAAAATTATTTCCAAAACATTGATTAAAAAATAATCGTATGTGATACATAGTTTCAGAATACAAAATGGAATAATTACAATAAAAATCAATTCAAAGAAATTAAAAATAAGAAATTTAGGCCTAACCGAAGCTGAATTGTTAGTTGAGTGGTTTTCTGACTTTATGATCTCACCTCATATACATATGTATGCAATTTTCGCAAAAAAAAGTATGCCATTAAAAAGGTCATCAATTGGTCATAAAAAGTCAGCTACTTTTGAGAAATTGGTCAGGCTTAGAAAATTTTTTAATCCAGGGTTAACATTTTTCAAGGTCATCAGCGATTTTTAGCACCACATTTATGGGATTTTCGAAAAAAAATTATATAACACCCGGAAGGTTACCTAATCCTCATAAAAAAGTTGGCTGGTTTCAATAATTGGTCAGCCATTGAGATTTTTTTTATTAATTAGCTTTTGTTTTTCATTTGGTGTAAGTCACATTGCGCACACAACACAGCAATTCGCAAACTTCAGAATCAAATTTTTGAACTAAAACTAATAGAAATGGGCAGATTTGGTTAAAAAACGAACAGAGGTACATATCATTAGCCTTTTGATTTTTGTTCAGTTCTGTGCATCTGTCAAAATCGACAGAAAATGGTGGATCCAATGCTTGTTAGCTTGTCAAATGTCAATTTTTTGTTGTTTTTAATGATGCGGTGCGAACGATGGCGGCACTCGAACAGTCATTTTTTAATTTCTGACAGTTTCAATTTGGACAACATGCGCAATATTATTATTGGCCGCATTCGGGTGGCACTCAGATAGCTATCCGAGATACTTTAGTATGTGATATGTTTTCGAACGAACCGGATAGGTAACGTGTCAAAAATCAAAACAGCTGACAAAAGGAAAAGATTCTTGGGTATTTATTGTATTGTATTTCGTGTGTATTGTATTTCCTGTGTATTGTATTTTTGTGCTACAATTTTTATATATTTTTATGTTTAAAAGTAAAAAAAAAAAAACAACAAAAACCAAAAACAACAACTAACTCAAGAACCAAGTCAGCTGCAATCAGCTGTTCCTCAAATTGCGCATCGGATAGTTTAGTATACCGAAAATTTTAGGATCGCTTTAGATTTGTTTTTGACAACAGTTGTTTGGTTAATCAGCTGAATTTTCCTATGGGATTACAACAACACAAATCTATCCGGATAGGTTCGGATTGCAGCTCAAACGCGCCCGTTTTCTTAGATTTTTGATGTGTGGCTTAGGGCCACTGGCACGAAACAAAATAAGATAAATAAATAAAATTGAGAATAGTTATTCATGTTTAGATGAATAAACGAATACTTCTTGTTTTTGAATTTTACGAACAGAAAATAATAAACTTGTAAATAAATTTCCAAAATAAACACGCCACGAACACAAAACACATTGAAAAATAAACAAATTTTTACACTTTAATTTGCTTTCACATAATAAATTCTAAAATTTGACGTGAGAACAAATATACAGAGTTTAAATATGTATCCAGATTACAAAGAGAGGACAACTTTTTAAACGTAAATAGAGTAAAAATATTTTGATACAATGTGATTTGATTCAAATTAGTCAGATAGAGCTCTCAATTATTTATAAATCAGAGGTAACTGCTGTCAAAAAAAAAAAAAACATTCGTGCAAGTGGCCCTTAGAATACTTTAATGTTTAGAAAAGATTGAAATTTCTTTTTCTGTATTTTTCATTAGCATTTCTTCTTTTCTAATACTAATTTTAAATGTCATTAATTGTTAATTGAGCAAATTGCTGTTTCAAATTGGTTGAACCTTTTTTGGTAGTAGTTGGGTTCCAATTTGAATTTCCAACAAAGTTATTATCATTAAATCAAATTACGACGTCGTAGCTTGAAATAAGTTGCAAAAAAGTGGTGAACTATAAAAAAAAAACTATTTAAAACTTAGTTTGTGTTGCTTTCTCTTCAAATTCACTTTATGTTGATAATATTTTCCAGATTTATAAACGTTATTTTATGTGGCTTATAATAAGCTGCTGTTTTTATTCCTACTTTAAAGCCAAAGAAACATTTCGAAAAATTCAAGTTAACCAACACATAAAAATAGTACATTCTTGTGTGCTTTACTGGCTGAACAGAATGGTGACGCAGACAGAGACGGAGCCGGAGCTGCAATAGCTGTCAAAATATTGAATACACGCAAATTCAATGTTGCGAACACAACGGAACGTAGACGCATACGGAACTGCAGACGCAGACGGAAGAGTTCACCAAATTTTAACTTTTCACGTACGGCACTTTTGACGTTTCAATTTGTATGAAGAAAAAAAACAACTTTTTGGGTCGGAAAAAATTATTGTGGTTATTTGTATCGCGAAAAAAATTATTTATTAAAAAGAAAATTATTGGAAACAAAAAATGTGAATTCTAAGCTTGTACACAAGAATATTCTTTTGTTTTTCTTCAAAATACTTTCAAAGCTGTACAGCTCCATTGTGGACATGTAAAAAAAATAACGTACGACACTTTTTGACAGCTCTTCCAGTTTCGTCTGCGGCTTCAGTTCCGTCATTCTATTCTGTTCAGCCAGTTAATCTTTGTGTGTATACAATAAACTATAATCTTTTTCTGCAATAAAAAGTCCTGCAAAATTAATCATAATTGAGTCGTCTAGTTTTCTATATGTAGGTATTGGGTATTGAGGTCCACACCGCATTGAAATCACATTAACTTCTATTGAGTGTTCAAATCGAATAAATGTCAACTGTTCAAAACTTCTTACCCAAACATAAGCACCCATCTGTGCATCTTGTCGTCATCGTCGTTTATTCGGTCTCCTTGTGATGTGCAAAAGGATATTACGGAAAACTTTTCTGCTTGGAGAAAACACTTCTTCCATGTGTGAATGTTGTCAATTTTGTTTCTCACATACAAAAAGGATCTTTAGTATTTCCTCTTTCTGTCATCGTAGTTGTCAATGTTTTACTAAAAGTTTCCTGCAAAACTTATCAACCAAACGTGTGTATGTGTGTCCCGTGCGTTCTTGTTTTGTTCCTCAAACCTCAACAACGGAAAATAAAGTTTTCTCATTCCAAATCGGAAAGGTGTTTCAAAAGTGTTTACAAAACGTAGCCATCCATTAAAAAAAAAAAACAAACATAAAAAGGACACACACGACAACGACACATACCTACAGCTAGAAGCGTAGGTACAACCCCATAAATTGCCCTTTTTCCTATGTTGGTGATGTCTACGATATGTTTAAGGAAACTTTCGCCATTTACGATATATATGTCCCTAAATTGAATCCACTTCAAGAGACAAATGTTTTCCAAATGACTGCGATAAATCTTTCGACCGAAATAGAGTCCTAACGCTCGCACTTCTTTGGCTGCCTTGTAGCCACTACTTGCCACCGAAAACGACAACCATCACTGGCAAGCACCTACATAATAATGTCACTGGAAATATATTCGACAATTATTATGCCACAGCAGCGTTTCCGTTTGAATTCCTGACCAAATTCAAATCAGGATTGCCATAGTCAATGAAATGATGTTAATTTAAGGACTAATAACGGACCAAAAAAAAAATAAATAACTGCTTACTTGTAAAACAAATATTTTGAAACGAGACGCAGTTCGTCGATAAACTTTGGTTTGCCCAAAACACTGTGTGTTGTTTGTGTAGGTATGCGGTAAGGCCAAAGGGCTTAAAACGGAAGTTTTGGGAGTTTTCATTAAATTTCGATTTCAATAGATTTCAGGAGTTGGAGACAAAGTTTCAGCTGCAAAAGTTTACGATGTTATTGGGCAACTTTTATCCGAAGAGCCGACAATTCCCGGAAGCGTTTTGTTGTGTGCCCAACAAGGTTTTGGTTCTTTACCATACCTATAGTCTTAAGGGAATAACTCTATAAAAAGGATTTTCGTCTGTGGAAAATAATGTGTCTGTGTCTGTGTATAGTGTGATTAAAAATTATGTTTAAGTATATGAAACGAACCGAGTCAAGGCTTTCAGTGAATAATAATCCCAAGCGTCCCAGACAAAGTTATACAAAAGGAATTCCCCAAGAATATACATATATAGTATTAGTATAGGTACTGATAACATTGCTTCTGGTTATAGAGGCTTTTTTAATTGGAGCTTTGGGAGATTATTTAAATAAAATAAACTTTATCAAAATTATTAAATTTATTGATACAAAGAGAGAGAGAGAAAGGAAATATGTTTCGATATGAATGCAGGAAGATGAGGAAACTGAATTATTATTGACAAAGATTGTTTTGTTGGCAAAGTTTGTAAAATGGATTTTATTGAGAAAAATGAAAAAGTTGAAAAAGTATTTATTTTTTTTTTTCATTGAAGTCCTGAGGGTATAACTTACAAGTTACAAAATTGTTTTCAGATGATCACTGATAGCTACATTTAAGTTAATCATTATTTCAGAAAACATCAGCCATGGGAAGTCTCTTAAGAGAGATTACTGCTGTGTTGAAAAAGAATTATACCTATAGGCTGGGAGTTTTTTTGTTTTTTTTTTTTTTTTTTATAGAAAGTTGAGGGTAAACATATATTAGGGGGAGTTAAATAATTGTATTAGATATTCTTGAGGAAGAAACCAAGAAATTTGAAATGTATTGAATTTAATGTCAGATAATAGGTAATCATTTGAACCCAAGAATGCTTGTTGTAACATCATAAAACTGAATAAGATTAACTTTCTTATCTGCAATATGCTGGGAATGGCAAAGTTTAAAAACCAATGAATATGACATTGAGAGTATAAAACCGAGTTTTTGGAATTTTTGGGGTTAGGGAAGAGCCGCCATCTTGGCAAAGAGATTGGCTTGGTTTTTATCGAATAACTCGTTCTCATTTTGATTTACAACAAAATGTCCAAGCAAAATCTCATAGAAAATTAAGTTATCTACGAAATAAGATATTAACGGCTACTATATGTTGGTTTAGCTTTAAGTTATAGCGGGTCAAAGTTCACCTACACATCACGTTTTGGTGGTCGTGCGACTTTTGTTGAGATAACTCGCTTACCTTTGACTTTTTGGAATAATGCTCATAAAGTTATTTGTAGTACTTTTAATTACCTATCAAATAAGCCTTCAATCAATATTATCTGCTAAGTATTGTGTGGTCAATCAAACGCCAAAGTTGACAATGCATGAGTTAGAAGCGAAAAATAAATAAAGTTTTTTTCGTTACGCGGTTACGTCCAACGCCTGTAAACCAGTGCGCGGGTTTGCACTTGTATTCTAGTAAATCTAAATTTGCTCTCAAAACAAACTTCAAGTACCAAGAAATGTGAATCGATAACTATCGTGAACAATCGTCCACGAATTTCTTACAAGGCATTAGCACAAACTAGTGCGAATTAGCGCAATCGCTTACTAGCGTTGGACGTAACCGCAGCCTAAGGGTTGTGGGGGCCCAGGGCAAAGAAAAGTTGGGGCCTTTCAAATAAAAAATATTTATTGATAATTTTTTTTTGACATATGAAAAACATCACTATTAGAATAAAAAACAAAAAAAGTACTTCAAATTTGTGTTTTAGGAGGTGAAAGGTGGTCGAAGCTACATACCTTCGGTTCTAGAAGTCAGAGAATCTTAAATGTTAAGGTCTTTTTATAAAGCCAGAATATCGGGCCACATTTTTGGGCATGGGCAAAAAATTTCATAAATTTTATACTCGAATAAAAAATAAAAAATATAAATTTGGTAGCACAAACGGCTCATGAAAACCAGGGCCTAGCGACTTACAACTCTCAACCATTCCTGTGTGCGTGTCTGCGGGAATGGAGTGGACCTACAATTTATTGCCGAATGCGAACGGCTAAGGTGAGCGGCATTTTTGTATGACAAGAGATACTCTCTTGGAGGACTTGTCACTTCCTCGCTAGAGGTTGTAGCTCCGAAAAAAAACTTAAGGTGGAAGCGGCTGGTATTGAACCCCATTAGACCTCTGGCACGACAGTCTAATGCACTAACCATTACCCCACGGGCAACTACTTTTTATTTTTATACTCGAATGGCGGGTAATAAAACCTATGTTCATCAATGTGCTTCTCGATTTTTATGCAAAGTGAAATTTTTTAAAAGCTATACCTAAGTAAAGTAGGGTATAAGAACTACAGCCCTGCTCCAAGTTTTGATTTGTTTTTAGAAAGTGTTCAATATATCACAATAAAGCTCTCCATTAAAATTTAGCTTTGTCGAATTGTTTTTGTTATTTAGGGCTATACGCAAGTTATGGATGGATTTACAAAAATATTCTAACTGAAGGATTTGTTCAAACCTTCCAAGTGTTTTGTGGACATTCCCCTGATACTTATGTTTTTTTTTTTTTTCATTTTTTTTTAATAAAAAATAATTGTATCTGTCTATAAAATTTTCAACCCTTAAAGAAAATCTTTTTTTTAAACGGTTCCACAAATTATTGAATAGGTTTTAATGAAAGTATTTTCTTTCAATTTTTTTTTATTTAAATCTCCAACTGATTTTTATTTAATTTTGTGTGCTAAAATTTTTAATTGATCAATGTTAACGTAGACTTACGTTGAAAAGTTTGTTAGTAAAAGTGCACATTTTGTAAGGAAATGTTTATGCAAATTTATTAATACTAAAAAGCAAGGCGCTCACCGAAGTGGTGACGAAGTGGAGTGGTAGTGGCGTGGTGACTAGGTAGCAGGTGGGAGTGGGATTGGTAAAACCTATGCAATTAAATGAAGACGCGCTCATCAAAGTGGAGTTTCGGTGGTGGCATTATATTTTGCATGTGGTGTGGTGCCAGTCTGCTGCCACATGTTTAATATTCAAGTGGCAAGTGAGTGGTGACGAAGTGGATTTTTTTACTTTACTCGTATGCTTGTGATTATTGACTTATATACCGAGATTTCGTGAACATAGTTTGTCACTGCAGTGTGCGTTAAATCACTTTCATATCACTTGGCCGCCACTCCATCGCCAAACTACTTGTTCACTACTCTACTGCCACTCGATACTCCTTAACCACTCCACTTCGTCATACACTTCAGTGAGCGCCTTGCCTAACATGACAACAGAATTCTTGTTGACTGAAGTAGATTTTTGTAAAAATTTGCTACTAAACTTGATTTAATCTTTTATTAAATATTTGATTAATTTATGAATTCGATAATTTTTTGCTAAAATAAAGTATTAAAGTATCTATTTAAATTATGCCAACATAAAATTTGTACTAAATTATGTGTACATATGGTGTTTTAGAGTTTAAGCCCACATCATCAAACATTCCCTATATGAAAAGCTTTTACCCAACAATTAAAAGACTTTTAAATCTCAACATCTGAATTAACTACCATTTAATTTGGTATTCGTGCAACCTAAAATTAATCTACATTCCTTATCTTCAATTTATTTAAGTGTGTGCCTAACCTTTTACATAAAACATTTCTCCATATAAAATGAGCTACATATTTGTTAAGGTATCTAGCTCTATGACTGTTTTAATATACAAAACCCACAATGTTCCATTTCTTTGAAAAATTAAGCATCCTTTACACAATTTAGCATGTGTGCCTGTTTTTATTTTTTTTTATTTTTTTTTTTTTTCATTCAAAAATGTTGTTTTATCTAATTTCTGCTTTGCAAAAAGAATTTCCTTCCTAAGCATAAAAATAAAACATTTTTCTCACGTAAAAAAGGAATAGAATCAAAAACTAAAAAAAATATACCACGTATCTCTTGATGAACGTAAAACTCGCATAAGAAACGGTGCGATTTAAAAGCTCAAAAAACCAAAGGATAACGCAATGGTGTTTGCCACTAAAAGTGAAAAAAAAAAAAAAAAAAAATTCAGAAAATCTCCTAAAAGATTCATACACACAACGCTATTCGGTAAAAAGCAGTTAAGTAACAGTTTGAATTTATATATGTAGGAAGATTGTAGAAAAAAATCGTCCTTAAAAAAAAAAAAACTATGCCAAACTGTGTGGAATGTATACGTACATCCTGTTCCTGGCGGACCGGCACGGTTTGCCGCCATTTTCCACTTTCGTTTGTTTTATGCATGAGCGACAAATTGAATATTCTTCGCACAGATGAAGGATATGCGCTCCAGGAGTACGAGAGTGTAGGAGTACGTTTTGTGTTTACCCACATTCATCCCGCACATATCCTTGTTTTTCATCTTCTTCTTAGTCGGATATTTTATTTTTTGTTGTTGTTATTGTCCCTCTTTTTCTTTCCTTTCTGTCACCGCAAATATGTGGGTTTGCAACTTCACTAACAAAAATTATCTCTTCACCGAATTGAAAGAAGAAAAAAAATAGAAAATAGAAAATAGAAAAACAGAAACGGAAACGGAAAATAGAATTTTCTCCATAGGAACTGAATTGTTTAAGGACATTTGTCACACACGATGTGCTTTGCTTTGTGTCGTATGAGCGGAGCGCCTTGTAAAACACCATCCAAACTTTACTTACATTCCTACATAATGTATACATTATATAGTCTCGTCCTCTATTGGCAACTATTTTTGTGGGAGTTTTGCTGGTTTATTGAGGATGACAACGCGAATTTATGGGATAATTTGTGGCCAAGCGATAGCATCCGAAGTACTTGGTCACATCTGACAAACTTAATGACCTCAAAGACTTTCTTTATATAGTTTTAAAAGATACATAGTAGTTGTAGTTGTTTTGAAATTTGAATACTTAAGAAAAAAAGAAAAAAAAAACAGCACATTACTTTTTAGTTTTTTATCAGAAAATTCAAATCGTTACTTTTGATTGTAATTTTGTTAAAAATGGGTATGAATCTCGGAAAAAGTGGCCTGTTATTATATTTTTATGTCGAAATGTCATGAAATCTAATGTAAATTGTATGCTCGATAAATCTGTGAAACTATCAAAAACACTTTAAATGTTTATAGTTTGACGCTAGGATGAAAATGTTTTCAAATTAGGATCTTACGAAGGTAACCCTGAAGTTGGTTTGTTGGCCCAGAAAATATGAGTTGCCTTTGACGTTAATTTTTTATTTGGACTTTACATAATTTGACCGTTGTCTCCAAACCTATTGATTTTAGCTTTCTATATTATCATTATTTGCTAGCAAGTTTTAGTTTCGTGCAAAAAATTTCGAGGTTTTATAATCAAAATTGACACTAAACGCTGATGAAGAAGTTATAAAAAGGCAGTGGGTCCGCTATACCGTCCGATCCACCGGTCGGTCTATGCGTTTTATAAAAAAAAAAATGGAAATACGTTTTTTTAGAAAAACTTTATTATTAAGTTTTTCGCGTATAGCTTTTCTTAATGGCTTTTCAGATTTTGCTACAATCTTGCAATGTGGTGATACTAAATATTTTAAGCAATATTGAATTTAAAAGGCAAGCTTTTGAAATATTTTTGAAAACAATCTGATACATCGGTCCAAAGATACAGTGTAATTGTGTTAAACCTTAAATAAATCATCCAAAATAAGTAAAGTACCAATTATTTCGATATGGGTGTTTTCGGAAAGCTGCCAAAATCTAGATCATTTTAAATACCAATTTTGTACCAATCTCTCAATCCTTTCGAAAGTTATTAGCCATTTTTAAAAATGTTCAGAAATTACTTATCGCAATTGCGTCTGTGTTTTTTTGTAAACTGTTGATGCCTTGATAATTTTTGGCTGAACGAACACCTCAATCAATTTAAAAGTATTTTCGAAAACTTGTAAAAAATTACGGTGAGTAAATCGATTTCTTAGGTAGGTACTGCTTATAAGTAGAACTTATGCCAATTAGACCTACAGGTACTCAAGAGCAAAGTTTTGGGAATCGCCCTAAATCGTCGTTGGGTGTCAAGCCTGTTTCACAATGCGACGAGGAAACGAGACGTGAACGTGACGAGAACTCGTCGTAGCTGTCAGACCAATTTCAAGGAATGAGAATATACCAGAGTATTCACAATAAAGAGTTTCTCGTCGTCCCGTCACGCCATGAGTTCGAAAAATTGAGAAAAAGGCAAAGAAGTAGTTGGGATTTTTTTTATCTGTTAAACCATTTGCCATTTGTAGCTTAGTGCACGCTTCAAAAGATGATCCAAATGGTTTTTCGAGTTAAGCCTAGAACATAGATACAAATTTAACGCACGAAATAATTTTCCGACAGAATAATTCTTGCACTAAGTTTTATAATGGTCGTTTGAATAAACGTTGTCTAACTTTAGACAGCCGTTTTAAATAAACATTTTAATTTTTGCTAAAGTGATCTAACTTTTTATCTAACTTTGGACAACGTAATCGATTGTCTAAAACTTGACAAATCTAATATTTTTTTTATTAAATAAAGCATATTTTCGACTGTTTCAAAATACTTAGACACTATTTAAACAGTAATAAATCTGACGACCATAAGAAATTCTGTATTTATTGAATTCTTTTGTGAGCTCTGCTTTATGAAAATAAGAATCGAAATTCATTATGTGGATTAATTTTTGGGAGCATATGACTTACCTCAACCAAATAAAAAATTTATTTTATTTTTATAATTTACTTGAAATTACAAAAATGAAAATTTTTAAAAAATTTTTAATGTTTAGCTAAATACAAAGAAAACTTAAAACTAAACAAATTTTTCCTAAAACTAATCTTATTTCTATGAAATAATCTCTTCTTAGAGAACAAATTTTTTCTTTGACATATTCTCCACAGCCCTCTAATATCAAAATGTAGCTAGGACTTTAGCTGGTGTTTGAAGAAAAAGTGGGACCTAAATTTAGCGCGTACTAGGCTTACAACCAACCGGTCCAACTAATGGTCTTAAAAGTGTCAGTCCTTTTTACCGGCAGCCACTTATTCCTCGCCACTGTGCATAGCTTCAACTTTGATCGCATGAAAAATAGTAGATGTGTTTACTAACTACAAATTTAAATGAAGACTATGCTCATGGTGCTGATGAAGTTTTTTTATTTACCAATTTTTTTTGTTATTTTTTTTTAATTTTTTAAACTTCAAAACCTTATTATAAAATTATTTCTTTCTGGATTCTTGAAGCTTTTCAAAAATATTAAACTTTTTCTCCACAACACAAAAGCTGCAAGAAAGCT
Source organism: Epistrophella euchroma (assembly GCA_947049315.1). Taxonomy (NCBI): domain Eukaryota; kingdom Metazoa; phylum Arthropoda; class Insecta; order Diptera; family Syrphidae; genus Epistrophella; species Epistrophella euchroma. The sequence continues at coordinate 36,841,434 of OX346247.1, read as the reverse complement.
ACATTTCCATAATAATTCTACATCTTCATGTTGTATATCTTATCCTTAAGACCTAAGCCATTTTAGGTATGTAGATTACTTTATTTCTTTATCTTCTTTCAAATTAATTGGAATTCATAATAACGACCATTATGAAAACAATTAGAGCTACTCTAAAGGCAATTACCATTTGTGTTCGCAGAACATGAACTTACAATAATCATTATTTAAAATGGGTATGCATAAGCAATAAATGTTTCTTTTTTTTTTTCGTTTAATTACAATATGGATTAAACTTTTCATATAACATTGGAATAAATTTCATTTTTAACAACAATTTATATTATTTCTGTTTTCCCAACAACTGCTTTAGATATATGAAAAGGAAATACAACTGCACTCAAGCATGCAAGCTTAAATCTAAGAAATCCCTTAAACAGACTTCCTTTATTATAACACAACAAAATTTATTTTGAAATGGTGAAATTCTTTAAAAAAAACCTCCCTCTCTCTCTCTTAACAAAAAAAAAAAACATTTAACACAGACTACATACATACATATGAGAAGAAGGACAAATCAAATGCGTGTTTCAGACACTTAATATCTACCTACTATTAAATCTCAAATTTCTTTTATCTTCTATACCTTAAATACCCAATTCAACTAAAACGGTTCACAAACACGAGCTTTCTATTTCAAACCCAAAAAACAAATAGAGAGAAAAATAAATATTTGTAAGAAATCACTCATACTAAAAAAATAAATTTTAGAAATTTACGACTCATATTATAGTACGAGAACATTAAGTTTACTATATGAGAAGTTAGAGACGTTAAAATAATCTTTTTTAAATTTAAATTTGTTTGTAGCAGACAGTTACAGTACCTAATTTAACAAAATACAACAAGCAAATCTCAAATTTCCAAATTATCAGTGTGAGCGTCCCGATATCACGATAACGATCACGAAAATCAAAAACTCGAATAATAAAATCTCGCATTTTTTTTTCTCGAAAAAAGAAATCTAACAAATTCATAACCCCGTTTTTATAATCTCGCAATTACAAAATCCCGCTTTTAAGAATATCGCATTTGCATGTCGAACCCAAAATTTCGCAAATATCAATCAAAATCTCGCAAATTAAAATCTGGCAAGCGAAGCGAGCCACCCAAAGGTACTGTTGTCTAGAAAACTGTTGATGTGCTTGTCTTTTGCTTTGGATTTAGTTTTATGGCCCAACATTACCAAAGGGCACGGTGGTCGTAGTGCCCAGCCAAGTTCCAGGCAATATACCCTTTTTTACAGAAACAAACTTAAGCTCTTTCAAACTCGCCATATTTGCTGGAAAGGCACAAGCGACTCGCCAAATTTTAACTCCTTAGCATTAGTAGTTCCTGAGATATAGAACAGCAAAAATCGCGACAACCGTAACTGACTCACAGACTGATAGATCATCAAAATTATGGAACATTTCCAGTCACCGTAGAATCTTGAAATTTCACACAACGGTTAGGCCTTGTGGTCTATACAAAGGAAAAAATAAAAAAATTGGGATTTCCCATACAGGGGGCGTGGTATCCGCCCACTTTATCAGAATTGCTACCAATTATATGGAGGACTTCTGATTGTTGTAGAATAATGAAAGCTGGTAGAACGGTAAGGCTTGCAGTACATGCAATGGAAAAAACTAAAAATTTAAGATTTGACTTTTAGGGGCGTGGCATCAACCCATTTTCTCATAAGTGTTGTCAATTATATGAAGCACTTTTGAAATTTTGTAGAATTAAGAATATTGGTAGAGCGCTATAGGGTTTATATTGCATGCAGAGGAAAAATTAAAAATTTGGGGTTTATAATTGAGGAGGCGTGGCATCCACCTACTTTCCCAGAATTATTATTATATAATTATATATGGAGTTTTTCTGATTGTTGTAAAATGATGAAATTCGTGAGAGTGTTAGGGCTCAGATGCATGCAAAAATTGAGAATTTAAGATGTTGTGTTCGAAAAACAAATACTTTGAAAAAAGGAGTGAAATCACACCAAAAACATTAATGTTAAAAAAAGAGCCAATTTCTCCATGTATACATACAATTTGTGTGCAACAAGTCAGCCGTGAAATATAATGAGATCTAAAAGTACGCCAAGTTCTAAGTTTATGAAATCAATATCAAATATTTTAAGTAAAGTAATATCGAAACAACTCCAAATTATGAGGAAAATTTCTTATTTAAATATTATTAACTAAAATTTGGTAAGTTTTTCTGGTAGAGTTTTCAAAACCTTTTGAATTGTGCGTAATCAGACAGATCGAAAAAAAAGAAAACTTGCCAAGTAAACTTAACAAATATTAAAAATATTTTGTTCCAAACGATAAATATCGGTTTCTTATTTTTACCTTCTAATCACGAATTTGTCAAAAAAATATCTAAAGAGATTATTATAATTTAGTAAGGCTTTCTATAAAATGCGTAAAAAGGCTAGGGCGTGTAGTTTGGGTCGAGAAAAGAAAAAAATCGTATGGGTAGGGATCTATTGGAAACGGTCAAAGTTTCGAAAAACAAAGTTTCGAAAGGCAAAAGTTCGAAGGACAAAGGTTCGAAAGACAAAGGTTCGAAAAGACAAATAATCGAAAGACAAAGGTTCGAAAACCGTAAGGTTCGAAATTTAAAATTTTTGACAAAAAATTAATCTCAGAATGCTGCGCACGATTTATTTTCGTTTGAATTAGTATAAAGTAGAGATGATCATTTCTAATTTATACTAATTCTGAGTTTGCTCATCTCTATTTTACGAGTATACTAATCAAAACGAAAAGAAATCGTCGCAGCATTCTTAGATATATATGTATGTACATTTTTTCAAAAATTTGAAATTTCGAAACTTTTGTCTTTCAAACCTTTGTCTTTCGAGATTCTGTTACTATTCGGGATCTTTCCCTCCGTTTAGGCGAAGTTATATGCGAAAGACCAATATTTTTGACATTTCTGACGTTGAATATTTTTTGAATGTTTATGCGATTGCAACAATAGACTTTTAAGAGAGTTCTTATGCGAAAATATTGATATGTTATTACATTTTCAATTCTTCCTTTGAATTTCTCCCGCAGATTGGCCTCTTTTGTACATTTTTCTGTTACACCGCACCTAAGAGAAAAGAATCCCAGATTATTCCATCTAAGCTAAAAAAAATTTATTGAGTGCAACTGGCTCTTTTGAGATTGAACCAAAGTCATGACAAAGTGTCTATCATTGTATCTGTTCACAGTCAGGTTCTAAAAAAAAAATAAACTATGAAATTCGCAATTAACTCCATTATTTTTTTTTTGTAAATAAATTCAAATCTCATTTTAACATGAATCCAGCAGATGTCAATGTCCATGCGCCCAATGAGTCCTTTGAGTCGAAATAAATATCAAATTATTCTGGGGAAGAGAAAAAAAAAAAACAAACAAATTGAAAACAAGCAAACGTTTCATTTCATAATTTGCATGAAATTAAAACTAACAGAAAACTATATTATACAAATTTAAAATTAAAAATAAAAGGAAATTACGAATCCCTGCGGTGGTTTTTTGAAGCTGAAACAATTACAGCGCAAGCAACATCAGCATAGGATCAGAACATAACGAAGCCTTCGGGAAGAGAAAATCACCAATTTGAAGAATTCCCTCGGAAACAATATTAAAAAAGTTTTTTTTTTTTTTTATTTGTATGATTTTATTTTTCAACTACGTTGTTGGTTGTCCTCTTATACCCTGAGCCCCGCAGTGTTAGTTTCTGTGATGTTACTATATCTGCCAAATGTTAAAGACTACACAAGGACGACGACGACGACGCCGACGATATGTATATCTTTGTTAAAATGTAAATAATTAACATTTTCATGGAAAAGCTACAAAGTTTGCATCGCATCGTCGGGGCTGGGACTGGGATGTCATCGTTGTGTTGGTAATATTGAAAGAGTGTACTCCATAAATCCTTATCGCTGATGCTTAATCCGACGACTTGCGGGGATTATATTATACGCGATGCACAAACCTCGATTTCCCCATAAACAGGAAAACATTCCTTTGAGGGTTTCCTTTTGCATTGCAAGCTTAGTGCTGGTACACAAGGAGCTTTCACTTGGCTTTAAGATCAGCTTTTCCTGTTGCTAGGTAGGTATATCCAACGAACTGCTGCCAGCACTACGCAATTGTACCACACCAAAGGCAAATGACAACGATAACGGTTTTTACATGTTTACTATCTCTTCTTTTTTTTTTTTGCAACAGCAAATATTATTTACGAAAATTCATTTTGAATGAGTTGTGATGCACTGTGGAGTCTCAGGGAAACTTAAGTCGATTTAATTTTGTACTTTTTATATGAAAAAAAACTTGGTTATACGGGAAAATAAGAGAAAATCAAGGATATTGAAAATTAAACAATAAATTATGATGCCTCACTTCGGTGGGACAAAACACAAAAGTACATAATTCGATTATATGGTATTATTTGCCAACAAGTAATGTCCCATATACCTTATGTATGATTGTCATAATTTGATTTTTTTTTCAATTATGTTGTGTAAGTAGTCATAAAACAAAGTCTAAATGCGCGAAGTAAGTAACATTAATCTATAGCTTATTGCATGGCGAAACAAAGAAAAAGCTTCGAATGGTAAATAAAATATGAGTGTCTCGAGGTTGTCTGCCAGTGGTGTATCCAACTCTTAGAGAGCCTTATACGCAAAATTGGTAGAAATCAAATTTTTAAAAACCTTAAAAGGACTTATGTCCTCTAGATTTGTATCCTTCCACTCAAGAACAAAACACTATGCATAAAGTTTATTAAAAATTAATAAAATATTATTGAAGTTAATAATCCTTACTTGGAAAATGATGATCTACTCCAATTATTCAGTTTTTCTGTTCGTTAGAGAGGCAAAAAGTATAACCCGACAAAAATTATCTCATGTTTGGTGATCCAAATTCGAGTAAACTAGTTCGAAAAAAAAAATAATCCAAAATCTAAACGCAAAGGGTGATACGAAAATCATCGCTGTCTGAGAATATGCGGGTAAATCCGGAAGGCAGTCAATTACAACTTTGTAAACTTTGTTTCGGAACTTGAATCCACAAAAGAAAAAAAGTAAAACTGACCCAGGAACTTAAAGAGAAACGACAATTTGCTGATTGAGTTCTGGAGAAGTTGAAAGTTCTCCCAACAAAATAAATCATCTCAAGCGACAATGTTTGTGGATTGGATACGTTAACTTACAACAATGTAGAACAATAGAGAAGTTCCTGATATTTGGAATGGCTCATACAAATTTCATGTCTTTTTTCCATGGAAATCTTCCCAGAATTTCTCGAATTTTTTCCAATAAAAAAAAACTTAAAAAGTTGCTTGGAAAATAAAATTTCTATAGCGAAGTCATGCAAACTCATGGGGGAATGCGCAATCGCAGTGCGTTTTTGTTCTTTCCGTTACCCCTAATCAACATAAAAATTCTTTTTGAAAATAAAAATATTTTAAAGTTTAATTTCCTTTTTCCCAAAATCAATTAGAATTTTTTATTCGTATACTTCATGGGTTCTTTTTCAAAAATATTTTTGTTTTTTTTTTGGTCAATTTTCGAAAATCACGCCAAAACTTATTTTCGGAAAAAAATCATTAATGTTAGTAATTGTGCCAGCCCGATAAGGAAAAAATGCCAGAAAGAAAAATGGAACAGCATAATAAAATTTTTAATTTATTACAACAATAAATAAAACTAGAAAGGATAAAAACATCGAAGAAATTTTATTTTGTGTTTTTTTTTCGAACAACTCTTTCAGACTGTTTTTCATTTTCTGAAATTGGCATTGATGGCAGTGATTCTTTAAATGCTTACCATTTTGTTTTTTCTTCAACGAAAACTGACCAGAATTTTAATGGCGTTTTTTTTTTTCAAAACCGACGAGCTAATTTTGAAAAAATAAAAATATATGGTCTTTTTTCAAAAATAAATTTTGGCTTTATTTTCAGGAGCCGCTGACAACTCATAATTTCTTTAGGTATTTTAATACATATTTTGTTTACATAATTCTTTCTGGGCTTTTATCCCGACAGTTGGACAGTGTTCTTAGACATAACAGTACCGTGGATGACCTGCTTGACAAATGCATGATGGTAAAATTCCGAAATTTTACAGTAGCAGCAAGATTTTTATGTTCTTTATTTTGGATTTATTTGTACATAAAATACGATTAACAAATCTTTTAATAATGAAGGCCTAATCGGAGCGGTGACAGTATGGCACTGGGTCATAAGCGCACAAGTCAAAAGTCCACATCAACGAACTTTTGACTCACTGGGGTTGATTTACAAGTCCAAATGTGGGTCTACAAATCAAGCATGGAATTCGAACCAACCATGATCAGGGCTACCTTACCTTCGTGACTCTAAAGAGGCATTTTTTCTCCTTTTTTTCACTTTTCTCAAATTATCCAAAAATGGCTCTCTCTTTTCAGAATTTCTTAATATTTTCAATTTTCTCCTAAACTAGAATATTTATGCACCAGTTATATCTATCATCGAAATTTTTAATTGTTAATTTTGAACGGCTTAGAACGCAAAATCAGTATGTATTTGTATGCAAAAATTAAAGTTATGACTCAGTTATTATTTTCAGGAAAAAAAGAAAATGTTTTTTTTCGCCAAACCTTCCACATAAAATGAATACTGATCCTTAAAAAAATAAAAATGATTTTATGTTGAATTTTGTGCTAGACTTGTATTTTTATGACTAGAATAAAAAGTCAAGTAATAATGTCGGCATCAAAATAATTACCATAATTTTTTTCTAAAAGTCCCAAAATTAACACTCAAAGTTTTCAATGACGGTTTTCAATAATAGCTATAAGGGGCCAGTCATGCAGTCGAATATTTGATACCAATTTTTTTCCTTCTCTTCCCTTTGAAATTCGACAAGTTGTTGATACAAAAAATATAGGAATAGATAAAACTTTAAAAATATTACTTTGTCTGCTAAGAGAGATCCAAACTCTATTGTAGTTATTATTGTTGGCGTCCGGTCGGTTTTGGCTTTTTATTTTCATTTTGGGAACATTTTCATTTGTGGCTCTTTTTTTTCTTGAAATCCTCTTTTTATTGCCTCTTTTCCAAAATCTAGAAAGGTAGCCCTGACCCTAATAGACAAAATTTCTCGGATGAAGTGGGTCTCTTTAGTTGCAAAATTTTCTAATTATTCTATTTGCTTCCAAAAAATTTAGTAATTCTTAAGATAAAACAAGCAAAACAGAGGCTTTTGTAAGCTAATATTCAGAACCTCCTCGAGCATGGGGTATTATCGACTTAAAATATTGCACCTCGATCGATTGTACATAATACAAACGATTTCCATTTAAAGTTTTTAGCACACACTTTCAGCGATAGACCCCTTAGTGCATTTTTGTAGTTAGCACCCTGTACCATCTACAATTCTACATAACGCTTCTATCGTTTATTTGCTGCCGCTTCTCCTGGAGCAATTTTACAGTGAAAATTCGCTTATAATTGGATTCCATGTTATTCTGGAACTGGGTACAGACACGGACTCCTTGTTGTTCGCAGTTTCATTCGAGAAATGGGAACAAGAGAGACAGAGACAGATTAAGGTATAAAGCTATACCTGCACGTTTACAACGTACAGGTAAAAGGAAATTGCTCTCTGTTGAAATTCAATTGTATAAAGTTCTAGACGAACGACATTAGGTTTAGGTAGTTGCGTCTATAGTTTGACTTTCGCGCTATAATGATACAAAAAAGTAATCTAATGGACAGATACACAAACTGCTACCCACCTAACTGTCTTCCCATTTTATAAAGCTTTATAGCTCGCTCTTCAGCACCGCATAGTCTGAGGGTAAATGCCATGGCCTGGCCCTACCCTACAATCTGTTGTAGGTAATGCTCTTCCGGCAAACAAACAATGTAATTACAGCCAAAACCATCAACCATCAGATGGAGTGAAGAGTGAGCATTGCCATACCTACACCTAATATAAACTACAAGCTATTATACAAGGCTGTAATCAAAATAAGTTTTACAAAACAATCTTAATTTGAGCTCAAGGACTCTGCCCTTGTTCATTTCTCGTTTTCCGTTTTGCAGTTGTTGTTGTTGCCACATAAATGAGATTTCATTTCCAGACATTTAATTTGAAGATTTGACAAGCTAATTGCAGAGGTACCTACCTATACACGATAGCGCTGAGGACGACGAAGAACGACAATACAACCCCAATCCTAGACAATCGAGCAAAGGAATGACGAATGAATTTCACTCCTCCGGTTAATAAATGTCAAAGTTTGCTCATCCCATTCGTCATTCAAATGAGATTGAAGACGAGAATAAAGCACACACAGACTTTCTCCCCCATCTCTCTTTCAGAATTTTGTGAATAAACTGAAATCAGGTTTAAAAATTTGCTTTCGTTGTCGTTTTCGGTCGGTACTATCAGGAGAAGAGAAAAACATTAAACAACATCGAACTAAAGAGTCCTGTTTGGCCTCGAACATGCTTAAACGGTTCAGCTCCGATTTTTAGGTCACCTGAATACGAAATTACCATCTACTGCTTCCTCCAACCATCCCATCAGCCATCACACCCGTCGACACTGGGCACATTTCTTTTGCTCGGTTTTGTGATATCATCAGGGGCAGAATTAGTTTAAGAGCATTTTCAAGGCGCGAAATGAATAAACTGATTTGATTAAACTTATGCCAAGACAAGTAGTAATTGCTGATACACGGCCGGCGAGCGTCAGCTGGTCGACACGCTCGCGGAATATGGCCCAGGATTTGTCTACGTTCGAGCTAGCTAGAACGTACGCCCATATCCTCTAAGTCGTGCTAAGTTTTTAAGCACGAATGGAAGAGAATTATTTGTTCAATAAAGTTTCATTTAAAAGTTGAATAATAATATTCTAAAAAACACACTCCCTGTATATGTATATACCTAATTCAGTTTTTTACTCATCAACATAATTTTAACCCCAAATCCAGCCGTTGGTGTCAGTCAGGCAAGGCTACAATCTGAAAATGAAAATGTTAACCGAACACTGTGTCTTTCGGGACAGATGGATAGAGATTTGCAATTTGGAGGTCGAGAAACGTAATTGGATGTAGCCTCTTTCTTTCTATATGTACCTATATAGGAGTTTTTGGGGATGAGTTCAGTTCAGATCAGTGGTTGCTTTTGATGCGGTAAGGTGAGCGATGGTGGAGCACAATTTATGAGAGCGCAAGAGGAGATGATTATATTCGAATTCCACATGGAAATATCCACATAAATCAGTGTACTTGTATGTGTGTGTGTGTGTATGATGAATTAATGATGTTCATCGTTCTGGGAATTTTGGGTGAATAAATTATTGAAGTTTTCAATCGGTTTTAACCGGGTTTAGGTAAAATTACACAGAGACTTCTAATTAATGAGGAAACTTTATAGTACCTACATAAATCAATTAAATTACATTACTAGAATTACAACACTTTCTGAGAGTATAGGTAATAGAAGTGCAAGGTGGGAAGGTAGTATACTGTCCATCTTCAGTGATGCTGTAAATGAAATTTTTTTAGCTGGTCATTGCTCTCTCTGAGATAATTTTTAATTATTATTCATGCTGCAATGAGTTCGAAGATGGATGGAAAACAGAAGGGATTACTCATTAAAACACAAAAGAAAACAAAACAGAAATCAACAATTCAAATCCTTTTAAAATTATGGACACACAAATTTAATTAAGTTTTACAGTAAATACCTATACCTACATACCTACCGCTACCAACATAATAACTTCCAGAACAAAAACAATTGAATTGTTTACATTTATAGATTTAAAAAGGTTTTTTGACCTAAGTTGGATTGAAATATTACAAGTTAGGCAGCTATATGGCTTTTTGGAAGTAGAAAATTTCGAAGGGAATACATTTCTCAAATATTTAATGACAACGTTGGATAAAGCTATATACATTTTTATTTTTAGTTCGTTATCAAGTATTGGTTTGGTTGGTGTAAAAAATAATGGAGACACTTAGCCTAGGCAAAATGTAATTTTACTGCTGAAAAAATGCAAGTGAAGATTTTTAAGCGCAATTATTTTTATTTTGGTATATCTAAAAGCCCTTCCACACTATCCCACCGAGTAACAACATTAAATTAAAAGTGGGATTGTCGAATCTGGTTTACATAGATTGTTCGAGCGTATCACGGCTGTCCGCTTATAATCACGACGCGTGAAGCGGCCGCGAACTATAAGCGGACAGTCATACACTCGAACAGGCCCAAGTCGATTTAGGGTGTCGAACATATCCTCACACCCAGTATTTTTAGTACTGGTTATGGGAATGTGTTGGAAACTCAAATCGTAACCAACTTCGGCCCCTTCATTTTTTTGTAAATCACTTTTCATTTGTCAGTCGCACAGTCGACAACAGTTCTCAAGTCTCTTTTTTTTGGCAAATATATTAACACTAATTAAACAAAACCTATTTTGCCTTTAAATATTGTAAAACCTTAAAAACTAATTATTACTTATTGGATACCTACTTAAATCTAATAAAAGAAAAACACAAAAAGAACATTTTTTCTTGTGTTGATTTGCTGTGTCGCTGAGTGGTTGCTGTGCGGCATTTTCTTACTTTGCTGCGCAACCCTGTTTGTTGCTGCCGTCGATGTTTGCTGCCGTTGGTTTTTGCTGCCGTTGTTGCTGGAATTGGGTGAGCTCTTTAAAACCCTTTTTACTCTTGGCCAAAATTATCGTGCCGAAACATAGATAATTATTAAAAGTTATGTATCGAAAATACTGATTTTTCGCATGTAAGTGCTAGAGAAAAGTATTTCGTGAAAAGCTTGTAGATCATAAGATTTTCGATAGAATAGATGCTGACTTCAAAATTGCTTTTGAGACAACTAACTAGTATATTGACACCTCTTGTAATTCTTTTTCTTCTACTACTTCTTTCTCTCATCTTAACTCTATAAACTTTGACATTGACTTACATAGATACTATAAAGCTTAATATTTTAAAACTTGACGAATTTTTTAGTCCAGGACCTGATGGAGTACCTTCCTCTATTTTAAAGAATTGTGTTGATTATTTGTCATACCCTTTATATGTTCTGTTCAACGAATCTATTAAATACTCTATCTTCTTTTCTATCTGGAAAAGCGCCTATATCACGCCCACACATAAAAAAGGCCCAAAAAATTAGATTAAAAACTACCGTCCCATAGCCAAGTTATCTGTCATACCTAAACTGTTTGAATCCATTATATGTAACACTCTTTCCTTTTGTTGTAGTTCAATTGTTTGTGAAAGTAAACATGGCTTTGTGGAAAAGAATTCGACAATTACTAACTTATTAAATTTCACCTCGTTTTGCTTAGATGTATTTGAAGACCGTGGACAAGTAGATTGTGTGTTTACTGACTTTAGTAAAGCCTTTGACAAGTTATGCCATACGACGCTAATCAAGAAAATGGACAATCTTGGATTTAGCTCTAAATTTCTAAAATGGATATCCTCATATTTAAGTGACAGACGTTACAGTGTAGTTTTCTGTAATGAACATTCAACTAATTTTGTAGTAAACTCCGGTGTCCCTCAAGGTAGTCATTTAGGACCAATTTTATTTATATTATTCATTAATGACCTAGCTGTGACTATTAAAAACTCCTCAATTTTAATCTATGCGGAGGATGTAAAAATTTTTAAAAGTATAAAATCACAATCTGATTGCCTGTTGTTACAGGAAGATCTTATTCTTTTTCGGGAGTGGTGCAATCTTAACCGTCTTGTCTTAAATGTTGACAAGTGTTAAACAATGACTTTTACACGCAAACAAAATCCCTTTATATTTAGTTATATGTTAAATAATGTCTCTGTTTTTTCTGACCTTGGTATAATCTTGGATTCAAAACTAACTTTTAACTTTCACTTGGAATATATTACTAAAAAAAGCCAATAGAATGCTAGGATTCATAAAGAGATTTAGTCGCGACTTTCAAGACCCTTATGTTCTAAAACTTTTGTTTATATCGTTTGTAAGACCAATACCAGAATATGGATGTGTAGTATGGTCACCATACTATTCTATTCACATAAATAGACTTGAAGCAGTTCAAAGAAGATTTATGCGTTACTGCCTACGATTCTTTTCTTGGTCACCGAATAATATACCTCCCCTAGTTTAGTTAATAAGTTTGTTAACGTTAGTTCTTAACGACTTTGATAATAATAATAAAATTTTGAACATTTCCCTTCTTCTGACCTGACTTGCCGTTTAAAAGTTATGGCCATTTCAAAAGATATAAAATATAGAAAATTTCCGTTTTCCGTAGGTATATAATTTCTAAACGGTGTATGTTTTTGAAAATATATTCATGGAAAGTTTGTTCATAATTTGACTCTCTACAAGAAATCAATAATATTTTTCTCCGAACATTTATCGTTCAAATAAGATATCGTTATAAGCAAAAAGTCAAAAGTGCTGTTTTTTTTTTTGCTTTTAAAATTATTTTTTAAAACAAATCTATGTTTATTTCATGTTATACAGTAAAACTTGCTTAAGAGAAACTGCAAAATGTCACAGTCTTACTTTCACTTAAGCGAGTTTTTCACTTAAACGAACCCCGCTAAGGTGAAAAAATATTTCACTTAAGAGGATCTAAAAATTGCATTAAGCGGACAATTGAATTAATGCTTGAATTATGAGAATGTAATTTTCTTTTTAAGAAATGTCAAAATGCGTATATCTCTTGAGCCATTTTGGATTTTTGTTTGAGAGGACAAAGCAATTTGTTTATAAAATGTAAATGTAAACGTTTGTGAAATAATCAGAAATGTCATTTTCGTGGTGAAAATGGTGAAGGTGAGAAATAAAGAAGAAACGAAAACATTCAGATAATTTTTCGTTCTGTGCGATTCATTTTTTTTTTTTTTTCACTTAAGAGAGTTTTTTTTTTCAATGAAAAATATAAAATTAAACTGAAAATATGTTACAGGTATGCGAGTTTTTTACTTAAGCGGGTTTCTCTTAAGCGGGTTTTACTGTATAAGATTTCTAACAAAAAACGTATGACACATTTTTGCTTATAAGTTACAACATATTTGCTCCCTCACTAAAGCAGTGTCAAAAATAGAGGTTTTTCGCATACAGCTCTTATCTATACTTATATATTTTTTGTTTTACAAAATGTGTGGCTTATGCTACCATCTACAAAAAAATCATAGTAGCTACACTATAAGTTATAAAAGTATACCAATGTCGATAAATTTTTTTTTCGTATCCTATTTTTTGAAAAGGTCGAATTTCGACCAACGGGCGATACTAGTTATAATAACTTTGGATATTAGAGATTTAAAATTTTATTTAATTCATCAAAAAAAAAAGAAACACATAACAAAAAACAATCGAGTTGACATACATATTTGGATTAATTGAACAGTACCTTTTTTTTGTGTAGGTAAAGCTTAAAAGTCATAATTCCAAGTGCAAGGCTAAAAAATCACGAATACAAATTTAATTTCTATTTTCAAGCATTTTGCTTAGGTGCTGCATGTTCTTAAGTTCCTTATTTTGGCGGACACTTACATATTGGCAAGATAAAAAAAGTTTAAAAATTATAAAATCTATTTTTATTGCACGAATTTAAAGTTGCCTTGAAATAAATTAATCGTGAAAATCCCAATTTATAAGCTCGCATAAATTTTTTCGCTATTCAAAAATCCGCTAAAATAAGACGTTATACCCATATGTACATAATGGTCAAAATTTGCATTAAAAAAAAATGAATTTTCTAAAGTTGAAAAAAAAAAATACGCACCAGATTGTTTTTTTTTTTTTTTAACTTAAAATTGATCCATGAAACCAACAAAATTAATTTTTGTATATAAGAAATTAGCATGAATCTATAATTTCTATGATTTTTTTTTATTAAATTTTTTTTTGAAAATTTTTACCATCTTATTATTATTTGAGCGGAATTTTGGATAACAAAATCAAAACAATGTGAGTTGCTAAATCGAATATTGCGCGTTAAGTTGAGAGTAACTTTAAATTCGTGTGCAATTTCAAGCAAATTAGGCAACCTGTGCAGTGCATGGCTCTAGATTGTATTACAGATGAGGCAAGGATACACAGACTACTTACCACGACGCGGCGACGGACTGTATGACGAATGGTGTCTCTATCATCGTTACTTTGCATTAAAACATTTGCACAGGAATTCGCAGTTTTTTGTCGCCATTTTTATCCAATTTTTGCATTTCTATTGTGAATTTAACAGTTCATTATTGGGTGTGATCGAGTGTACTATGCTGACTACTCTGAAATTAGTATGACAGTCCTTTTCTTACAACAAAATCTCAAAATTTCAGTTGCAGAACATAAAATTCATGAAAAACACATGACCAATAGTAACTTTAAAATACACTTTTTCAAAACGAGGATTTTTTTACAATCTTACTTTAAAAACTACTTTTCTGGTAGAAGTTTTATTTACCTTCAATAAAAGCTGATGAAAATATTTTTGTGAAGTATGCCTATCACTGCCAAAAATTTCTAAACAATAATTGTTAAGCATTAAAACCAAAGGCCTTTATACGATTAACTTGGTTTTTTTTCGTTTTTTCAACCAGAATAGAACTCTTCAAAGTTCATTTAAGTTCTTCATCGAGCATATCAAATGAACCACACAAAATGTCTGCACCTCTTCCGCATTGATTCCAAACAATGAAAAACTTATTCCAAGCCCCATCAGTAAGTAACATAAAAAACAAAAACAAAAACTATTGAATCATTTTTATAGCTCAAACCAAAGATAAACTACTATCCCTATACAAAGTCACTCCTTATAGACTTTTACTTAAAAAAAAAAAAAAAAAATCCCAACCATCAAATAAAAGACTTATTATAAATAGGTACCTACTCTTATAGGAAACTAAACTTTCTCGTTGGCTCCCTTATATCATAACAGAAAACAATAAAACTTCGTTATAGGTACATCCTCGTTACATCCTCGCGCAAGCTATAATTATATTATTTTCTTTATCGCTGGAAGATCCATTTCGTTTCTCTTATACTTACTTACTCACTGATATAGCCAAGCCAAAATCAACTTGAAAATTATATAAGCTTCAACGGAAAGTTTCTCCATTTTAAAAGTTTTTCGTTTTTCGTTATTTCGTTTGTATTTTTCTTTTCTTATTTTTTTTATTTACTGGTTCTTCGTCAAATCCGCACAAGTTTGGTAATAACCGAAAATTGCTCAACTCTCGCGTGCCATTATTCGGGAACTGCAAGAACACACACACCAGTCTGCTGATGAAGGACTCGTCATGATCCGTCATTTCTTTATAGCTTTCATTGTTTAGTTTCAAGTTATGGTTTATGGATAGCTGAATATAGAAAAAGGTTGGTTGAAGTGCAAAACGTTGCATATAATCCTACACTTTAATAAACGAAAGCTGCTGTATAAGCTTTTCCCTCGTTTAAAGTAATTGAAACTTTAATCCCGGTTCCCGACACTATTGTCAGAAAACAAAGAAAAGAAAAGAATACAAGAAGGATGTTTGGTTGGGGTAGCCATGCATGAGGTTGAAGATGATGGTCTTTCTATTTATTCACATTCAACGAAGATGTTTAAGTTAAATACTTCAGCATATAAACTCCTTTTACAAAATACAATACACATTCACTCATATTCAATAAGTCATAGCACGTTTTCCGTTTGGTATTTAAACATTTAACCAAAGCTCGAAAACCGTTTCTTAATCTCTTGGAATTTCGTGGTATCTTTAAAGAACGTGTTCATTCTCAAAAACTTTTTCACCAATATTGCTTTGCAAACTGACATGAGAGAGTTTGTGAATGAAGATGCATTCTCTATGCAATGCAATCAACGAGAAAATTACACAGCTTAAGTGAAAAACTTTGAGGAGGGAACTCATTTCGAGATACTAGTGCGAGAAAGGATTAGCTGTTTCTTTAAAGTTTTTAGCTATGAAGTTGGCCACATTAAATACAGTAGTGGCCAGAATAAATAATCATGCTATACTTATGGGGTTTTCCTTTTGTTAATTCAGATTTCTGCTTAAAATTTTATTTTTTCGTGGCAAATGGTTGTTTTTTTTTGTCATAGTATAATTATATATTCGTATTTGTGGAGCTGCTATATTGGTCAAACTGATTAGCTGACAATTGCACTGGTATATAGTGGTGTCCGCAAAATCAAGATCTGTTAAATTGATTTTATTTCGAAAAAAAAAAATCAATTTATTTACTCAGAGTGGAAGGCGAAAATGTCAAAATCGGTGTTTTGACAGGCCTGGTTCAAAAACAAATTGATTTTTTTTACCATTGGAAAACCCCACTATAACGCTATTTGTTGAATTTATTGATTCAAATTAGCTTTTAGTCCACAAAAATTGGCGTTTCGTCATTTAAAAATGTTTCGAAGGCTAATAGGATTGTAATGAAATTTTACATTGAAGTCAACGAAAAGAACTTAATAACCTAAGAACCTTTTTTAACATGAAAGTGTGGTGTAATTTTGTATCATTTGACAGATAGTCCACTCCTACCATAATGACAGTCATTAGGTGACAGGTGGTCTAGAAAATTACTATATCATTTACGATCACTGATTAACAAAACTAATTTTATTTTGTTTCCAAAAATAAAAACAAACAAAGTACACTTTTTCGAAATTTTTGATATGTTGAACTCGATTCTGAAGTCAGAAATATTCACGTCACATTTTAGAGATAGGTCGAGTTCGTAAAAGTAAAACTTTGGCAACACTGCCACATTCAAGTCGCATTTCTGCAGGTCTGTTTCAAATTGGGTTCACTGTTTTAGAAGCGCTGATGTTTGCTCTCAGTATTAAAATCAAATTTTGCCCAAAATTTACATTACTACTACCGTTTTTTTTTTCAATTGTTTTTAGCAGTGATTGAGCATGCTTACCTTTGCGAACTCGGGGTTATAATACGAGGTGTAAATTAGGGTAATTTGCAGGCTGTCGTGTTTCTGAACAACCCATAAGCCTTGTACGCTGCTGATGCCAAACCAAGAATCCCATACAAAAATGACACAGTGAAATATTACCAGAAAACTTTCAATCTGCTTTTTATTTCAGCGTACTGTTCGACGAGCGAAATTGATAAATTGTAGCAGATTATTTGTGCATAGAATTAATTGCCCGGACCTCTCTTAAATTTTCTATGGGAATTTTAAATGACATAAAGTAAAATTTAGCCCAAAAGCACTCGTCTAAATTTAACAGCTGCAAAACAGTTCTTTATCTCTTAAAAGTATAATTTTCTCCCTTTAACAATCACTATCATTTAACAAAAACAGAAAATTCAAAAAAATGTTGCGCATTTAGCTATAATTCATTCTGGAATATATTTAAATAAAAAATGTGTACATTATGTTTATCTTTTTTGTTTCTGTAAAAACTTTTGTATACCTGTTGTTTTCTTAATTTGTTTAAATTAAATTCGTAAATTATTGTTCAACATCAAGAATTCCCTCGTATTTTAAAATATTGTTGCACTCAGGAACGCATCCTATATCAAGTTAAGTGTCAAATGTGACATCGAAAATCTACTGTCAAATATGAATTTTTAAAATGAATATAGATGCAGGTTAGGTTTTATTTTGAGTCTGTTCGTATAATTCCCAAAACAACCAGATTTTGGTCCAATTTTATTTATTTTTATTATGAACTTTGACACAGCTTTGGAATAAAATGCACAGTTTTGGGGAGTAAACGAAAAGAGGTGTTAGACTATTTCCTTTACTTTGAAACTCTGTGATTTTCTGTGCAATTGTGTGAATTTCAATCCAATAATTTGTCAAAGTTCATATAAAAAAATAAAATGACGCACAAAAAATCACAGAGTTTCCAAGTAAGGCTACGAAATTCTGGTGTTTTATTCAAACGGAATTTATTATACCTACAGGATAATTCTGAGATTTTTGCAAAAACATAAATAAAAGAATTATATAATTATAAGTATAAAACAGAAATATACGAATACCTATTTGTGCTTTAGCAGGTCCAAAGGCAAATTATCTAGACTGTACTGTATTTTCTTTGATGAGGATTTAAGTGGTTGTATATATACGACTTTACTTCGCCTCCGGTACATGAGTGTGTATGGATATAGGTAGAACGCATTATAGCCATCATCATGTTAAATGTCCTTGCTTTGCCAAAACATTGGGTAATAAACTTATTCGTCCGGAATAACTTTTTGGCCCTCATAAAATGAGTAAATATTTCAAAAACGATGTATCTACCTTAGCCGCACATGCACAAGGACTCAAGTATCTGGCAAACCCTATAACAGAGATAACTTTGTTTTGTTGCCATATGTGAAGCTTATATTTAGAGTAGATAGGTGGGTTCTGTTTTCGAAAAAGAAATGATAGCCCGAGTGCGGAAATAACAACTCTTGCTTGAAGTCCATTTTTGGCAGATGATGGTGATGTGTTTTGCGGAATTGGAGTCGCTTACATTCTCGACACAACATTTTTGGAGAATAACTTTGGATATATAGAGGTGTCTGTATTAGATGCCTACTTAGCAGTCCATAAACCTGCAATGGGTTCACTTATTATGTACCCATACCCACCTTACGGCGAAAGGATACTGCGGGGATCTGAGCAAAAGTCATAAACGCACACAAGGAATTTTATGTTCCCTTTAAGAGGTGGGAGCACACGAGTCATTACGGGCTGAGAGAACTGTACCTTCAGAACTCGAAGCCGGGAGAAGGGTACAAAAAATCATAAGAGCAAATAGCCAATTAGGCCAAATGGGGTAATTACTGTAAATTACTTTATTTACTGCCGAAACGGCATAATATAGGGTTGGACACGACATCATCGACCGACAGTTGGAAAAGGACCCGAGTGTAATCATTATCATCAAGTTCAATGGATTTGAAATAATTTTTTTTTTTCGTTCTGTTGCTGTTCTCCTCGTCCTCATTCGAGTCCTCTCGGCGTCTTCGCAGAATGGAAGTAGTCCTTCTTACCGGATGCCACCGCCACACATGTCTGATGTTTGCGATACCCGTATAAGGGTTTCTTCTGTTTATTTTCTGGAAAAAGTTATCCACCATTTCCACTTTGACCGTCTTGATTGGAATTAAGTGTCACCCTTTTATTTATGTGTGTGTACGTTTGTACATTACATAATATTGATGTTTGTTAATTAGTTTCTGTTGGTTGGAGATGAAAAGTTGGTAGGTATGTATTTGATGTTTTTGTTTAAGTTTATTCGAACATTTGTTTTCTATTGGCTAATTGCTATTTGCGTATGTTTAATGGCTTGCATGGTGATGAAGGTTTATTGGTTTGTTTTGACAAGTTAATGTGAATTCATATAGTTATAATGATGTTTTCGATATTTGCCTTTTTGAGATGAATCTATGTACGAGTAGTAGAAGTAGAATGTTCAGGATATTTTTTTTTTCTTTTTTTTCAAGTTTTTGATAATTAATTGTTTTTTTTTTTCTTTCTATTATATGGGCATACCATATAGAAGGAAACACAGAGTTAAGTTTGTTTTTTAATTAGCTTTTTTTCTAGAGGTAAATATTATGTTGAGTATTGTTGTAAGTTTACACTTTAAAAACTTGTTGAAGGATATATTTATAGAGAACCTATGGATGTACATATGTTCCTTAAGTACAGTTTCAGTTTCTCCTTTTTATTTGCTGCGAGTTCAAGGATAATTTTGTAGTGCAGTCCAGAGTTTAATAAAATTTAATATAATGCAAGTCAAAGTCGTTAAAGTTAACTCAGGGTAAGGCTTGAATTATAAGGTATTCATGCTCTGAATCAAAGGTTTCCTGATATCCTTTAAAGCTCAAGCCAAATAATACGAGTATTGCTTTCTCTACGGGCTGAGCGCCTGTAAGACTGTTTGATTGCATTTATTGCTAAGATGTCATTTTCAGGAGCTTTTACAGTTCAGGGTCTTCCAATTGCCGAAGGAGTTGCTTTTGAACCAGTGATTTCCAATGTCCTAGTCCAACGTTTAATTGCATTACCGCCAGGGACATTTCGCCCAACAGAGATATTTAAGTGTTGTCGGAAGGCTTTCTGCGTGGCTTTAACAGAACGGCCATTTTTCTAACAGCAAACCCACCATGCTCTCCCGTCCAAACCATGGTTGCTACTGAAATGAAAACTAGACTCTCTCACTGCCACAACGAGACCCCTCTCATTTTCCCACCACAGCCACAGGCCGAGCACCAGCCGGTCAAAACCGGTCCATACCTTTTTTGCCCACCCTGTAGGTAATAACGTATTTATTACACTTTTTACTTGCTAGGGCAAGTATTGAATTTCGTGTCAGAAAACAAAATTCGAGGTTGTAAACAAAATTGATGAAGGAGATGTCCGAAAATGTGGTTTTCGACATACCGTCCGTTGTCGTCGGTCTATTTCTGTGCGTCCGATGTTATTTCAGGCCCTCGGAACTATATTGGCTTAACTGCCCTTTTATCGAAATCCGGTTTTTCACAAAAAATTGAATCCTAATGCCTTTGTCTTTATGCCTGCATCAACATTTCTGGTGAAAACAATTAAGCAATATAAATTAAGCACATTTATAACTTAGGCCAAACACAAAAAATTCAAAATGTTAAAATTTTAGATTACGCCAAGTTTTCTATAAGCTTTACAGATGGCAAAGTAAGGCGCCAGTTATAGCATTCATTGAAAACCATCATTGAAACACAATTCAGTGAAATGGTGAAATAATTTTGACAAGTCGGTTATAGCAATCATTTAAACTTAGGGTGTCATTGACAACATCTCTGGTGCACTGCCTATAAGAAAAATTAATTTTAAGGTTAGAGTTGAACGAAATAATGACAGATGAGAACAGAAAACAAAATCGAACAGATATCATTGGAACGATTGTGTTCCACTTTTCTGAAAAAAAAATCAGCAGTTCACTAGAAACCATTTTGATCATTGAAATAATAAAATTGGCGCAAAATTTTTAACAGCATGATACTACTTAACAATTTTCTAAC
This sequence comes from Epistrophella euchroma, assembly GCA_947049315.1. Taxonomy (NCBI): domain Eukaryota; kingdom Metazoa; phylum Arthropoda; class Insecta; order Diptera; family Syrphidae; genus Epistrophella; species Epistrophella euchroma. The sequence goes on along the minus strand of OX346247.1, from coordinate 36,820,357 downwards.
TTTAAAACTCTTTACTAAAATATTCTCATTTTTAAACATTTTCTAACTAGTATCATACTAAACCTATTTTCTTAAGAAACTCTAGCTGAACACGCCTAAGACAGTGACAGTTCAACCCACTTTTGCAATTGTAGGTGTCGAAGTGACACTTGGATTTAGAATGATACTAAAAAGATAAAATAGGCATTTGGCGATTTTAACTTTTGTAAAATGTTAAATAGATAATATGATCCTAATTCGTTTAAAATTTGAAAAAGGCTGTTTTTAACGTAGCATCGTACTAAAAATGCGTTAACATCATACTAAATCGTCTAAAATTTTGCGCCATTGATTTTGTCGAAAAAAAATTAATGAATGATTCCCTTCATTTGATACAAAATTGCAATCATCAACTTTCTTTCTATAAGTGCCTCAAAATATTTCAAAAGAAAACAATGTTTGATATTCTGATATAAGACTTATTAAAGCCGGGAAGAAAAAAGTCTAACATGGGTCCAATATAACAAAATTTTACATCGATCTAAGGGATAATTCAGGGATTTCAACTGAAATAGAAGCTCTTGATGTTCTGAGTTCCGAAGAAGTGAATAATTTACTTTAATTTATTCATTTATAAATAAAAACTTCACAATTTAAATAACAACCGCCTTTTTGAATTAACGCTTTTGGCCTATCTTTCTGCTTCATTGAATTAAATTGTTTCACTTAAAAATAAGTTTAAACGGTACTTTGAAGTATTTATTTCTAAATATTTTACAAAAACAAAATCATTCATATCTCACTTCAATTAACAGTTATTACTGTTCCAAAAAGAGCAGATTTTTGTTTTCGCTCTACTGAAGAAAGAGAAAAAGTCAGTTGGGCCACTCTGGTGCTTCTAACGGGCTCATTTGAGCTAGAGCCTAAAAGGGTAAATCGATTCGCTTCAAATTTAGTGCAGAGCATTTTTATGTAGTAATTTCTTAAAGGGGAATTCAAATTTTTCATTAAGCCCATCTCGAACAGCTTGCCATAGAAATACATATTTGATTTTTTTTTTTTTTAATCTTCTCTAAAGATTTTGATTGAAGAAAACTGCATTTCAAGTTTTTGTCAAGAAAATTCGCATTGTGGAAATTGGGATTTAATATTTTTTGAGAAAAAAAGCCTTACTTTTAGAGTTAATCGAGTATATCTTCTGGTTTTTTCTGAGCCCTTCAAATAATATTGCATTTAAAATTTTTGAAAATAATTTATTTTAAACAAAAATAATCAAACTAAAAATTAGAAAATTTTAGTACCTACTTTTGTTTTTTTTTTTTAACATTTTTTCGTTAAAGCCTAGCATACAGTTCTTTTGAATGAAAAAAAAAACTATTATGGTGAAATATTTTTTTAAGGAATATAGGAAAATATCTGTGGTGGATTTTTATCAATATCACTCTTTTGTTAACACCGCATAGTTCGCAAATTCAGCTGTTTTTTCGCTTTTAAGTCGACGAAAATATTTTGTTCCCGTGCCAAAAAGCCTCGAGTGAATTCTTCGAACCACATTTTCTTTAAATTTATGATCAGGTTAGGTTTGGAGGGGTGATAATACGACAAGCCGCATTATCTCACTCGGATCTCAGTGGATCCATTGTGCTCCCCAGGACATATGTAAGGTAGGTTTAAGGACGGGTAAGGAGAGGAGTTAGTGGAGCTTAGGGGTTAGGTATACGTATGGGAGCCTCCCTAAACCATTTTGAGTTCTGAACGAATTTCAAAATGTTTTTTAGTGGCAAACATGAGATATCACCCAATTCGTCAAAAAAGTATTCCCCGAGGGCTGTCTTTCTGGCTCTGGCTAGGCTGGGGCATTCACATAGAAAGTAATAGGAGCCCTCTTCCGCCTCTTCATCCTGACACCCTCTGCATAAATCAGATGTGGTGATACCCATTCTGCTCATGTGGGTTCCCATTGAGTTGTGACCCGTTAGGATTTCCACCAAGAGTGACAGTTGAGGTCTGCTTAGCTTGAGAAGGTAGTCTGTTTTTTTCTTAGAGATTTCCGGCCATAGATTCCTCGAGATCCGACAGGTATCAATTGTGGCTTGTAGGAAACTATTGTGAATTCTACTTTTCTCTTGTTCTAGTGGCATAAATAAAGAGGAATATGTTTGGCTGGGGTCAAGAGATGACCCGTTCTTGGCCAATTCATCTGCCCTTTCATTCCCACATACATCACAATGTCCTGGGACCCATCGAAGGGTGACTGTATTTGTTGCGCCGAGCGATCTTAGCTCGTTACGACAACGATTTACCAGTTTAGACTTTGTGACGATGGAGGATATAGCTTTAATCGCCGCCTGACTGTCAATAAAGAAGTCGATATTTCTGTTTGCTAATTCAAATGTGGCAAGACTCCTTGCGGCTTCATAAACTGCAAGGACTTCCGCTTGAAGAACACTGCAGAAGTAAGGAAGCTTTATTGATATATTTAGGGGTGGGTTGTCTGAAAAGATACCCGACCCTACCCCCTTATCCGTCTTTGAGCCATCCGTGAATACTGAGACATTATCTTCGTTTATGACCTCGTTTTCCGTCCAGAGGTCCCTTGTGGGGATCTCTGTTAGGGCTACTGGTTTGAAGTCAATGCTCGGCATTGTGTAGTCTGTTTGAATGTCTTTGTCAATAAAGTTTGAAATCGTACTGTGCCCGAAGTGGCCGCCCCTTTCCAATTATTGCACTCTTTTAGTCGTAGAGAACTTTTGGCCGCCATTTCCTTCGTGAAGAGATCTAATGGGGCTAGTGAAAGGAATGTTTCCAGGGCTGCTTTGGTTTGGTTTTCATGGCACTGGTTGTACCAATACAAGCTAATCTTTGAATTTTTGTCATGGTTCTAAGATTGATTGCCTTGTCTAGGGCTGGCCACCAAACCAAACATGCGTATGTCAAGATTGGCCTTATTTATGATCAGCTTTACAATGCCGGAAATGTGTCATAGTCCTATTTTCTCTAAAACAACGATAAAACAGTGTGGTACACTCAGGCGTATACGCAATTTTTTTTTTTTTTTTTTTTTTTTTATTCTCCATTTTTATTTCTGCATTTAGTTAGATTATGTTAATTGAGTTATTATTTTTCAAAATAATATCACGATTCCTTAGAACGTCATTTGCATTATTTATTTAGGCACGCCGGACAGTAAAACAAACAACGTTTGTTTATCGCAAAGCATTAGGTTCAGTCACCTTTAAAGTATGAAATTCCCTTTCCGTTTTAATAAAATGTATTGAATTCAATTTACTTCCAAAATGGTTTCATTATATACATAGAGAGGCTCAACTTTCAAAAGGGACCTTTATAATTTAACCAATCGTATAAGTGATGGCAACAAAGGTTGGCGGGTCAGCCAGTTTGTAAATAAAAATATATAAAGTTCTTAAGAAATTTGTAGGTCAGCCTTTTGGCTCCATTCACATCCCCAACCAAATCCCAAAAAAAAAAATGCCCTGTTTCAAATTTAGGGTACTTTTTAAGATATATTCAAGCCATCATATACTTATTAAAGTTCTCCATAATTCATTTTTCCTCGACTCGAATTCAATTTGATTAGAAGAAAAAAACTTCAAATTAAATAGGTGGGGTTCATTTTTATAATCCACTTAGTATAGTCGTATTAATTTGATCATCATTTGCCCTCGAAACCCATAAAACAGAAAAATAATAATGGAAGTTGTTATATATAATTTTGTATAAGACGTGAACTTCTCACTTTTACATTCTTTCTTCAAGATTAAAAGTTATTATGTCAAGAAATATGCCCTCAAAAAAAAAGAAAAAGATTTGCTCTTTGCCACTAGGACAATATCATACCAACCAACCAACAAACGCATAAAAATTATATCTTAAGAAAAAAAAATAATTTCCCACAGTTTAAGAAAAATATAAGTATCATCCCCAACTGCTTTGGCTTTCCTTGTCCTACATCTGTGGCTGTGGAAATTTAAGTGACGAAGAATTTTTTTATGGTTTTCTTATTTCAATATTCATTTCCATTCCTCCTATAAGAACATTTTCTCATTAAGGACCGATCCATTTGAATTTGAATAAAAATAAAAACTGACGACAAAAAATTCAAATCAAATCAAATTCTAAAAAAAAAAAAAAAAATTAATGTTATTCCTTGTGATGTGAAAAGGGAAAACTATAAAGGATTGAATCCTTTAATCACCGTAAAGAAGCTTTACCATTCGAATGATGGGTAAATAATCAAGAGAGGATATATTTATTTCTAATGCGGTTTCTTTACCCCTATCTATCAAGTATTTGCACTGCTTGTGTGCTTCATATAATCCAAATGAATTGCTCTACATTGATTTGAAATCAATTAATGTTGGAGCTTTTGTGAAAACTTCCAATCAGTCAGCTTAGGAAGAAAAAAAAACTGGAATGAATGAACAAAAGTTTTAAAATCCAAGTTTTTTTTTTTTTTGAGATAAAGACTTTTAGATTGAAACACCTCAGTTCATTCATCACACTTATATTCTGGTTGGTGCAATCAAACTTAAATCAATTAAGGATTTTTAGTTGCTCGGATAAGTTTCTAATTCAACAATCCTTCAGTTCGTTTAGATCTGTCTTCTTCTGTTATTTGTTATTATTTTTTTTTTTTTTTATATTTTTCGTTGGCACACTGATACAGAAGGATTCGTCCTTTTTTTTTGTTTGTTTGTTTTCTTATATTCTTCTTCTGTCAGTTTTTCTCAATGTCCTTTTTGTAGAATTCTCAAATCACTCACAGAAATTGGGTCAAATAGACTTTGGGTGTTGCATCAGTTCAGAAAAATGTTGTAGAAGGAAGATAGAGAGAGGAGCCCTATGTCCCTGTACCCAATCTGTGCATAGCTAACAAATTGAAGCTTAAAATGAAAAAGGGATATATAGAGCTAGAGAGCCTCAGTTATTTTCAAAAGAAAATCTCCCATTGGCACTGCAAAGTTTAGATCGACCTTCTTTTGCGATGGACGGACATCAGCAGACCGGCATGCAGGAAGCAGGACGAACGACCGACAAATCGGCCTTCACACAACAACATCACATATTCTATACACATACGTACAAATTGGAATGCAAGAGGCGAATATGGTGTTGTGGAAGAGCATCAAAGATTTTCTATATGGGCATGCCATATACAAAAGGATATAAATTGCTGCTGTTCAAAGAATCCGCATAGTTAGTGAATGTGTCATGTGTTTTGTGTATGTTTGTTAGTGTTTTGTTTAAAAAGAAACTGGCACTGGAATGGAACCCATGTCGTCCATGTCCTGTGGGAGATGGAGAACGACTGCGATTTATAGCATGGCCGAACAAATTCTAACAAATACAAATTGTAGCTTCATTCTATTGCATATACTATAAATGCCTATCCATATAAGGCATTTGACATAAGGGCCAGAAGAAAAGGGCCAAAACGATCGACGACAGCGAAGCTTCGAAAATCACACCCTAACAAAAAAAAAAAAAAAAAAAACCAATGCACAAAGGTTGACCGAAGCAACGCAAGGACGAATGAACAAGTTCGTCCTCTGAGGAATTATTCTGAAATTATAGTGTGAGTGAGTAATGAAATTCGTTTACATTACACAAGTAGGTATGGGAGATGGTGTATTATTTGCGTGATGGTTGTCGTTATTCGCATGAAAGAGACGAAAAGAGAAGAGAAACTCCTATTCTATATAGCATCAAGCCAGCTTCATTATAGTAAGAGGATCTGTCCCTAAGTCCTGATACGAGCCGTAGAGAAAAGGACCCCCAAGCGTTATCTTCTATATCTATAGATGAATTTGGAATGGCCAAAGTGGAGGTGTAGCTATAATTAATTACCAATAAGATGTATTTATGTGTCACCACAGATGAATATACGTGTTTTGGGTTTTTGATTACATGATGATGACACAATACATACCACCTACAAACATATAGGTACATTGTGAATGTCCTTGCCTATGCTTTAACTTGTCAAGAATATCAAATAGCCAAGGATATGGGTTTATCAATCTTCGTGATATACATAAACATACATAAATAGGTAGATGTTTAGGTATTAATCAGAATGTCCTTTTGTATGCCGACGAAAAATAATTATGATACATGGTCACATATAGCAACTGACATAATGATTAAGACCTTGCCACAATAACCCACAAAATTCCTTTAAACATTGTTATTTTGCTTATACTTTCACTTACTTTCTATGGAAAACAAAGTAATACGAGTTCTTAATTAAAAAAAGTGTAGGTAGGTACTAGCTATTTGTTCTGAAAAATTTCGCTTGTATTCAATTAAACATAATTAATGTACCTGGTAATATTTTGTAAACCATGTCCAATGAAGCTTAGCAGTTAAAAAGTTGCAGTTTGGAGTGACGCGAACATTTTCACTGCAACTATGTGCATCACAGGATATGACTGGACTGTAGGTATATTGTATTTAATACTTAAGTGACCTACGATAGGAGAAAAATAGTAGTTATTAGAAGTTTTTTTACTGCACAATCAACAACCAAATTAAACCAGAAAAGTGCGTTTTCGAAACACAGGAACATGTGAAAGCTTGCCCGAGTGTTTTTTTGTTAACACTGCAGTACCTACACGCATGGCCTACTATAGTAGACCACAGTAACAATTTTGCTCATAACTTAACAGTTTTTCATGTATGAGCGGTGTCATTCTAAATAAGCCTTCTCAACTAAATTTGTCAACAGGTAAGTATCTCTCTTGATTTGTTCGCGAACGCATAGTTCTAAAGTTAGGTGCCAAAGTCAACTTTCTACCATACACTCAGAAAAAAAGTTGTAATGCCAACAATTTTATACATTGGCTCAACAATTTTCGTTGGTTAAAATGAACCCAAATATCTAAACAATGCATTGTTGACAACGCTATAAGAATAAAAAATTTTAAATTAAAAATAAAATTGTTAAACCCTTAACAACTACAGTTCTTGCCTCAAAAACAAGTTTTTAAAATAAATTTAAAATTAAGTTTTTGTCCCAACAACTAAAAATTGTCAGATAATTGAGAGCTTTTATTGTTACCCCAAATATTTAATTGTTGAGAAAATTTAAAATTAATTTGTTGCGCCAACAATAACAATTCTTAAAAGTTTGTTGCGATAAAAAAATGTATTTTCAATAAAATGTAAACAATATCTACAAAAAATCAAGACAGCCACTAAAAAAGAAGTTTTTAAAGATAAAATTGATTTAACTTGGTCACTATACTCTTTTACTTAACTCAATGGATTAAAACTGAAAAGAGAACACTTGTAAAATAAATTTATACTTGGGAGAACAATTTTGCATTTTTAATTGCTTTTAACAAACAGAAAATTGTTGTGCCAAGAACCTTGGTTCTTGAACATTCAAAAAATAATTCTTGTAGTAACAACTAGTTCTTAAGGCAACAATTTTTAGCTTACAACTTTTTAAAAACGCTAAGTTCTTGTTTTAACAACTTTTTTTTTCTGAGTGTAGTAGTCTGCGCGAGTTTTTGTGTACCAAATTAAGACGATCTATTTTTTATTCTTTTTCAAGTTTTTTATTGCCGAAATGCATGAATCTGGATGGAATGACTCAGACGATTTCTCGGAATCGGATAATGTTCCTCTCGCAGAATTGACTGGTAGGATATACCAAGAACTTACAAAAATGACCAAATGGTACAATTTTGTCAAAAAAACGTACCGCCACCAACTCGAAGATTTGTTGCACGACTTGCAACAAGTAGATTTTTCCCGATCATCAGGCTGTAGTGTGTCTTGATGCTTTGAAAATTGATTTGTTTTTTTTTATTTATATAATTTAATAAACAAAATATGAAACATTGATCTCTGAAAAGCCATTTTGGTTATTTTTTTGTATTGAAAAAGTATTTTTTACTAAACTTGAAGTTCTTAACTAATATTTATTAATTATTTTTATAAAATATTTAAGACAATAAATGAATATAATATTTAAATATTTGTTTCATTTAAATCTTTATATATACTAAAAAATTATTGGCTTTTTTAAATGGTCTACCATAGTAGGCCACGCGTGCATCGATATAAAAAAAAAATAGGGCGCGTGTACTCCAGTGTTAATGATTGATTGGTGCCCTCTATTTCAACAGATGCGATCAGATAAGTAACACTTCAGATACCTTTCACAATAACATATGGCTTGGTGCAGATTTTAGGGCATTCAACTAGCAGAGATATCTTCTTTCTCTACGAATACATACCACGTAAGGCAGTGGTTCAAGTTTCATTAAGAGTTGGTCTGAACAAGTAAACCGATTTTTATGAAATTTTCCAGACATTATAGAAAAAAAAACATAACGTTGCCTATCGCTGGAGTCAAAGTTGATTAAAATGAGGGATGTGCTCGTCAGAAAAGTTATAGATAATGTTATTTCTATTAACTTTTCCATACAAAACTTCTGCCACGCCCACTTTAAGGGGCGTTTTTTTTTAATATTTTTTAAACAGTTTCTATGAAAACAAAATGGATAGCATTAATAACATGTTAGGACCAAATGCCTACAAAACATTTTTTTTAATACGATTTTGTATGAGTATACACTCACGAACAAAAATTTTTAATAGGTATGGGTAGGCTTCTTCAAAAACCTTTATTGTATAAAAAGTTTTTTTTTGTGTACATACCTGCTTTGTAAAGAGGTCTGTCTTCACTAATAACAAATAAATAGGTTTTCCCACAATTTAGAAGAATAAAGTAGGTATTTCGTTTCATTTAAACAGATCCATAAAAAAACGTAATTCAAGAATTTTTTTTCCCGGTGACCATGTTCAATGAAATTCGTAACGAAAAGTTCGGGGTGAGAACAGTATATTGCACTCGCTTAATATCTATTATTTATTAAGGCGGCTAATCCGAAACTATAAGAAAAATTCTTGTTCAAAGTATTCTAGATAATGCTTAAAAACCGCTCGGTACCAATGAATCGAGTCGTTTTCGAAATATTTGGTTTAAAAAAACAAAAAATTGAAAATTTTGGCTTACAAAACTATTTTAATTTTTCAGAAGATTCTCCATAAAATATCGCAAGTAAAAAAATTATCAAAATCAGCTTATTACTTTTCCAGAAAAACGAAAATAAAAAAAAATGGTTTTATGGGAGGTACCATTTAAATACATTTGTCGGGAACTATATTTTCACCAAAAGGTAACCTTTATGTACCTAATAAAATTTATTCAATTTTTTTTTTTTCGAAAAATCTGTGAAGCCGTTTTTGAGAAAAAATAAGATTTTCCAAAATAAGATTTTCCAAATTTCAAATGACAGTCTGCTATTTTGTATTCAATTTTATTTTGAGCTGTGCTGCTGGTTGTAATACAGGGTGGGTCAAAAGGTATGAATCGGGTTTTGACCGGCTGGCGCTCGGCCTGTGGTTATGGTGGGAAAAGGGGAGAGGTCTCGTTGAGGCAGTGAGGAAGTCTAGTTTTCAGTAGCAACCATGGTTTGGACGGGAGAGCATCGTGGGTTTAATGTTAGGACTTTTTCTTTGAAAATAGCCATTCTGTTATCGCCACGCAGAGAGCCTTCCGACAGCACGTCCAATATCCCTGTTGGGGGAAACGTCCCTGATGGCGGTAATGCAATTAGACGTTGGGCTAGGACTCCTTCGGCAATTGGAAGACCCAGAACTGTAAGAACTCCTGAAAATGTCATCTTGGCAAGAAATGCTATCGAACAGTCTCCCATAGGCGCTCAGCCCGTAGACGCATGCAGTTGCTTTGGGCATGTCTAGCAGATCTTTAAGGAGAATTTTGCACGAAGATTTACCGTTTCACCCATACAAAATAATGATGGTTGCAAGAGCTGTTGCCCCATGACTATGAACATCGACGAAACTGCTGCCAACTGCGCGCTCACCAGATTTGAGCTTTTGGGAATTTTTTTCTTTGGGAGTACGTAAAGGAAAAAGTTTTTTAAACTTCATCCACATACCCTGGAAGAACTTAAGGACAGAATCAAAGAGGACGTTACCCATCGAAATGTGCAGAAGAGAGCGGTTGAAAACTTCAGAATTCGCCTTCAAGAGTGCATCGCGGCTGACGGCCTCCGCTTACGTAAAACTTTATGTAAAAAATTAGATTCTGTACTGAATTAAACAATATAAATATAATTTCTGTGAGTTGAATTGTTTTTGTTTTACATCCCTTTAGAACCGGTTTATACCTTTTGCACCACCTGTAATTCCCACCTGAATTCGTAATAAAAGTTTGAAAAAAAGAAAAATTATATTTTGTTTTCATAATAAAAACACGGTATGTCTACCTACCTACTTTGATATTTGACTATTTTTTGGCCAGATTAGGAAGAAACAAAACCAGTCAACAAGTTTATGTAGATTTAATTGACAAGATTTGTAATATTAAACTGGTAACACTGGCAATAATCTCTTAACACTGCCCTCTGGTGAAACATGGTCCCCCCCCCCACGTATCGTATTTTATTGGCCCAAAAAACTATATAAAAACCTTTATGGTTCTTTACAGTATCCATCTACTATTTATTTCATGGCAGCGTTGACGAAATAATATCCCCTTTTAGTGTTTTCCACAAATCCTTTTTTTTGCACATTTTTATTACATTTCTGCTCTTAAATAAATTGATACTCTGAATTACATTATTTTAATTTTTTTTTTGTGTATCTTCTTTCCAAACACAGATTTATGATCGGACAATACATCACTGTCCATGGCGATGTAATTAGTCACGTTAATATTAGCCATGTAATGGTCGAGGATGGAGGCGAATACTCCTGCTTTGGCGAGAATCGAGCTGGAAAAGTCTACCATTCTGCACGACTGAATATTTATGGTATGTAATTTTTTGGAGAAAATAATCAATTTTTTGCACTCGCTTTAAAATGTTGTCCTTTATTTTTTTTTTTTTTTTTTTGTAAATTTTTGTTTTTCCTTTTATTTTGTGTTGTGTTCTCACTCTCGAGTGTCAGAGGCAATGTTCCATTGCAAAACCAAACGAAACCAACACAACATAACATCATATTGTGGATTGTGCCAATGAAATGAAAATTTGTGATTTTGATCCTTTCGCTGGCTGGGCGAGCCCCACCCTTATGCTGGACCGCTACTGCTGGACACGATATGGTCGACAGGGTTTCTGTTTTTGCCATGCGGGCGGCGCGTGATAAATGCGGTTTTGTGTGATGATGGCAAAGATGGTTTTATGGTGTGGCATTGCATAAAAATGGTGCTGGATCATACAAAAAAAAACCGTTGTTCGTGTTATGTTTTGTCATATTTTTGTGTAGCCCGACGGAATTTTGTTCGTTTGTGATTTTCAATTCATTTTCATTTTGAGCGATTTTTAAAACGTTTTTTTTTTGTTTTATTGTTCCATTCATTCATACTGGAATTCCTTTTAATACAAAAATGTGCTTGTATAAATTTATCTCTTTTTTTCGTACATTCTACCCACTTACGGTATCTAGGAGAGAAGGGGTTGCGATGGAGGGGGCTTAGGTTATATAACACAATCCGAACAAATGAAAGGATAACATACCTACTGCTACTGCAATTTCGTTTGTATATGCTTTGTATGCTGCTGGAACTGTGACATCTCATGCATGTGTGTGTGCCTGTCTGTTTAGATTATGGATATCAATGTGGGTTTCCGGTGCGGAACGGTTTATTGCATTGTGTCCTGCAGAAAAAAGAGAAAAAGGCAGGGGCTTGAATTTTGAAATCTCATCCAGTAGCGCTGGCGTTTGCATCAGGAACTACTCGACAAAAAGCAAAGATAGGCAATTGGAATGTAAACGAATGGCTGCTGTTGAACATGGTCATGCATTGTGTGTATGTACCCATATTCTATGGATATGCCGACCGCGTCAGGGTGTCATGCGGGCTGTACAGCACATTGACGTTATACTGACCCACATCGATACGGCATGCATTCGTATCGTATTTCTGAATACATATCTCCTCATCACCTCCCCTCCCCCTCCCCCACACAAAAACCGACTCGTTTGTTCGAATGAATTGAATAACAACTTCATTTTCCTCCTCGTCCTCTATAGGGCGGGGATGTTTTACGTTTTAGTAAAAAATATTTTCGATGGGACGGACGGATGCAAAGAACACCCACCCATCTGCGCCTAGCCAGGGACCTGGGCCTAGATCCCCAACCTATATATGTAAATATACAATGCATACAAAGGCTTAGGTGATTCTCATAAATGATAAATTATTAGATTTCAATTTGAATGCAATAACATGGGGTCCAGGGCACACACAAAAGCATCAAAACGGAAGTCAAAGAAAGAAACGAAAAAAAAAAAATAATAACAACTATGGAGAGCTGTCATTTTCATATAAAAACTCTAGAATTATCAATTCAATTCCAGGAGACCGTTACACAACAAAATGGGCCCGTTCATTGCGGTATAGTCAGTGGTATGGTGGCAAAAAGTAGGTTTCATATATACGAATGTAGATCCGTTCATGCGACGCAATCAACGGATGTAATTGAAGTTTTCAAATTAAGCTTTTGCAATTTAATTCGAATTAAATCAGGAATAAATAATGCATAAGGAAATGTTATGCAGGATATATAACGACAGAATTAGGGACAGGGAGAGACAGAGAGCAAATTAAGCCATATAGTACCTGCCTATACCTATGCTTGACCGACAAAACGGGGAAATCCAATTGATGAAGTGATATTATCTAATACTCCTGATGATGCTATAGCAAACATAAAGACCCTATTGGGAAGTAGGTAGTCACTTCATTTGATGCTAAGCTAACCAACATTTATACTTATGCATTTTGATTTCAATCTATAATGGGCAATGGAAATTCCAGTTCAATAAGCACTATATACTTACATAGATTAAGCATTTAGGTTAAGCACTTTGGTGGAACATCGTGGGGATTTGTGCGATTGCACATCAGGATCAGCAGGAGTCATCAAACTCTCCTAATTCGATGTTAGGGAATTCGCAGAATCATTACATTTGATAAAATTTTCAATAAATTTCAATGGAACGGAGTGCGTTATAATGAGGGTTTCAGATTTTTGATGAGCCCATCCAGTATTGTTGTGTAAGCCATAACGTAGACAATCGTTTTCCATGGGATTATTCCATCACAAACATTAATATGTGTTGATGGATTTAATTTTATAAAGGATAATGCATTAATGCTGATATCTTTTCTTCTGAAAAAAAGGACAAACCCGCCAAATTTGGAAATTTCGCGGGATATCAGAATCAGAAAAAAGGATAAAAACAGGATACAAAAATAAGAAATTTCCACCACATTTGTTGTGAAAATGTTTTGCATTTAGCAGAAAGAAATTAATCTTTGAAAAAAATTTTGATAATCAATCGATCAATATTGTTCCATCGTCGCCATCTTCGATGTTATTGTCACTCGCATCGGCACCACTTTGTTGAGTCACATATTTCTCGTTTTTAGAGATTTGGTGGAGTAAATCTGGCTTCGATTTTAAAAAGTGGTAAAATTCTGTGCATGTGTATGGCAAATTGCAATTTACAAAAAATATAGCGTTCAAAACACATTCCCTTAAGTTGGTTTCGGCATTTTTTTCAATTCGAAATTATTCAAAATAATAACACAAAGCTAAGCCGAACAAATTTTCATACAGTGTCGCGCAGATAAAAACAATTAAGACAATGACAACTAGGCTTAGCTAACTGTGTAATGTACATGTACATGTACATATAATCGCCGCATTTTTTGATCGTTTTAGGGTTTTCAAATTAATTCAAAACATTTTTCGTTTGAAATTTTCCGAGACTGAGAAAAAGTGATATTAAAAGGATAACGCGGGATTTAAGAAACGTTCACGGGAGAGTTTTTTCTAAGTAAGAAAAAGGGATAATCTCGCGAAAAAAGGATAGATATCAGCATTAATAATACTAGTTTAACCTAAAAAACCCCCGAACTTTTATATCAGCAACAAACAAAATTGATTATTTCTCGGTGATATGGTCTCCACAGCTTCTTTAACTACACGATTATTTTGAATAAATCCAACCGGCCGAGCGTCGCGTCACTCGGAGAATTTTCCGTTAGGCTCATGCCCCAGTATATACCCACCATTTACTTATAAGAGGATACTTTAGTTGCTTAAAAATGGGCTTTTCTAGACTGCAATTGCCTTCAAAGCGAAATGAAAGCATTGTTGGCAATCTTCGTTTGATTTCATCGCTGGTATTGTTGTTTGATGAGTTTAGGTATAGTGAAGCCTTGGTAGACAAAGTCCCTTCCCTAAAAGTTTCAAGAGCATCCGTGAGGTATTTCCATATCCTGGATAAAAAATCGTCCGTTTTACTCCATCGTAATCTTATACAAATGGGAAAGTTTTGAAAGGTATGCCGCAGAACTTAAAATTGCCTTGAAATTGGTGAAAACATATTGAATTCCAAACTCAAGTTCACGAGTTTTGGCCTTGATCTGGAATTTCCTTGATATCGAGCTAAATGCTCTATCAAAAGATGTTGAAGAATGGCTGGTGGAAGGTAAAATCTTGTAGGCTGTGGTGTTTAATTCATTAAAATAAAGATTTTTATAGTTTAGATTTAGATTATAAAAACCTCTCATCCACAAAATTTTAGCTAGTTTTTGAGAGTCTTTAAATTAGTTAAGTTTAATACAGTACAATTTCGATAAATCATAGTTCAAAGTGTTTATTGCGAATTAAAGAGTTTTTCGCAATAGCGGGATTACGAATAGGCCAGTCGCTAGAGGCTAAAGAGATTTTCCATAATGCACAAAAAATACTGATCAAATTCTATAATACTGATCAAATTCTATAATTGTTTCTAAATATACTAAAAAAATGGCGCGAATGTAAGTGTTGTGCGTCAGCCGCCATTTTGAAAATTGCGTTTTAGACAATATCTCAAATACAAAATTTGTCAGCACTTTTTCTATAGGAAATTTAATTATCTTTCTTTTCTTCATCGAAATTTTCTTGTAGGACTTAAACTTTCTAAGTTAAGGCACCTTAAAGCATGCTTTGTTTTAGATTTTCGTTCATAATAGCAACCGATAAGGAGATATTGGGGAAAACCTAACTTTACTCTGAAAGAATTAATCCTACAAAAAAATGTTCTATGAAGAAAACAAAGATAATTAAATTTCATATAGAAAAATTGCTGAACAATTTTGTGTACTATAAACCGTTTTTGAGATATTGGTTAAAACGTGTTTTTCAAAATGGCGGCTGCCGCACAACAACTAAAGCCACACCATTTTATTTGTATACTCGAAACTAACATGCCGACTAATTCCAATCATAAAATATAAATCTGCCGACCGGCATAAAACTATTGCGTTTAGTTTTAAGGAACTGGAATCTTATGACTATAAATCGAGGTTTATTACTTAAACGGGGTACGAATTATCGAGATTATATTATACTGTACTTAAATATGAAAAAAAATTAAAATCGAGGTTCAAAGGAGGAAGAGCCATAAAATTGCTTAAAAGTCACATTGACCTAACATGTCATGGATGAAATTAAATCGTGTGTAATCAAAGTTTTACCTGTCAACGGCGTTGACATCCATGCCGATAAATCGAGTTGATACAGATTGTACGTGAACGTATTTTGGGACAATTTTTTTTTCAATTTTTTGCAACCCTGAATGGAAATCAACGAAAAAACAAAACAACTTTAGCTTTTGGCGATGGCATCATCACACAAAAAATTGAAGACTCCATACAATTTATCGATGAAAAATTTATTTGCACCAATAACAGCGTCGAAGTTCATGTTTTTGGCTTTTGTCTTATCCCTTAAGGACTTGAAAATAAATACACTTAGGTAGATTTTTACCGATAAGTTTGTTTATTTCATTAGCCAGCTTAATTTTCCCATTTTTGGCATTTCGCTAATTTACTATTCAAAAAAAATCCCATCTTTCAGATTGACAAACTCAGTGGCGTATATTTTTCCACCCTGGGCCATTTTAAATTTGCTGAACTCTCTTTAATTTCGTCACTCATTTTTGACAAAAAATATAAATCAAAGAATATAATAACACAGCAGTTTTCACCTTCACTCTCCGGATGATCCAGCTTGTACTTGAGGTTGCAGCTATTCAGATTGATGTTTCCAACGCTAATTGAGAAAAAACTTGTCGAATTAATATAATAATCACTATTTAAATTCAATTAGCGTTTTCCCCTAAACAAAATTAAAAAAAAAAAATTAAAAAAATAAGAAAAGTGCGTATACGCCCCAGTGGACCACATTTGATTAAATTCCATGGAGCATGTTATTTATTAATTTAATCTCATTTATAATCCTTGATGGCTACAGCTTTCAAGAAATCGAAGGCTCTTTCTTTAAAATTACTTTATATTCTTTTATTTCAATTTTTGAAACCAAAGAAATCCTGACGAGCTAAATACTGCGACCCAGCGTAACGGCCATGGCCCGTAGAGGCAGAGCAGTGGTCGGCTGCGTGCGGTTACTTAATTTTTACATATTTGGACAACCATAAATTTTATCACTATACCGAAATTAAAAATGCTAGTGATGATAATGAATAGAAGATGATTAAAGTTTATTTTAAAATTGTTAAAATAATAATAACCGAAAAAAAGAAAAAATATATTTTTTAGTTTACTTGACTTTTTTCCATGTCCGTGCATTTGAGTCCAAATACTTTTTTTTATAGAAGAAAAATTATGTGGCTGCATGCTTATTGGCTTGAAAAATCTAATGTTCAGGACCTGAAATGGAAATTTTATTTAAGGTGTGGCATATAAGTTGACATGAAGTGACATTTAAATAGGTAAATCTCAACTCTAGAGCCAAGTGCAAACATATTTCATTTTTACTGCAAAAAAATAATAAAATTAAAGTTTGCAGGCAAAAAAAAAATTAATAGACTTCCAAAACCTACCAAAACATGATAGGTAGTACCTTCCTATCAACCTGCACATTTTTTTTTATTTATAATTTTAAAATTCAAATTAAACTGAAAATCTATCCCTGTGTAGGTATTCAATTTGGCCGAAAGGGGGTGGATGCAGAAAGTGTAAGGCGCTGGCTGCAACCTTTAGCCACCTTCATGTCCAGTGAAAAAAAAAAAAAACACTAAATATTCCGGATAACGGTGTACTGAGTGTTAACTCGCATATTATATTCATTTTCAAAACCGATCTAAACTCTGAATCAGACAGAAAAAAAAATAGAGTTCATTTCCTTTGCATATTTGTTCAACAAAGCAAATGTATAGAGACTGGCACTACAAATTATTAGGAATATTTTTTTGTCAGGCTGGCGAGAAGCATATCTCCCACCTAAATGGATTTTTCTCAAGTTGGAGGAGCATGGTTTCTCACTTCTCATCGTCTGTGTTGTGATGTGTATATTTATATCGTGCCAGTATCCCGGGACCTATTCCTGAATCCAGTGTCCATGCGGGGCTGCGTGTTTATTAATGCACATTTCATATCCATAAGCGGGATTCTTTATTTTGTTCATTCCCCGGTTTGTGGAATTTAAATTGTAAATCTAAATGCAAATCTTGATCCTTTCATATTCATAGGCATGTAGATATCAGTATCCATATATGTATGTATGTACCTACATCGCTACTAGTTGTATGCACACATGAACAGCAGCACAGGATGTTGGTTGTTATGTAGCCAAAAGGATGTAAAATGTTCTGGTGCAGAATTCAGTTTTTTTTTTTTAGTATTTTTTTTTTTGTAGTTCTTTCATTTTTGTTGTCGACTGCAGAGTGTTTTTAATTTCGCTATTCCTCTGCCCAGGATATGTATTTTTTTTTTTTGTACTATTTTGTCCTTTTCAAATAACACAAAATATACATGTATATGCCTGTGCTACTCCAACAATCTCACTGCATAAACATTTTTATGTGTGAAACTCAAATATTGTTATAACCTACTACATAAAGGTATATGTGCCCATGTGTGATTTGTTGTTTTTTTTTTTTTTTTTTTTTTTGCAGGACTCCCGTATATTCGTTTAATCCCTAAAGTCACTGCAGTGGCTGGAGAGACATTAAATTTGAAATGTCCTGTGGCCGGATACCCCATCGAGGAGATACACTGGGAGCGTAGCGGCAGAGAATTACCTGATGATATACGACAGAGGGTGCAGCCGGATGGATCTTTGGTCATAAGTCCGGTCCAAAAGAACGCAGATTCGGGCGTTTACACATGCTGGGCACGTAATAAACAAGGACATAGTGCGCGCAGGAGTGGCGAAGTCACCGTTATAGGTTAGTATAATCACACCTATTGTTTTATCTTTCTACCTACACATATACATATGTGCTATACATACATATCTATATGAAATATAGATATTCACAAATAAAACAGACTTAGTTATAAGTCCTTGTTACATATTGTTTTGTGTATGCGTCACATTGTGTAAACATTAAAAATTTAATTAATTGAAATTAATTTTTACAGTAATTTGCAGTATGCGGCCAAAGAGGATATGAGAGTGTGTTGTTATAATTTATTTATAATTTGTTAAAATTTTTGTAATAGCGTGCGATGGTGGCTTTTTTTGTTTTGAAAACAAAATCTGCTACCATAAATAGGAAAACAATGGAGATTTGTTTTGGTTTTCTTTTTTTTTTTATTTAAGTGGAACAGTGGAGAATTTAATTAGTGGTTTTTTCATTGAAACAAAAAATATAAATTTAGTAAGAGAAATATATTATTTTTTTTCTGGCGCTTTACTGATAAAACCATCTCTACCCTTTCATACTTCTGATCCATCTCCTAGAACCTTAACCAGATGGACAGATTTCCTTCAAATTTGCTCAATTTACATTGACATTCAAATAAAAGAATTAAAATCAACGTATTTGCATAACGTTAGGTATGTTATATGCATGCATATACATACATGCATTTTTGTAGAATCCTGGGAATTTTTTGATTCAAAAATGCATTTTTAAACTATAAACATAAAAATTCAAATAAACAGAACAGAATTTGAACTGAAAACTAAATCCATTTCCGAGCCCTGTCAACTGTCATATACTGAGCGGTGTTGACACAAAAAGGGTTTAATACATATTTTACTTTTTTTTTGCCTTCTGGCTGTGACATGTCAAATCAAAAGTGCTCTTCGAGGAAAGCAAAACTTAACCAACCAAATGTTTGATATCAAAATATCGCAACTCGGGTAAAATCTTATTTGACTTCCGGTCTTTTTGCCATCGCATCGATATGAATTCATGGGAAAATTTTGCTGAAATATAAAAAAAAAAAACACATACAAGCAAGAGAACAGCTTAAAGCTTTCATTTGGTTCGACCGTGGTTAATGTATATTTGTTTGGAGAATTTGAGCTTATGAATAATAAGCAAAATTTAAGCGAATGAAATAAGGGATTCAAAGTTATACTTATTTACCAATTAAAGTGAATTTATCACTGCAAGGACTTTCCTTTTATTGCATTACAATTTCAAAAAAAAAACTATGAGTTTTTATTGTAAAATTGTGTTGTTCTTTATTTTTTGCTTAGATAATGCTTCTTTTGCGTGAAACCGATTTAACCAGCAACAGCACCAGCACCAGAACCAGCACCAGCACCGTCAACAGCAAACAGTACGCTGCGCTGGCCAGCAAACATTTCTCAAACACATTGCCACCAGCAACAGCATCTACATTTATATCTGTTTGACATATCAAATCAAAGCATTTTCTATGTGGTCCCAAACCAGCAACAGCAAATTTAGGACTTAGGCCTAACGGCGCTGTTTACGTTGCTGTTTCTGTTCGTATATTGAGCAATTGAAATGCGTTGGTTCTAAATAAATGACAGCCGCTGTTGCTGTTGACGGTGCTGTTAAAGGTACTGTTGCTGGTCTAATCTGTTTCTTGCTTTAAAGAGGAAGATATATTTTAAATACATGCATACATAAAGTGCTATTTTAACTGTGATACAAAAAAAAAACTCGTTACCGTGACTTTGATTATTCTCTTAAAAACCTTTTTCAAGCAAAATATGTACTTCCATTCTATGTCGTTAGAGCAATTTCTATTGAATGATGCCATTTTGTGAAGCTTTTTGTTAGGCATATTGAAACTGAATTCCTTTGTTATTGCAACATCAAAGGAAGACTTGTTATAACAAGTGACATAACTAGCAAAAGCTGTATCATCTTCTGCACAATGAATATACCTACCTGTACTTATACTGCAATCTATATCTATTCAGTTAAGTTATAAGATTGCTCTCTCCAAGTTAAGTTCTTATGCTTTGTATACTCTCCATAAATAGGAGGTTTAGGTATATTGTATGAAAAGTTAAGTTATCTATTCTTGAAAAAGAAATATTGGAGATATATAATTTAGGGTGGCGCTTATTTTGGAAATATGTATGTTCGAATTTCTTTGGTCCCCCCATAAAGTTAATTTATCAATAATTCCATTTAGAGGAAATAATCCAATGAGTTTTATTGACGCATGGAGTCACGGCACCTAGCAGTCAACGCGTGAACGCTGAGTAGGAGATCAAAAAAACTTTGATTTGACGTTCAATGTATTTCCCATAAGAAAAAATGAAAAAATAGTCTGGAAAACATTAATTTTACTAATCTATTTTATAAGAACGGATATCCATATAATAATTGCAATAGATTCACAATGTATGTAAGTTTGTTAATCAAGAAGAATATATACTGAATATAACTTCTTATTTGCTTTATTTTGCCCATAAAGAATGTAAGCAAACGTGTATTGTTGTTGTTGTTTTCCAAAATGGATGAACGTCGCCAGTTGAAATGAGATCATGTGCGTAGTTGGGGAAGGGGTTTCAAGGGACAAAATCAATTGTGATTAAAATAAGATAATATTTCAACATTATTTTATGTTTTTAAAATGTGTTTATCTGCTATGTGTTTCCTAGCCGAAGAAGAGTATGTAACTCTTTTGTCACAGTTTGAAATATTATGTTTTAAATTTTAGAAACTTTATTGAATAAATAAAAAACATTTAAAGAGATTATAAAGAAAACTCAAATAATCAATTTGGAATATTTTGAAATAAGTAGATACATAGACATATACAAAATAAAAACTGTTCTGGGCATGGGCACACATTTATAATTCACTAAAAATGTTATTGTTATGTATTAATATTTTTGCTAAATATTTGATGTTTTGTTTTTATTTTAAGGCTTCTAGACTTAACGTAAAGAATTTTTGCAAAAAGGTGAAAAACGGAAACATGCTTAGAGTTGCCTGTGTGTGAAAAAAATTGTTTTTGATCACACTATTTTTCACATCTCTGTCGACTTTATACTCGACATTATTTCTTCTTATTTGACAATAATTTTTGTTTAAAACTCTCAAACACATTTTACAAAACACAAAATAAAAAAATAAAAAAAATTTGAATAATACTGGCTACGCCCCTGTCTTGCTTTTTTCGTAGCCAAATATTGTTGTTGCTTCTCGTTGTCATTTTGATATGTTTACTTTTTTTATCTATAAAATAAAGCACTTTAGTTATCAGTTTCGATACGTTTTACGCTTGATTTACAAACTCACATGTTTTTTTGTTCAATTGCGATTATAATACGAATACTCGTTTATTTAAAATAAATTAGGAAAATAAACTTTTTCAGACCGGCTTTTAGTTTTCTCTTATGGGAAATGCATTGAACGTCAAATTAGAAAAATTTTGATCTCCTAATCGCAGTTCACGATCTGAGATGAAGGCGGCGTGGAAAGCAACTTACCAGGTGTCAATAGTGGAATCATGTTTTCTCTCTTATTTAAATTTTGTTGATCATTATGTAAGTAGTATACGAAAAAATAAAAAAAAAAATAAGAATAAGAATATACCCGCAGCATCTTTAATTAGCCACATTAAAACGAAAAAAAAAATTTTTAAGTGGGTAAAAAAATTTAATAAAATGTAAAAATATTTGTTTTTTATACTTTACCATGTTTTTAAGACTCTTGCGAAATTTCATTTTTATCCATTAATAATTACAATTTTGCGGAATTTTTTAGTAAAAGACTAACAATCTACCTGTAATTTGTATGGGAAATTTCAAGTGCTCGGTGGCATGTGTTAACGTTAATTGAAATTTTGCAAATAAATTCGAACATTGCCAAAATAAGCGCCACCCTAATATACTTGGCTCTTCAATCTAAACGCTCATATGCGGTATATTCGCAAAAAAAAAAGGGGGGTCATATTAAAGGTCAGCATAATTGGTCAAAAAAGGTTAACTATATTTACAAAAATTGGTCAGTCATAGGAAATTTAAAATCGATGGTTAAACTTTTGCAAGGTTTTTAGACATTTTTCGAACCTTATTTGTGAAATATTCACAAAAAAAATGATTCCATTTGAAAGGCCACCGGATCATCATAAAAGTTCAACTATTCTCAGTAATTATGGTGGAGCCATAGATTTTTTAAATAATTTTCTACAAGTTCATAGATATAGTGATCTAACAAGCACCAAATTTTTGCGATATTTAAAAAAAAAAAAAAAATATTTAAAAAAATCTGAAATCAAATGGGTTGCTTAATGCGTTTTCGATTCAAACAAAAAAAAGTTGTATAACTTTTAAGGTTTTCGCGGTTGTTGGACATTATTTTATGTTTTTCGGATTAGAAAAAAAAGTTGTCTTTTATGGGATTAAGTTGATCTTTTCCAGATTTCACCTTTGATTCAGCCAAAAAAGATCACTTTTTGCGGTGTCTGTATTTTTTTTTTCGATTGATTTTTAAAATTTCGATTTTATGGCAGATTTACACAGATTCTCACACGTAGGTACTTGCACACACACCAAAACAAAAGCTATTAGTAAACGTCAGTTTGAATAGGTATTTAATTTTCCATACGCAAAAAATTTCTTTGTGGTCTGTGTTAATAATAAAATAAAATCAAAATAAAAAATAAAATAAAATGGAATCGGTTAGTGAAGTTTTTTCAACTTAATTACGGAAAAGCGTGTTTTAACTATCTTCCAATCTCCACACAAAGCACTAAGTTAAAAAAAAAAAAAAAAAAACAATCCAGAGTCGTTCGATTTACCACCATTGACCTGTGTTTTGACCCCCAAATCTGAAATGGTTGAATCGAGAACCACATAAAATTTCAAAAAACATTTCAAAACTTTAAGCATTGAAAAATTTTGATTTTTGCGAATATCCCATATACAATTACAATACACATGAGGTCCTAAGATCCCAGAGCCATATGCTTGGCTTTTATAAGTACATAATATTCCCCTTACTTTAAGAAATTAAGAATTCTGATGTCCTATCTAGAACATACCTACAGCAATTAAGATCCCATTTTTGCGTCTATAATCTTAGGTTGGTCAATTTTTTGTATTGATTTTAAACTACCGTTTAAATTAAATTATTTGTATTCTTAGAGATTTACCAACTAGATGATTTAGGCCCATTTGCTGAAAGGAAACTTAAGTATTTAAGTTCAGCATAAGAGCTTATGTGACAGTTTACTCTGAGGAAAAAGTAGAACATAAGCGTTTAAACTGAACATAAATATTTATGTTTCGTTTCAGCAAATGGCCCTTACTATCTTAAAGATAGACTAATATTAGATATCAATTTCTAATCCTTCGATGTTTTATCGAAATTCAAACGTAATCATCATTTAAGCGATCTTTTAATAAATCAACTATTTATCTACCAGTAACTGTGTTATAATGTCATTTATAATAATTGTAAGATTGACATTGGAAACGAAGTTTTTCATCCAAATTTTCATGAATTGTCGACTTTCCATTCATGAGTTTCCCAATTATATTGCTTCCATTTTCCCAGTTCGGGAATTCCATTTGTGATCAATTTCATGCGAAATACGATTAGGGTTCGTTTCGTCATATAAAACTTCCCATACGTAATTGCAACTAAACATAAGGTACCTACCGTGAGATATCCTTATCGTTTGGTTACTCTATGTTTGTTTAATAATTTTGTCCAATTTAAATTGAAATACCTTCCCAATAAACAGACAAAGACTTCTCTGAAGCCTCTGATATTCATCTAGATTTCCAGTTCAAAGGCAGAACAAAAAGAAAAAAAAACCCACGTAATAGATATCTCCAGTGAATAAATGTGACGGTCTTTGAGGAATACATTTTCATGGCGGCATGCAGTGCAATGCATGTCTGTTGTCTGTACCTTTTGTATACATATATTATTCCAGCAATAACTCGTAAGTTTATCATGGGAATTGATGATGGCTCGTCTACTACTGCAGCAAAGTAATATAATCAAAGAGCCCAGGTAAATCTACAAGCTTCTTTTGTCTTATATTCCCTTATTATATACCTACCTACATACCTATACTTTCATTTGGCGCGCCATTCATATATGTATATTTGCAATGTAATATAGAATAGAACTACATATACATATAAGAGCATCAGGATGCATATATCATAGACATTTTAAATACCATAAAAGCATTGCCATCACATCGCAACTATATGTACATGCCCGAGGTCTGTTGTACCTTTATAAACATAACTATAGGATTCATCTTTATGTTTATCCAAACTAGGATACCCAAGTGCATCGTCCTTTATTCCTTCTTCCATTTCAACATTCATTCGCGACTGCAAGAAGAAGAGAAAGAAAATTATGAACAATTTTTTTTTATTTTTTTTTAACATTCATTCATCAAGTCAAAAAAGAGGCCGGCCGGTTAAAATAGTACTCGAGTGCAAAAAAGAATGTCCGAAAATATATACAATATAGGTACATCATAATTTAGTTCTACGAAGTACTAGTGCCGCTTAGGCTGATTGCACGGGATCAGACAAAACGTTCTTCTCTGTCTCAATAAACAACAAATCAGGTGAAACAAAACAAATGTTTTTATTACATCGTACTCTTTATGGCCAATTTTTCAGTGCGAAATTAAAGTTAAACCCGAGTTAACTCAATACATTTGGCAAGTTAACTCTAGTTTTACTGAAAAGATTGTTTTGATAATTTATCCTGCCAGTTTGTTATGTTACGATCTGCATGCATTCTCTAATAAAAAAGTGCTTCCTGGGTTAACTGTACACACAGAGTTAACTAACTCTGGGTTAAACTCACGACTAAAAAACTGGCCCTTAGTCTCGTACGCATACCACAATAAATTTTCTCTTCCATACATGATTCTCTAACCAATTATTTCGCAACCTCAGCCACAAAAACAAAAAAAAACATTCTTACAGTGTATCACGTATCCTTCAAAATTTAAGGCACGAAAGAATGGTTCAGCTTATTAAATAATCGATATAAATTCTCACATATTTTGTAATTATTTAATTCCGTAGGAATTTTGCATTGTTTCAGTTGTTTTGTTGGCAGTTTTCGAAAACATCATCTGCGTCAAAAATTCATTTGCAGAAGGTTCTTAAACACAAACACTGCAAAAGTCTTTTGTTTGAAAACCCACATGCAAATTTTATTGCATTAGCAGTGTTTTCGATAATGCAGTTTGCTAAAGTCACATGTTCGAAAACATCATCTGCGCAGCAGCTGTGCAGTAAAAAAAAATCGAGGTGACGGAAATGTTTAGCTTTTTTCCATTAAAATATTTTTGTTTTTTTTTTCTAAAAATAGCCGTGTTTTTTTGCAATCCCGAAGGGAATTGGGTGAAAAAAACGATCTCGGTGCTTAATAGTTTACGTGTTAAATGCAACAACAACTACGCCCATTCGGGTTTAGCTAAGCATGGAGAATTTTCGGTGCTGAACTTAAGCACGGAGAAAAACTGTGTTACCGGCATGAATTCCATACATGTTGTCGATAGTTTGTATGGAAACTCTATGTTTTTTCTGTGATGGCGTCGGTAATCCCCGATATCGTTTTTTTTCGACCAGAGCTTGCAAAAAAACACGGCTAATAATTATTATTATTATTAACAGCTGCAGAAAGGTTTTGAATTTGAATTTTTGTGATAAAATTTTGTATCAGGTCCATTTTATTTTGTTTATCTTTTAAGTATTCGGATACGTCAAATGCCCTTAAAAAAAGCATCAGCAGGACGATTGTATATTTGACGTTTGTAACTTCTGCATCGTAAATGACGATATTAACTTTGAATTAACGGTCGAATTTAACTTTGATTTGACGTTTTCGAAAACGGTCGTTGTCTTGTCTTTTTATGAAAGAAAAACGTTTTTCTGAAGTTTTTTTCAGTATTTCTTTAAATAAAAACCATAAGCTCAACTACTCAATACAAATTACAGACTTCATCGAATGGACCAACTCTATAGTCTTCGACTTGCTTCATTTTTATCAAAAGTAAATAATGGTTGATTTATATAATGCGTGATCAGGGTTTGACTGTTATGGTTTTGTTTGACAGTTTATCATGGAAAATCAGCGTTCTTCGAATCTTCGAAAAATGTTTTTTGTTTGGTTAGAACAACTCATCGTACACGAAAAGCGTGAAAGTCAATTTTCATGATGTGACACATGTTGTCAGAACTGCGATAAAGTGCGTTCAGGGAAAAAATTCAACTTTAATTTGAAATAAAACTTAAACGGGTAGACCGATTGGCTTAAATTTTGTTGCAGACCATTTGTATGTAATTTTCTAGAGCGAAAATTCTTATATTTCATTTAGCTCATCGAGAACAGGTAGCTGCATACAAATATATTGGTTTCTTTCAAATTTTCTCAAAATCGGCTCTAACGATTATGATTAAGCTTCACACCTGTATTGAACAAAATAAAATATAGGAAAACTCCGTTTCAGGTTTTTGCCAAAAACTCGCATTGCCGAAATAGAGATTTGATGTTTTTTTGATAAAAATGCCTTATTTTCGAGTTATTTACTTACATATCTCTTGAATGGTACGACCGATTTTGTTAAAATTGTTCCATCTAGTGCTTTTGAGTAGTTTAAACAATATTGCATTTAAAAATTTTGAAATTTTTGTTTAATTGTTTTTAATGTTTACGTAATTGTATTTAAGAATTTATATGAAACACAGAATCGATAATGAAGAACTCCTAAAATACAGAATATTTATAATTTTTTGTGTAAAAAATAATTTATAATGAACAATTGAACATCGTCTTCAAATACAAAACTGTTTAACTTGATAATTAACGAATGGCCTCTGTAATTGATTCCTGAAACTTAAGTCCATGATTTGCTTCCAAAATCGAAAAGCAAATATGGTAAATGTATCCATTTTTATAGGGTAAATGAAAAACTAATCTTTTGCTATTCTCCATCTCCAAGCTTCGACAGTATTTTGTTTTACACGGTACTAATATTTTACCCTAGCAATCAGAAAGTGACTTGGGGTACCTTGAACCCCATTCATTATTATTACAAGTAGGATGATTAATTTTGCACCTGAGTATAAATACAGACATCATACAGAAAAATTAATATGCAAGGATATTTATATGCACAGAAATCCACCTTAAAAGTCGAGGGGGTAAAAATTAAATAATAAAAACTTAATTTATATATTTTTTTTTAGTTTTTTTTGTGTTCTTTGTTTTTTTTCCATCCTTCGAGCGAGTAAAAGAAAACAACGAATAATAAAATAATTAAAAATGCAATGAAGAAATGCCGGGTTTTTGGGGAGAGCGAGTGAATGCAAAAATGAAAGGCAGACATGGCGGGTGCAAGATTGTTGAGCCAACAACGCAATGTGAAAGCTGCAAGCATTCTGTATTCATTATTTTTTTTTTTTTGAAAATAAAAAAGAACTTCAAGTACTTGGTACGTACACTATATACCTACCTACACAAGCCAAATGGATAAAAGCTGAATTAAATAAAACTTTTTTTTTTCAACTCTACTATGTCTTTTGGGCTGTGTATCTGCGTTATTTAATATTCTTTTTTTTCTATTTTGTGTATATTTACATAGTTTCGTAGGTCCAGTTCGCTTTTGGTTTTTATTCGGTTTTCTTTGTTTGAGTTCGTTCCTTCAAGGAGTTGGTTGTTCTCGTCGGCTATACGAGAAACAATATTTTTTCCTTCAACAACAACAAAAATAAAAACAAAGAAATGATGAAGAAGATGCCAAAAAACCCCAAGGGAAACGAAAATTGTGCAACTAGCTACTTTTCAAAATGATTTTTATTTTTCTCATTTAAACTGACTGCAAGTGGGTCCTTTTGTTACTCCTTAGCGGCAGGAAGTTTTGGATACAAAAAAAATCCATTCGCCAAATGAAAGACTCAAATACATTAGATTGCAGATTTAAGCATCTTATAAGTCGGTTGCGGATGACGAGTGGTTGGTAGTGTGGTATAGCCTGATGCTACTTTTGTCTTTCCCAAAAGTCTCACAGACATCGCTGCCACTACCACCACTGCCAACCGCCGCCGCCGCCCCGGCTGCCACGCAAACGACACAAACGAATCGAAGATTCTTTTTAACTCCCCCAAAAAAAAAAAAGTATAATATGTGTAAAAGGACTTCTCCTAGCACTGCTACCTCTTGACTTGAATATTTTTTTACAAGAAACTTCGGTATATCTTGCTGAAGTGTGAATTATGCAGTCTCACGAAACTATAATGTTGGCTTGGCTTGGCTGGCTGGCTGGATTGCATCATTGTAACACAATAACTAACCGCAAGCGGAAATTCCGGCGGCGAAGGAAATAGAGAAAATGGCTGGGCTGATGGGCCTGGGTGGTGAATGTGTGGTGCTGGAAATGTGTTTCTTTGAATTTGAATATGGAAATGATAGGAAATGAAAGAATTTCCTTTTTCTTCGCATCATATAGTGGCATCAACATCAGAATCATAGTGTATGGTGGTTGATGGTTGCGCTGTAGGAAATCGCTCAAAGAAGGAAAGCGAGTCGCATGAATATTATTTGTCGTGATCGTGAGCAATGTTGGCTAAGGATAGACGGCATACGACAATGACAAGCAAAAGAATGAAAGGGTTTTTTTGTGTGTTTTTTTTTTTTAAATTGATATTATACAAACATATACATCCTACCTACATAGATATGTGTTGAAATAATTTCCGATGTTGGTGTTAAACTTTTGGAATTTCTTTTTTTCTTAATCAAATGAGGAAGATGATTTCGGAAAATAGAGTAAGAGTTGTGGAAATTTTATTTAGGCTAGAAGTTTGTATTCTTTTCGTGATGGTAAATTAATTTTCCATTCCCCGCCTCGAAAAAGAATCTAGTTTTCAATAAGGCCCTGACAAGTTTTTCAATGTTACTAGCAAGGGTCTAGCAAGGGTTACAATAGGCATTCGCTAGGCCCTCACCAGTTATGAACCTTTTAGCCTCGTCAGTTAAATTCTGCCTAAGCCTTGTCAAGTAAAAACAAGATTTGTTCCACATATATTCTCCATGGTTTTTATTTCAAGAGGCACTTTTTGTTGTTGTGTTGCTTCGAAGACTTCAGTGTACTCACCACGTTTCAGCTTGCCGATAGAGATCTCTACCAAATTGTCAGTTTCAAATGACAGCAAAAACTTGGCACAATGACAGATGAAATTGGAAAGAAAAAAATAAGGGGGGCTAATTTTAATTACAAAAATCTTACTATTTTGTGCAATAAAAAGATTAAAATATTTTATATAAAGTATAAAAACATTTTTACTTGCATGTTTTCTATAAAAAAAAGGAAAAAAACAATTCGAAATATTTATTGCCTCCAAAATAAACCAAACAAATGGCTGCCTTTTAAATGTCATTGTGCCAAGAATTTTAGTTTGACATTTAAATATGAACAAGACAGAGATATATTGCTGTTTGTTAAAAAGCCCTATTAACTGGTAGTCATCCTGGTTGGTCCTGTCTACAACATAGTTCTCATAGTCCCTTCCTGCCGTTTGTGTGCATTTACATGTCGGTTTAAAAGCGTGCAGCGTCCGGTAGTGTCATCGTTTGTGATTCTGCGGTGGTGCGCTTGCTGTTGCTGATATTGGGAGATTAGGAGGTATTTAAAACACGTTTTTTCTTGTTTAAGATAGTAAAAGTTCACTAATTTCTCTAATTAACCGCAAATTATTTTTTTTTATTTTTATTTTATTTTATTATAAAACACTGACCACTAAAAAATTGAATATTTAAACTGACGTTTACTTAATGTCATTTACTTAGGTGTGTGTGTGTGTAAGTATGTGTGAAAGGCTGAAGGTATGTTCAGTGAGGCTGTTCAGAATAGTTTAGAACAGAAAAGAACAAGTGCAATGAGAAATTTTCTTTTCTAAACTATTCTGGCTTGCTGTTCTGTGCTGTGAGTATTTGTTTGCACTTGCTTTTTAGGTAGAACAACTTAGAACAGATTTCTGATAAATGTCAAAATCAGTTGCGATTCTGTCTTATTCCGTTTTGTCTGCAGTTGCGATTTTACTACTTTACACACCGATTCACAGTTATTCTTTGAATAAACGTTCTCAGCGAGGCACTAATAGGGGCCTGTCATGTTTTCCTCTTCCATGTTTTCCTTACCGAAAACTTGCGACTTACTCAGACCAGACTATAGGTACCACTGGGTTTAAAGATGTCAATATGATAACTTTAAAAGCCTCATATTCTGATTAGCGTGTGCCCTTAAAGCGGCCCTTATATTTCCAGAAAAAAGGTTGTCAGACTAGGGCAAGGTGCGCATTGTGATGTCATAAATTTGAATCTCTGGAACTTTCTTAGTGGAAGGGCGAATCAAAATTAGAGGCAATATCCATAGTCGATAGATTTTTTTAACACGCACAAAGCAGCATTTGTCAGAAATAACTGTTTAGTTGATTTTCAGTTGATTCAGAATTAAATTCCCAAAATCTTTAAGTTAACTCTGTTTTTAATCGAGGTTTAAATTAATGGAACAAAGTTTCAAGAGATAATTCCGGTTTTAACTCGAAAACTACGATGCACTTGAATACTGAACAATTGACCCAAACATTAAAGGTTGATCCCCCAATAAAAAACTGTTTCATGAATTTAATTTATTTGCAGGATTTACGAACTTTATGCTTAACTATAACCGCCATATTATTCACTCGATACATCCAAATTTAAACTTAAATCCAGATAAATTTACATTTGAATTTGAATGATTTACATCCAGATTTAAGTTTTAATCTGGATGTATTGATTAAATAATATGGCCGTAAGAGTTGAATCTTCACCGTTAAACTGGACCCTAAAGCTTTAGATCCATTATTACCATAGCTTTGTTTTCATTGTTAGAAATCTTCTTTTTGTGTCACATATAAAATTGTTCTCTTTATTTTTTTCTCCGTTTAACATAATCTTTCATTCATCTTTCAACAATTCCATTTTTTTCAATAGGTGGATCTAGACCATGAATGAAAGAATACAAGATTGCGCTATTTGTTACCTCATTGGAGACAAATGATATGTAAACAAATATGGCCGCCAGTAGTTAATGGTTTTTTCGGTTGTGTTTTTTTCTTTCGAGCGAGTTTAGTAGATTAAAAAAACAAAGTTTTCGTTTAAAAATACAAATATAAATACCGAATAAATATTTTTCTTTTGAAATAATGGTTTTTTTCATTTAAAATAAATCGCCAAAAAGCAAATGCAGCGGCAATATGTAAAATAGAATAGATAATTCAGAACTTGTGCACTTTTTCTACACTATACTTCACTTTTAATTAATTAGAATTAAAACAATTAAATAAATATTCAAGTTAGAAACTTTTCCCGGCTTTATCTAGTAGGAAAAAATCATTTTTTGTCTCCGATTGCGCCATACGAGCTGTCAAAAATTACAACAACAAAGCGAAAAAATGAAATGGCGTAATCTTGTATTCTTTCATTCATGGATCTAGGCACTAATTAAGGGATATTTGAAAAGTGATAATGTATTTTTATTTATTGTAGTAGCCGTGGCGTGATGGTTAGTGCGTCGTCGGACTGTTATGCCGGACGTCTAGGTTCGATCCCCAGGTTTGCCACCTAATATTTTTTTTAAATAAAACGACTACTGCCTCTTGCGAGGAATTGATTAAACCTCCACGAGTATCTCCTGTCAAAGAAAAATGCCGCTCACTAGGCCCTTGTTCTTCGTAAGCTGTTGTGCCACCAAATTTAATTTAATTTTAATGATAGGATTTCGTCAAATGACGAAGTTTTTTTTTTAAATTATTTTCTTGGTAATAATCTCCACTGTTCCACATCATATCTGTAACGTTAGGTAAGGTAATCATCGCGCAATCATTATAAAGGTATAAGTATTTTAAAGCCGCACCAAAGTAAATTATATATCAATCTCCAGATAAATAAATATATTTCACAAAAACCAAAAAAAAAAAAAAAAAAAAAAACTTCAAATTACATTACAGTTCCGCCAAAATTGAGTCCATTTCAAACATCAATACTTCAACTTAATATGGGAGATCGTGCCTCTTTGACATGTTCCGTTGTCAAAGGTGATCTACCAATAACAATAACCTGGCGCAAGGACAATCGTCTCATCGATCCATCACAACATATGTCAGTGAAACAAGTCGATCAATACAATAGTATATTGGTGATAGAAAATTTGGGCTCCGATCATACTGGCAATTACTCGTGTGTTGTGCGAAATCTTGCTGCCGAAGTGGAAAATTCACAGGCTCTTCTGGTCAATGGTAACGAGACATGGATAACTTCTTCTTCTTCATTCTACTCCATTAAAACACTCGTCATAATAGTTTATTTTTATTTTTAATTTTTATTTTTTTTTGTATACAAACACACTCAAAAACAAACCAACAAAAAAATTAGGATGTTAATTTTTTGAATTCAACTTAAAATTTTTTATTTTAGTTTATGAAACTTTTTTAGAATTTTACTGTTGAAAGTTTATAATTTTTCTTTAGAGAAAAATATTTATGATTTATGTTTTTTCTTTATATAAATATATAAATATTTCATTTAGAGAGAATGCTATTTTCCACTATTTCTATATAAAGTACATAAATATTTCATTCTCTTCTATATTTCACCCTTTTAATATTTTCAAAAAAAAAAATTAAATGATTGTGTGTTCTTTGGAAACGTTTTCTTCTTAAGTAAAAATTAAAAAAAAAATATTATATACATTTATAAAATATATTTAATTTTCTGTGTATGTTTCAAGTGTGAAAATATTTAGTAGATAATTTAAGTTTAATTATTTTTTAAATTTTTTTTATTCTTAAAGTTCGTATAAGAGTATCTAATGTAAATATATAAATATTAAAAAAATTAACTTACTTCAATTAGAACTGCAACTTACTGGATTGGAGAAAAAAATCGCACGAAATATAGAAATGGAAAATGCAAAAAAAAAAAAAAAATAAATGTTACCAACACGGAAATAAGAAAGCAAATGATTGAAAAGAAAATGAAATGAAAAAATCTCTTTTTCTCTCTTTGAATGTATAATGTTGATGATGGAGATGATGATGATTATGATGATGATGATGATGATGAATCCTTGTTGTGTTTTATGTTTGTATTTTGTTTTTTATTTCAATTTGTGTTATCCGTTTGTTTCGTCTTGTATTCCATTACAGTACCTCCTATTATAGAGCCATTTTCATTCCAAGACGGACTGGCTGAGGGTATGCGAACGCGTACTGTTTGTGGGGTATCTAGGGGTGATCCTCCTCTAACCTTACGTTGGCTCAAGGATGGTGAGCCATTGCCCGCACTCTTGGGCGCCAATGTTACAATGTTAGATCAATATTCCTCACTCCTTAGTATTCCCTCCTTATCGGCGACACACTCCGGTGAATACACATGTGTGGCTACTAATCCAGCAGCCGAAATCAAATACACAGCTCAGCTGCAGGTTAAAGGTATAGTATATGAAAAGAGAAACACTTGAAATACACAAATATATAATTATCAAAAACAAAAACTATAACACTCCACCCCTAACCCATAACTATAAACACACACCTACATTAAATCACATTAAAATTAACACTAAGAAAGGGAAAATAAATTAATTTGAAATTATTTTATTTCAAAATCCAGCTTCTTATTGTCCCAAACCCGGGTTTTTTAACTTTATTATTATTTTGATTTATTTTTTTTTCTCTCTCAATAACCTCCTCTGTACTTTTTTTTTCCTTATTGAATTTTTATACGAAAAAATTAAAACATAATAATGCTTCTTATATAAATTATACCTCTCTCAACCAGTAATTGAGATTTTGTTTATAATTTTTGAATAAAAAAACAAAACTAATTTTTGAATAAACGTGAACAAAAACTATGAAAAAAAAATTTAAATTTATATATATATAAAAAAAATGTGTCCTCCCCATCCCAGTTGCTTTGGCACGCAGTGGGTTTTTGCGGCAGATCACCAGGTAACCTATTTGCACTGCTTACATTTTTTTTATGTTTTTAGTTTAAAATTATTATTTTTAATTTTTTTTTTTTAAGTTTTTAATTTAAAATTATTATTTATTTTAATTTTTATTTTATTTGTTTCTTCATTTTAAACGTGTATTTTATTGAATTTCTAAATATTAAATTAATAAATGAGCTATTAATTGAAGCTTTCGAGATTTGTGCTATTAGTGTTTAGCACATTTACACAGTTACTTAGTCCCCTTTCACACAAGGCAACTGTGTTGCCGGCAACAATTAGTTCATTGGCGAGAAGGGCAGGAAGAAAGAGGGGGAAACGAAATCTCCCCGATCAACAAATTCAGGAGATTTTTTGACGTTTCTCTTCACACTACGTTTGTGTGCGTTCAACCAAGGTAGTTTAAGAGGAAAATAAAAAAAATCTCCAGGTTTTTGTTGCTTGCGTGTGTATTAGAGGGAGATGTGTGTATAGGAGATTTAAAGAAAACGTCAAAAAAATCTCCAGCAACTAGTATCTTCGTGTGAAAGGGGAATTACTTATTGTATACTGTGACGCTTTTTGAGCCAGCTACCGAGAATATTATCTGGGAATGTTCGAAATGGAAATGAAAAGATATTGTCACTATATTGTTTATGGTAGTTAGACCTCTATTGACGTGAGTAAAAGAACAAAATGGCTGATTCAAAATTATAATGATAAATGGCTAATGGATTCGTGTTGGGCATTCCCGAAAAAATATTGTTTGCACCAAAAATTAAGGAACTATAGTTCGTTTTGAACAAAACAAAAAAAAACAATATAACAGTTTTCAACCCCTTCTTCCCTTCCAAGGCTGACTGACAAACCATCAGCTTATGGTATGGATTTCATTAATTGCGTTCATCTGACATATATCTGTGTATATCTGACGAAAAAGAAGAACGAATGAATCAAAATTATTGCACTTGATATTTTAAAAGTTTTTGGTAGTGCATGCCACCAGGAATCTTTATCAAAAATGCATGGATGGAAATGGAATCTCTTTTTTGTTGGATTTTAAATAACCTTTCGAACCGCTCAGCACAAGTTCTATTGGAGGGTTACAAATTAGAAAATCTATTAAAATATATCGAGCCCTTTCCGCCAAATTACCGTAAGCGACAAAAACAAAAAGTATCGTAAGCGACATTTTGTTTGCTCAGCAATAAAACCAATTAGTCCAAATTTCAGCATTAAACATTATTAACAATACTGTTATTGATAGATAACAAAAGGTCCGATTGCTTTTGGTGCACAGGAAAGAATGAAATAATTAACTTTATGTGACAGTATGAAAATGTCGCTTTCGATAATTTGGCGGAAAGGGGTCGATATGCTTGTGTGCCGCAGGGCTCTGTTTTGTCTCCCACTCTTTTTTTGGAATATATATTTTGTCTGAAACTTCTTTTCAATTCAATCTATTTGCAGAAATTTAAAGTTAACATTTTCTGTCTGCAAAGAATAAGTAAATTCATCAAAATCATAACTGTTTCTGAGCGGCTCTTATATTCTGCTTAATTGCTTCGACTAATAAATCAAAACGGAACTTTTTTATGCATTTGACCATTTTAATATACCTAATGAATCAATTCTATGTCAACTGCAACAATTTTCTTCATTTCCAACACAAATTTTATACATCACTAAAAATTATAACAGTTTTTAATAATTTCCATAATAAAATATTAAAGTGTTTTATTATATCAACATAAAAAGTAAAACAAAAAAAAAAAACTGACAACATTATGTTTCCTCTGAATGCACTGCCCAGGCACACAAGAAAGTTAGCTTTTTTTTCAATTTTATTCTTCGACTATTGAAATAATAATTTCAGCTATAAACTTCGACTGTCGTCACCAACATTGTGAAAAATATTTCCATTTTATTGAAAGCAATATCCCGTAGCAACGATATTTCTTTATAGCATCGCATCGCTATATACCAGAGCACAAAAACTCTGTCTCAGCAATAAGCGCGTGATCATGAAAGGAATATTATTATAATTCGCCCAACCACTTTTAAAGTTGATTTTTTTTTTTTTTTTTTTTTTTTTGTTCGCGTCCTGAATTTCTCGCTCCATTGTATGCGACATCGTGGTTCTGTCCCACAAGTGCCATCGCAGTCAAGGATTTTGATTAAACCACTAAATCAAATGATGATATCCCTCCTGTCAAAACTCTATGGCTTCCCTATAACCCCCATTCTAAATACGCCATTTTATATAAATTTCTCCATCAATAAATATTTAATTGGTCAAATTAAAATGGCTGCCATTTGCAGCAGCAACAGCAGGATGTAGCAACAACAGCAACACTGACTATGGGTTTTGAAGTTGCTGAGGGTATGAGAAACCGAGAATCTGCCATCAAAAACAGATTATATATCTGGCTTTTTTTTTATCAATATGGTTTTTTGTTTGTTAGATGTGATGCAAATTATATGTATAGATAAAAATATTATTATTATCGCGCGATGATGGCATAAAGGGAGTTATTTCCACAATTCATAAAGAATTGCACCAAAATTAGGTCATTGAGATGTATGGTATCACAGGAATGGACTTTCAATGCGAGACAAAAAGGGCCTCATGTCTGAAGTTTGCATTGCATTTCGTATGAGTTACATGCTTAGAAGGTTTTTTCCAAACCAATTTTTTGTCTTTGGCATTTTAGTCCAGTCAACCAAGGAAAAAATATTCTTTCACCTGGAAATAAATCCAACAGTTTTGAAACTTGGCATACGTATTAAGAGTCTCCTAACTGGCTGAACAGAATGATGACGGAGACGGAACTGGAGCCGGAGCTGGAATAGCTGTCAAAATATTGAATACACCCAAATTCAATGTTTCGAACACAACGGAAGAGTTCACCAACTTTTAACTTTTCACGTACGGCACTTTTGACGTTTCAATTTGTATGAAGAAAAAAAAACAACTTTTTGGGTCGGAAATAAATATTGTGGTTATTTGTATCGCGAAATAAATTATTTAAAAATTATTGGAAACAAAAAAATGTGAATTCTGAGCTCGTACAATAGAATATTCTTTTGTTTTTCTTCAACAAAATACATTCAAAGCTGTACAGCTGCATTGTGGACAGGTAAAAAAAATAACGTACGACACTTTTTGACAGCTCTTCCAGTTCCGTCTGCGGCTCCAGTTTCGTCATTCTATTCTGTTCAGGCAGTAATGATGAAGTGTACAAAGTACCCATCAATCTGAGGCGAGCTCTAGCGGCAGGAAAGTTTAACATGTTGTGTTTTTCGTGTTTAACTTAGAAACTGATACTCTGATACAAAAAAATTGTTTATAAAATTCTCTACAAAATTTATTATGGCCAAAGTTTTCATATCTGTCGTATTTATAAAGTTATTTGACGCCTAAAATTTATATTTTTTTAAGTTTCCTAAAAACAGCTACATTTTACATTTCAGGAGTGGAGGCGTTATTATACCAAATTTGGTTTATATACAAACAAAAATTGTTTTAATTGAAAAATTGTTTTATCGAAAAGGTGAAAGAAATAAATTTAAGAATTGTCATTTTATCAACTTGGAAGTTGAATTTCGTGAGCCGTATTCATCATAGTCACTTTTAAACTGTCGCTAAGTTAAAAGTTGGTTTAATTGAAATTTAAGACATTTATTGTAATTTTTCTAGTTTATTGTTCTAATATTTAATAATACAAAAAATATTTAAAGTCCAATAATTTAATAAACTTCTATTTTGATAATTAGATACAAAATCAAACTTGTAGATTGGAGTTATATTCATTGATCTAATAGGTCCTAAACTGAGTTTTACGACTATGAATACGCGCCTGTGCGTTTAAAAATAGACGTTAAAAAAATTATACTTACATTCTGAGAAAATGCATAAATTAAGTAAAAAAGAATTTTAAATAAAGTTTCAAGAGCCTCGATTTAATTTTCCTACTCATTCCGACCCTGCTGGTATTAACACTTGTTTCATAAACAGAAGCAGGAGATGATTGAGATGATTTGAGAAGTATGATATTATACTCCCCTTTAATTATTAAAATTGCATCTCCTTCCCCAACATGCAAATTCATTCATTCAACACATAACAATTATACACATTCAAAAAATGAAAACAGTCCGGTCGTCAACGACAGGATGTTGTTATTGACTATTTATTGCTATTTCCGAATTAAAATATCCATTAATGCAAGGTAAATTCAATTTAATAATAATAAAAATTGAAAAAAAAAAATCAAACAGTGAGAGAAATCAAATACGAAAAAACAACCTACGTAATTATTATTGATAATTAATAATTTTTAATAAATAAATATGTTAATTAATTCGTATGTAGGAGCGAGTTTTTATATAATATATAGGTTCATATAAAATGTAAATAAAACGAATATAAGGTTTTCAAGATTTGTTTTTCTGTTTTAATGGACAAAAAACCACAGCAAACAATTTGTATGTTTATTTTTAATTAAAGTATATAATGAAATAAGTTCCAATACATACATATGTAGGATTATTATTATTATATTAAAGAGAATTTTATAAAATTTGAAATAGTATTACCCAATTTTTCAGAACATCTCACATTTTAAAAAAATATGTTTTTTGTTTAATGTGCTGCAGTAAAGCTTTGATTAGGAGAGGACAGACACAGAGAACTTTCTTTTTTAAACGTTAACAAAGTTATTTTTCCAAAAAGCTAAATAGAATAATAAAAGCCTCAATTTTACTCCTCAAATAATATTATTGTCTAACTAACGTGTTCATGATTATTTTCCAAGGGAAGAAATTAAAATGTATTGTTTTTTAATTAAAGTTTATAAAAAAAAAATTATAAAAAATGGCTTTGCATAATAGAGAGTTCAAACATGTATATCGACAAAATATAACCAAGTGGTGTTCTGTGCAATTTAAGTTTTGTAAATATTCGAATTCAAACAGTCAAAAATATTTTTCAAAAAGCAGGAACAATATTCCACTGTGTCCCCTATAGAACATTCATCCGATTATTTTTTTGTTTTTGTTGCAGGGACATACCTATAAAGGACCAAGAGCACTTCTTACGAACTTTTAACTATATATACCTATGTATATTTAAGCCTTAAAGTATGTGGTGATAAAATTTGAGCCTTTTTTCTTTGTTCTTGGTCATCTGTGCCCCTTCTCTCCTTATATTTAATTGATTAACGAACTTAAAGTAGTAGCCGTGGCGTGATGGTTAGTGCGATGGGCTGTCATGCCGGAGGTCTAAGGTTCGATCCCCAGCCTCGACACCTATTTATTTAAAAGAAAAAACGGCTACTGCCTCTTGCGAGAAAAGTCACAGAAAAGTGCCGCTCGTTAGCCGTTCGGATTCGGCAAAAAACTGTAGGTCCCCTCCATTCCTGCAGACACGCACACAGGAATGGTTGAGAGTTGTAAGTCACTAGGCCCTAGTTCTTCATGAGCTGTTGTGCCATAAAATTTATTTTTATTTATTTATAACGAGCTTAAAGAAAATGTAAAAAAAAAATATAAAAATTATTTTCTAATTTGTATAACAAAATGCAGCGAAAAAAAAACAAAATTTTGTTAAATATTATACAGATTCGGGACTATAAAAGGAAATTTCAATGCAAAGTTACTCCTACTCCCGAAATAAAATTGATTGATATTGATGCTAGAAGCTTCAGTAATGGATTGGAGGGGAACAATTAATGTAGTGGGTATTTCATCGAATAGCTATTTTCTTTAAAGATTTAATAAGTTTGAATTCTATCATAATTTTTATTAAATTCCATCGATTTCTCCTACAAATTTTTGTAGGAAGGAAACGCAAGGAAACAAAATCGTAAGAGATTTTCTGTAGTTTCTTTTTAAAGTTTCTTGGTCCGGGGCAATTTCATTCACCCTTGTTACCTTGTGCCCTTCTCGCCTAAAATTTGAAAGTTGAGAGCGTATTGAAAACAAATAAAGTCTTATCAGAAGTTTGAATGGATAAAGTTTAATAGTTTAGCTCGGGGCGTAATGGTTAGTTCGATGGACTGTCATGCCGTAGGTCTGAGTTCAATTCCCAGTGTCTTTCACCTAAAAATAGAAATAATATCCGAGTTTGCAAATTAATACACATCGATCAAATCTCGAACCATGGAAGGTCGTGGAAGGTGAACCAATAATGATAGTTTTCCATATCCTTGAACAAACATGGCTAAAGCTTTTTTGAGGAAGGATCTTACGGGAATAAGTTCGAGAATTTTGTAGACCAGCGTTTTATAAAACTTCTTTTTTTTCTCAAAATCCGTTCTCAAAATCAATAAAAGATAGGTTATCCAACGGTCAATTCCCGTACTATTAGGTATGAATACCTAAAAAAAAAATAAGGTCTTATTTTATCTAGGCCCATTTGCTGAAACGAAACTTAAATTTTTATGTTCTACTTTTTCCTCAGCGTAAACTGTCACATAAGCTCTTATGTTGAACTTAAATATTTATGTTTCGTTTCAGCTAATGGACCTAGATAAAATAAGACCTTATTTTTTTTTTAGGTATTCATTGCTCATAATATAATTTTGTCTAACGGCCATATTATTGACTTTTTTAAAGCCAGTTTTACTGAAAAACTAGTTCTATAGAGGTTTCAAGATTTAAGTTTTTCAAAAACAATTATTGAATTGATTTAGATGTCAAAATATGTACGTATAAATATTTTGATTTAGATATCAAAGTAATAATAATTTTTGAGAAAATTAAAAGGGGTTAGAACAAGTTTTTCCGTAAAACTAGCTTTGAAGGAAGTCAATTATATGGCCGTAATTGTTTTTATTCTTCGATTTAAATAAAAAAAAACTATGAATACACGTGTTTTCATTTCTCTTTTAACATTGTTTTTATTTATTTTAAAATTTTACTTTATATTTAAAAAAAAAAAATATTTTTAAAAATTACTTTTAAGTTAAAATTAAATTTTCTGTTGCACCCTTATAAGCTTTATGCATGATCTGTGTAAATTTTTAGCTATCCATTAGTACCGCTAACGCAAAAAAAAAAAGAACGAACAACTACCGGAGTAGATCCAGAAATAAAAACAATACCAAAATCCATCCCTTATCATCGTTGAGTTCTATTTCTGAGCTTTTGACATTTCGTATATATCTTTTCCTAAAAATGCTCGCCCTTCTCTACTTCTGTATAAAAAAAAAACTGCTTAAGTCTGAGACACCTTTTGAAACATCAAAAAAAAACAGCCAACTTATCTGTGCTTTAATATTGTTTTTTTTTTTTTTAAAGACATCGATTCTGTTCTTAAAAAAACAATGAAATGGAATCTTTTCTTTAAATTATTATAAACCATCCGCCTTTTTTCCATCTACTGCTGAATACCATCATATTTGCTGTATTGATCGAACCAAAATTCCAAAACTCTCTGCCTTTACTTTTTAAATTACCAAAAACTAAAGTATCTCTGTTTTGAAAGCTTCGCAATCCCCCGCCAGTGTTTGTAAATATTATATTATTAAAATCCATCAAAAATTTGTATATTTTGTTTTAACTCTTGTATTAATATTAGAAAAAATGCCTCTTGTTTTTTTGTGATTTTGTGTGTATTTTTCAATAGTTATATTTGAATGGCTTGAATCTCAAAGGAATGCAGAATTTTTTTAATTAGTTTCTTGCACTGATACTCTTTTCTTTGCCAATGAATTACATTTTTTTCTCTCATCAGCAACCCTAGTTAGTTAATTATACACAATTTTGTATATAATTTTTATTTTTGGTTTATTATTTATGCTTTTCAATCAAAATTTTTTAATTGGAAAAGAAAAAAATATGGCAAACAAATATAATTTTCTTTTTGTGTAATGCCATTGTGTGCAAGGATTTTTTTGTTTTTGTTTTTCAACTTTAATTTCTGAACCTAACTTGAGAAACTTTTTCTTTGCAAATTCAAAGTAAATATATATATTTTCAGAAAAAAATAAAATAACAAGCTTTTATCCATGATGCTTTTTACATATATATCCTTATAAGCAGCTTTAGCTTAGTTTTTTGTTTTTTTTGTTATCTTATTTAAAAACTGCTTATTTAAAGACATAATCCTGCTTAGCGAAGTGTTGATTGGATAGTTGAATTAGTAAAAAAAAAAAAGTGTGAATTTTTATAGCTTAATTTTGTTTCGACCTATCTAGCTGATTTAACTATTCAATCTGACCCAGTTTTTCTGAATCGTTACAGTGGTGATCAAGTATATTTTTAAAATGCTTTATTGCTTTGTAAAAGAATGCATGTGATGTCCCTCTCCTCTATCAAGACAAATAATATATTTTACACGAAAATCTGTGGTAAATTTTTTTTTTACAAAAATATGTGTGTATAAATCTAAATTTAAAATAAATAGAAACAAGAATAACATTAATTAAAATATTTTTATATTTTTTGGTATTTATGACGGCATTTAAAACAATTTTCTCAGAAAAAATTTGACTATAGCATTAAAAAAAAAATTGGAAATAGAGTCCATTATACCAATTTCCATAATAAGGGCATAATCTCTTCTATTTTTTGTTTAACTTATTAAGATAGAGCTTTTTTTATGAGTATTACAAAAGAACACCAAAAATGTTTCAACGATATATCGTCGGTTCGGAAGAAAAACGACACATCTCAACAAATCTCATTTTTCAAAATATAGGCAACTGAAAATTGAATGAAAATTTGAATTTCAATTAATCTGCCATAAAATATCAAGAACACTCAATAGTTCATTAAGTTCCAAATATTGTAGTAGACACCGGCATTTTCCCAATTGATAATTGTTCTTTTATTCACAAAAGTGCAATGCTAGCTCAAAAATTTAATTTATTGAGTTGTGTCTTCCGAACCGTCGATTTGAAGAAGCCAATTAATTAGCTCTTAACCTCATTTTTTTGGCGGCTTCAAATAGATTCATTGCACATCACTTTTCACTAAATAAAGAAAAAAACAGATTTAAGTGGCTACAGGCAACGTGTTTTTGACGTGTTACTCAAAAACATTTATTCACAAATAATATCACATGGACTTCAAAGTTTTTGAAGTGATAATAACGTCATTGTCTGAATGTTTTTCATGAGCTAAATTAAGTTTTTTTCGTGTACTATCCAAAACTACGAATTTCTACGAATTTTCAGCGAAAATACTTCAAAGTTCATATAAAAAAAAATAAAAACTGTAGAAATTCTTAGGTTTGGACAGTACACGAGGAAAGCTATTATGTATATCTGCACTGAAATAAAAAAAAACCTAATTTTTGGGGTTTCATTAAAACAATATGGAAGAATTGTTTTCAGAAAATTTTGTAACAATTCCTGAGATAGTGATTTCTTCAAAATTTAGTGTAAATCACTCAAATAGTTTTTTTTCTTTTTTAAAATATTTTTATTGAAAATTATGTTTGTCAAAATATAGAGTTTTAAAAAATTAACATGGTCAAGTGAAGAGTAAGAACTAAATAAGAATTTTTTGGATAGGAAAAAAGATACTAAAAACATTTAACCTGATTTGAATCCTGTAAAGTTAAAAAAAAACAAAACCTTTTAAACTCTTAGTCGGGAATATCACCAAAACCTAACCTGATCAGCTTCAAGTTTATCACATGCAAAATGTTCGATAAAATTAAGTTTAGTTTCTCTGACAAAATTTAGTTGACATGAGTAAATTGAGAAAATTAAGGAAAATTATATCAAAACTACGTCCATATATTTTCCATTTGTTTGATACTTAATAAGTTTATACATTTGTACATTATGTACCTATCCTAAGAAAATTATTTTCATACAAAAGTATTATTAATTCTGAACCTATATCAAAGAATAAATAGTTCAGGGGGGCGTATACGTACTTTTTTTCATATATTAATAAATGCGATTTTTAATTTTAAAAAAATCAGTTTTTTAAAGAGGTTAAATTATTTGAAATATGTATGAA
The DNA here is from genome assembly GCA_947049315.1 of Epistrophella euchroma. Taxonomy (NCBI): domain Eukaryota; kingdom Metazoa; phylum Arthropoda; class Insecta; order Diptera; family Syrphidae; genus Epistrophella; species Epistrophella euchroma. Next base: position 36,776,073 of record OX346247.1, on the reverse strand, counting down.
GAATACCATACACGGAATATTTGCGCTTAATTTGCAGAACTGGTACAAACAAATAAAGTCACAAAATTGTTATAAAGGGAGACTGTGTTCATTAATTGTCCATAGGATTTTTCTTACTAAATACATTTTTTTTTAGGAATATAATTAGAAAACTATTTTATTATTTTGGCAAAAAAAAAGTTCTGAAAGGTCAGAAAATGGTCGTAAAAATTTAAATATTTTCATTTTCAGTATTTTGAAGGTTTTATCACTTCGTTATTAGATGCAGTGCAAATTTAAACATCTACATTACTTTATTATTTTAAAATAAAAGATAAAAACTTTTATAAAATTATAAATATAAATATTTATTGAACTTAAACTATATCACAACTTTTTAAAGTTCCATCTTCTTGTTCGATTTGTATTTCTTTTTTATCCTCAAAATAAATAAATATTTATATTTATAATTTATAAAAGTTTTTATCTTTTATTTCATATATTCACGCAACTTGGAGACCAACACTTACTATGAATTTTATTATTTTCTTTATAAAAAGGAAACTATTTGGAATAAATTATTATTTACATATTTTAACTTGTCAAAAAATATGAGCAAATGACTTTATAGAAAAGCTTTATAAAGTTATGTACGAAGGAATAGCCTTGAAAATTTGTACTTTCGGTACTTAAACTAAATACAAGCCTTATAAAAATAACAACTTCAAATTGAAAAATTGGACATATCAACATCAGTATAATTTTTTTTGGTAAAAATAAAGTGCTCACAATAAAGTTTTAACAATTTATACAAAAACATTTTTATCGCCAAACAACTATTGAAACTAATAAATAGACATTTTACGACCATTTTCTGACTTCTTGTTTTTTTTTTTTTTACTATCCAAATGAGATTCCAGTATTCTACGGTGTTTATCAAATAAATACGCCTTGTCTTTATCTTAGTACTGACCACCGAAAGCCTAATTCAAATGTTAAAATTCTGTTGTATGTAGGTAGGTGAATTGAAGAAATTCCAAAATAAGTAGGGTTAGTAAGTTTTAAGGTCCGATTTTTTTTATAAACTAAACTAATGGAAAAAAATTATATAAAATATTAAAATAAAAAAACATAAAATACATACAAATTTAGGCAAAATAATTTCTGTTGCTATTATTTACACCGTTTTTGCAAAGTTATGAATTTAAGTAAACAAATTCTAGCATAAATAAACAAATCTACAGTTTTGGCAATTTTTTCAAATAAATTTAAATCTTCGTAGATAACTCTCTCAACTATTATGACAACTCCAAATTATTTTATTTTCTATTTTACAAATGTGTCTACCTTTAGGCTAAGCACGCACTTGCGATTTCGATCGCGCAAAATAGAACAAATGAGTTTCAATGTAAGTGACCGCACTTGTGACCGAGAAACTGCGACTGAAATTTGTTTCATTTTTCGAGCGACGCGATTGTCGCAAAATAAAATGAAACAACTGCAATTACATATTTGTGACCGCACTTGCGATTGAAATTTCTGCGAATTAAAAATCGTAGTCGCGGAAAGAAAAAAACATGCACGCACTTGCGATTGTCAGTCGCACGATTTTTCAGTCGCAAAAAATAAAACACATGGTTTTTAATGTGAGTGCACGCACATGCGACTGAAGAAGCGCGGTGCTTAGAAAAATGAAACAGGTTCCATTTTTAAAGCGACTTTTCAGTCGCAACGACCTTAAATCGCAAGTGCGTGCACAGCCATTAAAAGATGTATGTTGCATTTGATAGCGATTAAAAATCTTGCGACTACAAATCGCAAGTACGTGCACAGCAAAAAATTGTTGCGATCGCGATTTTTTAATCGCAACGATTTTAAGTCGCAAGTGCGTGCCTAGCCTTAATATAATAAATAAAAACATTTAAATATCACCACTGTATATATTTAAATAAAAATACAGTTAAACTAAAAATAAAGTATGTCTTATCACAAGAACAATAAAATAAACAAAAAATGTTCACTCTACGTAATGTAAAATAATTTTAGTTATTTTTTTTTTAAACTTTTTAAATTACTTGTATAATAAATCGTTGCACACAGTTTTTGTTTTTGATTTTGTGTAAAATAAGTTTGAATATAAATATTTTTGCAATAAAAAAAATCAATCCAATTGGACTTAATTATAAAATGTTATGTTTGTTCCGTTTTTTTTTGTTTTTGATCGAATTATGAAACATATTTTTTGTTTTGCATAAAAATATAAATATTCATTATGACCTAGATTATATAATAATTAAAATAAAATTAACATCAAATTTCCAAAAACCCCCACCTCTAGACGTTTTAATACCTCTTTTACTCAAGCCATTTATTTTCTATTCCCACTTCAAAAAAAAATCGGAAAACAATGAAATAAAAAAAAAAACAAAAACAACGAAACAACAGTTCCGCCACGTTGGATTGTTGAACCAGCCGACGTAAATGTGGAACGAAATCGACACATTATGTTGCACTGTCAGGCACAGGGTGTACCTACCCCGAGTATTGTTTGGAAAAAAGCGACAGGTACGGATGAGAGATGCTTTCCGGTCCAGTAGATCTACAAAATTATATCATGTTGCATACATTGTTCTCTCTGCTTTTTGTGTATTTTGCGCATATAGGTAGCAAATCAGGGGAATACGAGGAAGTAAGGGAGCGGCCATTCACCAAATTACTCGGAAATGGGTCGCTGTTGCTGCAACACGTAAAGGAGGACCGTGAGGGGTTCTACCTGTGTCAGGCGAATAATGGCATCGGCACTGGTATTGGAAAGGTCATTCAGCTTAAAGTTAATTGTGAGTATTCCATGCGAGAAGGACATCTTTCTGTGCCTATACTGAATCTACACATATTCGTACTGGGTGTGATGTATTTCGTTTTGTATTTTGTGTTTTGCAGCTTCTCCCTATTTTTCATCTACATCGAGGTCAGTGACAGTGAAAAAGGGTGATACTGCTTTGCTGCAGTGCTCGGTCAGTGGAGACAAGCCAATCAATATTGTTTGGATGAGGTCCGGAAAGAATACCCTGAATCCGTCGACTAACTACAAGTGAGTTTTGTTGCTGCTTTTGTATGGTAACCTTGTAATTTAATCGGTTGCATGGGTAATAGAATTTCGGTGAAGCAGGAAGCTACTCCAGACGGAGTGTCAGCCGAGTTGCAAATCCGCAGTGTCGAAGCAAGTGATAGTGGGCCGTATTTCTGCCGTGCCAGTAATTTATATGGCAACGACCAGCAGTTGGTTCAGTTACAAGTCCAAGAGCCACCCCAAGCTCCGACTGTATTAGAGGCAGCCATGGTGTCCAGTAGATCGGTTAATTTAAAATGGCAACCTCGGAACACAAACACTGCAGAGGTGTCGAAGTATATTGTGGAATTCAAGGAATTAGACCGTAAGTGTGAGTTTGGTATAAACGATTGAAAGCTTATTGATTACAAATTGCTATTTCAGCCCTTTTCATAGAGCAATGGCAGCAAATGGAAGTCACAGACCCACCGCAATTTACGGCATTGATTGAGAATTTGAAACCAGCGACGCGTTATTCCTTTCGCATAATTGCCGAGGGAACTGCTGGTCGTAGTGCTCCAAGTCAAGAGTTAACAATAAAAACTGAACCACAGAGACCAGCGGGACCACCTCTAAATCTCTCTGTAAGACCATTATCTTCTACTGAGCTTCTAGTGAGTTGGGTTGCTCCACTTGTTGAGCTACGGCATGGCGATATTCAAGGCTACAATGTAGGATATAAGCTCTCAAGCTCTGGTAGCTCGTCGTTTAATTTCACTTCAGTTTCTGGCGATGGGGAGGGTGGAACGGGAGAACTGCTATTGGGTGGTCTCCAAAAATACGCACGGTACAATATTGTCATCCAGGCATTCAATCAGGTCGGACCGGGACCTCTTTCTGAACCGGTCTCTGCACAAACGATGGAAGATGGTAAGACTCTCTAAACCGCTATGGCTTAGTTTTGTATTAATTTGTTTCACTTTAGTTCCTAGCCGCCCACCGGACGACATTCGCTGTGCGGCCCTTACCTCACAATCACTTCAAGTTTCCTGGCAACCACCACCAATCTACCACACTAATGGACTACTTCAAGGCTACAAGCTTCTATTCGAACCAATTTTAGATGATTTTTCACCATCTAAAGACGAGGTGGAAAGCCGTAAGACAACTGCCCTAACCACCGTCTTAACAGGTCTCAGGAAATACACCAACTACAGTATACAAGTTCTAGCCCATACAAGAATGGGCGATGGAAGTTTATCGAATCCACTTTACTGCCACACAGAAGAAGATGCCCCCGAGGCACCTGCCGATATCAAAGTCGTTGTAAGCTCACCGCAGTCCTTATATGTTTCATGGCTGCCACCAATAGAGCCCAATGGTGTTATAACCAAATTCAATCTCTATACAAGAGTGGTAAATGGGCGGGAAGAATTAAATAATGAAAAACGAAGTCTCCCCTCGCAACAGGCCAATTACGAAGCCAAGAACCTGCATCCTCACATCGAATATCAGTTTTGGGTTACTGCTTCGACTCGAGTGGGAGAGGGCAAGAGCTCTCGCGTGGCATCACAAGTAACTACAAATAGAGTTCCTGCACGAATAGTGTCATTTGGAGGTCCAATTGTCCGTCCGTGGCGTTCGACTGTCACCCTACCCTGTACAGCTGTGGGAAAACCCAAACGTGAATGGTATAAGGCCGATGCACCTCTGAGACAAGGTGGACTCCATAACACACAGCTTCTTGACTCAGGTGATTTGATAATTTCCAGCCTCCAAGTAGCTGACAGTGGAAACTATAGCTGTCAAGTTGACAACGGAATAGGTACCGATCGCTTAACGCACGTACTAATTGTGCAAGTTCCTCCATCGGCTCCAGTTTTGTACGTTACAAGTGCAACTTCCAGCAGTATTTTAATGCACTGGAAGTGTGGATTCAATGGAAATGCTCCCATCACTGGCTACACTCTATACTATAGACGCTCTGTTGGAAATCTGGAAGAAATGCATTTATCAAGACATGCTTCCAGTCACGAATTGAAGAACCTTGTTTGTGGAAGTACATATCAGATACATTTAACTGCGCACAATAAAGTTGGTACATCGCCGACCAGCATAACACTACATGTTCGAACTCAGGGCCAATCCCCTGGAATGCCATCAACTGCCAATTTACTATCGCCGAATTCAACTTCGGTTGCTATAAGACTGCACACTTGGCCCGATAATGGATGTCCTATGTTGTACTTTGTATTGCAATATAGACCAGTATCGGATGGCGTTGAAAAAGACTGGATTTTAGGTAAGTCTGTTTACCTTCCGTTGATAGGAAGAAAGAACTTTTAATAATATTTTTATCTGAGAATCACATCACACAAGGCACAAATCAGTTACGAAGTTTGTAATATTATTTCTAAGCTTTTCTTACTAATGATAGACTTTTTTCCGTAATATTAAATAAATAACCTATTTACTCAAACTTTTAAGATAAACGTGAAAAAAAAAATATAATCAGCTGATATTTTGACACAAATGCACTTGACTTGAAATGTAGGGAGATATTTCTCGACTAGCTTTCCAGTGATTTTCCAATAAAAGTTGCCGAGATTGGAATGCATATTTTTGACAGCTGACCAATCATAAAATATAAAACTTGCCTAGCTTTCAAGTCTCCTATGTCTTCTGAATGTATTAAAAGAAAAATCTTTTTTATTTCGTCCATGTGTCGCTGAGAACATATTGGTTTGCGTACATTTGACTTTTATACATGTGTTATGCTAGTGTTGTGTCTCGTCAAAACCACAGTATTATATTTGATACCTGTTTCAAATTATTATGCGTTTCAAATTGATGCTGGTGGTGCATATTTTGATCAAGTAAAGTATCTTTTGTTAGAAATCTGCATTCTAAGCTTTTTATTGTTGTTCGCAAGTTCTCATAATATTAACCACAGTTTTTATTTATTTCCTTCAACACTGCCAATTTTTAATCAGTTTTAGCCTAATAGTAGCTAAGTTCCTTTACTTTGCATTTTGTCTGAATTTCAGTCAAATGTTCTGTCAAAGTTCATATAAAAAAAGTAAAATGGCAGTAAAATGCACATAAAATCACAGAGTTTTACGGTAAAGGAACAAATCTATTATGTTCCTACTGAGCTTAAATCGAGAACTTAATTTTTAAAATTACGCAAAGTGGTTACACTGGAAATAGGACAATTTCATTAGACAGCTTACGTCAAAAATAATAGCACTGTCAGAATCGGCATGACCGACAGAATTATAGTAAATTTCTTTCTTTTCATGATTAATTAAAAATAAAAAAAATCAGTGAATGTGTATTAAAAGAACTAGAAATAATCAACAAAATAATCAATTAAATGTGGAAATAAATACTTTGACCCATCAACAAAAAAAAAAATCCAAAATGCTTTTGACAACCAAACAAGAAATAAACAGTTCACAGACATTTGTATGGATAGTTCTGTTTGTTTACTTTATTGGAAAATTTTTATAAAGTTAGGTATAATAGTATATTTTCTCACTGAACGAAATTGCGCAAATTTTGGATTATTTCCCAGAAATCATCTTCAAAATTGCACAATTTTCCATAAACTGACGCAATTTAAAAATCATCTCAAATAACCTCAATTTCGATGAAATTCCTTACAACATTACGTTTTAAAACAGTTTATTACAATTTCCCAATAAAGTGAACGAAAAGAACTATAAATTTCCTTCGTTGTTGACAAAAGTATATTTGACCAGGTGTTTCATTTTTTAAAATAATTCCAAAAAAATTGCGAAAAGAAAATATAAATCAAAAAAATCTTGGACGTCAACTAAAGAAGAGCTTCCTTTTGAGCTCTGGGAGCAAAAAATTGGCCAGTTACGTGGAACTCAAAAGAATAGTCACATTTATCAGGAAATTGAAACTAGACTTTGAATTGCAGAAGATATAGCTGGTCGGATGAAGAAGTATATTTTTTGGAAGCAAATCATGCAGATTTTGAAAGCGCTTTTATTTTTGACGTAGGCGCCAGTTATAGCTTTTATGGGAAACCATAATTGAAAATTTTGTCTTTGCATTTTGAGGCACTTATAGGATGAAAATTGATGACATTTTGGTATCAAAATGATGGGATTATTACTTAATTTTTTTCGTCAAAAAAATATTTGATATATTTTGAAACTTTCTTTTTAAATCAATTTTATTATTTCAATGATCAAAATGGTTTCCAATATAAGCTGTAACACGAAATTGTTTCATTTTCAGTGTGAACATTTTGCGCGTAATTTTGAAATTGAGTTCTCAGTGGGAACATACTATAGAATCAATTTTGTACGAAATTTCATTAAAAATTTTATTGAAATTGGGGTAATTTGATATGATTTTTAAATTTTGCTAAGTTTTGTAAAAAAATAAAATTGGGCTGACCTCAATTGATAGAAATTGAAAGTTTTGGTCTGTGGTTTTATTATGAGACTTGTAAAAATTGTTAGCAAAATATTTCCATGTGGGTAATCAACCTAAATAAGCAAGATAATTTACATACATTATAAATTTCACATATTTCATCACAGCCTTAGTTTATGATTTAAAGCCCTCGGAAGCAAGTTGAACGCACAATAAATATTCATATACCCGCATACTAGTATTAATCTTTGAATTTAGATCTTCTTGCATCATGTTCATTGACCTGTTTCTACTTGAAATAGTATTTCCGGTTGCAAAATATCTACATATATGCACACATACATACATGATATCTTCCTAACAATGCTTCTAGCTTGTCTCTCATTGCTACTCCTTATACCATAATCTAAGAGTCCCATCCTTGTTAAATTCATTCACCTAATTACCCTTGCGTACCTACATGATTCTATTCCATTCAACCATTATTATATCTTATAAATGCTGCATCATCAGATTTTCTTTCTTATTTAAAACAATATCCTCTTATCTCTCCACTCTTATGCTACTGCAGTGTCAAATGCACTTAAACCACAACGAAGATTCATCATTTCTGGACTGACTCCATCGACTCTCTATCAAATGAAAATGGAAGCCCACAATGTTGCCGGAGTATCGAATGCCGACTTTACATTTGTCACCTTGACCAAAGATGGTGACCCACCACCACCCGAGATAGTGCAACGAGGTCATCGCTCCAACATATTCTATGGCAACATCAATCTACTGATTCCCAGCATAGCTGCCGTCTCGGGAATGATTTGCACCATAGCGCTTGTAGTTATATGCTACCGGCATAGTAAGTTTGAAGAGGACCCTTTCTCTGTTGATATTGTACGTATGAGTAATTTTTTTTCTATTTTAATGGTCTCGTCCCGCCAATAGAACAAAGCAATCGACTACAAAAGGAGTCCTTGGAAAATCGACAGAACAACGAAGCTGCACAGCGTGAACGCTACTATGCAACGATTCATAAAGTGTCCCTGCAGAACAATGAGAAAATTCCTGGTAAATTAAAAAAAAAAAAATATATAGTATATACGTTACGTATGGAAGTATGAATATGAATTTGCAAAACAATCACACTGAATCCCAATTTATGCATAAATTATCTGTAAAGGAACGCATGGCGCGCGTTCATATCATTCAGTACCTAGTAATTATTGCCCTACGGCTTGCGCGGGGCTAACAATAACAATACTAACAACATTTCTCAGCTATTGCTTTTCATTTTCAATTTGTTTTTATTTTAATTTTTTTTTTTTATTTTTTTCCAACAGAGACATCTGAAGACATCTCGCCGTATGCGACTTTCCAATTGTCTGAGGCAAGCACTCTGGCACAACCCCATCATACCGGACCTGCCAACACCTTGCTGCATTCGTTCATGTACCATGAGCGGGCCCTAGCGGAGGGTTGCTCGTCACCACCACCACCTGCGGTACTTAAATCAACCACCCGACACAATTCCTCGTCCTCACCATATTACAATATCGTGCGTTATACCGTTGTTTTCGGTTTGAGTTCATTTTTTTATTCTTCTTCTATACTATTTTGCTCTCGTTCGTAATTGGCCGCTTCATTATTATGTGACTTTCAATTGTTTTGTTCTGTATTTTGTACAATAATTATCTCTCATCTCTCAGCAGTCAGCCAGTACTTGAAGAGCAGTTCCTGAACTGATGCTTGATGCTAGTATAGTTGGAGAGTAACAAGCGCTTGGTATATTATATACACTCCTGTTCGCTTGATTAAATACACTTAAAATTATCTTTAAAATCGATTTTTTTCTTTTATTTGTGAATTCGTATACCTAGCCAACCCTTGAAACATTTTAAATCGTTCGAAAATGTTTCGGCAAGAAGACTTGAAATTTCAGAAAAATTTTTATTTTTTTAACGTAGGTAGGTACATAATGTATCTATGTAAAACTTTCGAGGGCCTCATCAAAAACTAGATTGTTTTTTTTTTTTTTTTCAAAACATACCTACATACATATATGTAGTTTTTAGGGGAAATAGACTACGATTCGATCAGAGTTATCAGCTCTAAAATAAAATGGATCTTGTCTATTCGAGCTATTCAAATACAGTATCAGCAAATTCTGCTACCTTAAGAAGACATTAAACGACGACTATTTGATAGGTCAGTGTGTATTTTTATGATAATTTTGACTATGATATTCGTTTTTGGATGACTCGTGAGTTCATAACTTACGGCGGTCTTTAACAAATTATGGCCTCATCTGGTAAACATATACAAGGCCATATTTTATATGGACTTCCCTATAAATAGCTGCAAAAGTTAGCGTACTCGCCAGATGGTGATCAACTTTTTTTCAACTCCAAATGTAAACTTGGTGTTTTAAAGAGTTTGTTAGTATGGAGGTTTATTTGAAAGATCGATCCTGGGAAAAATGTACGAATTCCCCTAATTATTCTATTTTTAGAGATTTTTAAAAAGATTTGTTACTCATTTATTTTACCTGCCTAAGTTTTCTTTTGTAAAAATTAGCAAAAATCGGATTTTTCTGTGTTAAACCAAAAAAAAAACAAATATAATAAGATTTGTAACGTTTGTGAGAATTGAAATACACTCAAAGGTATTGTGAGAAGTTATTTAACAAAAATTCCTTCATTCAAACCTTCAATATTAATATAATGGTGCGAAAGCTTTGCAGCCTACACTGCGCGTGTGTTATCACATAAAATACCCTTTCAATTAATTTTAATTTAATTCTTAACCAGCGTCAAATATTTCATACAATCTCCCTCCTAGTACGCTGCTGATACGAAAAGAAATTTTTAGTTGGTCTCCAATATGACAACGAAATTCTTACGAAAACCACAATGAAAAAGTACCCCTTGAAAGTGTTACTGCTGCAGAAACAAAAAACAAACACAAACGCATAAAAATCACACAAAAGCCATGTTTTTATGCAAGAAACAACAAATATAAACACGAATAGAGACCAAATGTCACTTTTCCGCACACAATTAATGATACAGGCAATTAATTCTGTGCGAAAAAAGAGGGGAGATCTCTCCAAATAATCTGCTACAATTATCAATTTTGCTCATCGAACAGCGTACCGCAGAACGAAAAGCACAACGATATTTTTCGTTACTGATTTCGTTGTGTCATTTTTGTATGGAATTTTTCGTTTAAAATAATAAAAATAAAAAGAGCATGGCGAAAAAAGAAAGAACCCGAATGAACAACAATAAACTTGTGTGTGGCAAAAAAAAAAATGCTAGTTGATTCAAATGCATTTGTCAAACAATAAAACCTACACTCGATCGACATGAGCACGTGACCTCCGGTAGCGCAGTGCGTAGTGCACTTGGCCCGGAGACGCTTGGTCTGCGGTTCAATGCTCGAAGTGAGGCAAACAGTTTTTACAATAAAATTGAGCATACATAGACTAAAGCACCACTAAAAGGAGTCTGATGATCGGCCTGGTTACCGTGAAATAGCTATAACTCCAGCATATAAAACTTTGTTGGTAGCTCTCTCAAGTTCTTGTTCTTTCATTCAAACCTTCAAAAATTCCTGAAATTAGCGTGCAGAATTTGTATTACTCTTTGTTTAAAAGACATATAAAATAAAACCTTTTAAGAACAATAATTTTTGTTTAACAATATAAAGTAAATGAAAAAAAGTTAATATTAAAGTTAATTTTTTGTGTACCTAATCAAGTGAACTGCAATGTATATATTTTATTTTCTACTTAAATCCGCCACTGAATGGTGCGTGTTGTTTATTTCATTTTTTTTTTATGTTTTTGTTTTATAATTTCTTCCCTTTTCATTATACTGTAGGTTCAACCTATGTTTTTTTTGTTTTTAATTTATGCGTCGCTTATTTTGTAGTATTTAATTGGTACTTTCTGAATATAGGTACTCTTATGTTAAATGACTTCTTTTTTCTTTTATTTTTCCCCTGGATATTTATATAGACTTCGAAAAACCGCAGAAGGCATTCGCGAAAAACAGAACCCGAAAGTGAGGAATCTGAATCAGATCCGGATCAATTGACATCAAGTCGAACGGAGTCATCAAATCAGCATGAGGCCAAAATAAAGCACAGTAAGTTAAAGAGCTAAGAATTTTCAAAATAAAACATGCAAACAAAAATTATGTGATTGAATGTAAGTATTTTTTCACACGAATAAACAAATACTGTGAACCTTTTTCGAATTGAAACGCACATGAAAAATTTCGTGATTTTCGGATTAATTTGACTGAAAAAGTTTGGAAGCATCTTCTATAGCTTTGAGTTTTTCAATTTAACAAATCGAAGTGTGAACGAATATAATTAATCCATGATTTTTAAAGGTCAGTAAGAGAAATGCTGAAAAACAAAGTTCCTTAGATAGAACCCTGTATATGGCCCCATTTGCAAGTTCAAAGACTCGGATTGTATATCAGCAATTTGTTTAACTTTTTGGTATCGATTGTACAAACGAAGGTACACCGTAAAGACTGTAGAGTCAGCAGTGATTCGCAGTAGGTACATTTTTCTCTTTTGTTTCAACGTAAAATCGATGAAAAGAAAAGAGAGCACTTACACTGCGCGTCACTGCGTATGCAGTTTGCGCATTCCATAATCGACATGATATTTTCAGTGTTAACTCTGTCAGAAAAGTGCAAGCAAATCGAAATCAGTGCAAATCATCCGAATATCATGGAGTTTTATCATTGCTGATTGGCGTAGTTAAAAAGTAAAATCTTTCGAAGAAATTCAAGATTCTGCAAAGCCGAAATTAAGTTTTGAGGAGAATTAGCAAAAATTTATCATTTCATCGAACACTCAAAAAATACATTATTTTTTTATGAAGCATATTGTACACTTAATCTTTTGCAAAGGATTTTATAGAACTAATGATTTCTAAAACATCAAATTCTAAAACAGTAGGACCTCGGTAATTTGAACTTTCAACAATTCAGATGCTTCACTAATTCGAACACCTATTATGTATCTTGTAATTCGAATATGTACTTGCTAAATTTGGCACTCGTTAGGTACTAGAATTTTTTCCGCCGCTGCTTTGCTGAGTTATTTTTTCAGTTGAAGAGTTAAGAGAAACTATTTCTCAGAAAAAGACGCATCGACTCCAGTTCAGTATGCTGTGAATTTAGTTTTTTTCGAGACAATATATTTGTTCCAGACTTTAAAGACATGGGTCTAACAAAAGACAATGTGAACTTAGCCCACTTGGTAAGACACTAGTACCTATGTGTGTTCATTTAAAAAAAAAATGCTCTTGCAGGAATGTTTGTTAAGGAAAGAGTAACCTATTTAGCTTGCTGAAATGGATCAGAAGGGCACAAAATTCAACCATTAGGTTAGGTTAGGTTTGGAGGAGAGATAATACGGCAAGCCGCATTATCTCACTCGAATCTTAGTGGATCCATTGCGCTCTCCAGGATATAGGTAGGGTAGGTATAAGGAAGGGCTAGGAGAAGAGTTAGTGGAGCTTAGACTCAGGTATGGGGGGCCTCCCAGAACCTTTTTTAATTCTGTACGAATTTCAACCATTGGTCATTGGAACTTGGAAAGCCAGTTAACCAAAGATTCTTCAAAAACTTTTACAATCCTCTTATTTTACAAAGCTACTAATGTCGTTTTCGATTGGATTTTTAGAGTGTTTTATTCCTATTGAATATGGACATTTTTTTCACTCCATTCACTCTAAATTTGTCATATTCGATAGGAATAGAACACTCCAAAGATCCAATCAAGAAACGATATAAGAATGAATGAATGACAACAGAGTATTTTGAAAATTGGTTTCATCAAGTTTTCGTTCCTGAGATACATAACTTTGGTTTAAGAGAACTTTATGCTTTCTTTCTAAAAAAGAATTTCCAGTAATTCGAAAACCTTTGTGGATTGAACGAGGGTAGATCTCTAAAAACTTGAAATACCGAGGTCCTACTATTATTCATCATCAAATTCAAATACCTTTAAGATTTGATAGTTCGTAAAGTACCTTATTTTAGACTTAATATCCACATTTCCTTTTTCTATCATTATAAATGTCATTTGGGTCAGAAGCATTTTAAGCATTCCATATTTACAATATTTATTAAGCTGAGATTTATTACTCCAGAGGTTTTTTTCCATGACTTTTTTCTAGGCTGTGGGATCTTAACACCCCATATATGGGATAAAAAAAAGTATGCAGTCTAAAAGGTCAGTAATTGGTCATGAAAGGTCAGGTAGTTTCAGTAATTGGTCAGGCATAGATTTTTTTAAATCATTTTTTTAAAGTTTTTTCAAGGTCATTACAAGATCACCTGAATTTTTAGCACCTCATTTATGGGATATTTGAAAAAGTATACACCATCTGAAAGGTTACTTATTCCTTATAAAACGTAAGGCAGTTTTAGAAATTGGTCATTTCTATATTAGATAGAAAATGAAAGGTCATTGACCTTTACCTTGATTTTTTTTTTCATAAAAATTATAAAAAATAATCTATGCATGATCAATTTCTGAAACTAGTCGGCCTTTTAAGAGGATTCAGTAATCTTTCAGATGACATAAAAATTTTTAAAATCTCTACGACCTTTAAAAAAACAATAAATTTTAAAAATTGATAAAAAAAAAATCACTATGGGTGACCAATTTCTGAAACCATCTCACCTTTTATTGGGATTAAGTAACCTTTCAGATGATAAATATATTTTTAAAATATCCCTTAAATAATATCCCTTAAATAATATTACCGAGCTATGACCTTGCAGAAAAAATACCCTTGGTAGATTGCCCTTTTGGCACCTACCGAACATGGATTACATGTCTTATGTGCTATAACGTGAATTAACGATATGGGAAATACGCGTAGGGATGCCTTTTTTTAAACACTTTCGAATGAGATATCAATGATGTCAGTGGCACTTATATATCCGAAGAAATTGAGTCAAATTAATTTGAGTACTCCTATATTTTGCTGCAATTTACCCATAACACGAAGACTCATCACATGAAACTATGAGGCGATAGCTATAAAACAATTCCTCTATAATCATTGCGCAATCTTTATCTATCGATTTTGGTATATTTAGGATGTCTGTAGTGCAAACAGTCACTTAGCAGTAGGGCGCGAGCGGTACATGTTTTCGTGACGGTCCTCATTTCGCTACATCACACCCAACCGTCCGAGAAAGACATGTAATCCATGTCAAAACTTTTAAAATTAATTTAAAACAAACCTATGCCTGGACTGAAATTAACTGAAATTCACCCTGGATTAAAAATTTTCTAAGTCTGACCAATTTCTTTAACTACCTGATATTTTATGACCAATTACTGACCTCTTAGACTGCATACTTTTTTTGCGAATATCCCATATTTGGGGTGCTAATATCCCACAGCCTGCTTTCTATTTAACTTTTATACATGAATTTTGTTTTACTTTGCAAGAGTTTGAAAGATCAAATAAATATTTCTCAACTAGTTGCTGTGTAGGGTTCAGATTTTATTTGATTTTTTATAGATTTTTTTTAATCAATTTTGATACAACGTCGTTTTTGAAAAATATTTCATGAACCTCAAAGATTAAAACTAATCACCTTGTTGTTAGATTTGGATACATTTTGGACATCAATGCAGCAAGCGAATAAAGGGAACTCGATCACATCAGCTTGCAGTACAAAGTTTTAATAGATTTAAGGCAACTCTGTCTTCGATAAATAAATAAATTCAAACTTCCTTAGCAGAAGCATACAACGACCCTGCTAACAATGAAATCTTTCATAATAAATTATTTAGTGATAAGGTGCCTAGACCGCATCTTACCTATCTATATTAGCATATATATGTATATGTACCTAATGTACATACCTACCCTTATTATTAAAAATTAAATTATCAAACCCTGCTTGGCAGATTATACTCTACGTTTGGTATCATGTAACTCTATACCTATTTTTCTCTTTCACTCATTCAAGTCCAGCACTAAAACATTCCACTATTTTTTTTTAATTTGTTTTTCTTTCTCACCTACCTTTTTTTATGTTTAATATCATATTTACAGGTATCATCTACCATGGAGCACAATCAAGCACATCCTCCGATCTCTCACCAATGTCCGAACAAAAATCATTACCACGTCGCGGCAGATCAAGGTATCATCAACAATATCATTTTACGACAAACACCACACCCAGACACACAAAAACCACCAATCCGAATAATAACAAACAAATTCTATCACCACGTAGTAATAACAATTTAAAATTATCCAATACATTTAAGTCTCAAGACTCCATACAATGTAATATCTCGACATTAGTCAAATCACCAATAACACCAAAACCAGGTGGAGGAGGAGGTGGCAATCTGCCACCGCCACTGCCACCAATGCTGCTTGCCCCAAAACCATCATCGACAAAAATCGATTTGTTAGATAGTAATAATCCAGCTTCCCAATTCCGACCCATTCCCCACAAGACAATCCCCTCAAACACAGACACAATCCTAAATCCTTCCACGGCACCATTGTCGTCGAAATTCTTTTCTGCGACAACGTTGCAAAAATAAGAAGACCCCCAAGACACAAATATCTGTTTTGTTGGTAATTCCTTATGTGATGGTCATCACCACAGCTTCTTAACTCTTTAAACTGTCAAAACCTATAAAGTTATTAACGATTGCCATCAGGTGCGGGCTGGGCCCCGCGGATCCTGTTAGTATAATTAGTATATTTTGCGTTCTATGTTAATACGGTTTCTGTAGCATCATTTAAGCATCATTCATTATGAATCAGTCCTAAACATAAAAATTAAAAAAAAAAAAAAAAAAAAAAAACACACTGCCATCTTAAAAAGTATAAAGTTCAAAAATAAAAAAACAAAACAAAAAAAAAATAAAAAAAACGAAAAAGATGTTGAGTTGATAATATATACAATGAGAGATATACTGTGCTGCTTATCCCGAACAGGGGAGGAGCCATGCGAGCACTACTTCCTTTGCAATTACAAGAGAATCTCGCCAGCGGCATCGGAGCTGGCAGTGGCTTCCATCAGATACCAATCGAAGGAACCACTCCCGATAGGCCGGAGCTTTCGGAAGCCGAATGCGATATTGATACCTTGAAGAAGCTGAAGTTGGGTTTGCGATCATCGTTATGGTCGCGACCATCATCCACTGTCAGCAGTGTTATACAACAACAGCAACCACAGCACTATCATCCACAACAGCACCATCCACCGCCATCACAACAACAACAACAACAACAACAACAACAGCAACACCAGCAGCTTCAAGAGCAACAACAACAGGGATTACCTGCAAAACGTCACTCCGATTATTCGATAGCGGTGTGAGATACGAACCAAACTCTAATTTTTTAAGCCAAACGCATAGAAGGCAACTTTATTATAGGGATTTGTGTTTATCTTCAAATTTGTGTTTTTTTGAATTCTATTTACTTAGTTGATATTTTAAGGACGGATGGTTGGGTTGTAATAATGGTATCATAGACTTGTTGAAAGCCTTTTCAGATTTTGAGGAAACTTTTATGTTTTGATTCCAAAATTTCAAAGTATTTTTCTGAAATCTACAAAATGTTCTCTATAAATGCTTTGAATTTTTTCAAAGACGTTGCCAAGGCAAGAAACATGATTCTACTCTTAGACAAAATCAAATGGCACAAAATGTAAAATAACGGCTTTAATTCAAAAAAAATAAACCTGAAAAAATGGGACCTCTGAATTTTCATGCAATACCATCTAACTTCGCACGCAATTTATACTTGGGCCGTGTGCGAATTGGTTTAAAATTTCGATTAAATTTTATCCGAGATTAAAATTTGACATTTCTGCATACAGATTCACCTCACTAGTGTCAATAATTAATCTTCGGATAAAATTTAAGGCGATTTTAACCCAATTCGCACACAGCCTTACTTACTTACTTACTTCAGCTTTAACTAGGGGGGATCTGGATGTTGGTACCGTTTAATTAAAACCACAGACATTCCCAATCCACACCTACGTTTTGCTACCAAAAACAACCGTTGGCTTTGGCCCTCAGCGTTGACTGTCACATCATCGATTTTTATCGTTAAAAAAAATGCTGGGTCCAAAGATGATACTACCTAACTACAATCACACCAGCCATTTTTTTTGTCTATAGTCTAATGGATCATGAGCTCCGCCCAATATTAGGGGTATTTGAAAAACCATCGTAAACATCTTAAACTTTGGAAGTTGTATGGGAATTACGACGTTGACGTTTACGATGTTTAAGATGGTTTTTTGACGTTGCGTGAATACCCCTGTTATGTCATTTTCGATTAAGAATTCGTTCACTTACTTTTAACGCCTTCCTCTTTGATGAGCTCTCATTAAATGGTTTATCTCGTAATTTTGATATTGAAATGGCCGATTAAGTTGTGACTTGTCACAATGAGTGTGTTTCTTTATTCATTCCGGAATCCGGATAAGGAACAGAATGGATGGAAAAGACGAAATGTTTATCCAGAATATGCAGAATGGAATGAATAAAGAAAAAAAACTAGAACAAAAAGAATGGCAATCCAGTTGTTCGGTGAAATGTCAAATGGATATTTATGTACTTATTCTCAAAGTCAAGAGTTTAGTAAATTTTACATTAAATGCATAAAATTTATACTCTGGTACGTTTATTCGCGTTATGATGCTGTTTAGAAATAATTAACACCAATGTGAATCGGCCATAATTTAGTTTAAGAACGCCAATTATACTGAACGCGCCCAGTATTCTTTTTCTATTCTTTTTATTCCACACTTCACATGGAATAAAAAGAATGCATTCCAAATGTTCCGGAATGAATAAAGAAACAACAAAATAGTTTATCCGGAATATTCCGTGGAGTAAATAAACGCAAAACTGGTATTCCGAATATTCTGGACATACCGGAATGAATAAAGAAACACACTCAATATATTTAGGTACAGTTTGCCAACATAGGGAACTCAAATTAAAAAAAAAAAAAAAATATTTAGTTGCGGTAGTAATATATTTTTCGAACGCATCAGCAACGCAAACTTGATGCTCTGTATAGAAATATTACTTTGCATAAGTTTGACGTACCGGAACGCAAAAAAAAATATATTTTAAATCGACGCAGCTAAAAAATTTTGGATGTGCAGTTTGCGCAGCAAATGCGCATCTGATGCATTTTGGAACTCAGCCTTTTTCATCATTAATTTCTTTGTTTTACTGCACACGAATAACGGATCGGTATTTTTTTCATCTCGCAACCTAATACTATAATCGTAGTAACTAATCTACAACTAATTTAGTTTTCTTCTTCAAGAAGTTACGAACTTATGCTTTATTATTATAAAATAAAATATTTGCTGAAATTATTTTGACAAGTCCTCGAATCCATCTCCTGATTAACGTTCTTAAAATATTATTTTTTTTTCTAAAGTCAATTGATTTCATCTTTTTTAAATATCTACTTTCTAACTCTCTCTCTCTCTCTCACACATCATTACCATCATTATAAAAATTAAAAAAGAAAAAATCAAACAGAATATTTGGCAAATTTTTTTGGGACAAAGATTCAAAATTTTTCGACAATCATTTTCACTTCAAAACAATAAACTCACCAGCACAGCAGCAAATCAAAGAAAAAAAAAACATTAAAACCAACATAACACATAATTCACACTCCTTCATTTCCTCTCACTATCCCTTCCTGCCCCTATAGCCCTTCCATTATTCCATCATCAACAAAAGTAAAAATTCCTCCAAAAAATCTACTTATTGAAAAATAAAATTAAAAAAAAAAAAATAATAAAATAAAACTTTAACTGAACTGATTTATGCAAGTAACTATGTATCTTTTTCTAATGTATATTTATATTTTTTTATACACATTCCAATGTGAATATTTTTGGTCTATCCAAAGTAAACTAGTAACATTAAAAACAAAAAACAAAATAACAAAAAAGGAACGAAACCAAAAAAAAAAGAGCAACAACAAATAATGACAACAAATAAAACACAAAATGAAACAAAAATTTAAATTAAAAAGAAAACTTAAATCAAATAAAATTTAGTTATATAGAATAAATATTAAAAAATTGTTAGTTTCTTGTTTAAAAAAAAAATTATAAATAGATATACAAAAACAAAAAATTAAAATAATTGCCAAAACCAAAAAAGAAAAAAAAAATAAGTTAAACTATGAAACAAAAATGTAGTAAAGTAAATTTAAAAATAATAAATTAAAGTCTATATGATATGTGTAATACAAAAACAACAACAAAAAATCAACTGAATGTTACAAAATACAAGAAAATTATAAAAAAAAAAACAAAAAAAAAACATTTTTTAAAGTAAAATAGAGAATAACAAAAAGAAAAAAATAGTTTTTCACACGTTTCGGAAACCATGTGCCAAAATTTAACATTAAATTAACAAAAAATAGTAAACAAAACATAATAACATACAAAATATTTTGTTTTTTTATAAAAAAAATTCTAGTTATACTCTCGATTTTTATTAATACAAATTATATGATAAAAATATATATATACATATATATTTCTATATATTCAAAATTAGTATTACATAAATCAAACATTGAAAAAATAAAAAAAAAAAAAAAAACTAAACAAATAGAAAAAAAAACAACAATTTTTACAAATTCAAATTAATTGAATGCAATGAATAGAAAAAAAAATGAAGAACTACATAAATCAAAATAAAATAAAATGTAAGTATTGTTTATTAGAAGGATGTGTTAGCAAAGTTAAAAAAGAAGGAGATCTATCTACTTTTGTGTTTAAAAATCGAAACAGAGAAATCAATAAAGAACCTATCAGTTTTATGAGATCGCCCAGCGTATCATAAGCATGTGTTTAAAAATAAAGCCCCACTTCACAGTAGGAGTTTCCTCTGATTGCAAGGGGCAGAAAGTAAGAATGGTAAACGAAATTTCCCCGGTCATAGTTTTCAGGAAATTTTTTTGACATTCCGTACGTAAAAATAAAAATAAATTTGATGGCACAACAGCTCATGAAGAACTAAGGCCTAGTGACTTACAACTCTCAACCATTCCTGTGTGCGTGTCTGCAGGAATGGAGGGGACCTACAGTTTATTGCCGAATCCGAACGGGTAACGAGCGGCACTTTTCTGTGACAGGAGATACTCTTGGAGGATTTGTCAATTCCTCGCAAGAGGTAGTAGCCGTTTTTTCTTTTTTAAATAAATAGGTGGCGAGGCTGGGGATCGAACCTTAGACCTCCGGCATGACAGTCCATCGCACTAACCATCACGCCACGGCTACTACATTCCGTACGTACCGTATACGTAAATGTGCGTTCATCGTTCACCATAAAAAAATAAATAAATTTGGTGGCACAAACAGCTCATGAAGAACCAGGGCCTAGCCGCTTTAAAATGAAGCTACAGAAAATTTTCTTCGATTTTATTTCTTCGTGTGAAAGGTACAAATACATAAACGAGTTTTTTTTAAAGAAATTTTAAAGTAAACAACAAAATATCATCTCTTTGAAGCATTTTTGCTTAAAAGCTGATCTTATCAATTGTATTGACTTATGGGCAATCTTTGCTTATGGAGTTATCCAATTCCAATGGCATAAAAAATTGAATTTTTTTTTGACCCAGATCTGTCAAAATAATTTTTTATAGGACACAATATATAATTCGGGATCTAAATCGAAAATTTTTAACAAAAGTATCCCATTTGATCTAATAAAAACATAATAAGTGGACAAGAAGTGTTCAAATTTTTTTTTTATTAAAGTGGCACTGAACATTAAAAGCCGGTAAGGTAGATTGTTTTTCAATTACAAAACGGATGTCTCATTGATATGTCCGACTAAAAATTGCTCGAGAAAAATTTGTTTAGTATTTTGCGGTTTAATTTTGCACTAAATCTCTATACATCAAAATATAGTTCGCTACATATTTAGCCACCAAATATTTCATGACCTGTCAATATAATCAATTATGCACATCAACAGTGCATGCATGGAAACAAGAATACTCAGCGTATTAAGTCACAATCTGGTTTTCTTCGGAGAGCAAAAAGATAATTCCATTTCATTGGATTGTTTTATTCGTTGTTTTATTTTCACAGTCCTTATTACTTACAAAGATTTGGTTTGAATGCTAAATTATAAATTATAGTCTTCATTTAAAAAAGAAAATAATACTCAAAGATGATTGTGACGTCATAAAAATGCCAAGATAGCGACTTGGGTGTATTCAATGAGAATACCTTGTATCTGTATATCGTGTTCTGTCAAAAATGTCACTCAAAGACGCACCTTATCACAATGCAGCGCAAAACACCGATGTGCGTTCCATAATTTCAGAAAAATGTTCCGAACAGCCGTTGGGAAATACACCTCGAATCAAAAATCCTCCGATTCGTATGAAATCGGAGAATTTTCCGCTCTGACAGATACCACGATAGGGCCGAATATGTAGGTATCTAGCAATTTATTGGAACTTCTATTAACACCAATAAAATGCACTTTTGTCTAGAAAAGTGTAGTCATTAACTCCTAAAGTCATGTCTTCAGCTCTATTTTATTAATTTTTGTATGTTTTTCAACTTGGACAGGGAGGAGCACCGGGCTCGAACGCGCGAATATTGTGTTCAGACAGTTGAAACAATCGTTTCATGATGCGAATCAGATCATTATTAATTTAAGAATCGGTAAAAATCATTTACTTTAGAAATAAAGAGAGGCTCAAATATTCAAATTTAGTAGAAAAAATAGCGAACACTTTATGCATTTGATTTACTTTACTATAGCAATTTTATATTGTTTATATTTACTAGAAGTTCAACAACAAAAATATCAAAATCAATAAAACGGGGAATGGAAATTTAAGTGTTATTTTAAATAATTAGAAACAAAACTAAAAATTATAATCAAATTTTAAAAGTTATTATTGGCAAAACAAAAAATTGCCTATAAGAAAATTTTATATATATTAAAATATATCTATATATTGAAAATATTTGTATAGTATAAATGACCTATTTCTTAAAATAATTAAACTATACAAAATAAAAAAAATGTAAATGTTATCAAAAAAAAAAATAAATAAATAAATAAATAAAAAAACATAAATATAATTTAAGGACTAAATTGTTCCGTAGAATTAAAATACAAAAATTATTATTGACTCTGAAGTAATATCAAAAATAGAATTTTTATTTTTTTCTCTACAAAAAAATAACAAAACAAAACTGAAATCTGCTAAATACTTTAAAGGCCAAATTTTAAACATCTTTTTAAAACTTCCTACAAGCTTGCGTATAACTTCTTCTTTTAGTCTTACAAACGGTAATAAACTGGTTTTATTTAAAAAATAAATATTTTCTCTTTCCTAACCAGCAATTTAAAATATATATAATTCTTTTATAAATAGAATGCTTGTTTAAGAAAATTGAATGCAACAAAAAAAATATACATTGGCCAAACACTGCAAACCGACCATAGTTTTGAACAAAAAATATTCACTTCTAAGAAATAAACTGAAAAAACGCATTTATTTATTGTAAAAAACATTTGACAAATTTAAAGAATTTCAATTCCAAAACACAAACAAAAAATAATTATTATGTAAGTATTATGTTGATACCAACAAAAATAGAAAACAAATTTGTTCTTCCATTTTTATTCAGGTTAAAAAATTTTATCCCAAAATATTGTAAGATTTTTTTTTTTTGTATAAAAATATTTCCTTGTATGTATGTATTTATATATTATTAAAATAACTTGTTAATTGTTTTTATTTTTAATTTTTATACATAAATAAAAAAGCATACATAAAAAAAAACATAAAAAACCAAAACCGGTGAAGTTAAATAATTGTAAATTTATAGAAATAACAAAATAAAAACAAACTAATTTACTATAATATTAACAACTTAATTAACACATCGAAGAGTACGAATTTATAATCCGAAAAAAAAAAAACAAAATAAAATATGTAATTCAAAACAAACAAAAATAATTAAGTATAATTATACAGATACACAAAAAACACACACACACATTACAATCAAAATAAAAAACAAAACATAAATGATTTAAATTACTATTATTGATAATAACAATAAAAGGGAAAATGAAAATGAAAACAACCTCAGAAAAATGAATTAAAATAAAATTGTTTTATTTCATGAAATACGGTTATCGAGAATAATTCGCTCTTAAAAGTAAGTATCAGAGTTGTAAAAACTGCAGTCTTTTCGGTACTGCAGTTAATTGACTAAAAAGACTAATTTCATTAAGTCTTTTAACTTACAAAAATACTTTAACTAAAATCGAGCAGTCAGCAGTCAGTACTAACATTCCGACTGTGCAGTTAAAAAAAAAAGTTAATTAACTGTAAGTTAATTAACTGCAGTACTTTTTAACTGCTTTTAGTCTTTTTAGTCAGTAAAAAGTCTTTGTACTGCGATGATTTAACTTTTAGTCACCAAGTCTTTTAACTACAGTCAATTAACTGTAAGTTTTTTTTAACTTTTTTTTCTTTCAAATTTCTTTTCTTTTTATTCCATCCTGTTTCTTTTAGTTAAAAGACTATAGAAAACGTTAAAAGACTTACAGTTAATTGACTGTAGTTAAAAGACTTGCTGACTAAAAGTTAAATCATTGCAGTACAAAGACTTTTTACTGACTAAAAAGACTAAAAGCAGTTAAAAAGTACTGCAGTTAATTAACTTACAGTTAATTAACTTTTTTTTTTAACTGCACAGTCGGAATGTTAGTACTGACTGCTGACTGCTTGTTTCGCAGTTAAAGTACTTATTTACAGTGTTAACTTACATTCAAAAGGTAAGTTAATTAACTGCGACTTTATTAACTGCATTACCAAAGTACTGCAGTCTTTTACAGCTCTGGTAAGTATGCATATAAAATAACGGTTCTTGCCATACATTCATTAACAAAGGTTATTTCTCTCGGAAATGACTCTTAACTAAGTCTTTGTTGTTATAAAGCTTTATCGATCTCAATCAAAATGAAAATTTCGTTAAAAAATATTTTTTAATAAAATTTTGAAATTTTCTTTTGAATAAATTCAAATTTAATATTTTTTAATTTAAACTATTTTGTGTTTTTCAAAATTTAGTTAAACTAAATCCATATTTTTATATATAAAATCCTTGAAACAAAAGTGCGATTTGAAGCGAATAAAATAAACGAAAAAACTTAAAATTTAATTTTTCAACTTAAAACTAAAAACAACAAACAAACTCAATGAGCCTACACTTATTTCTCTAAACTTTTCAATTGCCTCATGAATCCCGCATTCGGTTGAATACATTCCCTCTTTGACTTTACTAAATTGTAAGCGTCTTGAAACTTATAAGCACACTTGGTGATCAAATATCCTATGACTAAACTAGCAGACCGCGATACTCCTGCATTACAATGCACCAGAATCGTTCCTCCAACTTTTCGAGCTTCATCAATAAATTCATAAGCCAGAGGCAGAACTTCCTGATTCAAATCAGTCTCTGGCAAATCCAAGCACTCAATGAACTTCAGCTTCAGAGCAGAATCAATTTGAGGACTTGGTATTCCAACGGCTAAGACATGTGAAATATTATATTTTTGAATGTTTTCAACATTGACAGAATCTTGTGAGCCGAGATATATGAAATCGTCTAAAATGCAAGCTGGGATGAGGTCAGGTTTTGTGTCCACGACAAAACCAAATGAGTTTTCTTCGAGCAGTTGTCTGTGTTTGTGGCCATTGGAGGAAGTAGATTCGATGTATTTGCAACCGCTCGCCGTGGTGATTGTGGTATTAGTTGGTTTGAGCTTGTCTTTCTTTGATTTCAGTTGCTCCAGTAGACTCATGATGGGCGGAAACTTCGTTATCGGCTTGTTTGAAGATAAGATCAGCTTCGTCGTAGTGCACTTTGCAGAGATAAAGACCAAATGGAGGAGCAACCACGGCTCTGGGGTGCCAAGTTTCCTTTGATGGAATTGTTAGCATTTCATAAATATCCTTGAGAGTTATTCTATGGCAGGCAACTGACACCAGGCATCCCACAATGCGACGAACCTGTAACAGTAGGAACTCTGGTGTTAATGGTTTATTTGATTTGAAAGTCTTAATACTTGCCTGCTTGTATAAGAATGATCTCCCAGAAATCTCTAAATCCCAGTAATTGTACAATGATTCGGCTCGACTTGCATCCAGATGGACGGCCAGAGATCTGCCAGGATACGTTTTTATATCAGAAATCGATCGGATACTGAACATAGGTCCCTTCTGGAAATAAACTTTGAGGCGAATCTACGATAAGAAAGAAATTTCAGGACTTAGTACTTCGCCTTGCTTGCTGGTACTCATGAAAGTACGAAAATCATGTCGACCCTTGAAGAGATTAGCTGCTTCTTTAAACTTTTCGATGTCAAAATTGTGATCTCTGAAAAAAATCCAACAATGGTCATTTGAAATTCTGGAAAATCATAGATCTAAGTTACTGCACGAAGAAACACCGTTTGTACTCATCAACTGGGATAAAATTTTGATAGTTTAAATTTTTTGATCTGCCACTTGAATGCTCTGTTTTGGCGATTGCTAATCGATACAAATAGGTTCGGCCTTTGGCTTGATAGCGACAGTGGAATGTGTTGGGCACTAGTCTAGTGCTGATGACACGTATTGGAAGGTCGTGTTTGTCTAGAGTTCGATTGAGAACTCCGGTCATAACATTCTCGTTGTATGGTTTTCCATCACTGCGTTCTAAATCGACGTGGATTGATGATTGTAGAGCATGAACTCCGGCATCTGTTCTGAAATGTATATACATAATATAGTTGTGTCAATCGATGACAATTGGCAACCTTAGCTTACCGACTAGACAAATATGTAGCTATAGGATTAACAGGTCGGAATACCTGAAGAGCGAGTTCCAGACTTCCTTGAATCGTAGAGGTGTCTATTTGTGGGACTCCTTTATACACGGTTTTTTGGATTCCTCTGTATGACATTCATTAAGTAGATTTATAGACGAGCTTAGAAAATGGTTTACCTGCCTAAATCTTGTTCCAATATATGATATATCTAGCAAATATCTGTTCATATTTCTGTGTTTTATATAAAAAAATTTATTACGAACATTTCACTCCACATTTAACACCGGCTTTCATGTTAAATGTCAGTTAAACTTCAGAATTATTTTTGACAGTTCACTTTGAAAGCCTGTTAGGTTTGAGAAGCCCTGTAATTTTAAAATAAGTACAGTACGAACCAAAGTTTTATGAACTCATGGATGGTGTTCACATTTGCCTAAAAGAAAAATCCGTTCACTTCAATAGGGCACTCGCGGAATACGTCAGTATCAAATGATAGAAAAAAATACTTCGATAGTTAAATCACTTTCAGGGAAAGCATTGTTGGCGGAAAACTGATTGGATACAAAATATTATTTGCAAGTGTTAAAAGAAGCATTATTGAACGACGAGAAAAAGTGACCGCCGTATAGTTAGCAGCACTAGGTGAGGAATTTCAATTTTTTTTTATTCCTATAATTTGGAAAACATTTGGAAAAATTTGGAAAACCATTTTCAGTGCCGAGATTTAGCTAATGGCGAGTGAGTGAGATGACTCACTTTTCACTAAAAATCGATTTAGCTAGTAAAAGTGAGTGAGTAGGCGAGTGAAATGAAACGTCAGTTTAAGGCTCTCCCAAACCAACGCGATTAATCGCTGCGACAAAAGAAAACAACAATAACAACACGTGGTTGTCAAACAAAATAACACGTTGTTGTTATTGTTTTCTATTGTCGCAACGATTAATCGCGTTGGTTTGGGAGAGCCTTTACTCAGCGGTGACTTGGTGTATGTGTTGGTAAATTTCCACTTTTGCATAAGTATGTGTTCTTTTTCAAAGGAATTTCAACATACCTATTCACGTATGTGAAACGAACTAGCAAAACAACAATGTATGTAGGTAAAAATGCGTATGCAGCACATAAAAGATTTGTTTTTTTTTTATACAAACATACATTTATGTAAAAATGATATTTGATGAACATTATTAATTTGTTATTTACATTTTATTTGTAGGTATAAATTTTTTTAACACAAGTGAAAAATATAATTCAGCATCGCAAGGACGACCCCATCAACTTCTTGAGGACTAACTACAAAACTTTGGAAGAATATTTAGGAGTGGGTAGGGCACACTAACTTCACAATAAAGTCACACATTAATTAAATTTTGTTTTCCTAAGTTTTTCGATAAAGTTTAATTAAAATAAAAATACAAAATTGAAAAATTAAACCTCAAACAAACAAAACCAAAGACAACGAATTAAAAGATAGCCTTTGTTTATGACATTTCATGTGTTCGAAACTTGATTCGAAATTACTCATTTCACTTTAATAGCTAAATCACTCTTGCGAATGAAGTGAGATGAGTCGGCGAGTAAGGCGAGTCATCTCACCTCACTCGCTGAAATAGCTAAATCTCGGCACAGAATTAAAACCTTAGTTAATTAGTTATTAACAATTAAAGGTTAGGCGTATAGTTAGCAGCACATAGAAACAAAGCTAGAGTTTTTTGGTATCAATCAATCGGGAATAGTTTTGTGAAATTTGGAAAAGCATAGTTTAGTAGATAATTAACAAAATGTAAACAAAATGACAGTTCTATAAACAATTACAATTAACGCAAAACGTAATGTAACGGAGCGTAACGTTATTAAAACTGCCATACAAGAACACGAAACCAACACATATAAACAAAATTCTGTCCCAACAACAAAATTATAGGGCGTATAGAATTGGATCGCCTGTTTAGCACTGGCTATTGTTTTATTCTTAACTATTTTTAATAATTTCTATCTGAAAAGGTAAAAAGGCTGACTTTTGACAGAAAAATAGTTTGACAGATATTAATTTTGTTTATATGTGTTCTTGTATGGCAGCTTAAATTACTTTACGCTCCGTTACATTACGTTTTGCGTTAATTGTAATTGTTTATAGAACTGTCATTTTGTTTACATTGGGCCTTACCAATAATCAATCGCTAAACACGCGTTTAGATAAACACAACGTTAAACTTTAAAGATGAGTTAAATCTTGTGTTTACCAATAACCAAATTAAACACGCCTTTTACTAATTAGCGCTCTATTACTAAATCTACTACATTTATTGTCAGATAGACAGCTGTAGAAATGACATTTGTGTTTTTGTTATTGTGAAAGGTAAAAGATATATTTTGTTAGATCGATTTCTTTTACATAAATAAAAATGAGTACAGACGAGGATATAGTAGAAGATTTAAAAATTTTGCACGAAGTATCTTTAGCTCGCAGAACCAAATTGTATAAAAAGAGAATCGATCCCTTCTCTGAATACAACGACACAGTTTTTTTCCGCCACTTTAGGTAAGCCCTTTTTGTTGCAGTAATCGCGCTAAAATTTGATAATGACAGCACAAACAACGCGTTTACACTTAGTCACGAGGTTAAACATGAGTTTCTTCACTTTAAAATTTAAGGTGACGTTTTGTGTTAAGCTGACTATTAAATTGATTATTGGTATGGTTTTTAAGTTAGATTCCACTTAAATATTTAAGTCATCTCTAAATTTGGTTATTGGTAAGGCCCATTTTGTTAATTATCTACTAAACTATGCTTTTTAAAATTCTAAAAATGGTTTTCCAAATTTCACAAAACTATTCCCGATCGATTGATACCAAAAAACCCTAATTTTGTTTCTATGTGCTGCTAACTATATGCCTACTGCCTTATTTATAAACAAAAATTGGTTATTTCAGCTCTTGTGTTCAGGGTAACTACACCATGGAATACGAATTTTTTGGACTCAAATGGAGCAGTAAGCAATTTCTTTTAGTTTGTCTCCGAAAAATTCTTATTCCATTGTTGTGTTACCCTAAACACAAGAGTTGAAATAACCATTTTTTGTTTATAAATAATAGCCCTAGCCTTTAATTGTTAATAACTAATTAACTAAGGTTTTCCAAATTCTGAAAATGGTTTTCCAAATTTTTCCAAATGTTTTCCAAATTATAGGAATCAAAAATTTTGAAATTCCTCACATAGTGCTGCTAACTATACGGCGGTAAGGAATTCGACATAACTTTTTCTTATTTCAATTTTCAAAATAACTTTACTTCCACTGAACATGTTCAGTTCACTTCATTTTGTCCCCTTTCACACGAGGATACTAGTTGCTGGTGATTTTTTTGACGTTTTCTTTAAATCTCCTTTAAATCTCTCCGCACACAAACGTAGTGTGAAGAGAATCGTCAAAAAAGTTTACTGAATTTGTTAACCGGGGAGATTTTGTCTACCCCTCTTTCTTCCTGCCCTTCTCGCCAATGAGCTAATTGTTGCCGGCAACTCAGTTGCCCTGTGTGAAAGGGGACTTTCTTCCACCATCACAAATTTTCATAACCTGAACGCCATCCAAGATCCAAAATGTCAAAATACAAAATTTTTACAATCCATTTTGTCAAAAATTTTCGAAAAAAAAAAATAATTTCTGTGATTCAGTACAGTAGATTGGAGCAGGCCGGTTAAATAAAAGATTCCCTTCAAACATCTCAGGAATAACGAAGTAAAAGTCAAAATCATCATCACAATCTTCCCAGAACCTCTTACATTCTTAACTGATTTAAAATCTCAACAACAATCAAAATGGACATTAACCACTCGATACAAACGAACGAACAAGAAGAGGTCAAAGATTTCGTCCGTTTCGGTTTGAGATTAGGTGTCAGTGCAGCCCTACATCCCCTAGAATACTCCAAAGTCCTAATTCAGGTTGAGTTCCTCAAAGGTTCTATAGTTACATTAATCGATAGCTTAATTGATCTTACAGTTGGGTTATGAACCCATCGCTCCTCGACCAGGAACCTCTATCCTTGGCAAACCCATCATGTTCCTGCCGAATATATTCCAATACGGTGAGTGCAAACATGTTTCAATAGTTTGTGTTGACGTTTCAATTGAAAATGCAAAAAAAAATTCATTTAGCGGGTTACATAAGACGAATGGATGGCTTCTTTGGAATGTATCGCGGTTTGACACCGAAATTGGTGGGTTCTATCATGGGTATGCTCTGCAGTGAGCGGATCGCCAACAAACTTGGTCTGCCAGCTGAAAAAAATGATGACACCATAACGGAACTTTCCGTCGACACGAAATGGCAGGAGGGAAACGTCTCCGATGAGGAACTGTATGCGTAAACTATTTCTACTGTGAGAAACCCTTGACTAATCTTCCCCTCTAGCTACATGCAATTCAAAACAGCCCTAAAACGGGACGTGGTCCTCAGTGTGAGCTACGTGATTGTGTCTCATCCATTCCATGTTATTTCGGTGCGAATGATGGCACAGTTCATCGGAAAGGAAACGCTGTACCAGTCGATATTCGGTTCGATTAAGGAAATTTTCCGCACTGAGGGCATCTTCGGCTTCTTCTCGGGAATCGTGCCGAAGGTGCTGTGTGATGTAGCTTGCTTGGTTCTGACAAGCTCAACAGTCTACATGGTCAGCAAGTATCTGGTGAAAGATAAGATCTCGAGGACGTATTGCGCTGGAGGAACTCAAGTAATTCTGCGGTTTTATTTCTAAATTATTGGATTAATGGATACTTTTTTTTTAAGTTTATTTTCTCGAGCATCCTGTATCCCCTCCAGGTCGTGTCCACCTGTATGGTTGTCACAGGATCAAGGTAGAAACTCATATTTTAGCCGCTACTCTTACTAAACTGTTTATTTTCAGACTAATGGCTGGCCGTCCGCCAGTTATGCCTGAGTACGCAGGCTGGAGGGACTGTTGGAATGATTTACAGACCCGTGGAGAGCTGAAACGTGGAAGCTCCGTATTTTGGAGGTGAAAGCGCCCCTATACGATTACAAACTGTATTTTTTCTTTTTAACAAAATTCCTTCCAGATACGTTGGTCAATCTGGTTCGATGAGACGTCAAGGCAACAGCATGGCTCCGCTCCCTACCCTCTCCAAGTACTACTGATAACAGCAGTGTTTGCATTTATTACATTACTAATTGACTAGTTGCGTTGCAAAATAAGCGCGAACTATTCGATAATTTATTATAATTTTTTTGTTTTCATTTCCAAAAACTTTAATCCCAGAGAAGCATTTGATCGGTCCTCGTTCCATTGTGTCGGGAACGATAAGCGGTTGACTTTGTTTGTTTTCCTTTCTCTCTGAGCAATGTCACTTTGCCTTTGCGTTTTTCTCGTTAAATAAAATGTAAACAAACTTAATTATGTATTTTTTATTTGTGATTTTGGTCTGAGACCGGATGATAATAAATCATTTAAGATTAGAATTTTCATATTATCCATGACACCAGAAAAGTTTGTACCTTTTCTTTATTTGAAAATAAAGAAATCAAGAATTTATCGGCAAAACTTAAACTTTTAAGCAAGGTGGCTTAACGTCCGAAATATTGTTTCCATAATTTATTTATTCTGAACTTTTACCACCCACATATCTTAAAATGTTTAATTGTTAATTTTTTCCATTGTCCACTAGACTTAAAAAACTCTAAGTGAAAATAAAAAAGTTTAATGGTAGATGTACCGATAAGAATGCAATCAGAAATAAAATTAAATTTGGTTAGAGTCTCAAGATAAATAATTTATGAAAAGTATACCGTTATTTTTAGAGCCTATAAAAATTTCAATTCACATTTAAAAAACATAAGAAAAATAAACAGACCCACCCGCCCCCTAAATCAAAATAACATATTCACCCCAGTTCTGATTTTCGCTTCAGTAAAAAATATTTTCGTTTTAAAAACATACATAGTGTTCTTTACTCGAGTATTTTGATGTTTTCAGGTCGGTTTATGTAAATTTTATAACCTTAATTTCGTTATCGAATTCAATTCGGAACGAAAATCATAACAGGGATGATTATGTACTTTAAAAAAACGTTGTGACG
Organism: Epistrophella euchroma; assembly: GCA_947049315.1. NCBI lineage: Eukaryota > Metazoa > Arthropoda > Insecta > Diptera > Syrphidae > Epistrophella > Epistrophella euchroma. The sequence continues at coordinate 36,743,614 of OX346247.1, read as the reverse complement.
AATCAATCATAAAAAATTATAAAACAAATTTCAACAAAAAAAACTGGAAAAGCTATTGAAGTTCGGGAGAAAAAAATATAAAACGTAAGAAATGCAAAATTCCTATAAAATTTATAGGTATAGAAAAAGTATGGCCTTAAAAGAACGAGTAAACGGACAATACATTTTTCGGGGCATCAACTTTTGATTTAGAGATAGATGAAATTGTTGAAATATTGTTTCAGTTATTCCTCCTACTCAGTTAAGTTCTAGATAATCTTAAAAACTTAAAATGAACCCGTTGTTTTTGGATATTCAGTATAATTACTGAAATGATAATTATTTAAAACAAAGTACCTAATGCCGGTATGCCTGAAGTTTTGAACGGAGAACTATGACAAAAGCAATGGTCTTCACAAACAGATGATCTTTGACGTTTTCGATCCATAGTGTATTCTCATTGTGATTGCATAAACAAATTCCAGAGAAAAACTCAAATTTCGAACACCACACATTTTATTTAAGAGAAAATTCAGAAAATCTCACATCAATCTATTTTCACCCGAAGCAGAACCACATAGCTTCCTTAAAAAATAACCTATAATTTTCCAACAGTCTCTATCCATAAGATCACCGAGGAAGATCTTAAACCTCTAAAGTTGCGGTGCTGTGTGGTTCGTTCTCGGTATTGAAATCGAAGTGAGATGTGATTACTTATTTTTTTTTTTGAAAAACCAAAATTACCAATAAAAAATTTAATCAATTTAAACTCTAAGTGCGGAAGCACGAAAAATAATTACCTTCAATGTTGGGATATACCTACAAATTAAACAAATAAAAGTTATTTATTTATTTTGTGTGTGTTTTTTTTTTCATTAAAAAAGAAAAGTGTTATTTTCGAGTTTTCATTTTTTTTTCGTTTTTGTGTACCAAAAATAAATGAATGGACATCGTGTGGCGGTGGCCTCTCGGAATATGACTATATACACTTTTACTGTCTGTCTGTCTGGCTTTGGTGTTTTTGTATTTCGTCATACCTACTATACTCTCTTCAAGATGCTGATGCTGAATTGTGTGGTGATTTTCTTTAAATATCTCAAACTCTAGACAGCTTAGAGAGAAGATCCGTAAAAATAAATTTCAAAATGATTGACAAGGATTTTTTTTGTATACATACGTAAAAGAAATGCAGCTTTCGTTTTTCAAAACATCAAAAATCACCTTTATCTTTAGCCATTCTCTCTATCACGTGTGTTTTTTTAAATAATTCATGGCTCTTGATAAAGTTGCAAGGGCTTTGAACTTTGAATTAGTGTTTTTTTTTATATGCAATAATTTTAATTTTTGACGGTGCAAAATTTTAAATTAAAAGCGAAAAAAAAAATGTTTGTAAAAAATGGCAAAAAATTATTGCACGCATTTCCGCGTTCTTTCCAACCAGCGTTGAAGTATTGTTATTTCTTATCTGCTAGGATAAGGGCCATGCATTGGTTATAATTGGTTTTACGTAACATTACGATATGAAAGACTAAAGTCACTTTCTTTATATCGTCAGAATATCCGTGATCCGTGATGTGCGTCGAGCTGATTAGTATTTAAGATAGTCAATTTATGTAACATCAGTTTTTGTTCAGAGCATTTGTATGCTATTTTATAGACGATGAATTCGAACCTTCTGTTTGACAGTTTTGGCTTGGATGGTGCAAAGCCATCCTTGGATTCTACTTAAGGACTAGAATCAGACATGTAATCGCCGTCGCTGACACCCAGGTCTTTGCTTTCGAGTATTTAAATTAAAATATAAAATTCTTATCAATGATGATAGTTCAAAGCCGAAATATTCATGTTATTGTAATTTTATTATTCAAAAAAAAAAGATCTGGTTTCCATTTTTGAATTTTTAAAAATATATTGGTACATTGCAACACATTTAGTATATTTCGCAATGTTTCGCAAAAAAAACTTGCTATTGTACTACAAATAACATGACAACAATATTTTTGCTACAAGCTATTGTTTTGCTGCCAATTAGTCGTAAATTCTAGAATTATTTCTTTAACATATGAATGGATATTTTTTGATGGAAAACTTCATGTTTTTTTTTTTTCATATTTATCCATGGACAAAAATAGAAATGTGTTAATTTGTTTGTATTATCCAAACTAACAAAAAATATATATATATTTTATTTACATCATTTTTGCCGCCTTTAGCAGATCAAAAGATTTTCATAATGGTATTTCCAGCTGCATATTGAATAAAAATGCACCCACACGTTTTTAAAAACTACCAACAATAGAAGCTCCCTTAAAAGAAATATTTTTGAAAAATGTCTTACAATATTTTGAATGCAGCGTGAGTGTTGTAATTTTTGAAAATATTTGTATATAGACAGCAGTTTTAAGACACATATTTAAATTCTACACGACGATATTCAGATGCATCAGTAAGACGTAATGATTATTTTTCAAAAAATAACAAATAAATAAAATAATATTTTTCGACGCGATATTCGAATTGAGTTCGCTTAAGACTGTGCTGTGCGTAGTAGTGGTACGGTGGTTGGCGCTGCTGTCGACGGGCGTGTGCTGTATTCAAAATTAAAACATAATTAAACAAACGTCGATTAAAATATGTCTGGACGTAGAGGACATTCACTTCCGCCGCAAATTATGGAAAAACCATCTAGGGGCCGGTGTGTCACAGCCATTTGCTTCTCGTGGAAAGTGCTAACGTGTATTGTATCGCACGTGACACTAATTTCACTTGTGGTTGGATATTGCGTCGGAGGAGCATATTTATTCTCGTTTTTGGAGCAGCCACATGAAGCCAGTGTAAGATTGTATTTTTAAATTAAATAATTTTAAGCAAAATAAATTCCTATAAATACAAAATTGAAAAATGTTTACGACTTATGTATGTAGGTACACTGTGTCGTATACGTAATATTTTTTTATAAGGCATATTGTTATATTATAATTTTACAACGTTTGTCAAGAAGATTAATTTTTTTACTTTTTCTAAGCATAAACATAAGCGTATATGCAATATAATGGCGACGCCAGTCTCGATACGATAAAATATTTTCATATAAGAAACGAGCGTATCTAGAATCGATAGATAGGAAAAAAAAATCGTAGTGTAAATATGACCTAGCCTTAGTCACCGTTTATGGACAGCATCAAACAGGTAGTCAGTTTAGGGTTCTTTGTAAGGAAAAATTGGATACTTTGCATGTTATGACATTTTTGATCGAAGGTCAAGGCCAAGGTCAAGGCTCGATCCCCAGCCTCGTCCAACTAATAACAATAAAAAAAAAAGGCTATTGCCCCTTGCGAGGAGTTGACAAAACCTCCAAGATTATCTCTTCTTATAGAAAAGTGCCGCTCACCTTAGCCGTTTGGATTCGGTAATAAACTGTAGGTCCCCTCCATTCCTGCAGACACGAATACGAGAATGGTTGAGAGTTGTATGCCACTAGGCCCTAGTTCTTCATGAGCTGTTGTGTCATCAAATTTAATTATTTTTTTAACTATTTTACTTTTTTATAAAAAGTTTTTATTTTAATTCATATTTCTTTTAAATATGCAATTGAAGTAAGCTGAATAAAGCACTAGAAAATAATGAAAAATCAGTTATTTCAATACTTTTGACAGGGAGTTATACGCGGCGGCGTAAATTGTTTACATAATAAAATTTAAGGAATACTTAATTTTCAAAATTTGAGGGTACAATAATTTGGAAGGCAACGACGACATTAACAAATTTTCAGAATTGAAGACCAAAGATTTGATATCTTTTCTCACGTTCTCTATCATATGCCAAAGACCGCGAGTTAGCGGATTATGGGTTTTCAAAGGGAGTTTAAAATCAATGTGCATAAAGCCGATCGAATCACGAAATAGTGATAGCATCCTTAAGATCCACCTCCATACCAAAACCGTTGTATTTAATTCAAAAATAAGGTCTAGTTTCATTGCCAGATGACCTTCATTGGAGCCCTCATTTCCAAGACGAGAGCCAAACGGTTGGTTTTATGAATGTAATTTATCGTTTCGTTTGTATTAATTTAAAAAAAAATGTTTAAAGGCTCTCCCAAACCAACGCCAATTTTCGGCGCGACGAACGAAAACAATAATAACAACGTGTTGTTTTGTTTGACAACCACGTGTTGTTGGGTGTGTACTCAAAATCACTTCTAGCATATTTTAATTGCTCACAGAAGCCAATAATTGTAGTACAAAAAATTGTAAGGTTCTAATCAAATTTATCATTAAGATGATAAGTCCATACAAGTCTTTCGGTCTGTGCGCCTATATCGAGCCCTTTCCACAAAATAATCATAAGCGACTAAAAAAAAAGTATCGTAAGCTTGTCGCTGGTTGGTTTTTTGCTCAGCATCTATGTAAATCAATTAGGCCGAATATAATTATTGAACATTATCAACAACACTATTACTAAAAACTTAAAAAAACAGTTTTTATGTAAAATTTTCATTTTGTCGCTAATTTGGGGTAAGGGGTTGATATTACTACGAGCTTTAGAATAGGCGGATAAGACTATTTTTTTTTATTTGGCACGAAATTTATTTTTTGTTGAAGCTCACCCGGATAAGTTATTTCAAAGTTTTATTAAACTTTAGTACCTACCTACCTGTAATTCCTCAAACAATTGAAATGAAATTGAAGCGTTCAATTGAAGAATGGGTTACGTGAAATTTGAAAAATTTTGAGACACAAGAGTTGAAAGTCCTTTACCTACAACTTTTGTAGGTATTACATTTTCTTAAGTTGTACAATTTTTTGGCAAGCGCAATTGAAAACCAGTGATCGTAAAAGGCCGCCAATCACATAAGAATAAAAGTTTTCTTTTAGCCTTTACGTTGGTAAATAATTTTAAAAAAAATTTACAATGTCACTTAATTTCTTCATCTCAACGATTCAATTCAGATATTTTACTGCTAAAATTTTGCATTTATTAACTTTAGCAAATTACAATATACCGAAATTCAATGTCAGTTAAAAATTACACATTTTCCTTCTTCTTTCATTATATTAATATTTTAAGATTAAGTTTAAGATTTACACTAAATACAAACTATAAGAAATTTATGTTATTTAAGTTTTTCTTGACGAACTGTATACAAACCATAAGCTTACAATAAGACACAACAATTGACCTTCCTCACAGTATAGTGTTATGCAAATTATTGATATTATTTTTTTTTTGAATAAGTTTTCGGCATTTAAAAATTTTTTTTATGATCACTGTAGAAATTGTAAGAAATAATTTTTGTCTTTCCAGGTTAAGAAAGGCATCAAAAACATGCGTTTGAATATCACTGATTCAATATGGAAAATGACTGAAGCTGAGAATTTCCTTCAAGAAGATGTTTGGACAAATAAAGTTAAGGATCAGCTTGCAACTTTGGAGAAACAAATATTGACAGCTATGAAAACACACGGCTGGGATGGAAATGAAGATATCGAACAATCACAATGGACATTTGCGGGAGCATTATTTTATTCGATTATCGTTATAACAACAATTGGTATGTACTTAATTTATTATTTCCTTAACAAAATGTACTTATACATAATTATTGTAAACTTTATTTTATAAAAAAAAATCTATAATACAAAATCTTAATTTTTACAAGAAAGTATGCTTAATTTCTAATTTCTAAAAAAAACAAAAAAAATTACTCTATTCGTATGCTTTTTTATGTTTATGTAATTTAGTATCGGAGGACTTTTGCTGTGAGCTTCTCGCATTGAAGGTTTTTCCTTCAGCTTTTAGAGCACTGTTTGTATTGTCAGTGCCATTTTTGCTTAAATCTTCATAATCATCAGAAGGGGATGATGCTTGTACTCCTCCATTGCTGTTGTATGGTGTAACGCCATAAGGGTTACCAGCATGATGAGGATGTGCAAAAGGTTCTGGGAATGGGTACTGTCCTACGCCAGGATACGGGTAAGGATATTGGCCCGGGTATTGGCCCGGATGCTGCGCTTGTTGTCCACAACCTCCAAACTGTCCACAGCCAATGTATTGCCCTATTTGGGGTTGAACACTTCCAAGAGGATAACCACCTCCTCCTGGAAATTGACTTGGGTATCCTGTTTGAGATGGAAATCCGCCTTGGCCGGGGTAACCTCCGGCTTGTTGGGGGTAAGGTATTCCCCCAAAACCTTGCCCAGGGAAACCACCTTGTCCCTGAAAACCTCCCGGAAAAGCACCTCCTTGCGCTCCTGGATAAACTGGTCCTGTTTGGGGATATCCTTGAGCAGATCCTTGATTTGGATAACCTGCCTGATTGGGGAATCCATTATTAGACGGCTGTGGGTACCCACCAGGGTAGCCATTTCCTGGTCCAGGAAAACCCGGCTGCCCACCAGGATAAGGAAAACCACCGTTTGCATTACTTTGGGGTACATTTAAACCGGGTTGTGTTCCATAACCTGGAGGGTAGTTATTTGGAGGTGCTCCTCCTTGACCGAACGGAGAGTACCCGAAATTTGGAGGACCATTATAGTTTCTCAAATCATCTGGATTCAAATAGTCTTCTTGAGATGTTTGTCCTGGAGCAGGTCTTCTAGTGGTTGGCTCCCGATCTTTTTCTCGATCATAGAAATTGTCATATTTAGGCACCTCATCATTACTAAACGCCCGTTGACTGCGATGACTTTTTCCCCACACCCATCGATTTTCTTCTGCTCTCACACTTGCAACCACAACAAACACTGCAATCCAGATCCGCAACATTATCTATAGAAACAAAAGGTATAACAATATTTAAAATTGATAAAGTTCACCAAAACAACAATCTTATACTTATAGAAACAAAAATAAATTGCGTTTTTAAATTTCACATTTCAATAATTATAAATTCTATAAACGAATGAAATGTATGTGTGTTTCATCAAAATTAATGTTTAACGACTTTCACGTAAATTTAAAACAATGAATTACTTCACTTTAGTATATCATGCACTGATTTAAAAAATATATATGTGCATATATTTTTATTTAATCACCTTTTTTCAATCGAAAATATGTAGGTACGTATATTTGAATAATTCAATTTAAAACAAAAATGATCGTTATATTACTGCGATGTATCAACTCCAAAAGACCTCGTTGAAATAACCTGTAGTGTGTATCTCAACTTCTTTTATAACTTCACTTTTGTTCTGTGTGACTCTGTGAGTTATACTAACTACTCTTAGCAGACACAACTTCTGAGTGGGCGAAGATAGTTCAATGGAACATCTTCGAGAATTTCAGTTTCTGGCCCACTCTGACCCACATCCACAACACAACATTTGAATTAAAGAATTGAAATAAAAAGGTGTGTAGTACAATATTAGAAACTTAAACGAAAAAAAAAAGAATTACTTACAAATATTTGTGTTTAACTTTTCCAATTCAATGTCAATTTAGTTGTAATCGGTGGACAATTTTAATTTGTCCTATAAAATAAGTGAAAATCTATGATGGGACGCTTTAGTGAGCACGATGACACCGTTATCTTTGTTTAAATCAAATTTTAATTTGGTAATAAACAGATTTAAATAGCTATCTGTATTTTAGCTGAACTTGAAAAAAAAAAATTCTTGAACTGTATGAAATGGAAAATAAAAGGTAAGACCGGACATAATATACCAAGGTCTCTGAAACACAAAAAATTGCAAAAAAAAAATATAAATATACAGCGAATCAACTTTATTTTTAGATAAATTAATAGAACTTTAGTTTGGAATGAATGAATTTTGAAATTGTAAGTATTTTTTTTTTTGTTGTTCAAATTATTACAAATACCTTTGAAAGAAGTTGAAATTGGGCTTTTCCAGAATCTGACACTGTCTTTTCTCTTTCTAATTTTGACAGTTTTTTAATCAAAAAGAAGCTCTAGATGGGGGGAAAACAATAATACAAACAAATATAAATACACACCGATACTGTTCGCACCTTTAATAGTGTGTTTGTTTTCCCCCCATCTAGAGTTTTTGACGTTTGGTGGAAGTTCTGGATTAACAAGAGCTATTCTGAGACTTATTATTCATAAAATCAGTAACATGTGAATAAAATGCATCCAGCTTATATAACCGTTTATAAGAAGATAATTTGTAACACCTTCTTAAAAAGTGAAAAGATCAATTAATATTTCAGCAAAATAATAAATAAATTCAAAATTACAAAAAATTATTTCTTATTCGTGACCTTTGTTAAGTTTAAAATATCACTTTTTGATTAGACGATGTTTTATACTCGATTACGTACTTCTTCCTTTACGTGAATATAAATAATATTAACATTTAATTTAAAACTAGGAAAAGATTTTTTGTTGTTTTTTTTTGTGTAGTTTAGTAACCTTGTCGTCTTATAGGAGGGAGACCTTGCGGTAGATCAAGTAGTTCTGATTTTTTACTGAGTTGTTTATGATGTTGGCCTCTTGAAAAACCCAAGTTTTCGAACTCGAGCGCCGAACGCAACATGGCGATTTTAACCCTGACTAGTTTCTCGACTATAACTTCGCTCTAGAATTTAAAAGAAATTAAATTTTCTTCAATTTGAGCCTAGAACCATCTATGTAGACACAACAGTTTCTAAAATACAGCTATTCAAAATTTAGTAGTAATAAATTTATAACAACAACAAGTAGTATAATTTGCAATATATTAAAAAAAAAAGTGGTGTTTGGCGCAAGATGCATAAGTCAAAAGAAGAAAAAAAATTGTAGGGTAAAGTCGGGGGATATGGCACCCATTTTTGTTTTTCTTACTTGAAAAATAAAAAATATTTTTATTTTATACAAAAATAATTTTATTCTTTAACCAATTCTTTAACAAAAAGCAGGAACATAAGTTAAATTCATAGGTTATTTCATATATATATTTGCAAAAACAAAAAACATTGAAAAAAAGCGATACAAAAAAAATGGAGGGTGATATGGCAACAGCTGCAGGCACTCTTGTTTTTTATAGTTGTTCTGGCCATATTTATTGTATGTAGGTATTGTTGAATGAGATGTGACACCAAAAGTGGCTATTGTGATCATAAACCACTCACCCGGTTTTGTTGTCATAGTATTATTCTTGCAATAGCACAAATTTCCTCTCTGAAATGTTCAGGTTCATCTGATTCGTCATATAGAAGGAAATGCTTTAGTCCTATTAGTTACTGACCTCATAGCCATCGTTGGTGCTCTTTTTGAGATATATTGGTTTTCTAAGCACCCTTCCAGTGAAAACTTGGTACAAAAGTAGGAGCGGGGAAATGGCACCGCTGCCGGTGCCATATATCCCGAGATTGCGAGGTGCCATATCCCCTTTTTGACATTACTTCTGTTTTTCCAAATAACACGAATAAACACGTTTGCTTAGTTATTTCAATAAACAGATAAAAGAATTCACGGTTAACTGTTCTTTTTTTTGTTCATATGAACACCTGGCGTCAAATACTTTCGTAGCTACACGTATTTCAGTGACACACAAAAACTTTTTGCTTCAAATATCCATAATTTTTTTTTCATTCGGTTTAAAAAAAATACTTTTAAGGGCCGCCGCGATTCTGAATGGATACAATAAGAGCTTACGTAATTCTGAATGAAATTTGGTTCTTTTTGTTTCGAAAAGAAGTCATTGAGTGAGAGATATTGAAAGGGTGCCATATCACCCGTGGTGCCATATGACCCGACTTTACCCTATGGGAGGGGTCCTCTACATCGCCCTGCTCAAGCGGAAGTGTCAATTTTCTAAAATAAAAAATGCCCCATCAAAATCCAACGACAACATCTGGAATAAAATCCTACACCTTTTCTTGCAGCCAGGAATTAATTCTTCAATCTTATTTCCAAATAAAGTTTTTCAATTAACAGTTTTTGAAAAATTTATTTCCAAACTCAAAATTTTGAAAAAAAAAATACACTTTTTCTTAAAAACTATTTTAAATAAAATTTTACGTTATTGAGCAATTGTTTTTTTTTTTTATAAATTTAATGCTATTATGAATTTTAACTCAAATACCAAAAACAAGATGCAGACGAAAGACATTTTTAGAAAAATTTAAGCAATTTGCTTTGCAGGATGTTAAGCTGAAAGTGTGACATATACTTCATTCAATAATTCAAACCAATAATATTTTGGCACGTAATGAAGCTCCGTTGAAGTGCAGTTCAGTGTTGCCGAAGTGGCACGATCGTGTTTTTTTGATACGATAAGTTTCTCGTGGCACTGTGGAACGGAAAAGTTCAATATGGCACGATTTTTTATTTCAAAAAAATTAAAAAAAAAATTAATAGAAATTGGTCCAAATTTCGTAAAAAATTGATAGAAGCTCGTATAAATGATTTTTTTTTTTTTTTATGATGCTCTACACCGTGATAAAATTAATTACAGTTTTTTTTAAATAAAATAGAAGAATTTGTGGTTTTTTCATATGGCACGAAAAATGGAACGTTTTTTTCCGAAAATATGGCACGTTAATTCTTTTCGGGCGGCAACGCTGTTGCAGTTCCATCAGGTGCGGCGGTATTTATTTTAGTATAAAATGATAAGGCATCACGAATAGTACATATTGAATACGTTACATTTTTTAATGATCGGAAAAAGTGGTAAAAAAAGTGGATATGTTACCGTAAAAAGCCGAAATAATGAAATTCTAGAATTACGCAGTAAATCCTAGAATTTCTCACCACCATTGGTGAAAATTGTTCTGGGATTTACCGGTAAATTCTAGAATTCCATTATTTCGGCCTTTTACGGCAACAGATACATAAAATCAGCGAATCAAGGTGGGTGAAATTTCAAATACAACAATTTAAATTAAATTTTTTCACTTTTGGTGAAGGAAAGTTTGTCGAAAAGTTACCTCGGTTTATGGAATGAAAGCTGCCACATTCGAAGTAATGAAATACTATACGACCAAATGTAAATTTAACAGTAAATTAATTATTAAATATTTCCTCAGCATTAAGACCAATAAGGCCTAATGTATGTATATAAAAATAACTTAAATTGGGTAGCTTAAAGTTGTTTTGATGATTTAAATTAAAGAACAAAATTTTATTAGAAAAATAATAAAACAGAAATTTATGGTGGCATTCCTCGATCTCAGCAAAAAAATATATAAACCAGAATATTCTATAAAATTCGTTACACGAACTTCTTTTGATCGACAGGTTTTTTTTGATGTGTTAATGTTTAAGACAAAATTACACTGGGTGATTTGCTCAAAACAAATGAAATAAATTCTCCTTAACGGTATTTACGTACCTACACATTTCTATATAAAATATTTTTATTCGAAATTCACTTGTTTTGAATTGAATAATTAAATTTTGTCATTCACCCCAAATCGAATGTTGTGGTTTATGGGTGATCACGTATCCTACATCATAGAATCCTCTGATTCACTGTACATCTTCTTATTTAGACTTGTTTTAAATTTTGGAAAAAAAAAACTTTTTTAACACTTTTATTTCTTGCAAAAAAAAAAAAATAACTAAAAATTGAACTTCCGCCTGACATATAGCATGCAAGAGATAAAATGGCCTAAACATTATTTGCATACTAATTTGGAAAACCGACTTGAGGCGTTTAAGGTTCGTCAAACATGGACAAAAATATGATTCAATTTTGTTTATTATTATTATTATATTTTCTGTGAAATTTAAACAAAATCACAATCTCTTCTCACTCATCACAATTAATTGTTCGTAAACAGCGCATAAAACATTTCCATTGAAGTTTTAACGGCCAATCGGCCTCAACTATAAAATGAATCGTATTTTGTGTATCAAAAATTCACAATAATTTAAGTCGACATTTTGACAAAATAATCAGGCAAATATGCATTTAATGTTTATTATTCTTGCTATAATTATCATTATCAAAAAAAAAACAACAACAAGTCAGGAGATTATGAAAAACTTTAAACAGAAATTGCAAATTTAATTCTATTGCTGATGATGATGCGCCTTCGAAAAGACATATCACCCAACTGTGACGTTGATGTTGCAATATTGCAACTTTAAAGAACAAATGAATGACTTGTTGCAGTCAAAATGGTCTATCTCTATACTATTGTCTTCTGACAAACTACAATGAAAAACTTGCGTTTTATGCTCAAATAAATCCACTAACGATCTCTTGTTGTTTTATTGCAAAATTGTAGGCGTACCATGTGTCCGTCGTCGGTTGTCATGAGCTCACAAAAATAAGTTAAAAAAAAAAAAAAGATTTTACGGAAGAATGTGTAACCCAGTAACCTTGTCTGAAATAGGTTTTTTGGTGTTTGCCAATCCAAAAAAGGAAATTGCTGTTGCGTAAAGTTCAATGTTAGTTCGTGTCATTGAACGGATTTGGGAAATTTGATTGTGCAGTTTTTTTAGTAAATACAAAAATATTCTGGTTTTACCTATTAAATTTTTTTAATAAAGAAATCATTATAAAGATCTACTAAGATATATGACAATAAAAGTTTTGGTAATAGGTAGGTACATACATAGATAAAATTAAGATTCTCAATTTCATGCGATTTAGATTGTGTTAAATATTTTTTTTTTCAGTATGTACAGTACCTACCTACTCTACTTTATATTGAAAGTCAGCACCCTGAGTGTCTTGAAACAAATGTTAAAAGTCCACGACTAAAATGCTGTGGTTTGCCAAAATAAAAGATGATAAATCAAACTTTTTAGAAGCTTTTTCATCCAAAATTTAATATAAATCGAATCAGATAGTTCAAAAAATGTATAATGCAAAACTACAAAAAAAAAAAATTGTGGGACAACAGCTCATAAAGAAATAGTGACTTACAACTCTCAACCATTCCTTTGTGCGTGTCTGCAGGAATGGTAGGGACCAACGTGAGTGGCTCTTTTCTATGACAGGATATACTCTTGGAGGATCTGTCACTCCCTCGCAAGAGGCAGTAGCCCTGAAAAACATTTTTTGTATTTCTAAATAGTTTTATGGAAGAGACTGTTAACTTTGACTGTAGGAATAATGTTTGTTTAAAATATTATTTATAATGTTGAAAAGACATTTGGTGCTAAGTTTAACAGGAATCGGGTTGGGTATAACTCATCATGGTCGAACTCATCATGAACCAACTTAACACAGAACAAGTCTTCATATTCGCAACTCATCGTAGGACAACTCATCATGGGACAACTCATAATGGGGCAACTCATCATGGGACAACTCATCATGGGACAACTCATCATGGGACAAATCATCATGGGAATAAGTCATCATGGCAATAATATCCATTTTCAGAATGAATTTTGTTTGAAGGCATATTATTGGTTTGTTTTTCGTAGCGTCAGGCAGATTGAGGGTTGGTACTTTGTAGTTTGGTACATTGATAACCGCTCAATATAAGGGGTCAAAAGTCATAAAAATGATTTTTTTCCAAATGTCTCAGAAAGTTTTTGTGCTAGAGAAAACTTATATTTTACACACTTGTAGCTGATGCAATTTCCCACAAAAATGGTCCTTAATATTTTTTTCGTAACATTAACCGCTAAAAAGTTACAGCACATTTTCATAACATTTGGCCTCTTTTCAGAGATTTTTTGACTTTTCGATTTGCTGTAACTTTTTAACGGTTAATGCTACGAAAAAATAATAAGAATTATTTGTGTGGCCCTTAGCCTCAGCTACAAGATTGTGGAATAAAATTTTTCTCTAGCGCAAACCGTTTCAAAGATATATGAAAAAAACTCATTTTTATAACTTTTGACCCCTTATACTGAGCGGTTATCAATGTACCAAACTAAAAAGTATCAAACCCTCCACCAGCCTCACGCTACGAAAACAAACAAATATAATATGTGTTCAAACAAAATTAATTCTGAAAATGGGTCTTATTGCCATGATGACTTATTCCCATGATGAGTTGTCCTATGATGAGTTGTCTCATGATGAGTTGTCCCATGCTGAGTTGTCCCATGATGAGTTGTCCCTATGATGAGATGTACTCTATGATTAGTTGTACCCTATGATGAGTTGGGTCATGTTCAGCTGCGGCATGATGAGTTAGATATGATGAGTTGCGATGATGCCATAGGAATCGACTTAGTCGTTTCCAAACTATTGAGGCTTAAACAAAACTTGAAACTAAGTTGTTGTTGTGGTTCAAAAATTCAAGGAGATTAACGGAATAAAGAATGGTCAAGCCTAATAAAACTGACATTCTAGTATGAATAGTACAATATAATAACTTAATAGTATGGTTTGTTACCGATCTTCCAACCTCTCCCTTTTTGATACGTCTACGAATTGTAGCCTATGGAATAAGGTATGGAGGCGGAACAAGACAAGACAGCGTACTTAAAAGTGCTTATAAAAATGCTGATGCTCCAAATGCATTAAAAAAACAACACATCTCGACCTGTGACGTCAGTGGTCATAAACGGTGGAACGCGTAGTGCATATACTGCATACGACCTCGAAGACTGAGCAGTGAGCAAATCTGATATGCGTGGGTTCGGCTCCCATGGTGTGCATGTAGAAAGTTTTTCACAATAAAATTGGATTAAAGCTCAACACCACTAAAAAGGGAACTGATGATAGGCGGCTCGGCACCCCTTGAAATAGCTACATATATCTCCAGCCAAACAAAAAAAAAAAACAATTAAAAATACCTAAAATTAATTCGAAAAACAATTGATGGTAGCACCTTTAAGTTGTTGTTCAAAATTCAATGAAATTGACGGAATAAATAATTGTCAAGTCTAATTTTCTAGTATGAATAATAAAATAAATGATAGTAATACAAACTTGAAGCTTTCCTTAAAATTTCAGAAACTATTTTTTTTTAATATTTTGATTTCAAACTTTTCAAGACATTCTCTGAACAAAATTGAACTAAATCAGCTGATCAGTTTTCGATAAAAGCTAAAATAGAAAGAATTATTCCGGGAGGTGCGGGTGCTCAAATAAAGAAAATTATTAAAATTAGTCTTTGGACCTATTATTGAAAAAAATAACATTTTCAACAAATGCTGATTGTCCAAAAAAATGAAAAAAAAAAAAAATACAAAAGTTAAAAACAAAATCGACAGGTTGTCTATTAGGCGCCTGGCCTCAAAAACTGGATTTGATTTTGTTTGAATCTATTTTTCCTCCCATTGTCAAGTTCAGAATTCAAGATTCAAAACAAGTCGTAATCGGCATTGATTTTGATAGACTGGTCAGGTCATCTAACTTAAGAGCGAAGAAAAATTTTTCTATTTCATTGACCTTTTGCTGATGATGGAAGAATGGCGTCTTAAAGGACACCACATCGGGTAACGACAGGGAGACTTGTTGAAGAAAACTCGTATTTTTGCAACATTTTAAACGCCTAGAAAGTCATTTCCTATGAAAATTTTCCATTGGCGCCCAACGTAAGACCGAACTTTTAGCCAAAACACTTGTCACACTCACACACTAACCCGATTTCTACCTAAATATTTTTGTTTGGGAACGGGACGATCCCACAGAATAGGAATAGTAATGTTTTGCTTGACCATTTCACCTGTAAAAAATGTTAGAACCTTTGAATTTCAAGACCTAATCTGGCAAATTAGATTAGCTTTATGTGGTAAACCATAATTAGATGGGTTTTATTACAAGGATTTATATAATTTTAGAAGTTGTTTCTTTGAGTTTACCTCTATGACCTCATGTGAAGAATTTTTAACGATCTTAATGTTCTTCATTACAGGATATGGACACATTTCTCCTCGAACCGAATGGGGAAAAGTCTGTACGATATTTTACGCCATTGTTGGAATACCACTGATGTTGCTATGCTTGTCAAATATTGGTGATGTTATGGCCACATCATTTCGGTAAGAATAAAATATTAACACAACTCTTGTCTCTTACTAAATGCTATTCTGTATTTTAGGTTTACCTATTGGCGAGTGTGCTGTTATGTCTGTAGTCGAGAACCCCGTCGCAATCGAAGATCAAGGGCCCGATCACGTGCCTCAAGTTATCGATATTCATCACGTTCACAACCAGCTCCTTTTCGAAGATCCATGAAAATATCTCCCCGTTCAGCTGATTCGGGTTTTGGAACTTACGAGCCAGGTCTTTCACATGCCTATTCTGATCCTGAGCTGAGAACAATTGGAAAAATGGAAAATGCACGGGATTTCTATCGAGGTGGATCACATCAACCACAACAACATCATCATCAGCATCATCATCCTGGCCGAGGACCACCCTCTCGAGATACCCGTGCAAGTCGACAGACATTGTATGAAGAAGAAGAATATGACCAACGAGGATCGATGAATAGAAATTCACGATTCAGTAATCGACAAAGAAATCGAGACCGTATGCGTGATCGTCATACAGTTGAGCGAGAACGTAACATCGGAAGATCAAGACAACAATTCGATTCGACGGAAGATTTTGAGCTGCCCTCGCACAAACGAGCCCAGAGTGTCCGATCAATACGAGTTCCAAACAACAATCCACGTGAAATGAACAGAAATTATTCACAAACTCTTCCGGCGAACACACGGGGGCGGTCAATGCCAAATGCTCCTAAGGCTCGAGCGAAATCGGTCGATCCTCGTTCCTCGGCTCATTATGAAGATGTCGATGAGGAAGTTGTGCGAAAGACTCCAATTCTTTGTAACCGTTATGCAATTGATGAACTTGATCGAAGATTATCGAACGAGCATAGACATCATAAGGGCTCTCCTCGTTTCCAATCGATGCCCAGACACCCCAAGAGCAATATGGATCAACCCATACAGATTCCCGGAACTCCGCACAGTCAAAGGCGTGGAAGTCTGAATACACCAATGCCATCAAGATATGGCAACCGATTGGAACTGCCAGAACCTACCCCAATGCCCAGGAACCGTAATAAACATCAGCAGCGGCGACCATCACGATACGAAGATTTTGAAGAAGACTTCGATGACTTCGATGGTTCCTACGATGATCTTCCAACTCATGTGCCACGTGAACGAGATCGAAGACCGCGTCGTGAAAGACAAGGTAATTGAATTTTCTTTTGCGGCAAAGTTTTCTAAAATAACAATTCGAATATAGAACCTTTACCACCTTCGCCAAGAATTATGTCACCAATGGGTTTTGCAATTCGTCGACAGACTAGAGCGCGACCAATATACGATGACGAAGATTCATATTATGAAGAGGAATGGGATAGTTATGGTGATATCTCGCCCAAAGATCGTCCCGTTCCAATATGGCTGTGTGTATTCCTGGTCATCAGTTATATTATAGCTGGAGCATTTCTATTTCATCAGTGGGAGGGTTGGACTTTCCTTGATTCGGCATATTTTTGCTTCATAACCTTGACAACTATCGGTAAGTTAAGTTTTAACACAAAAAAAAACAAAGTGCTGGCATTCTGAAACTGAATATTTTATTTTTATTTCAAGGCTTTGGAGATTATGTACCCGCTAGAGGAGTTAAAGAAAACTCACGTGAATCGATTGCTCTGTGCTCGTTGTATTTACTTTTTGGAATTGCTCTTCTTGCCATGAGCTTCAATTTGGTACAAGAAGAGTTTATAGCGAATGTCAAAGAAGTAGCTAGACGACTCGGTATTCTTAAAGAGGAAGAAGATGATGATGAATAATCTTTTTTGTTTTCTTCGTAAAAATATTTCCTATTCATTCCGGGATCATTATAAATTACAAATCAAGTAAATGATTTTTTGCTGACACCAGAAATTTCAAATGAATGTACTATTTTTCATGTTCATTATTGAAATAAGTGAATAAATCTGTACAAACAAAATTAAATCTGAAGAATGAAAAAAAAAATTGTTGTATCTCATTGCTATCTATAAAAATTTATCACTAGCCGACCCGCCCCAACTTTGCACGGATAGACAAATATTAGCTTCCAAAAATATTACGAAAATACAATTGGCCAGTTTATATTTCAGAGATCTCGGGGGGATTCGTATTCTTAGAAATATAAACACAATTTCTCACAAAAATGCCTCAGTTCCATCAAAAACTGAGGGAGAATTTTTTTGGATTCGTTGCTCATTTATTTTTTGTCGCAGTAAATAAAATAAGAAAGAAAGAAATAGAAAGTGTTTTTGAGGAATCTTGTGCATATTTTAAGCTCGTGCTCTTCCAAATAGCTAGATTTAAAAAAATATCTAGCCCTTGAGTGATGCTTGAAGTCCAGCCTCTAAATATTATTTTTCAAACATCACAGCATTTTTTGAATAAGACACTATTTTATGCTGTATGTATGTACGTACATAGGTAGGTCAAATTTGGAAAATAATTATCCCTATATAGTCATCATAAAAGCTCATTCTCAAAATACAGGTTGTCCCAAAAGTCGTTTTCCTACGTACAGGGTGGACCAAAATTATGGTTCCTATGTAAAAAATTAATAACTCTTTTATTTATGTATATTTTTGAGTTGTTTTTTTTTTTTGCTTCAGACATAAAGCTTGGGATATTAACTATTTACACTTATGTCTGGAGGAGCATTCCATGGTCGCGTTCACGCAAATTCAACTATTTTTCTAACGTCTAGTTTTCGACACGTGAATTAGATATTTCATATATTGTTTTTATTCAAAAGTTTGTACAATAAAAAATTTAAATTCAAATTTGATGGCACAACAGCTCATGAAGAACTAGGGCCTAGTGACTTACAACTCTCAACCATTCCTGTGTGCGTGTTTGCAGGAATGGAGGGGACCTACAGTTTATTGCCGAATCCGAACTGCTAACGAGCGGCACTTTTCTGTGACAGGAGATACTCTTGGAGGATTTGTCAATTCCTCGCAAGAGGCAGTAGCCTTTATTTTCTTTTATATACAACAACCGTTTTGTCTTCCGCTAGCCTATGAATTCGGCACTCTTCCCTTTTTTTGTCAGTTTCAATGTATTGGAAAGTCAAAATTCCAAGTAGGTATTGGTTGGCATTTTCCGATTGCATTAAAGTCTTTTTTTTTTTGTTCTTTTTTTGTCAGATATTCATGAGGCTAGAAAAAAATCATAATTAAAAGACATCTGATTTTATTACTCCCGAAATAAATTGCCTAGAACTTAAACACATAACATACATTTTATGTTTAATTAAAATTAAAAATATATTATAAAAAAAAGCCCTTAAACCACTAGTTTTTTTTAAATTAAAAAGGATTGTATATTATTTTTGGTTTTAACCCCATTTTACCCTATCACCAGTAAATTGTTAGACAAAAATTATCCTCGAGCCAACCACTAAGAATAACTGTTTAAACTAAACAAATATTACGAAATACTTACGAAAACCATAACGAAAAATTACCCCTTGTAAGTGACGCCGTTTGCAAAAACACAAACGCATAAAAATCTGATAAATTAAAACAAAAAAAACTTAAATTTGTTTTTAATTTTAAAATTTTTAATTTAATTATTATCACAACTTATATTTTATAATAAATAAATAAATTTAGATTTATAGGTTTCTGCGACGCGTTTCGGAGTGTGTCTCCAAATCACAGAAAGCCATGTTGAGATTAAAGCCTAGTATGCTGCTGAAAAATCCCATACAAAAATGACACAACGAAATCATAAACGAAAAATTTCGTTCTGCTTTTCGTTCTGCGGTACGCTGTTCGATAAGCGAAATCGATAATTGTAGCACATTATTTGGAGAGATCTCCCCTCTGTTTTTGCACATAATTAATTACATGTACCATTAATTGTGTGCGGAAAAGTGACATTTGGTATCTATTAATGGTACAGGCAATTAATTAATAAGAGGGGAGATCTCTCCAAATAGGTAATTTACTACAATTGTATCAATTTCGCCCGCAGAACGAAAAGCAGAACGAACTTTTTCGTTTGTGATTTCGTTATGTCATTTTTGTATGGGATTTTTCGTTTCGCATCAGCAGTATACTAGGCTTTACCAAGGTATGTTCGAGACTTCGGCGGTACTGCAAAAGCAAAAGGATTCGGTTGGAGCTTTA
Source organism: Epistrophella euchroma (assembly GCA_947049315.1). Classification (NCBI taxonomy): domain Eukaryota; kingdom Metazoa; phylum Arthropoda; class Insecta; order Diptera; family Syrphidae; genus Epistrophella; species Epistrophella euchroma. Next base: position 36,723,664 of record OX346247.1, on the reverse strand, counting down.
GGGAGCTTCTTCTCCAAAATTTCCGACTGTTTTCTGAAAGAGGATACATATTTTTATTCGTTGGTTTAGTTTTTTATTTAATGCAAAGTCTTTACACATCACTGTTAAATAATTTTTGAATTATTGGAATTAGAATTTTCTTAAAAATCTTAAATTTTTTATTCTTTCTTAATGTGTACAATAATACAATCTCCTTTTTAACTTAGCTTTGTTTAAAAAAAACGAATCAAAGTATACTCGTAGGCAAAATATAAATATGACTCTGAAAAATTTCCTTTTTGGCGCCTCCCGCCACCGTTAAAAAATTTTGATTTGCAAAATATTTTTAAAGATTTTTTTCTAGTGGATTTTTCAACCAATTTTTATGGAATTCTATATTTCTATTTTTAAATACTTTACTGCCTTTTCTCTTGTAAATATTTACACTTTTTAACAAAAATACCTCAAGTTTTTCATCAATTGCGAGCTAGGCTAAAATTATGAAATTAGAGAAGTAACTCGAAGCAACCCTCGGCGATACAATATGTATCACTTCAACATCTTCTTAGTGCTGAAAAATTTTGTCGCAACTCTTGACAACGAATGGATTAGTCATAGGTGCGCCTTATATAATTATATTTAATTTACTGCGATCAAATACATGTAAAAACAAAATACAGCAACAAATTGTCAGGTGCCTGGCCCTTTAATTTCATTTGTGATAACAAATTAATAAGCAATCGAAATTCATCATCATCAGTATTATTTTCAAAGAATTAGTCATAGGTAAAAATATTTTTACCACTCCCAATCCCAAAGGCTATAAACCTGGAGTATACTATCGTTTATATAGCAATAAAAATATACATTCACCGAACGTTAAAATTTTACTTGTAAAAGAAGGCGTTCATCAATATTTTGCTATTTTACAGTTAAAATTAAGGGTTAGTGACGATAAACAAAACGACAAAATCCCAAAAAAACAATCTTCACAGACAAAACCCCAAGAGAAAACCGAGCAAAGATAAAATCCCCCAAAAAAAATCCCTCAAAAAAAATATTCCCAGGAGAAAATCCCAAAAAGAGAAGGTGTGAAAGCAGTGAATCAAGCAATAAAATCGATTGCAAAACAAAAACATTTGCAAAACAATTACAAAGAAAAAAAAATTGTCAGAAACAAAAAGTTAATAGTTTAAGGGCCACTTGCTCCAAACGAACGGATAAATATTTAAAACTCGGGATAACTATCCTAGTTTAAACATAATAAATAAGAATTTATCGTTTTTTTAATGCACGAACCTGACAATTTGTTGGATCACCAACACAACAAACACAAAACACATTGAAAAATAAACAAACTTTAACGCTTTGACTTGCTTTCTCGTAAGGAATTCTATAATTTGACGTGAGAGCTTTAATATTTATCCAAAGATAAACTTCTGTGCAAGTGGCTCTAAATGAAATAACAACAACTTGAGTGAGCTACCACCAAGTTTAATAGGCTGGAGTTATAGCTATTTTCATCATCGGCTAAAAATCGTCACTTAATTTATTATGTATTATGAGATATCTGCTTCGGAACAAAAACATGCTAGTATTCATTTTTAATAATAATAACCGTAACACCCTGTCGGTTAAAAACACGATTTTATTTAAATTTGTTGTCTTAAGCAAATACTAAAAACGTATCTTTATTAGCCTTATCTTCTTGTTAGTCCATATCATTACGAGTGAAACATCTTACTATCTCTACCAACAAAAAAAAATTACCTTAAACCTGTTGATGATGTTTAAAAATTAATGTTTAAAATATTAAAGCAGTACATTTCGGTGTGTCTCAGTGTAACAATCATTATAAAAATTATTGTTGTTATAAATAATCTAAGAGTATATAAACTAATTATATTTTGTGCGTAAGATTATGATCTTTGGTTTTCATAAAAAAAAAACACGTCTGACACAACATTTTTTATCACCCTTTATTCTCACCTAAATATCTTATTGAACCTGTGATCTTCTTATCTTAACCCAACAGTTGAAGATTGAAATAAGTGTGCATTGAATTTTAGTTCTACGAAAATCTTTAACGAACAAAATTCTTTCCGGTTGCAACTGATGTAACTATTTATTTAAATACAAAAGAAAAATTTGTTAATAAGTTTATCAGAAGATATTAAACAAAATTATTAAAAAAAAATCAATATACGTGTTTTCGGGTTTCGTGTTCGTGATTTTGAATAGAAAGAAAAAAAAATCATGAACGTATTTTTGATCACGTTGGTTTTAACCCTAAGGCATTATATGGTATACGCCCTAGAGCCATGCTGTGAAGATTACTGTCTAGGAAAAGATAACGAGCGACCACAAATCCGAAGATTCACTTCGAAAACCGCTTACCAATTTGTACGAGGTAACGACTTGGATTTAGGTTTTCAAGTACCAAGTAAGAAGAAAATATAAATTTATTTCATATTTTGCATGCAACTTAAATTTTATTCCTATGTAGATTGTTCAGCAAAAAAAATTTGGATAACAAGCAGACATGGCACAAGACTACCCTATCGCGATACTATACTCAATGCACCCAAACTAGATGAGGTGAGAAATGTTGGTGGCTTATGTCATTAAGCAGAAATACATATTCTTTCAATTTATTGCCATATGTTTAATATATGTATACTTGATCACATTTTAGATTAAGACAAAAATATTAAACAATTATTTAACCCTACACACAAAACCGGACACTGGAGCTTTGTGTATGGAGGATTTTCTATCAATTCAATCATGGAAGTTCAATAGCAGTATCAAACCGGAAATGGCAAGATTATTAACATTTCAGGTGAGAGAACTTCTTGAGACTCAAAATGAGTTTATTTGTCAAACTATAACGGCCATATTATTGACTTTTTTCAGGGCTAGTTTTACTGAAAACTATAGTTTTAGGTGTTTCGAGTTTTAAATTTTTCAAAGAAAAAAAAAAATATTGATTTGATTTAAATGTCAAAATATGTATGAATATTTTGATTTAGATGTCAAAGTAATAAAAATTAGTGAAAACTTAAAACCTTTATGACGGTGTTCACATTGGACTCAGGTTTACGATTTTTTTTGGCATCAGTCAGTCAGCTCGTGTTCAGACACACACAACCGATTCAATATGACGTTCAGCAGTCGTTAAAACAAAACACAAATTTTTACTCGCCGAAGCATTTAATTAGAATTTTTTCAATCACAAAATTATTATTTCACTAAATAAATAGTTTTCCAAATGAAAAAACTTGGATGGTGTAGTATTTCTTAGCCAAACAAAAACTAAATACTTAGAAAACAGATGTCACAAAAGGAAACGTAAAAAATAATCCACAAATTTAAAAAAAAAATTAAAAAATCCTGCCTCACTTGTCCATCTCTTTATCACCATGAAAAAGTCCAAGGACTAAGTCTATTGTGAACACCGTCAATAGAACAAGTTTTTCCGTAAAATCAGCTTTGAAGGAAGTCAATAATATGGCCGTAATTAATTTTAAATCTAGAGTAACAAGTTAATCAATTAGCCAGTTCACGTTTCTAAGATCTCACTGAGATCTCACTGAGTAAGCTCCGTCGGCTCCACTGAGCAGAAGGAGAAACCTGAACAAAATTTCTCCGCTAGAAGTCAAAACCAGTTTCCATCTCTTTTTTATTAATTAATCAACTGCGACAAAAAATAATTGAGCAAGCGAGTCCAAAAAATATCAGTCTCAGTTTTTTGACAGCAAAAGTGAGGAATGTCATCTCAATGAGGAATTACGTTCAGATTTCTGAGATTGCTGAGATCTCTGAGATCTAAGTGAGCTTGAGAAACCTGAACTGGCTAAATTAATTTCTTAAATACGTACATATAAAGTATTTCATTTCAATCTCTGCTAAAATGATGAAATATTTGTATGAGCTTGAGCTTTTAATTTTTTTTTCAGGGTTGGGAAGATATGAAATATTTAGCGACAACCTATCAAAAAATTTTCCCCAAAATCCTCGTAAAAGAATATGATTCTGAGAAATTTGTGGTATGATGTCTTCATATATCAAATAATTTTTTAAAATTTTTTCATAAACTTTTTGTTATCAATGTTAAAGTTTCATCATACTCAAAACCAAAGAGCTGAAGACAGTTTCAAAGCATTTGCTGAAGGTCTTTTTGGACCAAATGGTTATGAAAATATTGACAGGGATATAGTTCCAGAAATAAATGACACTCTACTTCGAGGATATTTAAGCTGTCCGATTTGGAAGGAAAATAATGAGAAAACTTTTAACTCAAAAGATACTGAATACTATAAGTTCAGGGAAACAGGTCTTATGAAGAAAACTATTTCGGATATTTCAAGAAGACTTGGGTAAGAAAGTTTGTCGCACGTTATAATAGACTGTCACAGACGTCAGAGAGTATTATATGACCTGAAGGCACATATTGCTGAAGTCCTTCTTAGCTTTTTTCTTCAAAAAGTTTAATAAAAAATTTGTGTTTTCTTTTTAAGATTTGAGGATTCTCTAGACTTCAAAGACATCGAACTTATGTGGGATATATGCCGGTTAGAACAAGCTTGGTACGTCAATAGATCGAGCGTCTGGTGTGGAGTGAGTATACAATTTGTTCAATAGTAAGATTTTATGATATATCTTTTCAAATTATAAAATAGGCTTTCACACCTACTCAACTAGTAGTTTTGGAATATCTCGACGATCTGAAGTTTTATCTAAATTCTGGTTATGGTCATGAAATTAATTCCCGGGTCTCTTGTAAACTTGTTAAAGATATGCTTCTGAAGTTGAATAGTGATGATAATCCAAATGTTGCTGCATATTTTGCACATTCTAACACAATCGAGACCTTGATTACAGCTCTTGGAATTAGCAAAGATAATGTTCCACCAACAGCTGGTAATTTTGAATCAATGGCTGATCGAGAGTGGAAGACTAGTGTTATCAATCCTTTTGCCTCCAATTTGGTAGTAGTTAAATTTGAGTAAGTAAAATGACGTTTATTATATTTTTTTAACTTATAAAATGTTTCTGTTTAAAGATGTTCATTAGAAGACTCGAATGAATCGAATGAGAAAGCTATGTTCTTTTTAAATCAACGACGTGTCAATTTCGATTGGTGCAACCAAGGTCTTTGTGATTGGTCAAATGTATTAAAACAGTATAAACGCTTTAACGATGCTGATTGTACTGAATACTATTGCAGTAAATCTAATGGAGAAAAACTGACTGTTGTTGGGTTGAAAATGTTATCATCAATGTTTGTTTTAGTAATTTTATTGATTATATATTAATTTTATCATTTTATTTTTTCTGTATTTATTCTTTTAAATAAAAATAAAGTTTCAAAAATTAAATAAGATAATTAAAGTAGTGTTGGAAGAAAGCTTAGGTTTTACGCAATTTTCTACATCTTTAAATTTTCTTCCCGACGACTAGATGTCGCTGTTTTTGAGGTAAAAGATGAAGCTTTTTACCATGCAAGTATTCTGTCGAGAGCATAAAAACAAAATCCACACCTATTGCAAAGTGAACGTGGGGACGTAATGCATTACAAGTAGCCTACGTTTCAAGAGTACCTCTCCACCACATTTGTCGCAGTTTGTAAGTGTAGTTTTAGTGATGGGAATGAGTTGAGGTACCTCTATTTTGTTTTATTCACAATTTTTCAACGTCGATATTGCCTGCTTTATAAACCACACGAAGAACAAAGGCCCCTAGATTATATCCTAAAAAATAAATAAATTTGGTGGCACAACGTCTCATGAAGAACCAGTGTTCCCAGATTGGTGGTTTTTCCCACCAAAATGGTGGGAAATTACGAGCTTGGTGGCAATATTGGTGGGAAAAATTTCATGGTGGGATTTATGTTGGGATAATATTGGAAGTATTTTTTTGTTTATTTACCACCTCTCTATTTTCCTTCAACTTTTTTTCTTACAGCATATTCATAATTTAACTGCACCCTCGATAAAAAAATTATTTAACCTGTTAATCTGATATGTATGTACACAAAGAAAATGTCAACAAGAAGACATACTTTTTAAGAAACAAAAGATGAATGGGATTTTTGTCCTTGTGCTCTTCTTTTCTTATGGCTGTTCGCATTTTATATTAATGAATCGAATGAGAAAGCTATGTTCTTTTTAAATCAACGACGTGTCAATTTCGATTGGTGCAACCAAGGTCTTTGCGATTGGTCAAATGTATTAAAACAGTATAAACGTTTTAACGATGTTGATTGTACTGAATACTACTGCAGTAAATCTAATGGAGAAAAACGGACTGTTGTTGGGTTGAAAATGTTATCATCAATGTTTGTTTTAGTAATTTTATTGATTATATAAGTCAATTAATTTAGTTGAAATAAAAGTTAACTCAATTGTAATTAAAAAGTACCTACTTTCGATTTTCATTTGATTTAATTCGACTTCTACAATTGGTGACCCCGACGTGATTTGACGGTGGATGTCGCAACACAACAGCAGTTGCTCGCGCTAAATCGTCCCAAGGGCCTGTAAATTGAGTAGAAGCACTTGTACTTGTAGATGATGATCCTGTTTGAGGTTGCTGGCCTGCGTTAGTCTGTGGTTGTTGTTGCTGTTGTTCGATGCTTTGATGGCCCCACTGTTCGAGCGCCGAAAGAGTTTGTGCTAAACGGTACCCCGATGCACATAAATTGTTTAATACCTTTAAACGAAACGTTTGACTGGGGATGGTAGGCTGTGGTTCGGATGCGGTGAGTTCCTAATAAAAAAAGAGTAAAATTTCAAATAGAAACCTTTAGTCGTTGCACTTGAAGGGGGTACTGTAGTGAACCTGGCAACGCTGAAATAAATATAATAAACTTAACGAACAATGGTTGCTTTCCGGCATTTCGATTATGCCCAACTTCATTAACTACCAACCTACTCGACAAGACAGTCGTCGTCCACACCGCCGTCCGCCATTAAAGTAAATTTAGAATCATTAAGTATAGTCAATTAATTTAGTTGAAATAAAAGTTAAAAAGTACTTTCGAGTTTCATTTGATTTAATTCGACTTCTACAAGCTTTAGCCGTATTCCTTTGGAGGTGGCGAACTACTCATGAGTAGATGAAAACTATAAACTTGTACTCTCATCTTCTCAAGCTCTAATGCGCGAGTAGATGAGCAGAGTAGTTACGCACCTAAAATCCCCCAGAGGGCATCTGGCTAGGTTAAGAGATTTTTCATGTGCATGACATTTCATTTCAATTTGTTTACCATTTTTACGTTCATCATTCACCAATAACAAAAATAAACAAAATAAAGCAATTAATAAGGAGGTGAGATTCTCTATAAGACGACTTTCCATAATTAACATTACACACACTTTCTCATTTTTTTTTTTGAGTTTTTATATACATACGTCGAAAAACTGAGAAATTGTGTGCACAATCTCGCAAGCTTTTTGATGGTACGGATTCCACAGATTGTAAATAATTATCAATCACTTAAAATTGTAGTAGATTGCTAGGTACTAGGGAAGTGAAATTTGTGCGTTCCATTGAAAATTTCCAGCAAAGTACTCATGAGTAGTTTGCCACCCCCAAAGGAACACGGCTTTTATAATAAAATAACTGAAATTTCTGACTAATTGTAAGTTAAAAAATCAATTTACTAATACCAATACCAGATCGCAAAAAGAAATACCGAGTAGGGTCCCAGTTTTATGTATGCAAGCAATTTAGTTATCTTTTTATGCTTTTAGTTCTCATAGTGATTTAGTGTACAGTGCTTTCGAGTTTCAATGGAAAACAAATACAAAATACTTCAACAAAAATGTATATAAATATTTTTGATTCACAATCAGTCTTAAAATCAAGAAAAATACACATATTTTAAAAATAAAAAGTGCACTTTATTTTTCTTTTCGTTACAGTAAAAAATTAAAAAGCTTAAAATTTTATTTTAATAAAGATTGTTTTTGGTTGCATCGTTGTTAAAAAATAAACTACATAATTTGTTTTGATTGTTTTTGTTTGTAGGTACACAAAATATTAGTTTAACATTCAATTTCTTAAAAGCAGTCGTAAACATTACAAAAAACAAAAACTTCATACACCACTTTTTCCATTGAGTCCAAAAACTAGAACTTTGATTTGGCTTGTACAAAATAAGGACCTTAAAAAGTATTAACTTCTTAATAATTTAAGTAAACTATGGCAGCAACTAGGAAGGACAACAATGATAGTACGGACGATACACTCGAAGCACCTGATTGGCAAAGCATTTCTGTACAATTTGCATTGTAGAAATCATTGTAGTGTTTCATGACACTCGACCAATCACACAATCCTACATTGCACCAACTTAGGCTAACTGTGTTTTGGTTTAGAAGGAACATGACTTTTTCAGGATCACCACCATCAGCAGGACAACTGAAATTTAAAAAAAAAATTTAATTTCAAAATTTACATTTCAAAATTATTTAAAGGAAACTAACTCATATTTAATTGCAACCAAATTAGAAGCAAATGGATCAATTTTACTGATTCTCCATTGGCGATTGTCCATGCTTTCGTAGTTGCTAGCTGTTAGTGGTTCTTCGTCCTTGTACCAACCAAGAGCTGTGATCATTGCTTGAATTACAGTTGAATGGGCAAAGTATGTAATAGCATTAGGCCGAGTTTTGCTATTGAGATGGAAAAGCATGTCCTTGATAATTTCGCATGGCAGTTTGGAATTAATTTCATGTCCGTATCCTGATTTTTTGTAGTACCTCAGATCATCGTAGTACTCTAATACTTTTAGTTGGTCACGAGTAAAAGCCTATAAGGAAAGCAATTTTAATATAAATTATTTAAGAATTACTTATTTATATTTAAAATTCACTCACACCACACCATGCACTGGTACGATCGAGATTCCAAGCTTGTTCATAACGACACATGTCCCACATCAATTCAATGTCCTGGAACTCTAAGGAGTAAAGGTATCTAGAGGTGAAATATAGATGGTAAATAGTTTGTTAACAACAAAATATATTCCCTCTAACCCCAGCCTGGTGGATATATCAGCAACCGTTTTATTCATTAAAGCCGACTTTTTGAACTTCTCGAATTCAGTACCTTCCTTTTGGCTGTTGTTTTCCTCCCATTTGGGGCAATAGTCATATGGTCGCAATAATGTATCATTTCCCTGTGGTTTCGATACATGAATGTTTTGCCAAACATTTGGACCGAAAAGACCCTCGGCGTATGCTTTGAAACTTTCTTCTGTCCTTTGGATTTCAGTGTGGCGGAACTATTTATATAAATCAAGAAAATATAAAAATAAATTAGGTATGTGATTTTTTTTTTGTTTTGACTTAAAATTACCAAAAAGTTTGAAGATCTATAATCTTTGGTGAGGATATTTGGATATTGTCGTTGGTAGGTCTTTGCCAGTTGTTTTAAATCTTCCCAGCCCTGAAATAAAAGTTAAAAAAAAAAAAAAACATTTTAATTAAAGGTTGTGAAGCAATAAATATGGTATCTTGGAAACGAGTGGAGTAATCAGTACTTGCTCTACTTCAATTTTCTCAAAAGCTAAAATATTTAGGCATCCGGTTTTAAGGTTTTGACTAAAAAATAATACGAGCATTGATTTTTAAAAGCAAAAATATTACCTAATAACGTAAAATTTTGAACAAAATTAGTTTTTTTTTTCAAATTTTTTAGTTTGAAAATTAATTTTTCAAAAACTTTTTCGAAAAAAATTTTAAACAATATAAAAAAACCTATTCCGGCTATTAAACAAAGTATAGCATGATATTATTTGTGTTGTCGTTGTTTATGATTATTTTTTATTTTCTATTTAAAGTCAATTTTAGAAAATTTCTCCTCCCGCCTAAAACCAGGTACGCAGCTCAAGCTAATCTAAATTTTATCTCTTCAATTCTCATCTCTACAATCGTTTGCTAAAAGCAAAAATGTCAAATGCGTTGAATTTAGTGCGTGAACTGCGTACTGCCTTACTAAAAATCCTCACTAAAATTTATCTTTGGGGGGAATTTGTATGGAAGATAAATTTTAGCGTGATCTACGTACTAGGCTTAAACAGGGAAAGCTGAAAAATTGGTTCACTAATTCTATATCTAAACATTAGATGAAATTTTTCAATATTTTATAGCAATTTTCTATTCTTAAAAACAGTAGGCAAATTATGAGTTCCTTACACATTAACAGTCTTATTAATAAACCCATTCCAAAGTATGTCTTACCTTAGACAGCTGTCCAAATCCTAAATCGTATTAATAAACATTTCCATCGGTTGTCCAACTTAGACACCGAAATTGGTTGTTCAAACCTAAAGTCGGCACGTTCAATGAACAAAGTAAGGCAATTTTTTTTGTTGCGAAACGAAATTGAAATGAAATAAATGTCCTTTGAACGTAGCCAACAAGTCGGCTAAATTTATTAATTCAGGTATATCACAGGAAATCTAATAAATACGACCTAGCCACGGTCTAAATTGTTGGACAACTCACTATTATTAATCACATTCCAGGAGCTGTCTAAATACGACCTCATATTGCCTGTGATATACCTGGAATAATTCACTCTCGAACGAATTTGAGTTTTTGGCTATGTTCAAAGAATATATCTTTAATTTCAACATAACTTTTCATTTCGCAACTAGAAAAATGCTTTACCTTCTTCTGACTTTAGAATAGGTTCGGACAACCAATTTCGGTGTGTTAGACAACCGATGGAAATGTTTATAAATAAGAATTTGGAGTTGTATAGCTGTTTAACGTTAGACATATATGCACTTTGGAATGGACTGTAATAGTCTGTTCATATTTATCAATAGTATATAAAATATGCGGCTATGAAAAAAAATAACAATATTTTGGAAACTTTTATTTGGAAGAAATCTAGAAAAATAATAAATGAACGCTACAATAGGCTGTCTCCTGATCAATACGACGACGCCGCGCCGCCGAAGTCAATTTTCTCTAAGATATAGATATATTTTCTTCCTTAAAGAAATATAAATTCAATTTTACAATATATTACAATTCGGTGTACAAGTAGTTAATACTTAATTCTTTTATAGGAGGTACTTTAAATTTGGTTATATATGTACCTATTTTATGATAAAGTTAAGTAAATATTTAAGCCTAGTATGCTGCTGATGCGAAACAAAAAATCCCATGCAAAAATACCACAACGAAATCACAAACTAAAATTTTCGTTCTGCGGTACGCTGTTCAATTGATAAAATTGTAGTAGATTATTTGGAGAGATCTCCCCTCTTTTTTCGCACAGAATTAATTGCCTCTACCATTTATAGTGTGCAGAAAAGTAACATTTAGACTCTATTCGTACCTGAGCAGTCAACATATTTTCCATTTCCGGTGTAATACTTGAATTGAACTTCCATGTTTGTATGGAAAACAAATCTTCCATACATAAGGCACCAGTGTCTGGTCTTGTTTTTTGAACTTTATAATTATTCACAATTGTTTGCCGAATCTGCAAATAAAAAACATTTGCGTTTAGATAAAATAATTTAAAAAAAAATAATTCAGATTAAAATATTAGATACCTCTTCAAGATGACCTGCTTTTTCTATCGTTTTTGCTGATGGTAACCTTGTACCATGCCTGCTTAGTGTCCATATTTTTTGTGGTGAGCAATCTATTATTACAGGTATGGGATTTTATTTGTTAAAAAGTTGATACATTTTCAAAATTATTTTTTTTTTATTCTTCTTACTTGGAAGTATATTTCGTTCAATGTCATTTCCTTTTGCCAAAACGTAAGCAGTTTTTGATGTGAAACGAAGAGTTTGAGGTCGATATTTATCATTTCCAAAGCAGTATTCTTCGCAGCAATGTTGTTGTTGTTGTTGTTGTGCGTAAACTTCATATTGACTTAAAGCTAGTATCACTGTAATCCAAAGCACTTTCATTTCTATAAAAAAAATAGAAGCATATTTTTTTTTAAATATATTTTCCAAAATGAGAGTAAGAATTTTAGTTAATTTCGTTGAAACAATTCCAATTCTCGGATATAATTATATTTAATCAATCAAGATTGTAAAGTTTATTCGCATACCAATTTAATCTTAGTCAAAAAATGAACTAATACTTAAATCGACGTTTAATATCTATGGATTTAAGCAACTGTTTATATTTAAGATTAAAACAAACACATTTTTTTAGTGCAAATATTAAAAATGAGAACAAAAAATCCAAACTGCTCTGTGAAACAAAAGGTTTGTTTGGTAACCTAAAATGTCTAACAAATTTTCACATTTTGCTGTCAAAACCCATAGAAAAAAAAATTGTGAAAAACTTATTTGGTAAAAATTTCATGTTGCCAAACATGCATAAAATGTTAACTCTAATAGGAAAACCAAGTAAAATAGCTTTGCTGCCTTTCGTGCATTTAAATCAATTTGGAGGTTTATGGTAATCTGTATGTACATGTACATATATACGAGATACGAGTACATATGTTAAATAATTCACAAAAAACCGCCACTATTTAACTTCTACTTCAGAAAACACGAATATATTCTGCTTTTTCAATAAACTGATTAATTTAATTTTAATTGACCTCATATCTAAACCAAAAGTTGGCTGTTGTGTGGCGCTAAAATTCAATTCATTAATGGTCTGTGGGAGCTATGAGTGACATATAACATGTCACTCAAATTTTTATTTTTAAACACAGTAAAGAAGGGGTTGAAAGCATTATTTGTTGGATTAATGGCATTAAGTGATACAGATATTTTCTGTGATCGTAGAACTTTAATTTTCATTCGAAGGCACGTGTTTTATATTTATGAGGAAATTTTGTTTGATGATATTCATACCCACATATTATACATAAATTATAAGAAAATTATCCCATGCTGACAGCAATACCTAATTGAATTATTACTACGTTGGCATATTGACTTTGATAGCAAAATAGAAATTTGTAAGTTTTTTATAAGCGTCTGTATTGCCGCCTTATTTAGTTTAATAAATTATTATCTATCTGTCAATTGGATAGTACTTTTTTAATTATAATTTATGTTTCATGATCAAGTTCAGGAAACACAGAAATGAAGAGATGAACAAGATACAAACGAAATAGTGTACATAAATAGTGCCAGTATTTAAATTTTACCAGGGCTATATATACTATACAGGGTGTTCGGTATAAGGTGCACCAAAAAGCTAGAGCGAGTACCTAGGTTGGGTTAAGACAAGAAAAAAATCATATGGGAGGGAAAGGCAAGTTTCTAAAAAATCGACTTGAAATAGGAAGAAAATTATTTTAAAAACAACGGCAACACTTACAATGCCATGCTATACCTTTTTAAAAGCCAGAAGTCCGTTTTTTTATTTTATTTTTAATTCAAATTTATCAAAAATTAGTTTTCAAACTCAAAATTTTGAAAAAAAAAAATTGTGTTCAAACTCATTTTTTTCAAAATTTTACGTTATTAAGTAATATTTTTGTTTTTGATATTCGAAAACTAAAAAACGTACATATATTGCACAATGAACATAATGTTAATTACATTGAAAAAATTAACAGATAAGAACATATTACAGAAATAAAAAAAAAATTGGAATAAATATGTAGGAGCTTTCAATAAAATAAAATGCACGACTGGGTCGCACGAACTTGCTCTTGTAGTAAACATTTCTTTGGATTTTAAAGATTAAGTGTAATATATGTAATTAATTAAGTACGTTTTATTTTCAAGAGATGATCCTCATGCAGCTCCGGAGATAATAAAACGCAGCTATAATTAATAATTATATATGCATCTATCCATTTAATAAATTGAAGAATGAAAATTTGAATATGGAAAAAAAGCATGACCCACGTTCTTTAAATTGATAAAACTAGTACCCAAATATTTTAAGCTAAGAATGAGGAACGCCATCTCAATTCTTGAAAAAATATAAAATTATGCTGAAAAATTTTTAAAAATCGTTTGAGCGATTCTCTTAAAAAATAATTTTTTATATATAAAATGTCTTAAAGCTTAAAAAAAAATTGGCATACCATATTTAAGAACATAATAATATACAACTAAAACCATAATATCAAAAAAAATTCCAACCCGTTTAAAAAAATGATTTTTCAAAAAATAAAATTTGAACTTTTTTTTAAAAAATGCAAAAAAAAAATTTGTTTGGAAAATATTTGTATGCAGTATTATTCACACTTGATAGAACCATCAGAGTAAATTTGAAAAATTTAATCAAAGTCGGTTGATCGGTTAACGAGAAAGTCGAAAAAAAAAAAAAAAAACGGTTCTATGGCGTACAGTTAATAACGGTTTTGGTAATTTTTGTTGATCAAAATGGAGACCATACCAACACCAGTATACACAAAAATTTAAAAAAAAATCGTTAGAGTCGTTTTGAGATAAATAAAAAACCTTTTTCAAAATCGGTGTATGGCAAATCTCGATTTTTTGAAGAAAATCGCTTCATTCGTTTAGGCTGTAGGCCTTGGACAGACATACAGAGATACAGACATACAGACAAACAGACAGACAGACAGACAGACATACAGACATACAGACATACAGACATACAGACATACAGACATACAGACATACAGACATACAGACATACAGACATACAGACATACAGACATACAGACATACAGACATACAGACATACAGACATACAGACATACAGACATACAGACATACAGACATACAGACATACAGACATACAGACATACAGACATACAGACATACAGACATACAGACATACAGACATACAGACAAACAGACAGACAGACGGAATTGCGGGACCTACATTAAGAAGAGATTAAATACATTTAATTAAAATAGTGGTTCACTCGGGCGTATACGCATTATTTTTATTTTTTTAAACTTAAACAAATTTTCCTACAATTTTCATTTTTGCACGATGAGTTTATTTATGTCGATTGAAAAATCTATTTTGATAAATTATTTTTCTTCATTTAAACAAAAGCGGGAGAGGTACGGATTTTGTGGAAAAACGCTGATTCAATTTTTTTTAAAGCAGTAAATTGCCCATCTCTACAGCCACTGGCAGGTGGATATTAATTCTATATTATAACAGGGAATCTAAAAAATTGTACTTTATAATCTTCAATAACACTGGAAGGAATACACTAATTAAATATTTCTTCTAAGAATATTTCTCGATCATTTCCCTACCAGGTTAAAAGGTTATAAAATAAAAGAGCAAAGAAATAGAATGTAGCGATGACCGTTCTTTATATACTAATCTAAAGGGCTGAAATTTTACCAGGCGCAGGCTTAATAATTCACTAAATACAAACTAAAAATCCTGTGGCATTGAAAATCGAAGATATTTAAATTTTTTTGAATCAGTCTAATATACATAAATATTAAATTTGAAGCGAATTCGTTTACCCGTTTCAACTTTCCACTCTAGCTCAAATTACAGTGGAAGCACAGAAGCACGGACGTATCGAATGACGGACGGTATGCCTTACTTCTCTTCTCCATTATCGTAGTTAATGTCTACTTTTACCCAACACCAATACTTGCCTCAAAGAGTAAGTATTAAAAACTATAAATCATTTTTGAAATACATACATACATAGTTTTAGCTAAAAATTATTTTTTATGAATTTTTTAAAAATAAAAATATACATAAAAAAAACAAAGTGCATTAATCATTTATTGTGAATTTCTACGAATGTTATAATATTTTTATAAACCCAAGCTTTTAAGTAATCGAAAAAGTTTGGTATAAAATTCATTAGAAATTCACAATTTGGATAGTACATTTGTATAAATTTGCAGTTTTGGACAATATACAAATAGATAAAAATACATACATAATATCGGGAAAGAAGTTAAAAGGGAATTTGCAATGAAATATTTATATTTAAATGATGTTCCATAAATTCTACCACCCTAACTATTTTTTTCAAAGTAAACGAACGATTATTTTTATTTACTTTTAATAATAATTATAAATGTTTCATGAATCTTTATTACCATTATAATTATTTTGACATGATAATATTTTTAATGATAAAATACCCTTTCGTTGTAGTTTTGTTATGAATAATTCGTGGTAATTTGTGACCCTTATATCTTCACCCTATTACTTTATTGTTCACATGACATCTTAATTTATATTATTGTCCTACCCTCTTTCTGTTTTAGACTCATCGTTTAAGCAGGAGCAGATTATTAATTGTCTGAAACATTTTAATTAAATCACCCAAAACAAATTAGATACCTTGCCAACAAAATATGAAAATTTATATACATATGTAGGTAAGGTATGTACGTCGTCGTCATGCGTCGCACAGTGCGTCGATTGTATGGAGGTAGTGGACAAAAATCTATTTTTCAAAAGTAGGGTAACTTTGTACAAAAATTGGTTGGTAAATAGAGGATTTTACACAGCAAAAAGAAATTGCACGCCCCCTGACACGCCCACTGTTGATAAAAAATTGGTAGTATGAAAACCTATCGTACGATAGTTATTTCAAGTATTAATATTCTGGTCAATTTAAAAATTATAAATTAAAAATCGTAAAGTCCGCCCACTGCCACGCCCACTTTTGATATAAAATTGTCTTTTTTGAAACTTTTCGTACGATATTGAAAAAATGTTTCCAGAATTGATGTGTGTAATTAAAAAAAAATAATTTGAACCATAATTCACCCACTGCCACGCCCAAAGTTGTATTATTGTTAGTTAGAAGCATTTTTGACATTTTTGCCAGTAGGAGCCTTAAAGCTTGCATACCCTGTCTTTTTTAGTTTTCTGTGATACCTCAGAACATGTTTTTTGCGGTCTTCCACAGCTGGTACTTAGTTTTTCACAAGATGATGCAATTTCCAGGAAATTAAGAATACTATTTAGAAGAATAAAAGAAGTTCTTAACCAGACTCAGTGGCGTCTCGCGGTTTCGTGTGCAAGCATTCCACCAACGTTAAAGATTTTTGTCAAAGTCTTCATTTTTCCGCCAAATCGTTTAACCTTTAATTTGTAATTCATTCAATATGAATTCAATAACACCTCAACTTTCGTGTTTTTATTTAAAAAAAAATCTATTTTTCGAATTTTTTTAAATTTTGTATAGGTTGACTTTGCCCTACAAAGAGTCAAATATTTTGAAGGTTAGCAAAAAGTAGCAAGAAAAGTAAACATTTTCTCAAAGCACAATAACTACAGAACATAATGACATTCAAGGTTTTGTTGCCATTTGCTAACATTTTTTTTTTAAGTTTAACTTTATACAATTTTCAAGCCTCAAAAAAGATTATATTTTCAAAAAATCACAAAAAATTCAAATTTATAAGAAAAATTCAAAACAATAACTCATACCTGCGCTCAAGGTATCCATTATTATTATTCAAACAAAAAAATTTATGTAGCCAAAATGTTTTTTTTACGCGAGCTAAACAAATTCGCACAAATATTCCAACTTTCAATTACATTGCAGCTTAAATTATCTCAATTGCTCACAAAAGTCCCGCTAATACACGAAGAAGAATAAAACAAAAAACAAAACAAAAACAAATTTTTATAATCCATCAAGGTGTTCTTAAACAGGTTAGGAGCTTAAAACATACAAATTGCATTTTTATTAACTTCTTATTGGAAGTTATTGTAATCGGTCCAATTTGTGAAATTGAAAATTTTGACATTTCTCGACGTTTTAAGGTCTATGGAGTCGGATTTCATTGTTTTTAGAGAGATGTCTGTGTACGTATGCTCGTACGTTCGGAAGCTTTTTTCGTTCACGATATTTTGAGAACGCATAGAGATATCGACTTCAAATAAATTTTATTTTACATATAATAAGGTCATAACGTGCAGATAGGATTTTCAGAAAAATCGAATTAGCGGTTTTTTTATTACAGTAATTTAAAAAAAAAGTTGTAAAATGGTTGGTTTCTCGAATATCTCTAGAAAAAATAATGCTATCGACTTCGGCCTGGTTTTATTCTATGCATAATCAAGTAGTGAAAAATTGGTAATACTTAGAAAAACCAAACAACTCGCAGTTTTTTTTTTTTTTTTTATTAAAAACAACAATAAAAATTGTTAAAAAATATCGAATATCTTGAGAACAAACAAAGATATTAGCTTCTGGGTAATTTAATTTTATACACAAAGTTGATATTCGGTTGAGTTTGTGAAAAAATTCAATTAACAGTTTTTTTCTAGGCCAAAAAAACTGCAAAAAAAAATGCTAAAAATTGTTAAAAAATGTTTTTCGGCTCGAATGTCTCGGGAACAACCAATGATATCAACTCCCGGATAATTAGTCTACACACAATGCCATAATTAGTAATTTTTAAGGTTTTTAAAAATATTAAATTGACGGTTTTTTCTGGGCCAAAAAAAAAACTGCTAATAATTGTCGAAATTTTTCGTGTCGCATTAGAGCAAACAGCCTTCCCTTGATTACACAACTGGATAAGTTTTTCGAAGATTTTTAATTGGTAATTTTCTTATAAAATATAACGTCGGGGTGTCGAGTTTCAAAGGGAACCAATGGGAAGTTATCAGTGTGGGTCAAACCCAGCCTCTATTTTTATTTTTGTCCACTAGTCGACGCACTGTGCGTCGGTCGGTTTGGGAAAAAAACCGAACAATTAACAAATGAAACTTTTGAGCTAACATTGCAGTTATGTGTAAAAAAGAATAAATATCCGTTAAACAAATACCAGTCTCTACTACAATATTTAGAACTTTTAGAGCAATTGTGTGTTAATATTTGATATTTTAACAAATTAATGAAAATCAATTTTTGTATTTAATTTTCTGTTGAATATTTTGAAAAATGAAATTTATTGAGTTGTGTCATTTTTCTTCCGAACCGACGATATTTTCTTAGAGATTTTTATGTTTTTATAAAAAAATCTCCGTTTAAATTATGGGCTAATAAACTTTTGAAATTTTCGTATCACTCTGATAACAGAAGGATATTTTTAAAATTTAAATTGAATTTTTTCTTTAAATATTTAAACCATCCTGATTTCCTAACCTCCAAAAAAAACTTCACCTATAATTTAGTAATTAAATCTAATGGCTTCAATCAAGAAAAGGGCTTAAAAAAAAAAAAACTTGGAATTTGTTATCAATAAAAATTTACGAATGAGGACAAATCGATAGTTTATGATGACCAATAGATCTTTGGCTTAGACCAGACAAAGATAGATTCTTAACACATACTAGTGTCATCATTTTATGTTAAATCCCCCTTCTTATCTACAAACATATGTATGTATGTATGGTATGTAGGTCAGAAACTTTAACCCACCAGGACTATAATTTGCTGATTTAACTATCTCATGTTCCGTGCCAGAGGACTAATAAATGGTCACGTCGTTGTAGATAAAAGCGAAGGTCATCAACTACCAGTGGCAAGCGAATAGCGTGCTTTCCTTGAAATTTATTTATTGTTTTTTTTTTTTTTTTTTACGCGCAGTCAGTCATGTTGTCCTTGTTACCATACGTTGACGACTCCTTTATTATGGGCTTGGTCGAGGATTTTGTTTCTCGTTATACCTCTATACTCCGAATGATGCACACACATGTGATTCACTTTTAGTTCCGTGAAATCTATTATGTTAGGTTAACTAGGGCAGGAGGGGAAGTAGATTTTTTGCAACACTCTGTTTTGCTATTATTAAATTTCTAAACCACATACATACATATGTAATGTATAGGTATATTGTGTATACGTGTTTGTTTTACAGGTTTGGAGTGTAGACAAATGACCTCAATTTAAAATTGTTATTTATTTCTAAAGGATTATTAAGATGTCCTGGGACTTTAAATTTCCATTATGATTTTTTGTATGACACGACTAATTTTATACAGGGTGCCCCATTAAGAATGTACAAAACTGAAAATGGTGGTAGACCCAGACCTCCCAGAATTTAGTGACTTATTCTTACCAAATCGTAACGGTTTTCGAGTAACGACTGTTCTTTTCAAATTTGTACAAACTCCTACTTTGAACAAGTTTTATTGGTCATCCCGTCCATAATTGTTTTTTTATTTTTACACTTAAATATTGGTCAATTAAAAGACTTTTTTCTGCATTAAAGTAATTTTTATTTTATACGCCTTTTTCGTAAAATTATTAGATAAAGACATAGTTCAATCAAAATTAATTTTTTACTACAATTTTTAAAAGAGCATCCTGGAAAAAGTTATTGCCTTGTTCTTCTATATTTTCTCAAAATGTATAAAACTAATACCAAAGCTAGCTAGACACGGTTCGAAAACAATTAAAAATAAAATGTATTTTGAGTTTTATTTCTAATTTAAATTCTTTCTTTTACTACCAGTGACATCTAGTATCAATTGAATGAATATTCTCAAATAATATAATTTGTTCAATTTTAACAATAATGTCAATCTTTTACGCTAATATGCCACGATATTTAAGGATTGCGAGCAATCCTTTTCTTTTAATCAAACATACAACTTTGATTAAAAGAAGTAATATGACTGTGAAATTGTCTATACGCAAGTTTAAAAAAGAAAAGAATATCTTTTTGATTTTTTAAAAAAAAGTTTCAATTCAACTCAAGGAATTGATCGTTTTTTTAGTAAACTTAGCCCCACGCAGTTATTTTTTTAAATGTTATCTAGGAGATTTAAGAAACGGTACCTTACCTTGTTAAAAAACCGTTAAAGAAAATTTTTATTTTTCTCGAAAACGACAACTACGGTTTTGATCGAGTTTCTTTCTGAGCTAATATTAGTACGATCTAAAAACAAACAGGAATAAATTTTACAGTATACCATTATTAACAGTAGGTAAAAGTAGGTATAGGATAGGCTCTCGTAGAACATTTGTTTTATTTTTTGTTTACCCGATCTAATTTTTTGTTTTGTACAAAAACTTCTAAAAAATAAAATTTGGTGGCACAACAGCTCATGAAGGACTAGGGCCTAGTGGCTTGCAAGTACATACTACAACCATTCCTGTGTGCGTATCTGCAGGAATGAAGTGGATGTACAGTTTATTTCCGAATCCGAACGGCGAGGCGAGCGACACTTTTCTATAAAAGAAGATGCTCTTGAGCATATTTCAATTCCTTTCAAAACATTTTTAGCTGGCAGAGGCTGTGAATCGAACCCAGACCTCGTGACAATCCAACGCACTAACCATTACGCCACGGGCTACTACAAGCTTCTAATAAGTTTTAATTATACATATTGAATTATAGATTTTTCAAAAAATAAAATAAAATCGAATTTAAAAAAAAAAAAATTATTTTTTAAAAATTCAAAAATATTTCAAAAATGGGTTGATACTAATTTTTTTTGCGAAATAGAATTTTTAATTCTATGATCATAAAAACTAAAAATAAGCGTGTAAGGGCTACTTGCAACAATCGAACAGATAAATACATAAAACTCAGGATAACTATCCCAGTTTTAATAAATAAATAAAAATGTATCGTTTTTTAATTGCACGAACGGAAAATAAATAACAAGCAGATAAGAATATTTTTTCAGAATCACCAACACAACAAACACAAAACACATTGAAAAATAAACAAACCCTAACGCTTTGACTTGCTTTCTGAAAGTTTGACGTGGGAGCTATTCAGAGTTTAAATATTTATCCAGAGAACGAGAAGATAACCTTTTAAACTTAAATAGAAAACAAATATTTTGCTACAAAGTAATTTGAATCAAATCAGTCAGATAGCTTTAAATTATTTCTCAGTTTTATGTAGGTACTTATCCGTTCGATTCGTGCAAGTGGTCCTAGGTGTTTATATAAAAGACTAGTTCCTTTACTTTGAAACTCTGTGATTTTCTGTGCATTTATGTGAATTTCAGTCCAACGTCCTGTCAAAGTTAATTTTAAAGAAAAATAAAATGGCGCAGTAAATTGAACAGAAAATCACAGAGTTTCAAAGTAAAGAAACAGACTGAAAATGTTTCATGATTTTTTTTAACTGGTCCAAAGATTATCTAATTGTTTTTTCTTATAAATTAAAAAAATTGTTAACGAAATAAAATATATAACGCGTTCATACATATCAAAACAATTTCAGAAGTTTCAAAATCAATTTGGTTTTTTATTTCGTTGATTTTAAACAATTTTTAAGTTTTAACTGTAATTTCCATGCATATTTACAGACAATAGTTAATCCTGACTATGCACATAGTTGGGAATTTGGGATAAAATAAAATCACTTACCTTACATATATATTTTTTTTTTTAAATCAGGCCGGAATATTTAGCCTTAAAACCACAGTGCGATCGTCACAAGAGCAAGTTCGTGTGACCCAGTCTTGTATTTTATTTATATTTTATTTGTATTTTCCAGAAACTGCTTTGGCAACTCCAAAATTAATAGCATGTCATTTAGATGCATAGCGCATTTATATACTGTGGGAAAATTTTCCAGCCATAATTACTACACAATCAATGTCGATTGTTTGTGTACAAGCTAATTATGGAATCATTGAAGGGAGGTTAGATACGATGTCAAAAAAATGATAAGAACTTAAGCATGCTTGAGGGTATTTGCTCGCTTGCTCGATCAACTGCCAGTACATCTTCTTTTATATTAAACCAAATGAGATCAAATTTGTAAATTTCATTGAAAAAAAAAAAAGTAATTAAAATATACGTTTTAATTCTGGCAATGACCCATTTCGAATAGTGTAAATAATCTTCCCATATGACTGGAAAAAAAATGATGATTTCCAGAGAAAATTCACTGTGCCAGTTCTTTAAAAATAAATTGAAAAAAAAATTCAAACCTAAGTGAAAATTATAAGCACTTCAATATTGTATGTATGTATTTGTAATACAATAAATTTTGTAAATTTCTATAAATTCGCATTCCATTTTTTTTTTTTTTTTTGTGAAAACTTTAGTTTTTTTTTTAAATTCAAAACATCTGTCGCCTTTTGTTTTCCATTTAACTTGTCAGCTGTCAGCTATTCTTATTTTAATAAAAATCAAAATAAATTGATTGAAACTTAGAGTGCTGTATGTGTGTGTGTAAATTTAAAGTTAAATACGATGCCGAAAATAGTTCCAGTTTTGGCAGTGTTCCCTAATCCAAAGCTATTTTATTTAAGTTATACTAAAAACGTTCCCTTTCTTTTATTAGTATTTTTATTTCTTAGCCAGCAAGTAAAAAATAATAAAACTTTGCCTTGATAGGTTGGTGGTTGTTGATTTATTGGTTTATTTATTTTTTTTATTTAAGTAAGGAATTTCAAAGAGCAATAACCCTTCATAAGAAGGCTATTAAATGCGGATATTATTTTTATTTTAGATAATCAACATAATTTTTTTTTAATTTAAAATTTATAAAAGCTGAATTTTACTCAAACAAAGGCATATGTGCAGGTTTGAAGATTGAGCAATTCGATTTTTAATTAATATTGATTGCATGATATCATCTATGTACAATTTTACATACATACACTTTGAGAATTTTAATTTTAGAAATTATGCTAAGACTTACGAATTTTCAATTATCGAAACTCAAAGGGTAGGGTATAAACATTATATATTTATACTTCTCTTAATTAAGTTCCTTATGGTTTTCAAATTGCGTCACGAATAAAAAAAAATCCATTGGTACTTACGCAAACGCTATTGGGAATTGGTCAGGAAACTATTGTCTAGAGTTTTTTTTATTTTTATGGATAATTCTGCCGCCATGTTCGCGTATGATATATGATTAGGTACCTACTTCTTGTGTTTTACTTCCTTCATATAAATGTACTTGTAATGCTCCTTTCCGGGGGGTAACAAGTGTTATGGCTTATATGCGGGTAATTGGAAAGACGTGTTTGGAATACAGTTTAGTTTTAGATAAAATGATGATGATGATGAAAAACGAAGGGTAAGTTTGAATTAAACAAAAATTGTCAATAAGGAAAATGTAAATATTTGTTATGCCTCATTTACCAGCAATATTATATAAGAAATGATGACTATAAAAGATGTCATTTAAAAGAAGGTTGTTTATTGTATAAAAGTTCCGTTTATGTGGCCCCCACAGTTCCATTTTTACAAACGAAAAAAACAAATTAAGAAATAGAAGAATGTATTAAATAATTTGTTTGACAGAGTGGATATTTAATGGAATTCCATGAGTGGCGTCAGTTGAAGTTGAAGGGATGAAAAAGATTGTTTCAACGAATGTTCAACGAAAAAAAATGTTGTCAGGAATGGGGCTCAAACTCACACATTTAAATTGGCAATCGAGCACTACATTCACTGTAACTGTACTATTGCAACTCACTTTTGACAGTTAATTTTTCTTCGGTTCGGTTACAGCTCTAAAAATCAAGAGATTATTACATAGCTCAATGCAATTCGCCAATCCCCTGTCAATTTTTATTTTGAAACTCCCATCCCAAGATATTTGATATATGCCCTTCAAAAATTGAAAAAAGTGACCTTGTAGGTTAGGAAAAATGCGCCATATTGAAACATGTGGTGGTACTGCTTTCATCTAAATGCATATACTCGTTTGACCAATGAAAATCTTTTAGGGCCAGTTGTACAAAAGTGGTTAAAAATTTAATCCGTGGTTCAGCAATTTTAACTCACTGCTTTCGGAGAGTTAAATGAGGTTCAACGATGGCTCAAGATTTAAGTATGCTCTAGTACCCAAGTACATGCCTGAACTAACGTTTAACCACAGTTAATCCGCCAAAATTGTTAAAATTAACTGGCCCTTAGAAAATCAAAATATCTAAAAAATGAGTTCATAACGAGCTCTGATATTTAATTCATCTTAAAATTATAGCCTTTTAAAGTTCACCTATACTTTATGTGATTGAATAGAATGATTAGTTTTAAAGCACCCTTCCTGCCATTTCTGTTGCAATTATCCCAACAAAATTTATCACATTTTGTAGAGGAGTGTTATTGAATATTATTCTTCAAAATTGTAAAATATTACATTTTAAAAATTGAAAATTTCTTGCTCCTTCCCAAAAAATTTTATACAGAAATGTAGCATTCTGACTTCTTCAAGGTTGAGGTGTTTTTTAATGTTTTTTTTTTTACCAAAGCTGGTTATCAGTAGGCATTTCTAAACATCGCTGCAACACCACGGACAGAACGTTCTTATGTATAGATTATATAAATGGCCGGCGGTAACACTGGTCTTTATCAAGAAACAGTATTGCCTGGAACTCTCGCCTACAATTCTATAAAGCTATTTGTTCACCTATGCATACATTTGTACTTACATCATATTAAGCTTATCTAACTAGATACATACATATATACATTGCACACGACTAATTAATATTCAAACTGCAATATTTTATTATAAAAACACACCTGAACAGTGAACGAACACTTCATATACATTTTTGTCATTTTTTCGTGTGGTATATGACAGCTGATAGGTACAACCATTCAATAACTACCTCCATAAAATCGTATATCAATTAATTTTGATTGATAGGTAAGAACTTTACTTTACGAATCAACAAGTAGTATTCTTTTTATTTGTTACTAGCTGACCCGACAGACGTTGTCCTGTCTTATCTATGAATTCGAACTGGAATATATAATAAAACAAAATTGAGTGCCTACTTCTAGAGGATTTACCATTAAATGAAGAAGAAAATAACCAAATGTTATGACCCTTAAAAATATATAGCCTAACGTGTTACACACTGATAAAATTTTATATCTTGTAATCTATTACATGTGGGATATAAGAAGAGACAGGGGTGAAAAAAATCCTCTTTATTATTCTTAACCAGTTTTTAGTTCCTATGTATATTATTACAGACCCTTTAAAATAAATAATACAAAATAAGCATTAATGGGGTCACTGTGGCGTATACGTACTTTTTTATCAGCATATATTAGTTAGACTTAAAAACCTGTACATCACAGATTTACAGTTCATTTTATATAATTAGAGTTAAGTCAGAGTTTGTTGTTCAAAAAAATTGAAATCGATTGGGAAATTTATGCCTTTACTTCCTTCCTTTTATCCCTAATTATCTCTTTATTACATCCTTCGGCACTTATATTTGTTTGTCTTTTTTTTCTGATTTTGCCGTTTGAATTTTCTAATTTTCGGTCAAATTTTCAAAATTTTGGCTTCTTTGAACAATAATCTGGGTTAATGCAAATTCAACAAAAAAATCCCCAACCAAATCGGATGAAATTTAGCTAAGTTATGCGCGTACGAACACAATTTAATTTCAAGGTGTTTTCATGATTTTCCGACTTTTTGGGTCTAATTTTCTCTGATTTCCGATAAAATTTTCAAATTTTCGGCTCCGTTGTGTTTAAATCTGGTTCAATACAAAAAAAAAATTTATATAGAAGAAGAAATCACAATTTTTCTAGGCGATTAAAATAAAACTTTTGTTGCCGTGCCGAATAGAAATAGTCGTAACATGCGTGTAACTCAATTCGATATACAAAAAACCTACACGGCAACCCTTTACTTGTCAAACCTTTCACATTCGATCTGATAATTAGAAACACTTGTAATTACATAAAAGATACATTTAAATTGCGCATCTTTCATCAATAAAACTCACTTACAGTTAGATAAAATTATGAGATATTCATCTCTATAATACGATTGTCAGTTCATAAATTAAAAATAAGAAAAAGCAAACAAACTGTAGAATGCGAAGTTATAGTCCTTATTGCTGTAAAATCTACATAACAGGGGCACGTTGCAAGTAGCTTACATGTACATAATATGTATACTCGTTCATACTTTTATAGTTTTATTTTTTTTTTAAGGTTAATCAACTTGACATGAATCAGCCGGTTCGATATTGGTCAGTCGGTGTGTCACTGTGTCAAAAGAATCGTTTATTTTTCCCTGACGTAATTATTGTTTTTTTTTTTTTTTTTTTTTTATGAAGACAAAGTGTGGGGATGATGCGACGAGTAGACGAGTAAACTTGTTGTTTATTTTTCTTTAATTTATTATTTTTTAAACGCTCCCTGTTAGGTGTTCGAAAGACCAGACAAATCGTTTTATACACATCAGGGTACATTTCCAATAAATTGAAAGACAGCAAATGCATTAATTTTTTTCTACACCCCCGCTGCATGGGGCCATTCGAATAAGTTGCATAATAATAATATGATGCTTTATGAGTTTACCTATGGACTTGTGAATTGTTTACAACCAACGTATAGACGTTAATGCTAAAAAGTAGAACACAATTTAAACGTGTTTAGACGTTAATGTGTTTAGACAATGACCCATTCTTAATAAACAAAGTGTAATAAGATAAATGTTTTTTTTTTTTTTAATTTTTTTCTAACAAACACACTCGTTTTTAATTAATTAGATTTCATGGAGATATTGCAATGGAATTCTAAAAGGGTGCAAGGTCGGGAGTTTGGTTTAGTTTGGCTTTTGATAAATTTCACTTTTGAGTGGCCTATTTTGTTCTTTGCTTCGGAAATAAAAAAAAAGCAATACCTAGCTGCTATGAATAAAGTAGTATAGGTGTATCTGTTTTTAAAACATTTTTTAATTTTTAACATTGAAAATGTTTATAGGATCGTTTTGACAGAGTTGTGGTGTTACTAAAATGATTAAATGAAATAAATTCAATAAATCGGAAATGAACTCCAGCGTATAGGGCATCACAACGAAATTTTTGGTTGGCGTTACTAAAGAAATGACCGAAATGATTGAAATGAACACATGAACTTAGAATATGAAAAATGAACTCCAGCGTATAGGGGGACAACTATGAAATTTTTGGTTGGTGTTACTAAAACATTACTAGAATGATAAAAATAAACAAACGAACACAAGCGATGAATTACAGCAGGCGTCGGCAATAATACGGGGAAAAAACGAAGAAAAGTCGTCGTCAACAGACAAGCTTCAGTGGAAGAATATTCAATGAAGAATATTCAAAAGAGAAAAAAAAAAACAACAAAAGTGTATCTATAGGTACTCTGCTAGATTTTTGTATGTAGTGTAGGTACGTATATACGTAAATGCTATGCATGAACATAATTATGGAGGTAGGTAGGTTGTGATTTTTTGAAATTGAAAATGATAGGTATTTATTTTTATTCCATGCAGAATACAATTCGGTCCTTTAAGAAAGGCCAGTGATGCAGTTGAGTGTGAAAGCCGGAGTTCAGCTTGCTTGAAATCGATTTACCTACGTAGGTATTTAATATGTAGGACAACCAAAAATATGCTACAGCATATTTTTTTTAGTAACACTATTAAGACTAGAGACTAGATTAGAAATCCGTTTTATAAGTAAATGTATATTTACGATTTACGTGCATATTTTGGCATGCCAATTTTTTTAGGTATGTATATTTTTCATAAAAAAAACATAGTTTGTTCAGTTATTATTATAATTTATTGTATTGTTCATACTAGAATGTCGGTTTATTAGTAGGTATTGACCATTCTTTATTGCGTCAATTTCATTGAATTTTTGAAAAACAAATAACTACAACTTTAAGGCGCTACCACCAATCGTTTAGGAATTAATTTTAGGTATTTTAATTTGTTTTATTTTTGTTGGCTGGAGATATAGCTATTTCAGGGGGTGCCAAGTCCTATCATCAGTCTCCTTTTAGTGATGCTGAGCTTTAATCCAATTTTATTGTGAATTTCTACATGCACACCATGAGGTTTGAACCCATTGCATAGTCTTCGAAATTGTATGCACTACGCAATTCACTAGGTAGTTATGACCACTGACGTCACTGGTCGAGATGTGCTGTTAATGCATTTGGAGCATCAGCATTTCTATAATTTGTTCAGTATCTTCTAATGTTTATAAAATAAATAATAAAGGTCTATAGGGCAGCATTACCAGCATTATAGCATAGCCAAAAAATTAAAACCTAACTTCAGGTTATGTCGAAAAAATTCGCATTACGGAAATTTGGGTTGGATTTTTTTTTTTTTTTTTTGAGAAAATTAACCTTTTTTTTTAATTGGTTAAATCGACTCGAACGATTATATTTCAATTTTGTAATCTAGTGCTTCTAAATAAATTAAATTTAATTCGAAATAAAATTTTGAAGTTTCTGCGTATACAGATTCACCCCACTATCGTCAAAAATTAATCTTCGGATAAAATTTAACGCGATTTTAACCAAATCTGCACACGGCCTAAACAATAATAATGTATAGATAGGTTTTGAAAATTTAGAAAATATTGACTCAAAATAAAAAAAGGTACCAAAATTTTTGTTAGCCACGAGAGCAAACTTGTGGGGCTCACTCGTGTAAATTTTGTTTTTTTTATTTTTGATGCAATTAATGTCTTAAATAAATCCATGTGAATGAAATTAAACGATTCACCATTTAAAAAAACATGCATGTACCTATTTCAAATAGGTTTTAATGGCTTTTAGCTAAAGCTAAATTTGTTCGACAATCTTGCTTGTACACTACCTATTTTTTTTTTTTTTGTTTTTAGATTTATGTCGTTCTTTTTAGTGCAGTTTTTAAACATACAGGTATACATAGAATATATTTTTACAAGCAAAATTAAGCATACTAGTATCGTCCTGTGGCCTCGGCGAAAAAAAACTGAAACACTCTAGGAAGGAGAAAAATTTTAAATTTGGTTTAAAATATTGAAGGAAAAAAAACATATATTTTTTTTTAATATGCAGTGTTCGACAGTTAAAAAACAAAAATGACCCACAGTGTGTAAATGCGTGTCTCAAGTAGATTCTGCACATCTCCGCAATTGTGGCTTTTCAACCATATAAAATTTTAACTTTTAAGATTTTTTCGGAACTTAAAAAAAAATAAATAAATTTGATGGCACAACAGCTCATGAAGAACTAGGGCCTAGTGACTTACAACTCTCAACCATTCCTGTGTGCGTGTCTGCAGGAATGGAGGGGACCTACAGTTTATTGCCGAATCCGAACGGCTAACGAGCGGCACTTCTCTTTGACAGGAGATACTCTTGGAGGATTTGTCAATTCCTCGCAAGAGGCAGTAGCCGTTTTTTCTTTTAAATAAATTGGTGGCGAGGCTGGGGATCGAACCTTAGACCTCTGGCATGACAGTCCATCGCACTAACCATCACGCCACGGCTACTACTTTTTCGGAACTTACCGCGTTAAATATGTATAATAATATAAATGGTATCACAAAATTTATTTTAGCCTATTTATTAAGCAATATTTTTAGGGCATATAATCATTTTTTTTGGAGCATAATATAATAATTTATTAAGGGCATATATGTATGTAATTGATTTTTAAGGGCATAATTATAAGCACTTAAAACTGTTTTTAGGGCATATTTGTGTTTGCACTAATAGGTACATATATATGAGTTTTGATATCAGATTTTAAAAAAACGATTTTTTTGGTTGAACAGGAAAGTTGATATGGGTTAGTTAAAGAAAATTAACAAGATTTATTTTTTGCGAAATGGAAAGTGACATTAAATACATAATGTGTATTAAGGTACCTAGAAACTTCAGAACCTATAATGGTGTCTGAAACAGCTTATTACGTTTTAATTAATTTAAATTGAAAAGATTAGTCAGGTGTCATTTTCAATGTCCCCATGGTTACTCTATGAGTGAAATCTGTAAATTTTTTTGTTAAGTGGGAACTTTGTTTAGCTTTTAAATGTGTATGTAAACATAATTGTTTTATTTTATTGTCAAAGTATTACATACCATACATATGTACATATATGTGTATAGGTGAATGCTTATGTATATGGCAAGTTATGGATTCGTATAAAAAAATCGAACCCGAGATTTTGATCAAACTTGCGATGATATCTTTCTGTTCGATCTGTCTTTCTGTTAGATTGTCTAACAAAATTTTACAAAAATCTTGCTTTGGATTTTTAGTTTTTTTTTTTTTTTTGAAAAAATAGTATTTAGAGAACAAATTGATCGATTTTTATTTAATTTGTTCCCAGTTAGTCTTTTAATAGTATCTAGCTGATTTTATTCAAAAACTGGAACAAATTTTACCTTAAGCCATTTGTTAACAAAACCACTCATAGAACCATTTTATTTTGAAGTAGGTATCTTACGGCCATATTATTCACATTGGATTTAAATTGGATTTAAGTGATATTTTGCAACCAACTAGATTTATTCAACCCACTTTTTCTTACTTTTGAACTATAATTTACTAATATTTTATCCTATCTTTTTTTTTTGGAGCACAAAAATCAAACACTTGAAACTTGTTACAAATATAAATTGAGTTTTAAATCTGGATGTAAATTCTTAAACTGTCCTCCGGAGAGCAGTTTAAATTTAATTGGATTTATTGAATCTGGATTTAAAAAATTTAATTTAATTGCAGATTTAACGAGTGAATAATATGGATTTCGATGTAATGTTTGGACTTAAATCAATTTATATCTGGATTTAAGTTTAAAACTGGATTACACGAGTGAATAATATGGCCGATGTTACTGTCTATTTAACCGATTTAAATTTAATTGTTTATGCAAAACCTAATAAGTAATAAATTTTGGTAATATTGGTATATTGCAGAGCTAAAAATTAAAAAAAAAAAATAAAAAAAAAAAAAACAAGTTCATCCAAAGCTTAATTTTTATTTTCGCTTAAAATATAGTTTTTTTTTGAAATTTCGATGCATGTATACATATTTAAAAATGTTATACATTAATTTTTTCTTCGAAATTGAATACTTAATTACACATTAAACATTAAAAAAATATTAAAAATTGGGGAAAAAAAACTGTAGAGTGCCTCCTAATGATGGATTTACATGTATCTTCATCTGCAAACATCAAGAAAAGTAGAGCGGGATAGAGTGATACCAAAAACCCGAATGTGTGAAAGAGCACCACCATGAAGATGAACATGTTCGTCTTCGTTATAATCTACGTCTGCGTTCCTATAATCAAGATCTCTGCATTTTGTTCTTCTCTCTCTATCCAACAAACACGCATTTTATATTTTGTATCCCTTATTTTTTGCAGAACTTGCATGAAGATACATGTAAATCCAGCATAATGCGCGCATGATATTTTAGGAGATGATTCCTTAAGGGCCAGTTGTACAATCATGGTTCAAATTTTGATCCGTGGTTCAGGAATTTTGATTCACCGATTTCGGCGGATTAACTGGAGTTCAACGATGGTTCAAGGTTCAAGTATGTGATAAAAGCCAATTACATTCCTGAACCATCGTTGAACTTCAGGTTATCCGCCAAAATCGGTGAATTAAAATTCCTAAACCACGAATCTAAAGTTTAACCATGATTGTACAACTGGCCCTAATGATCAAAAACATTGTAGGTATAGGCAAAAAATTTTATCTCGCTCCACTGAAGCGGGGAGGGGTAATTTCTGAAAAATTGACTCAGGCCCATCGCCCACTAGGCAACTTTTTGTTGCTAGCCCCAGCAACTTTTTGTTGCACCTAATGCAATTACATTAGCTTATATGAAAGAGCGCCCACTAAGTAACTTTTTGTTGCTCGGAGTTGCTCGCGGAACTTTTTTCCCGGCAACTTTTTGTTACTTACCCTCGCCCACTAGGCAATTTCCGAGCAACTTCCAGCAACTTTTGGGAATTTTCCAAAATTTTTGCCAAATGAGGGCTTTTAACACGAAAAACAAGTTTTATTTTCACACTGAACGACTTTTGTATCGTCAATGATCCAAAATACGAGGTTAATTTAACATTTCAAGTAAAAATACTGAACACAAAAGTTGCTCGGAAATTGCCTAGTGAGCGGTGGCAAGCAAATCCGAGCAACTTTTAGTTGCGCAACAAAAAGTTGCCTAGTGGGCGATGAGCCTTAAAATGGAAATAAAACTATTAAAAATGAACATTTTTAAAGATTTTAGTGACCTTTAGTCCAATGCATTTTGCATTTTGCTGTACCTTTCGTACCTTTCTAAAACGCAATTGGTCGATGTAGACCGACTCTTAATAAAATCTACAGCGCATACGCACTGCAAATTATATAATTCTAGTCCACTAAACAAAAACAAAAATAATTCGTTTATTTGTGTTTTCCTTCTTCTTGATTAAAAATTAACGCAAATACAAAGAATAATGTGCTATAGCTTTTTTGAAAGCAAATATTCCATTCTTTTATTTGCTTTTTAAATTAAGTTTTTTGAATTAATAGTTTTTGAGAAATTAAATTAGAAAGTTTAAATTTTTGAAAAAAAATGGGAATTTTTTTCAATTTTGTTTTAAGCACATACAAAAAAAAACTAACTTATATTTTTTTTTAAATCAGAGAATAAAGGCTCTCCCAAACCAACGCGATTAATCGCCGCGACAAAAGAAAACAACAATAACAAAACGTGGTTGTCAAACAAAACTACACGTTGTTGTTATTGTTTTCAATAATTGTCGCGGCGATTAATCGCGTTGGTTTGGGAGAGCCTTAAGCTTTATAAAACATTCAGCCTTAAAAACCATAATGTGGTCAAATCTAAGATCAAGTTTGTGCAACCCAGTCGTACCTTTTATTTTCATCTGCGTGCGATGTCTACTATATTATCTGTGATTTTACTTTATGACAGTGATAAACTTGATTTTAAACTACATTTATGTATCTTCCTCTAAAAATAACATCAATTGTCAAAGCGCAAATTATGAAAACACGACAAACGTTAGAAAAGGCTTACAATATATAATAAATAACCAAATATAATATTGCACACACTTCCCACATTGATACACATCATGAGGTAATAATTTGCAAATATGTCAGAAACTTAAATAAATAATCATATCGTGACTTTGTAAATTAAATTTTGCATTTAATATTTTTTCTTTCAAAAAAAAAAAAAAAATCAAAACGCCAAATCGATTTTATTCTTCTCTTCTCAAAGTTGACCTTGATTTGGCACGATTCATTAAGTGGTTTTATCATCCATGAGAATATTGCTAAAATTATTCAATTTTAAATAATAATTTTGTGTTCTTTTGAATATATGTAATGCAAAAAATTATAATATGTATGTATGTATTATTAGTTTTATTTTTGAAAAACGAGAGGAGAATAAAAGAATATAAAAAAAAAAATAAAACATTTCCATAAATCAAAAGAAAATTTTCATTTCTCCTCAAATTATAAAAAATGCCCACCATCAGTTGGCATTGCCGAAGTGACACGATCATGCTTTTTTGACACGATAATTTGTTCGTGGGGCGGTAGTGGCACAAAAAAGTTCAAAATAGCAAGTTTATTATTTCCATAACTTTACTTAAAATGAAGCAAATTTCGACGAAATTGATTGAAAATTGGTCCATAAATTTCGTAAAAAATCGACAGAAACTCATATTTTCACAATTTACGATTAGATTTCGGTGTACTACACCCCATAACATAATTGACTATTTTTTTATTTTTTTTTTTTTTCAAAAAAAATAGAAGAATTTGTGGTTTTTTTCACTTGGCACGTTTTTTTTAGAAAATATGGCACGTTAATTTTTTTCCCGGCGGCAACGCTGCCACCAGTTTATCAGAAATGCTGTACCGATCAATCACTTTCTTTATAAGAAACTTACGTTCCATTTCACAAATATTTAATAGGCATTTAAATTTTAATGTTTTAAATGACGTAGGTATTGAACAAATCATTTTAAAATTTAAAAGTCTGTTAAATAGTTAAAAGCGATTTATGAAATCGGCTATTCATTTTTTAAAAAAAATTGCACTTTTAATTTAGGCGCATTAGTGACAGTTGTACAGTCGTGGTTCAAATATGGATCCGTGGTTCAAGAATTTTACCGTCTTTGACGGATTACATGGAGGTTAATGATGGTTCAGACATGTAATTGCCTCTTAGTACATACTTCAAACTTGAACCCTTAATCCGCCGAAATCGTCGAGCAAAACCACTTAAATATTGATCCACGTTTGAAGTTTGTATAAGTGGCCCTTAGAGTTTTGCACAATCATTTCAAGAACTTTACCCAAAAAGTCACATACGGTGTGATTTTTTATTTCTATTTACTTATATGTATATACACATAGATATAGCATTATTGCACTAAGTTCGCTGGAAAATAACTATTTCTACTTTGTCACCATATTTCTACCCCTCTGGAAATGTATACATATAGCATAATATGCATATTACATCTTCTATTCTGAGATAGCATCGCTAAGGCGAAGTTCTTTTTGAAAACAAATAAATCGAACTGCTTGGAATATTAATTTTGTTCGTAACGGATATCGGATTGTTGTTATTTTAACCCACGGCCACGATTGAAGAGTGAATGAAGACTGCAGACTGATAGCATCAATAAAAACCTGAAAGCATGTTGTTGTTGTTTTTGTTTTTTTTTTTTTTTTATTTGGCGTTGATGGAAGACCCAAATGATGGCCTTATGGCCACCCATTCGATAAAAGAAAAATATATTTGATTGATTTTCGCTGCAAGCATAGGGCATACAAAAAGAACTCACAAATGGTGGTGGTATCCCGTTTCACAAATGATTACGCATGTTAACACAGCTTGTTCACTCAATTAGGTACTATTTATTAGAGTAGAAGTAGAGGGTCGAGAAATATTGTGTTAATTCCAATTCTTGTCATTTCAACCCTTTTATTTCTTAATTTAGAACCAAACAAAAAAAAAAAAACAATAACAAAAGGAAACTGAGAGTAGAGTTTTTTTAGTGTTTTAATGAAACCACTGAATCGAGAAATATAAAGTGAAGATTTGTTTTTAAACCAGAAGCTTTTTAAGTGTTCTTTTATACAATTTAAACGCAAAAACCAGAGTTGCCGGAGACAGTTCCGTCTGCGGCTTCAGTTCCGTCATTTGAGAATGGTAACGAAGTTGATGTGTTCCTTATTAGTAATCTTCAAAAGTTCTTCATCGATTACTTTGAAATTTGGACACAACATTGCATTTGTAACGAGCGTGTTTTTATATACTTTTTTTTTAAACAGCGCCATTAGTTGAAGATGAATGTTACTACCGCCGCCGCCGTACTGAGATATCATCAATCTCAATTACATGAACATTATTTAAACATTATTAAAAATATAAAATATGTTTGTTTGCTCAATTTGGCACGGAGGAAAATATATGAGATGCGGTAATTTCGTAAGTATAGTTTATTTCTTTTTCTTTTTCATGGTTTACCATTTCGTTTTTTTTTTTAAATTCACATATTTATATGTATAGATATCGATTTATTTACAAATATAAGAGACCATTCAAATATGTCAATATAAAAATGTTAAAGTGACTTATGTCAATGTGACAGATGCAAAAGTGACTGGTGTCAATGGGCACGTTCAGAAGACGTAGGTGACTAGGAAGCTAGGCAAGTTTCTTGTTTCTGATTGGTCAGCTGTCAAAAATATGCATTCAAATCTAGGCAATTTTTATTGGAAAATGGCTGGAAAGCTAGGTGAGAAATATCTCCCTACATTTCTAGGCAAGTACATTTATGTCAGAATATCAGCTGATTATATTTTGTCATTAAATAGCAAGCTGAACTTTATTCTTCCGTGACTTGTTTTTTTTTCACGTTTATCTTAACAGTTTGAAATAAATAAATAAAGATTCAATTTAAACAATGCATCATTAGTAAGAAAAGTTTACAAATAATATTACAAAATTCCTAGCTGATTTCTGCCTTGTGTGAAGTGATTCTCAGATAAAGATATTATTAAAACTACTTTCTTTCTATCAACGGAAGGTAAAGGTTTGAAGTAAAGTTCGTAGTTTGGCATTAATGACACCTCTAGTCATCAACTAGGTTCCTAGGTAAAATTTGCGTTCAAAGAACGTAGTTGACTACATATGAAGTTCCCTATGTCTTCTGAACGTACCCAATGTGACAGATGCAAAGGTGACAGATGTCAAAGTGACAGATGTCCAAGTGACAGATGTGAATGTGACAGATTGGCCGCGTTCGGGGGGTACTCAGATAGGCTATCTGAGATACTTAAAAGAGATAGTTAAAAGGTAAAGCCTAGTACGCAGATCGGGAAAAGACAAATTTTATCTCTACAATTCTAATCTCTACAAAAACGTTGGAAAAATCGCGCAAAATTAATAGACCAGTCCCACGGAGAAAAAATCTCAGTGAGCGCTCAATGTCAATTTGACGGAGGCGAAATCATTTCGTGGGACAACATTCTCCGCTCAATTGTAAAAAACTCAGGTGTTATAATTCTCGTACTGAAATTCTGAAAAATCACTTTCAACTTTTGCTTAAAATATTTAATTTTTGAAGCAGAAAACTTATTGCAATGAATGAGAAATAATAAAAAGATCAGTTTATTTTAGTTTTTATTAACATTCCGTCTTTATTTTGTATTTATTTACCACTTTTGCACTTGCGCACCACAAAAAAATTTAAATTTGACTGTCAAAAGAACAGCTGTTTTGGCTGAGAAAGAAAACTGAGAAATGAATCCAAAAAATTTTCATCTCACATATCTCAGCAAAATATCTCAGTGCTCAGGTGAGATTTTTTGTCCCACGAAAAAAGATCTCTGAGCGCTCAGAGATTTTTTCTTCGTGGGACTGGCCTAATGTTTTTCTTCTTTTATTCCTTTTGTAAAATTATCGATAAATAAAAGTTGGTGAGTGTTTATCGTGCAAATCTATTGACCTGTCAAAAATTTTCCCGCAAAATAATGCTTCGAACATTATTTTTCCTGGCAAAATTTAGTGAAGACTTCACCCAACAGCGGGTACAAACGTCACAATTTTGCGCGTAAACTGCGTACTGTCTGGAAAAAAACTGAAGACAAAATTTGTCCTGGGAAAAATTTTGTATGAAAAGAAAAATTTTTCCCGATCTGCGTACTAGGCTTAACCTATCAAAACAGCTGACAAAAGTTTAAGTACGTACCAGAAATTAGTTTTTCCCATATCTCTGCTGTGTCTTCAAAAACTTATGTTGTGTCCTTCCAATTGACGGATATCTTCATTTTGTTTATTTTTGCAACAATTTGTATAGGTATTTTTATGTTTAAAAGCCAAAAACAAACAACAAAAAATAAAAACAAACAACTACTCAAGCGACACCCGAAAACCAAAATTCAGCTGTAATCAGCTGTTCCTCAAATTGCACATCGGATAGTTTAGTTTTTAGTATCCCGAAAATTTTAGGATAGCTTTAGATTTGTTTTTGACAACAGCTGTTTGGTTCATCAGCTGAATTTTTCTATGGCATTACAACAACACAAACCTATCCGGATAGGTTTGGCTTGCCCCCCGAACGCGGCCATTCCAATCTCTCGTTTCTCAAGATCTCTGATATGTCGGGGTATTAAAAAAAAAAAAATTTAAATTCATTAGACCTAATTTCAACAGCGATATTTCAAATATCTTAAAAATAGGAAATACAAGATCTTTTTTTTTGATATTTTAATAGTTATTCTGCTATTCGGGGCGGAGACGAATCCAGCAAATCAGAGGTGATCAAAATCTGTCAACCCGTTCTTTTGTTATAAATGGCGAACTTACCTGATTTTGGTTTTATGTATATAAATATAGAGCATTCGTTTCCCTGCGACGGATAGTAGAATACAAACTCTCACGCGAACGTTTAGCAGAATAGGGCTGGTTATATTTATCAATTTAGTTTGCTATTTTCTGCCCGTGCGAAGCCGGGTCGGGCCAGTTAGTATCTTAGTAAAATTTTATGTGTCGTTGTTAATTAACTGCAAATTTCAAATAAAGCGTTTTTTTTATTTTTTTTTGGGTTTTGATAGCAGTTTCTAAACATTTGTAAGAAAATTCTCGTTAGGTACCTACCGCACAGAACTACATCCTAACCTATGACTTTGGCTTAACATCGCAAAAAAAAAGTGTTGGATTTGAAAATGACCTCATCCTTATCAAATACCTACAACGAAATCCAATACAAACATGAACTTCAACTAGTAGAGATAAGTTAAATACCTACCTACCTAATATAACTACCTACATTATTATCTAACAATAATTTCTTACCTTCCTACTACTTCTAGTCTTTACAATAAAGAAGATTTAGAATAATACCTAATAATACCTGAACATTTTCATTTTATTTATTTTTTACCTACCTATGTACATATATATACATACATATATGTATGTATATCCATAAGAACGCACTTACTACAAATAAAAAATAAAAAGAAGACCGGTTTAAAAACTGCCGCACCGTGTCTATCTTGAATTCTAAAATAAAAAAAAAAAAAAAAAAAAAAAAAGAGGAAGTCCCTGCACAATATACCTACTTCTAGACGAATGAAAGACGATAGTTCTACCTACAACAATTACGATACGTATAGAAGGTTCTTCGAGTTAAATGAAAATATAAAAAAAAGGTAAAAATAACCAACTTGGGCGTTATCAGATATAGCGATTTTAGTAATCTGACCAGAACCCCGTTGCACATCAGCATAACGAAAATAAAAATTCAACGCAATATTTAATTTTAAATTCCAATCACAAACAATATAAACAAAATGACAATATTGACAATTTGACAAGAGAATCGTCGCTTTGTCTCGGAACAATTTATTTTTGTTATTGTCTTCCCACGTTTTGCACTGTCCACATAGGTAGCTACATATACATACCTACCTAATGCACATACAAATGTAGGTATTTTAAGCTTTAAGTTAATAAATTAAAAATAAAAAAAAATTAATTTTTATTCCACCTTATAATAATTCGATTTATATTACACCTCCACAACGCCACGGTTTCGAAAATCAAAAAAATAGGCATCATCACAACACAAGTGTGCAATGGAATGATGGTCACAAACTAGGTAGGAGCGAAGGGAGTTTCGGTGGACTGTCAAAAAACTACCAATTTTTCTTTGTTGTTTATTTATATTTCTTGAACTTGAATTTGACACTTTAAAGTATTTTCCCACGTCACAGAATTTTTTTTATAAAAAAAAAAAAAAAATACATACGAACCTATGTTTGTGTATATTTAAGTTAAATTTAACAAAATCGAGCTCTCAGCGAACGAGGAGCACCATCAGGCAACACAATATTACATCTTGAATAGACAAGAGATTAAACAATTTTGTTTTCTTATGTAAATTTCATAATTAACATTATTTGATTAATCTAACAAAAAAGAGAATTAGATAGGTAAATATACATATGCAATTTTGAGGTAAGACTACTTGCTTTGAATAAGTTGTGCAAATCAATTTATTATTGTTGATACCCAAGTTGTTGGGTTTTTGTTTTTTTTTTTATCTTGCAAGTTGCAGCAATGCACTCGATTACTCGATTAAAAAAATTGTAATTTTGTTTTATTCAAATGCGACTTAATTTTTATTTAACTTTTTTATTAATTTAATTTCAACTGCTAATAAAAATTCACCTTATTTTTTTTTGTTTTGTTTTTCTAATTTAAATGATTTTATTAATCCAAAAGAGCGCAAAAAGCCACTGGTACATGCACCAAATATGTTTAATCTTTTTCTGCACGCTTTACTGAGTTGTTGATTCGAACATAAAATTCACTTAAATCGAAAATATCTTACAATTCGAAACCTAAAATAAATATGTAATTATTGTTGATGTATGTTTAACAAAATTATGTACTACAAAAACCGCAACCGAACGAGTAATTGTTTGATCGGAATTCGAACTGAAACTGAACTGAAATCTAAAACAAGACAAAATACGAGGCAGCCGCACCGCAGCTAGAAAGAAATCTCATCGTCTTGTCGATGTCGAAAGTTGAAGTCGTCGTCATCATAGCTCGTAGTTCGTATGTCCATTGAATAAATATCGTAGCTAAGTTCGTAGTTGGCATTGGACATGTAATAATTGTGTTGGGTATGTATTAGCAAGTTGTGTGTAACTTGTGAGTTCGACGCACGACCAGCTGTCTTTACAAAAAGTGGATTACCGTTGTGTATTTTTAAATTCATTTTTTGTTTTTAATCCTACGAATATATCGAGTGAGAAACGTATTTTGCATTCAAGAATACAAGATCACTGATAAAGCCTAGTACGCAGATCGGGTAAAGACAAATTTTATCTCTGGAATTCTAATCTCTACAAAAACGTTGAAAAATCGCGCAAAATTAATGTTTTTCTTCTTTTTTTTTCTTTTTGTAAAATTATCGATAAATAATAGTTGATCGTGTTTATCGTGCAAAATTATTGACCTGTCAAAATTTTTCCCGCAAAATAATGCTTCGAACATTATTTTTCCTGCCAAAATTTAGTGGAGACTTTACCCTACAGCGGGTACAAACGTCACAATTTTGGCGTGAACTGCGTACTGCCTGGAAAAAAACTGAAGACAAAATTTGTCCTGGGAAAAATTTTGTATGAAAACATAAATTTTTCCCGAACTGCGTACTAGGCTTAAGAATAAAAAAATATAAAACATTTTTTTGAAAAAAAAATTTAATATTTTTTTTTTTAGTTAAATTTTTTTTTTTTTTTTTTTTTTGAAAAGATTGTTTGTTTCCCTTTAAAATCTTATCTATCAGTATTGTAACTAATGCAAACCTGTGAAAAAAGTGGCCAGAAATTGTTCTTTCCTTTTCTCTTTACTAAAAGTCGTCGTATTTTTTACCTTTCCTTAATCTTACGTTGATTGGCCACAAAATATAATAGTGATAAAGTTTAAAAAATATCTTGAAGTAAATCAATTCCAGTTTTCAAAACTGCCCTTAAATTTTCCGTGTCGGCGTTCCTTGCTGAGATATTGGTAGCAAAAGTCAAATGTCTTTTTTTTTCATTCAAAGCCAGATGAACAAAAAATTGTAGAGCGCCGAAAAAAAACGACATTAAAGCGAAATAAACAAGCTATCGAATCAATACTTTTATCGGGTTAAAAATTTTTCAAAGCAAATGACACTGTTAAAAAAAAAATAAAAAAGTTAAAATTTTTTGACCGTACATTTTCTTATGATTGTGGAATAACGGTACCTTAAAACCATCAGTTGCTAAAATTTTTCAATACAAAAACATAAAGCTTTAGAATGC
This sequence comes from Epistrophella euchroma, assembly GCA_947049315.1. Lineage (NCBI taxonomy): Eukaryota > Metazoa > Arthropoda > Insecta > Diptera > Syrphidae > Epistrophella > Epistrophella euchroma. Next base: position 36,681,734 of record OX346247.1, on the reverse strand, counting down.
TTTTTGTTTCATCTCAATACGATCACTTTCCACAGAGATATAAGTATGGCCGAGTTCCAAAATGTAGAAAATGTTTTGATGCGGAAGTAATGCATACATTTTTCATACGCATCAGCAACGCAATCTTGATGCTTTGTAGAAATATTACATTGCCTAAGTCTGACGTTTCGGAATGCAAAAAAAAATGTAAATCGAAGCAGCAAAAAAATTTTTGGATGCGCAAACTGCGAAGTAAATGCGCATCGGATAAATTTTGGAACTCAGCCTATAGCTCTTCAAAAAACACTAAAAAAAACTCTTTTTTTTTGTTGCTTTAATTTTTTTTTGACTATAGTGTAATTTGGGAGATTTGATCTGCATTTGCCTACAAATGTAAATAGACATTCATGTGAAATTGAAAACATCTGTTGTTAAGTACATTGATAGTCGTATGTGTGAATTTTATCGTCACCAATACTACTGAAATATGGGCCAACATGCTTTAAAGATGAAATTTTCTTTGCTGACATGTTTTATTTAAAAAGCTATTCTGGATTATGAGAGGAGATTTTTCACCTATCAATGAAAAATAACATAAGTTAAAAAAAATTAACACACCTTCAATTGTATTTAGTGTGTTCATAAAAATAGGATCTCAGCAATCTCAGTTGCATTAACAGGATTCCTCAGCTTAATTTTTCAGTTTAGTTGTCAAAACTCTCGAGGAAAAAAAATTGCATTCGCTTTCTCACTTTTTCACATAGAGAAATCTCTGAAATTTCATTTTTATAACTGTCACTTTTTGATTGAGCTTTTCAAAAACTGAGATACCAACGGAAAGAGAAAATAATCAAATCAAAGTTAATTGAATCAACTTTCAAATAAAATGTTGAATAAACTAATTTGGACTTTAATCAAAGCTTAATAAATACAATTTTTCTGTTTCTTGTAATATTGGATTTTGAATTAACAGAATTTTGAAATACATTATGTAATTTTGGAATACAAACATTTGGAAACTAAATTTTGGCACATACCTACATAGTTATGACCCAAACCCAAATAATATATTGATGATTAACAGCCCAACTCTAAATATTTCCCGGGAAAAAAACTCTCCGGGAGACGTATTCTTTCGGGTGTAGAATAATCCTATTCCGAATACCCCCGTAGATTATTTTTACCTTCGAAAGCGGGAATGAAAGTTTTGAATGTTCGGAACAGTTTTTTGCCGTATTTATCATATAAACCAAATTGTAGAGACAAAATTATTTATCCCGGGAAAACGCCATAAAATAAAACAGCGGTAACCCTGATGATGCTGAGCGAAGGCATTGTTGACTTCTTTTCTCAAATTTCAAGAAAAATAACACAAGTATTTGAACTCATACTAACTCAGTCCCAGAAAAGACACAAGATAGTAGAGTTAAATAGATTATTGATTGAAACAAAACTCAACATTGCTAATAACTTGACTTCTTTTGTTAAGCTCTTAAAATTCAGGAGTAATAACAGAATTATGGTTTTAATATAGGTCGGGAAAAAGTTTTGGGACTGAAATAGACAAATTATTTTTAGGTGCAGATAGAAAGTTGTGAAAATAAAATAAACTATATGAAAGGTGTTTTAAATGAAAACAAAAATAATATTTTTCCTAGAGTTTGTAAAGTTAATTAAAGTATGTCCAGAGCTATGTAGCTAGTTCTATTTTTTTAGTAACTACATAAATAATAGAGTAAACCCTCGTGGCCACTAGACATAATATGTATTTTTATCAAAACCTGTGAATCTATTGGTAGGTAGCGGAATTCTCTCCGATTTCCTACGAATCGGGAGACATTTTGCTTCGAGGTAACTCTCCGACCAGCAAAATGTCTCCGATTCGGAGGAAATCGGAGAGAGTTCCGCTCCGACGGTTACCTCGATAGGGCCGATTATTACGATTCTTGAATTAGGGCGCTTTTGGTTGGACGGTAACAAGTACACAATGTGGAACTTTATGTCAGCCAGCCACCTAGAAGCTGTAATAAATGTATAAAGACAGTTGTTTATCTTGCACTAACCTCCTAGTATTGAAAATTTACTTTGGAACCATATTTTTTTGTCTGCTCTTTGAAGTTATCGATTCCCATTTAATCCATGATGGCTGGCTGATGGGAGTATTTTGTTTTCTAGCTTCTTAGTGGTCTCATGGCGGATTGCTGATGGTGCTTCTGACAAACATTGACACTTAAATCGTTCCCAATTAGCCACTGGTATCTATGATCTCTTAAGTTGCTCCAAGTCCCAGTATTGGACGGGTGTATTTGGATTGAGATAGAGAGCCGTCCGAAAAATGAAAAACTCTTCTTACAAAGACGTAGCGTTGAATAAAGCTGTAATAAATTTAAATATTTTGACAATAGGATTTTTATAACTCATAAAATACTTACATCTTTGCTGGAAGGGATAAGGGTCCGGGGTATCTCCATTTTATCTTCTTTTTTCTTATCAATCGAGGATTTTCTATTTATTGTCAGATGTACAAACATGGTTCAATATTTAATCCGTGGATCAGCAATTTTAACTCACCAATAGGGGATTAACTCTAATTGAGGTTCATCAATGGCTCAGGCAATTGGCTGTTATCTTTACTTGAACCTTCCTAACTATGGATATGGATCAATACTTGAACTACCATTATACTTTATACATGATAGTTAACGAAAGCTTTTTTAATTAAGCGACGGTAAAACTAAATCATCAAATCGATATCGTTTGAAAGATAGAAGATTTGTATGCTTAACTTAGCTATCGGTGTTGTAGTAGCCCGTGGCGCAATGGTTAGTGCGTTGGACTATCACGCCAAAGGTCTGGGTTCAATTCCTAGCCTCTGCAACCTAGAAAACAAAAAATCTTTTTCAGGACCACTGCCTCTTACGAGGAAGTGACAAATCCTTCAAAGTATCCCCTGTCATAGAAAAGTGCCGCTCACCAGCCGTTCGGATGCGACAATAAACTGTAGGTCCCCTTTATTCCTGCAGACACTTACACAGGAATGGTTGAGAATTGAATTTGTGAACAACAACAAAAACTTAAAGGCGCTGCCACCAATTGCTTACGAATTAATTTTTTTGGGCATTTTTAATTCGTTTTATTTTGGTTTTGGCTGGAGATATAGCTATTTCAAATGGTGTCAAGCCCTATCATCAGTCTCCTTTTTAGTGGTGCTGAGCTTTAATCCAATTTTATTATGAAAAACTTTCTACATCATGCGAGATTTGCACCTGCGCATCAGATTTGCTCAGTCTTCAGTCTCAGTGAAATGTGGTATGGTGTTATATGCAACAGGAGAAGCTGTAGAGACGTGTATGTATGTAATTTTAATAAGAAACAAGCAATTGATGATTACAATTATTTTGTGAAATAATTGTAATAAAATTAAATTTTCATTGAAATGGCTTCTTAGGGATAGATTGAACAAAATCTTTTAAAAAGTCAATTTTGAAAGGAAATGAATTACAATTTATTTCTTATCTAATTTCTGTTTTCATTACAAAAAAAACTTTCGATATTGACTTAAGTCCACTCATATTTTTGAGTGTTTTTTCATTGAATTTCGCATATGCAGACACTCAATGGTTGATTTTTCCCGGATTATGAATCAGACATTAAAAAAAAAAGAAGAATATGATATATGACAGCAAAATTATCACTGAAATTAAGTAGGCTACTTTAATAGATAAGAATGCAATAGCAATCAGACAATAAACAACTTATTAATTTATTATTATCTCATTTTTATTTATTATTATTTACTGTCACAACATTTCCATTTTATTTCAAAAAGAAACCTTAAATAACACCCTTTTTTATTGATGGCAACTGTAAGAAATCTGTTTTATAATAGTTTGTTATTCTTTTTTAGTTCTTCCAGAAAAAGTTCTACGGCTTTTTTGAAATCCCAATCAGCCTCATCTAGAAATCTAGAAAAAAAAAAGGATATTTAAACATAATACATAAAAAATAATAGATTACCGTCTACACCAAACTGTTTTGTTTGTAGTAAGTTCCTGAAACATTACCAGCAAACCTTCTTTGTCTTCACTTGACAGTTTGGTTTCTTTCTTATTGAATGGATTCCTTGTGAATTTGAATGAGTTCTGCATTTGCCATTCTGATGGATTCGACACACTGAAGAGATCGTTAATAATATGATATTCGGTAGAACATCCCAAGAGACCCTTAAACAATAAAAATGCTGGTTAATTAGATATGATATGTTGGTATGTTGGTATTGTTACCGTGTCTTTTATGAAAGGTGTCAGTACAAAAATTCTGCTGAACGCCAAAATAATGTCCGGCTCAACAGCAGATTGCGCCGAATCTTTTAAAACTCCCGTAATGGTAATGACAAACATATTGTCCTGCGAATTAGATTCAATATAAGGAACTGTTTAAATGATTCTTAAAGGCTGAGAAAAAAACTCTAGGGAAACAGAAATTTTTCCACCGACCTGAGGCCCTACTATAAACAGTACCTTTTAATTTCAAATTTTAAATAAGGTTAGATATGGTACATTATGTACAGTTAAATCGAAAATCGCTTTTGAAAATGGAGAATATTTGATTGTTTATGTAATAAACTTCAATGATTTAATTCAAAACAACAATTAGGAGATACAAGTTTAGTTGCAATTTAAATTAATTAAAAAGGAACGGAAATAATATTCTTAATCTTGGTATAATAGGCATAAATTACTTGAGAGGGGGGGGGGGGTCAATCCGTTTATATTCAGCACTGTGTTTTTGTTTAAACAATAATTTTCTTAAGCTCCAATATGCGTTTAGATATAAAACTTTTTGCATAGGCAACTTAAGCACATCATGTTAATTATTCATTAAACAAATTATTTATAAGCTCACATTTAATATAGTGGTATCGGTCGTGAATCCGACAATATCATGTTCAACATTTGGAATTGCCACCAAAGCCTGGCAAATTTCGTCATATCCAGAATGCAAAGAAGCCACAGCACGTGAGAAGTCAGACATTTTTAAAATATTTCTAGCTAAATTCGAATACCGAGAGATCCGCTTTGTAGTATGATTGTTAAGTTTGGCCAAACTGTAGTTGCAGGTCATCGAGAAGATAGCTTTTGGATGATACATTTCTGTGGGAAATATTAAATTAAAAATTTACTATCTATTACAACTTAGATGATAACCTTTTAAATCGAGTCTATTCTCTGATTCAAATAGTGGAAAGTAATGATTTACAAATTGTTGAACCAAATCATATCCATTCAGATCACAGAGGAAATTCTTCTTGGTTATCAAAGGGTTTAGTGTGCCTAACTCTACATTATCCTGTAATTTAACAAAAAAAATTAACACTTTCTGGTAAACGTATGTATACTTAGCGAAAGTACTCACCAATTTGCTAATTTCAGGAAACATAGCCTTAGCAGCTTTAATATATTCCGGCGCATAAGTGTAAGTATCACAAAGAGGATTACCATTTAAAACTAAAGCTTTAATTGGAAGTTTTTCCAATTCTAGGAAATCACTGAAATCCTTTAAATTATTATAACTTAAATCAAGTACTCTTAAATGTAACATCTGAAGAAATGGTTTCGCAAAATTACAACTCCAGATACGATTTCTTCCCAATCGCAATTCAAAAACTTTCTTTGCAAATCTATTGCTAGCTTGGGTTAGAACCCGATTGAGAACTCTGGGTGATCGTAGATTTAGTTCCACATTTTCAAGGCCTTAGGATAAAAAAATATCATATCATTCACGTATTTTATACAAAATTTTTACAAACCAGAAGCTGAGTTAAAATCATCTAAATCAAGCAAACGGTCTTTTTCGAAGAATCGTTGTGTAATAGCTCTAGCTATAGCTTTTACAGCATCTAAGGGATCACTGTCGAAATTCTTTACATTCATTCGCAATTGCAATGTCAATCTTTCGGCATTCGCATCTGGTCCTTGAATTTGCAGCTTACAGTTGGTAACTAAAAATTTTAACTGCTCATAGCACTCTCGAACGTAAAAAGTGTGTTCTTCTGATCCTTCCTTTGGAAAAAAAACACATATAATTTTTTTTGCATGATATTTATGTAAATGAAATTAGAAAGTTTAAATGGCTTTAATCTTACGTAGTAATTGCATGGATATATTTCACCTAATTCTTGAGGAAGGGCATCGAAGAAGGCATCTAATATTTCACGTTTGCCATAACTACTTGGATTCGATATCTGAAAAGTGAAAATCATAAATAAAAAAATTGAACGCGTATCAATATAGTGGGGTGTGAAACAGAAACTTTTTTTTCGGTTTTGTTTTTGCTGGGTACAAAAAACTTAGTATTTTAAAATGTTCAGGGTATTTAAAATACTTATAAACAAACATTTATCGTTTATCATCAAAATGCATAATAATCTAAATCATTTTTTACTCAATTACTCTATATACAAAATAAATGCAAGATCTTTTGAACTAACTTTAAACTATTAAAAAAAATTCAAAGTAAGCAATCGATCTCGATCATTTTTGTCCTTTGATTTAATTGGTGGTACAACATTCAAATGCGTCTTTAATTGCTTCCAAAATATTTTGACGTGTTCGAATCCCGTTGAGATAGCTCGGTGTTTACAAATAAGCTAGTCAAGATTTTGATTTGCTTTCAGTTTGATGCGTTCTATCTTTAAAAAGAAAGCTTTATAAACAAGTTTTCCCCTTAAAAAATCTATCTTTCTACCCAGATTAGTTCTGACATCAACTTATACGAAGGTAAACAAATTGTTGTTGTTTTAACTATTCCTTTGCTGTGATTGAGTAATATGTATAGTAAAACTGTCCCGTGGTAAATATATAGTATTGCTTTCTATATCCTCATACTTGTAAGAATACCTACTAACCGTAATAGAATTCCAGTTATCGTTATTTTCATATTTTTTTAAACGATGCGGTTTTAAAGGATCAATCAGCTTTCCAACCGTACTATCATCATCATCTTCCTTCTCTGTTGTTTTGGGCATAGTTCGCAGTTCTTCTATAGTTCGACCATCCTATTAATACAATAATTGTATAATAAAAATTGGTATACCAAATATAATATGGTCAAATCTAAGCTTACCAACTTAACAAAGTTTTTAAATAAATTTTTCAAGTTTAAAGGATAATCTTCGCCTTCGGTTACCGGATTACCTTCGAGAAAAAGTAGTTCCATTTTGATTTCTGTCAGTTCTTTGCAAATTCGTGAGGATGAATGAAGCTGTTAAAAATCATATTTTAAAGAATGATACCCAGTTAGAAGAGAATCTTTAACTTACCCGATTTCCACCAAGATCCAATATATCAAATTCACAACCATTGAAGACCTTCAAAGGTTGCAAACTTGAAATGTTGTTATTTTTCAAGCGTAAACCATTGACACGTCGAAATTGCTCTTCATTTCGGAATACTGAACGGCAAACAACTTCAAAAACTGCTTTATTTTGAAGATTCACTACGATATCGCTAAATTCTAGAAGTATATAGTTGGAAGCGAACTAATAATCTTATAAATGCACTATTGATTCTCACCTGGGTTTTTGCCGAATTCATTTAAATTCAAGATTCCACCTTTTTCTAATTTTTTAAACAAGCCATCTAAAGCCTTTTCAATACGTCTAGAAGGTGATATCTGTCCAAATTTGTAGACAGCTACATTAAGTATAATTTCTAGCTTGAGTGTGCTTCCATTGGGCATAGTGAGGCATAGATTCTTTAGGAATAGTTTATCTAGAGCTGGTGTACATTGTCGAACTAGGAATCGATCGATTTGTGTTCCTTCCTTAGAGAACAAGTTACAAAAAACGTGAAAATTTGTTGTAGTGGTCTCATCTCACCTGGTAAACTATCGGGAAGAATTCTTCATCGCCAATAGCTTTGAATAGAGCTTCAAGAATCGAACGTTGTGAGAATTTACCACGGTGATGGACATTGATAAGATGCCATACAAATCCAAGGCTCATCTGTGCTCGATCATAGGCGCTCTTATTCATATAAGAAACTGCCAACTTATAGTTGAGGACGATAGGTTCATCGTTGGGAAATGTGATTGTTTCCTCTGAAAATGAGAATGTGCTTGGCGTATTCATGACCGTAAGGTTATTGAGATTTACCTGGTGGTTTTGTCCAAGACATTATTTGAGCTTATTTATTTTATACAAGTTAAATAATTTCTGTTGTCTTAAAAAATGAAAAATGTACACAAGAAAAGCGGCGGGGTAATTCAAAATCACAACAAAACTCAGAAATGTCAAATCTTGGATATGTTCGATTTTTGTATTTTGACCATTGTGACCAGGCCTTCAAGCAAATTCACAGTGCACAGACCAACTTTTGTCGGTCTTTCATGGTTCCTTGCAAAACGGAGTGCATCACGGAAAATACATCGTATACATCACGGAGTGCATCACGGAAAATACATCGTATACATCTTTTTTCAATTGATAAATAAAAAATGATTTATACGCGGGGCTAATAACTTTCCGTGAGAATTTTGCTGACTAAATGAGGTAATTGGATATATTACGCAAGGTATTACCTCTGTTTGGTAACGTGAAATTTTCATCAAGTTTCCCACACTTATGTGGTTTTCGATTCAACCATTTCAAATTTGGGGTGAATGGAACGAATCTGGATTGGTTTTCTTTTTTTTTTTTTAACTGTGTGTCAAAAATACTGAATATAAAGATATGAATACTCGACTGTCATTTGAGTTTGCCTACAAGCTCTATCAGATAAAAACTGAGAAAGTATGTGTAAAAATGGCGGTATAAAACTCACACATTCACAGTATTTATCTTCACAACTCACACATTCACAGTATTTATCTTCACACCACTCTGTTTTATTGTTGTTAGATTTCACATATATTCATCGACACAAAACTAAACAAATACAACAATGTAAACAAATACGTTTTGGAGGGCGAATCTGCCATAAAATCGAGATTTGAAACATCAATCGAAAAAAAAAAATATATATACACCGCCAAAAGTGATCTTTTTTTTGAATCGAAGGCAACATCTGAAAAAGATCAACTTAACCCCATTAAAGTCAACTTTTTTTGGTTGAATCGAAAACCACATTAGTAGCGTAATGTTTAGTGCGTTGGACTGTCATGACAAAGGTCTGAGTTCAATACTAGCCGCTTCCACCTTAAGTTTTTTTTCAGGGCTACTGCCTCTTGCGAGGAAGTGAAAAATTCTCCAAGAGTATTTCTTGTCATAGAAAAGCGCCGCTCACCTTAGCCGTTCGGATTTGTCACAAAATCTAGAAAATTAAGCAACAAATTTAATTTTTTAGACGTTTTCATATCGAATTACTCAAATAGGTTTTCGAAGAAAAAAAATTTAACAATTTTTTAATTTTAACTGATTTTGGAAGAAAGACAATGTGTTGTAATATTGAAGGTTTGAATGAAAGAACAACAACTTGATGAAGCTACCACCAAGTTTTTGTATAGGCTAGAGTTATAGCTATTTCACTCTTGCCAATGTATATTCAATTTTATTTCAAAAACGTTTTGCCGTCACTGGAACTCGAACCATAGACCAAGCGTCTCTGGGATATAAGTATGCAATATGCACTGCGCTACCGAAGGTTACGTAATCATGTCCATCCAGTGTAGGTTTTATTGTTTGACAACTGCATTTGATTTTCAATAAATTCTTCAAGGTTTACACAAGATATACATATTTTTATAGAATAAAATTGAATTTTCCAACTAAAGTTGCATTTACCTATTATTACAATATATTTTTTGGATATATTCATATTGCAATTTCTTTAATTTGAGTTCACCATAATATCACTTGACTATGTTTCCTGCTATTCTCTTGATTAACCCTTCTATCAGTAAATTAGATAGCCATAAGAGTTATGTGATTCTCGATATCTTGATTTTGATTTGAAATTCTTCTACTTTCTAGGTAAAAAGCATATACAAATAACTAAAATCCCTAGAAGTATTTTCAATATTTAGTTGATACTGGTTTTTTACTGAATTTGAGTCTCTCACAGGCCGTTTAGTTAAAACACTATCTAAAATTAAAAAAAAAAAAATAAAGAGGTAAAGTGTACAGTAGATAATAATTTGTTTGCCTAAAGTAAAAGTAAAAGATACAATGAAAAAGATAATTAAACTTAACACCTTAATCAGGTTATAAGATTTTCATTAAGATTTCTAACAACCCGTAGACAATTTCTTTGATAAAATTAATCATTTGTTATAAATATCATGTAGGTAAACAATTTTTTTCTATGTGTGCAGAGTTAAATGCAAATGTTAGAAAAATAATCCAAAATGATTTGATGGTTATCCCTATTGAATGGAAAACAGTTCAACTCGACCATGGACTTTCGCATGGCCTTGTTGTGGAAGTGAACATGCACAAAATTATTAGAAAATTCATAGATTGGCATACACAATATTATATTATTATACAAATCAATGAACCCCACGTTATTGTTCTTGTCATTATTGTAACAGGTAAATACTTAATGTATGTTCCTTTATTTAGGACATGTTAAGTAAGAAAATCTAAGCCTGGCAGGGCTGTCGAGGTGCTATCCAGACTTTCTAAAACTCAAAAAAAATTGTAAAAATAGTTAAGTTATAAAATAATGGTCTGGCAGTGTTTCCAAGTTTCAGGGTTTTCACATGTTTTTTTTTTTTAAATCATAAATAAATGAGGTTGCATACCAAACTACGTTTCAGAACCTTGAAACTGACTGCTATGTTATGAATTACAATTTTAACTATTTAGTTTTTAGTATTCGACTAAAAATTGGTGACAGCTCTAACGGCCATACTGTTGGCTTTCTTCAAAGCTAGTTTTGAGCAAAAACTAGTTCTATTCAGGTTTCGAGTTTTAATTTTGTCACTAATTTTTATTACTTTGACATCTAAATCAAAATATTCATACATATTTTGACATCTAAATCAAATCAATATATTTTTTTGAAAAATTTAAAACTTAAAACCCTATAGAACTAGTTTTTTAGTAAAACTAGCTTTAAAGAAAGTCAATAATATGGCCGTAAGTAATTATTTACAGATAAATAAATTTTACATATTTCTCGAGTAAAAATAATAATTTTTTTAAACATAGTTGTGGTAATTGAAATATACATGCATTAGTTCTTTAGAAAATTTTGAAAAAAAATAGTCCAATGCTAATCAAAACAAACCTTTTTTCATGACATGTTTTTTCTGATGTACCTATTACCATTACTTATTCAGTTGTTGGGTTTTTATATTGCAGGTTTGATCACTCAGCAATGACAAATTCGTTGAGTAATACCACACGGCACACGGTATACCTAACCTCATTAATAAATCGTCAATTGGTCTGGAATAGTAAACCTACCTATACCTATGTGATAATTTATTATTACCGAACGATATGTATGATATGATTAATAAATTAAAATGTTATAAAATGACATTAATTTCTAGTAGAGTTAACATGACTTTATAAAAATAATAATTCAATTATAGTTTTTTTTGTAATGATTCTCATCGAACCCAACTTACAAGTCCCAACCTAGATGAAATACCTACAGGCGTCTTTTTTTTTGGAGCACCTATTAATGGCTGAACAGAATGGTGGCGCAGACGGAGACGGAGCCGGAGCTGGAATGGCTGTCAAAATATTGAATACACGCAAATTCAATGTTGCGAACACAACGGAACGTAGACGCATACGGAACTGCAGACGCAGACGGAAGAGTTCACTAACTTTTAACTTTTCACGTACGGCACTTTTGACGTTTCAATTTGTATGAAGAAAAAAAACAACTTTTTGGGTCGGAAAAAAATATTGTGGTTATTTGTGTCGCGAAAAAAATTATTTATTAAAAGGAAAATTATTGGAAACCAAAAATGTGAATTCTGAGCTTGTACATAAGAATATTCTTTTGTTTTTCTTCAAAATACTTTCAAAGCTGTACAGCTCTATTGTGGACATGTAAAAAAAATAACGTACGACACTTTTTGACAGCTCTTCCAGTTCCGTCTGCGGCTTCAGTTCCGTCATTCTATTCTGTTCAGCCAGTTATAGTTCGCTGTTACTTTTCGTCTAGTTTCATTTCAGTAAATCTGACATTTAAGTGAAATAGGAGAGAAGAATAAGGGTTTGAATTTTCCTTTTACTATTGTGGAATCAGCATTTTTTTGGCACCATTAATGTGCATTCAGTACATTCGATTACTTATCCAAAATTATTATTATATGTTGTTTGGAAAATGTAAAATTTTCTGAGCTGTATACTCAATTTTTGTTTAAAAAACGGCTAATATTAGATATCAGCCGCGTTTTATTATCTACGCATCAGGATCAGGATCATTATTAGTTAGTGCCCTCTGATAAAATTTTTTTTATTGAGAAATTTTTGTTAGAACGTAATCTTTCTGATACAAAAATAAGTTTGGACATTTTTACATTATTTACAGTATTTTACACTACTTTATCTCATACTTTTTTAAACGTATGTTTTGTATGCCTATTTAGGCCCTTCAGATACAATTTCTTAAGCACGGCACTTAAGATATCAATATAATAACTATACCTACTCATATTCTTAATACTAAAAATTAATAAAGACATTCCGTTCGAAAAAAGTTAATCGCTTGGTAAACAACAATAGGTTAGGTACTAATAAAATGAGACAATTTTAAATACATAAATGATTATTTACGGTTTAAATTCTGTCAGATAAATTTGATTGATAGCCGTAAACTTAATTCACAAAATAAAAAAAAAATAAAAAAAAAAAAAAAAAAAAACTTGAACCTTCCTCCTCCACTGTATAGGCCACCATTCAAACACAGAAAAGCTTGACCACCACGGAACAAGAATATTTCTGTTATAAATATAAAAATGGACATGAACGAAGAACGCTAGATAACAAAGTGAAGATTTGGCATGAAATCCCTAGCTGTTTTCTTAACAGCTTTTTTTTCCTTATGGATTAGTTTTGGTTTTAAGTGTTTTTATGTTTTTTTCTTTTCACCTTACACATTTATATGAAGAAAATGATTTTCATACATTGCATCCAAACAAATCAATTCACCAATCCTAAAAATGTTTATGTATTAACACAAAAATGTCAAATAATTGTGTCTGTCAACTGTCAACTATTATAAAATTTCACGTTACCACACAAGCATATATTAAAGGTAAGGTTAACATGGTGGCTTCATGAGAAATATTTCATAGAATACTGTGCATGCTTTTAAAATTGCTCATGAAGGCTACTTACAGTATTCTATAAAAAAATGTCTTGAAACGTGAAATTTCTTGCAAATTTTTACAAATTTTCACACTTAGCTGTCAAAATCCATAGCTAAAAACCCAAGGGTGGGAAACTTGGTGAAAATTTCATCTTACCAAACAGAGGTAATATCTAAGAATCACATAGCACATCAGTCGTTCGTTTATTACACCCACAATAACTATTATACATACATATCAACAAAGAAACTGAATACATATTCAGTATTTTTGCATATCAAGTTGAAAAGAAAAATTAATTACGCACACCTACGCTGTTGACAAAATCAACTAGTGGATAATCACGTAGGTTTTGAATGAACAAGAAAAGTACGTCAGTTCTAAAATATCAAGCTCGTAATTTTTCCCAGGAAACTAATATGCTCATACAATAAGAATAGGGAGTAAGTACGTAAATGGGTTCTTATCCGCCATCCATTTGTTTTGTTTTGAAAACATAAAAAACATAAAAACAAACAAAAATTAATCAAGTTCTTCCTAAATTCATACACATTATAGTACATTTTCAGTGGAAAAAAATTCACCTGATATCATCGCCGCGCCGTCATAAAAAGTCGTTGGTATATTATAACTGTCAGAGAGTGCTGACAGAAAAAACAATGACACATTCATTTATCATCTAATTTTTATGATTTCTTGTTGACATTATCCAAAAACAAAAGTAGCAAAAATTACTTTATTTTCTTTTTTTGCACGCGAGAATTTAGAAACAAATCAACTTTTCTTTTTTAATTAAAACTATAAGAATGTAACATAATGTATACGAATCTTCAACGTTCTTATAATTATTGTTATTTTCAGTGACAGATAAGAAAAAACATGATTTAACTACGGCAAGTATGATTGCTTATATTTATTTAAGACAACAAGAAGGTATCTGTCCTGAATTATACTTTAGATGGAGTTAAAATTCCCCTGTCCGAGACGATAGACAGTAGACGTATTTCAATAAACCTATCTAGACTGTCTTCGACTTATCTCTGATTATGGCATGCGACTGGATTTTTTTTATTTTGTTGATCCTCAGTGAGTCATTGCAAAGTAATTTAGCTGTATTGAAAAAAAAAAGTTTGACCTTGTCATTCTTAATAATATTCAGTTAAATGAACGCTTTGGTTATAAGACTTTCCATAGCTCACAACCTACTTTTAAACAAATTGTTTCAGTTATTTGTATGGTTATCGGACGCAATAAATACCTAAGGTACTCGTAATACCGTTATTGTTATTGTTAGATGGATAAATTAGATTTTGTTTTAATAAAAATATGCAATTGCTTCCTTATATAATTATATAGATACAAATACATTTCTGCCAGATAAAAAAGCCTTTTGAGCTGTTAAAAATTTTTAGAAATAAACTCGCTGATTGAACTTTCATATCAGTTAATGCACCATCTTTTGTGGTGGCAGAGGATGTACCAGAAATCTATAAAACGTAGTTTGGGCAAAAAATAAAAACAAAAATTTATGGGAGGGGTGCTTTAAATCCCCCGGGAATTACAATATAGAAAAAAGAAGCAACTTGCTCAGCTCAGAAAAACTGGCTTTAATCGATAGTTTTTTTAAAAATTAATTTTCAAACTCAAATTATCAGCTATCCCACAAAACAATCAAATATTGTGTTTTATTAATAAATACTCACAATAATTCTTTAAATATTCTATGTATTTTAACGGTAAAAATCCCAAAAAAAAAAATTGTAAAAAATTTCCTTTTATAACTTTAAATTAAAAATTACCAACTTTAAAGTACTGCACATAAAAAATTTCATATCTTGTGTACAATTTAATTTGCACTATTTAAGATGCCCTATTATGTTTTGGAAGTACAAAATTGTCCATGGTCATTTATTTTGTAAATTTTTCTTAAAAGATTTTGTCTTATTTGTATTCTATACTTTGACTCTAATATTAATATAAATTTAGAACTGACTTTAACTTTCTTATCCGACCAAATTTATTTTATATCCTTAACCGAAATATATCATAATATGTTCTTTTTTAAGTTACAAAATGGTGTCCGGTGAGTTTTTCAGACACCTGCCAGATGGATTAATAAATATTTAAAATAGTTTGTAGAACCGGATGAGATAGAAATTAAGACTGTTAAAAGGAAATACTTTGGGCTAGCTTTGCGTGAAATTTTTTCATTGACAACCGGGAATGAACACCCTGAGGACGATTTAGTCGTAATTTTCTATTTTCTCGAAAGTTATTAGATTAAGAATCGTCTAGTTTTTAACGTTTGACTAAAAATTGATAAGAGTATTGAATACTGAAAGCGAAACTGGTACTTAATTACGTAAAATTTTCAAGAAAAAAAAATAGTAAGTGTAGCATTTTTTTTTTTTTTTGTTTTTTTTTTTTAATTTTGAGTTTGATATTGAATATTTAAAAACCTATTCACTTAAATTTAATAATTTAAAAGCATAATCAAAGAATGCGTTCTAGAGTTTTCAAAAAAGTATATTACATAACTGTAAGTGTTGCCATTGTTTTTTAACAATTTTTTTCCTGGTTCAAATGCTCATATAATTTTTTTTTTTTCAATATAAAATAGCGTCTGGCTAGGATTTTGCAACGTCAGACACCTGCCAGACATGTAGGGTAAGGTGATCATAAATGCACCAGTGGTGCACAACGCACCATAGCTATATCCAGCAAACTAGCAACTGTATTGGTGTATAGCTCATTTATATGTGTCCGTTACATTAGGCAACTGCGTTAGACTTAAGTCTGGTCGTAGCAGTGCTTTTTGGCGCACGTGTGCAAACTAATTTGTCAATTTCTAGTGAAAAACAAAAAAATCGAGGTAAGTTTACTTTTTTAATATTTTCTTGGAAATCGATTGTTTCTTTATTTAAAATTAATGAATCGCTTATTTGGGGCATTTTTTTATATTTGAAAATAAGAAGTTCAAGTTTTGTTATGTTTTTTCTGAATATTTTAATTTTTATCAAAAATTTCATGGTGGTGCAAAATGCTCCACATAAATTAACATAAAAAACGATACTTAATAATTTAAAACACTGAGACAAGACAATCTTTTAAGTCGAAACATTAATTTTATCACAGTATAGTTTAAGTTTTGATGGCTAGAGCGTAATTTCCCTTTTCAACTTTAAATTAAAAATTACCAACTTTAAAGTACTGCACATATAAAATTTCCTATCTTGTGTACAATTTAATTTGCACTATTTGAGATGCCCTATTATGTTTTGGAAGTACAAAATTGTCCATGGTCATTTATTTTGTAAATTTTTCTCAAAAGATTTTGTCTTACTTGTATTCTATACTTTGACTCTAAGTATGCTAAATGCACCATGGTCCTGATGTGTTGGAGCCAACTAAACGGCAGAAATCGTCCTTTTCATCCAGGGGGTGACTGGAAATGCAATTCACTTCATCGAAAATGAACAGCAGATATTATGTTCAAGTTCTTCGCCGCAGTTTGGTACCTTTTTTGGCAGATCACCATGAGAAAACTTGTATTTTTCAGCAGGACAATGCCAGAATCCATACCAGTAGAGAAACAATTTATTGGTTGCGAACAAATTCTATTGATTTGATGAATTGGCCCGCATGCTCACCCGATGTAAACCCTATTGAACATCTTTGG
The DNA here is from genome assembly GCA_947049315.1 of Epistrophella euchroma. Taxonomy (NCBI): domain Eukaryota; kingdom Metazoa; phylum Arthropoda; class Insecta; order Diptera; family Syrphidae; genus Epistrophella; species Epistrophella euchroma. Next base: position 36,664,801 of record OX346247.1, on the reverse strand, counting down.
GAAATTCTTGTCAGGATAATATACGCAGAAGGAAAGACGTATGAGACGATATCAGAGATTAAACATGCTCTTCGTGAGGAATGGCTTAAAATCGAGCCAGAACCTTTGGATAACTTCATAAAATCCATGAAAAAAAGAGTTTGTGGCTTGATTCTTACCAAAGGTTACCATATCAATTATTAGTTTCAATTTATCATTTACTTTTATTAACTTTTGAAACCATGGGTTATAAATTTGAAACACTTGAATTTCATTATTTTTGTATTACTAGGAAATAAAAATACACTTGTTACGTTTTTGAAATTAATTTGTTGTTTTAATAATTGCCCTTTACTTTTATTCCCTATAATTTTTTTTTTAAATCGTGTATATACAACAACAAAATTCACGATCTTTAAAGTGGGTTATAAATATGAACCGCACTGTATTTTGAGCCTATATCAATCGATGAAATGCAAAACGCACTCCTCATTATTTTCATATTCAACTACCTTTGGCACGTCACGTACACTATAAAAATACTTTTTCTTTTATAAATTTAACTAATATCAATTATTATTTCAATGAGTATTAGATACATACATACATATTACATACAAACATATGTACATTATATGAAAAAATTGAACAATAAGAAAGTAGCATTAACAAACCAATACAAATGAAATCTGGAATCTTTTAAACTCATTTAAACTGTCCTCAAAAGATTGATTGTTATTGCTTTAAATGATAGAATATGATAAACTTAGATGTATGGGAATATGGGTCAAGAAACTTCGAAGGTAAAAGAAAACATTTGTCTGCTATAATATTAGTTAAGTTATAATAATTGTTAAATGCACAACCTAGTTTCATGGACTTGGTTTTATGTTCAAATGGTTTGGTAATTTAAAAATTGAATATTGAAAAATATGAATGTTATTAGCGAAATTAATTAAATAAATACACCTAATGTTTTCAACATATAAAAATAGTTTCAGTTAAAAAAAATAAAGAAAAACTTCAAAAGTCCTAACAATAATTGCCTACCCTTTTTTTTAATTTAAGTTTAAATAAAATAAATAAATAATAATAAAAAAAAAAAAACAAAATCATTTACCCGTTTTTGAGACATTTAGTTTTAAAACAAACATTTTATTTTGTACAAAATCTAAAAAATATTTTTTGAAAATTTTTACACATTGTGGGTTATGGCAAGCAAAAATTTCCCAAAGAATGTTTCCCTCGTTCAAACGTTGGGAAAGTGAATGATGCCAAAAAGTTTCCCTCGGAATTTATTAGTACCGGGAATAAATTTTTCGGTGGAATTTAGCTGTCATTGCATTAGATTTTTGTTCGAGGGTAAATTTATTCCGTGGGAGATTCACGATAGCAGAAAAATTTTCGTGGGAATAAAATATTCCGTAGGAAACAAAATTCCCCGGGAGATTCCAGATAGGGCCCATTAAATAATCGAAGAAAATATACTTTGACAGGTTAAAGTATTTTCAAAATGTAAAATATTCTCAAAATTATTGTAATGTGTTTGAGAAATTATTTCTCATTCGGCTTTTTTGGTCGTAATGTTGATAAAATAAAATAACTATTTCATTTCGTTTCCCAACGTTTCGACGGTTGTTGCCGTCTTCTTCAGGGGATCTTTTTATTAACAAAAAAGAAATGAACATTTAAAACATTATGTTTGAACATTTAAGGCAGAACATGATTGGAAACTTACGTTACAGTTTGTTAAGTTTATTTAGACATTAAATATTGCAATAATTTGTAATAGAAAACTGCAAAACACTTTAAACAATTTAGCAAACTATTTTAAAAGAATGTTATGAAATTTATTTCTAAATTTTTGTATATAATAAAACACTTCAAATGAATATTAGTCAGCGTTTCTTCCCAGTCACCAGAGAGCAGTACACAGATGAAATGTTTTGGGTGTCTTGTTTGCGGTTCATGTTATTTTTGTTGTTTATTATGTGGAGCGTTTCCAAAGTGTTTTGAAGTATGTCCCCTTTCACACAGGGCAACTGAGTTGCCGGCAACAATTAGTTCATAGGCGAGAAGGGCAGGAAGAAAGAGGGGGAAATGAAATCTCCCGATCAACAAATTCAGGAGATTTTTTTGACGTTTCTCTTCACGCTATGTTTGTGTGCGTTCAACCAAGGTAGTTTAAAAGGAAAATAAAGAAAATCTCCGGGTTTTTGTTGCTTGCGTGTGAAAGGTACAAGAGATTGTTAAGGAGATTTAAAGAAAACGTCAAAAAAATCACCAGCAACTAGTATCTTCGTGTGAAAGGGGATACTATGTGTCTCTGTTTCCAGAATTTCAACTCCGTTAAAGTCAGGTTTATGCCTGCGTTCTATACTATGGTGCGCCAGTGCTGTCTTTCCAGTATTTTTCAGATTTATGTCGGATTTATGATTGGAAATTCTTTGACGCAGAAGTTGTTTTGTGGTATCGACATAACAAAGACCACACTTTTCATCTGCATTGCCAAGGCAGTTTATTTTATAGACAACATCAGTGCGTCTATCTTTTTCTGTTTTTGTTTTCAAATTACTGAAAAGTGGTGCTAAAGTTAAAATTGTGAAACATAGATATTATTTACGTTGGTTTGACATAGATAAATTTATTTTTGGAACAAAATAAAATTTCTATATCTCATCTAGAGAATCACATAAAGTCCAGAGAGACAGAACTACGGGCAGGATCTTAATGTTTCGTATTCTTCATTATCGTATTGTCAGGGTTAATTAAAATCTAGAGTTACATAGATTTTTTTACGAATCCAAAAATTACATTATAATATATGTGTGTAAGTACGGTACGCATACAGAAATATCGCAAGTAAAAATGATAACATGACTTTTTACAAGCAACTAATCGTGGAATAATATCGAAGAAGAAAAAAGTACACCTCTGGAAATCAGAAAATCCGGTAAAAGTAATAACTTTTTAGCAACAGTTCAATCAAGATTTGAACTCACCAATTTTAGCCAATTAACTGTGAAGTTTAACCACGGCTCAAAGATGGAGTTGATTACTACCACAGACTTGTTGAACCCTAAACCAAGGTTGAATCCATCGAAATCGTTAAGCTTGAATAGCTGAACCACGATTTAAATGTGTGCACAACTGTTCCTAAGGCTGAGCGCTAAGTTATTTGCCTTTCACATATTTTGTCATATTTCACATAATTGTGAATACGAAAATAAAACATTTTCTTTCTATAAAATTGCAAAATATTCGGTTTTGTTACAAATTAGAATTAGTCGAATACTGTAAAAAATATTAACCTAGTGTAAATTCAGTTCGAATTCATACAGACACGCGTGCCATGCGGTTGTGGGATCATTAAAGAGTTTCGAATAAAGATTATAATTGTGCTACAAACATTCAACAAACAATAAAGTAATTTAAATATAACTTCCATAAAATAATAACCAAGTCATCAACTATTAAAAAACCTAAAATTGACTAGGTATGCCTTATCAACAAAACGAGTTAGTTGAAATAACATTTTCACAGCACCCCTACATATCATAAATGCTCTGTTTTTTACCTAGCCTAATTAGTTCTTTGTCCTGAAAGTTCACTTTATTTTTTTGCTCATTATACATAAAATATTACACAGTATGTACATATGTAAGTAATTAGTACTTATAAGTAAATATACAAGCAATAAAATTTTTGCAAATTGAAAACACCAATAAACCTCTGGCCATAAATAAAGAAGGTGTGTTAGTTTTTAGATTGATGATTATATAATCTTTTCTAGCGCCCCTTAATTTTATATGCAGTTTAGGAAAAATATTTGTTTTATCAAACACAGACAGATAATCGTTAGTAATTAGAAAAAAAAATTGAGTCTGTTTGATTGAAAAATATTGATTGATAAATAATGGGTTTTCGAATTTCAAAAAAAAAAAAATGATACGTTCAGAAAACATAAGGGACTTAAAAAGGCAAGTTTCTAGTTTCTAATTGGTTAGCTGTGAAAAATATGCATTCCAAATAAGGCAACTTTTATTGGAAAGTGACTGGTAAACTAGTCGAGAAATATCTCCCTTTCATTCGAAGTCAAGTGTTTTTTTGTCAGAATATCAGCTGATTATATTTTGACATTAAACAGCAAGCTGAAGTTTATTCTTTCGTGGCTTGTTTTTTTTTTGTACGTTTATCTTAGCCGTTTGGGTGAAGGGGAAAGGGATTTATTTAATATTACGGAGAAGATTTAATTTAAAAAATGTCTCATTAATAAGAAATATTTAAAAATTATATTACAAAATTCCTATAATGTATGCCTTGTGTGAAGTGATTCTCAGTAAAATATTATTAAAAGTACTGTCTTCCTATCAACGGAAGGTAAAGGTTTGAAATAAAGTTCGTAGTTTGGCATTAATTACTTCTCTAGACATCAAATAGTTTTCTGGTCAAATTTGCGTTCAACGAATTTAGTCAACTAAATTAAAAAGACACATGAAATAAAATCTATTAAAAATTGGAAATGATGCTCGGTCATTTTCTTGAGTTCAAACTTCAAAGACTTCTCACCAGCTTTTTGATATGAAACATACACATGGGCATTATTTTAGGTCTTTAGTTTTATTAATCGTATAAATTTAATAAGTAATGACAATTTGGCTGAAATGTAGAAAATGTTTTGATGCGGAAATAATGCCTACATTTTTCATACGCATCAGCAATGCAAACTTGATGCTTTGTAGAAATATTAAATTGCATGACGTTTCGAATGCCAAAAAAAAATTGAAATTGAAGCAGCCAAAAAGTTTGCGCATCTGATGAATTTTGGAACTCAGCCTTTCGTTTTTTTTTTGTCATTAAATAAACTTACAGATAAAATTTCGTCACAATGTGTTTTTTTTTAATTCTTATGAAAATTATTGCTGACAAATATGAAAGAGAGGCTATTAGCACACACATTTGTAATTGTAAAAGCATATTATTCATTTTTTGATATTATAATGTATGTACATTATAGTACTTTTGTACATTACATATATAATTAAGTTAAATTTTACAGAAATATCGGCTATGCGAAAAATCGCCCAAAAACAGAACGCCCAAAACCTAAAAATCAGAAATCGCCCAACATTATTGGGTGAATTTGCATAATGAAAGAAGACCCAAAAAATGAATGCAAGATCGCCCAAAAATTAAAATGAATAATCGCCCAATTTCTTAATTTTTTTTTTTTTAAATAATAACAAAATGCAAGATCGCCCAAATGTAAAAATGAAAAATCACCCAAAAACCGATTTGGGCGATTCTTCATTTATTTTTGGGCGATTTTTCATTTTTGTTTTTGCCTGAATATTTATTTTTTATTTCATTTGAAGAACATATCAATTGCGGGTACATTATAACGGGAAACAGAAAACGGAAATCTATATAATCAGAAGACAATGTTATTGAAATTTATACAAAATGGTTTAAAAAAATTAAAATAATTAAAAATTAAAACAGTTTAAAAATTAAAAATAAAAGAGCTACATATGTACATACATATTATGTATAGTTCATGGAAATCTATCAAAAAATGTGGAAGGTAAACAAAATAGAAATAAGTAATTATTTCTAATTATTTTAATTTTTTGACACACATAATTATTTGTTTTTAATTTAAAGCATTTGCATGTGGAGTAAACTAAACGTATTGAACCTGTTAAACCTATTTTTTACTTGGTTAATTGAACTTGCGAATGCTATAGAATATGGAATAAGCAAACAATAGGTATTTTCAGTGTGCAGCCAACTTTACTAAACAATAAGTGACGTGAAATGATAAATTATGAAAGTCCTCTTCACTGGCTGAACAGAATAGACGCTCAGTCTACCGCGCGAATCAGTTGCTGCCGCGAGAAGTGACGCTTTCGAAAAAAATTGAATACAATGGACCGCGCGAACAGCAGATGGAAATTATTGTTTTTAATTGATTTTGCATTATTTCTTAAACTTTTATTTTGAAGTTTTATTGTGAATGTGTATTTTTGGATTTTTAAAATAATATAGATAATATAAAAAGTTCCGAGATACCATTAACTGTAGTGTGGTTACTCTTTCTCCTTATCTGTCCAACGCTGCGCGGCAAAAGTTAAAAGTTAACCAATGTCTAGCGTCGCGGCTCGCGGCCGCGGCTCCATTGTTTTCACTCAAATGAGTTTATATGCATTTTAACTTTGACAGAGCGATTTTTTAAGTGCCGCGCGAACGACCGCGCGTCTATTCTGTTCAGCCGGTTAAAATTCCCACAACAATGGAAATAAATTTTGGAATAATTTTTAAAAAATCTTTTTCACGAAAACTCATTTAATTATATATGTAGATAATTATCGTGCAAGTTTATTGTCTTTATCCCAATCACAATTCAATCAATTTGTAATTTAATAAGTGGTACAATAATTTATTATTATACTGATACAATCGCTGCTTTAATTTATCGATCAGTTGTTTTAATATGTACCATCGATAATCTATAAGGGACGATATGGCTTTGGTTCATTGTGCGCCCTGGAATGACCTTAATGAGCTTAATAATTAATGATTTTATTTATACATGAAAATTTAAGGTCACAGTTATTTGGTTTAATTTAAATAAGATTTTGCTGCAGGAGTTAATCTTGCATTGTGCGTCTTGAGTATTATATGCATATACAAAGGTCTAACATAAGACTGCCACCAACATCAGGTGCCATAGCCAACCCTTTTCTTTACTTTTTTTTTCTATTTGCTTTTTAAGTTGTTCCCATGCCTAACAGCGTGATATTATTAGTCTTGATAAAAAACAGGCACCTTAATCTTATCTCAATGTAGATGTCGCTTGTTCCCCGATATCAGTGTTATAATTGTTATTTAAGCACACGTTTAACTGGTAAAATTTTTTAGTGTTACAAGTCATCGGTTTCAGTTCACACTGATTTTAACTTCCCGAGTTGTTTCTTAAATCTATAAAAGAACTTAAATTTATCCATCTTTTGCGGAAATGAACATTTCATAAAAAAAAAAAAGAAAGTTAATTGTGAGCGTGCACCAATGACGTTATATTTCAAAACGTATTCCTAATATCAATGAAGAAATCCTAAATAAACTTATTAATAAAAGAAAAAAAAAACATTAGTTAAAGTCTCAAAAGTGACAGTATTACATTCGAACTTCAAAAAATATCTAGTGTTCATAAATATCAGAACGTTTTGGAATAATGAAAATGCGGTAAGAATTCATGTCTACGCACATAGTAATTTGTATATATTTTTTAATTACAAGTTTAAATAAACAAGAAGTCGAGTTAAACTGGTCACATATTGCTTGCGGTTATTGAAACAATTTTATTTGTTTACATACTTATTTTATTTGGTTAAATCTTAACTAGATTTAAAATACATAAGAGGCAAATATAATTTTCAGTGTCAATATTAAATGGAAATGAATTTTATGGGGAAATACCAAATAAAAGACCTTCATAATTTTGTATTCAATTGTTTTCAAAGTAGGGCTTAAAACAAAGGATTAGTTTATATCTTTTTTTTTTTAATTAATTCTTTTTCATGTAAGTAAAACTGTTCATTTTCATTCTGAAGCCTAAATTTTGTATTAACCAAACTTAAAGCTTAAAAAAAACTTAAACTTAACTTTAAACAAAATACCTACTATTTTTTAAGGCAATTTGATTTTCTGAAGAAAATTATTCCACCATTTCACAATGAAATCGAAATTTATCTAAAGCAAAGCCCCTTTGTTTATCCAAAGTGAAATTTTTTTAATGGCGTATTGCAACCATCAGTTCGAAATATTTTATCTTTATTAAGTCCTATAAAATTTAACACAAATGGATAAGATCATGTACACCTTGAAAAATAAATATCAACTGAAGTACGGTCCCTAGCTTTAGGTATATGTACGTCACAAATGACCCTATCAAAGTTTAATTTATTTTTTGGAAGTTCATTTAGTTTTAAACTTTTTCTCTTTCTCTTATCTTAATCGTAAACTTTGCTAATAAATAAAGCATGCCACAGACTAAATGAAGTAAAATGAAATGAATTGCACTCCATGCTTAAAAATCAAATACAAAGGCATATAAATTCATGCAAACATGTTTTGAAATTACAAAAAAATAATTAAACTTTTTGTATAAACAATCTTTTAAAAAGTAGTTTTTTTTATAATTCATCGATCAGGGAGAACAGAAGTTTACCACTGTTTCTCAAACACAGTGTCCAGAAATATACTCCCCCAACTTCAAATAGCTTATCGAAGTTAAATGTCACTGTCAAACAAAAAGAAGCGTTTCGATATGTCAAATGGATAAAGCCTCATACACAGACATCAACTCTTTCACAGTACACATATAAAAGGTAATATCTTCCGAGTTTTCATTTTTGTTCAGTTCTGCGCATGTCTTGTATTTTGTTTTTGTAAATTAAATGATGAGGGTCATTGCGATTCGGAAACACTTGTGTTTTGTTTTTGTAAATTCTGACAGGCAGGTCACTGTATATTTCGAAGATGCGCAATATATTACCTTCAATGTGTGTACTGTGAACTCTTTGTTTTAGCTCACTTTCACTTCATGGTGAGAAGGAGATATTTATGTGAGACAGGATTTTTTTTTCAAATCACTTGACTATCTCTTTCTGACCATGAGGTAGGAGTGAGATAAAATAAATAGACACCGAATTGAGTCGCCACTCGCCAGTGAAGTATAATGTTACTTTTGTTTAATTACGAGTAAAACAACTACTACAGTCGAGTCATGTGTCAACTTATGATGGTTAGTGAGCTGCGACAACGAGTTCAATTCACTCATGGAAGCAAATAAAAGAAAAATAGACAAAACACAGCAACCGACAACTATAGCGTTCTCAAATTGAATTAACTAAATAACAGTTAACACAAACGCATATAGATTTAACTGTTTTGGGCTTAGGAATTCCATGTTTTCGGCTACTTTTACACGACTAATTTCGGCGGATTAACTGAGGTTCAGCGATGGTTCAAGGTTCAAGTATGTAATAAATAGCTAAGAACATATGTATGTAAATACCTGAACCCTTGCTAATCCTCAGTTAATCCACCGAAATCGATGAATTAAAAATCCTGAACCACGGATCAACATTTAACCCTCGATTGTACAACTTGCACTAAGGATATGATCAAAATCAAGTGCGGTTAGAGTTTTTTTTTATCAGAGTGGTTATAATAAAGCAACATATTAAATCTAAACAATTGATTTTAAAAATAATAACAATAATATTTTTGTCACTCCCAGGGGCCTATAACACAACGTGACAAGTTGACAAGTCTTAATCCACTTGTCCAACCATACTTGTCCGAAGGATACGACCTTTCATAGACTTGACGCTTTGTGTTACAGGATTAAGGACAAGTTTGTCGCTTTTCACTTGTCCTACAAGTACTTGCCACGTTGTGTTACAGGCCCCAGGTATATCAAAAGACGGCCAAGGCCATATATAGTTTTACGGCAAAACTGGTTCTAGAGGGGTTTCTAATTTTGAGTTTTTCAAAAATAAATTATTATTGAAACATGTTTTGATTTAAAACATAAAGAACTAGGTCCTAGTGACTTAAAACTCTCAACCATTCATGTATGTGCATGTCTGCAGGAATGGAGAGGACCTACAGTTTATTGCCGAATCGGAACGGCTAATGTGAGCGGCACTTTTCTATGACACTTCCTCGCAAGAGGCAGTAGCCCTGAAAAACATTTTTGCTAGGTGGCAGAAGCTGATGGGAATCGAACGCAGACCTCTGGCGTGACAGTCCAACTCACTAACCATTATGCCACGGGCTACTACTAAATGTTTTGTTTTAGATGTCAAAATATGTATGAATGTTTTGATTTGGATGTCAAAGTATCTTTGAATGATAAAAATTCGTGAAAAACTTAAAACCCGGACAGAACTAGTTTTTCCATCAAACTAGCTTTGAAGAAAATCAATATGTCTGTTCCTTTACTTTGAAACTCTGTGATTTTCTGTGCATTTTACTGCCATTTAATTTTTTTTATATGAACTTTGACAGAACGTTATTGGACTGAAATTCACACAAATGCACAGAAAATCACAAGGTTTCAAAGTAAAGGAACAGGGCTAATAATATGGCCGTAATAAAAATCTTAATTTAAGCAAACTCACATTATGATTCCAAGAGCTTTCTATCTTGGTTTAAAGTTTTTTTTTTTTTGTTTTGTAATCGATTTATCCCTATCTGTAAACCTACAACGATACATATGTACATATATTTTTATTTTTAAAATTTTTAGTATCTTAACGTTTTTTTTTTTTTTTTTTGAATTTTCACGCATAGTAATAAGATAAGTTTACGTTTGGTTTGGTTCATTTTTTTTAAACAACTAAAAGCCTTTGGATAATCTTCGTTATGGTCTAAGTTTTTGACAGTTAAAAACCTAATCAGTGATAAAACAAAAAACAAAATAAGATAATTATTGTAAATTAAAAATAAACCAACACGCGGTAAATGTTTTAATTAGTTTCTGGAGGAAGTGAGTCATTTAAAGTGACGGGCAGTTAAAAGTGTGTCAACAATTATTTTTCCACTCACCAAAACAAAAACTAAAATTATTGTTATACTCGTAATTGCGAATACATTGACACTAGTATGCTTTTACTTACTGGAAAAATCAACTACAGTTAGTGAGATTTCAGAATTAAATAATGCAATTAAAAAAAATAAAGTTTTCGGTTATCTGAGAATACATTATCAAACCGCCTTGTTTACCAATTGTGAAAATAATCCTAAATTTATGACATTGCAAAAAAAAAAACAACTCTTTTCGAAAAAAATCGATTTTTTAATCAATCAATGTTCTATAAATCTCCCAATTTTCAATAAATTAAACCAGTTTTTTTATGAATTATAATAAATAACTAAAAAAAAAAAGCAGGTATTTATTAAAAAAAATTCATATGCAATTGATCTTGTTGCAAAATATATTTATCTATAATTTGTTTTTGTAGAAAAAAAAAAAAACGGAAATAATAAATTAAATACTTAATTAACAGTAGTCCCACACAAAAAGATTGATTACTAAATTCAAGCTAATCAGTTTATTTGGCGCCATTCTTAAGTATAGCGAATTCTAAACGACCTTCTTTAAGGGCTATGTTATTGTTTTTGCAGTACATATGTACATATATAAATTGTATAGAGCATATTATGTTAAAATATTGATAGCCTTTATCATTTTTTAATAAGTACATATTTATTTGAAGTTGTATAAAGTTCAGCTGATTTATAGATGATAGTATAGACTGGGGTAAGAGAACGAAGATAATGAAAGATAAACGATTTTTTTGTTAACTTAGCAAGGTTATTTATTTTATGAGTTGAACACCTTCATATGTACATCTCTATAAATGCAATGTAATGCAACATGGGATTTGAATGAAATAACTTTATTATATTAAACAACCAAAATGTAGTTCCATTATTTTAGTTTTCTTTGATTTGGTGTTGCAAAAATATGTACATATACCTACTTATTTCACACACGGCAATTTAATGCGGTTTTATATTTTCATTATGTCATTTTATTACAGTTCTAAAGTAATAGTTTAATTTGGTCCCATCATATTTTGCCAAAAATTAACAATTAAATTTCAAAATCATACTTCTAATTAAAAACGGTAAGTATACGCCATAGTGAACCTCTTCTATTAATGAATACTATCGATATTTTTATTAATCGATTTTAAGTTGAGAAGACTAATACAAAATCTAACACTAGGTATATATATGTACTACTTTGACGTAGTACTCTTGACTCAATAAGTCCTTAAATGCAACTTCAAAGCCAGATAACTTAAAATAAATTTTATTTATTTAGTTTTCAACAAATGTATGAATGAGAACTTTATATTAAAAAACAAATTCGTTTGTCACTTAGTTTATTTATCTTATTACCAAATAAAAAGCCAATTTTATTTGCTTTCTTTGCATTTTTATTTTTGATTACTACAATCCACCTGCGAACATTTTCAATCTTTCATGTCACGTCGATATTCGTACAGTTTTTATTTGCATTTTATTTAGACAAAATGTATGCACATTATATTCAAAATATTTAATTCTACGAGTATACTCATATGTGGCCTGATATAAAAAGCCATAGCAAATTTTAATTTTGTATTATTTGAAGAAGCATTTTGACTACTTGTGTTGTGGCAGCTACGAGTATTTAATCTGTATAAGCTAATCGTTAAGTTATATTCGGAATGTATATGAAGATAACATAAAGTGCTTGTAAGTTTTCCTCATAGTTTCATAAATATCGAACGCGGGTAAACATGTTTTTACTTATAAGACTTGGCTTTATTCTATTAAAAAATCGGGCGTTTTTATGTATTCTTTTACTATAGCATAAAAATATTTAAAACTTTACTGTATTTTATGTAAAATATGTATAATAAAAAAAATACTAGCTATCAATATTTAAAAGCATCTATTCTTAATATATTTTCAGAATGATGCGTTTTTTCCGTCCCCGCCCTGTGGAGACAATACGCTCAAATCAACTTGACAGGCAAATAACAAAGGACCATAAACTTTTTGAAAGTGCGGTAAAAATTTTACTTCTTGGAACGGCAGAATCGGGGAAAACCACAATCATCAAACAAATGCGAATATTACACATTAACGGCTACAAAGATGAGTAAGTTTACTTGCAAAATTAAAAAAAAACACTTAAAACATCGTGTCATATTTTTGATATCGTTCCTTTAACATCTATTCATTAGACTCTAATTTGTTGATGATAAACAGTGACAAGACATGAAAATATTAATTAAAAAATCAATTTTCAAATTTGAAATCAATAAACTTTGCAAAGGCATTATTATTTTTTCACGTGCCGCTAACAGAACGCATTCAAACATTAGGGTACTATTTCAAGGACAAGGGCAAATTTTTGTTTTTGTTTCGTCTTCATATTTCTGTTAAAAAGCAAATATTTTTGCTTGGAAAGTAAAGATTAAAAATATCACCCTGTTTTTTTTAATTTTTAATCAACCTTCCTCGTGATATTCGAATACAATAAACTGTCAACTTCATTCACCCCTTTACCTAGATACTTAAATGACGTTTATAAATGATAAAGCGTTGCCAACATTTTGATTTACCTTTATCAATGCAGACTCTTCAGTTTTGGAGTACCTTGCCTTTTGTTCATAATCTTCCTATAATAATGTGATTCATTTTTTTAGCTGTTTAAATGTTAGGAATTCTTTAATAAAATTATTATAAAAAAGAAGAACAAAACCCATGCTTCATAAGCAACAAGCTAAATTTTCGCCTGTTCTTCAATTTTCGAAAACAATTGCTTTCGAAAATTACGAAATTAAATTAGATATTGGAAATTAATTAATGTCGAATTCCTTTTAACAAAAAAATCGATTTGTTTAGAAGAAAAAATCGATTTTTCTGGACAAATTCCTTGTATTGAAAGAAAAAAATGGAGTCTGTTTAGAACAAAAATCGATTATTTTTGGTAAAAGGAATTCGACATAAGATATCTACATACATATGTAGTTGATATCAATTTTAAATTATTTTGTACTTTTAAATTTGCAGATGCTTTCTTACGACCCAAAATAGTTTAAGAAAGCGAATATTAATTTTTCGAATAATTCACTTTTTATATTTTACTAAACCACTATTTAGATTAATAGAAAAATATTAATTAAAAACGAAATACCGATAGTCTAATAGAATTAAAAAATTAAGAAAATATTTTCCTACATTATTCCATGTTGGTTTTGCTACATCCCTTTTTCTTTCTTTTCTTCTTAAAATTAATTTAACGGCCTAAATATTTGACAAAAATTGTTCTACAAACCATCATGCACTCATCCAATTTAATATTAGATCCAATTAAATAGTTTTGCTATATTTTTTTTTTCTTTTTATTTATGTATAGAGAACGCCGAGAAAAGATTCCTGAAATCTATCAAAACATCCACGAATCCATGCACCAACTAGCTAAGCAAATGAAAATTTTAGGCTTAGAATTCAGCAGTACAGTTAGTAAAAAGAGTGCAGAATATATTTTATCTATGGGCGAATTGGCTCCGGAAATAATGAATGAGGTCAGTATTAAAATTAAATTTTATCACTTAAATATTTATCTAAACTTTAAATTCGATAAGTAAAAAATCATACACTTGCCTGTATTATTTATCATAAGGCCGTACTTTTGTCCACTTTATTGATTTATGAGTATACCTAATGGCTTACCATAAAGTAATTATTAATCAATTAGAACTTTTTGATAAATTGTCCTTGTAGTATCTATTTAATGACTTTTGGACACTGTCTTCTGTAAAATGCTTTAACCTACTTTAAGTTATTTACCAGTTTTACAATGTACATAAAATTATTGTTTACGCTTTTTTAGGAATACCGTGATCATGTTATGACACTTTGGAACGATATTGGAATTAGAGCTTGCTATAACCGGTCCAATGAATTTCCCCTGCTTGACAGTACAAAATAGTAAGTGTAAATGATAAACTCTTATATTCTTTTTAACTAAAACCAATAATTTCTTTCCACTTAACAGTTTCTTGGATAACTTCGATAGAATATCAGACTGTAATTACATTCCATCAACAGACGACATTCTACATAGTCGTAAAGTCACCACTGGTATCCACCAAATTTCGTTCCGTGTAAAGGTGTGGTTAATAAAAATTTTGTGTGTGAATTTTGAATTTTCAACGGGCTTTTTTTTTTCTCACTAGATTCCGAAATCATTGGGCGGTGGTGAGCAAGAGTTTCGAATGTTCGACGTTGGTGGGCAGAGAGATCAACGTAATAAGTGGATACAGGTGTTTGAGGGCATACAAGCAGTACTTTTTTTAATCTCATGTGGCGACTTCGACCAAACTTTAAGGGAGGATCCAAAACACAATCGTTTGACAGAAGCCTTAAATCTATTCCGCGGTGTTTGGCAGAATAGGTTTCTTTCTTCAGCTGGCATAATTGTCTTTTTAAATAAAATTGACATTATGGAACGGAAAATCCGTGCAGGAAAACGCATTGGTGACTATTTTCCAGAGTATGAAGATTACAGAAAATCACCAAAAATGGGAAACTATTTCTATGAAGTTGATTGGACAAAGAATTTTATCAAACAAAAACTAGTTGTAAGTTTAAAAAAAATATATTACGTTAAAAAAAAACTCATTAACACCTCGATTTTTTTTTTACAGGATATCACCCAAGAGCCAATCAAGCGACCATCCAGAATGAATATAGATAACCTACCTCGCGAATGTTACTACCATTTTACAGTAGCTACAGATACGAAAAATATCGAGCAAGTATTCAAAGATGTTCATACAATGATTTTGACCGAAAATCTATCAGCTGTTGGGCTTTTATGAGAATGAGAACTCACCATATCTTCTGTCAGTTTTGAACCTTGACACATGATATTTACCTGCATTTTTAATCTTTTTATATTTTTGTGAAAAGATTGAAATCTCCTTTGACTGTGATTATTCTTGTACGTTATGATTTAAGATATTAATTAAGTTCATATGGAATAATATTTATAAAATGAAATTAAATGGATGAAATTCATCTTGAAATAAATTTAAGATTGTTCAGACAAACTTTTTCATACAGAAAATCAATTTATATTTTACAAACCTTATCGTTTCCTTTTCAAAATGAACGCATTAGAAAAGAATATTATAAAGAAAAAATTCCGTTTAAGTTTATTGGACCAATATCAATTTTTGGCTTATCTAAATTTATTATGATGTGTGTAATCAAAGGATGGCGCAACACCATATTCGTATAATCTGCAACAAATAAATACATTTTATAAAAATCATCATATTGATAAAAGTTTATAGGTTTAGATTAATTGGATTTCTTCATTCGCTCCATCATATCTGATCAATATTTTAAAGTGTATTAAGCATGACAAACTAGAATTGGATCAACCATATACAGGGTGTTTTGCATAAGATACGACAAAAGGCTAGGACGTGTTGGTTGGGACGAGACAAGAAAAAATTTTATGTAAGCGGAGGATTTTTTTTCCTTAGGCGGGAGGGGCAATTTTCTAAAAAATTGACTTGAAATTGAAGAACTTCCATTTCTATTGCGCAGCTGATATGAAACGAGAAATCTCATAAAAACTGACTCAACACAATACTTTCCGATTAACTAGAGACTTGAAATTTTAAAGTTACAGCGCATCGAGAAATTTATAAAGAAATCGATTAAAATTGAACCGAAAAGACAAAATAAATCAGAAATTTTCTTACATGTTCCCTTCAAAATTCCATCAAGATGTACAGGACCGAAATTTAAAAAAAAATTATTTGTACATTCAAATTATTCAAAATTTTAGCGATCTAGGATTTTCAAAATACATATCCAACGAGTATAATACGATACTAGCAAACCCGTGCTTGCCTTGCTTCGCATTTGGTAAAAACTTTTTCATTTTTCATTTAAATTAGGTATACTTTTTTGTATATTTTAGTTATTTTTTTGAAAATTGGTCTAAGATTTTAAAAAAATACCTAAGCTTATTTTTTAGAGGAACAAACAGACTTCACATTTATAATATTTAGGATGTACCCACTTCTTTAAAAAAGTTGAGTTGATTTCAGAAAAAAATGCATTTTTAATGGCAGATTGGCAGCAATGCCCCACGGCTGCAAGATTTGCATTTTCGCAAATAGAAAGTAAAGACCCATCTTATTTCATCATTGAATTTTTGCTATCATTCACACCCAAAAATTGATGTGGCCTCTCGGTCTATTATGAACACACCCAAATGGAAACCATTCAAAATGTAACGCATTTGACGGTGTTCACATTGGACTTAATCCTTGGATTTTTTTTGACGTCTATATACTTTTTCTCGTTCCCACTCTGTGGTGAGAAAGAGACAGGCAAGTGAGGCAGGATTTTTTAATTTTTTTAAAAATTTGTGGATTTTTTTTGACGTTTCATTTTGTGACACGTGTTTTGTTAGTATTTAGTTTTTGTTTGGCACTTAAATACTACAGAATCGAAGTTGTTTCAATTGGAAAAATATTTATTTAGTGAAATATTAATTTTATGATTGAAAAATTTTTTAGTTAAATTCTCCAGCGAATAAAAATTTGTGTTTTATTTTAACAACTACTGAACGTCAGAGTGAATCGGTTGTGTGTGTCTGAACACGAGCTGACTGACTTATGCCAAAAAAAATCGTAAATCTGAGTCCAATATGAACACCGTCTTTGAAATGACAGACTTCAAAGTATAAAACAACAAAAACAAGTGATTGACTGTCTGGACTGTCACTCGAAATTAGGAAATTTGAGATGTAATCACTTTTTCTGTAATTTGCCAAATTTACTCATTTCAGGCCTTTTCGGCCTGGCCAAACAGAGCGTGGACCGGCGGCGGTCTTTGTAAAAATTTACAAACAAAACTCGTCCGCCGCTTTCTTTCTTTTCCAGTAAAGTATTGACCGTCCCGTCGTCGGCCCGCGTCCTGCTTTGCCAGGCCTTAATGAAAACGTACTAGGCCTGTTTGGTAACGTGAATTTTTCACCAAGTTATTTAGCTATATGTTTTGACAGCAAAATGTGAAAGTTCGTGAAAATTTGCAAAAAATTTCACAATCTAAACAAACCAAGTTGTATCATTAAATAAACCTCATCTGGCAATACTATTTGGAATTGCCTGCTGTCATTTATTTGTTTTAACGTCCAACACCTTTGTGGACTTTAGCGCTGTGTTCGCTTTAAAGACCCCTTTCGCCAAGTAGGCGACGTCGCGAGATATTTGTGAATCGAAGTCAACACGTTTATTTTTGTTAAAAAAGCCGTAAAAACCTTTAAATTAATAGAAAAATAACTAAAAACAATCATGGCACAGTTCGATTTAACAACTAAAAATTGCCAATTCCTTGATAGGCATTTAACTTTCCCGCTTTTGGAATTTTTGTGTGGCAAAGAGGTTAGAGCAAGCAAAATGATGATGGCATCCCCAACTGGGAGAAACACCGACCACTAATCTTAATTTTTGTAAGAACTAATAAAAAAATTTGTTCTTTCCTTTTAGATTTATAATCAACAAGATTTACTGGAATACATTTTGGTAACAGTAAATAAAACAAACATGATTGATTACACCATGGACACAAGGAAGCGTTTGAATTTGAGCAAAGAAATGCCAGAGGAATTGGTGCAGCGCAAGGCTGAGGTGTTGGCCACGCTAAAACAGCTGCAGAATGAAGTTGCTCCCATCATGAAGGCAACTGATATCCTAAAGAACGGCGAGAGCATGAAAGATTCGAAAACATTCGTCAATGCTTTGCAAAAGGACTACAACTTTAAGATTGAACATTTGGAGAGTGCCTACAAATTGGCTAAGTACTTGTACGAGTGCGGAAACTATCAGGAGTCGACATCTTATTTGTACTTTTGCCTGATTGTCATGTCGCCGAATGATAAGGTACGTTTTCTTTAATATTTTTGTTTTGATTTGGTACAGAACCAGTAGCAAGGCAGGACGATAGTTAAAAATAAATTTAGTCGAATAATTAAACTAACCATGACATTAGTTTTCATGTTCGGCTTTATTATTACATAGTATAGTTTATCAGCAAGTTTTGGGTCCATTACTTTTGAATTTTTTGAGGCTGATGATGTATATAACTCAAATAACAAAAGGAGAGAAAGGAATGGACTAAAGTTTTTTTTTTTGCAGATTTCTCAAAAACTCGCATTGTTTTGAGATATTGGGCTTATAAGTTATTTTCAGTTATGTTAATCCTTGCGGCTGGTAAATTTTCTTCTTTAGGTATAAAATTTCCAAAAAATTTGTCACAAACCTCGATATTAAACTTTTTTTAATACAATTTTTTTGTTTTCAATTATTAAATAAGAGATATTTGCATAAAAAAAATGATAAACACATTAAACCGCAAATAACCATCCATGTTTAGATAAAAAAAAATGTACCTGTATTCAAAATGTAACGCATTTGAAATGACAGACTTCAAAGTATAATTGCACGAACGTAAAATACTTTAAGCCGATAAGAATATTCTATCTCGCATTCTAATTCAGACCCTTGAATTAAAGTTTCAATAAATTTATCTGAGATAAAAGACCTACCTACTCATGTTTTAATTAGCTAGTTCAAGTTCCTGACGCTGGAGTTTGGGAGAAAACTTCTCAGAAACTTCCATTAATTTTATTGCAAGCGATGACGAAGTGTGGTATTTTGCAATTTTTTTAAACTTCAGGGTTAATAAAAAAAATTTTGAAAGCCTGCATCAGCTGTGTTGTGCATCAAAATCGCAAAAGCAGTGATGCTAAAATATTTGTCGTTTATGAATGTCCCTATACGATGAGCCATCGCATAATAGGGTGGGGAAAAGCGATATTTGGAGAGGAGTTGAAAACTAATAACAATTTTTGCCTATTTAGAAAAATCAATTCCACAACTGAAGTGCTGCTGCTAAAAGTTTCTCTTTTCTTTCTTTCATCAATTACAAAAAGTAATTATTTGCAAACGTTTTATTTAGGACCAATAAACCCGTAAAATATTACTGTTTAAGTGAAATTTTTCTTACCGCTTGAAATTCCCAACTTAAATCAAATATCTCTCACAGTCTTACCGAGAGATTCTATAAAACTAAAATCGGCAAGGCGTGATGAAAATTTTGGGATTTGTCATAGCCTTGGTGCTTTTAACGTTTGGCCACGCTAGATAGAATCGTCGAGAGTTGATGCCACTAAAAGGCCTTCCACACTATCCCACTGAGTATTAATACATGTCAAAAAAGTGGGAAGTAAATCGTGTATAATAGTGTGGAAACAAAATATGAAATCACATCCCACACGACTTGACAGCCCATCTCACACAATTTGACATGTGTTAATACATAAAAATTTTTAGGATTGGTTCTAAAACCATCACACATTCTATCCCACTTCGGGGTTTTAGGTTATGGTGAATTGATTTTTTGGATTCAGGTGTGGAAGCAAAATATGAAAATCGTTTTCTTCACACAAATTTGGCAGTCGTAAGTAATTCTATTACACTTTTTTTTTGACATGTATTAATACTCGATGGGATAGTGTGGAACGGCTATAATCGGGTATTAAATGACAGAATAAGGAGATCTCGGTATTTAAACAATAAACTATCATTTTTATGCAAAGCCAAAGTTCACAAATTTGGCTGAAAATAAATGAAAAAAATTTATAAACAACAATTATTGTCATCCATCATTTTTAACATTGAAACCATGAAACTAATTTTTTATTAAGGTTATGTCGTGCCACTATTAATATTATTTGTTTTTATTTTGGAAAATCTTTTTTTGGTACTAATGTTGGCCAACAATACAGCAGAAATAATTAAAACTTTACATATATTTTACTTATAAACAGAACTACCTTAATGTATTGTGGGGTAAATTGGCCGCCGAGATTCTTACCCTGAACTGGAATACTGCATTGGAGGATTTAAATCGTCTGCGTGACTATATTGACAACAGCAACTACACCAACATCCAAGCCTTGCAGCAGCGTACTTGGCTCATTCACTGGGGTGTCCTTGTATTCTTTAATCACCCGAAGGGACGTGATCTCATCATCGAGATGTTCCTCTACAAGCCTTTGTATTTGAATGCCATTCAGACGATGTGTCCACACATCTTGCGTTATCTGGCAACTGCTGTAATCATTAACCGCACTCGCCGCAACGCTTTGAAAGATCTAATTAAAGTCATCCAACAAGAATCCTACACCTACCGTGACCCAATTACTGAATTTCTGGAATGCCTCTACGTTAACTTTGACTTCGAGGGTGCTCGTATGAAGTTGCACGAGTGCCAAACTGTCATACTCAACGATTTCTTTATTGTCGCCTGTTTGGATGAATTCGTTGAAGATGCCCGTTTGATGATCTTCGAAACATTCTGTCGCATTCATCAGTGCATCACGATCAGTATGTTGGCTGATAAGCTGAACATGAAAGCCAGTGAAGCTGAATGCTGGATTGTAAATCTGATTCGTAATGCACGATTGAATGCGAAAATCGATTCGAAATTGGGACACGTTGTTATGGGAACACAGCCGCTTAGTCCTTATCAGCAATTGGTTGAGAAAATTGACTCACTTTCAGTGAGGTCGGAGCATTTGACTGGCTTGGTGGAACGTAAGAATAAACAAAAGAATCAAGAAGACTCGTGGAAGTATTTCTAAACGAAAAGAATTTTTGTACCGATTAACTAAAGAATAATCAAAAAAAAAAAGAGTATTTGTCTTTTTGCTTATTCTATAAGAACAAATTTATTTTTCAATCAAGTAATCAATTATAAGAAAGGGATCCACAGTCATTTGTATCAACTGTACCACTGAGTGAAGATTTATGGATTTTTGTAATAAACTATTCTGGAATAAAACATCTGTTCAAAAGAGTAAGCTTTTGTTGTTTTTTTGTTTAGAAAGGGAAATGGGAATTATTGAATAAATTTCGTCCCATTGTTAAAACACTAGAATATGAAAGGTTCTCAAGTGCAATTTTTTGTGGTATGGGCAAGTTTTTGAATCTCGTGCAGGGAAAGTGTTACAATTGTTGCCCTGCACTAAAACTCTTTCCCACCATGAGTGTTGAAACACTTACATGCATCATCATGCATTTGTATAAACAAATATAACCACCTGCCTTTTAGTGAGTTTAACCCGAGCCATAAAATTTTTGTTCGCCCGGAATTCAAAAGCTATTGAGTGTGTTTCGCCTGAAAGAAATTTTTGTTTTCCGCCTAATTGTTCTCTTGTTTGCCTACTAAAAATAAAAGGCTTAACTAAAACTGCTTAACGGTACCTGCCATAAAAACTTTTTTTTTTACTTTTTCGCCAACGGCTTAAATGATTAACGTATAAACTTGTAATTTGTATGGGAAACGTTTCGGAAAAGTTTACGAGAAAAGGCTTAAAATCGTTTATGTGGTTTTCGATTCCACCAAAAAAGTTGACTTTTATGGGGTTAAGTTGATCTTTTTCAGATTTCGCCTTCGATTCAACCAAAAAAATCACTTTTGGCCGTGTCCATATTTTTTTTTCGATTGATCTTTTAAATCTCGATTTTATGGCAGATTTACACACGTCATTTATTTGGTGTGTGTGGCAAGTACACACCAAATGACATAACTAAACGTCAGTTTGAAAAGGTATTCAATTTTGCATACGCAAAAATTTCTTTGTGGTCCGTGTTAATAATTATAAAATCAAAATAAAATAAAATAAAATAGACTCGATTAAAATTAGTGCAATTAGTGAAGTTTTTTATCTTTCTTACGGAAAAACGTGTTTTGGCTACCTTCCAATCTACACAAAGAACTCGCACAGTTAAAAAAAAAATAAAAGCAATCTCAACTATTGGTCTGTGTTTTGACCCCCAAATCTGAAATGGTTGAATTAAAAACCACATTAGTTTAAATGCAGTCAAATTTTTTGTGATCCATTTATGAACACTGTTCCTAAAGCTTCCTTCCATCAAACAACATAGATGTCACTACAATCTTAAAAGAGTTTTTTACGTTTTGTTTTTGTCATTTTTCACTTTTCCAGGTGTTTCTTTCAAGGTTTTCACATTTTGTCACTTTTGATGTGGCCGCTCTTCTGAGTTGCTCGTCTTGTTCGCGATCTCGTATTAATTTAAGATTTTTGTATGAAACCATACAATTTTCAACATTTCCAGGATAGTAATTAATCTTTATAATCACCTAAGCATACTAGTTGAGCGCACAACAGTAATATATCTTAAACAAGCTGCAAATCAACAAGCTAAAATTTGCTCTAAACTTCTGACGTGTCTTTCAGTCATTGAACCGTGGCTCTCACCAAATCAATTAAAGTTGATAAGAATCCTAAAATTCATGATTACAGACGGTGATCAGCAATAATGAGTATTCGTAGGAGAACAGATGGTGCCGGGGCCTCCGATAAAAAGCCCAAAATTACATCCGAACATGGGGAAGTCCAAGATAAGCCCGATTTACGTGGTGACAAAGGTAATATTGCAATCCTTTCCTTCCTCTATATTCTACAAGGTATCCCACTCGGATTGATCGCTGCTATTCCTATGCTACTGCAAAACCGTGGTGCCAGTTACAAACAACAAGCCGAGTTTAGCTTTGCTTATTGGCCATTTAGTTTAAAGCTACTTTGGGCTCCAATTGTGGACTCCCTATACGTGTCACGCTTTGGAAGAAGAAAATCATGGCTGATACCTACGCAATATCTTATCGGACTTTTCATGTTGCTGCTGTCGGTGAATGTAGACAGTTGGTTGGGTGGCAAAGGAAGTGAACCCAACGTGCCCCTTCTTACTGCCATGTTCTTTAGTCTGAACTTCCTTGCGGCAACACAGGACATTGCAGTTGATGGATGGGCCCTGACAATGCTCAAAAGATGCAATGTAGCCTATGCATCCACTTGCAACAGCGTGGGACAGACAGCTGGATATTTCCTCGGCTATGTCGCTTTTATTGCCATGGAGTCGAAAGATTTCTGCAACACTTACCTACGCTCTGAACCCAAAGACGAGGGAATGGTAACACTTCCCGATTTTCTTTGGTTCTGGGGTTTGTGTTTCCTGGTTGCCACAACTTTGGTAGCAATATTCAAACGGGAGAATAATAAAGACTCTGAACAAAGGTATACCGAACATCCAGAGCTTGATATCAAGGAGAGCTATAAAATTCTGATTGACATTCTACGAATGCGACCCATTCAGATTCTAGCTGTGATCTTGCTTACTGTAAAGGTCACTTTTGCTGCCAGCGATGCTGTTACTTCGTTAAAGCTAATCGATGCTGGAGTTCCAAAAGAAAAGCTGGCTCTTCTTATCATCCCGATCATTCCATTGCAGATTATTCTTCCACTGGTTGTGAGTCGCTACACCAACGGTCCGAAACCAATGGACGTGTATGTGAAAGCGATTCCCTATAGAATGGTGTTCTCCGGAACTGCAACTCTTATAGCCTTCTTCTGTCCGTTAATGATCAAAGGCGGCGAAGTACCCTTGTACTTTTATGTCCTACTGGTCGTCAACTACGGCATCTATCAGATTTTCTTGTACTGTATGTTTGTGGCTGTAATGGCGTTCTTTGCAAAAATATCCGATCCGGCGGTAGGTGGCACATACATGACCCTATTGAACACAGTCTGTAATCTGGGT
This sequence comes from Epistrophella euchroma, assembly GCA_947049315.1. NCBI lineage: Eukaryota > Metazoa > Arthropoda > Insecta > Diptera > Syrphidae > Epistrophella > Epistrophella euchroma. The sequence goes on along the minus strand of OX346247.1, from coordinate 36,640,535 downwards.
GGAAATTGGCCAAATACCGTGATACTATGGTTGGTCGATGTATTAACTTGGAAGGAATGCAGTGGAGATTTTGAGGGGACTTCGAAGAATCTTTGTAGCAATAAGGAACAAACTGAGGTAAGTGGTACATTGTGTGTGTATGAGCAGATAGTCGTCACAACATGCTGAACTCTTCTTTATTTTACAGAAATGTACATCAGCAGGTGGTCGTTGTGAAATAACGTTCGACGGTTACTACATTGAAGCTATCGTTTGCATGCTTTATGGGCTAGTGTGGTTGTATTTTGGAAGAAAATATATTGAATATCTTCAAAATCTTCCCACGCGACAATGGTTAGTTGTAAATGAATCAAATTCTGGCAAAAAATCCAAAAAGAGATAGCAATTAGACGTGTGAAACTTCAGATGACTTCGTTTTCGAAAAGATTCTTTAGTTTTTTATACCTATATAGTTTTATAGTTAATTGTATCTGTGTAGCTTTTGTTTGATTTATTTCTTCTGTTTTATTTGTTTTAAATTTATTTATTAATGAGATATAATCCATTGATGAGTGGGAACCTGCATAGCGTAGAGGGAAGAAGAAGGAAGCAGTTTTTTTCCTTTTGAAAAGGCTTTTTTGGTTTATTATTTTTAACACTAAAAAAAAGACCCGTACAGAAAAAAAGTTAGTACAATATCTTAGTATTTTATTGTGATTGGACACACCTACATACACATACATAGATCATTTAGAATACATTCTATTATGTTGATATGCCACGATTCTTATATAATTAGTTTTATACATCGTTTTTAACATTTGTAGGGAAAAATATAATGTAAAAAATATAAACATTTATTTGTATTTTATCTTTTTTGTCGACTGGTGTCTACAAATAAGAAGAGTATGTGTAAGGACGTTGGCAGAGGTGAGTATCTGATGCATTTTTGAATGTTTGATGAGCTAAAATCATTTCTGCAACTTAGTTTGCTATATAAGTTTGAATATCACACTTGGCAAACGGAAGAGTTCCCAAATGTACAAAAACAATTAATGCGGTAGTAATAAATTTTTCATACACATCAGCAACGCAAACCTGATGATTTGAAGAAATTTTACTTTGCATAAGTTTGGCGTTTCGGACCTAATTTTATAAATTAAATTTTAGAAATGAATAAATTAATGAGCTAGTTTCTGAGATCTAACTGGCCAAGCTCCATCAGCTGCACTGAGCAGTAGTATAAACTTGAACAAAACTTCTCCGCTAGAAGTCAAAACCAAATTTCAACTCTTCTTTTATTTATCAATGAATTGCGCCAAAAAATAATTCAGCAGATACATCCAAAACAATATTATACTCAGCTTTTTGACAGCAAAATTGAGGAATCTTACTGAGGAATAACGATAAGATTTCTTGAGAAACCTGAACTAGTTAAATGTTTTGATGCGTCATGAGCGGACTACAAGGTATTATCAGCCCTATCACGGATTCTATCGTAATCGGAAACTTTACGAATCCCGAAAAAAAACTATCACCGAATCCGTTTGTAATGGCAATTTGTATGAGATTTTCCATTACGATAAATTCTGTGATATTTTTTTCGGGATTCGTAACAAGTTTCCGATTATAATGGAACTCGTTATAGGGCTGAATATGTATTTTAAATCAAAGCAGCCAAATAATTTTTACTGGATTAATTTTGGAACTTGTTTTGTAAAAATGTTTTCGTTTGAGTTTTAGACCTTATGATTTTGCATCAAATGCAGATCTGATGCATTTCATTTTGTAACTATCCAATGTAATACCGCCTTTAGTGAAATTTTCCTAAAAATATAATGATAATAAAGTCCCCACTCTGAGGCTCTATTACGTATTACGAAACGAGCGCCAAGTAATCGATAGACACGACAAAGAGCACGATAAAGAGAACGATAACGAAGTAATTTCAAGGATAATCGTTTTACAAAATAGGAGCCCTGGTGTACTTTCGAGTTACAGAGGAACTTTGTTTTATAAGTAATGATAAAAAACCAACACCTTAGATTGTAAAACCTTTAAGATCAGTTTTTTTTTGTTTTACTTTATTTTTTACATTTAACATTCTTAGCTATAGAGCTCTTTAATAACTTCTTTTAGCACTTACATAACATCTAGATAACATTATGAGGATACAAAACTTAAAAGTACTAGTACTAAAAAAATGTCTAAATAACCGGAAAATAAAACTACAAAAAAAGTGTCGATCATCAAACCATACAAAAAAACAGCAATTATTTGAATACCATTTTATTAAATTAAAATTATTACCGTTAAACAAATATTGAAAGTTATGCAAGTAACTTTTTAAATGAAACAGATTAAGGATGCCGGTCCCGACGAAATAAAAACACATCGAGCATACTATCTAGGTACCTTAAATTAAAATAAGAGCTTTTTCTTTTCCTTAAAAAAAAAGCCAAAAATACTCAAAAATATCTATTTCTGTGTTTTTCTGATTTGTGCGAGTTTTTTATATTTTATAATTTTTAAAAAACCTGTATGATAAAAAAATACTATTCAGCTGTATATTAATCTCATAAGCATCGGTTTGTTTTTCTGTTTTGTGTAAAATATAATTAAAGACCCTGCGAAGGATCATGTTGCCATTTTTTTAAATGACCGTCCAATAATAAACTGAGCATTAATTTTCGGAGGAGGAGTCGTGACAAGTTTGGAAAGGCTCTTCCCACTTCTGGTGGACCTCTGGTGTGAGATTGATTATCTGACAATGAACGGCTTGGTGCTTTTCATATTTCGGTGGAATGGCACACAGACGATATTTAACTTCATCTCCAGGCTGAGGAACGTATTCTCCTTCAATGCTATTTAAGAAGAATTTTCAAAAGTTTTCACAAAATCTTTAATTTATTACTCACTCGGAAATATGGACGAAAATGTCTTCTCCCCCGGAATGCGGTGTTAGAAATCCATGACCTTTAGATCGACTGAATGACTTAACAATCCCAGTTTCAACTGGATTTTCTAAAGCTCGAGCAGACCTTGACCAGAAGAGGGGATGGAAAATCAATTAACCTACTTTGTTGGAGGAATGCCCAGTTTTGAGAGAAATTCATGTATTTAACTTACGTTGAGGCAGTCCTTGTTCGTTTCGTAATAATTGGACTTGGCAATTGAAGATTAGCACCTGGATGGCTTGGACTGTGGCTCGTTGAACGTGGGCAAATCGGAGGTCGAGCGGCGAGATTCTTTTCTGGAGTGTTTTGTGAAGACATTTCGGTCGGAATGCAAGTAATTTAGCTAAAGAAATTAAAAGAAAAAAAACTACTACGCGTTAAAGTTGAACTTTCACTTGTTTTACTTTTTTATCGATGTTTAATTTTTTGATTAATTCTTTTTCGATAAGCTCACACAAAAGAATCACAACGGTTTCAATGGACAATGGAGAATGACGAAACAGAAATGAAAGTCCTCAAAATTCCAGTTGTATTTATAGATTTGTAGATGTTTTATCGTCTCAATTTCAGAAACCAATTGGGAAAAATTGAGAGAGCAAACTACTTTGAGAAAATTGGTTTGCCAAAATTTCTGACACTTTTTTTTTGACATTCTTTCCAATGGCCATGGGGGGACGCCAAAAGCAGAAGTTTTTAGAGCCAAAAAAGCCGGTTGGGAATTTTATTTTATTTGATACCTATTCAAAGCTAGCGACATCTATGTCACGGTAGCATATAAGACAGTAGAGTGCCATTTGAATGAACAGCAGTCGAATCCATAGATTATCGAGAGAAATGGAATTCCATACAAAATATCGATTTCAAAATGTGTGTGGAAAAAACAACTCGTGTAAAGCTGGCATAACTAAAGCTTTAACTACATTGGCCAAAAAAGTGAAAAAGTACAGAAGTGAACATTTTCTAACTCATTTTGGGATAGTGTTTCTCACTGGAAAACTTATAAAAATGATGCAGAAAGCTTAAATTTTGGTTTAAAAAAAATTGTGTATATTCTTTTTCAAAAAACAACTGCGCTAGCGAAAAACAAAATATTTTTATTTTTGTAATTTTGCAAAAAGTGGCAACGAAACAACGAAAATAAATAATAATTTCCTGGCAAAAACAAACAAGGAAAAGAATTATGTCAAAAATCAGTTCCCAAAATTCGTTTGTTTCTCGTTTCATATCTTCTCTTTTTTCATTCACCCAAATTAAACAATCCGATGAATAAACTATGGAGAGTGTCATACTCAATTTTGAAATTTTGGTAATAGTAAAATGCCAAAATCTAGTCTGACTATCTCCGCAGCTCACTCATTGAAGTCTGTATTTAGGGTGATGAACTTTTATTGAGTTGACCTTTTTTGAACACAATAAAAATTCATAAAGGCTTAAATACATTCAATAACTTTTTGCAAAAAGCACACAAATGAAAAAATACACACTAACTTAAGTGACATCTGCGTGCGAGAAATGTAACTAAAACTATGCTGTGTAACTGCCATTTTTTTTTTTTTTTTTTTTTTTTTGAAAAAAACCCAATAACAGCCAGACTGTAACTACCATTTTGAAAAAAAAAACAACTACAAATGCCTGAATAACAGCCATATTATTCACTCAATACATCCAGATTAAAACTTAAATCTGGATGTAAATCATACAAATTCAATGCAAATTCATCTGGATTTAAGTTTACATCTGGATGTATCGAGTGAATAATATGGCGGTAAATGTTTGTTTCCTTAAATTTCCCCCAGATCAGCGACATCTACTAGTCTGATTTTTGTATGTATTGGTGTTTTACTTTTGGACAAAAGTTAATGGTTAATGCTTAACTACATGAGCCAAAAAAGTGAAAAAGTACAAAAGTGAAAATTTTCAAACTCATTTTGGGATAGTGTTGCTCACTGGAAAACGTATAAAAATGATGCAGAAAGCTTAGATTTTGGTTAAAAAAGAATTATGTACATTCTTTTTCACAAAACATTTGCGCTAGCGGAAAAAAAAATATTCTTACTTTTGTAATTTTGCAAAAAGTGGCCAATGTAGTTAAGGCCTTATTTTTGTTGTCAATTTTATACATACTTTACTGTATTCTCCATGACTATGGAAGAGACATCTTCATTTTTTCATACTCATTTTATTCTCATAAACGTCAAACATACGAAACTTGTTAACTTTTTTTTCCCACAACAAACTAATATTTTTTTTAACTATAAATAAAAACAGGAAAGAAATCTCATACTGTGTGAAAAATTATTTAAATGCAAACAAATACATCTTTTAAACTGCTCACAGCTTGCAGCTCAATTCAAAGTAAGACCATTATCATAGAAATCCCTAAAGAAAAAGAAATTCTACCAGGGTATCGAATGCTTCTTTTAGCCCAATGCTGAGTCCCGAGATATTGAATGAAAACGATAGTGAAGATGATGATGTACCACTTATTAACAGAGTTCCAAGGATAGGCAACATTGATGTGGATGTGGAAATAATTGATGCAAACGTAGATCCTGTTCAGCAACCAGTAGCTGAACCACTAGAAATAGATCAAAATCCTGAGGCTGAACCACTGCCAGCAGTTCTACCAATACTACCTCCTGATCGTAAGTTAATCAAAGTCAAAGAATAATATATTTTTATATTTAAGTCCAAATTTATAGGGCCAAATACTGTTAACGTGCCACCACCTCCGCCGACAGCAAATGAGAGTCCTCCAAGCCCATCCCCGGCAAAAAAGCGTAAACGAACTTCACCTGGCCAAACACCAAAGCTGAAGAGCGTCGACGACCTCGATGAAAACGAAGACGATGGCCTTACCTGCCCCATCTGCTTAGACAGCTGGGAAATGTCTGGCGAGCATAGACTTGTCTCCCTCAAATGTGGCCACCTCTTCGGTGATTCTTGCATTCGTCGTTGGTTGGTTGAATCTGGCCGCAATGGATTGAAGTGTTGTCCGCAGTGTAAGACGCGCGCTGTGAATAGAGATATTCGATGTTTGTACGCACGCCGGATACGTGCCTTAGACCGCAGTGAAGAACATCGTCTGCGCGAACAACTAGACCAAGAAAGATCCAAAGTTAGTCAATTCCAGACGGAACTAGCCACTCTAAAAATGAGCTATACAATGATTCTACAGGAAGTTCAGAAACTAGCCGGAGATAACGAGCGTTTGAAGAACAGCCTTCGGCAGGGAGGAGGGTCTATTAATTCGAACGTAGGTTCCCAGGAGACTGCTGCCTGGTTACGTTCCTACAAGCTATTCATGGAAAAGAATATTGAAATATCAAAAGAACCAGGTTGCCGAGTCATGATTTATTCACATAACTTCCAAACCATGATTGTCTCCCAGAAATCCTCGCAAACTCTTTTCCCTGGTTATGGACTGCGCTTTATCGATACTCCAGTGTTCCGTCCGACAACATTCCTCCACACATCCGCGAAGACAGTGAGGGATATATGTTTCAGCTCTGATCAAAAGCTTCTAGTTGTTGCTTCCATGGAATCCAAGGTAAAACTATTCGATACTAGTTCGAGGGCGGCAGTGTCTGTGTTCGCTCCAACCGACAAGCCATTATGGGCATGTTCTTTGGACAAAGGTCAGCGAGAAAATACAATGTATGTAGGCGCCCAACATGGCAGTACATATGCCTATGACATAAGATTCCCCGAGACGGTTGTAGAGGAATTCAAAACCGAGGGTGATTTGAGTCCAGTCATTAATATTGCTCCTGTCCCAGTGACAAGTCACTTTCCAAATGGAGGTTTTCTAGTTTGTAAGCTGCAATCGCTGTGGTTCTATGAATACACAGGTGCGGGACAGGAAGTTCAACCTACCAAAATTGGCGTGGAGGGTCCCTTCATATCGATGTCATACGAAGTGACTAGTGAAAATCTTCTAGTGTTTGCAAGGAGCAGCACAAAGTATCCACAATCGCGTTACATCCTCGGCAAGCTTGAGAAAATCGATGATTTAGCTGTGTTCAATGTGAGAGTTTCATTTTTCGGTTCTAAAGCTACTCCAGTTATGACACGCTGCTCCCAGATTGTGGTCGAAAATAATACTCTCGTAGCTGGTTATATTCAGGATGCTAAGCTTCTATCTTTGTTTGATATGAAACGCGAGCAGCGACTACAGTCTATGCCTGTACAAGAGGTTGTTTACGATACTTGTCCAGTGTATGTTTCCAATAATACATTCTTGGGCGCCCTAACAGAGACCAAGTGTCGAATTTACAAAGTCATAACAACGGACAGTGGGCGATAACCTTTTGTTCCTGCGTGTATACTTTCTCGATTTTTTTTAAATAAATTTATTGTTAAATTTTGACAGTAGCTCTAGTTTCTTTAAGTGTCGAATTTACAAAAGCCATAACAACGGATATTGGGCGATAACCTTGTGTTCCCGTGTGTAAACTTTCTCGATTTGTTTTTAATAAAAAAGTATTGTTAAATTTTGACAGTAGCTCTAGTTTCTTATATTGCATTTATATTTTAATAAATAAAGAAAAAAGTTCTATAATAAACTAAAAGAAATCATTTTTTACTTCTTGATGGACACTGTTAAATTATTTTCTATATCTGAAAATATAACTTTATCTTAATTTCCTTTTAGATAAAAAAAGGTTAATTTTATTTAAAACAATTTTTTAAAACTTTTTTTTTATGATACATACATTATGTACATATATACAAATATTAAAATGAATAGTATAAAAACTCAATTCTATATGACTATTCCATTTTCTCTACTCCCTTATTGTAAAAGAAAATTCCCGGGAAGGTAATATTAAGAATCGGGCTGATTGATAAATTATTTTTTTAAACAATAATTTGATTGGCTGCAAGACGAATAAGTAGACTTGTGTTTTAAGATTATACAAAGTCATGCCTTCGTAAACTGGAAACGAATTATATTCTTTTATTAAACAAAAAAAAAAAACTCGAGCAAAAACAAAAAATCACCACACCCATTTTTTTTGAGTTTTCAGTTTTTGAACTTTAAATTCTCTTTGTAATTTTAAAATAACAATTTAATTAACGACATAAAATAATGGGCTGGTCAAGAAATAAAACTTTGACTATTCTAATATTAATATTGCTACTTATGTTTGCCTTTGCAGTCCTGGCAATTGCACTGATTGTTTATAATTTAGTTAAAAAGGAAGAAAACAATCAATTTTTGAAATCTTTTACATATCTTGCAGCAACAACATTTGGAACCGGACTTGGTATGAATTTGCGTATGACTGTCGAATAGATTTTGAATTTTAAACAACTAAATTTGGATTTATTGATTTGAAGGATGCATTTGGTTCAGAATATGTCAAGCTAAGAGGACTTGGTCTCATGCAATAATTCATTCAGTATCCTTAGTTTCTATGTTGTTTGCGCATCGAGAGATATTTCAACTTTTATTCGATGGTGAAATAGCTAAATGCTATAACATGTATCCCATCAGCATGCTTACAATTTGCATTTATATAATGCAGGTAGGTAATTTATTCTTAATATTCTACCAGTTTGTATAAAGAGGTATTTTTCATTTAAATACTTGCAGTTTGTTTTGACTTTTCATTTCGTATTATTTCGCTACGGAAAAACACCTCGCCAAAGAGCTTTTAACTCGGGTGTGCATGCTTTCATCGGAGCAATTACACTTTTTGTATGTATAACAGACGGCCTTGTGGTGTGTCATAAAATCTCAAGGTATATATTTTATTATTTAAATATTGTACATGTTTTCTTATAATCACATTGTTCTTTTTGATTAGAGATGAAAATTTAGAAAATGAAATAACTTTCCACATGGCTGCTATTTGCTTATTTTTCTATGGTGTGGCAGTTTGGTACATAATCTTAAATCCTTACTTTGATTGGAGAAGAATGAATTGCATGGTAAGAATTTTTTATGTAAATTATAGTAAAACATTACTTGCATCTGATTTTAGATCCGAGCTCGATCTTCGAAGGTAAGAATAATTTTTTTTTCTAATCTTTTAATATTCGTACGAATTTCGAAATGTGGTGTTAAAAAAAAAGTGGAAAAATACAATTTCTTTAAAACATCGTATATATAGTCCAGTAAAATCGTGTTTCTATTAGGAAAGTCGTAGTTGTTTTGATTTATTTACATAATTTATGTTTTTTGGGGTGCTGAATCGGAAACCTAAGTTTGCCACCAAAATTTCGGGACGGTACGAGTACTTTTATTTTTTTATTTCTTTTTATTTTTTTAAATTCATAAATAAATAATTTTCTTTTATAATTAAAATAGGTAAGCTTCTCTAATCGGAGAAGAAGAAATTAATAGGATTTTTCTACAGAAATTTGTTTCGGTTGTGATTTTAATTGCAAATTATAATATGTATACTCAATTAAATGAACATGTTAATAAACTTTTTAAAATATATTTATTAAAAATTAGTATCGTCCTGTGTCGAAATTCGACACACTTTCAATTTCGCAAACAATTTGTTTAAAAATATTGAAGGAAAAAAACGTTTTTTTTGAATATGCAGTGTTCGACAGTACAAAAACAAAAATGACCCACATTGTGTAAATGCGTGTCTCAAGTATATTCTGCACATCTTTGCCATTGTGACTTTCCAACCATATAAAATTTATCGAAATCGGTCAAATACTTTTTGAGAAATGGTACCACAAAATTTATTTAAGCCTATTTATATATAGATGTATTATTAATTACTCAAGAATTGTCGATCATTAGAATTTTAACAATGAGCCAATTTGTTATAAATTAAATAAAAAAATATGTATATTACGAAATAAATCAGCCAAGTAGAAGACTTTTTTATTGGACTTGTCAAATTATTGCTTACAATTACCTTAGTCCACAAAAATTGGTGCTTCGTCCCGCCGATCTCATTTGAACTCATCAGTTCATCTAACTTGGATTTCATGATGAATATCTAATGTGAACTAAGTATATCCAACGAGATAAGAATTCTTCACAATTAAAGCTGAAATTTTTTCCAGGGGCCTGAAATGTTTCTATAAAAATAAAATAAATAAATTTGATGGCACAACAGCTCATGAAGAACTAGGGCCTAGTGACTTACAACTCTCAACCATTCCTGTGTGCGTGCCTGCAGGAATGGAGGGGACCTACAGTTTATTGCCGAATCCGAACGGCTAACGAGCGGCACTTTTCTGTGACAGGAGATACTCTTGGAGGATTTGTCAATTCCTCGCAAGAGGCAGTAGCCGTTTTTCTTTTAAATAAATAGATGGCGAGGCTTGGGATCGAACCTTAGACCTCTGGCATGACAGTCCATCGCACTAACCATCACGCCACGGCTACTACGAAATGTTTCTATACGAAAGTTTTTTTTTTATAGTAAGTTAACAGATGACTCCAAGTGATGCCAATTTTTGTGGACTATGTGGACTAAGGGCCGTTAAAAAAAAATCGCACCAAAAACATTTCATGGAAAATATGTCGCCGCTCAAAACGCTTCCGCTAGGAAAAAGTTATGAGAACTTAGGAAGAGCCAAGCCCCTAACCACCCTAACTCAACACGCCCTAATTCTACATGCAAACCCTACATCGTGGTCAAGAAGTATGCAGGACCTACTCTCTGCGGGGCCACATTGACATTACTGTTATATCCAAACTTTTTATCATTCATATTTCGTTTGCTTAAGTTGAATTTGACAATTGCCTACTCAAAAATTTTGTAGGTTAACAAGGCGACTTTATTTTTTTGAGATTTCAAAATTTTTTATTGCATTCCAAACATGGAGGAATAGAATTTGCCCCGTTTTTTTTCTCTTATCAACTACTACATTTTTTCAGTCAGTTTCAGGTTATCACCTCTGTGTTAGGTTTAATTTTGTCAGTGAATTGAAACGACTGTTTGGTTTCGCGGATACAGTTTGACTATTGACTCACCTGAACTTCGGAGACCAACCTAGAACTTCTTGTAGAACTTCCAAAATGCATTACTCAGCTTTGACCTACTGAGTTGCATTCTAGAAGTTGGCTTGACCCACTGAGGGGTGCGTCACATTAAGTGTGACACAAAGCTGCGGTTATGCATTACTGCATGTATTGAATACAGTATAGTGGGTCAGCTCTGGGTGATGTAATATGGGAATATGGGCATAATACCTGTTCTGATTTTCGTTCCGAATTGATTTCTCTAACGAAATAGATTTTCGTACGGATTTTAAATTTAAATCTTATTGAAAACTTCAAAATAAATGAGTAAAGAACACCTACATTTGTGTTTTTAAAACGAAAGTATTTTTTACTGAAGCGAAAATCAGTGCCGTGGTCGGGATGATGCAATAGTGGAAGTATAAATGGCAAAAATAATGTAATTTAATACGAAAATTGAATAAAAGAGCCCCTGAAGAAGTAAGGAATTCTTACGAAACGTTGGGTGAGTGGAATAAGTTTTTTATCCGAATTCAGGATTCAAAAAGACCGAAAAAGCCGAAATAATTACCATCACAAAAATTTAAAAAAAAATATTTTTTTTAATCATTTGTATTTATTAAGATCTTATATTTTGCTTTAAATTTTTTATAGTTCATTGAATTTATTTAAAATATTTCGTATTTTTTTTTTTATTTTTAAAGTTTGCCATTGTTATTTATTTCGTAGATATAAAAATATAATCGTAAATTTTTTGTTTGATTTGGTAAAGAGTTTTGTTATTTGTTTTAAATAGTTTTACATAATAATAAGTTTTATTTTTTCCTAATCTTTAACTTGTATTATTTATTTAACAATTTCAAAAATAGCTAATTTTAATAATAGATAATAATAGTGTTTTTTTTTTTCTATGTATCTCACATAGATTTATGATGTATAAGGACACGAATATAGTAACAAAATTTTCCAAGCAGAAAAAAATAGAACCTTTTATAACGAAGCTTAACAGTTTTTTTTTTTTTATTTCAATATATTTGTATGTGTATATTTTATGTTTACTTATTATCAAGAAAATAATTTTATAAATATGTGTTTGAAAAGATAAAACAAAAATAAATTATTAATTTTAGTTGTAGTGAACTAGAGTTTTCTTTTATTTAAAACGCACACGTGATTTGATATTTTTTTTGTAGATATTTTTTTTTCTTTTATTATTTTGAGTAAGAAACCTATTTATATGATAGAAATTTAGTTTTAGGTTTTTTATAATTTTAAATAAATATATACAAATATTGTTGGGTCTGGATTAAGAGTTTTTTTTATACCTATACATAAAGTTTTTAAATACCTTAACAATTAGTTGAATTATTTTATCTAATTTATATGCAATGCAATATTAAAATAAATATAAAAACATAGAAATGTTTACATACATCACTGGAAACGCCATCAACAAAGAATAGCTATAAGTTTAAGATTCAAAAGCCTAGATTTTTTAGTTTTCGAAAACAAGCTTACAATTTCCAGTGATGTATTATTATTATTTATTTTTAAAAGGTTATAGGTTTTTTGGAATAGAAAAATACATATTGTGTTATATTAAAAATCTTTACACTGGCTTAGTGAAAGAGACTAAAAATTGATCACTCTCCATCACTACTGGTAGTCAATGTGGAATGTTTTTTTTTTTTTTTTGTTTAAAGTGTTACAAAGCACTTTTTAGGGAATTAATTTTTCAGCTAAAATGTATACATTTTTTAAAATGTTTTTAGTGTTTTCGAAATTTTGTTTAAAAGTATGAACATTTCATAAAAAAGCGCTTCTAGGATAAGTACAATATTTGATCGACTTTTGTAAAAAAAAAAAAAAATAATAATAATAATTTAATCAACTCCAGCAAAACCTTGGCTGCCTTCGATTGCCTTAATGAGTTTATCCTTGAGTTGTAAATAACCTTCATAGGGTGGTAAATCCAAACGATTAAAACTAAAAATACAAAAAAATTTAATTCATGAGGTTTAACTAAAATAACAAAAAAAATAATATTTTCTAACATACCATGTATGGGCTCTTGGGTAGTTGTTAGGTGTACCCCATTTTTCAATGGTAAACATTTGTGGTCCATTCGAGCCGTAAAGCTCTTTAAACCCATTCATTGGAACTCTAGAGGTACCCGTTACAAATTGTAATAAACGGGAACGCATTTCATTGGAAAATGAGAGCACAGCTCTCCAGAACCATTGAATGATAATATGATTCATGTGATAGTCACCCTTGTAAAGAGTGTTGTCGCGCCAGTCTTTAACATCAATATTTTGTATTCCACACATAAGAAGTTCGAGTTCATGTTCGTCGAAGATTTTCAATAAATTTAATGGTATAATGGAACCAAAGCCATCCAAGAAGGCTGTCATTTGTTCTTTGACACGCGAAACAAAACGCCATTCGATTACTAATCTGAAATTTGAACATACAAAAATAAATTTCATGGAAAAAAAGATTTTCGTTTGGGTCAAGGCCGTACTTAATATATTCATCTTTGTTGTCATTGGTAACATCGACATTGGCACCGTTTGTTTTTAATTCTCGTTGACTTGTGTGACCAAATGTTTCTTCATCCACACAAAACGTTAATTCCAATTCGCTTGGGTCATTTTCTTTGATCCAAAGTAAGGAGTTATAATATTCTGTGTCCACCGATTCCATATCCTTTAAATCAATTGGCTTTTGGAGCATCATTTTATAGAAAGGGCGAATGAAAAAGGCTTAAAAAATAGAATAAATATAAATATGAACAACGAAATAGTTTAAAAATTAAAAAATATTTTACCGTCTAAGAGTTTTCCATGGTAAACTGCCATACCGGCAATTCTTCCAATGAATCTGCAATTATTATTATATTTTATTATTAAAACCTGGGTATATACATAGGTATATTTTATTTTCATTTTTTAACTTACTTAAAATAGTTTAAATGTTCTTCATTGCATAGGCCACTAAATGGATTAATTTGTAATGTGTAATTGTCCATAGCCGAATACTCAAATAGTCCATAATAAGGATTGAACATTTCTTTGGATAATAAATAGAACCATTCTCTGGCAAGGCCACCATAATCTTAAAATTCAAATAAAATCTAAATTAATATTCTTTTCGAGTTTAATTTGCTCATTAAATTTACCTAATCCAGTCTCTCCTTCAAATTCTACCCATAACTTAGTCTTTAGTAAATCGGTTTTATTAACAGAATTAATAATTCGATATGAATCTTCTAATATCGATGTACGCCTTATGCGAATTTCAAATTTGTTTGGTACATTTGTCTGAAAAGAAAAATATTTAACATTCAATACATAATTCAATTGTATTTGTTTATAAATTAGGAGTAGACATATTATAATTTCATTCTGCAGAGGCAAGGCGCTCAGTGAAGTGGTGACAAAGTGGAGTGGTAGTGGTAGTAGTAGTGGTGACTAAGTAGCAGGTGGAATCCGTATAACTCATGTAATTCAATCAAGACGCGCTCATCAATGTGGAGTGGCGGTGGCATGAAATTTTGCAGGTAGTGTGGTGCCAGTCTGCTGCCACATACATATCTCGAACATATTTAATTTTCAAATGGCAAGTGAGTGGTGACGAAGCATACGAGTATGCTTGTGATTATTGGCTTATAGACCGAGAGCTGGTGAACGCATTTTACCACCACAGCGCGCGTTAAATCACTTTCATGTCACTTCGCCGCCACTCCATCACCAAGCCACTTGTTCACCACTTTACTGCCAGTCGTTACTCCTTTACCACTCCACTTCGTCAATACTTTAGTGAGCGCCTTGACCAATGTTAATTTTATGAAAACCTCAAAGTGGTTATGTCAAAATCTACATTACTAAACTTCTTTCAATAAAATCTTTAACTAGCCGAAAAGAAAAGAGTTATTGTACGTTCCATGGTTAAAACCTTTAGCTTTGACTGTTATACATTCTGTCGCTTTGTTTTCGATTAAATTGTCCAGAACAATTTAGTACAACTTTTTTTGATGTAGAGCAAGTGAATTAAAAATGTTAAAGCCCGTATTTCAAAGGCGCATTTAAATTATGTGTTATTACATAATTATATACATAAATTAAAAATTTAATACTTTTAAATTTTTTAATTTACAAATTTATAAAAGTAATTTTCTTGAAAGAGAATAAATAATTTCTCATCAGGGATCAAATACTTACCGGTTTTCTAATTTGACCTTTGAAATATTCATATTTTTGTTTGTAATCTCTAGAATATGGTACGGCTTGGCCAGCTATATTTGGATTAGACAGTCTTGGATCCTCCCATTGTGTTGTTCGCGTATCTTGAAAAATTAAACAATGTAATTAGAATTTTCATTATTCATCGTCATAGTTGAACTAATTTTAAAACTTACTGTGATCTATGTAAAACACTCTGCCATCGGTATGAACACGTTCTTCCCAGCCTTCTGGCAGCGGTCCCAAATCATCCTCAACACGACGTGTTTGATTTGGCATTGGACTAGCTCTGCCATTACGAGGATCGATCCATGTTGTTTTACGCGCCACATGATCGATAAAAAACGTTCGACCATTAGGTGCAACTTGCATTGACCATTGTGGCGGCAGACTTTCTTCGTCGTTATTCGTTGTGGTCTGCAAAAAAGAGAATATATTTAAAATTTAAATTTTATGATAAGTTTATAATTTTTTTTTTTTAGTAAAACAATTTTTTATTTAAATATTTAGAAAAAATAAATGTAGGAAAATTTAAATTTTACTTGATCGCCAACTGCTGTGTTGTCTTCGACAGAATTTCGTCTCGTCGATGAAGCTGAGTTCTCCGATCGGTTACCACTGTCGGGTTGATCTGCATCCTCGGTCTTTGTATGGGTTGTGTATGATTTGGATTTTTTTTTTTTTTTGTTGGGATATAAGATGTTTTTTTGCAAACAGAACATAGGAAAAAATAAAGAAACGAAAATAAATGAAAATAATATTTTATCGAATTTAAATTTTATTAAAACTTATAAAACTTTACACAAATTGTTAGCTAATAACAAAAAATACCAAAAGGAAAAAAATCAATGGTTTTTTGTTAATAAAATGAAAGGTTTTTACACGTACTTACAAGGAATGCACGAAGATAAAGCATTTTATTATAACTGACGCAAAGCATCTGTAATTTTGATCTTAAAATTAAATTCTTAACGAAAGTGATACCTACCAGATTTACAAATTGATAAAAGAAATTTGCAAAAGCTCCTTTAAGAAATGTATGCGCTAAAGGAGGTTAGGGATTAGATACGGTGCAATATTTTTTTTCATCTTATAACATGGTGCAAATTAAGGATTTCTATTGCTTTTAATGGTAGTACTATAAAAGTATGTAAGACGTGTCGTGTGAAAGTATGCGGCAGTAAAAACAATTTTTTGCTATGGGTTCAGTTTTCGATTACTTTGCTATCGTAAGTGAAAAGTGATCCCAACAGCAGCTTACGTACGAAAAGTCCACATCTGCCTAAAGATAGAATTATTTAGTCAGAAGCTATGTCACAAATGAAAGAATAGTAGATTTCTGATATGTCAAATGTCAAAGTCACTCGTAGTGCACTGAAGTTTAAAAAAAATACCCTTGGTAGATCGCCCATGTTGCACCTACCGAACATGGATTACATGTCTTATGTGCTATAACGTGAACTAACGATATGGGAAATACGCGGAAGCGATGCCCTTTTTCAAACCCTTTCGAATGAGATATCAATGACGTCAGTGGCACTTATATATCCGAAGAAATTGAGCTCAAATTAATTTGAGTACTCCTAGTTTAGCTGCAATTTACCCCAAACGCGATGACTCATCACCTGAAACTATGAGGCGATAGCTATAAAACATTTCCTCTATAATCTTTGCGCAATCTTTATCTATCGATTGGTATATGTATGATGTCTGTAGTGCAAACAGTCGCTTAGCAGTAGGGCGCGAGCGGTACATGTTTTCGTGACGGTACTCTTTTCGAAACATCACACCCAACCGTCCGAAAAAGACATGTAATCCATGTCAAAAAAGTATCTGATCTCTTTTAAATTGCTTTATTCCAATTGCAGCTATCCACTATTCGTCAAAGAGCTGCGCTGAGTAAAAGTGAGCAATTATTAATTATGAACTCTGTAATAAGACAAAAAGTCAATAAGAATGACATGGCTATTCGTTCTTTAAGTAGTGTAACATTGAAAGCAGAATCTAATGGAATGATAAATAATGGCAAGATTTAAACATTTAATCCCAAATCTAAATCAAAGTAAATCTACAGTTGGTGAAATTGGTCGGTTTCATTGTCAAATACTAATAGGCCCTATATACTATACTGTAATGTTTGAGCAAATATTATTTCCTTAACAAAAACTACACTCGCGTATTGGCTTGTTGTTTTTTATATTATACATTTTTTTGGGCATTTTTCATGGGGAAACAAATTTTGAATTTGCTTGCTAAATATTTTGCACAGAAAAGTTTAGAAATCTCAGAAACATGAACATATTTTACTGGAGAAACATTTTCTGGGTTGTGTGGGTGAATGCAGATAAAATCTCCGTCTTTTGTGTTGAGGTCGGATTTAGAATGGCTTGAAATTGAAAGCACAAAAAAATATAAAAACAATGGGAAAACAACAAAATCTTTTGACAAATTAAATCTTTTCTTCAATGAAAACACCTACATAATGTATAGAAAAATTAATCTCCATAATACCATATCCAGCTAATTCGTGTCGGATGTATCAATCCAAAAGACTTTTTTTGTTGCTCTTAAAGTTAAATATTGTTATAAAGAAATACCACCTTTAGCTTAGGGCTAGTTGTACAAACGTGGTTCAATGTTTAATCCGTGGTTCAGCAATTTTAATTCGTCGATTTCGGCGGAGTAACTAAGGTTCAACAATTGTTCAAGGTTCAAGTATGTGATAAAAGCCATTTTAAACTGCTGTTAATCGGTGAATTAAAATTCCTGAACCACGGATAAATATTTGAACCACGATTGTACAACTGGCCCTTAGTTGCTGAATAAAATTGGCAGTGTCATATAAGCCAATCCTCAACTTTAAAACACGAAATGACTTTTAATTTTAAAAAGAACAACATAATGTACATACGTATGCACATGATTTTTTTTTAAGAAATGACAGGCATAAAATAAATAATTGTTATTAAATTTTAATTGAATTCTGGATTAACACCTTAAAATATAAATTAAGGGAAATATTAGCCACATATGAATTAAATTCACTATAAGTGGGTATCCTAACCTCATTGGAGTATTTTCCACTTCGTATTACAAATTAAGTCAAAAGCCTAGTTTATAGATCGAAGCGAAGTGAAATTTTGATACAAACAAATTGCTTTTTTCACAGGCGTGAAAAATACAATAAAATTAAATGCAATTATTTAAGCGACAAGGAGGAAAAAATTTCCGAAGTAAATATAATTCAACGGAATTATCTAAACCAAATATAAAACAGAATTTATTTTCTTTGTACACCTTTCGACGCGAGATTTATTGATGTTTCATTTCGACTCGAATTTCACTTCGCATTGATGTATAAACTAGGCTAAATGTGGAAGTAATATTTGTCTCTAAGTTCAAACCAAGTAAGAAAACTATGATGAGGCAATTAGTAATACTTAATACAAATGTATGCATGTATGTATGTAATGTATATATTTATGTATGTATATCATGGCGGGTTAGAATGATTGATTTCTTTGATTGATTTTGGTAATCAATTGAAAAGTCTATCTCATTTTGTCTGGGAATAATTTTGAAAATATACAAATACCATGCCTAAGCTGAGTTATCAAATCAAAATAAGCTACATTTTTCAAATTCAAACATGCGAATTTCTACATAAAAAAGAATGCCAACTTGTATACACTTTTATTCTAATGGAAATTATGAGTTTGAGAAATTACATCAGAAATAATGAAATCGAATAAAAAGAGCAGCACCAAACCAAACAATCAAATACTATGAACGAGTTGAGTATACTAATTCAAAGCTCTAACCGGTCGAAAAGGATCATGCTGATTATTTCTGTAGTTGCGACTGCGTAAGGTTTTTATTACTCGTCGTGACATCGGCACAATTGGCTCTTGACGCACTGGCCTCAAATCAGTTATAATACTAGTACAGGATCTAATTAATACACATAATAAATATTTTAATTGATTATCATTTTTCATAAGAACAGATAACTTTTAAGAACAAAAAAAAACCTTTCCACTGTATCCGAAGAAGATGCGGCAGGGGATAGAGAGCGAAATACAAACTCGTTGGTAGAATTTTCTCTGTTATTATCCTAAACGAAAGTATAAAATCTATCATTTCATTTTTTTAGCCGATGTTTTTGATAAAGCGAATAAGTTTAACCAAAACCATATTTGTGTTTAATAACTATAAATATAAAGCGACCTAAACAAACCAGACAAGTGTTTACACTGGTGTAACATACACTTTTTTTCGCCACAAATGTAACACATTCAGCTACACCCACATACAAATCAAAAGATTTTATTTTTATCGATATTGGTGCAGACATCAGCTTATGAGTGTGATGTGTATATGGGTTCCTGAAGAAAGGGGATCAAAAATCTGCTTCCAAAATTCAGCTTTATTTCTATTCGTGAGACATTATTAATGAACTGACAAAGCGAATCTTAATGGATAAATTGAAGGATGTGTAACTCCGGAAGAAATATTGTTGATTCTATTAAAGATAGATTAAAAATTAAACTTAACAAGATTTCTGGTACTACTAATTATCACTCAGTAGAAATTCATTTCATCTTTAGAAGCGGATTAGATTTCTATTTGTGCACGAAAAAATGTCAACTCATCGTTATAATTCCCGAAAGTTTATCAAGAAATGGTTGTAACTTCGTGTACTGTCCAAAACTACTAATTTCTACGAATTTTAAGCGAAAATATGTGTAGAAATTCGTAGTTTTGGACAGTACACGAACAAAGCTACTATGTAATAGTTTTAACTCAAATAAATTTTAGTAGCAGAATAACAACCAAAATTATTGATATTTAAACCTCCAGTTTAAACTAAAATTTGTATAACAACAAAAACAATAAATTAAACTGACAAAAATTTACTGAGTAAAACAGTCTTCTAGACAATTATGGACGTAACACAATTCATGAACATAGAAAAACGGATTACAACTAAGACAGTTTACATTTTTAGCTAAATTATAGTCAACACAAATAATTTGATTAACATTCTAACCGATTGAATAAAGTCCTGCCTGTGTTCGTTGTTATTGATATTATTAGTGGATCCCCAACTAGGTACGTTTAAAGAAGCCGTGGCTGATGATGTCTCAGCATTAACGTAGTTATTATTTCGTACATTTTCCATTGCTCGTCTGGACAATGAACTTGGTACATTAGGTGCTTGATGAATGGCTTGTGGTCTAGGACTAATCAATGAATTTTAATTGAGCAAAAAATGTTTCGAGCAGAAATTAAATGATTATTAAAGCAACCTTCTATTTGTATCCGAATTTAATGAGGTCAACGATATAGATTGTTGTTGAGAGTTGGTGTCATCTATGCTAACTTGACTGATGGTATCCTAAACAAAATACTCAATATTAATGATTTTAATATCTATGGCGAAATTAATGTGTGTACAGCTAAGTATTAGCTAAGGATTCTAAATTGTAGGCATATCCTTAATAAAATTAATTCTATATTTTAATTACAAAAGTTTTTGTGGTGCGCGGCAGTTCAGCCAAGCTACTAATATTGTGATCCTCCATATCGTCACTTGGCAATCGATCACTATTGCTTAAATCATCGTTAATTGTGCCATTGGCATCATCGTCTCCTTCATTATCATAATCATTATCAACGCCTGCAATACCATCTCTACTAAATGAACCTGAGTAGGATGAACAACTGCTTGATGGGCTCGATGATGTACTATTATTATTGCATCTAGATGATGCTGCCCCATCAACCAAAACGGTTGCATTCTTTTTGTTTTATTTTATTTGCACACAAAAAAGCAAAACAATTGAATAGGTAATGTTAAAAAATATATAATATGTCCAAACATTCAAATTTATTATTAAAATCATGCGAAAAGAATTAGATTGCTACAGTTTTTTTTTTTTTTTTTTATGAAACAGGACGAATACAACAAAAGTATGAAACTTACCGGATTTCTTTGCGCCTCTGAGTCATCCACACTGATGTGGAATCGTCTTTGAAAATCGGATGCGGCAGCATCAACTGCAATCGAATTTGTCGCTGATCTGAAAAACAAAAGTAAGTTTTTTTTTTCAGAATGCAGTTATTCACTTGATGATAGTTTCGATACATTAAGTAATTTACTTACAATAGAGGTCTGTTCCATTGTGTCGTTCGAGCCGTATGATTGACATAATACGTTCTTCCGTTGGCATCTTGTCTTTCCTCCCATCCTTGAGGCAGAGGTTCTGATGTTGTGTTTGGAAATGGATTCTTAAAGAACAAAAGAAAATAAAAAAAAATAATAAAATCAGGCAGAAGAAAATAAAATTTTGAATACCCCTGATTGTGTCCCAGTTATGGAAACATTTTCTACATGATCCCAATCTCCATCGGGTGAGGCATTTACTTCGTCACGAATATAAGCGTGATAAATGTCTAATGTTCCCTTTATTCGGGATTTAGCGCTATAAATAATTCAAAATTTTATTATTTGTTTATGTAAAATATATTAATATTAATATAAATAAAAATGAATATATTTTTTCAAATTAAATAAAAATACAACATAAAGTTAAATTCATTTTCAAAGAATATAGTTTGTAGAGATACAAAAATTAATTTTGTTTAGCCGCCAACAATGACATTTTTTTGTGTTTAACAATTTAAACTAGCGCAACTGAAACGAAAAAACATGAGCAACAACAAAAATTGAAAAAAAAGTTAAACTTAGGTTAGGATCTTAAATAAGGAGAAAATTAAAACTTTGGATATGGTAGGTTTCTAGCAGAAAGTTCAAGGATAAGAAAAGAGGGCATGAAAGTGGTTGTATTTTAATAAAATTTATAAACCTTCTCGTTACTAATAAGAAAAAACTCTGAATATTTCAGCGAAATTGTGTCAGTAGTTTTACATAATACAAAAACATACTTATTATTATTTGTATTGTATTATTTATACTAGAATGTCAGTTTATTAGACTTGACCATTCTTTATTCCGTCAATTTCATTGAATTTTTGAACAACAACAACAACAACTTAAAGGTGCTACCACCAATTGCTTACGAATTAATTTTGGGTATTTTAATTCGTTTTACACAACAAGACAAGCATACTTAAAGGGGCTTATAAAAATGCTGATGCTCCAAATGCAATTGATAAACAAACAGCACATCTAGACCTGTGACGTCAGTGGTCAACGGTGGCATAGTACGTAGGGTACACAGCTCCGAAGACTGAGCAAATCTGATGCGCGGGTTCAAATACCGCATGATGTGTAGAAAGTTTTTCAAATAAAATTGGATTAAAGCTCAGCACCACTATAAAGAAGACTGATGATAGCGCTTGGCACCCCTTGAAAAAACATACATTTATGTTTATAAACATTTTTATATTTTGTTTATATTACTGTAAAACTACGAATTCACTGAGAAAACTAAGATATTTTTCAGCGACAAGTACGAAATCTTTTGTTTGCATAGTTAATTTGTTTGATATCGTTCTCATTTTACGTAATTAGACCACTGTTGTTTTTTTTAAATTTTATTATCAATAAATTGATTAACTTATTAACTAAATTAAAGTATTGAAACATTATATAGTCGGATGCTGAACAATGAGTAGAGAATTGATTTGTTTTAGTAATGAAAGTATTTTTTTTTTATATTTTTGTTGTTGCTGCTTAAAATAGTATATAATTAAAAGCAAAATACAAATAAAAAATAAATCAAATTAAAATCATAAACATACCCTACTGACCTTCTAGGCCGCAATGAGTAACTTTTTGGATTAATAGTTCGTCCTTCTTGTTCTTTGGGTAGATTCACCAGTGTCAGTTCGACCATACCCAGAAAATCATCTCTGGTTAAACGATTTTCATCAAATACTTGAAATACTAATTTTTGTTCGTTTGGTTTCACCTGACAAAAAAGAAACATAAACAATTACATATTAAAGAATATGAGCAGAGCAATAAAAATTATGCAAAATTAAATCTAAGGATGTGGTTTTCATATACCTACCCTAAAAATAAATTCCTCATTCCACATTGGATTCAAAGTCTGCACGTATTTAATTTTTGTTTTGAGTGGAAAAAAAAAAAAACGGCAAAAGAAAATTAATTAATTAAGAGTTCACATGCACTTATGAGGCATTGCACTTGTTCTTACCTTCTTTTTAGTCTTAGTTAGGACCGAGTCGATATTTATATCACCATGAATTGTGTTGAGGTCGATTCTGACATATGGATCACTGCAAAAAGAGAATAAAGAATGAAATTAGACTCCTGATTGGCTTGGTACATACTTCACCACTCTTACCTGGCTCCAAAAATGTCTTTTTTCGCTAAGGATTGTCCTCCAAGTACTTTGATCCGTAGCCGACTTATCTCAGTGTCATTCTGTAGGGGTTAAAGATAAAAGGGGGCCATTTTAAACACGCATTTAATCAGATTATTCAAGTATGTATTATGTATTTTATTTGTTGTATCTAATGACACAAAGGAGACGGACGGACGGCTGGAAGACAGAGTGCTTTAAATAGTCTGACATTTTTCTGTTAAGTGGTCGTTTATATGAAAAGGGCGGTCACTTTTGTGTGTACAATGTGACATCATTGGGGAATAATGGGAGCTCGTTAAGGGTGTTTCATTTGAAATGTTAGCGAAGCTATGGTATTTGTTTCGCTCTGTCAGCAGATACTAAGGCGTTGAAATTGTGCAAAAAAATCTAAAAAAAAAACAAGGCACTAATCGTTTTTTTGAGATATATGTATGTATATGTAAATAGATATATATGTACCTATTTACTTGCGATACTTAATTCAATTTGTTTTACGTTTTCTTACATTTTAAGCTGGAAGGTATATTAAATGAAGTTGTTTTGTCATGCAGAAAGCAATAGTTATAAATTTTCTTTTGGATTATTAATATTTTTATTTAATACAGTTGGTAAAATTTATGTTTGTTAATTTTAAAAATAGTAGAAAGCTTTAAAAAAATAAATTGAACAATATTTAAATTTGTTGTATTGTATTCTATAAATACAAATAAAATGTTAGTAACGGTTTTATAGAGTCCCAACATTTATTGTTTTAGATCTAAGGGGCTATAAGAAATTATTTTATTATTTTTGGTGCATAAAGACTTTAAGCTTTACTATCAGATTAATAGAACCCAAGATATAAGCTTTGTAGTAGCCCGTGGTGTAATGGTTAGTGCGTTGGACCGTCACGCCAGAGGTCTGGGTTCGATTCCCAACCTCTATTAACTAACAAAAATGTTTTTCGGGGCTACTGCCTCTTGCGAGGAAGTGACAAATCCATATCCTGTGCTGCTCACCTTAGCCGGTTTGACTGCGTAATGGACCGTTGCATAAGTGTTACAATGTAAATTTTTCAGTACACTCACGTTTATTACCTTTATCGCTGGTAATACTGGCAAAACGTAAACATTAAAGGTAAAAAATATTTTTCACATTTTTAATGCGTTTCATTGTTTTTAGTTAGCTTTTAACTTTCAGTTTTGTTGCAACCTAAAAAATGTATTGAACTAAGCTGTATTGTTGAAATTTTAAGTGAGTTACCTAATTTTAAATTCCCGCAGTAGCAAGCTGAACGATCCTCCAATTGAGGGATAAAATATTTTCATTGGCAAAATTGTACACAATTGGTGAGGGCCTAGCTAATTTCGATAGTAACCTTTGGCAGCCCCTTGATCTATGTATGTATTGGATATTTACAATCACTGGTCATAATTTCATTTGAGTTATATGTATAAGTAAGGAATATCTGGCATGGAATCGGCTAAGATGAAAGTTGATTGTCAATTTTTTTGCTGCCGCTTTTGCGATAGTCGTCTCTATCCTATAGGGACAGATAGAGAGAGCAATCGTCAAAACTATAGTCACTTAATCGAGCGATAGATTTTGGCTGCTCGATACGGGCCCTGATATCATTGAATTTTCATATCTTCTTTGTTGGAGTAAACATTAATTCCACGAACGACACCTTTAATTTAGTGCAATTAGTGAAGTCTTTTTATCTTTATTACGGAAAAACGTCTTTTGAATACCTTACAATCTCCACACAAAACAAAAAAACACAGATTGATCTGTGATTTCCCCATATCTGAACTAGTTGAATCGAAAACATCAGACTGCTATCCCTACTTTTTCAGCACCGACTTTTATACGATAAGCAGAAAAGTGATATGATACTATGGGGTTCTTTGTCCTGTTTAGGAGAAGGCGAAAGGAGAAGATGATAAAACGGCCGCATCGAACGAATACGTCGAAAGGGCATTTTCTTTGCATTTTATATTTAATCAAAACAAATACAATCTTGGGTCAAAAAAAAACCTTAAGACTTAAGAGTTTATTATTAATAAAACTTAATACCTTAAATAAAAAAATATAAAATAAAATTAATATATACATATTTTTGAAAAATAAAGACATTAACATATTCGAAATTTTCCTTTGTTAAGATTGACCTTTTCCATATACTTTTTTTTTTTTTTTTCGAAAATAACTTAACCAATGAGATATTTTTACAAATAATAATAAAAAATCTCAACCGAATAACCTATTTTTTTTTTTTTTATTTCAAACCAAAACCAAATGGAAAGCTATTATAAAATACACGACTGCACGTTATTGTTATTATATTTTTCTATTGCAAGCCTTTAGCCAGTACATTTTGTTGTTGAATTGCAAGAACTTTTTTGCACTTCCTACATATTGGACCGAATTATGAATGTTCCTATAGTTTTTGCTTCGGTACCATTTATTCATTTAACAAAATTTTCTCTTACGATACGACTTTAAAGGGCATGTTTTATTTTTATTGTACGAGTTTACCTATTTATAATTCAATTAGGCGGAAAACAACTTATATCCGCGCATGAAAAATATAATCCTCATAATATGTGAGACAGAAATTATTATACGTCTTGCCTAATATAGTCTTGTGTTTTCTTGCAGACATATTATTGCTACGAAACATTTAGCTAAGAAATAAATTACCATTACATTTTGTATGTCAAAAAATAATGGCCGTATAAGATTTATACAAATCGATTTTCGGGTATTTAATTAAAGCCCTGTTTGTTCGTGATTCAATTCTGGGGCATTCTGTTTACCAGTCCCAGTCGGATAAGATAACCACGGTAACCACACAATTTTGAAAAGAAATAACTTCATTATTTTATATTTCATAATTATTTTGCTTATAAAGTTTTTGATTATAAAGTGGTACTTCGGATGGTATAGCAAAAAAAGCTATACAACCGAGTATTGGATAATAAACTTGGCAAAAACTATCCCTTTTTCCAGGCGGGAATTAGAACATATTTTTAAACTTTTTTTTTTTTTTTTAATTATTTTTTAAAACTTAAACACTCTAATGAAAAAATAATAATTAAGTGAAGGAAATTTATTTTTAAAAGAAATATTAAATTTTTTAAAAATTTAAACTGTTTTAATTAGATTTAATTAATTAAAACTTTTGTCAAAAGAAAAATATTTACTGAATGACACGTGAAACATTTTATATTTATAAACAAAGATGTATAGAAACAACTTTTCGGCAACACCGTTATGTTTCACACTCAAGCAACAATCGGTAGATCAATATTTTATTTTTAAGTTTAATGTCGAATTCCTTTTAAGAAAAAAATCGATTTGTTCAGAAGAAAAAATCGACTTTTCTGGACAACCCTTGTATAAAAAGAAAAAAATTCGATTCTATTTAGAAAAAAAATCGAATATTTTTGGTAAAAGGAATTCGACTAAGTTTTTTGTTAAGCAAAGACTGAATTCTTTAAAACCTTAGAACTTAGATGATGTATTTTTTATTTGATTATTATTTTTTTTAGGCTAGGTGCATATTGAGACGCGACCGGCAAGTGTGACGTGACTTGACACGTGCGACATTCAAATTTTTCTTCTGTCATATTTTAATTCAAAAATAAAAAAATAAAAACTCACAAAAAACTAGGTTCGTTCGCGTACTCTCTTTAAATCTACGAATTTTTACGAATTTCTACAAATTTAACTCAAATTGTGTTCGTGTACGCAAAAAATGTGTAGTTTTTCGCAGAAGAGAGCGCTCCCGAGAGAGTAAAATATTTCCCCTTTCTGATCATTTTAGCCCAAATAAATTCTTCACAAAAATTCGTGCTGTGCTGTGTCACGTCACACACGTCACACGCGCCAGTCGCGTCTCAATATGCGCCTAGCCTACATAAATGTTTGTAAAATGACACAGTAGCCCAGGGAAATTAGATTTTACTTCCAAACAAATTCCGACAAAGCTGAATTTTGGTGGAGATGTTCATTTTTGTACCTTAAGCGTTTTCCAAAAAGTACCCTAAATTTGGACCGGAGCTAAAATTTGTAAGGCGGGTGGAAAGGGGTTTAATTTCAGTTTTTTGCAAATATCTCAAAAACTATCAAGGCTTTTAAAAAAATGTGAAGGCAAAGGTTGTAGCTTATGTAATTTTACATTAAAAATGTTATAACATTTTTTTTCGTACAATCACAATGTTTTGAGAAAAACTTGCACAAACTTAATAGTGTACTGAATTTAGTCAGAAAAATTTATTGAAGTTGCATGTTTCAACGGGCAAATATTTTTAATGTAAAATTACATAACCTACAACATTTGCCTTCACATTTTTTTAAAAGCCTTGATAGTTTTTGAGATATTTGCAAAAAAACTGAAATTAAACCCTTCACCCCCTGTAAAAATTTTAGCCCCGGCACAAATTCGGATTTTTTTTGTAATTTGGACATTTTTTTGTCTAATTTTCGTAATTTCAGTTGAATTTTGTTTGTGTGACGTGGAAACGTTCAAACTGCATGCAATAGAAACAGCTGAAAGCTGGACTAAGATACTCATATACATTTGTATTATGTATTTGTGCTGGGAAAATTTAATCGGCGGCGCGCGGCGGTACAAACAAATGCTAAGTAATCACTGAATAAAGTTCAACGTTTTCGAGAAATAACTAAATATGTTCAGTTCATAGATACAAAAAGAAAACAGTTCTAATTTGTATGTACCCAACTTATCTTTGCATAGATGATTCAGTTCATGTACATATATTTGTCTTGTATGGTAGAAATCTGGCTAACTGAATTTTCGAGTTTTTTTTAAAATCATTTTGATTTATTTTAATTGGTTCATGTATTATTTGCTTTGCCATTATTGTGAGTCAAATCAAAACACATCCCAACAAACTTTTTCTTCTCAAGGTTTTCAGTGCTTGAATGCCCGCTTAAGAGCTCTCAACACGCTAATGCAACTTGTACCTGAATCTTATAATAATAATTATTTAATTTATTAAATATATGTATGTTCATATATATCAAAACAAATAATCACTGTTAAAAAAAAAAAAACGGAAAAAAAGAACCCCTGTCTAAACGACAGAGATAGCTCGGGTAATTTACACTATTAACGCCCATTAGCGAGTGTCATTGATAAGATGTTGTTAAGTTTTACGATAGCAACGCTACAGCATAATACTCGATTTCGTATTTATCACAGAAATTTCATATCTTTTATTTATATATTGCTCGCATGCATGTGTATAGGTAAACTAACTGAAATCACGAGGGTTAACACAAGTGACTAAGTCTGAGCAAACAATCTATGTATACGAGTGACATAAAGGTAGCTTTATTTTTTTTTATATTCTAAAAGAATGTAAATAGGAATTTATAAAGTTGAAACACGCACACGTGTTTGAATTTTCTAACTTAGACTCAAGTATCCTAGGACGTGAGGAAGTTTTAAAACGATTTATACGACTACTCGAGCAGCAAATTCATGTGCATAAAAGTTGCGGTATTTTGTGATGGGGATGAAGGAGCCCATCAAAAGATAACGAGTTTGACACAAAAACGATGCAAGCGGAAGCGTATATAAAAATGAGGTCAGGTTGGTTGGTATCCTTTTTTTTTGCTTTTTTTTTGAAAGATCTTTATTAGCTGGAGATTATTCTTTTGAAACGTGTTATGCTCAACCTTCAGGAAGGGGAAGTGGTGACTTTTTTAAGCTGTTTCTGATTTAAATCGAAACAGTAATGTTGAAATGATTTGTTCATTGGGTTTGAAAAGTTATTTTAGTATGAAGCCATCAGCACAGAATGAGGTTAGAATACCTATATGCATGTAGTTCGCCAAAAATTTCGTCAATCATTTGTATGAATGTTTTAATATTAAGCTAATAAAATCTCAGTTTACATTTGAAAATAAATTGATTATTTTATGTTTAAAAAGATCGTGCTTCAACAATTCAAGTCGAACTTCATATAAAAACAGGATGTTAAAAAAATATCGCTTGTTTGGTTGAGCGAAAAAAGGCACAGTTTTCCGTTTTTCAAATGACTTGTATGGGAAACACATGTGACCGTAGCTTGAATTTTATAACAACGACTATTATATAACTATTTTTATAGAAAATTGAACGCTGTCGAAAAACGATTTTCAATCGTGAACCCAACTTTTTAGAAGTTACAGCCACTTTCAAATGAAATACATTTTTACCTTTTACAATCATTCAAGTTAAAATATAATTGTCAAAATGTATTCTAGTTTTTGAGAAAATTGAAATTAACAAAAGTTAATTTTCTTGAAATTTGATTTCCATCCGTTATTCTGTTGCTCCACAGATCGTATTTCTACTAATTAAGTAGTAGAATAGATTTCGTTTTTTTCAATTTTTTCAAAACTTAAAACTTCAAAAGGAATCCAGTTTTTAGTATTTGACTGTAATTAATAGGATCATTGAATATTAAAAACAAAAATATTACTTAGGCCCATTTGCTGAAACGAAACTTAAATATTTATGTTCAACTTAATAGCTTATGTTCTACTTTTTCCTCAGCGTAAACTGTCACATAAGCTCTTATGTTGAACTTAAATATTTAAATTTCGTTTAAGCAAATGGGCCTTAATAACGTAAATAATTAATTTTTGAAAAACTGTTCATTAAAAAACAAAATTAAAGCAGAGATTTCTGGATTTACAAAAAGGTAGAGCATGCCGTTGTGGCGGTTACAGTTGTTTTTTGACAATTTTTTTTTCTGTTTTTAGTCAATTCTTTTACAGCCCTATTAATAAAAAGTCATCACTGCCCGGTCCTTAACATACGTGTTAGCTAGCACACGGATAGGCAACTTGTCCGTTGGATAACTTTAATTATTAATAAACATATCATAATAGTTCCAGTCTGTACCACTAAATGTACGGCAACTGTTCATCAAGCCGTGGAAGTATTCTTATACATGTGTCATAGGCATGCACTGATTGATGAAAAATATGCTTGTAGTTGAATCGGTTATTATGAATTGTAAGCATGTGTGTGTTATGAAGTTATCCATCCCTTAAATGCCTAATTTGGCGAGTTAGGGGCCAGTTATAGTTATCATTGAAATTCATCATTTAAAATTTTTAATCTAAGATTTAGGGCAATTAAAAAAGCGAAGTCAGTAATTATTTTGATGCCAATGTGAAGCTAACGACTCAATTAATATTTATTTCGAAAAAAAAAAATTCGTTTGGGTCCAACCTTCCACATAAGTTCACTTTCATTTTTTCAATGATTGCACTACCTTATCAATGATCATTGAAATAATATAAAAGTCATTTCATGAGAAAGAAAATTAAATTTTTTTAAAGCCAGATATATTAATTAAGTTAAAAGCTATATTTTGTCATCGAAATAATCATAGATTTTGCATCCTAAATAAATCATTAAAATTTTTAATGATGAGTTTCAATGATAGCTATAACTGGCGCCTTAAAGTTATCCGCTCGCTGTCACCATGTCACAGACCATTACGAGTGTGTTTCTTTATTTATTCCGGATAAGGAAAAGAATGGATGGAATAGACGAAATGTTTATCCAGAATATCCAGAATGGAATGAATAAAGAAACAAAACTAGAACAAAAAGAATGGCAATCCAGTTGTTCGGTGAAATGTCAAAACAATTGAAGAAATAAATGTTTTTATTTTGGATATTTATGTATTCTCAAAGTCAAAAGTTAAGTAAATTTTACATTAAATGCATAAAATTATACTCTGGTACATTAATTCGCGGTATTATGCTGTTTTAAAATAATTAACATCAATGTGAATCTGCCATAATTGAGGTTAAGAACGTGAATTATATTGAACGCGCCCAGTATTGTTTTTCTATTCTTTTTATTCCACACTTCACATGGAATAAAAAGAATGCATTCCAAACGTTCCGGAATGAATAAAGAAACAACAAAATAGTTTATCCGGAATGTTCCGTGGAATAAAGAAACGCAAAACTGGTATTCCGAATATTCTGGACATACCGGAATGAATAGAGAAACACACTCTACATATTTATTAATATGAATTGCAAGTTGACAGATGTGTTAGTTAGAAAATTGTCTTTTCCGTTATTTTTAATTTTTTTAGAGACTAAGACATTTTAGCATCCGGGTTTCTGTTTTTGATTAAAAACTAATAAGAGCATTGAATTTTCAAAACAAAACTAGTATTTAATTACGAAAATAAATCAGTTTAAAAGTTATTTAATTTTATTTTTAATATTTCAAAAATGTTTTCCCAGAACAGACTTATACATATACATATATGTATATATAAAAATAAAATAAGAGAAGAGATTTTTGGTTTTACAAAAAGGTATATCATGGAATTGTAGGTGTAACCGTTGTTTTAAATATTTTTTTCTCTTTTAAGTAAATTTTTTAGAAAATTGTTCCTTCCGGATAAACGGGGGAAAATAGACCCCCCTTCCCGTACGCTGTTTTTCTTATCTCGACCCAACCTACACGCTTTAGCTTTTTGTCACACCAATTGTTTACGAATTAATTTATTTATAATTCTTTTATATTTTTGTTTGGCTGGAGATATACGTAGCTATTTCAAGGGGCGCCGAGCGGCCTATCATCAGTCTCCTTTTTAGTGGTGCTGAGCTTTAATCCAATTTTATTATGAAAAACTTTTTACATGCACAGCATAGAAGTCGAAACCACGCATATCAGATCTGCTTAGTTTAAGAGGTTGTATGTTTTTGTTGTTCAAAAATTCAATTAAATTGACGGAATAAAGAATGGTCAAGTCTAGTAAACTGATATTCTAGTATGAATAGTAGGTATCTACCTACAATAAATAATAATTTCTTAGGTGAATCACCCTGTATAATTTTCCAGAGAAAAATTCGAAGATAAAGCCAAAAGTCGGAAAATGTATTTTTAAACTAACTACCTATCTACGTTTTCTTGTTTGATTAAATTCATGTCAATGGATCACTTAATTTTTTCAAGAACGTGCGAATTTTATTTTATTTTATTATTTTTTAATTTAAATTATTAAAGCTACATATATTATGTATGTATGTAGTTCATATACTTGCAATAAATTTATGAAGTTTATTATAAAAAAGTTCTATGAATCAGATTGTGTTTAACATTATTATTTTATAACTTATTATCAAGAATACCTTTCCACATAACCGAATGCGATAAGATTAAAAAAAAAAGTTATACAGGGCGTATACGCAACAAAAAAAATTATTTTGATAAATTGAAGCTTTCACGAAAATACAATATGATGGAACTTTAAAATGACTCTTAAATTTAGTTCAGTTTTATTTTCTTTTTCATTTACAATTGATACAATTTCCTTTTCCTTGCACTAGAATTGTATTTTCTTGTTTTAATGACATTATGCTTCTATATCCTGAACTATTTCCACATTTCGAGAGCTGTTGCTCATGGAGCTAGCTATTTCACAATTATTATTTTCATATCAATAATATATACAGGTTGGTAGATTATAAAAAAAAAACGTAAACAAAAACGTAAAACTGTTTTTAAAATCTTCTCGACGTTCGCTTATCTCACTCGAAGCTCTAAAAATAAAACAAGAAAAAAGAGTAACACTATATATGTACATACATACAGGCAAGTTGCAAATAAAATGCAAATAAACAAAACTCCATCTCTTTTCATCATTTCATCTTTTTTTTTCTTTACACTCAGACTCAATCTTTAAATAAAAATTCTCAAATGAGATTTCAAACTGCATTTAGTCAGCAGCTCAACAGAATTGTTATGCGTACTAAAAACTCTGCAGCTCTTTATGGTTGAGCTTTTTTATTTTTCATCATCAATTCACCACGCCACCACTATCATCGTCGATTCGGGGCCGTGGAGGACAAAAACCAGAAAGATAAAACAAGGAAAATCAAAAATATTTTGCCTTACATCCTAACCAATAAAACTGGCCAAAGAAAGACAACAATAGCCCCGCAATTAGCGCCCATGGTTGCAGCACTGGACTGACACAGGCACAGGCACACATCTGACATACATAATGTACATAATATATCCCCCCAATTTCACTAGTCTGCTCCATCGCTGCCGGCGGCATGAAAGAGACAATTAGCCCTAAAACGACGACAGCCAGACAAATACAGAAGTATTCCACAAAAGGCCGATATAAAAGGAAATCGATTGAAGAAAAATTCTTATGCAAAAAATGAGTACTAATTTTAATACTTTATCATGATTAAAAAAGGAACCGAAAAACGAAAAATTGACGAGGTATTCCTGCGACAGGAAAAGTGACTTACATATTCCAAATATCCGTGGATTTGTTCGTCTGTACTTCCCTCGGCCATTTTTTCTCAACCAACAGCAAGTAGAGTTCTTACTATCTAATATCAAGTGAAAACTTATTTTTTCGTTATTAATTCTTATTTACGCACTTTGCACAAAAACACTTGAATTTCAGAAAGGTAAAAAAAGAAAAATACTTAATGAAATTTTTTTGTGATTTGGATTTTATTATAAAGGCACTACAATTAATTAGGTATTACTTTTTTTTTTGTTTTAAGGGAAATTATGCAGAATTTGTTAAGCAGACAATATTTTTTCTTGTAACTTTTTCACCACGACCGTATCGCAACGTTGCACTTATAGACGATGTTAAACAAAAATATATCATGTACTTCGATCTTCTTTCCCAGTAGCACTAGACCCTTGAAAATGACAGTAGCCCAGCAGTTGATTTCCCACCGATTTTGAGTGCGACTGTGAAAAAATTTGAAGCAAACCATCATATTTTTCGAGTGAAACTTGGAGCAAAGCTTTTATCATGTTATTCAGCTAAAAGCTATGGTGGAAGTATTTAAGTCTGGGTATGGTAAGTTAAATTAAATGTACAAGAGGTGTGCCACGTTCGTTATTTTAGAAATATCGAAATACAAAAGATAAAGTGTGAATACACTATCGATCAAGACTGATGAATGATTGAAATGTTTCGCGTACACATTTATCAGTTTTGTTGGCCTTCTTAAGTCGAAGGGTGTCACTGTGCATGCTTGGTCAACGGCAGTCTAGCAATGTGCCAACCAGATGCAGCAGTGCATGCATTTTCGGAATAATTTCAGAAGATAGGCTACAATTCTTTTCAAAATTACACAAAATATTAGGTGGAACTAAAGGTGTTCCTGTGTTTGTTTGGTCAAAATCTGTTTACCAACAATGCAATTTCAGAAAACACAGACAGATTTTGTTCAAAACTTAAGGAAATTTATGGTGAAAGAGCACATTTCTATGTATATTTGGTCAAAATTGGCCTAGAAGTTTGCCAACAAACTGCAGCAGCGAAAGCCTTTTCCGGCTAATTTCAAGAAACACCATCCGATTTTGTTTTAAATTTCAGGATAGGTATATTACTTAGAGGTCCAAGAGTGTTACTGTTTTAGTTTGGTAAATGTCAGTATAGCTGTTTGCCAAAAAAAAAAGTGCACCAATGCATTCACTTTTGGTATAATTTGAAAACTTGGCAAAATTTTAATTGGAAATTAAAATAGTGTTTCTGTATGTTGTTGGTCAAAATTTGTTTAGCAGTTTCCCAACAATTCAGCATCGCATGCATTTTTGTGCTAATTTCAGAAAACAAGTTTATATTTTGTTAAAAACTCAAGAAAATCTTAAATTTATCTTTGGTAAAAATTGTTCTAGCACACGAGGTGCAACAGCGCATGCATTTTCGAATTAATTAACAAATTTTAATTGATCAAATAATGAAATATTGAAAATGTTTGTATATACCTACGTCCTACGTCACAATCAAATGAAAAGTAGAAGAAAATAAATTAAAAAAAAAAAATGAAAAAAAAAATAATTTAAAATGCAAAAGTTTATGAAAATTCTCTTTAGAATTCCTTAAAAACTTTTTTAAATATATAGGTATTTTTATTTTTTTTTTTTTTGTAAATTGATTTAAGAGTTAAAAAAAAAATAAGCTCATCACTCCATCCTTATCTTCCAAGCTTTCGCTCTACCAATTCTTATTACAATCACTGGTATTTTCTGGTATTTGAGGGAACAAGTAGAAAAAAAATTAGTACCTACTTCTAGAGGATTTGCCATCAGGTGAAGAAATAACCAAATGTTATGAACCTTAAAAAAAAACTAACCAAACGTGTTACATACTGATCTTGTAATCTTGAATTTATCTTTGCCTGTTGTTAGTTCCTATGTATATCATTACAGACCCTTTAAAATATACAAATACAAAATAAACATTAGTGGAGTCACTGTGGCGTATACGTACTATTTTATCAGCATACCTATATATTTTTAGTTAGACTTAAAAATCTCTTAAGCCATAATAAGTCTTTAGTGAGTTAAGTCAGAGTTTGTTGTTTTAAAAAATTTGAAATCGATTGCAAATTTTATCCCACTAAAATATTACTTCCTTCGGCATTATGTATGTATGTATTTTTTTAAACACTGAAATTTCAAAGTGTTGTAAGGATTTTCCTACTTTTTCGGTATATTTTTTTACTTTTCGTTCGAATATTCCAATTTTCGACTCCATTGTGTTTTAATCTGGTTCAACACCAATTCAACAAAAAAATCCCCAACCAAATCGGATGATGTTTAGCCGAGTTATGCGTGTACGAACACAAATAGGGATTCAATTTTATATATATAGATTAACTAAAGGAATAAAATTGAACTGAATGACCATTATCATATTAACATAGTGTAAATTCATAAACGCATCGCTGCAGAAATGATTTACAATAATTTTCATCAAACTTCTTAAATGCATCAAACAAGCATCACTTTGTGTGTAACGCGTTCTGTACTGCAAACTTGCATCAAATTTTGAGTTTCAAAAATATTAGCGGAGAATTAATTATGTTTTCATAATGATTTTTCACATACATTTTCATTTCAAGCGAACTGAGTTTGAGACTTAAAGTGTGCCTTTGAAATAACAAACTTAAAAGCTTAAACTCCAACAACTACAAGAAACGTAATCATTTTTACTGAATTTCAAAGAAATAATAATGCTTCAAGTTCCTATACGTTCTATTTTTAATGCACCACTTTTAATTTCTCTAAAATAAACAAGTGTCTACTTTCCATTTTATTGAACGTTTACACCTCATCTGAGCAGTTTTTTAAATTTACTTTCTAAATACATCATCGCTACGCTACGATTTACAACCAAAATGCAAGTGGGTCGCCACTTGAATTAAATCAATTGACAACTGAATTCACTTCAATGCACTGAAATGGCCTTTTTCGGCATATTTGTTATTTAAAAAAATAAGTATAATTACTTTAATTTTACCGTTAAAAAAGAAAACTAAATAAATTAATATAATAATTATTTATGTTTTGTTGGTTTGTTACCGATCTTCCAACCTCATTCCTTTTGATACGTACTACGAATTGTAGTCTATCGAAATAAGGTATGGAGAAAAATGGAGGCGGAACAAGACAGAATGCTTAAAGGCGCTTACAAAAATGCTGATGCTCCAAATGCATTTGATAAACAAACAACACATCTCGACCTGTGACGTTAGTGGCCATACGCGGTGGAATGCGTAGTGCATACGACCTCTAAGACTGAGCAAATCTTATACATATGCGTGGGTTCGACTCTATGGTGTGCATGTAGAAAAGTTTTTCACAATAAAATTGGATTAAAGCTCAGCACTACTAAAAAGGAGACTGATGATAGGCGGCTCAGCACCCCTTGAAATAGCTTTATCTCCAGCCAAACAAAAATCTAAACGAATTAAAAATAAATTAATTCGTAAACAGTTGGTGGTACCTAGCACCTTTAAGTTGTTGTTGTTGTTGTTGTTCAAAAATTCTAACTAAATTAAGTTTAAACATTTTACTGAGAATTTAATCCAAAAAGTAGTAGGTATGTATTTATTTCCTGAAAAATTCTTCAATATTTGCAAACGCTGTCTGTCAGTTCAAGGGCAGCCAATTAAGACTTTTTTCACTTGCCATGAAGGAGACTGATCAATATTGTGAAACGATATAATAGGTCTGTTTTTTAACATGAAATTTCTTGCAAATTTTCACAATCTTCTGTCAAAATCCATATAAAAAAAAACAACTCAGTTTTGGGATGATGAAGAATTCAACAGAGTTATCTTGATATTAAGAGCACATACTAACTTATTTTCTTTTAACTAAGGAGAAGAGGAATAAACAAAATCTCACAAAAGAAGAAAATATTCGAAGAAAAAATTACATATGTATATCTTTAAATATTTGTTTTTGATTTTCAACCGATAAGATAAGAAATCAAGAAAGCAGCAATAAGCGCTAGTTATTTTGAGAGAAAATTCTTCTCGTTCTTCATTTCTTATTTCATCTAAATCAAAGCTGGCATAACATCGCATTTAAACAATTGTATTGATTTCGTTAATTATTAGCACATTTTATTAAGTTCTGACGATTATGAATCAATGACAACATGAGGAATCTCTTCAACACATATTGAATCAATTTTAATTTATTTTTGATTTTGTTTATTACAGAAAGTTGCCTACTTTTTCTATCGACTTAATACATGCGACATAAGAATAGGTACAATATTTGAATTATGAATCTTTTTCTTGCCTATGTTTGAATGCTTGTTTAGCGTTAAAGTTTGTAATAGGTTTGATAAAAGATTACACGAACATTACATTGATCCCGAGAGCTTTAAGAGACTTGCAACTAAAAGAATTTGATTTACCTGCCTTATACAACGCAACAACAGCAATTCTAATTTCTTCCATTTTATGAAGCCCAATGTCAAATTATATATGTAATGTAGCTTCAAATAGTTTTAACATACATTATGTACAGTGCATACAAAAAGGGAATTGACTTAAGAAATTTCAATTTAAAACAGTTTTTCCAGGTCCTAAAGTTCTTTCATTGCTTAAGTTAATAATATTTGTACAATGTAAATACTGTATTTTACCATTTAGAATATTTTCAGCTTATCAACAATATTAGTAAATATATACTTTCTTAATTTAACTGTTTTTTTTTCCTTTAGTACCTTCTGATCAATATTTCAAAAAATGCAATTATATTTTAACTAGTACCTAGTTGAAGTTTAGTTATTACTTGTAATTTATAAAACATTTAAAAAATTATTTTATTTTTCATATGAATGAAGAACCCATACAAATATTTCGGGTTTTACCTAAGCACCACAGAAATACTTTAAATAATATGCCACATATCATATCGTATATGCATAATGCATACATGTGTTTTGTACATAATAGTCCCTCATCTCACGAACTGAGATAACTGGTTTTTTGACATCTTAGGAAAACACATATCCTAAAAAAAAACCTTCTACCTACTCCAGAAATTTTTGAACTCTTTTGAGTCTCTTCTCTTTATTTTTTAATAAAAAGTTCTTAATTTTTTCAAATTTGATTTTGTCAGTAACCGTCCGAGATCAAGCTTTCCCGTTTACATATCTAAAATCAGTATGTACATGTATGTATGTATGTAAACGTATATCTCCTTGCCTGTAACTTTTTTTTGAGTAAATTTCTTGTGTTTATTTAGCCGCATTTATCTATGATGTCATAAATATATACCTAAAATTAAAAAAAAATACAGATGACACACTGAAAGTACTAAGCATGAGTTTTACAGAACCAAAAGCTTATCACCCAACTGATAACTAGGTAGGTACCTATTTCTGATCTTGTTTTTCATTTGTGTTGTTGTTGACGTTTTCATTGCTGATGCTGCATTAAGTCACAAAACGATGAAACAAATAGGTACTACGTGATTATTATATCTGCTAATCAACCATAAATTTGAGGCCATGTATAACAACACTCCAAAAGAATTCTTTTGTTAAATTATTTAATAAACATACACAAAATGTGTCTGCGATTATAAGAAGGCGGTAAAAAGTACAATTAGTGATTTCATTCACTATAACTTCTATACAGTGCATAGGAGAAATAGGGAATTCAATTAAATTAAATTAAATGGACAAACCAACCCGTAGCAATGAATTGGAATGGAAAAGTCTTATTCAAGTCACGATGACAAATAAAGATAAAGAATATGCAGCAAGAAAACTCTTGTTTTCCATAATTGTATGACTCATGTTAGGGCTTAAATTTTTTGGTCTGGGTGCATTTTAACATCTAATGAGAACATAAAAGGTTCCAATTCTACAATAATAATGGAATTTTTGTTCGTATTTCATTCATTGTCATCTAAGTCCAAGAAGCTTAGAGTAACACAAACAAACCCATTCGTTAAATAACAAGAAAAAAAATCTCTTACCGCAATTGCCAATGACCTTCGGGGTGTATGTCCATTCCCATATTCACCAGAAGGACGTCTGGAATTATGCTGGGTGACAGAAGCAGCTCGTCGCCGCGGCGGTGGCCTTGGTGCATTTCCAACCATACCCGGCGCATTATTGGTTGAAGGGCCCCCACTATTTCTGCTGCTACTGGCATTATTACCATTGGCTGTCGTAGGTGAAGCCGATCTGCTTGAGCTACTCATAATGTCTATGGGATTATTTTGTACTGCGCAGCCAAGTGGAACTTTTTTTTTAACTTTTTATATGAATGTTATTAAAATATTTAATCTTTTATCCAAAGCACTGGCTAGACAAAGCTAATTTTTTTCTTCCTTTCTTTTTGAAAACTAACACCGGAAAGGGAAAAATGAGAAGAAACTTTTGTTAATTTGTGGGCACACCTTTTACTAACTGAGCAGATTTTTATCAAAAAAGAAAATGTTTCTGGATAATATTGTACAATAATTTATAATCTGCAGCATGAAACAACAATAGTAGATATATTTCTATTGTATAAAAAATTTAAATATTTTTAAAGATACGTGGGATCTACTCTAATTGGGATTACATCTTTGACTCAATTATTTTCATCATAAATGGGCCACGATTAACTAGAAACACATTATTAAAATAACACATTCAGTTATAAAAAATTTGATGTATTAGTACTGATAATTGAGCCATCAAATTTAATTAATTTATTTTTATTAAAATACCAAATTTTTAAAGAATTTCTATTCTATCAAGACAAGAGAAAAAAAATCAAATTCTACGAAACGAGAACGAGAGATGCAAATGATGTTGATGACTGAACGAAAAGCTTTCAACAAATTTGCTGGCAAGTGACAGATGATTTTTTTTGTGTGGTATTATTTAGGTGTTACCGATGCTGAGAAATACAGTACTTTTTGTAAACAGTACTTTGTGGTAAGTAAGATTTTCTATTATCAAATCACAGATCAACCGTGGTAAAAAGAATATTAATCCAAATTGGCCTTTTTTGTAATTGTGTGACTTTTCTATTGATGTACTTGTTCCAATTAAACAAAAGTAAATAGATCCCGAGACTTATAAACTTTGGTTGAATCTAAAGTGAAATTTGGAAAATATCAACGGGATAAAAGCCAATATTTTTGGTTAAATGATCCACATCAGTCTTATTGTAGTGTTGCGGTAAATAGAAATATAGATCACTTTAACTTGAATTAAGGATGTCTCCGATTTGGGTTAAAATCGCGTTAAATTTTATCCGAAGACTAATTTTTGACACTAATGAGGTGAATCTGTGGAAACGTCAGAACTATGCTCGTATAAAATTTGATTGAAATTTTAGGCCGTGTGCGAATTGGTTTAAAATTTCTATTAAGGCCGTGTGTGAATTGAGTTAAAATCGCGTTAAATTTTATCCGAAGATTAATTTTTGGCAGTGAGGAGAATCTGTATGTAGAAATGTCAAAATTTAATCTCGGATAAAATTTAGGCCATGTGCGAATTCGTTTAAAATTTCGATTAAATTTTATCCGTGATTAAATTTTGACATTTCTACGTACAGATTCACCTCACTAGTGTCAAAAATTAATCTTCGGATAAAATTTAACGCGATTTTAACCCAATTCACACACGGCCTTAATCGAAGTCGAAAACTGACATTTCTACGTACATATTCACCTCACTAGTGTCAAAAATTATTCTTCAGATAAAATTTGACACGTTAACAGCCCCATTATCGTATCTGTTCGCAGAAAATTTCCGGTCGTATCGTATTGTTACGGGAAATTTTCTACCTCTAATTTTCTGTCGTGGAAATCGGAAAGCAAATTATCTTCACACATCGCATGAATTCGTGATGCGTTGCTGCCATTTTGACATTTCATCGGCATCCAACGCAAGAATTTGACATTTTCAACGCACATTAAATTTTTTTTCGTAGATCTGTCCGATTGGCTTATCGGAACGGCTACAATGATACAAAATTCGTACATTTCGTAGAAATCGGAGAAAATTTCGTTCCGATCGCGTACGATGATAAGGCTGTTAATAAATAGTTCCAGAAATGTTCATTCCAGTTGTCTTTTTGCCAAGATGGCGACTTGGACTTGGTTTTATCTAATAAGCATACCTTCTATTTCTGTTTATCTTGAGTTTTATCTAAACGCCAATAAGAGCCCCTGACTATTGACTACAGGAATTGGTAATTATGGACGTGTGAATTCGATTAAGGCCGTGTGCGTATTGGTTTAAAATTTTCGAAATTAAATTAAAATTATTATTAAAATTTGACATAATACCTAGATTCACTTCACTAGTGTCAAAAATTAATCTTTGGACGAAATTTAACGCGATATTAACCCGATTCGCTCACGGCCAATTAATGAAATTGCACGAAAGGAAATGAATGAAATGTCTGTTCGCGTACTACTACAATGAATATCTACGAATTTTCGGGGAAATTCTCAGTTTTGGAGAGTAAGCAAAAAGACATAATTTTCAAGTCAGTCTACTAGGTTTCCATTAGAGCCCAAATAAGTTAATTTCGCAAAATAAAAAAAGTTTTTCATGTTGGTAATTTCGTTTGATTTAGCCGTTATTCGCTTTTGATACTCTTTCATTTTTAGTTCAATTCACTCGGCTGTGTTCATAGAGCTTTGTAATTTCTTATAGAATTTCGTGCAAATTTGGTTACATTCCCTATAAATTTGATGAAACAAAAATGAAAAAACCGTCTTCAGGTAATATTAAAGATTTGCTTGAATCTGAAAGAAACATTAAAACAATTTTTTTTTTTCGTTTCCAATATGAGAAGGTCTTTTTTTTATTAAATTTGATTTGTTTTGTTTGATTTTGTTTTTAGTATTTTTTATAAACCTTCTCACATACATTCATTCATTAACAATCTTTTTCATCTGTCTTTTCTTCAAAATATTTTTTAGTACAAAAATGTATACGTTATTATCAATAACAATTTTTCTTAATTTTGTTTTGTTCAAGAGGAAATGCTTACATTATGAGTGTTTTTTTTTGTCAGAAAGGCATGTCAGTATACAATACAGAACAAAAAAAAAATATTTCATGAGGTAATCTTAAAGGAGGTAAGAAAAAAGAAAACAAACATAAAAATAAAAAAACTGAGGTTGAAAAATCAAATATCTCTCTTTAGCTTAAATAATTTAACAATAATATAAAAATCTAAAAAAAAGTGCATTTAGCCAAGAAAATAATAAAATAAAAAGCAATAATGAAGTTGTTTATAAGATGATTTTAAGGATATTGTTAGTCAAACGATAAAGTTACATAAAGGAGAGATAACTACACAATTTTGTTTGTTTTGAATTTTAGAAAAGGAAAAAAAGATAAAATTCAAATTTAATGTACATACTCAAAACAAATCTTTTGAATTAAAATAACCAAAAAAAAAAATGGACTATGGATTTTAATTTTTATGCAGTGATTGTTAATATAGAGATGAGAGCGTGGGTGTTTTCATTATTTTTGCTTTGGAAAATATTTCTAGTTTTGTTTCTTTTTCTTTTCGTTTGCAAATTTTAATTTTTTGTCAAAACTATTTCAGTCCTTCATGTGAATGGGTATCACAAATTTGTGTCCAAATGGACTTTTGTACTTAATGCCAGCGTCGCGATAGAATTTATCTGGAATTCCTAAATTGCAAAGATACAATTTTCCACAGTTCGTTGATATGCCATTGAGCGGTAGTGTTGGGAGTATTGAGTACTTAATTGGTACGTCGCGAATACCATTGCGCGGTGGATCGATAGCGAGAATGGACGCCCTAAAAGTACATTGTATGCAAGTAGTTTGTAGTTGCCAATTTAAAGGATATTTTCGTGTATATTTACCGGTTTTCCTTTAACCATTTTGTAACATTTGAAGACACATTGTCGGAACAAGTCGACAATATCACAAGATCAGGAGTTGGTAAAGCTATGAAATTTGAAATTTGTTAAGTTTAGTTGAAAATTTACAATGCCTCATTTGGCCATTAGAAAACAATTTACGAAATAAAAAATCCAAAAATTTAAAACCTTGAAAATGTAAGTTTTTAAGTTTATTACTTACCATCAACTGAGTAAACAATTGTGTTTCCAGTTGCCTTAAAAAGCAAAACTTCAGTGCTATTTTTTTCAATACTTGGGTCTTCTTGCAAATAAAGAAGAACCTTGAGGCCATGCGATGCCAATTGACGTCCAGTCGCAGCACCAATTTCGCTAACTCTACAAAAACCAGATGTTAGAAAATAATTTCAGAAAGCAAACTTGAACTTTTTCGAGTATAAAATCTTACTAAAAATGCTTACAAAATATTTCAAAATCATCAAACTCTTACCTAAAATTCTTTGATTTATCGCAAATAATTGCAATCGTTGGCCATTGATGGCAATTGTTTGGCGTCAGCCTTCTTGCTCCGCCAAGTAAAAGAATCGCCAAATCAGTTGTGCCCCTTGCCAATATATCATTTTGGCGTTGAACTGACAAACCACAAGCTTCAGCAGTTTGCTCGATCTTCAAGCGGACAAAGCTTGGTATAGTTGGAACAATAAGACCTTCATCTGTGAAAAAATAAAAACATTACACACCTGGACACTCCAAAACTATGGACAAATTCTTTATACCTGTAACAAAGTCCGTAGAGTTGTCGAACATAGTTTCAATCTGGCGCAGCTGTAAAGGTGCTCCCTCCAAAATGTTCTCGTCGTGGCGATATTTCTTTTGCTGCATTGAAACAGCCTGCCGAACTAAGTCTGGCTTCTGTTCGGCCTCAATAACGTCCCATAAAGCCTGCTTATCAAACAAAGCCAGATTTCCCTCAAAATCGAAATCTTCATTCATAATGGGATCATCGACTGACGTTCCAAATGTCTGATTCTGCTTGAGACTTCCCTCGCGGCGGCATTTCTTTCGTTGTTTGTTCAAATTAACACGATTAAGTTTCCCACCATTTGCATTCCCAACTGGAGCAGTAGCAGCACCATTTCCATTAAGAGAACTGCTAGGATTATTATTCACCGACGCTGATCGATTGGCATTAACTATATCTATGGGTTTACTCATACTTCCAAAAATCTCTGGGGTGGTTGTTGCAGCAAATGAAGCTCCCATGCGAACTTCTACTTTCGGTGGTATCAAATTGCCAAAAAATTGAGCTACGCTGTTAG
Source organism: Epistrophella euchroma (assembly GCA_947049315.1). Taxonomy (NCBI): domain Eukaryota; kingdom Metazoa; phylum Arthropoda; class Insecta; order Diptera; family Syrphidae; genus Epistrophella; species Epistrophella euchroma. Next base: position 36,595,555 of record OX346247.1, on the reverse strand, counting down.
TTGTTGGAGGAGTTCTGGTATTGGTAGATCCATTGGTTACTGACGATGTGGAAGCAGCGGCTGCTAGGGATGTGATGCCATTAATATTGCTTGAACTGACGGTGGGAGCTTTTGGAAACCTATCTGACGTTGGCGTTCTATAAAAGATATCAAAACGAAATATGATTAGGTAAAAGAAGGGATAAAAACGAAACAACACGCTAATTAAAAATGAATTTTGATTTAGTTTTTTCACTATCTATTAAGCAAAAAAGGTTGAAATTTTTTCAATGGTTTAAAAACCACAGTTAGGCCCCCTTTTTTAAAGTGATAATACTTCTACAAAATCCAAAAATGTTGTTTTTATTGATTGAAAAAAGGACATGTTAGGCTTCCGAGACGCTTGTAAAGAAGTACTTTAAGCGGGGTGATATCCTTGAAATGAAACAAAAAGCTAGAGCGTGTAGACCGCTTTAAGATAAAAGTCGTATAAACGTTGGAGGTGCAATTTTCTTTAAAAAAAAATTTAAATAAAAATAAAATACAAAAAACAACTGGAATATCTTCAATTTTGAAATCCAATCTTTTTTTTTTTAATCATGGTAGGTATTTAATGAAGTTAGTCAAAGTCGAGATTTTTGAAAAAAGATTTTTAACTGAATTGTTTTTTAAATGGAAATAGGTAGGTACTAATTTTTCTTTGTTTTCAACTGAACTAGATGGTTTTATGTATGTAGGTAGTACCCTTAATAAAGTTTTTGAGAAAAAAAAAATAAAAACGCGTTTTTCGTAGGTATTAAGAGTAAAAACTTTTACACTTCTGTTTCAACAGTCCAGAATACCTTCACTGAACAAAGCTATATATATCGATTTGCTAAAACTTGGTTACGGCTATTATATGTAATAGGTATAGGTATTATTTATAATTATTTAATGACGATTTATGCATGTTAAGTAATAAAACAAATATTCGAAACCTGGCTTAATGTAAAAGAGCAATAATTGAATACCTACCTATTGCATCCAAAAATTATTTATAAATTTTAATCAACAATAATTTGAATTTCCAAATAAACTTACTTTCTATGTCCATTGGCAATCTTCATATTCGAGATTTTATTGGTCAGAGCCGAATGGCTCTCTCTTAAACTGCCAACACCATTCATAGGGCCATTGTTACCTTCTAAAGCAGCTGATGTGGGGGCGCTGGCAAAATTGGGCTGCTTTACTGGCGTTGGCTTATTGATCACAGTTGGTGTTACAGTACTTTGGCCGTTGAATGACGGTATCAACTTGATATCAAGGATATCTTGTGCCCTGTATATTCAGATTGTTTGAATAGATTAATAAACAAAATTACAAAATGTCAATACCTTTACCTTAGAGTAATTTCGGCATCTTGCTTTCGCAACGGGACTCCATTGCGGAAAGCTCGAATAATGGTTATGTGTTCGACACTGATGTCTTTGATCATGCCTTGGAAGACGCCCAGTTTGTCGTCGCATTTTATTGAAACAGCACGTCCAATCCAATCCTCATCCATAATAAACAATAATTCTAGAAGAATTGAACTTAAAGAAACTCCAGAGATTTAGGAGCTACAGGTCAGACCAACCAGGATGGATATGCCAAATTTTATAAAAATTTTGCTCTAAAACGCAATAAGAGGGGAAAGGCGACTACGACAGTACGACGACGACAGTCGACAAATTTTTCTTTTTTCACCACACCACGCACAAATCACACTTTGGTAGCAGAGAATGATGGATAGTTTTTTTTCTCGGAGAAAACCTTGTGGGTTGCGGAAAAATTATTGTTTATTTGATATTAAACAAAGGCTTTCGGTATGAATGTATATTTGATGCCTTTTTAAGGGCTAAATGCAATTTATTTGCACGATAACTTTGGTTAAATAATTTTCACTTTCTCATCCGAACACAACACTTTTGACACAGTTCCAAACTCTCTGTATAGTGATGAGCAAGTTGAAACTTGAAAGGTAGTGTAGAAAAACGTATTGGAAAGTAGTGTACGTACTGTATGGAGATATTTTAAATCTATTACGTTTAGGCTGGACACCTACCACACGTGCCTCAATATTATGCGCTGCATTTTGTAGCCTTGATTTGCTTTGAATTTTTTCACAGCTAACCACAAAATGTTAACAATTCGAATACCTTTTGTAACATTCATATTTGTTATCGAGTTAAATTATAAAAACATTTAAAATTTAGAGCAATACTCTAATATTCACGGCTAGTATACAAATCTTTTGAATTAAAAAATACTATTGTGGTGACAAAAAAATATCTGTGGTGTAAAGGCTCTTCCAAACCAACGCGATTATTCGCCGTGACAAACAAAAACAGTAACAAAAACGTGTTGTTTTGTTTGACAACCACGTGTTGTCGCGCCGAATAATCGCTTTGGTTTGGGAGAGCCTTAACTACATAAGCCAAAAAAGTGAAAAAACACAAAAGTGAAAATTTTCAAACTAATTTTGGGATAGTATTTCTCACAGGAAAACTTACAAAAATGATGCAGAAAGCTTAAATTTTGGTTTAAAAAAAATTCTGTATATTCTTTTTCACAAAAAAAACTGTGCTAGCGGGAAAAAAAATAATTTTACTTTTGTAATTTTGCAAAAAGTGGCCAATGTAGTTAAGGCCTTAACTGGGGAAGAAAGAACACGGTAGTCAAATTTTATTTCTTAATTTTTACAAAGACCACCGGACCGCGCTCAGTTTGACCAGGCTATTAAATTTTGAAAGGCGAAATTTTCTTCGTTTGCTCCCAATGTTTCGCCTTGGTTTGGCAGAGCCTTTAAATGGAGCCACTTGCAATCTACTACATTTAAAAAAAAATCTACTCTTCAAAACTGACAATTCTGTCAAAAAATTGACGTTTTGGCATATTTCTGGTTAAAAGTAAACTGAACGTTTTGGAATCGTACAATTGGTCTGATTTTTCACTAAAAAATTGATAGTATTTCATTCAAAATTTAATAAAAAAATACGCTTAATTAATTGCAAAATCCACAATGTCTGACGATGAAGATATATCATATGTTAAACGGTCAAAAACTATACATTATGGGTCATTGGAGGAAACCGAACGTACCCGGCAAGCTGCTTTAGAAGATATCGAATCCGACGAGGATGCTTACGAATCAGCAAACACTGCTGTGATTGTGCCTGCTGAACAAAAGAAACCACAACCTCCAACTGCCCCACCTTCAGCCAAAATAGACGATGATTACTATGACATAGAAGCAGAAGTTTCCAAAGATAAATTGGCTCTATTGGAAGAATTCGAACGTAAGCGTCGAGCGCGCCAAATTAATGTAAGTACCGATGACGCCGAAATCAAAAAGAATCTGCGGCAGTTAAATGAACCTATTTGTTATTTCGGCGAAGGACCTGCGGAGCGCAGACGTCGATTGAAGGACTTGCTTGCCAGTTTAGGCGAGAATGCCATCAAACAGAAGCAAACCGAAGAAGAGGAACGTAAGCAGCTGCAAAAGGAACAAGAAACAACATGGTACCATGAGGGACCTGAGTCTCTTAGGATAGCCCGTTTCTGGATCGCAGATTACTCCCTGCCGCGTGCCAAACAGCGCCTGGAGAAAGCAAAGAGTATACTGGAACTACCGAGTGCGACGAGAGCAGGAAGAATGGTGGAACTCCAAAAGCGACTACAGTCACTGGCTCCACTTTGCAGCCAAGTTGGCGACACTCGGCCAGTGAGTGGCTGTGCATTTAGCGAAGACTCAACAATGATGTTGACTTCCAGTTGGTCAGGTTTGTGCAAACTCTGGACCGTCCCAGACTGTGATCTGAAACAGACCCTTCGTGGGCATGCCAGCTACGTAGGGGGTGTCGCCTTTCGATCTAAAGTCAGTGTGGACGATACTAATGTCGTCTCGATGGCTTCGTGTGGACATGATGGCGCCGTGAAACTTTGGTGCTTTGGAAGCGAGGAGTCCATCGCTGACATCACTGGTCATATGCCTCACAGAGTCTCGAAATTATCATTTCATCCATCTGGGAGATTTCTTGCAACAGCATGCTACGACTCCTCGTGGCGACTGTGGGACTTGGAGCAAAGAACGGAAGTTCTGCATCAAGAAGGTCATGCTAAGGCTGTGCACTGTCTGGCATTTCAAACTGACGGCAGCGTAATTGTCACCGGCGGCCTCGATGCATTTGGTCGTGTATGGGATTTGCGAACCGGTCGATGCATCATGTTTCTGGAAGGCCATCTAGGCTCGATATTTGGGGTGGACTTCTCATCGAATGGCTATCATATTGCTACCGGTAGTCAAGATAATTCATGCAAAATTTGGGATCTACGACGAAGACAGCCTGTATACACGATTCCCGCCCATACAAATCTCATATCGGATGTTAAATACGAACCGGACGGCGGGAACTTTTTGGTCACAAGCAGTTATGATTGTACAACAAAGATTTGGTCAAATAAAACATGGCAACCGCTGAAGACACTCCTGGGACACGATGGTAAAGTAGTGAGCGTGGACATCACAGGAAACTCTCAATACATTGCAACGACGTCCTTCGATAGGACTTTCAAGCTATGGACCCCAGAAGGCTGACATTGGAAGATATTCTTAACTTTTTTACTACAATTTATATGTTATAAATCGATTTTTTTAATTTGAAAATGTTGTTAAACGTTGGATGATATGCAAAGTAAAGACCTCTGATTAGAAAAAATAAATAAAGATATAAAATGTACCTTCAAAAGGATTGTATTGTTTTATTCTTTGTATTTTTTGCATAATCTTGTGGTTGCGGAATCAATCTGTTTAAATCGTTTTCTAATAGATTTTCAAAATCTTAAGTTGTATAGTTGATGAGTGTGCCCACACTGCCGAGATGCGTATCACACGGATTCGCACCAAATGTTTTGCGTCGGTTTGGGAGAGCCTTTATCTGAAGAATAACTACTAGCTGAGGTAGTAAATTGGCTTTTAAATATTTAAAGGATTTTTATGAAATCGGGCACAAGAAACAAAAAAAAAGAGGATTTTAAATGATAAACCGCATCGCCAATTAAAATTAACCTAAATAGAACCAAATTATGATGATATCTCTGCAAACACATTTTCATCCTTATCAATTATAATGAATGTTGGAAATAACTTTGATTTGGATATTTTTTATTAGCCTCCTTGATGCTACTTTTGCTATTCGTAAAAAATATTTTGTTGGATTCCAACGCCATCACCACCAAGAAACAATGGGCCATATAGGGAATCTCCAGGGGAATTTTTTTTCCCACGGAATATTTTAGTCCCACGAAAATTTGTTTGCTGTCGTGAATCTCCCCGGAATAAATTTCCAATGGAATTACATTTGAATTCCCCCTGGAAAATGTATTCCCAATAAGAATAAATTCCGAGGGAAACTTGTGGACATCCTTCACGTTCCCAATGTTTGAACGAGGGAAATATTCCCAGGAAAATTTTTCTTCGCGATAACCCCCTAATAATTTTGGATTATTTTATTGTATTCTACAAAAAAAAAACTGTTTCTAGAGCAATTTTATCTTGATTTTATTAAATTATTGTTATTTTTTTTTTATTTCTCTAACATAAACATTTAGGCTTGGCGAGATTTGTTTGCATTGCAAATCTCTTAAATACTCCTAATTTCTTTTTTTTTGTTTCATATTAAAAAACATTACTTTTTCTTTATTCATGTTATAAACAAATCATAAATCTAGTATAGCATTTCTCATATGGTTTTAAATACACATAGAAAATATATTTTCATAATTTTTACTCAAATTAATTTTTGTCAGCTTAAGACTTATCCATTAGGTACTTTCACATTTATTAGTTAACCTTACGCTTTAATTTATGTAGATATACAAGTGATAAAACATACATAATGTAGGTACAAATTATATTATTAATAAAAACGTTTTTCTTTTCTTTCACAGATGGAAAGGTTTACAATTCTATGGAACCAAATTAAGGAAAACTGCTACATATTTGTTTATGAAACAAAAAAAAAACATGTAAAACTAAATAATTTTATAGTAAACTATATATAAACAAAAATCTATAATATTTAACTAAAAATTAACTACCACAGACAGGTTGCAATATTCTCTAAAAAAAAAAAAAAATAAAAACAAATCTACAAAAGTTTCACACACTAAAATGTATGGATAAATGTGACTTATATATAAACTATTTTCTTTCATATAAATGTGATTTGTTTCGTAGTGAATTTAATATAATATTTTGAGATTATTTATATTTTTTTTACATTTAACAAATATATCAACTATATTATATATGTATATGTATATGTTTTTTTTTATAAACTAAATTTATGTATATACTTAATACATAATTTAAAAAAAAACAAATTGGGCAATGTTGTTTAATTTAAAAGTTGTTCTTTTCTCTCTTTAGATGTAAAGTTTTTATTTAACAATGGCTTGAGGTCAATTTCTGGTTTCGTATAAAAAAATTGTAGTTTTTTTTGAAGAAAAATGCCCTTAGACCGTTGTGTCTGGAGCTGTTATTGGTTTAACAGTTTCAGGATCGGTTTTCGCTTCTTCTTCTTCAGGAGTGATGTCGATGCGATGTGCTTTAGACCAAACAACTAAATCCATGAGGAATGCTAGAAACATTATGCCAGCAGTAATACCTAGAAGAATTGAAAAAGTTGTTAAAAGAGATAAAAAAAAAAATCATAAAGTTTGGTATATAAGTTCTTAGTGAGTCCAATGCAAGTATTAGATAACTCCACTTCAGAGTTTTTGTGGATAAAATTAAAAATTTCTTCGAAAATTGGGAATGTGAAGTTTATCGGCATGGGGAATAAGTTTTCCAGGAGAATTCGGCTGTTATTTCATGGTATCTTAGTTCGAGGGAAATTTATTCCTACATAGGAGCATTCACGATAGCAGAAACATTTTGAGGGAATAAAATAGGTAGGTACCCATAGGGAAACAATTTTGAGGGAATAAAATACTCATCATTATATATGTAAATACGTGAACAAGAATTATTTCCAACCCTTTTTAACTAACTTAATGGTAACCTATTTTATTAAATTTTTTTTTGTTTGAAAGTTATCGACGATCGCTCCACTCCAATTTAGTTTTTATTATGTTTATAAGTATACGTTTAGGCAGGTTAATAAATTAAATTAAATCAGGTGATTTAAAAAATAAATTTGGTGAAACAAACGGCTCATGAAGAACCAGGGCCTAGCGACTTTCAGTTCTCAACCATTCCATTCCAGGAATGGAGGGGACCTACAGTTTATTGCAGAATCCGAACGACTAAGGTGAGCGGCACTTTTCTATGACAAGAGATACTCTTGGAAGATTTGTCATTTCCTCGCAAGAGGTAGTAGCTCCGAAAAAAACTTAAGGTGGAAGCAGCTGGTATTGAACCCCAGACCTCTGGCATGACAGTCCAACGCACTAACCATTACGCCATGGGCTACTACTTACCAATCCCAGTTACATGCTTAAAATAATAGATAAATAATGTACACAAAGAAAGCTTTTTGTATATGTTCATGCATTGGGCGCCATTTCGAACAAATATTAAAAAAAAAAAAAAAAAAATTGAAAACTCACCCAAAAAATTTTGTCTAAATGCTTCTACATTGTACAATGAGCAAGCTCCATGCTTGCCACAAACAGTTTTCCACACCAGACAAGCAGAATCAACAACTGCACCATATATAATTGGACATGGAACATTTCCAAAAAGTCCAATAGCCGATTGAATAACACCCATTGCCATTGCTTTGTCTAAAAATAAATAAATCGAATAAATTTGAATTTAAACTAAATTTCCATATAATATAAATTACCCTTCGGATGCGTGCACCTCATTATTAACAACATACTACCAACTTCTGAGGTCGAATGCATGAACACACAACCAGCAAATATTAAAATGAATGCAACAAAATTTTTACAACTACTGTCACAATATCCACTAGTCGCTTCGTAGGCCTTCTCTTCAATTGGCACATCAGGAATGCAATCGCAATTCGAGTAGACCGTCTTATTGTCAATCATCTCAAAGGACTTACAGCCAGCGTGACACGATGAAAAATATGTCTTCCCATCGTTTCCACAAATTGGTGAAAATTTCTCCATATCACACGTGCAGTTAAGATTACATGTCGGCTCAAAAATCGAGGTACTTCGTAGAGCCAATAATATTTAGTAAATAAAGAAATAAAAGACAAATATAAACTCGTTGTTCAAAAATAAAAAAAAAAAAAAACCTCACGTTTGACTTGAGTCGTTTTTGAGTCCAGCAAAATCATTCATATTACATCCAACAAACATCAGGACAACCATTCCACAGGCGTATATGAATGCACTGAGTGCAATCCATGCTGCCACTGCTCTGGCAGTCGGTTTCAATTTGAGGATCACAATGCCCGAAATGAAAATTCCAATTCCCATCACTAGAATACCACCAAAGGCGGCTATAAGATTCGCATCAGATGCCAGCAAACGAAATTGTGTTTCGAGGTACTTTGGTAGAAACGTAGTGAGGCCAGCAATTGGCAGTAAGTGAAAGACACTAGACGCTGTTCGAAACATTAATATGTCGTTGCTCAGCTGTCTGCGTACTGTTTTTGGAAAATCTGTCGAAATAAAAGAGATAAAGCTATAGGCTCTCAAAAAAAAAAAAAAATCTTCTTATTTTTTACCTCTTAACCTTGGTTTTTCTTCCGGTTCAGAAATTGATGATTTTTTATAAGCTCCATCTGGCATACGACGTCCTCGCAATTGTTTGGGAAAACTGAACATCGCAATAGACGCCAACATCATCAGGCTTCCAATTATGACCGGACCTGGAAAATTATTAACAGTATTGGGTCTTAGTAATAAGGAACATGAAATAAGAATAATGTAGAACTTACCTAGCCACCAAGCACCAATCCACCTTGGGTCAGTTGCATCAAAACCTGGCGTTGTGAAATTCACATACCACCGCGTGCAAAACGATCCAACTATGAATCCAGCTGTTGGCCCGAGAATTCGAACTCCTATTGTAATTGCTGGACAACAAAAGAGAAAAAGAAGACTTTCAAAATAGAAGACACCAAAAATAATTTTAAATTTTATGCACTCTTACCCATATAAATCGGTGACTGTCGACTGGCAACATTATCGTCAATATAAGGAATTCCCAGAGTCGCTACTGCTGTCTGTCCAATACCTGAACTCAGTAAACTGACAAAGAAAATGCAAAGCACAATAACTGTGATTTTTGAGTGTGATGCTTGTTCCAGCTTCATATCTTCTTCGCAATCTGAATTCGAGTTGTGCGTGCCATTGGCCGATAACAGACACAAATTCAAACTGTTATCCGAGCTCACAGAGCTCAAAGTATATCCCAATTCACTGGAACTGGAATTCAACGAATGATTGTCACCCAAATATGATGGGCCAACATGTCCTCCATTCATAAAAGTAGTTGAATGCATAAGCTGTTTGCCGAAAAAGTAGTGCGGCAATGCACAAGAGAATGAAGCTATCGCAAAGACCACCATTCCACAGGCAATCCATCGAGGGCGATGTCCACGGCCGGCAAAGTACGTCAGCAACATCGCAGTGCTAATTTGACCCATTTCACTGGCACTCAACAACAGCCCCGTCGTCCTTGACTTTATTTGGAACAACTTCTCAATTGTTGTTATCACACTGACGAAATACGTCATGTACATCCCCTGGAGCACCCACGCCAGAAGGAAGATCACCATGAAGACGTGTGTTGAAGCGAAATTTCGAGCCCATCGCGGTTTGAAGCCAAACAATCCACAACCAGATTCCACTTCAGGCAAGCCGGCTCCATCATCATCACTGAGTTCATCGGAACGCGTCGGTATAATCTGCTGCCTGTATAGGCCACCTGTCAATGGATCCCGTTCGTCATACTTATCCGAGAGTCCCAGCCCATTCTTGCAATTCATCATGGAGCCGTTATTATTGCCCTTTGCTATGTGCAGGCCATTTTTAAGATTATTTATTTCCTCCGAGTCCTTCCACTCGTTATTATTGCTCGGACTATACAGCTCTGTAGTCGGGTCTGGCGGTGTGGATTCTGTTTGCAGCAGTGGTGCCCATAAGTGCCCTGAATCTCTTCGAGCATTTCCATTACCATTCAAAACGTTATTCGTTCCATTTGTGTTGCCATTATTGTAGCCATTTGTACCGCTGCCATTTTTTGCTCCATTTAGTTCATTCTGATGTAATTTGCCATTGCGTTGATTGTGATGCTGATCGGAGGCTTCATTGTTCTGACCCGAATTGGGATGCATGTTAAGCCACTTTTTCTTTTTGGTATTTTTCAAATCGATTTCTAATATTGACGGTGTATTTGGTCCCTCATTATTACCAGGGCTCATAGCAAAATGACTTCTTTAGTGTCTATAGACGTGACGTGGCAATGAGTATTTGGCAGTGTAGATTATATCTGAAAGAAAATAGGAAAAAAACCGTTTATTTTAATTTAATTGTTTTTGTGGATTTTGTGAATAAATAGCTTGACAAACTTTAACAACTCTTCTGAATTGCAGCAACACTTTCACTATACCTAATCGGTTTTAATTTAAAAAGTGAAATGAGTTGGTATGATAAAGACTGCGACGATGCGGAGTCACCTCTTCGTCTTATCGTACTTTTAGCTCAAGGTCCTTTAAAATGCAAAAAAAAAAAAAAAATAAGTGGAATTTTATTTGTATATAATGTATGTACATCTCACAATGGTAAACGAAAGTCTGGGGTATTTTTTGTTATCAGTTAGTATGGCCAAAATAAAATGAGTTACTGCGAAATTGTGAAAAAAAATAATCTATAAAGACTCTTCTTTAAGGCAGTTTGCAATCAATTTTTCTGAAGTAAAAAAGTACCCTATGCAAAAAAAAAAAAATATGTATGATGCCACCTACCAACCTACAGGTACTTCGAACTTGTTTTTTAAGTAAACAGATAATGTCAATGCGGCTATTTGTTGTATAAACAAAATTTGAAATGTGAAAATCTGGTAGCAGATACATATTATAATTTCTGACTTAAAATAAAACAAAAAAAATAATTCCTGCAAACCTTTTAATGGCATGGCAACCATCTAATTTTTTAACCCCCCTATTAATAAATGACAAACAATGGCAAGATAAAGACTTATACATCTTTGAACTTGTACTAATAAATATGTAATGGTCTATGATAGCGAACGGATAATTTAACTCGCCAAATTTACCACCATGTGATTCACTGTTTCCATCCCCTAGTACACAGTGGGCGCGTTCGGGCGGCAATTCGATAGCCTATGTGAAATAGGTTAGTATCTGATATGTTTTCGAACGAAAAAGCAGAATAGGTCAAAACAGCTGACAAAAGTAAAATTAAAGTTAAATTTTTTACAAGAAAATTTTGTTAATTTCATTCCAAATTACACTGAAATGCATTATAAGGCATTTTTATAATATTTGATTCCTTTACAAACAGGGAAAAACTAACAAAAAACAACAAACGACGCGACACCAGCAAACCAAAAGTCAACTGCAAACACAATCAGCCGTTCCTCAAATTGCCCATCGAAAATTTTCCGTTAGATTGAGATTTGTTTCTGACAACAGCTGTTTGGTTCATCAGCTGAATTTTCCTATGGGATTACAACAACACAAAACTATCCGGATAGCTTTGGATTGCCGCCCGAACGCGACCAGTGACTCAGTTGAGATACTTTAAAAAACTCAAAATATACTAATAACCTAAATATCAAGTGATTTTTAACCGCTACATGTTTTAACCAATATAAGTTTATGAAAGCTACTATATCAAATCAAAAACTGCGTTGCACTGTTGAACAATTTACCGTAAACAAAGGCGTAAAAGCTTAATTCAAACTTATGATTAAATAAGACACTTTACTTCGGTGTGCGTGCAAGAGTGTAGGTATAGATATAATTAACTATTTGCATAAGTATTTTCAAATGTCTAAAATTTAAAAATATGGTCCTGTTAAAAAAAAAACCGTTAAGTCTGATGTTTATTCTTTAAACTAAAACCACGCAACGGCAAGAATTAGGTCTGTGAAGACCTGAAGACTTACATATGTATTAATTAGAACTTTTCTCAGGCATTGTGGAGAATAAATCAATTTTTTGCAAGAGACAGACCCGTGCAAAAAAATCTATTTTGTACGTAGCAAAGGCTGAGATGCGATTCCCAGACCTTCAGCGTGGTAGTTCTACACTACAGCCATTAAGGTAAAAATATAAGAAAGAAATAACTCTATTATTTAAAAATAAATAATGTAAAGAAAATATCAAACTTGTCTACGTAGGAGCCCGAGATTTCCATCCATCTACAAAGAACAGTTTATTTTTTCAATGCTACTGCCTCTTTCAATGAAGTGACAAATCCTCTAAGAGTATTTCTTGCCATGAAAAAGTTCATCTCTTCTTAGCCGTTCGGATTCGGAAAAAAAATTGTAGGTCCCTTCCATTCTTAGGCAGGAATTAAAGGGACCTACAACACGCACGCTGGAGTAAGTCACTTGGCCCTGGTTTATTTTTTTTATTTTATTTTTTTTTTTTTCAAACTTTTCCAAATTAGAACATAATTGAGTTCCAACTCATTTCTTCGCCGAGTTCTAACGTGTTAGAACTCCGATTTAAATCTCAGTTTGAGATAGAACTTTGATAAATTTGGACCCTCAAATTCGGGGGTCTAGAGCAAAGATACTGAATTATAAAGATATGAATCCTCTGCTGTCATTCCGGTTTGCCTACAAGCTACATCAATCAGCTGACTCAAAGTATGTGCGTGAAAAACCACGTAAAACGCACACATATAAGCAGCTCCTCAGTTCAACTCCCCGTTAAATTGCTGTTGTAATTCTCATCTATTCATCGACGCGCACCGAAATTACAAAAACAACAATGTAAACAAATGGATTTTGGAGGGTGAAACGAACGAAGGATTCATATCTTTATATTCAGTATTTTTGGTCTAGATACTTAGGCTAAGCACGCACTTGCGATTTCGATCGCGCGACTATTTAGTCGCAAGAAGTAGAACAAGTGAGTTTCAATGTGAGTGACCGCACTTGCGACCGAGAAACTGCGAGTGAAATTTGTTCCATTTTTTGAGCAACGCGATTGTCGCAAATTAAAATGAAACAAATGCAATTACATGTTTGTGACCGCACTTGCGATTGAAATTTCTGCGATATAAAAATCGTAGTCGCGGAAAGAAATAAACATGCACGCACTTGCGATTGTCAGTCGCGCGATTTTTTAGTCGCAAGAAATGAAACACATGGTTTTTAGTGGGAGTGCACGCACATGCGACTGAAAAAGTGCGGTGCTTAAAAAGAATGAAACAGATTCCATTTTTAGAGCGACTTTTCAGTCGCAACGACTTTAAATCGCAAGTGCGTGCCTAGCCTTAGAACTCAGTTTAACAACATTTTTATTTCTTCAAAAAAACTTTTGACTTTAAAAAGAAATGCAATTCAATTCAATTTGGGATGAATTTGGTTTTCGCTGATTTGAGATTTGCTATTTCATTTTTCATATAGGTATACGTTAGGATTTATTAATTTAAATTTTTCAGCTGCAAATTCTTTTAATTCGGATATATCTGATAAAAAATTACACCCTATTATTTCCATGACGAATCAAAAAAAAAAAAAAAAATAAATAAAAATAATTGAATACATCAACTGATAATGCACATGCATGTGTGCAACTTTATTTTTTTTACTCTGACATTTCAAAAAAAAAAAAAAAACACATCACACAGATACTAACTCAGACTATCTTATCTTATAGCCTTATCTGTAGAATATAGGTATGTATTATAATGAATCGTATCGCATCAATAACCTACAAAAGCCGGTATACAAAATAACACCAACAACAGGCTACAATATTCTCTCGTTCTCCAACAACAAAAGTGCAATATTATACGGAGACGATACAAATAAGTAAAATGAGAAAGGTACACATGATCTTTGATAACACTAATTCAAAAATGTTTAGGTACTAAATTTGTAGCCCGGTTGACCTTGAAAATAAATTTTGCACTTGTAGCAGTGTTTTTTTATTTCTTTAAATTTATGTTTGCATTTGATAACACAGAATATAAACGAATAATTTTGCTTTTAATATGTTGCACGCAATAAAATTTAATGATGATAATGATAAGTGCAAAAAAAAAAACTATATTTGAATAGCAAATTGACGTCGTCGTTTAAATTAAGGTGAAATATTTAGTTGGAGATATGTGTAAATAAAAAATATAGTACACTTTATGTGCGCAAGTGTTTTATACTAAAATTTATAATATTTGCCTAATTATAAAAAAAAAAACGAAACCAGTGATGTGAAACTTCTTACCTTTGTATTGAATAAAATTATTATTTTAGCCATCACACCATATTTGAAAATTAAGAAAGAATTAAAGAAGTTATGAGCTATTTTTCATTAATTTCCAAACAACAAATTCAAACGATCAAGCATATTTAAAAAGTGCATTAAGTAAAAAAAATGTTTCATATACTTACATATATTGCACTCTGTGAACCCCTCACTAATCTTTTTCAACTCTCGCTCTCACAGTCAATTTTTCCCTCTCTTTGGAAAGAATCCTTTATTTTTCCAATTTTCAAAAAGGGTTGTAAGAATGAAATCTCAAACTATCGACCGATTGCTAAACTCTCCGTTATCCCCAAGCTCTTTGAATCTATAGTGTATGATTCCCTTTATTTCCATTGCAAATCAATTCTTTCTCCACTTCAACACGGATTTTTAAAGGGAAGATCCACTACGACTAACCTTACCCAGTTTGTCTCCATGACAATCTTGGCAATGGAAAAAGGCTACGATGTTGATGTTATTACTACTGATTTCAGCAAGGCGTTCGACAAAATCAGTCACCAAATTATCTACTTCTTCCCTCGGGTTTGTCTAAAGAATTTTCCAACCCCCATATTACCAAATCTCTATACACCACATACGTCAGGCCTATCCTTGAATATGCTAGTCAAGTTTGGTCTCCCTTCCAAATCACTCAATCTCTTAGAATTGAGGCTGTTCAGAGGAAATTTCTCAGGTTCGCTTTGCGAAGTCTACCTTGGTCTGATCCCTTTATTTTACCCCCTTATGAAGACCTTTTGCAACTAATTAGCATGTACACCCTTTCTCAACGTCGCCGTATAGCTGACATAATATTCGTCCATCAGTTTATCATTGGAGCCATAGACTCTCCGACGTTGCTTGAATGGATTAAAATTAATACTAATCCACGTAGCCTAAGAGCTGTCCCCTTCTTCCACCTCCCCATTCACCGCACCAACTACGGCCATTTTAATCCAATGAGCAGAATGCTTCAATTAGCCAATTCAGCACAAGATATTTTCGATTTCTCCCTTAGTTCCCCTTCCCTTAGAAGAATTCTATACACCTCTCCCTAACCTCATTCTACTTTATTAATTTGGATAATTTAAGTTTGTATATTATAATTATTATAATTAGTATTACGCTTGCAATAAGCTAAATAAATAAATAAAAATGTGCTTTGATTGGTTAAGTTAAAAGTGATATACAAATATTGAAAATCGGTTGAAAAATAGAAATAGAATCGTCAATTTTGTCCAAAACTTCAATTTATATGTTTCCAAATATTTGGCAATCGCTGATTTTTTCGGGACTAAGAAGGCGATTGATAAGGCGTTAAGAATTAACAAAAGGAATCCCCGTCATAACGTCCAGAAAAATATATGAACAATTTGTTTTTGTACAATTTTTGACACGAATGGCATACTCCTTGGACCTTATGACATTTTTTATTTTGAGTATTATGAGATGACGTTTTAATTAAAAATCGGCGGTGGCGTTTGGTTTTATCATCCAAAGTATAAACATACATAGCTTTGTTCAATGCAGAAAAACTAGATCAGAACAGAGCAAGTGTCAGAACAGAAAAGTTTTTTTTTTATGGGTTGACCATTGCCTTAGCTTTAGCTGTGAAATTTCAAATTCAAATACACTTTTTAATTACAATTTATTTATTTATTTGCAATAGTCCAATCACAATATAGGTTTCCACCTGGAAAAAAATCCAACAGTTTTGAAACTTGGCACACTTATTAAAAGAGGCCTAAAGATGAAGTTTACAAAAGTTCCCATGAATCTGAGGCGAGCTCTAGCGGCAGGAAAGTGTAAAATGTCATCTTTTTCGGTTTTTCGTGTTTATCTTAGAAACTGTTTGTCCTTTCAAAAACTAATCTGAGACAAAAAAATAGGTTAGAAAATTCTAGGACCAAATTTTTCATATCTGTAATATTTATAAAGTTATTTGGCGCCTGTTGGTTTAGTGAACAGTTTTTGAAAAATAAATTTTCAAACTCAAAATTAAAAAAAAAAAAATTGTGTTTAAACTGATTTTGTTCAAAATTTTACGTAATTAAGTTTTATTTTGGTGTTTAATATTCAATGCTTCTATAAATTTTTAGTCAAATAGGTACTATAAAAACGAAAATTGTCAAAATCTTCTAGTTTTTGAGAAAATAACAACAGTAAGTTTTCCTTAAATTCGACTTCAATCTCTTATTCTGGCGCTCCAAAGATCTTATTTCCACTAAAACAACTTTATTTACAAACAATCAAAAAGAAAAAATTTGGGCACTACAAAAAGGTATAGCACGACATTGTTAGATACCGTTGTTTTTTTTAATATTTGTTTTCTGTTTTGAGTCAATTTTTAAAAAATAGCCCCTCCTGGGTAAACAGGGGGAATAGACCCCCTCCCATCCGATTTTTTTTTTGTCTCAACCCAACTTAAATTCTAAGCTCTAGTTTTTTGTCACACCTTAAGCGAATCACCCTGTATATAAAAACATAAAGGATTGTGCACTGATTAAAAATACTTAGGTCACAGACGCTCACCCCCACCCCCGGCTGAAAAAAAGGTTAAATTTTGTATAATAACACCTTTACCTAAACATACATGTAAGTATGTATATGAATTTTTGTTATACATCTACTCCCAAAATTTGTATATAAAATGTAGCTGTTTTTAAGAAATTTAAAAAATACCAATTTTAGGCGCCAAATAATTTTATAAATATGACAGATATGAAAAATTTTGCCATAATCAATTTTATAAAGAATTTCATAAGATAAGTTAAACATGAAATAACGAAAAAGACAACATGTGACACTTTCCTGCCGCTAGAGCTCGCCTCGGATTCACGGGGACTTTTATACACTTCATCATCAGGCCTCTTTTAATACGTGCGCCAAGTTTCAAAACTGTTGGATTTATTTCCAGGTAACTGTTGGATTTATTTCACTGTAATATCGTCCAAAATATTTCTTGTTTTTGAATTTGGGCGTTATAACATAAATTTTGCGTTATAAGATTAATTTGGGCCTAAAAACGAAAGTGTCAGCGAACGGTTAGTTAAAAGGTTAAAGACTTATTAAATGAAAATATTAGATTTGGGCGTTACAGTATTGAAAGTAATTTTGGGTCATATGACATTTTGTTTGGACTTTGCGACGCTTTCTTCGTGATATTCTGGGCGGATTGTCAGTTCGTCGGCGTTTTTACGTTTTATTACCTACTTTTGGGTCTAATGATTATTTGATTTGGGTCTAATGACGGCTTTGGGCGGTAAGACCTAACTGAAATGAAGTTCTTTTAGTTCTGCTGAGAATGTTTTTTTTTTGAAGATCATCATGGGCATTTATACAGAATTCCACAAATCGTCAGGAAGTATATCTTTTAGATAAAATTTTGTCTGTTAATGCTTTTGAAATTAATTTTATGGCAATACAATAAATCCATAGACATGATCAAATCTTAATAAAAAAAAAAAACTCATCGGAATCTAACCTAAACCAAACCTTTATGATTTTAAATGAATCAAATGCTCCAAAGCAGATTTTTTATGTCCATAAGTAAATATCACCTTTGGCGGTGAAAGTGACAGAATTTAAGAAAAAAAAAATTGTTCTTTATCATGATTTAAGAACCCAAGAAAAAAAACTGATTGAATATTCAATTTGCAAATATTTTAGTTCCTCTTTCAAAATTATATAGATTCTAATTTAATTAATTGACGCAAAAAAAAAAATTGCCGCGAAAAGACGAAATATAACTCGTGCTGATTCCATTAACTCATTTTGTCACGCCATCCATCGCAACCGCCACCGCCACCGCCAACCGGCCGCCGCCCGCCGCCGCTCGCATGCGGTTGCGGAGTCAGAGTTAAATTAAGCACAACCCGCCAATTTTTTGTTTTTTTATTATTTTTTTTTTTTTGCGGACCTTTGCTTTCCATAATTTATTCCTTTTTTGATGTTCTGTCTTCATTGCGAAATGAAAGACAGTCCGCTCTGAATGGACCATGAAATGACATTGAAAATTATAATAAACCAGCTCTTATATGGGCAATTTATGGTGTTGTCTTTAAAGCTATACATAAATAATCATAATTGCATCTGATTCTATTTGAAGTCTGTCAATGGTTTTGATTAGTTTTTTATTTTTTATTATTATTATATACATACATACATGCTTCGAAATTGAAAAAAAAAATTATCAAAACTATGCAGTGCCTTCAAACTATGCATATACACAGCTGCTTCGTTGATTATTATCTGCGACATTGAACTTAACATTGAACTTGAAACATTTTTCTTTTTTTTTTAAGTACAGCTCATGAAGCAATTTGACAGGCAAGTGGACCTCGAAATATAAATTTGATTTGTTATTTATCATTTGAATATTTTTTGCGCAATTCGTTGTCGGTAGATTAAATATATGTAAAATCAATTGATTGCAGCACACGCGTCAATAGCAAAACAGACTTTTAACATTTTTTAATTAATATGTTATAAGTAAGTTTGGTAAAAAAAAACGGCAATAATAGTGATTTAACTATAAAAAAAGCAACTTAAAATAGATTTATTAAATAAAAATATTGATTAATTAATAAATTTATTTTTCCTTGCAATTTTAGACAATTTTAGTACGTAAAAATCGAGACTTTGTATATATATATAGGGTGTCCTGGTAAGAATGGTTCAAACTTATTATGGTGATAGGCCAGGTCATGACCTCTCAAAATTTAGTAACTTGTTCTTACCGAATCATAACGGTTATCGTTCCTGTTTGCTTGGATTTAAATGGTTATAACTTTCGATCTAAGGCTAGCTTCAGAAAGTTTCAAACATTTTGAGAAACTGGAAGAATAAGGAAATTTTTTAAAGGTACGAATTTTTGTCAGGATGCTCTTTCAAAGACTGAAGTAAAAAATTAATTTTGATCAAACTTTGAGTTTATCTAGTAATTTTAAAAATAAGGGCGTATAAAATCAAAATTATTTTAATGCCCAAAAAAGGTCTTTTTATTGTTTATTTATATTATTTTACTAAATGTATCTATTTGAAAGAATGTCTTATATAATTTTTATAACACTTCTGTTTATACATACAATATAACGCGTTTTTTTTTTAAGTTCAGTTTGTTCAGAGCAGAGCACTGAGTAGACTTTAGGCGTTTTTCTTTTTTTATTTCAAAATTGGTTCAGAGCAGAGCACTGAATAGACCCTGAGCGAACGGAGTAAACTCTGATCAAAGTATGTTCAGAGCACTCCGATTAAATTACAAAACACACCCGAGCACTTAATTGTCATATATGTCAAATTACATTGGAAACTGTATGAAGTTGGCCGCGCTCAGTTTTTTACTCGGTTGTTTTATACCGAGCTAATAGAGCGCGCTCTGAACAAACTCTGAACATGCTCTGAACGAAAAAAGAAACACAAATTTGAACTGTTATACACTCTGAGCTAAAAAGAAACACGATTTTTTGTTTGACAGTTCAGGCTCTACTCTGAGCGAACAGAGAAAACTCTGAGCAGAGTATGTTCAGAGCACTCGGATTTACATAGGGTACACAACTGAGCACTCAATTGTCATATCTGTCAAATTACATGAAAACTGTATGAAATTGGCCGCGCTCAGTTTTTTACTCCGTTTGCTCGGTTATTTTATTCTGAGCTCATGGAGCACGCTCTGAATGAAAAAAGAAACACAAATTCCAAGCTCTGAGCGCTCTGAACTCAAAAAGAAACACAACATTTTTGTTTGACAGTTCGGGCTCAGCATTGAACTGCTTTGAACTATAAAAGAAAAACGCCTATAGTAACTGCTTCTGCAAACCGGACCATCCGCCAGTGAGCATACTTGAAGTAGCAATTTTATTTTCAACTCGTTAAACTAGTTAATGGCGATGAACTGTTATAACCTATAACTGATATAAATAAACATTTCTCTAGTTTCGTCCTTTATAAAAATGCAAAATATGTATAGGCTTTGGAAAATTATATCATCATTAATTAGGAAAAAATTTAACTGATTTTATACTAATGGTAGAAAATTTCATTTCTTTTGCGCACAAAATATATATTTAATTCAAATATGGAATACATAATATACATACCTACATAGGTGGAAGGGGAATGGGCTTTTGATTGAAAGAAGCGATTTAGATTCAAAACTTGATATAATGTATATGATGCCAGTTAAAAGCTTAACCTAAGCTCTAGAGGTCAAAATTTCAAGGTAAAGAATTTTTGTAAAATTTACTAGGTGTCATCATGTAATTAAAATAGCTTAGAGGTTAAGGAAAATTCAATTCGATTTTATTCATTATGTGTATCTTTAAAACCCCCAATTATAGAAAATACAACCTGAAGGACATAGCGGCAGCGATGTCATACAATCAATTACAAACGTTGCGTTAGATGTGTAGGGCTTTTCCAACCACCTCCATGAGGATACCTGGGCTTCGACTCCTAATGCGCTACGCTAAGGTAAATAAAGTAAAATAAAAGTACGAGGGCGTAACAATTGAGGCTTCTTGCAGAAACTCTTGCTATGATGAAAGAAATAAAAGACCAGCAGTAGCTTTAAGTCGGAGAAATTCAGAAATTCTTTTGTTAGAAAAGAGACGAGAGACTGCTGTAAAAGTGTGAAATCAGGATTAACAAGTCTCCTTGGAGCCTGAAGCCTAATGCAATGAAAGTCTAAAGGTTTAAACGGTTCCCAATTATTAGCTTGTGTTAGAGATTAGAAGGAAAAAACTATATGATCTAATATGCCATCTAAAATGCAGCTTATAGCTTTACTTGAAAAGTAAAAGCTGCCAGAAGAGCTTTACATTTTAAAGCTGATGTATTTTCATTCCTTTCAACTTTGACAGTGATAAATGATGCATCTGTAGTAGCCCGTGGCGTAATGTATAGTGCGTTCGACCGTCACGGCAGAGGTCTGGGGTTCGATTCCCAGCCGCTGCTGCCACCTAAAAATGTTTTTCAGGGCCTCTTGCGAGGAATTGACAAATCCTCCAAGAGTATCTACTGTCATAGAAACGTGCCGCTCACCTAATTGTAGGTCCCCTCCATTCCTGCAGCCACACACACAGGAATGGATGAGAGTTGTAAGTCACTACAACTATTTTATTTCACATGATGCATCTATATTGTTGTGTTCAGCCAGTCATAGATAAATAAAAGAGATGCTTTACTCTTCAAGATTAAGTAAAAGAGGGTCTTCATCAACTTGGTATGGGTATGCGCAGCAAAAGCCACAGCCTTAGACCTGCAGTGCTGCTTCAATAATACTTTTTAAAAAATCAAATATTCGATTTCGCTTCGAGGTCTATAATCATGAGGAATTGCTTTTTGATTTGAGACATCGGGAAAAACATTTTTTAGCACATCCTTTTTAATGATTTTTCAAAAAAAAAAAAAAAAAAAAAATTCAAAAGATAAATCAACTTTACAGCAAAAAATGTCCCTAACGCACGCATTAAAAATAAATAGGAAAACAAAATGCCACAAGAATCCACAACAAGAGTTATGCAATAATCTCTAGCCTATAGCGTCTATTCCAGCCTTTGGTCCACGGATGTGACTAAGTCAATAAGGAATGCACTATGAGCTTCTTCTACTTAACTTCCATTTACAATACACAAGAGGAAAGAAAAAATCCCACAAATGTAGTAACACAAGTCTCTAAGTTTACTTAAGTGATTTGTTTAGCCACTATGTGGTCTATGGTATTCAAAGGAAGATATTAGGCTCATTAGAGTTCGTATCCAGAAGTGCCAAAGCAGGTTCACTCATGTTCAACACAAGATCAACAAACTACCAGAAGCATTCAAATACTGATGAAAATGATGCTATGCTATTGCCTGCCTTTTGAACAGATGATGATGATTATGATGAAGGTATCACAAGAATAATCGTGTGAATGAATCATTCCAGTGTCTGTGAGAGATGATTGTGGCTCTAACCAGGAGAATTATCATGCAAAGGAAGCCAATACAGCAGAGCAGAAGCATCACTTTTATATATATACATATGTAAGTATTTCTTTACAAAAAGAAAATCGCGAATGCAACACATTCCTGTTAAAGTTCAATGCGCTACCTGTGGTCAGCGCAGGCTTCAGCGTCATCATCAGCCAGCCAAAAAGTAAAGTATTAAAGCATATAAGAGAGAAGAAAAAGAAGTTGTCTTCATCAAAGCTGGACTTTAGTCAGGCTACTCTGCTTGACCAGATTATCGTCAGGGAGCGTTTGTATTTCTTTTGAATTTTTGTTTGCCAAATTAGTTTTTCGATGGTAATTCATGATGGCTGAATTTGTTCGGCTCTTTTGACATTTATTCTTGTGAGCTGCAGCAGCTCGTTGTGGAACGCTTCATCCATCCACCAAAAATGTAAAAAAAAAAAAGCAACAGAATTATACTGCATCAGGCTCTCTTATTTCGAGCTGTCATCTCAAGAATGAACTAAACAAATTATAACTCAAAGTGAACGAATCAAGATGGCTTAATTCTTTGTCAACTCTCTACTGCTATTGTTAACAAAAAATAATGTCGTCTCTTGAGTCACTGAAAAATAAATTAAGACAGATGAATAGTTTAGTTCTTAGTATAAAAATAAATTATAATAAAGATTTCAACAGATGATAGAATAAATCATTACATTACTGCCTAAAGCCCATTAAATACAGATGGCAGAGTCTGTAGTAGAAGTTTGAGTTTGGCTAACCTGATAAAGCTTATTCGAAATCTTTTAACTTAAAAAGTTAGGTAAGATTTATATAAAAGAAGTCGAAACTACCACTATGTCTTTTAGGCTCACTTTTTCAATGCGAGATTAAAGTTAAAACCGAGGTACTTACAAACCCCCAGTTTCACAGTGAAAGTTTAAACTTGAGTTCAGCTGAACCTGAACTTAAGTTTAAATTCCAAGTTTAACTCCTTGGGTTTCACAGCATAAGCTGAACCTCAGTTCAATTAAACGAACTACATTACCATTCAGCGCAATTCTCTCAATTTTAATTTTTTTTTCAAGAGAAAAGAGAAACACATGAGTTATTACCATGGAAATATTTTTGAGAGAGTTTAAATTTAAACGGCAGAATACATGCGTTTAACTTGTTGAACTCAGTTCAGATTTGAACGTACACTGCAAAATTGAATTAAGTGTTAAACTTAAGTTTAAACTAAAAGCAGAGTTTAAACTTACACTGTGAAACTGGGGGTAAACATATTAAAATACATCATTAAAATTTCCAATGATGAATTTCAATGATAGCTATAACTGGTGCCTTTAATTAAACGGACTATATTACCTAACTACCTTACCATTTTTTCTCAAGCGCATGCGCAGTCAGTGCAATTCTCTCGTTTTTGTATTTCTTTTGAAGAGGAAAGAGAAACACATGAGCGAAGATAATGGGAAACATTTTTCCTGTATAGATGGGAGAGTTTATATTTAAATGGCAGAATTAAATGTTGAACTCAAGTTTAAACCAAAAGCAGAGTTTAAACTTACACTGTGAAACTGGGGGTAAGTCCGTTGAGTTAACTGCAGATTAACTGAGAAGATGTTTGACGTTTTATCTTCCGAATTATTTACGTCGATCCCTATGAATTTTATACTGAAAACTGCTTCTTAAGTTAACTGCATATAAATTTATAGTCCAAAATTAACTAACTCTGGTTCAACTCACAACTGGAAAACTAGGCATTATGGGGCCAATTATACAAAATGTAGTTTAGTACATTTAATTCATCGATCCCTGAACAATCTTTGACGCTCATAGTCAATCCGCTGAAATCGATGAGTTAAAATTACTAAACCAAGGATTAAATATTGAAACACGTTTGAAAAATTGGCCCTTAAGTGCTATGGTTTAGCTAAAAGTTTCAGTATTACATTTGATAAAAATTTTAAACAATTTTCGTAGTAAAAATGCCGTGGAGATTGACGCTTTAAGGCAACGAAATACTTTGTAAGTCACTTATGTCCTGGTTCTTCACGAGCTACTTTATTTTCTTCAAAGTATACCTTATTAGACATAGCAACTAAGGCCGTGTTTGAATTGAGTTAAAATCGCGTCAAAATTTTATCCGAAGATTAATTTTTGACACTATTGAGGTGAATCGGTACGTAGAAATTTCAAAATTTAATCTCGGAAAAAATTTAATCGAAATTTTAAACAAATTCACACATGGCCTAAACTTCTTTAATATAAAACTTTATTTCTTATATTTCACTTTTCCCTCATAAGATGAAGGTATCCCTAATTTTTATATAAAGCTACATTTTACATGCTAAGTCAGGCGCATATGTACCTACAATTTGTATTGTGCATTTTACTTATAGTCTTGTCTAAAAAGAAATATACAAATTGCCTATCTATTCCCATTATTACATCTTGTAGCTAGCAAGTTCGCATTTGATTATTCCGTGCAGCATCATCGTCAGCGCCATCTTGATGTGTATCTCCCTTCGATGCAACTGGCAACTAAGCCAACTACTGTCTACTTATATTCATACGCATACAAATCTTTATGCCACGAAAATCTTCAACGGATCATTGTCGGTCCAGAATTAATCGGCCTGGCTAAGGCTTAATTTGCACTTGTTACTTGTTATTTTTTTTTTTAATATTGCATTTTCAAGGTTAGACCGTCCTCAAAAGAAAACAAAATAGCAGCAGTAAGGGTACATGCAGTGTGCCTTAGGGTGTCGATACTATTCATACATACATATATGTTCATATCCTTGTGGTTTTTCTGAGCACTAAGCGTGGTCGTCACGTCGGCGTCGCCGCGCCGTCAGTCGGTCGTGTATGATCGTGCCATCATACTATATGGCGTGTGTTGTTTAAAATTCTTCGCCGATCTGTCACTTGGTTGTTACACCAAGCTGAATCTTAATTGATATAAAGAACAACAAATTGGCTATTTATAGAATTTAAATCGCTTGATCTGTTTTTTATTTGTTGAAGGACTTTTTCGTGCCATCCCAGAATGATCATGATAGAAGAACGGACTGTACCTATAGTTGACGATGAAGCGGAGGCGCGCGATGAAAGTGTGTTGACGGTAAAAGGGAGTGGATAGAAGTTACAGATGAAATGTTAAATGCATATTTTCCATTTCAATATTCCGTTCTTGATAAATTGTTTTAATTGCAACTTTTAATTCTTTGTTTATTTCTTTTATTTGCAATAAGTTGCATGGTGGAGTGGAGGCTAACGTTGAAGTTCAAGGATGTTCATGCCAAGGGTTGATTATTATCAATTGATGTTTGAAGATATCTCGCTTCTTAAGGGCTAAAAACATATCATTCAACCCATGACAAGTGTTATCCTGTTAAAACTTCAATATAAAATTTATGATATAAATTAAATCAAACATCAGTTCAGGAATTTAAAAAAATATGCACTACTGGATCGCACGAATTTGTTCTTGTAGTTAAAAAAAAATTCCAAAAATTTTACTGCAATCCTGTTTAAACTATACGCGAATAACTCGAAATATCGAAAAAAAGATCAAAGTCCTACTTCCACAATGCAAATTTTTTGCCAAAAACTTAAATGACTTTGGTCATTGCAGGTACGAAGTTTAAACTAAATTGTTAGTAATTTTTGATAAAATTATAGAAAAACATCGATAAATTTGTATGATAAATACCTGTTCCAAAAATTCGAGAGGTTTTTGTGAAACTTCAAATGCAAATTTCAAATTAAAGCCGTTTTCATTCTTCATTATTTTTAAACATGGCTAACACGAATTGGAAGATTTTTATCCTATTCCAAAGTGGTGTTAAAATGCTCTAAAATAGATATTTAGTAAGCAAATACAAATAAAGTAGGTCGAATTTAAGGCTCTCCCAAACCAACGCGATTATTCGCCGTGACGAACGAAAACAATAGCAACAACGTGTTGTTTTGTTTGACAACCACGTGTTGTTATTGTTGTTTTCGTTCGTCGCGCCGAATAATCGCGTTGGTTTGGGAGAGCCTTTAATCACAAATGTACCATCGATATTCCAAAATCAAATAATAAAAATTAAATTCTACGATATTGACGTTTAAAGTGTTCGCATGCATTCAAAGAAGAATTGTCAGCTTGCAACAAACGAACGTTTTCAGAAGTATATTCGGAATGCTTCCGACATGAGCTGTGATACAAGACCACAGTTCACATATTGAAGGTAATATATTGGACGGTGTTCACATTGGACTTACTCTTCGGATTTATTTTGACGTCTATGTACTTTTTCTCGTTCCCACTTTGTGGTGAGAAAGAGATGGGCAAGTGAGGCAGAATTTTTTAATTTTTTTTTAAAATTTGTGGATATTTTTTGACGTTTCCTTTTGTGACATTATTTGTTTTCTCAGTATTTAGTTTTTGTTTGGAGCTTAAATACTACAGAATCAAAGTTTTTTTTCAATTGGAAAACAATTTAACAACTGAAGATTGAAAAATGTCTAATCAATTCTCCGACGAGCAAAGATTTGTGTTTTTTTTTAATGACTGCTGAACGTCAGAGTGAATCGGTTGTGTTCACATTACTTTGTGTTTGAACACGAGCTGACTGACTTCTGTCAAAAAAAATCATAAATTTGAGTCCAATGTGAACACCGTCTTGCGCATCTTTAAGAATCACAGTGACCTGCCTGTAAGAATTTACAAAAACAAAACACAAGTCTTTCCGAAACGCAGTGACCCTCGTCCACAATTTACAAAAACAAAATACAAGTAAATTGTCTCAAAGGAAAGGAGACATGCGCAGAACTGAACAAAAATGAAAACTCGGAAGATTTTACCTTCTATATATGTATGTGTACTGTGTACAAGACCACTTGTTTTTTCTCTCCGTTCAATTTCAATTCTACCCACATGCGCAGGTCAAATAATGACAGATTTACAGAATAAACTTGTCTGTGCAAACAAATTTTTCACGTGAAGAGATTATGACTTTTGGTTTCACTTTTTCAGGCATCCAGAATCGAATTTCGTGTGAAACTGTGAAAAAATGTATCACTTCAAAGCTTCAAAGAACGAGAATTGACCCCTAGGCTAAGTTTGAAATCCTTGGTATGGTTTTTATTCACAACTAAAGTTGTATATCGCTTTTTGATCGAAACACATCGTCCTATAATCAAAAAAAAATTTAGATATGTAAGCCATTTTCAGTTAACACGGCTGTATAACTAAACAATCGAGAACTGTCAAATTGGCTCTCACAGAAAACAGTTTATTGACAATCTAAAGTTATCTGCCTTTAAAAAAAAAAAAAAAAAAAAAAAACTTTTATTTGAGAAGTTGGTAAATAATAGCAGAATTATCTCATGGACTTTTGTTACCAGAAGAGGTAAATTTTAAATTGGAAATTCTTTAAAATTTTATACTTCTGAACATTAAGCCCGAAAAAGTAAAATATACAAAATACCTTGGTGTAGACAGGTCTGATTTTAGATGGATTTAAATGTATCTTCATCTGCAAACATCAAGAAAAGTAGAGCGGGATAGTGTCATACCAAAAAAGCCAATGTGTGAAAAAGCACCACTATGAAGATGAACATGTTCGTCTTCGCTATAATCTTCATCTGCGTTCCTATAATCAAGATCTCTGCATTTTTGTTCTTCTCTCTCTATCCAACAAACATACATTTTATATATTGTATCCCTTATTTTTTGCAGAACTCGCATGAAAATAAATGTAAATCCACCATTTGTTCCTTAGATCCTAATTTTATTTTTTTGCAATATTCTCTCTGTCGAAGTGGACTATAGGGAGAGGAACGCTTGACACATTGAATCTTAGACAAACCGAGAAATTAAATCAATAGGCTTGACTACTTAAGACATTGATTTCTTCCTGTATTAGGTACTACCTGAAATTTCATAAAATAATATTTTTCGGTAATTTGTCATGTTACTGTGGGGAGGGACAAAAGCATAACAAACAATATACATAACTTACTCTTCTACGGCAAAGAGCAAGACAAAAATATTTCTCACGTCTTTTTGATTGCATATAATAAATAATAAGTGTAATAATAAATCAATTTCAATATAACGGATTTATGTTTAAAAATATCTTTTACAAAAAGAAAAACAACCCTCTTACACCTTCTTAACGAGAAAAAAAGTCTTAAAAAGATCTTGCAAGAAAGAACAAAAAACATCAACCTAATCAATCACAAATTCGAGAAAAATACATTTCCAAAAAATAACTTGTTTTCAGGATAACTTTTCGAGAACCATGAAAATAATAACAAAAAAAAAGAAAAACAGAACTACATACAAAGGAACATCGCATTGCAATGAACCTGTGACACTAACGCTTAACTGATTTTTTTTTTGTTTAGCTTGTATGTCCAAGAAGAACGTCAATATATTTTTTTTGTGGGGGAGAAGCAAAAGGGACATCACCAAAACCGACGACGTCCCAATAATACACGGATCCCACGTCCTATACCGTGCCGCCCTGTGTCTACTTGGTGTTGAAATGCAATGGTAGGACGGTTATCGGGAAGCAACTTCGAAAATTACAAAAAAAAAAAAAAAACAAATAACTACACATTTGTCCAGCGTTGTGAATTTTATTTTTATTTGCACAAAAAAGTAACCCATCTCAAATTAATGAAACAATCAAATATTTTTTGTATCCAAAATATTTTGTATTCAATATGAGATCAAGTAATATAAAATAAAAACACAAAATCACACAATAGATGGCGGCGGCACACCTTACTGAGATGGTTTATTTTGTGATTCATTTAACTCGAAATGTTTTTTTTTTTTTTTTATACATACATATAAGTTTACACGATTTTGTGTTTATTTTCAATTTTTTTTTGTGTAAAAAAAACTAAATAAAAATTAAATTTTGACATCGTTTCCTGGAATGTAATGGTCTGTTGAATCAGAAAGCAAACAAAAAAAAATTGTTTTGGTGATTAAAATTATTCTCCTTTTAGCTTAATGGACTTTTTTTTATGTAAAAACTGCTCATAAAATCGTTGCAAATTGGATTTTTTTTATTGCAGGAAGACAAAAGATTATTCCATTATTATTGGTTTTGTAAGATTTAAGTTTTAGGCAAAGTCATAATGTTAAATAATGTTTTGATATTTATGTCGTTTTTTATTGGTAACTCGGGGACTCACTCGTTCTGATATTGTTAATATCAGTTTGCACAAATTCTATTATGGATTTTCCTGTATTTTTTATCCAGATGCCGGCTAACAAGAGTGTTATAAAATGCCATGCTATAATTTAAAAAAAAACGACATATACAAAATATTCGCTCGTATCGCATCAGCATCGCACTAGAATTTAAAAAGAGACATGCGTGAAACAGCACCAGCACCGTCAACAACAAACAGCGCACGCTGGCCAGCAAACATTTTTCAAAAACATTGCCACCAGCAACAGCACCTATTATTATATCTGTTTGACATATCAAATCAAAGCATGTCCTATGTGGTCCCACACCAGCAACAGTAAAGGACTTAAGGCCTTGTCACACAGAACGCGGTCCGGCGGTCTTTGTAAAAAATTACAAATTAAATTTGCACGTTGCGTTCTTTCCTTCCATGGTGAAGTATTGACCGGCCCGTCGTCGGCCCGCGTTCTGTGTGACACGATGTAAGCCTTTAGGCTTAACGACGCTGTTGCACTGATCTCTATAATACACTGGATAGTGTATTACCTACAATGTATAACAGTTTCTGTGATTCCAATTGAAGATTATAATACGTGGTCAGCCGCATAATTTGACGTTTGTCTGACACAAAATAAATATTATTTGTGGTTAATAATCTACTCTCTACTCTCTCTACTCATATTTTAGTATTCGGTGTATCTCCAAGAAGAATAAAATATGAAACAGAGTTTTTGTTTTTTCACATTATTTAGTTTTGGAGGGTAAAACGTACGAAGGATTCATGTCTTTATATTCAGTATCTTTAATTCATATCTTTATATTCAGAATTTTGGCCGTCATTTTTGGTATTTTATATGTTATACATGTGTACTGTTATACAAAGAATGGTCAGGCGCATAATATAACAATTGTTCAAATGGAGCCACCATTTTTGTATGAATACGCTATCCAGTGTATTATAGAGATCAGTGCGCTGTGTATCTCTGTTGAGCAATTGAAATGTGTTGGTTCTAAATTAATGGCAGCCGCTTTTGCTGTTGACGGTGCTGTTGCTGGTCTAATCTGTTTCCCGCTTAGAAAATTGTGGTTCGAAACTTTTGTGTACATTCGGTTCCTATTCCTCAAAACTTGACAGATTGCAATTTTTACCCCTTGAACACAATGAGATGTAGCTGCAGCTAAATGCATCTATATAGCACTAGCTGTTATTAAAATCACTCTCTCATGAGCAAAGAACTTCTTCTACAATGATGTAGCGTTAGAAAGAGAAAGAGTTAACGATCCCATATAGGCCATCTTTAATGCAGCTTGTAGCGGGTAGGAAAGTTAAAATTGAATAAACTTTTGCTGCAGCGAATTTTCTTGCCAGTTAATCTTAAAAATATTAACTTTGACAGTACTTTTTAAAATGCAAATGATCGTGTTTCATTTTCATTGAAATGAGACAGAAAGTTTAATTTGTGTCAAACGAGTAAAATAAAGTTTATGAATGCAAAAAAAAATACAATGCTTGCGTTCGGGTGGTAGTTAGATAGGCTATCTACCTATTTCAAAAAATTTTCCGATAGCCTGAGTTGTTGTTGCATCAGCTGACATCAGATATTTTTCAACAAGGGATTACAACAACACAAACCTATCCGGATAGCTTTAGTTAATTGCCCGAACGCGCCCACTGTTAAGACCCTCCCAAACCAACGCGAATATTCGGCGCGACGAACGAAAACAACAATAACAACACGTGGTTGTCAAACAAAACAATACGTTGTTATCATTATTTTCGTTCGTCGCGCCGAATATTCGCGTTGGTTTGGGAGAGCCTTTATGCGTTCAGCGCTATTGGGTTATAAGTTAGTTTGCTTTGTTAAATTATTGGATTATGACGATTTAATTACTAAAGCGTAGTAGATTAACGAAATACATTTTTATAGTTAATCATATTCGGTCAGTTTTAAGAAGACAAGGGATGAAGCTCTTTAAATCTCGGTAAGTGGTCGGTGAAAACGTGGGTGTTTTTTTTTATACTGCTCAATTTATGTATAGGCATAAAATTGTAAAATATTTAACAATATAGTAGATTATTTTTGATAAGATTTATTTGTATTCGATTGAATACAAAATATATGTAGAATCTTTTAAATATGTATGTATGTACATAAATATAAATTACTCAAAGCTACTGCATCAAATTTTTAGTTGGTTACACTATAAAATGAAAATAAAATTCCTTCCACAATACTTAAGTTCTATTGGTTAAAGCCAATTTTGTTATTTGTGATGATGATAGTTTGCTTCCTTTTTTTTTATCGCCTATAGAAATAAAACCATGAAATCGAATGTCATGGTGATTGTTTATTCATGACTGTCGTAAAAATTATACATTCATAAAAAAAATAGCAAAGTGACTTGACTATGCGCGGCTCCTAACATAAGATAAAAAAATTATTATTATTTTTTTGAACATTGTAATTTTATGTTCAACAAAAATAACGATGAGCTTTGAGGTTATTTCAAAGTTAAAAGGATTCAATTGGAAATAATATCCAATATAAATTTTATTATGATTGACAGCAATTGACATCGGTAGAAAGCAGTTTATATTCTGTCTAATAGATGGTATGATATGATGTGAACTCTGATAGAGGCTGATTGCTGATCTACAGCCTCAAATTATTGTTTCGAAAGTGTCAAAATCACGAGTATTTTTTTTTTTTTTGAGTCAGCACAATTATTTTATTACCATGATAGATTGATCATTGTTTATGAGAGAGAACACAATAGACATTTAGTATTGGGAAACATATTTTAATACTGTTTTGTAAGCTTTTTGGATTCTTAGCAAAATAAAACATTTGTATTTTATGAACTTACAGCTCTTGAAATAAATCTGTAAGGAAATTTTAAGAGGCTTTCTTAATACTTGCCTGATTATGAGACATACAAAAAATAAATTGATGGCACAAAAGCTCATGAAAAACTAGGCCTAGTGACTTATAACTCCCAACCATTCCTGTGTGCGTGTCTGCAGGAATGGAGGATGGAGATGACCTACAGTGTTTTGCCGAGTCCGAACGTCTAATCTGAGCGGAACTTTTCTATGAAAAGAGATACTCTTGGAGACATAATGTAGCATGTTAAGTTTAAGGCTAAAAATAACTTCATTAAAATTGTTAATTTTTCTAAGGGCCCATTTAATAAACGGGGTTTAATATTTAACCCGTGGTTCGGCGGAAACTAAGGTTCAACGATGGTTCAAGGTTCAAGAATGTGATAATAGAAAATTACATTCCTGAACCATCACTAAACCTCAGTTAATCCGCAAAAATCGGTGAGTTAAAATTACTGAACACCGGATCAATATTTGAACCATGATTGTACAACTGGCTCTAAAGAATTTAAATAGGGAGAAAACTCATATATAATAAAAGTGGGAGTGACAGTGGGCGGATTTAACTCAAACTTTATAAACTTTCCCGCTACTAATAGGAACAAACACTGAAAATTTCAGCGACATCAGCTACGTAGTTATCGAGAAGATAAGCGACACATCACGAACTAACATTTATCTTGATAAGTATTAATACTAGCTGAACCGACACATGTTGTCCTGTCTTAGCTATGAATGTTTAATTCGAATTGTACTAAATAATACAAAAAAAAATTATTTCAAGAACATATTGTTTATGGTTTGTTAATACTCAATATTGTTATTTTGTTTTTTTTTTCTGGCGCATAAATAAATAATGTTGATGGTTTTCCGACACGTGAACAGGCGAGATACAGTTTTTTCCAAACCTTGCCTCCTGCTTTTTGCATTTGAAGGTAGGTATACGAGTATTAAAACAGGCACATTTTCTTTGTGGTAGGGCGATACAACATTTGCCAGGTACCTGTTCAGGTATAGAGAATTAGCAAAAACAAAACAAAAAAAAATGTAAGGAAAAACTTGAGACGCACAGCAGGTGAGTACCTACTTCTAGAGATTTACCATCATAATTTTTGTATGACCCATACAAAAAATCTAGCACGTTGATACATTTTTATATTTCCAAATTTTTGGGACCTTAAAATCTATATTATTATTATTATATTATATACATACATGTCGATATAACATTACAGACCCTCTAAAATAAATAATACAAAATAAGCATAAGCGGTCACTGTGGCGTATACGTACTTTTTTATCAGCAGATATTAGTTAGAATTAAAAATCTATGCATTGCTGCCTTACAATTCATTTTATATATGTACATAATTGGTATGAGTCTTATTATGAATATAGCAAACACATCTTAAGTCAAAATATGTACATAAGTATTTATGTGAATTAAGTCAGAGTTTGTTGTTTAAAAAAAATAAAATTGATAAGATTAATTAAATTATAAATGCTACTTCCCTATGCAAATCATATGAGGTCAGCCGAGTTATGCGCACGGGTTTTCACGATTTCCGACTTTTTCGGTCAAATTTTTCAATTTTCGGCTCCATTACATGTTAATGTGGTTGAATACAAATTCAAAATAAGAATCCCCATGTAAATGGGATAAGTAAAATAAATATTCAATATTTTTATTTTTATTTGTCAAGAAAGAGCAAAACGATTTTTGCAAACAATAATTTAGGAACGCAGAGTGTTCAAAACCCTTAAAATAATTTTAATGTTTAATTTTGTAATTTTCTACGCTTTTCTTTTCGAAAGAATCTTTTCAAAAAAAGAATTAGAAAAATTATAAATAAAGATGAATGAAATCGGTAAAATCGTTCCCAAGTTATGGCGTGACCTTGAGAAAAAGGGACTCATATTTATATGCAGGGTGAATTACCTAAGGTCGGTTGAGTTGAGTCAAGAAAACAATTATTTTAATGGGGGGGGGGGGGTAGGACGTAATTTTCTAAAATATTGACTTAAATAGAAACAAAACAACGGAAACACTCACAATGGCATGCTATTCTTTTTTTTTAAGCCAGAAGTCCCTTCTTTTATTACGTTTTTGATTCAAATTATTTAAGAAAATAGTTTTTGAAAAATTAATTTTCAAACTCAAAACTTTAAAAAAAAAATGAAAACAATTGTGTTCAAACTAAGTTTTTTTTTTCAAAATTTTACGTTAGATACAATTTTTGTTTTTAATATGAAATAATGAAATTCTAAAATTTACCGGTAAATCCTAGAGCATGTATGGGGGGGGGGGGGCATGCTGTCCCCCTGAAACCTCCCTTGCTTGGTCCACTACTATAGGATTTGGGATAGGTGCGGGTTTGCAGGTTGGATGTATGCTAGGTTTCTTTTGCATTTAAAGAATCTGAATTTAAAGAAACTAGGATTTATGCCGGTAAATTCTAGAATTTCTTTTTACGGTAACATATTTAGAGATTAAAACTCTACACATTTACATGACTCAGAATAAAATTATAGCTTCAGGCTTTGGAACTGAATCAAATTCAGAATTGTTTCGTTTAAGTAATTCATTCCGGACTTTAACGATCATGCATTTCGTAAGGGGCCACCTAATATAACCTGCATTTGTCAAGAAAATTTCCAATTCGATTTTTCTTTCTTATTTTACATGCTTCTCTTATTTGTTGTTCTTGCAGATGCTAGCAACTTTAAAATAAGCTTATTCATTTAAAAACCAATACAAGCATTTTTTTCTAATCAAATTTGTAATACACAGGTATTAAATTTATACTTATGTAGGTATAATTGCGCAACAGGTTTGTAGTATATGAATTAAATCGTTAATACTGTAGTAGGTTAGGTACCGATCTACATATATTTATACATATAAACGAAATATAATTGAAATTCAAAAATGTTAATAACGAGCTTTAAGTGAAAATCCAATTTTTAATAAACATTCATAATACGTTTGTGCTGTGGCTGTTACAATTTCAACAAAATCATAACCTTCGGTATCACAAGCACAACAACAATATAACACGGACATATTGGACACGCGATAATTGCATTGGAATACGTATAGATATTAATTAACCTCATTTTTAATAATTAATTTTTATTTATTGTTATTGTTGCTGTTGTTAATGTTGTTGTTAAAAGTTGTTTAAACACACTCTTTGATGTCTGATGTAATCAGCAAGCAGAATAAAGTGTTAACGTCCGAGAGATATGTATGTTCGTTTTTTTTCGATTTCGAACAAAAATCGATTGAGGAAATTGTTCCTTAATTTTATTCAAAATAACTGTCAAGTGTATATTATTACACAAAACAAGAAAAAGAATTAATAAAAGAATTATTTTTACTGTGCCGTTCTTGACAGCTCGCCCCAACACCATCACGCATTTAGTGAACTAGGTCAGTAAATATAATTTTTATCCGCCTTGCGATTCGCTCTCGCAATCTCAATTTAAAGGTTTATTCGAGACACGATGACTATGATGGGGGCGCATTTTCCGTTTTCTGCGGAGGAGGAGATGTTAATAAAAATGCATTGCCAGTGAGTTGAAAGCAACAGACTAGACATGGGTAACTCAGCAAAAAATCGTGCGCTGATACATTAACTCAAGCGCACCCTACTGCATCAGCGTAACTCAGTAACTCACTTGCGCCATGGCGCAATTTTTTTTCTTGCTTCATAAGATACACAATAACCCACTAACTCCGTGGCGCAGGTCGCCTACACTTTGTGTATATAGTATGTAAGTAGGTTGGTTGACCGATTGTAGAACTTTTTATGTGCACAGTGCAAGTCGCTTGTTTAAAGTCACTCTTTTTACTACCGAATGGTGAAAAGATGTTCTTTGTGCAAAACGGTTGTGAAAAGAGTGGGTGTGAACAAGTGACACACAGTGTATTTGTCATCGGCAACATTGAGAGTTGAGACATTTGGGAAAGGGTTGTTACGTAATACGTATAAAATTGGGGAATTGCGCCAACAGATAGACATGAATTCTTGTATAGGTGTCTGAAAAAATATTGTGTGTATCTACCTAACATCCTAGTACATATCGATATACGGGTATAGTTCTGCGTTGGTGTTGTTTTTTCTTATTGAAAAATTTTCTTTGACGAACCTGATTTTTTCTTTCGTTTGTTGCTTGTTCCAATACATACAGACAAAATAAATGGGGTAAATAATTGACGTCGATACGGTTTCCGCGGATACAAGAAATTGGTATTTCATTTGTGCGTTTTTTTTTTGTTTGTGAAAAGATTTATTTTAAAAATTTTAGATGGAAAAAATTCTGGATAATGCTCAAAAAAGGCCTTAAAAATTTTAAAAAAATTGTTAAAATGCTTTTCAAGCATTTTTTCCGAATCCTTCAACTATTTTTTTGAATTTTGCCTAAAAAATGCAAAAACACTTAAAAAGTATTTTAAGCGTTTTTTACAATTATTTGCTTCAAAAAAGCTTAAAATGGTTTTTAAGCGTAAAAAGAAAAATTCCTTGTACACTTAAAACCACCCAAAGCTTTCTCCCTTAAAACAAAATGAAAAAAGGTAAAATATCTCCAACCGAATTATTTATTGAAGAGGAGGTGTGACCTAAATTAAATGTATTTTATTAGAAAAAGCGAGGCGACGATAATGCCGAAGTTCATTTTGGTGCCCATGACAGTGTATTAGTGGAAAATGGATACAGCAATTCTCTGTCAATAAGCTAAAAATGCTGCTCAAACGTTAAAAACTTCTATTATTATTCTTTATATTTTGAAAACAGCTGTTGACATTGGATATATAGGATAAATTCAAAGTATCTTTAAATCCAAATTTTTTAAATGCAAAAGAAACTTTGCACACACTCAACCCCGCACCTACCCCAGATCCTATACTCGTGCTGAATGCTTTTCCGTCTTATGGAGTATCTCCGGATTACAGTCATGTGAGCCCAAGTAAGGGGGCATCATGCCCCCCCATACAAACCTAATTGTTTATACGCCGTTTTAACGCATACAAAAGTTCTTTTTTTTTTTTAAGTTTTGGAAAAAACTTTTTTTAGGTACCAACTTTTTTTTGATTTTTTATAACTGGCATATCCTAGATCACGAATATGCATTTTTTAAGTCGCTTCGCTAAGTCGCTTAGTTTAGCCGCAAGTCAAGTTTGAAGGTGTCAACTTTGATGCCTCTAGCACGTCTAGTTTAGCCGCAAATCGCGTTTAAAGATAAACGTCGATTTTTCATATAATGCGATGCATCAATTGAAAGGTGGCACTGAATAGACTACGAATATGCATTTTTTGAGTCGCTAGCACGCTTAGTTTAGCCGGATAGCAGATGGAATCCTTTTTATATTCTTTTTAAGTTATATGTACTGTACATCTCAATAAATATGTGGTACATAATTTCATAAATTTTTTTTCAGATTATCATTAACATATTACAACATAGCTACTCATAAAATTTCAAATACCTACCTAAAAATTTATTCTTTTCCACTCTTTGCCTATAATAACAACTATGAATATTCTTCCCTACTTTTGAACACAAAAATATGGAAAAACATTTTCTTGAATACCCTATATATCTATATCTATCTTTATAATTAATCAAAAAGGCATTCTAATGTAAATGTACATATATACGTACATATATGTATAATACATTTCAACTGGCTTCCTCGCAAATAGAGTAAAAACACACAAAGCATACCAAAATGAGCTACGCAAAGCGCTTTTTTAATTTGCTTCATCGTTCATCTTCATCTGTGTGTGTTGTGTGGCGCAACATACAAAAAAAAACTATTTAATTCTTGAGTTGGGAGTCTGAGTTGACAAATTGCGCTTTGGCGCTTTTGAGTTATTGAGTTACACATTAATGAATCAGCGCAGATAACTCAGCTGCTGCTTCAACTCACTGCGCCAACTCAGCGCTGCGTTACACATGTCTACAACAGACGATGCTTTCAACTATTTTATACTATTTTGCTCCCGTTGCCAGTGCTAACGAAAACGAAAACAAATTTCACAATAGAAAAAAAAGAAGACATAAAATCGATTATGCAGTTTTCATATGTTCTTTCGCTTTGGGGTCTGTAAACTTTTCCACTTATGCGGATGCCTCGCCTTGATCCCAAATTATAAATACGCACTTACGTCGAAGTGATAAATGGATCTTTGAATATCTATGCGTTGCTCTCGATGCTGCGGCT
Organism: Epistrophella euchroma; assembly: GCA_947049315.1. NCBI lineage: Eukaryota > Metazoa > Arthropoda > Insecta > Diptera > Syrphidae > Epistrophella > Epistrophella euchroma. The sequence goes on along the minus strand of OX346247.1, from coordinate 36,556,874 downwards.
CCGGCTGTTGCTGTCATAGCATTATTTACGGATTCAGTTTCAGGGGGCGAGAGGATGTGCAGGTTGCTCTGCTTTGCTTTATAGTTTATAAAATATTATGTGACCAAGTGTCTGACAGGCCACTGACAGATGAAAAAGTCAGACGGTCGGCGCGGCGTGTCGCATCGCATCGGTCGGTCGGTTGTATATTCTGAGATCGAAGACGACAAAAATGAAGAAAGAAATAATAATTATTTCATGTGTTTACGCAATTTGCAATGCAATAAACTGAATAGCACACTGACCGGATCAATGGCATTTTGCAGACCACTTCGTTGTGGATTCTTCTCATGTCAGAATGCGGATTTGCGTGTGTTTATTTTATTGGACAGTTTTGTATATCAATAATTCCCATAAAACATACCACTTTCAAAGGATTGTTTGTGTTATAGAAACCGAAATCTTGCAGTTTAGGCGTGTCTATGATGGTGTTTACTTAGATTGCAACAGGGCGGACAAAAAACTAGGGAGTAATTGTTAACAGGGATAATTGTAAGCACACATTTTTCTACGAAAACCGGTTGTCCGACAAGACATGTCATTATCATACGTCATCATCTGTTCGTTTATTTCCCAAAACTGTCAATTTACCAATTTTAATTCAAACTTCTGTTAAAGTTCATAAGAAACATAAAATTGAGACTATAAAATTGGTAAAAATACAATACAATAAATTTGTATACTCCATTTATTATCTTGCATTGTGGCTCCCGCAAGGCGACGTTAAACATGCGAAACGACAACGAATCTTTAGAAAATGATTTTCGTAAAAATTTACATATTATTTTGGCGTGTTAAAGACCACAGACAAATTTCGCTTCGCGTCAGCAGCGTACTAATCTTTAGAGTACACTGTTTGACGGCCGAAATCACTAACGGCTGCATTATTGACTTTCTTCAAAGCTAGTTTTACTGAAAAACTAGAATTATTTAGCGTGTTCAGGAAAATGAAATATGTATCTGAGAATTCTCTACTTCAAAAAGTGAGCAAGCGAATACAAAAATTTTGTCCCTCAGAGTTTTGACGGCAAAACTGAGAAATTTTGCTGAGGAAGCCTGTTCACGTAACTGAGATTGCTGATTGCTCTGAGACCTCATTTTCCTATTATTTTTTTTTTAATGAACTTTGACAGAACTTTGAATTAAAATTGGCAGAAATCGGAAATTTTGTGAAGAAAATGAAAAGAGGAAATTATATCAGATAATTTGGAGAAGTTCGTTTAACATCAAAAGCTAACTAGTCTAACTGGCTGAACTGAACACAGTAAACAGGCGTTTGTCTGCGCATGATTGATATAAAACTTATTTAACTTCTAGTGTCGTGCCTGCGGCTGCTGCTCCGTTTGTATTCACTTAGACTGCATTTACACTCTGGCGATTTTTAATCTTTGTTTCTCTTGGATTCTTTCTGATGCAAAAACCCTTTTAAACGCTGCAATATTTTAAAATTTGTGCAAGTGAAAAGGTTTCATCTAACATAGTAGAAGACGAATTGAAATAAAACATACTCGAACAGTAAAGAAAAATACAAACTCTGTAATTTGTTCAACCTCAGCAATTTTGTCTACCCCGGCCGTTCTGACAAGTTCTTAATGAGCTGCTGTACCACCAAATGTATTTAATTTTTTTTTATCTAGTGCAATCCGGCTTAATTTAAATGTTTTTTATTCGATCTTAAAATGACTCTCAAAATTCTTGATTCAATAAAGGAAATTTAAATATTAAATTTAAAAACTTGACTTGAAGAGCAAAATATGTTTTATTACAGTAGCACCAATCTTGTTTTTGTAATTCATCATTAAATGAATCAAATTTTATCAAAACCGCTATACATTCCTTCATATTTTATCCAACCTCAATACAAAAAATATAAATATTATCGAATAACCTCTAAATATACGAATTATTGAAAAACACGGCTCAAGTTTTTTTTATCAGTTTGGGGAAGTCAATTTTTGTAAAAATGTATAGTACCTTATCATTCCTTTTGCAACCAGAGAAGACGTATTTTTTTGGAAGCTCTATTACTATCTCTATATTTGAACATGTAGACACCTGTTTAAGAACAAGTACAGTTTTACGGAATTGTAATCATTTATGCATACAAATATTTTTACAAGCAAATAAAACTTACACAAACAAATTATTCATTCACAGAGTGATTTTTCATTGAATTGAAACGAGAAAGAACACAACACAACACAAACTTTTTTCGCGCAAATTAAAACGTCAAAATTAAATGTCAAATTTATGAGCATTTTTATAGTTAAGTATGTAACAACTCAATACCAATTTCTTTAACGAAGAAAATTTTATTAAAATAGTAGCTTTTATTTGACCCAACAAACAATTTCGAATAAAAATAACAAACGCGCACGTTGAATGCGACTTCTCACATCTGCATAGAACAAAAAAATATAAAAATAAATAATACGCAATCATTCTTGAAAAAATGCGTGCATGCCAAAAATACATTTCACATGATCCCCCGGTAGGACTGCATTTTTTGATTTGTTCTTATTTTAAATTTGTACTTATTTTTTGTATTCATCGTTTTGCTAGATTCATGCGCACTCCCGAGACTTTCCCACACTTTCGCTTTAGACGCGGCAGCATCGATGACGATGACGACGGCCGGCGGCGACGGTGACGTCGAGAACGTCGGACGCAGTCGTGATCGTGGCCATGTTATGAGCCTATGTCTGCTTCCTTATATCTCTCGGTCGATTGAAGCCTGAGCCTGCAGCGTCTGTGGATTCTAATAAAAGGTCCGACGGCTTACTTCACGCAAAAAAAAAAATCAGATCCACATTTACAAAGGCTATCGAAGCAAAAGAGAGCTAAAAAGTCAAAGCATGAGGAAGATGCAAGCTAACAATCACGATGACGATGACGACAACGAAGACGCGACGACGCAATGCACGCCGGACGATGAATAAAAAAAAAAAAAAAAAAAACAGATCGCGCTGGTTACAAATACGGCCAGTGGCATCCGTAGTCTGGTGCGCTTCTTCCCATAAGGAAGAATATATTTTACGACGCACGGTAATCCTCCCATTTCATATGTTTTTATGATTCTTATGCAATGTTGGAATCTGCAGACTAGAGTGCTGCATTGCTGTACTGATCTGACAGAAGGACTCGGCTTTTCTTTTCTTTTGTTTTTTCTGGTTTAGTGTTCTGTTTTCGTTCTTTTTGTTGTTTGCTAAATGCATAAACATGATAAATACCATGCATAGGCAACTGATGACGACGATGATGGTGTATTTTGCTCTTGAGAACTGCAAACGCGATAACAAACGCATCCATCGAGCAAAGACCAAAGATCTGTGGTAGATGGTGCGGCTGCGGAGTTGGTTTACGCACCGCAACACCGGTTTCGTGATTTTAAAAACAAATAAAAAGAAATAACGTCTTTGGTATGCCAAATAATAAAAACAAAAAGTGACGCTAATCAGCTTCAAGGCAACAACAGCAGCGTGATGATCGGAGTGCTGGTCTGGTTCTGTTGCATCGCCAATTAAGTTAAATAAAAAAGTATATTATGTTTTTATAACGTGTCATTATTGCTCTTCACCGAGCAATATATGAACTTGAAACATTTTTTTTAAAGAAAGGAATTAAGGAACATATTACATTGAATATGGACGTCAGGAAAGTAGAAATTAAATTGAAAAATAAAGCGGTTATCGATCGATATTAAATGTCTCTTTCTTTATATCTTTCCCTATCTCACGAACACGTGTATCTAACTGTTGTTTTTTTTTTTACATTTCACAAAAACCCTTTTCAAAGGTTTAAATGATTTTTGCTTATTGTTGCAGGAAACCTATTTTTGAATTTAATGATCGATTGTATGAGGAAGAACTACTATAAGTTGATATTTCGACACTTAACATGTCTTCTGAACGTACCCAATATCATTAAAAGTCTTTAGGATGCGTGTAAATTGATAGCCATTGCCCAAGTTTGAACCCACTCATTTAAAAATCAATTATTTTCTTTAATTTTGAATTTTAATAGAAATTTGCGTTTAAAGAAATGACTAAAGACATGCCAATTTATGTTGTGTTTTTCATCGTAAACAGTATTTTAAAGTATTCATCAATCAAAATTATGTTGTCTAGTGCTTCCATAACAGAGTTGAACATTTTTTTTTTTATTTTGATATTAACGTTCCTAGGTAGTTTCCAGGTAGCTGAAAGCGATGAAAATTTTAATTTTTCGTTTTTAGGCTCTCCCAAACCAACGCGATTAATCGCCGCGACAATAGAAAACAATAACAACAACGTGTTGTTTTATTTGACAACCATGTGTTGTTATTGTTGTTTTCTTTTGTCGCGGCGAATAATAGCGTTGGTTTGGGAGAACCTTTATTTTGCTATGTCGGAATTATATTTTACATGTACTTTGTTTAAATCTATTTTTTTTTTAAGAATTTGGAACACCTGGTAATCCTGAAACAGACAGCAAATGACAGCTCCCTGTAATCTTATCTCGCATGTCAACTCCACAATTCAACCAAAAAAAAACATTCAAGAAAGTTGAAAACACGTTAGCTAAACTCATAGGTAATAGAAAACCTGAGCTTAGCTTGAAGTTGAGGGGAAAAATAAAAATCTAATTTAATTTTTTTTTATTTTTTATTTATCTTAAAGCTATCACGTCTATAAATTTGTAGATACTATAAGTACACATATGCAATTATGCTACATATTGATAATATGCACTCAATTCGCGCAGATACTTGGTAATTGTCTTTTGTTCTATCCTCTAGCACTCAATATTTAATAAACAACAATTACTCTCAATATCAATGCTCCCATACTCATGCAAATGCTATTTGGCTTTATTGTCAATCAAATATTAAATCAAAACAAACTGCAGCCATCGATGCATTGTCGGTCTTCGTTGTCGGTCAGGTTGTTCTTCAATAATTTTCTTCTAGAGGTAGGTCAGCAACACCTAATTACCTCACAGAATAATAGCACACATATACATTCTTCAATAAAACGTCAGAATTGTTGCACTTTTTGCTGCACATTTTCTGCATTCACTCTCCCATAATTATGGGTGTATGGGTGGAAAATGAGTATAAGTTGAGTAAAAAAAAGAGAGTACAATACAATTGCAAAAGCAATTGCTGATGCTTTTGTGCATTCACTTTTCTTTGTCTCAATTTACTTGTAACTGCATGTGCATTGTGCATGCATGCAATGCAAATGCAATGAGTGAAAAAGTACGAGTGCAAAAAGACTTTGCAATGATTGATAATAAACGAGTGAGAGTGGAAAATCAAAAGAGTGAGAGAGTGCAATTTTCATTTTTGTATTCTGTAATTCTGTGCAACTCCTACCGTCCTCCCACCTCCTTTATCCATTACTTTGCTCCACCAGCTTCTGCTGTCAAAAAGCGAAAGGAAGAGAGAGCATATTTCCAATATGCAGTATGCATCAGAGTGCGCCGATGCACTTTGCGCAATGAGCAATGATGCTTTTGAAAAAGAGAGATATAAACATGGTAGTAAAGTAGATGCACTGAAATTATATACATAGGTATGTTTTTATTTAAGTAATTTAGATTATATATATCGACGACAACGAACAAGGGGACTCAAAACAACAAGTACAAAGGACTCCAAATGTAATACACGTAATTTTGTTGGGACTAGGGTAATAAAAAGAACAGTGCCCTATTAGGTCCGTTTTTTTTTTTTCAATGCAACGACCGACGATGGTGGGGAGAGTTGAGCATCAATATGCCGAATGACGATGACATTTTGGGCTCCACCCTGACGCAGACAAATTCGTTCACAAAAAAAATACTATTGTGTTTTCTTCATAAACGGACTAGTTTTTTTTCTTTCTTGTATGCATTGATTACTTTTAATAAATTGGTGTTTCAATAATAAAAAACCGTTTGCCATGTGATAACCATAAATCTGGGGGCACGGTAGTGCCCCCTGCCAAGACGAGCAAAACGAGCGGCGGGCACTACCTATATTTTCTCGTAACGCTTCGTCGGATTTTCAGGCCCTCATAACTTCGATCTGGATAGAGCTAGAGAGCTCAAATTTTCAGGATTAGGTGTAGTTCGCGGGCTAACAAAATACACCAAATTTCATATTTCTAGCTTTTATACTTTGGGTGTAATTCATACCCAAAAACGTCGATTTTGTCACTGACCACTCACTCATCAAAACCTAAAGGGTACTTCCCGAAGTCCTAGAAAGCTGAAATTTGGAATGTAGGCTAGGATTTGCACACAAACAACAAACAAATTAAGAAATATATAACTTTCACCCTCCAACACCCCAAAAATTGGGGTTCATAATAAAACATCTAAGACAATAAAAATTTTCACAATGCACACAAAACAATGCCACACAAAGAAATGCATATAACCCGCCTATACTTGACGTAAGGGTTGTTTTTTCTTATTTTGTACTCACAAACATAAAAAAACAACGCACAATATGGCACAGTCTTTGCTTGAAATAAGGGTTGTTTATGTATTGTATGATCTTCACCACAATTGTCGTGCCGGTATCGCTATGACGTATCCTTGGAATTATTATGTTATATGTATGTATGCATATGTATTTATATTCAGGGGTGTGCGATAGGAAACAATTATGAACTTTCAACTCTCTTCGGTCAAAAAAAAATTATAAGAGATTTTTTATTGACGGCTCATTTTTTTAAAGTTTACCCTAATTATTGCGAAGTTAAAAATATACGGGTTACTTTTAATACTATATATTATATTGCTTAATAATTATGTATAGGTAAAAAGGTATATGATTTTCAAGTACATTACTGGTGTTTTGCTAAGAGACTTAGCTCAATATAAAGGTTAGGTTAGGTAGGTTGTTGGTAGTTATTTAATTCCTAGGTTATACATATGCCTATTGCTACAATATAAACTGTGAAGTAGTTTTACGGGAAGCAGGGTTTCATAGTGAAGTATTTATAAGGGAGGTTCAAGTATTTTTCTTACGGATAATAGGTGATCCTACAAAAAGAAATGAAATCCCACCAAAAACATTTCATGTAAAAAAAGGTCGCCAAGACTCACATGCACATAACGCTTTCGCTGTGAAAAAGTTATGAGATCTCATGAAGAGCCAAGCCCATAACTCTACAAGGCCTAACTCCACAAGACCTAACTCTACCAACCCTACATCGTGGTCAAAAAGTATGGCTTGGCCGTTTCATAAAACTTTTGCATACCAAAAATCTATGGAAGTTTCTGTGTTTCGGTCGCGAAACGGCCAAGCCATACTTTTTGAATATAGCTCCATAATTTTGACATCTGTCAAACATCAATGCCATCTAACTTCGGATTTGTTCAGGTTAGGGTATACGAGTAAATACAACTTTAAAAATATGGATACACTGGACTTGCATCTTTATTCCTATAAAGTTCAAACTCACGCTAAAAGACTGCGCCACAGGCCACGGGCCACACAACACTACCCGACAATGTTGGCTTTATCGTGCGAAATGTTCCCAGGAGACGTAATTTTGATAATTTTTTACATTTTTTGTGCAGCGATATAAGAGATAAAGTATGCTTACGCGGACTATCCTCTTGAGCTGTTGAAAATAAACAGCTTTTTTAAGTTATGACCAAGATACAAGTCGAATTGTGCCGGAAAGTAATCGAAAATTATCTCAAAAAGATTGAGTCGCGTTCATGTGATGGACATTTAAATGTTGTTACATTGTTCATAAAATAAAAAAAGTCCAAACCAAATTATTAAAAACAAAAATAATCGCCTTTTTGTATAGACATTTTTAAACAATATAAAAACTCTACCAAACTTTGAAAAAAAATCATATACGTATGTATACCTACTCTCTAAGCTTTAAACAAGGGATTGAAATCGTATGATTGATTTTTTGCGATCCCATAGCCATAACCTGACCTAATTATAAAAATACGTTCCTACCTAAAAGCCAATCTTAAGAAAAAACATAACTCCATATTTCTTTATCTGCTTCCAGACAAATTGTCGTCAACGATAAGCACTAAAAGGGCTTGGAATAAAAAAAAAAATTACATATATGTACTTAGGTATTATTTATTAATGAAGACGGAAATATGTATCAGATACTTATGTCTTCATTCCGCATGAGCCAAAACAACTGCTGCTAACACGCAATCGGGAGCACGTCGTCGCGTCGTCGGCGACGTGGTCGTGTAAATAAATGTTCCTAAACGTCTATCCAAGTATAAATACATTCATATTTACAAATATGTTCTACATATCAATCACTGCAAGTGCTATGATAAAATAAAAATAATCACTTGAAACGTCATAAGATGACAGTTTCACTACTAAACTAGTTCCCCAGTGCGTTAAAAAATGTTGACAACTAGAAAAAATAAAAACCCCAACTCAATGATCGTCTCTATTTAATGTATAAAGTGCAATGCGGTATCTATCAAGTTCTTTATTTATTCAATTTGTTAATAGGGTAGATGCACATGGGTTCAGTTATATCAACAAATCATGAATGAACAGTAGAACGGAAAAAGCAACAAAAAAAAAATAATTTCACTTTCACTAATTATGTCAGCGTGCAGTGGCAATGCATATTTTTTTTCTTTCGCTGTCTTCTTGGTTGATGGACTTTTTATTTAACACGTTTTTTTCTATTTTGTTATAGCGTTGCAGTTTTTTTTTTCTTTCTATGGAATTTTAATTGCAATAGAAAATACGCAATCGGTAATTATACTGGGCTGTCCCCAGTATAATGTGTAGATTTTTTATAACAAAACAAAATTAAAAGAAATTATTCAATAATGTTTAAGTACTTTATTTTAAGATTTTAAGATTAACATCATTTTTAAGTTTTTAAACAAGTGTTTTAGGAGAGCAATCGTGACAGCACTCATAATTGTTATGAGAATTAACTCTCATACATATTGATTGACATTTTTTCATAGATTAGTGGCCGCGTTAACATGCACGTTTTTATTAAATCTGAAAATCCAGTTCTGAAAAACATAACGTTGAACGCACAAAAAAGTTTTAGAGCCCTCAGCAATCTCAGTTACGTGAACAAGATTCCTCAGCAAAATTTCTCAGTTTTGCTGTCAAAACTCTGAGGAAAAAAAAATTTGGATTCGCTTGCTCGCTTTTTTAAGTGGAGAAATCTCAGAGATCTAATTTTCCTGAACACGCCAAATGTCAATCGACGCCAACTGAATTTTTATGACTAACGGCCAATCAGAAGCTCTAAAAATGACAGTTTAGAAATGACAAATGTGGTGATGAACGCGGCCAGTAACTTGGTTTTGCAGCCTTTTATAGCCCGATTCTCCCCGCCATCACTGATACCTCACAAGTCATAAGAGGTGGTGAAATTAATTTTGTGACTTTTTCGTATTCTCCCCCAAAATCACAACTTGTGAGAGTCACAAAAACAATCGAAATTGTGATCTCCTTCAGAGCAGGTCACAACTCACAAATTACATGTGTTGTCATTTTGATTTCACATTCTATATATTTTTTCCTAAAAATTTGCAACTTTCTAGATTTTCGAGTGCTAAAATAAAGTAAAATAGGAATCGATTCGATTTATCCGAAAATGAATCAAAAAATTTTCACAATTGTACCTACAATATTTTTGTAAAACTAATCATTGCACCTTCATTGCACCTACATCGCCGCCGTCTGACGGCTATTGAGAACTTCAAGAGACGCAAATTGCTTTCCAAACAATTCTTATAAAGATTTTCCACTTCCATTTTGGAAAAATATACTACATAAACGTATTTATTTACTCACTTTATTGCTAAAAATAAATGGAACCTTGCATTCTATAAGTTTTAAAAAAGTTTGTATGGCCCAATTAAAATTTTTTTATATTTTTTGTTCATCAGCTGTTCCAAAAATGACACAACAAAATTCAACTTTGGTGAGTTTAATGTTATCGAGTCACAACAATCCTCACAAGAAATAGTCGCAAGAGCTTGTGACTTATGACTCCTCACAAGGGGAGAATCGGGCTGTTAGTTTTATAAGCGATCAATAATTACCGCCATTTATTTGAAAAAGTAGCGAACTCACCTTGGATTGTTTGATGGAAGTTTCAATTTCTGCAAAGAGAAAGCATTTATAAATTTTAAATATTTTAATTGAAGAATTTTCATATTAAAAATTAAACTAAAATAATTTATAAAGTAATTTTGAAACTGTTGCTAAAAGTAGATTGAATTGAATTTTATGATATTAATTTTATGTCGAATTCCTTTTACCAAAAATAATCGATTTTTTTTCTAAACAGACTCCATTTTTTTCTTTCAATACAAGGAATTTGTCCAGAAAAATCGATTTTTTCTTCTAAACAAATCGATTTTTGTATTAAAAGGAATTCGACATTAATTTAATTGATATGTCATTTCCATTTTTTTAAGTTCGAAGAATCAATAAATTTTGATAAAATACAGAATGGATGGGGTATAGTGAGAGCTATATTTATTGATAAAATAATCTTATACTGCGTTTTCATTACAGCAAATGAGGTAATTTCGTTCAAAATTTCCAAATTCAATTCAAAATCATCTCATTTCCCATACAAATTCAAATTTCCAAATGAGGTAATTTCAACCAAATTTGCACGAAATTCGATAGGAAATTACGTAAAACTTTTATGAACACACCCAAATGGGATCCATTCAAAGTGGATCCCATTTAAATTGACAGAATTCAATGTAAAAAACAATAAAAACAAGCGATTGACAATCTGGACCGTCAAACAAAATTACGAAATTTGAAATGTGAACACTTTTTTTGTAATTTGCCAAATTACCTCATTTCAGCTCTAATGAAAACGCAGTATTAAACTGCAGTTTAGCAAACGATTGTGAATACGCACCATTATATTTAAGTCATATGAAAGTGAAAAAGTGACCGCATGCAGCCATAAATTCATTAACAGGCTAGGAATGCACTTGGGATTTCTATCGCACGACTTTAGCCGCAAGAAATAGAAATTATGAGTTCCAATGTGAATGACCGCACATTCGACCGAGAAATCGCAACACTTTACTGCGCTTTTATTAGAGCTGGAATGAGTTAATTTGGCAAATTACAAAAAAAGTGTTTTTATTTCAAATTTCCTAACTTTATTTGAAGGTTCAGATTTTCAATCGCTTGTTTTTGTTGATTTTTACATTGAATTCTGTCATTTTAAATGGGTTCTACTAGGTAGTAAATTACGTAAAACTTTTATGAACACACCCAAATGGAATGCATTCAAAGTGGAGCCCATTTAAAATGACAGAATTCAATGTAAAAAGTAACAAAAACAAGCAATTGACAATCTGGACCGTCAGGCAAAATTAGGAAATTTTAAATGTGAACACTTTTTTGTAATTTGCTAAATTACCTCATTTCAGCTCTCTAATAAAAACGCAGTATAAGAGGCTGAAATTTGTGTCATTTTTCGGGCGACGACGGCGACGCGACGCCATTTTCGCAAATTAAAATGAAACAAATGCAATTACATGTTTATGACCGCCCTTGCGATTTAAATTTATGCGATTAAAAAATCGTAGCCGCAGAAAGGAATAAACATGCACGCACTTGTGATTTTCAGTCGCGCGATTTTTTAGTAGTAAGAAATGAAAACGGTTTTAGTTGACGACTAAAAAACAGCAAGTACGTTCCGAGCTGTAGGTCCCAAATAACTTTTTTTTGTTTGGTTGGAGTAATTATTTTTACCAAAAAAGGTAAAAAAGGAATTAATTCTTGAATCTTTGGGGATAAAGACAAAATTAATCCCTTTAGTTTTCAGCACTTTTTTATTAAGTTTATTAAATGTTGGTTAATATTTTAGACTCTATCAATTTTTTTTGAAAATTTTAGAAACAAAAATTGCAGCAAGTCGTATGATTTTCACGTGTTTGCGGGTTTAGTTTTGCAATTCGTGACACTTTAAATGTTTTTTTTTTTTTTTTCGCTGTGGTTTTCGTAACCATTTCTCTGTCATATTGAAAACTAGTCTTAAATAAGGTAACTTAAGTCGCATATTCAAACGGAGCATTAATGGCCAGATCATTTTATAGGTATTAAAAATCCAGTCAATGCCATACCTATAAATTTTCGATTTTTCCCCAAGTTTAGAGTCGCCTTTTCTCCATCGTTAGGTGCATCTGCGAAATATCGCGCAAGTAAATTTTTAACTGAGCGAATGCATTTAAATTAGATACCTGTGTATATACCGACATATGTATGAACTTGTAAAATGTACTTATATATGTATATAAATCGTTTAAAGTTGCTGTGTGATGGGGCTTCTTGTTTTTGTTGTGTTGCGCATGCTGTACAACTTTTTCTTTCATTCAATGCCTTCAGACGATCATTGCAATGCTTCTTCCCATGCTAATCCGCCTCCGCCAATAAATTCCTCTCCCAAAAGCCTATAATGCTGCACTTCGCGACCAAACAAGAGACACAAGGCTCTGCTAAAGTCTTCTTTTTTTTTTTTTTGAATAAGCTTGTCCATGGCTATGTGATGTTGAAAGTGAACGTTTGTGCAGTGGCTTTGGCTCCCAAGAAGTTGCATGCTACATTGAACACTATTGTTACACAGCGCCATTTAGACGGGGAGCGGCGCCGTGTCGGGGCGGGTAACACATAAATATCTTCTCTTGTTTGGCTTGCTTGTTGCATCTTTTTGTTTTTTTTTTTTGCATGTATCTCTTCATGGGATTGGATTAGAAATTGCAAGTTGTCGAGATCAAAATAGGATGTTGTATACCTATTGACGAACATGTGTGTGGATTACATTTTTAAAGGTGGAGGCGCGTCTCTACGGCAATGACGATGATGATGCTGATGATTATGATGATGCCATGTGGAATGAAACGTTTTTTGGCCGGTTTTACCAGTTTACTTATGGCTAATTGTATAAGTTCTTCATCTGGATCATCATCATTATGATCGTGGTAGTTAGCGTAGTTGTTTATTGGTCGTCATCGTTATTATCATTTTCATTATATTCTACATCTCTGAAGAAATTGAAAGGAAGCCCACAATTAAGTGTGGGATTATTGTGTGGCCCCATCATCCGTTGAACTGGCGGTCTCTTTTTCTCTATACGTCTCTGTATTATCATCGTCATCGTTGCCAAGCATTGCGAACTTTGTTAAATTTAAATAGACAAGCCATTTCCGTCGTTTTCGACCTAGTTTCACTTGAATTGTTGATAGTAATAAAAAAAAAAATGGGTGAGATTACTCGAGGAGCAACGAAAAGGAAAGTCCATTCTTCGTTTATTTATATGAACATATATTTTTTTAAATCGATTTTCAGATAAAAATCCGGAACGGAAGTTATTAGGCATTGATAAGACTGTGTAGACTAGAAAGGCGGTGGTACTCGTAATAATCTAAATGCATTTTGGGTTAAAAAAAAAAAAAAGAAGATTACAGACAGCAGACGAAGGAGACATTTTTTCGATAAGAATTCTTAAGAATTCCAATGGCGCGTTCGGGTTAGAGACGCTTACGTATACGTTTACAAGCTTTACGAACGCGTCGACATGACAGACGACTTGAAGAGAATCTGAAAATCAAAATGAACCTACACAACTGTAATTTCGAATTCCTTTCAACAAACTATTCCATTTTTTTTTAAACATAATCGATTTTTTTCTTTCAATAAAAGAAATTTGTCCAGAAAAAGCAATTTTTTCTTCTAAATAAATCGATTTTTTTGTTGAAAGGAATTCGAACATTAGTTTAACTGTCAAAACGCACGCTGAAGTTGATTTTTTTCAACTTTAACGTTGTGGTAGCTTATGTTACGTTGGTTTGTGTACATGCTAATAGGTGCCAAATCGTAACATAATACCCAACGCGTCATTGTAAACAATTTGCTTAAATTGCTATATCTGAGCTTTCGCGTTGAAAGAAAAATCTGTCAAAGCGACCCCTAACGCGGCATTGGAAATCAGCCTTTAGACTTTAATTTTAAATTAGGATCTACATTAGGTAGGCATATACTGCGGTTCATTTAAATAAAGGCAAATCATGTTTCAAATTTTTGTAGGTATACATATAACTGTTTGTACGTCATAGACCAACGGGCCTAGTCGTTCTTTGGTCTTAAAATTTCTTTTCTCTTTATGCCATCAGTTGTAGTTAAGTTACAAATACTATTAATTTATGTATTTTTAAAGATATAAATATCTTTAGAGATTTTTCTAGAAATTGGCAGCACTATCTCTAGTGACAGTAAATTAGCGTCAGAACGCTATCACATTGTAATTGTCAATATATGAGGACTCAGCTGCTCGATAAAGTGATCGAAAATTGGAATTCCAGATTGCGCTACATTCGAACCAGCCATGGCTGCAAGCTCTATTTTTTTTAAACTTGGCGCATTCAAATTTTTTGAATATATAGCAACGTACTTGGGCAAAAAAAAGAAAACCCAATATACGCTTATACCTATGCTTGCTTTAAAGTTTCCCAAGTCTGTTTTTTTTCATAAGTGGACACCTTTTCATAACCGGATAAATATTTGGATAACGTCACTGTACGATTATGAGAGATGTACAAAAATAAAGTGGAGCGTGGAAAAACTGTGTATGTACAGTAGTCTCTCGATAATGTGAACTAATTAAAACAAGTCGTTTTCGGATTTTAGAGGTATTCACATTACTGGAACGTTTTTCAGTGCTTACAAACAGTAAAATGTACCCACACTACTGGCAGGGAACTCTCTTGACCGCAGCTGCATTCAAAACCTTGAAAAATGTCTAGACAAATGACATATGTAGGTTATAAAGTATCTAATATCGCACGCAAAACTAAAAAAAAAAAAGAAAAATACAAATTACAAAAGAAATTCACATTTTAGAGCCCAAAAATTTCGAAAGTTCACATTAAAGAGATGACAATGTAAAGTTTTGACGGTTCACATTTTAAAGAAATTCCAACTATCGATAATTCACATTCGTCAGACTATACTGTATGTACTAATACTAAACATTTTAAGAAAAAAAGTAGGTAAAGTGTGTTTGCTCTATAAAGCATGGTGATATATTGTTTGTAGACTTAGGGCTTGAAAAGAGAGGCTTCTTAGACACTAAACAAAGATGATCATTAAATTTTCATCTCAAATAATTTCGTCTTGAAAAATGCTTAAGTGCCCTAAGAATTAAAAGTGAACACAATTAAGATATTTTCTGAAAATGTAGCTTAGTTTAATTGAACCGGGCCAACAAAATATCAACAATATCCGGTTGTTGTTTTGTAAAAAGAACTTAATATTTTGAGTGAGTTTTTTTTATTTAAGAGCATCAGATTAAGAAATTAATTTATTAAGTATAATAAGCAAAAGAAAGCCAGTTTAAAAAAAAATTATTTGGTATATTTTTTTTGCTTTGAAAAAGTCATTCAATTTGCCCATTATGCCCCGGTGCTGAGGCATAATGGGCATATGCGGGGTATAATGGACACGGAGCTAAATAGGATTGTAAAGCGAGCATGTTTGGTTCCATTCGTCAACATTAGCCTCTCCCAATGATACCACTTGCAACAAGCTCTGCAGGAAACCCACCTTTCTGTGGACTGGGAGTTTAAATACCCATAATACATACAATCCTCGTCTTCTGAATTCGCCCCCTTCCTGTTTTTCTTAAGATTTTTTATGCGACGTGATGAAACCTTAAGCCCTTTAGCCAAAACACATTTTTCTTGCTTCATTCTTGTCCCTTGGTCTTTCTGTCATATTTGCGAACCATCTGAGAAGATTTATAACATGCTGATAAAATCATATAGAAATTGATACTAAACACATAAACGGGGCAAAATGGGCACTTATGCTCATTATGCCCCGCCCATTCTGCCCCAAAGCTCTTTTTAAATAAACATTTAAAGAAATAAGTTAAAAACTTTAACTTAATGGAAAAATTAATTTATGTATACAAACTTATTTACTTATCTTGGTATCCAATAAGGAGAATCCAATATTCAAGTGACCAGTTTCTCGAAAAATACACTTGAAAAAACCTCAAATTAATAAAAGCACTATCGAAAATTTTTTTTCTTCAAAACGAAAGGCAACTGCCATTTTTATTCAAAAAAGGGGTTTCCCCTTTTAGCGAGCGATCTATTGAAACTGGTAGGTAGATTGCATTTTTGAGCTGACCCTTTATTCAAAATAGAAATACAAGGGGGGACCATTATATCCCGGGTGCCCGTTATGCCCCGGGTTCCCCTATACATTCATTTTGACTATTACTGCTACAAAGTTTAATCAAAACTGTTGGAGCCGTTGTGGAGACTAAGTGAAGAAGGCTGGATTTGAACTCACGCTTTGATGCGTGATAACCCAATGCAATAACCCATCATTAAGCAACTACGTACTTCATGTTATTGTTTTTTATTGCTTTAAATTTTTAAGTTGAGATATCGAGAATCATTGAACCCCCTGTTCCGCTACATGTAATATATCCTAAACTGCTTTCTTCTTGAATTTTAAAATTGTTTGCCTAAAATAAATGACTAATCGCCTTAGAACCACACACAAATAGCCAAATAAATTAATAATATTATTTTTTGAGTTTTTATTAAGTCTTTTGAAATCATAACAAATAAGCAAGACCACAAACAAACAATTCGATTTTATCTGATTCATTAAGAAATTATTTACTTCCAAGAATGATTCCCCAAAAGTGCGACTTCTAATTTAAAACTCAATTTAATATAAACCACATGGCAGGCTTTGTCTGAATTAAATTTGAATATTTTTTTTTTTTTTTCAAATATGTATGTACCCACTAAACAATTTTTATTTATTCAAAATAACAAAAAAAAAAAAAAAAAAAAACAAATAGGTAGAAGCAAAAACGAAATTCTCTATACCTACAGAAACAATTTCGAAACCAAATTCAAATGAGTTGGAATATTTCCATCTAGTTAAGTGTAAGTATATGTATCTCTAGCAGTCATATGTACATATGTATACCTATCCCAAGCCGAAATTTCCCAATGGCATGGCTCTGATCGTGCTTAACTCACTGCGCATACAAATTAAATGAGTTCTTTATTTAGTCTTTGATATTCCACAGTATAATAAAGCTTTCATTCCACAACAAATACTGATGCCTGCCTAAGTCTTTTATAATGGTTAAATGATTCTTTTAAATGAATAATTTATTTATTCATAAAATGATATATCAACTTTACAGCGTGTCACAATCAAAATCTACAACATCGAAATGTTTGGTTTTTACGTTAAATCTTTAAAATACCCCATCAAAATATAAGATAGTCGAAACTCATACAGATATACCTACTTACAACTATCTCCAACTTTTTAAGGTGCTTGCACAGTGCAAACATAATTAACTATTAAATAAGCCAACTTAAAAATGCATTTAGATAAGTAGCGTTGTCGCATGTCGTATAGGAACATAAACATTAAAGTCACCCACACCTGAAAAAACCACAGACCTACTCGATTTTATAACCGAGGCTACTGCAAACTTTTTTTCATGATAAATCTTTTGGTGTTACGGACGGCCATGTGCTTAGTTTTGAGCGCACCTATGTAGATTAGATATACATACAATCAGTGCTGTCGTTTTCCAAATACGGAGGGTAGCACTTTTCAGAAATTATGGGGAGCATTTTTAAAAGTTGAGGAGCCCCCAAAAAATCAAAATAATTCATTTAATAATATGATTCCATAAATGAAAAGAAACAAATACTTTTTTCTATCGAAACAACAATTTTTAATATTCACTTTTGCAAATGAGTTTGCACAATCAAAAGAAACAGCACGAGCCAATTTTTTTTGTTTAAGAATATAATTTTCTTATTTTTTTTGTTACCCAATTAAATATAGTCGTCCGATAACTTGTTTATTAAGTTTTAATGTAATCATGTTTTGTTGTTCTATAAATTTTCTTCCGAAGAATATCTGACTTTGAATGAAAAAAGACAACTTTAAATTTGGTGACCAAGTTTAGGAAACCTGAGCTAGTTTTCTACAAGAGCTTTTCAAAGCCTTAAAGCCAATATGTTTTTTGGCACCTCAACGTTAGTTTAAAAAAAAGTAGAAAAAACGGCTTTTTATAGACTTAACAAAAATAATCGTAGGATGTAATTTGGTAAAACATTTTGAAGACCAATTAGACCACCAATTTTTTTTTTTAGATTTAAAATTCATCGATCGAATTGTTTTTCTTTACCGAATGATCAAGTCGTACAAACAAATTGTAAACATTGTGAAATCGTCAATAAAATAGAACAGAAAATATCAATTTTTGACCACTTTTTGTCACAGCAAAGTACGTCCACTTTCCACAAAGAAACAGATAGAGTTCTTCAAAAAAACACTTTAAAAAAAAAACTATATAAAATTATGTTCCCTTAATTTGTTTTACTAGTAAGTGTATAATAAATAAACATAATGGAAAACGAAAGACTTTTTGGGCATTATTTTAATAAATAAATACATAACATCACATTGTTAAATACTTTCATTGAGAGTTCGACATTTCGAGTAGTTCTTAATCATTATATCGCTTTCTAAAACCTAACAGAAATGTGCAATTTTTTTTTTGAAACAGCGAGCGATGTGAAAAAATAAAAATTTGTGTTCATAAAATGTAAGACAATCTTTTCAATTAATTCTTTAATGTAGTGACTTGGTGACTGGGGAGCCATTTTGAGATTTGGGTAGCACAGTAGCCCTTTCCGCAGCAAAATAGCCAAATGCTACTATAGTAGCCAAAACGACAGCAGTGCATACAATCTAGCAACTGCAGTTAGGTTATGGTAAATAGTTGTTAAAATATTGGTTGTTCCATGTTATGTGCTACTTAATAGGCTGCTCTTAAAGAGTGTTCCGAAAATCAATGACACAAAACTATATTTTTGCGCGCTCGCAACTTGCACAGATCAAATAAAAAGCACAAGTTTGCTTCGTTTTTGTTTTATTTTTGCTGTAAAAAGAAAACGAACATGAAAAGCCATAATGGAGTAGATCTTATAATATCATGGCTTAAATATGCCATTTTAAAGTCATCACCACAAGAGATTGAAAAACCTGTGTACGCTTATAAGAAGCTTTAAAATCTTGTTTGATAAAAAAGTACCCAAACAACATCAATTTGCAAAAAAAAAAAAATAAAAAATAGAAAAAAAAAAAGAAAAATAAACAAGGTTATGTTGTTCACGATGAGAAAATCCCATAGAATAGTTGAACCACATTTTTGCAGATACATTCACTTCTTTTATTTATTACTCAATGTGAATATAATTTATACGAATATGGGTAAGAGCCAAAGAAAGAGATGCGAAAATGAAAGAAAGAAAAGAAAAAGTAAATTTATTGGTTGAAAGTGAAGTTCTAAGACTCTGCTTATAGCCAGATTATCATTTGAGACAGCATGCGTTTTGGGTTGCACCAGCTTGCAGATTGTACGTATAAAGAAGTACAACATCGCGCTGGCCGTACCGACTGAATTTGAAGTGGTTGGATTGGAAATACTTTTGGAATTCAATAAGTTGGTCGTGTAGTTCATTATTGTGGAAGAATGCCAATCTTGTTTGCGTTTTTAATTATTTCGGTATTGATTTGAGACTATTTTTGTCCATGTTATTGACAGAAATATAGGTAAAAATGTTCGAAAACTATACAAAGTTGGCAAATCAGCTGGGATGATACACAGTTACAGTTAATATAGTCGACTGCTATCAAGCGCATCACTTATGCTCCATGTGAGGCGATTATCACGCAGATTTTTTTTTTTCACGAACAATTTTATAATTTTTTTGATAATTCAATTTACCAAAGAACTGCCAAGAGTAAAACAAACACGCAGCAATCGACTAAAGGTTGTTTTTTTTTAGAGGTTTACAGCTTTAAAACAAAAAATGTTAAATGGCATCGTAAAGAAATATAATATTCTTATTATTTCGGAAAAAATGCATTGATCTTTAATAGTCAGTGCTGTATTTCTATTTAAGCCCGAAATCTTTACGTGAATAACTCGAAAATACAACAATTTTCTCTTAAAACTTCAAATCAAAACCCTATTTTCATTATACGAACTTTTCGAGCAAAACCTGAAACGCAATTTTTTTTGCAACCACTTTGGCCATTAAAGGTGAAAAAATAGAAATATTTGTATAGCTAGAGCTTCCTTTTCTAGATGACCCAAATCAAAAAGGCATGTCACAAAACTATTTGTCAGTACTTCTTCAGTGCATTTGGTATGCAGGATATACATATGTATAACTGACAAGAATTTAAAACTTTAGAATATAGAGGAAAGGAGCTTTAATAGAACTTTGACTTTGATATTTTATTATGTAAATATTTATACAGTTTCAAAAAAAATTAACTCGTTCGATAAATATCCTATAAAGGTTAAGGAAAAAATTTAAAAAATACCACCACATAATTATAAATGTGCATTTCATTTGATTAAAACAATCGTTAGGTGCATAAGCAAAAAAATTTAAGTACAATATAATAAAAAAAAGTACGTACGTACGCGCTAGTGTACATTGAAATTTTCCTGCAAATATTTAAATTGAATTGAATGATTCGTTAAAAATGTAGTCATAATTTTTAGCAAATTTTGTATGATAAACATAATGTTTGCAACTGTTGACAGTGCCACTGTTTCATTTTCTATATTCAATGCTCTGTTTCTAAATTAATTCTGAAAACCCGATGTTAAAATCTTTTTTTAATTTTTGAGAAATAAAAAAAAAAAGAAATTTTTGAATTTGAAATTAATTTTTTTTTTAAACTGTTTACTTAAACAACATGATTTAAAAAATTAATAAAGGAATGAAATATGAGCCTTAAGACAATCCATTGATTTTTAATAATTTTTCCCATTTTATGTTAACTTTTCAGAAAATACCAATCCCAGCCTTAGGGATAGGGGGAAGATAAAATTTTTCCCCCGTACAATTTTTTCCTAGAATGGTCCCGATCGGGATTTTTTTTAGATCTTAAAATTTTCTAAGAAATAATACTGATATTTCTTAAACTTTATTTTGACTTGTTTCGAATTAATCTAAAAAATTTGATTATAACTTTGTTTATGTTTTCTTTTGCGGGTTAAATTTTAAAAATCAAAGAATTCCCACAAAATGAGTCGGTTTTCTCTTTGTCTCTTTAGAGGTCAAAATTCCCACAGAAAGGGATTTTTTACACGATCCCCCAGCACTGATCTAAACTCTTCAAATCAATACCCATACAAAAGTTCCTCAAAATGACCCCTCATTTGTTTTCGAGAAAAGCAAAAATCAAAATAGTGGGGGTTCTGTGAAAAAAAAATTTTGAGAAAAATACGATTTTTCAAAAATGTTTAAAAAAATTAAAAGTTTAAAAAGTTCTTGTTATAGGAATTTTCGGGAACTTTTCTTACAATCACATATAATTACTATTAAGTAGTTAAATAAAAATCTTCTGAGCCGTTTTAGAGAAAATTAAAATAAAAACCAGAACCGTTGTTCCTCTAGCAAATCACATTAAAATGGTACGTATAATTTTGATGCAAATCGGTCCACCCGTCCAAGCTCTAGCTTAAATTATATTAAACACACAAACACACAGAGGCACGCGGTATATTGAAACCCGCTTTTTAAGGCTTATATATTATCACATTATCGTAGTGTCTATTTTGACAAATTACAATCTCGAACTTTTTTTACACGAAACCAATACTTTGGCAAATTCCTAAACGCAAAACTTGCGCAAATTATGCAAACATAAAAATCCCTGCGGAGCTAATTGTTCCAAAACGTTTTTGTTGCGCAAATGTAAAGGCATTTGTGCAAATGTAGAAATTATACTGCGCACTTTATTTGCATTGGAATTTATGTATTTGTCTTTGGCGTGTTTTTTTTTTTGTGAAGAATTGGTGTTATGGTGCAAAAATTCAGAAAAGTTTTTATTAAGGTAATTTTTGTTTTGGTGTTCAATTATTATTTATTTCAGTAAATCAACAATTAAAGCAGAATTTCTCCTGCAAATTTTTAAAATAAAATACACTACTCGTTGGCATGAACACTAAATTTAAACCAAATCCGTTCAGCTATTTAGGCTCTAGCTCATTGTATAGTGGGCGCATAGATCAACTGAAGGTAATAAATGACGAAAACTACCTTTTTGGACTTTTCCATTAAAGTAATGACAATGTTAATGCAAACATCGAAACAGCTTAACGAATACAAAATTTGTACTTGTTTTAAGAGCAGTGAAATCAAAGTTGAAATGAAACCTCGGCGAAGGGTTCAAAAAAAAATGTTTGTTTTATGTATTTTTTGGATAATTCGTTGAATTATATTGGAATCGAAGAAAATTTATTTATCCTTGTCGCTAAAATAATTGCACTTAATTACATTGCATATTTTTCACAGCTTGCAAAATAAACAATTTTTTTATGAAAATTTCACTTCGCTCTGATCTATAAATTAGGGTTAAATTCTGAATGTCAAAGTTCTGAAAAAAAAAAAGTTTTAAAACGACAAAGTATATTCATTTGGATTTTGGACTTGGAAAAAAAACTATTTTTTGGCAAACAAAATCACAACACACATTTTTTTGTTTGATGTTCTTAAGAATATTACACAAAAAATCAGCTTTCTTCAAATCTTCATCAATAAGGTCTGCTATCTACTTTATTGCCAAAAAATCGTCATCTTAAATTTTTAACTGTTATCAATAGGTGTGTTTTATTGGTAATTCATAGCTAGCGCAGCAATACAAGTTTAATAAAACGCTATATCAACTTTTATGTCCACTCTTTATTCTCTGGATGTGTTCTTTTTTGAGTGAAACACAAACTAAGTTACCGACATTTAAGGTTCAAGTCCACACTATCTGTCCACTTTTATATTCACTAAGTTACTGGCTAATTTATCGGCACTTTTTCTTTTGTTATTGTTCACCAAGAGAAATTTTACTGCGCTAGCTATAAAATTGCCAATAAAACGCACCTAATATTTTATTTAAAACAAAGTATCGAAATTATTCAAACTTTCAATATTTTTCTTCAATAAACTTGTGAAATCCTTTCAAACCTATTTAAGTTAAAAAAATAAAACCAAAATTTGAATTGGGAGTTCAAACTATTTGCGATACTACCTACTTGCTGAAATATCAACTTTTGAATTCATACGCCAACTTAAAACTCAAAAGAAAAAGTACAAGTTCGTCTAAATGTCTAACATTTATTTGCAATTAGATTTAATTACAACTTTGTCAAATGTGTAATACGCATGTGCGCACCACCAAACTACTATAATTTAAACAAGAACATACAACAAAAAAAAAAAAGATTAATTTCACTTTCATTTTGATGCAGTTGGATGAGTTTCAATTTAATGCAGTTTTAGATTCACTTTCTAGGATGTTGTTAGACGTTGACTGTTATGGTGTACAATGTTCGTACTCGCATATTAAATGGCAGTGTTGGTGGTAAACTTGATTCGATTAACGACAATCTGTTGTATTACTCGTGCTGCTTTGCTTGCGGTATAATGATGGTATAGAAAGCGAAAATTGTGGATTAGATTATTATTTAACCTACGCATGAGGTTTTAACTTGTTTGATGGTATGTTGGTTTATATACATACATATATTGTGTTGGCAATGCAATTGAAAGTAAGTAGTAAACTTGTTACCGCTCGCTGGTTGGCAGTACCTAATAAATTGGCAATGGAATATAAATTTTAAGATCTATTAGTTGAAAGCAAGGTTTTTAAAGAATAAAGAGACCAAAACAACAAGACCATATCCTATTGATTTCCACATAGCCAACAACACAGCCAACCATTAATTAAATGTATTTATTAACAATTTCGTTGCAGATATATATAAAAAAACACTGCCCATTATATTTATTTATTACTGATGTCGGAGTTCTTTATATTCACTTCACTTTCCAACAAAACCTTGACCTTAATAATTCAACTTCAGTTTACTAAACCAAAGAACCAAAGATCATGCAGCATTCATTTATGTATATTTAAAAAGAAAAGATACCACACTTTCCCGAAATAAAAAGAAAAACACAAAAGCCACACGAAGTTCGAAGCAAAAACCAGAATTTGTTTCGACGAGTTTTGTGCAAAAGAAAAGCACAGTAAAAATTCATAATGAAACTTAATGGTTACCCCGGATTTTTTTTTTGTTAAGCGAGTAGTTTTAATCAGTGTTGCCAATTTACAATAATCAAATTGAATAGTTTAGAAGAATTTGGTACATTTTAAATTATGTATTTCGAAAACTTTGCGATTTCGATGAAATCTTACGAACATTTTGATGGATGTGCGTTGGAAAATTTGAATTCTTCCTAATCTTTTGTAAAATAAATATATTTTTTTTATGGTTTTTTATTGATAGGTATGTTCTTGCGGGTAATAGAAAGTTGAAAAACTGTGAATTAGGTAAAAAAGTCTTGAGTTTCAATTATGTACACGAGTGCCTGCCAAAATAAGAATTATAACATACACTTACACATGCCCCCGAAGAGCAGAGATGCCACTTCAACTTAATGAGTTTGATATATTGTTTCACCATAACAAAAGTCTAGTTTGACAATGAGTACCGGCAAATGCATACAGCTAAGAAAAGAGCTATACAAGAGGCGCTGCAAATAAGGACCTGGGCCCTATTGCACCAACAACTTATCATTCAACTCTTAGCTAATTATAATAAATCGTGGTACAATTTTGCTGTGTCGCAATGAGATAATGCCCGCGGAAATAATTTGTATTGGCCTTAAATCGCACACAAGGCTCATATGCATTATGTGCGGGGAAATTATGTCACCCGTCACTACAAAATCGTGTCACGATTTATGAAAATTAACGATAAGTTGTTGGTGCAATAGGGCCCTATTGATTTGCTCCAAAGCTCTACGAGCAGAAAAAAAGATATACACTTTCTTTTCAGAAGTATCATGGAAAGCATGTGATTGAAGAAATTGAGAGATTTTTTTTCGAAGGAATGGGGCTCTGAATTTTTAAGAAAAGGTAAAATGAAGCTCTAAAAGTCACAGTTGCAGAAACCAAAGCCTGAAAAGACGATCAAGGGAATATCAAGAATTCTCCCAACTGCACCAAAAATTCAGTTTCCTTAACATTACCTATCGTTTTAAGTGAACGCCTGAAATATTCGTTAACAACCTGTTCATCATATGTTGGACTTTAGGCTGACTATTGTTTTTAAGGAAACCATCTATAGCCCATCAGAATTTTCATCGAAACTCTGACGACTAACTGGCTGAACAGAATGGTGACGGAGACGGAACTGGAACCGGAGCTGGAATAGTTGTCAAAATATTGAATACACGCAAATTCAATGTTACGAACACAACGGAACGTAGACGCATACGGAGCTGCAGACGCAGACGGAAGAGATCAACAAGAAAAAAAACAACTTTTTGGGTCGGAAAAAAATATTGTGGTTATTTGTATCGCGAAAAAATTATTTTTTAAAAGGAAAATTATCGGAAACAAAAAATGTGAATTCTGAGCTTGTACACAAGAATATTCTTTTGTTTTTCTTCAAAATACTTTCAAAGCTGTACAGCTCCATTGTGGACATGTAAAAAAATACGTACGACACTTTTTGACAGCTCTTCCAGTTCCGTCTGCGGCTCCAGTTCCGTGATTCTATTCTGTTCAGCCAGTAACTTGGACAGATGTACAGTACACACAGCGACTTTAACCTGGGAAGTGACCCGTTTGACAGTCCGAACCTCAGCAGCACTACTCTGTGCTCCCGTGGTTCGGACTGCCGAATTCCAAATTCATCATTAAGAGGCTCCAACAATCCGTTTGTTGACATCTTAAACTATCATCCTCAACAACTGTCTCAACTGGTGATTTCTAACAAAGGTTTATTGAACATCATCTCCAATTAAAGACCAATATTCCTCCTCAGCAACTTAAGCAAACTTTTGGAAGAATTGACACTCGGAAAACACATGAAGAATTCTATAATTTCTGACATGCAGTTTAGCATTTCACACTTAATCCACTCCTAAATTGCCAGGATGACTTCACCGCAGCTCCATAAACCTTTTAGATTTCGAGAAAGCGTATGAGTAGCAAGTCTCTCATTCAAAAACTTTTTCTCTCATTCATGAAGAGAAGCACCGGACTAAGCTTGGCAGTACAAGATCCTTATATGTATAAACAAGCAACTTCTGAGGAAAACGGCGCAGTTGAGGAAGACCGTTGTTCAAGTGATCCATACAATTGTTTCAACTAACTTTTGTTCTGAGTATTTGCAAATGTTTATCTCATTTCTTCAACCGAAAGTTTCTATCAATTTTTCAATTTTTAACGGATATCTTAATCTTTTCTTCAATCTGCACTCTCTTTAAATCAGAAGTACTATCGTACCAAGTACCAATTTTAATAACAAAAAAAGTACCATCGTACCAAGTACCAATTTTAATAACAAAAAAAAAAAATGATATGCAAAAATTGTTCCTTAACATTCTATGGCATAGCAATTGCCTATTAAAATAATATTGACTCAATATTTTAAATTGATTTTACCATTTAAGGTTCATCTTCAAAATAAGATCCGGGAATTTCTTAAATATTTTTTGTTAACAAATAATTTTACTTCGAGCATCATCATCTTCTGCTCGCCAGTGAATATATAGACTTAAAATAAAACCCAAGGACAATTGAACAGAGATTAATGATCTTTAAAGTTGTGTACTTCAAGTTTATTTTTAAAAGAAACAAATCACTCTATACACTATTGAGGAGAATAGTGAAGTGACACAGAAGACACAAAACACCTGAGGATACGTCTTTGTCGTATTCATTTTATAATGAATATAATTTTTTTCTTCTGCAAAAAACTAGTGTATACCCCAAAAAAAAAAAAAAAAAAATCTCTTACAATAATTTATGTCAACGACCCTTGTTGTACCAGATATATACAATATATGAAATTAAAATTTTAAAAAAACATCCGCACCAACATTGTATATGAAAGTACCTACTCGGATCTGTTAACTCAAAAAGTACACAAAATTTGTTTGGCCATAATAATTTTTTTTAGCCTATTTTTGGTAATATGGTGATTTCTTTTTCTGATTATAAACATCGAGTCTGGGAGTAGGTGTTGGTAAGACAAAATTGAAGCACGACGTCAAAAAATAAAAAATAAAAATAAGAAAGAGAACTTAAGTTTATTTTTAGAATGCAAATTGTTTTTTTTTTTTTTGAGCTAAATAAGCCCAGAAATGGTAATAAAATGAAGAATAAACAGCAAAATAAAAAAAAAACCATCTACAATAAATTGACTTTGCAATATTTTAAAAAGCAAAAAGACAAAACCTCCTCTGTATGTAGGTACATCGGGGAGAGAAAGTGGTAATAATGCATTACATGAACTAAATTTAATATTTGAGGAAAAAAAAATAAACTTCTCTTAAGGAACACCAAAATAAAAAAAAATAAAAAAAAATAAAAAAGAGATACAATGAAAATGAGATCAGCGATATTGGTGGTGCGTGCCCATCATAAGAATTAAAAAAAATTGAGAGTTTTGCACTCAATATTCCCTGTCCATATAACTTATAACATCCACCTTACTATGTAAACACAAAAAAAACAGCTAAATTATTGAATATCGGATACGGTGTGTAGTACCTTTAACTTCCAAATTTTATGTACATATGTATGTATGTATTAAGCACTAAATGACCGCAATTTTGAAGATTTTTTTTTTGGGTCAATCACTTGGCATTGATTGCGAAAGGTGAGTTGAATTGAAATACTTTCATTGAAAGCGCCTTTACGTATTTTAAAATAATGGCAGCTGAGAGTAATTGGAAATTATAAAAGGAACATTTAGACAAACTTTCACGAACTTTTTTCTTTGCTTGGAAAAAATCACAGCCTTTCAAAATAAGTCATATGGGTTCATCAGTATTATTGTATATTGTCGGTTCGGAAGAAAACAACACAGCAATTTAATTTTTAGCTAATATTGCAATTTTCTGCAGAAACGAAATCGCTAGAAAACACTAGAAAAATTGCTGACTCTACTACAATATTTGGAACAGAGCTATATTGTGTGGTGTGGAAATATGTACCTACTTCGAAAATATATTGGGCCCTCGAGGGGAATCTTGTTGTATTCCCTAAAAAATTTGTCTTCTATCGTGAGTTTCCCCCAAAACAAATTTCCCTCGAACAAAAATCTAATTAATGACTGCCAAATTCCCCTGGAGAATTTATTTCCGATATGTATCAATAAATTCCGAGGGAAACTTTAGCTTTGTTCCAGACCTTGACCAAAACTGCTAATCGTCACGATTTGTCAACAATTTTTTCCCAAATCCTGTTCAGCACTTCATAAATTCGGCAGTTTTGGGCAAAAGAGAGCGCCCACGATAGAGAAAAACATTTCCCATTCCTGACAATTTCGGCCTAAGAAATTTCTTTGGGCAGAAATTGGCAAGTTTGAGTGCTGTCAAAAAATGTCAGTTTCAATTCAAATTTGTCTGCTATCGTGAATTTCCCCCAAAATAAATTTCCCTCGAACAAAAATCTAATTTAATGACTGTCAAATTCCCCTGAAAAATTTGTTGCTGATATCAATAAATTCCGAGGGAAACTTTGTCTGAATTTATACATTGCCCGACTTTTCCAGTCCAGATCTCTTGTTCCTGGGTGAACGGGGAAAAAGTGAGGGGGCGGAAAAAATCGTATGTTCCACAAAACTCACACAATTTTTCCGGTCTGTTTTGGTTCTCTTTCACCTCCTTTACAGTTTTTTGTGTATTTTAGTACAAATGTTCCGTTTATTTGATAGTGTAAGTAAATCTTAATGAAAAATGAAGGGGAAAGTATAAGAATAAAGAGTGCAACGACAAATACTGTCACTGAAAAAATCGGGCAATATAAATTTTGCACCCGATTGCTGGAAAAAACGTATTGAAAATATCGGGCAATGTAAATCTAGACTTTGAAGCATCATTCACATATTTTTTGGTCTATGTGCCTTTTACATTGAAAGATAAAAACTAGAGTTCATTTTTCTGGATTCGCAATAGGAAAAAATATTTATCAATGTTCAGAACTACTATCTATCGGTTTCAAGAAAAAAAAAACGAAACCCCAGTACAGTTAAAAAATTAAAAAAAAAACTTACTTCTGTAATGCGATTTTTTTTACAAAACCCTGACACGCAGTTTTCTTACAATAATGGGCGTTTTTCTTTTTTAGTTTAGAGTTGGTTCAGAGCAGAGCACTGAATGGACCCTGATCGAACGGAGTAAACTCTGAGCAAAGTATGTTCAGAGCACTCCGATTTAATTACGAAACACACCCGAGCTATCAATTGTCATATCTGTCAAATTATATAGAAACTGTGAAGTTGGCCGCGCTCAGTTTTTTACTCGGTCTGCTC
Organism: Epistrophella euchroma; assembly: GCA_947049315.1. Lineage (NCBI taxonomy): Eukaryota > Metazoa > Arthropoda > Insecta > Diptera > Syrphidae > Epistrophella > Epistrophella euchroma. The sequence continues at coordinate 36,527,388 of OX346247.1, read as the reverse complement.
GGTTATTTTATACCGAGCTAATAGAAACACAAATTTGAACTTTTATACACTCTGAGCTAAAAAAGAAACACGATTTTTTGTTTGACAGTTTAGGCTCTACTCTGAACTAAAAAAGAAAAACGCCCAATAACTTTCGTCTTTACAGGGACGATGTTCAATATTTACATGATAGTGCGAAAGCTTTGCAGCTTAAGCCTAGTACGCAGATCGGGAAAAATTTTTCTTTTCATACAAAATTTTTCCCAGGACAAAATTTTGTCTTCAGTTTTTTTTCCACACGGTACGCAATTCACACGCAAAATTGTGACGTTTGTACCCGCTGTAGGGTGAAGTCTTTACTAAATTTTGCCAGGAAAAATAATGTTCGAAGCATTATTTTGCGGGAAAAATTTTGCCAGGTCAATAATTTTGCACGATAAACACTCATCAAATTTTATTTATCGATAATTTTACAAAAAGAATAAAAGAAGAAAAACATTCATTTTGCGCGATTTCTCCAACGTTTTTGTAGAGATTAGAATTGTAGAGATAAAATTTGTCTTTTCCCGATCTGCGTACTAGGCTTTACACTGCAAATGTGTTAGCACACAAAAACTCCTTTCAATTAGGTAATCAAAATTTTTAGAGCCATTTTTGAGAAAATTTAAAAAAATGGTTGAATCTTATTATTAACAAGAGTGTTCCTATTTAGAACTCAGAAAAAAAGGCCAAAACAAGAGACAGACCACACAAAATCAGGTAGTTTAATTAATAACCCCTATCATAGATTAACTAGCACCAGCTTCCTTATTCTTGTTGAATAAGTATTATATATTCAGCTCACCGGGCAGATCCACCTTCATAAAACAGATGCCAAATCAATTATCTATTTTTTATTTAATTTTTTTTTTTGGATTAGACGTTTCATTATCAGGGTTGCCATGTCTTGAACTAGTTCCATAGCCCAATTTAAAAATTTTTGTAACCCAAAATTATATTATTTTATGCTGAAAATCAATCTATAAATGTAATATCGTCATCAAAATTATTGTCACTGTCATCCTCGTGGTCATTGTTATCACAATGGTAAATTGTTTAGTTCAATTTACTTATCATTTCTTTTAAGAGTGAAAAATTTTTACAGCTAATTTTTTAAACCGTAGCATCAATACGCAAAACGCATAATTGTATCGAGCGATGCTTTATAGTTAATCGATTTCTTGGTTATGCAAAGTTAAAAATTGTATTACGAAATACGCCAAATACCCGAAAACTAATTTATCCGAAATATTTTTGACGTTAAAAGCCAATTAATTTCAAAATTCTTCCAAAGTTTGCAAATTTGGAGGGAAAATTTCAAAATCAAATTGAGGGAGCTTATTCCATTGTTTCTCCAAATTTGGAATATTTTTAACGGTTTTCTTGATTTTTGGAATTATCTCCAAGGGAATTATCATTAAGGGTATGTTTAAAGGAAGAAAAATTGTTGTCGGCAATTTTGGAAAAAGATAGCCCAATTTCCGATAAATAGCGCAATCTGGCAAGCCTGTTCATTATGGCGGCATGATCACACTTCACTTTGTTCTTGATTCTTTTCGCATGGTGTCATTTTGACATGGGTCTAGCTCCAGTGGATAAGACGACGCTCAAAGCAATTATTGTAAAATAATAATATTCAAGATCACAGAAGGAAATATGCCAACAAAAAGAATATCTTAATTATATATAAGACTAAAAAATTTAATTCTATGTTCTCGTTTTTATCAGTTTTATGTTTTTTTTTAAGAAAAACAGGTGCTTAGGAATAAACACGATCCGGCAATAAAAATTAAAGAACACTGATCATTGAATAGATAAACGACCATACAACCTCACCTGTATTTTTGTCTTTGTTAGAATAATTTATTCCCCTTTTTTTTAAACTCTATTTCCGTTTTTTGTTATTTGTGTACTGAAAAGGGAACATAACAAGGAATGTATACCTAAGTACAAAAATCCTAATGGAAGATTAGAAAAAAAGGGAGTTTTAAACATAAGGTCAGGCAGGGCTTAAGTGAGGATTTTAAACACGCACAGAATTAGAAAAACGAGGTTAACATGCAATCTAGACCTTCAAACTGATTTATTTATCTATATACTTTGTTATTTTATTCAAATAATTTTCATGTTGAGTTTTCTAGATATATAAAAGGGGACCACTATATTAAGGGTTTCAAATAAAAGAATGCACTAAGACAGATTTGATAAATTGCTCTTTAAATAATGGGCTAGATCAGTGATGGAAATCGACTTTTGCCAATAGTACTGAAAGCAGAAAAAAAATAGTACTGAAAATGATCAAATAGTACCGAAATTTTTCCAATCGTGAATTATATTTTATTGGACTTCATCATCGTTAGAGGAAGATGTAGTTTGAGTATTCAGCCATCGACCCCTTGCAATCATCTCGATTTGGAGATCAACAATGCAGCATTGCATGCATTTTCGTACTTATGTCGGAAAACAAGTTTATATTTTGTTAAAAATTCAAGAAAATCTGAAGTGTATCTTTGGTAAAAATTGGTTTAGCATGCTGTAAACGAGGTGCAACAGCGCATGCATGGGCATGATACAATCCAAATCAGAAAATAAATTTAATTTCTAATTAATGTTTTTGACAACTATATTTGAGGGCTAAACAAAGTTCGCCAGGCTCACCGCTAGTACATTTTAAATGTATATGTCAACAAATTCTGAAAAATCTAACGTTTAATAAATAATTTGAGGTAAATCGGAATCATAGTAGGAATGTTATTGAATATTTTTAGAAAGATAATAGAATATTTGACCCTTGTTTGAGGTATATTTGATTTACTTATTTTTTCGCGAAGAGAATTTTTTTAAAACATATATTTTTCGGAAGAAAATTTTTACAGTTTTTTTTTATATATACCTATAAATTTTTTTTTTATATTTGGAATTATTGAGTGAAAATTCAAATTTTATAAAACGTTCACATGTTTTTAGGACAGGAATCATCCCTGGGATCATTTTAAGAAAAAAAAATGCATGGAGGAAAGTTTTGTCTTCCCTCTTTTTTAGTTCTTAAGAAATTAAAAACAAACTTTTTATTTTATGAAATAAAAGATAAAAACTTTTATAAATTATAAATATAAATATTTATTTATTCAAACTACGTCACAACTTTTGTTTTTTAATATTAATTTCGACGCGTTTCGTCAAAGTTCCATTTTTACCTGAAGATGAAACTTTTCAAGATATAAAATCGAACCTGACGATGGAACTTTGACTTCCGAAAAGCGTCAAAAATAATCAGCCCTATCGAGGTATCCGTTCGGAAGAAAATTTTCTCCGATTTGTTCGAAAAAGTGTTTAAAAAAGTTTTAAAAAATTGATTATTTTCCTTAATTTTGTAGATACGAAAAAAATATTTTTTTATTATGTATGCAAAACTGAGGCAAGTTCCTGCCGCACCAAACATCTACATTCGAAAGGTACCTACATTTTTGAATTTTTTGATTATCTTAATTGAAATTTGTATGAAAATCTCGAATGAATTTCATCGGGCTTATGCCAAACTAGCACTTGAGTGATGCGTTAAACCCAGTTAATGAAAATTTTAGAATTGGTCTTTTGCCAGTAATTGAAATAGTACTGAAAGTTGAAAAGTGGTACTTGCGTACTGGGAAAATTAAATAGTACAAAATTCAGTACAATAGTAAGCCCTTTTCCAACCGTGGGCTAGATACTTTGACACATAAATTTTGTTAAAAAGGATATAAAATTAAAAAATATATATGTATGTGAGTGACATGCATGCAGTGACGCATCTTTTTTTTTCTGCACGCCATGTTGGATTAAGGTTTTCGTTAATACATGCCTAAGGATGTGTTTATGTTGGGGCATCGATGAACGATTAGAGCAACGATGAGAAAAATTTTACATTACGTGCGTTTTATAAGTAATTCATAGCTAGTACAGCAATAAAAGTTCTAATAAAACGCTTTGTCTATTATTATGTCCAATTTTTTTTTCTTTGGCTATGTTCACTGCCTTTTGTGAGTGGAAAACAATATACGTTACCGACATTTAAATTTCAAGTTCACACTATGTCCACTTTTATATTTACTAATTAAGTTCCTATTTATCGGCACTTTTGGTTTTTGTAATTGTTTACCAAGGGAACATTTACTGCGCCAGCTATACAATTGACAATAAAACACATCTATTACCGTTGTTGTCTGAAGCGCTTTATTTAAGCTCCAAAATAAACAAAACCTTAAAAGGTAAAAGAATTTCCAGTTGCGAGACCACCCTATGAAATTATTGGTAACATATTAGTAGGTGTGTTGTCGGCCTTAAACCGCCGCGGCGGCCGCTTTGGAAATGTTTAAAGCCTAGTACACTGCTGGCTGGTGCGAAACGAAATTTGTCGTTGGTCCCAAACACGACAGTGAAATGCTTACAATCACCACAGCGAACAAATACCCGCTGAAAGTGTCACCAATTGCATAAACATAAACGCAAAAAAAGCACAGAAAACCATATAGTAATGAAAGAAACAGCAAATACAAACACGAATAAAGCTCTAAATGTCACTTTTTTGGACACAATTAATAGTCCGGGCAATTGATTCTGTACGAGAAAAGTGCGAAAACCTCTCCAAAGAATCTGCTACAATTATCAATTTCGAAAACTACGAAATCGACGAAATGTCATTTTGTTTCCCAAATGTCATCCTGAAGTATTTAAGTAAAAGTTGTCACTGTAAAATTGTAGTTTAGTATTCAAAAGTATTTGTTTTAATACTTGATTTGACGTTTTCCGAAACAGCCCCTGCTCTTAGCTGCCCCCCACTCAACAACTTCAAATTTGAAATTTAGAAAAAAAAGTTAAAATAAAAAATTTGTTGGAAATTTTTGTCATACACTATTTTTTACCAAAAACTATCTTCATACCTAAATAATTGACTTCACCCTTGTAAAATTGAGGGAGTATTCTTATGATACCCGTTACCTGTTGTTCGAGTCTCAATGGACTCCAACTTAATTCAACAACTTTAGTAAACTTTAAGGTAAAGGCTTAAGTTAAATTTTAATTTAATTAAAACATCTTCAGAAAAGATTGAAATTAAAATTTTAAAGTTTTGTATACAAATTTGTAAATTGATATTTTCGTTGATGACTTATAATTCGGTTAACTTTTTTAATGGTCTAACATGTATTCAACAAACCAAAACTCGTCTCCTCAAACCTCAGAAACAATCATCGTCTTGCTTCACATAGCACAAGAACGCCATCAACAAAAAACCTCTAAATAAATTATTCGAAACCGATTCTAAAGTTCCTTAAAGTAAACATGACACTTTTCTTGAAATTTCTTTATTTCGTTTCCATCTCATCACCAAGCAAATTAAGTTAATTAAATACAGCTGTAGGCCCAAGAAAAACCAAACATGTTTTTTACTTTACCGAATTGTCTTATATTTTTTAAGTGTGTTCACTAAAACTGAAAGTTGGCCTAAAAACACACAAACCAAACATAATGGTCCACAGTTAAAGTACTATAAAATACCAACAACAAACAAAATACTACAGCTGACTTTTTTTTTCTACCGATGGTTAAAATTATTCGTATTTTTAACATTTTTTTGATCTAAAAATAAAAAATAGTTTATTTCTTCATTTAAAGTACCTATTAATATTGGTCAACATTATTAAAAATCTAATTTAAAAGATTTATTTGTACAGAAGTTAAGTACATATGTTGTTTTTACACTTTTTAAGTAGTTATTTTGATTTTTTATAAACCAGTTTAATTAAAAAGAAGCAAGGTGTATCTGCTTCATTGGCAACGTAAAATTAAAAATTCAAATATTCAAAATTCCGTCGGTGGTGTTTAGCAATATGATTAAAATTCAAATTTTTCAAAACCAGTTCTTAAATACAAATCTAATAATCACTAAACGGAACAAGATAAAAACTGGCATCATATTTCATTTGTTTGTCATGAGAAATTTTCTTCTTTTTCAGTTAATTACTATTAGCACAAAAAAAAATTAAATTATGTTCAAAATGTTTATAAACATGTTGCTAAATTTCTAAGAAAACAAATTATGTGTTAGTTGAACAAAATATGGACTTGTTTAGTCAAATTTAAATTTAGTATCTATCGACAAAAATAAGTGTAAACAATTTAATCATCTTTGTTTGGAACAGCAGCTGTCAGGACCGTACACAAAAAAAGCATTTTAAGTTCTAGGTCAAAACAATAATTTCATAAACAAATGGTTCGCATTGATCGTATTGACTTTAATCCCTCTTTATTTGTGTTTTTTTTTTTAATTTAAATATCTACATTATGTATGTGAACATATAACAGGCAGCTTGTTCTTCAACAAAAATGTTTGCAAATACGCAGTTACGTGGACCGGAAATATGTTGTTTTATTTTAGATTTGTTATTTAAGACCAACTTTATTGACATATATGATGAGACTTTCTTGATTATAGAACACGACAAAATAGAATATAAGACAAATGTATGAGTACCGGAACTGGAGATGAGTAAACATTGGTTTTTTTCTCTCAGGAAACGGGTCAAAATTGTGTTGGCATTAAATATGAATGATGATTGAATGAGTTAACATAACATCACGACACGCGTGTATTCTCTATTGTACTCAGACAGTTAAGTCTGGATTTACATTGCGCGATTTTTCCACGAATATTTTTCCAGAAATCTGGTAAAGTGTTTTTGTCATTGTCCTCTTCATTTTTTATTAAGGCCGTGTGCGAATTCGTTTAAAATTACGATTACATTTTATCCGAGATTAAATTTTGACATTTCTACGTACAGATTCACCTCACTAGTGTCAAAAATTAATCTTCGGATAAAATTTAACGCGATTTTAACTCAATTCACACACGGCCTAAGATTTACTCGCACCACCAAATAAACGGCACATTTATACTAAACACTTAAAAAAAAACTGCAAATTGGGTGAAAGAGAACCAAAACAGGCTAAGTTTTGTATGAGTTGTGGAACAAACGATGTCTTCCATCCCCCTCACTTTTTACTCCGCTCACCCAAGAATAAAAGATCAGGATTGAAAAAATCGGGCAATGTAAATTCAGTCTAATGTGGTTTTCGATTCAACCATTTCAGATTTGGGGGTCAAATCGTCGTGAATCGAACGAATCTGGATTGTTTTGGTTGTTTTTTAACTGTGTAAGTTCTTTGTGTGGAAATTGGAAGGTAGTCAAAACACGTTTTTCCGTAATAAATATGAAAAAAAACTTCACTAATTGCACTAATTAATCGTGTCCAATTTATTTTATTTTTTATTTTGATTTTATTTTATTATTAAGACGGACCACAAGGAAATTCTTGCGAATGCAAAATTGAATACCTATTCAAACTGACGTTTAGTTATGCCGTTTAATTGGTGTGTGTGCATGTACGTGTGAGAATATGTGTAAATCTGCCATAAAATCGAGATTTTAAAGATCAATCGAAAAAAAATATATACGACGCCAAAAGTGATCTTTTTTGGTTGAATCGAAGGCGAAATCTGAAAAAGATCAACTTAACCCCATAAAAGTCAACTTTTTTTGGTTGAATCGAAAACCACATAAGATGTCAACTATTTGGATGTATGTATGTATCCAATATAATTTGGCATGCAAATATTTAGGGTGTATGTAGGTTTGAGAGGGTTCTATAAATAACATTTCTTCTACGTTCCAGTACAAAAAATAATACGTAATGAAAACACGAATCAGAGTATTTAAGAGTACTTCATACATAAGTATTTAAGTACCATAAAAAACACCATATGGCAACACTTGCTTTAAAAGCCACTTCCCATGTGCATATTGTAGTTGTAGTTGTAGGTCTTACTATAGTGATCAATATGGCAACTAAATTATTAAGTACCCTTTCACATGAAGAAACAAGTCGAAGAAGATTTTTTAACGTTTTCTTTCAATTTATTTTAACATCTCTTGTATCTTTTCCTTTTATACGAGGAAACAAAATAGTAAAGGGGCCTACTCATATTTGTTTTATTTGTTTTAATACATACAATCCGTTGCATGTGTTTCATTGACGTATACAACTGACAGCTTCGTTAAATCCCAACGTTTTTAAGATAGGCGAGAAGAGACCCATATAAAAAAGAAGTAACGTGTTGCTATTTGCAAATAATTTGGTGATGACAAAATAAATCCTAGACATTTGTTTGTTCATATTTATTAATGAACATATAATTTAAATCAGTCGAAACAACGTAGTAATTTGGTCACCATTATCCGTCTCCCTCACATCAGTTCACGTCAACTGATTCATTACTGCAACGTATTCGACGGCTTCTATTGGTTGGGGTCTTAAGAGATTTTCTGTAGTTTCCTCGTTTGAAAGAGTACTTATTGGGGTATGATTTTTCCAATATAATAACAGGAATAGCTACACGTATGTTACATAAGTAGATCTCAATGTAGATCATCTCAGACATTGAGATTACTTTTAGTAATTTTTCATTTAGTATTTTTTTTTTAAATAAATTCTTTAATAATTATACTTATAAAAAATGTTAAACTTCTTAACTTATTACTTACATTTTGTAAATTCCTTGATTGTTGATTTGTAGAACTATTGTTTAAAAATGCATTTGCACATAAACTCAATTTAAGTTAACAAAAAAAAAAACAATAAATCTATTTTTTTTTTCAATGCCAAAGTTAATTGCATCATTTAAAATCACGTTGAGAACGATCACTTAATACAACCACATTTTCTTTAAATTTACTGGCAGAAATAATAATAAATTTTTAAGTAAGTAACTTAAGGATGCACTGAATTGAGATAGATTTTTAAAAACACATAAAGACAACGGTGGAGGTGGTGGTGGTGGTGGTACATCGATCTGGAACGAAACAATTATTTTTATTTATTAAAAAATATTCAAATTTGAGAAATTCCTTAAATTTTTTCTATTAACAACGATATAAAGAATAATTATTATTTAGAAAGAAAAAAACAAACAAAGAAAACTTATGACTGGTTATAAATATTCTGAATTTTTGTTTATGGTGGTAAATTATTTTCATAATTGGATGTTCAGCAAGAAAAATTAAGCAATTTCATTTATTGCAATGAGGAAAGTAGTACAATAGCCAGAAAATAAACAAATGTAATCTTGTGGTTGAATGAAGGTATATACTTATCTCGTAGATTAAAATTATTTACCGATCTTGTTTATACACACAAATATAAGATAAAGGCCCATATAAGACCATAAGATATAGGTTTTTTTTATACTTAAGCTCAAAGTGTTTACTTAGCAATTGAGTTATTTGGAACGAAGAACATAAGAGACTACTTTTCAAAAATAATAAAATTATGAAATTAAAAAAATTAAATATTAATAATGTTCGTGTTCTGATTTTATGAGGAATTAAAATTTAAATAATATATACCTTATATGAATTTTTTATAGATTTCATGGTAGTTTGGATATGTTTTCTGTGAATTGCATTAGTAAACCCTAGTTTGACGTTTTTTCTATTAATGAAAAATTCGTTAAAAACAATAAATTTTGATTCGATACAATTTTTGCCCTTAAAAAAATTTCTAAATACTTTTTTATAGTTGTTTTGTTCTTTTTTTTTATTTCAAAGTATTTTGTCTAAAACAGTGGCTTTTTAAACTAAAAAAAATACACATCCAGAGAAAAAGAGAACCTATCAGTCATGTAGAAACATGAAAAAGGGTAAAAATTTCCCTTTCAAGCATCTTTAATTTAACCACAAGACAATAATTAATATTTAACATCCCAGAAACTTAACTTCTTAAAAGCTTAACTTATTTCAAGACTTTTTGCATAAAGTTAAAAAATGTGTTAAATGTGTTAAAAAATTATGATTGATCTGTCAAACAATTTAAAAATGACAGATCAAACTCAATTTTCGTATATTTTTTCGCACACTGGCATCTCTAGTTCAAGTTTTTCATTTTCATTTTTCCGCTTATTGCAAAAATTCTTGAATGTTGTAAAGCCTTAATTAAAGAAAAGAATTCAACAACTCAATAAGAACACACTCGTTTATTAGAACACATAATGAACCAGGGCTATTCACAGCTGCTCAAGTTACTGGAAAATTCTGTAACAGGTGTTTTCTTTTAGGTAGTTTACACTGCTTAGCCTTAAACACGAAAATATTTGACTTTTTATTAGTCAAAAAAGACCAAAATTAAGATTATGGAGAGGCTTTCCATAAAATAGCATTAATTTCGAAAAGAGTTTACATTTTTAGTGTCCGCAATTCAGTTTTTTTTCTTAATTTTTTCGAAAACTATCGGTTCAAAGAATTTTAGGCTTGTGCAATTCGACGCAAAGAAACTTTTCAGGAAAAGTAGCTCTTTGTTTTTGGAATATTTTCATCAGGAGAAGGTACATATTCATTAAAAGAAACCTGTACAATTTTTTAGTATGTATATTACATTTATAATTGCATCGTAGCAGAAATATTCATAAAGTCATCAGACTTTTTATGTAAAGTGCCCATTTACTATAGGAAACTTGTATCAAATGATGCGCAAATGTTTAAGCAAACGTAGATCAAGAGAAATGTTGATGCGTTGTTGCTTGTATACTAGTTGCAGCAGCATCAGCTGCGTTGGACGTCAGCATCGCAACCCTGGAAAGAAACTCAATTTTATCTTGAACCTTAACACACATTTTATGGTTTTTCCATCGGTGGTGTGTATACCAAAAATTAACATACGCATATCTTAAGCTGGGCGGGCACCCATGATCAGTCATGAATCACACTCCTGGCGTTTGTTTTTTATTTAAATTATTGTTTTAAAATTCACCATTCACTATTATTCATGAATGATATTCTTCATTTAAATCACTACATATAAATGATACACCCATGCTGATCTTTAAATTCAAACTGGCTATGAAAAGAATGGCATTCATAAGCATTCACTATACCGTATGAATGAAGCGTGTAGAAAAATACAAATGTACTCATAAATGTACACTCTGAGAAGCCCAATTCACCACAATCGATAAACTTAAGAAAAATTTAAACCTTAAATTTTGTTCATAATTATGGCAAAGATACCAATACAAGCAGATCAGTGTTGCCGAAACCAAAATTAAAAAGTCGCTAGGCCAACATCAAGATGTCGTTAGGTTGGTTGAAATTGTGAATAAAAAAGAGTCGCTAGAAGTCACCTTAAAATAATGATGGATAAATGGTAATTATCTTTAAAAATTATTTTAATTTTGTGCTAATATTAAACAATAAACAAACATCTGCCCAAAATCTACAACCATCTACAAATCGAAATCATGAAAGCCTTAATTTCTAGCTAAACCAGTGGTTTATATGTATATACATTGATTATTATGCATTTAAACGCAGTTTAAATCTTGGTTTTAGTCTTTTATCCCCCTGAATTCTTACCCCAAATATAAGTAGTACGGTAACCTTGCCAGAATTGTGTCACAGATATAACCACAATTCTTTTAACGAAGTCACCTTAGAAGTTTCAGTAGCAAGTAGGTATAGACACCTACTCGCTTCCGCAAGTTTTTGATAGAGGTACAAACTACAGACAGACAGGCAGATTTGGTTTCATTGAAATCTCTTACTCAATTTTTTACTTAACTTGCCTTAGTCTACCTATTTATACCGCATGACAAATTAATTCTTATTTACTGAAACAAAAGTTTTCATAATCAGAATATTTAATCAAATTAAATTCCTTTTGAATACATAATTCTTGAGTTTTAACATTTTTTGCAGAATTTTTCTCAGACAAAAATTATCATAACGAGCAGGACCTATATTTCGTTGTTTTATAAAAAGTTAAATGTACCACACATTACTCACATGAATGTGAATTTTTTCATTGGGTTCTATTAAATAGTCATAGTGTAACTAGTTACAAACTCCTTGTAGTAATAAAGCTGTAACAAATTAACACTCAGAAGCCATTAATCGTCCCTAGGTAGCTACATATCTAGGTAATATCCAAAATCTTCTATCATCTGCCTTGTTTATAAAACACAACCTAAACAGACATTTTTTTTCTGTTTTATTGAGTCAAACATTTAATAATAAACTTCATCTACAGCACGAGTCAAACAAATTTCAAATATTTAAATAAACAAAATTTTCCAACAATAAAAAAAAAATTTCAACACATGTTGTTTATCTTATAGATATTGCTGTGGAGGTTGTGGAGGTTGTGGAGGTACCTATATTATTTGTGTATCATTTGTATTCGTTTCAATATTTCTACAAAATCAGTGAATGCCGCTAAACCAGCTGATAGTGATAGGGTATACCTACTGCGTACCTTAAAAAAGTATAATGCATACAGTTTATAAACAGGTCTGGTTTTATATTTTTTTTTTAATTTTAAAAGGCAAGACAGTGAAAATGAAAACAAAATTGTTTTCAAATTCATCATATTAGTTAAAAGTAACCACATAATTTATCACTTTTCATTGTTCTTAACGTTTTTAGCACTTTTTTATGGGAAAATAAAAATTAAAGCAAGCCTACCAAAACATCTTAACGATGGTGCAGTGAAAATGCGATAATCCGCAGCAATTGCTCTCAATTAATTCTCTTAACAAAAAAAAAACGCACAATCCAACAACAACAATGACAACAAAAATACAAAAAAAAAATATTTAAAGAAAAACAACAGATTTAAAAAGAAGAAAATTCCAAAAAAAGAAAACGAAAAAAGTCGAAATGTTGAAATTCGTCTTCGAACATATGATTTTATTCGAAATGATTTATGCGATATAACATTTGGGTTTGGTTTGGAATAATCAAAAATACCGATACGTCAGCCAAGCACAACTGGAAAATAAAATGATTTTTTATGACTTAAAATCGTAAAAATTCCTTTTTCAGATTTTAAGTAGCCGAATACCCATAATTTTATAGGACTGAATTTTAATCAAATTTCATATCAATTAAAGCAGAACAGGAAACTACATTTTTTTGTTTTAAATTTAAAGTTATAACTAAATTTAGTTTTATTACTTTTTCTATTACATTTCCATTACATTAGAATTACAAAACACTAATTTTGGAAGATAATTATTGTTTATTAGTGAACAGATAGACCGGGGGTAAAAGATAAACACGGTTTCGACGAACCAAGCGACAAAGCGTAGAAAAACGGACAAATCTCGTCCCACACTCGAGCAAAATCGAATTGGAACTGAGCTCTGAATTGTATCTAGAATGAAAATTACTCCTCGGTTTTCGATTTTCGTTAGAGTATTTCAACTTTTTTTTTTTTTTTATACACTGTCTGTTGTCTCTTCTTTTCATTCGAATAAAATAATGCATGTATACAGAATATATCTTTGTATTGGTGTAAGTGTTGAATAAAAAAAAATGTTTTCCATTTCGTTTTGAGTTTTTTATTCGATGCATTTCCCATAAGAATTTCGGAAGTTGTTCTTTTATGGGATTACATCTACACTATTCTTTTATTTCAGCGAGATATTTATCATTGTTATCTTAATAACTGATAAGTTCGTTTAAGTCTTTTTCTATTTATATTTTTGTGTTTTGTTATTTTTCTATCAGGCGTTTCACTCTCATGTCTCATCTCATGGTCTCATCTCTGAAAATTTATTTTATTTTAATAAAACAACACGGCAGACGAGAGAAATCAGCTGAATTTATTCGCTCACTCTCTCTTTCGGTTTAAGTTTTATTTTTTTTAACTCTGCACATCTCCCTATCTTTCTCACAAATACCACTACAAATGTTGCTGATTAAAAAGAAAGATATAGGTAAGGTACAAACAACGTACCTACAAGCTACTATATATTTTATATTTTAAATAAAAACTCGAGTTTGAGTGAAATACTGAGTAGAATAAATGTTTGGTTTTGGTGTTATCATTTTATCAATGAGTCGACTAATACCAAGGAAGGATTTAACAGTTGAGTTGAATTATTTCGGAAATGCGTGTTTGTATATTAATTTTAGGTAGGTAAGGGGATATGGGCACCTTTAATAATTTGTACATTTATTATTCAATAAAAATGCTAAATCCAAACAAAATTAATACAAAAAGTATTAAATCGAAGTCAGTATTTGCCGGTTTGTATGTGAGTCAAAAAACAAATCCGGCATGGAAATCAGAGGCTTGTTACACAACGCAATAATCTGACAAGTCAATCTGACAGTTCAACGATATTTGTTCTACTTGTCAGTTTGTAATAGAAAGCAATCTATAAGGAAATACCAATAATTTATAAGAAAAAAATGTTGGTAGATAATTGGAAAACGAAAAAGTTATTCCATCTCACCCACATTTACCCTAACCATGCTAGATACGCATTTTCTTACTTCAATTTTTTTTTTTAAGCAAAGTCCTTGAAAAGGTAAACACAAAATACGTATTATGTTTAACCTTATTTCATTTCTGTTTGTACACAAAAACACTTTTCGTACATGTTATTTACAGTTTTTTGTTTAAGAAAAAATCGATACCAACTTGCGTTGGCAGAAGCATTGGAATGGAGGTGATTCACACCTATTAAAAAGCTATAGGGGCAGGCAGTCTAGGATGTGTCGAGACAAGAAATTAAATGTTTAAGGGGGCGGTAGTTACCTAGCTCCTCTTGAGGTGCGAAAGCAAACTTAAATTTCTACGTTAAATTTTAGACTAGAAAGACTGGCAATTAATGTAGATTCATGGGCATGTATATAGCCGATAAATAAATAGGGTACATTTGTAACACGTTATAACAAATAACGTTGCATTTTGAATGTACATAAACATAGTTGTACGCACCTAAGTTTTTATTGAAAATGTTTAAAATAGAGGGCGATTTAACTTCAAATAATATTGTTTCTTGAATAATCATGAATTTATGCAACGTATTTTAAACAGGGTGACGGATTACTGTTGCTACGAAATACATAAAGAAACTCAAATAACTTTATAACAACTATATAAATGTATAAGTGGTATGAGCTATCACTGTTTTACTGCTTGAACAGAATAGAATGCTGGAACCGGAGCCGCAGACGAAGCTGGAAGAGCTATCAAAAAATGTCAAAAAATGTCGTACGTTATTTTTTTACGTGCCCACACTGCAGCTGTACAGCTTTGAGAGTATTTTAAAGAAAAACAAAATAATATTCCTGTGTACAAGCTCAACATTCACATTTTTTGTTTCAAATATTTTTCCTTTTAATTATTGAACATTGATTTTAAATGGCCCCCATGGTCGTTGACACAGACATATTTGATACATATTTTAATAACAGCCTGTATACGGTTGCATTCGGATTCGCCTCAATTATTATTTAAATGGATTGCTTTATTTCATTAAAATTTGTTGGTTTTGATTTGTAGAATTCCTGTCTGTATGACCTCAAAAAAAAGTTAGCTCAAATTGTTGGGGACCAACGGAAAGTGGAATTCCAGGAAATCTGTTTAATTGTAAAATTTCGCTATATATGTAAGTCCGCCATAACAGGCCTAGATATGTTGACAGTTTATGCACCATCTGCACACCACAAAGTGACTCGTGCTGAATGCTTTTCCGTCTTATGGAGTATCTCCGGATTACAGTCATGCCATATTCAAAAATTTTGCTTATTTACATTGCCATTCAAATGAAAATGGGTCTCATCAGACACTAGACATTTTGTAGGATGTTGTTAAATGATCTTCTAGGCATAATTCCAGACGAATTGAAGTATCTAAATGCTAGGAATCTCTTCTGACATTCCCACGCTCGGAATAGGAGTTTACTAGCCTCATAATGTTTCATCGACTTCATTGGAGAAGTGCCTCCAAATGTTGGACTGAAATAACGGACTCCAAAACATCATAGCGCCACACTAACCAAAACCTAGTTTCATTATTTCAATGGTTCATTTTGATTCATTTCATTACGAATCTGTAAAAAAAAATTAAAACCGATTAGTTAAACAGAAAACAATTATTAAATATGTATGTACGTTTTGTTTTGGTAGAAAGTGGAATTCCAGGAAATCAGTTTGATTGTAAATTTTCACTATAACAGGTCTGGATATGTTGACAGTTTATACACCATCTGCACACCACAAAGTGACTCGTGCTGAATGCTTTTCCGTCTTATGGAGTATCTCCGGATTACAGTCATGCCATATTCAAAAATTTTGCTTATTTACATTGCCATTCAAATGGAAATGGGTCTCATCAGACATTAGACATTTTGATGGATGTTGCTGAATGATCTTCTGGCATAATTCCAGACAAATTGAAGTATCTCAATGTCAAGACATTCTCTTGTGACATTCCCACGCTCGGAATAGTAGTTTACTAGCCTCGTAAAGTTTCATAGCCTTCATCGCAGAAGTGCCTCCAAATGTTAGACTGAAATAACGGACTCCAAAACATGATAGCGCCACACTAACCAAATTCTAGATTCCTCATTTCAATGGTCCATTTTTATACATTTTATTACGAATCTGTAAAAACAAAAATTTACCCTGATTACTTAGGTACACATTAAAAAATTATAAGATACGTTTTGTTTTGGTGGCATGATTCATATATATAATTTTTTTTATTGTATATAAAATTTCCTTAACAAATTTTTCTGCCAATATTAAGTATTTTCTTATTTAGATATTGAATTTTCAAAAAAAAAAATTACCATTGTTACAAGTTTTTGTGGTTAAATTGAATTCAATTGTTAAAAGTGCATTTTAATAAATTTAGAGTTATAATTTCTTCTGACATCAATCATATGCTATTCTGTTTTGCTCTGACAGTCTGCCCTTCAATGAATTACTGAAAAAACTTATGAACTGTGTTTGCAGAGAGTAGAAAGTTTAAGTTAAGTTTTCTATGTGATTATTTCATTCCTTCTATTTTTGCGACAAATTATTTCAAACTTTACCGTCAACTTATGAGGGTTTAAGATAGACATGATTTGGTAATTTGCCGTTGTCAGATTTTCTCTAAACAACTCGGCTATTATTTTGAATAACCAATACGCAAACAAAAAATCCTCAAATATTAATGTTCCGCCTACACAAACTACTTATTCGTTCAATTACCTCGTACACACGTTCATATACTGATTAACTGAACAAAACTTAAAATCACTACGCAAAACCACATTATTATTTTGTTGTTTATATATATTTATTTTTACCTCTAAAGGGTAAGTATTGGTTTCGTTTAAAAAAAAATCGATATTGTCAAACCAAAATTGAAACTTTGATTTAATCATGCCATCCCTCGGTCTGTGCGTCTATACATTTGTGCGTCTGTGTGTCTGTATGACCGTGCGTTCATTTTAAGGTTCTCCCAAACCAACGCGATTAATTGCCGCGACAATAGAAAACAATAACAACAACGTGTTGTTTTGTTTGACAACCACGTGTTGTTATTGTTGTTTTCTTTTGTCGCAGCTATTAATCGCGTTGGTTTGGGAGAGCCTTTAATTTGAGATAGAGCCTAAACGGGTGGACTAATTTGCTTAAAATTGGCTACAGGGCTTTGTGATTAGAGGAAAAATTCGAAATTTTGATTTAGGTCGGCTAGAACAAGTAGCTGCCATACAAATATTTCTGATTTTTTTTTTTCAAATATTCTCAAAAACCTAAAGAAAGAAGTGTTTTTGAGAAAACTGCTTTTTATGTTTTTGTCACAAAATTCGCATTTGCTAGGGCTTTCATGTTATTTCAGAAAATTATTTAATTTTAAATTTCGAGTTTCTAATATATCGACCGATTTCGTTATATTTTTGTAATATGGTGTTTCTTAGTAGTCTTAACAGTATTTCTTTTAAACATTTTGAAAATAGTTACCAAATTGTTTTAGTACTTCTAACTTTTTGACCATTTTTTATGATAAACATATCATAACATAATTGAACCATTAACTACTTATCTTTTAACTAGTTTTCAACTATAAGAGCAAGTTCATGCGATCCAGTCGTTCATTTTTTTTTTGGTAACGCAGAAATGGCGGTTCCAAATAAGCTTTTAGCCTTGAAGTACAAATTGTCATTTGAAATGAAGAAAATTAGTGCGTTACACGTAAACGTAAACGTACAGTACATATAATATATACGCGTGGGCTGTAAACAATTCTTTTTAAATATTGAAATGAAATTCAAAGAGAAAAAAAAAAAAACAATAAAACACCGAGTATGTGTTCAAAAGAACCCATTAATAGAATATCCGCCCACACATAATAATCAAATGAGCTGAAGTGTCAATCATAATGAAATTTAAATTTACCAATTTTTTTATTTTTTTATCCATTGCCAATTAGTTTCATAAATAGTCCAAGCTCAATTTCTATGTTATGCATGCTTACATTGCGAGTTTTATTGTATGTATTGTAAGTAGACAAAAAATTCATTTGATGCGGGATTTATCTGGCAAGAAATAAGGGCTTAGAACATTATTTTTGTTTTTTTTTTTGTATTTTAAACCCTACATAGCATGTACCTACATATAATTAATGCGTAAGAAGATAATGTTAATGTGTGTTTTTGATTTCAGTTGCCAATTTCGATGTCTTAATTTTTGAGGTCAAGTAAGGTGAAATTCACTCAATCATTTTATTGATATTTATTATTTTTCAATTTGGTCATTTGAATATTGAATGTTGAAATATCTATTTATAAAATATTTAAACAAAAATATTAAATTGAAGTTCACTTCAATTTCTTTTCTATTAAAAGTTCTGATTGTGAATATAGTTTAAATAGAGGGTAATTTATTTAACGAAGAAATGTTGGTACTTTCGATGAAATCTGCAACAAAGGGAAGTTCTCTATTTCAAAACTGTAAGTGTTATTTTTTTAAAAATAGAAAAGAAAAAAAAACGTCTTTTGAAAAATAATTGAAAAGTGGACTTCTTGAGCTTTGCAGTGAAAATAGCAACTTTTTAGTTGTATAATAATTATATAAGCGGATTTTACTGTATATGTACTTTTTCAAACACCTTCAGTACTAATAATTCGATCTTAAAAGGCAAAGATTGAAAATCCAAGGATACATACAAATTCGTGAAAGTTAAATTCTGAAGAAGATAATGTTTCACATACAGCATGGTGACCATTTATTGCAAACAATAAAATTGGGACTAAAGAGTGAATCACATTTGGGCCCTAGACCCTAAGCTCTATGTATCTGCTGTTTACCGAGTATAGGCAGGTACAATAAAAAAGATTTATTGGCAGTACCTAGTCCCCTACAACCCTCCCCTTTCGCTATTTTCGTTTGGAGGTATACATAAAAAATAAAATAATTTTTTTCTATACAAAAATTAGCTTATTCACTTATTATTCAAAACATTAATCTAATTGTAAGCCCTTTTTTATTTATTTTATTTGTGTCTACTCTTCTGAATAAGTCGTGCTTTAAATTTTGTTTTAAGTTAAGAATAAAATTTCCCAAAAGGATGTTAAAATCGAAAAATAATCAAAACAAAAACATCTCATCCGCCAGCAGACCAGCAACAAACAGACATACTATGACAAAGTATGACGCTCCAACAACACAACCAAAGAAAAAAACAAGAATCTCAAGTCCATATTTTCAGACAAAATCAATTAGTATTGCCAAAATGTGGCAATCACGTAACGGAACAGTTGAAAACAACAACAACAAGAAATCTAAGCTCGTCTCATCGATTGAAAACGCGTCGTTGTCATTGCGCCTATAATCAAAACGAAATATGTAGGCATTTGTATTTATATGAACTTGCAGACACTTTACAAGTTAACGATATGCAGAGATACAGTTACATCAATAAGGCAGTCACAGCATGGGTGTCAAAAAAAGCATCAAAAAGCCTGTCCAGCAAAACACCTCTGTCTCAAGAAGCAGAGTTTCATTCAGATTTTCGGGTCTATTAACTTTATATCAAATTCATCGAAATTCAAGGTCAATCTAGAGTAAAACTCGCATCAAGCAACTCAACACAATAACTGCGCTACAACAACAACAAAAAAAAAGTCTGTTCCTTCTTCCTTTCCTCGTTGAATTTCGTCTGAGAAAGGGAAGACGATAATGATAAGAAAACACAACAATAATTGAAATATAAGACGCTCAATCCAAAAAAAAACACGTCTTAGTGCCTTGCCTATACAAAAATTCAAGCATAACACATCATCATCACTCTCACATCAGTCAGACTTGAGTAGTTCAAGCACTTGGAAGCGACACAACACGCTGGCCGTGATTCGACCTTGCTTAGAAACCCCTAAAATAAAATAAAGTGACACAGACACTTCAAAAACAAAAATAAAAAAAATCAACCAAAAAAACCAGACAAAAATTGAAATTAATATGGGAAAGCAATATTTGGTTGGCCATGACAACGATGAGGGCGATGATGCTAGACATGATGGTGGTACAGGGTGTCGGGATGCAAAGAGAGTGAGTCTGGAAATTTAAGAACCAGTTCTAACAATCAAAACATCCCGAAAAAATGTCTGCACGTGTATTTAAGTAAACGAAAGCAATATCTAATGAAGGTTAATCAAAAGTTCATTCTTTTTCTTAACCTGGGTGGTGTTGATGTTATTTATTTTACTTAAATGTTTACCACTTTGACGGCTTCCAGCTGTCTGTCCTTGTGTTTAAGATCACACGAAAAATCGTAAAAAGGTAAAAAGTGCAAAAATCCCTCACAAATTGGTAAAGGAAAAGTATGGCTTTTTAGTTGCATGGGTTAATGACCTCGAACAATTTTTTTGGTCGATACATTTTTTGTACGCAACACATTTTTTTCAAAGAGGTGACTGATAAAAAAATTAATTTGAGAAATAACGGAAACCTTAATGTATATACATATGTATGTACCTACAAGGGATAAAGATACAAATTTTGTGTCAGACTCCTTTAGGCAGAAATTGGCATAACTGTCAAATTTTGAGGAGGGACGATGAAATTTTCTCAGACAAAAATAAATAACCTGCTAGAAGTATCTGGAACAGTTTGAGAGGGAATCCAACCGTTGGTGGAGCAGTTTAGCTAACTGCGGCATATCTGACCTGATATGCAGACCCAGGCGAGATATAGCCAGGGTCGTTGCGACCTTTTCTGGATCACTATC
Organism: Epistrophella euchroma; assembly: GCA_947049315.1. NCBI lineage: Eukaryota > Metazoa > Arthropoda > Insecta > Diptera > Syrphidae > Epistrophella > Epistrophella euchroma. The sequence continues at coordinate 36,506,271 of OX346247.1, read as the reverse complement.
AATTTTTTTCAAAAAGACAATACATACACTGACAGACAAAATAAAGTGCAAAAGTATTAGATTAATTTTCAAACTACCGCTATTTAAAAGCGAAGAGTGTTTATCATTCCATTTCATGTTCTGACGTCACATATTCTCAGTTGCTTACTCTTAAAAAAAAAAAAACAATCCATTGTTATGTCTAATTACTATTAGTTGCGGTGTTTTTGGAGCATATACAATTTAACTCGCGACAAAATAAAGTGCATTTTTATTATTCCCTGCCAAAAAGTTTTAAGTTTTAAAGAAAAATATTTACAATTGATAAAATATAAAAAGGTAGAAGCAAAAGATCCCAATTTATAATAATTTCCGTGTTAAATTTTATTTTTATTACTTAAAGCTTAAGTATGAAACCGTTAACATCTGAAGTGAAGGAATTGCTTGTTTTGGACCGTGAACGTGGATTGATATTCCATAAACTGGCAGAAAAATATGGATTATCCATTTCTATGGTAAGAAAAATCTGCCTCAATTTCTTTGAACGAGAAACTGTTGTTAGTTTTAAAATTTCTTGCGGAAGGAAGCGGAAGACAACTGCAGTTGATGACCGCAGAATTAAAATTAAGGCTAGAAAGAACCCTTTATCTTCCACCAGAAATATTAAAGAAGAACTACAGTTAAATATAACAGCAAGGACAGTACAAAGGCGACTCCATGAAAGCGGTTTAAAAAACTTTTTTGCAAAGAAAAAGCCGTTACTCCGTCCAGTTAATATTAAAAAACGGTTAGCTTTCGCTAGAAAGTTTTTAGTGAAGCCACAATCATTCTGGGAAAACATTATTTGGTCTGACGAATCCAAATTTGAATTAAAAAACTGTAAGAGAAGAAAGCGAGTTTGGTGCAAGCAATCCGAAAGACTCAGCCAGAGGTGTATACAAAAAACGTTGAAGCATAGAGGTGGGTCACTTATGGTTTGGGGATGTTTTTCTTTTAGTGGCGTTGGAAATATTGTCAAAATTGAAACCAAAATGACGGGTTCTAGTTACGTGAACATTGTTAGGGAAAACTTAGCTTCTTCTGCTTCTAGACTGTCTTTGGAAAGTTATATTTTTCAACAAGATAACGATCCAAAGCATACAAGCAGAGTAGCTAAGCAGTTTTTGTACCGAAAATAATGTTGACGTACTAGAATGGCCAACCCAATTTCCCGACGATCTTTCGAATTTGCACTTTATTTTGTCTCTTCTATTTTCTTTGAATATTGCGATTTTATTTTATTTCTAACCTACATTTTGTAAATAACTTTAAACGATTACTTTTGTGGACGTAATATAATCTGAAAAACATGAATAAATTATTTTTTTTAAGAAAAATAAATCAGAACATATCATACTAAATAAAATATTATTGAAAATAATTTTTGCACTTTTTTTTGTCTGACAGTGTAAGTAAGGCAAAAAATATTTCAAATTTACACACGCCATATCTATAAAGTTTATTAGGTAAAATAAAACACAATTTTTTTGAATTTAACATTAAGGTCCAATTTTTCAGTTTTTTGTTTGCAGTTAGTATTATTATTATAAATTGTTACATACACTACACATGTCTAAAAGTATGCGTATGTATGTAATTACGCTTAAATATATTGCATTCCTGACTGTAAATTTAAACGCAACACACCTTCAATAAACTTAGCGCAGCTTTAATTAATTATTCCATGTTTCATATGTAGGCACATTTAACACAAAATATACGAATTATTTTTGCCAAACGCCACAACAATTGATTTTTATTTTAAGGGTAAAGACTTAAATCAAAATTATATTTTCATGTATTTATTTATATTTCTTTATTTCTTCTGCTTCTGGCAAAAATATTGAATACGAAGCACGTACGTGATGGTATATAGAATTCTCCGAAGTCTTTTGTCTTCCTGGTTGTATTTGCAATTGCATTTGCGTAACTCGTGTCTCGTCTGTTTCTTGTCTACATTTGCGATTAAGTAATACTTTAAGTCGTCTCTTAAGAAATGCAACGGTTTTTGTTTAAAATTCTTAGCAATGAACGCAATGAATTAATTGTTGACAATGTATTGTTTGCAGATTTTTTAAATCATTTCTTGAAGATTGAAATTATGTTTTGAAAACTAAGCCCTTCAGGCAAAAATACGATTAATTTGAAAGAAACTTTATTAATGCAGCTTTATAGTACACAGTTATTTGCATACCAAAAAATTGATTTCCGCCTATGGGTGTACTTCTGTCACTCAGAAGTATATTTTTTTTTTAATTCGCGCTAATACACATCTACTTTAAAGGCTATCCCAAACCAACGCGATTATTCGCCGCGACAATAGAAAACAATAACAACAACGTGTTGTTTTGTTTGTTATTGTTATTTTGTTATTGTTGTTTTCTTTTGTCGCGGCGATTAATCGCGTTGGTTTGGGAGAGCCTTAATGGCGAAATAGTATTATGATTAATCAGAAATATCAACTATTAGGGACTATTCACACGAGAGCGACTGACGACCGACGATTGAACGAATAAAGGCTCCCCCAAACCAACGCGATTAATCGCTGCGACAAAAGAAAACAACAATAACAACACGTGGTTGTCAAACAAAACAACACGTTGTTGTTATTGTTTTCTATTGTCGCAGCGATTAATCGCGTTGGTTTGGGAGAGCCTTAAATGTAATTTAAAACAATTTATTAATCTAAATTCTCCGCAAATGCTGAACAAAATCGTAGGAATATAATTTATTATAATGTTTAGATACTAAAATCTACTTTTTAATTGCTAAAACAAGGTAAATTGGAGAAAACAAATTGGACGTCGCGAATTTCAATCTGATTGTTTCGAATTGTCAACCTCTATTCGCCTTCCACATACGATCCAGACTTCAACGAACAAATTGTTCGCGCGCGACTAACCTAAAAATCACTTTTTATGTTTTTTTGGTGTTGATTCGCGACCAATAAAAAAAGTCATGTGAAAGAAATGTCAAAAAGGACGAATATTTGTTCATTCGTTGGTCGCTCTCATGTGAAAAGTCCTTAATAATTGCCATTTCTGATTAATCTAGTCTCGTCCTAAAATAAAACTAACTGATATTTTAACGTTCGAACACTATTTTCTCAAAATATATTGCTCTTACGAAAAAAAATCTTACTTTTTCAGAAAAAAAATGAAAAAAAACAAATTTACGGTCCCTTTTCTTTCATTTTGGAATTGGTTAAGACATAAATAAAGCTCTCCCACAAAATTCAGCTTTGTCCGAATTTTTACGAAGCTAGGCTTTTTTAAGCTAGCATAGTTCAGTAGGGACAGTTAAGAAAGAAATCCTTTGAACTCCCAATAGAAACAACATTTAAATTTTGAAAGTGCCATTAAAAGTAAACAAATAAAGTATTGAAATAGCCATTTTTTTTTTAATTGAAAGTAATGAAACTCAGTTTTAATTGGAGAATGAATAAATCGGACCTTAATAAATAACAGTTTCCAGATCGGATAGCGACCGATACTTTGGCGAGTGCGAGAACTATCAAGGAAAGCTCGTTGTAAGTGAAATCTAATTTTTTAACACACACTGTAACACCAGTATTTTGTTTCCTTTTGAAAGAACAGTAGAACACGCGGTAAGCTTCCCTCCGCCTCGACGAAAAACCATCACAAATGTATGCCTTATCTTTTCTCCAACAGTTGCACGTCTTTCTACATTACAAAGATTAATTTATTTACATTTGGTTTACCAAAATTAATTTAATACAAGTTTACCAAAATTAATTTAATACAAGTTAAAAATAAAGTATTTCTTAGAATTTCTTTTATCAAAATAAAGTTGCTCATATTATTTTACAATTCCATCATCATGCACTAGGATTTGTGCAGTGCATGTCCGTTCACTTATTATGACATTATTTGTGTTGAAATATCAATTGCATAATCAGGAGGCAGAACTCGGTCGACGATTTTGCAAACAAATGCGTGATATGCAAGTATTTATTTCTAAGAACGCAAAATACTTTACAGGGTGACAAGGTTTGAAATCATTGGCTGAGCTTCAAAATGTAAAACAAAATGCGATATTAATATGATTTTCAGTTAAGCGTTTCTGAACGTATTTTATAAATTAAATTTTTGAAATGAATAAATAAATGTCTTGCCTGCACGAGGACGGTCCCAGAAGTACGTATAGTCCCAGTTTAGTTCAATAGGTTTTTTTCACCGATCTGCAATAGCTCTGATGTCATGTTTATAGTAAAAAGCGTTGAACTCCTAAAAATAAGGATCAACTGTAGTCCCAACTCTCAACGTCTTCATCGTTGATGAATTTCTTTCGACCTAATCTCTTTTCATTCGGAGTAATAAAGTACCAGAAAATATTTATTTGGTTTTTGGGGTTAGGTTCCGACAGTAACTCCGAATAACTAAAAGTCGCCTAGTGGGCGATCTCCCATAAAATCTTAAACTAATGTAATTGGATCAGGAGCAACTAAAAGTTGATGAGGCGGGCAAGGGGCAACTTAAAACTGTCTAGTAGGCGATATGTCTAATTGTGATGAGTTCGATTTCCCATCAAATGATAAGCGTTTCTGCTATGTCAAAAAAGTTGAAGAATAGGTCTGTTCGTTTATTTTCTGCAATAAATTTTTATTGTCTGTCAAATTTTAATGAGATTGAAATTGAGGAAAAGTAATAGAACGCTTTTTCTGCAGCTTTCAAAACGTAAAAAAAAGGAAACATTCTAATTTATTTTACAACCCAACATATTCAAGTTTTTCTGTAATTTCACTTAAAAAAAAAAAACATTTTTATGTCACATACAGTGGAGCCTCGATAATGAGAATTTCTCTAAAAAATAAACCGCCAAAACTTTACAGTACCATCTCTATAATGTGAACTTTTGAAATTTTCGGACTCTAAAATGTGAATTTCTTTTGTTAATTTGTTTATATCTCTTTCTTTTTTCTTTTGTTAGTTTCGCCTGCGATTAGAGACTTTACTAACTGTTATTTGTCTAGACATTTTTCAAGGCGTTGAATGCAGCTGCAGGCAAGAGAGTATATCCTGCTCTGCCAGTTGTGTAGGTACATTTTGTTGTTTCAATCAGTTTGTAAGCACTGAAAAAAGTTCTAGTAATGTGAATCCCTCTAAAATCCGAAAACGCCTTATTTTAATTAGTTCACTTTATCAAGGGACTACTGTGTTTATTTTGTGACTGTAGGTAACCATAACTTTGTTTGTAAAATATTAGTTACCTGATATAATATTGATGAAATCAAAAAGTCACCCTGTAACGCATTCACAATAGATGTTGGCTTAAGAGCGAATTACATAGATAATACTGTCATCAAGTATAAAATTATTAGAAAAATAAAGTAATAAAGTGCCTGTGTGCACTACATTTAACCTGCAGTGACGTTTGCGTACGCCTTGGCCAGGGTAAGAAGTAAATAATAAATGATTAGCGACTAGCGCAGCGGTTCAACGAACTGACACCAGCGGCCGCCACCGACGACGTCGACTGACAACCAATTGATTACATAATGCACCGGTCTACTCTATACTTTATTAGAAGCAAAAAGTTGCTGTTGATATTGCGGCTACTGCAAGTCTCAATCAGACTTCATGGGCTGATATCAGGCATTAGAAGTGTTGTTATACATATGTACATATATGTATGTACCATCAGTGACTCCTGGATAGCTGCACAGATAGATGGATACCCACAATTATATGAGAGTGCAATGTAATTTACGGCAATAGGCCTGGACAACATTCCATGTATGGTCCCATGCGGCTCGATCCGGCTATGCCACCCTCCTTGGGTACGTATACTGTCTACCGCCTTATCTCTTCTTCAGCTCCAGCCTTAGCTGAGAATTGGGTTATTCTTGTATCAAGCGTTGTGCGTTGGTCAACTGGTGCGCGCTGCAATTGAGAGTGATTTCAATTTCAGTTGACATTTTCAATCTTAATTATTTTTGTTTCCTTTTTTTTTTGTATTTCTAGTTTAATAGATAATAATTTACACAACCGAGGCAGTGTTGATAGTTTCAACGGGAGAACAAGTCTTAAAAGCGTTTTCTTCGCCTCATCTAGAGACGTGCTGGCGGTAGGTGGCAGCGCAGAGGTATCGACGAAGGTCTAATAAATTGCTGCTTGCGTAAAACTTCAAGCTCATATGGGGCGGACAAAACCGTACATGAACTGCTGGACAACAGACGTTAGATTGTGTAATAAATTCAATTCTAAACGCATGACAATTTGTCATTTGTTTAACTAATTTCGATTGGACGCACGCAATGGATACTTTTGGGCAGGCAAAAGATTGTGCTTCGGCGAAACAACAAGAGAAGGCATCTACATGAGCCTATACAGACAGAATCAGCTAGCAGGTCATACCGGGCAAATGCTTCTATTTTATCTCTTATTCCTTCAATTCAGTGGAAATATTTGAATTTATTTGAAACTGGAATAATTGATTTGAATTGGGAGCAGACAGATTTATATAAAGTTTTGCAATCGCATGCAACTTTTTTTTCTTTCTTTTATTCCATTATGTATTTATGTATGTATATTTTATTTTAGAGTGAGCGAGAGTGAATGTATGTAAATAAATTCAAAGGGAAATTGATTGGACAATCTGATTTATTAGGATCTATTATAGATTTTATTAGTACATATTTAATATTCAATTGAGTTGCACCAGGAAGAGGAGAAACATGCGTGCATTTAACTTTAATATGATGAGGAAATCTTGATCAGATTTTATTGAATTGTTTTTGAAAGTTAATCAACCGATAAATGTTAAATTAATGGGTGGTATTTAACTTATTAATAAATGCTTAAAATATAATTTCGGCGTAGGCAGGTATACAACATAAAAACAATGAAACAATGAAAATAAAAATAATGAAACCCTACATCTGTTATGTTAGCAGTGACAGCGATTAACATCCCTGCTTATGAGTTAAGATAGGGCTATCTCAAGCCAAAGAGCAGAGTATTAAGCCTTGTACCACAGATAAAAGAGTTACATAGATATCGCATCCCATACAAACAATAATGATAACTTTTTCAATGTTTTTTGCTTGTAATACCTTTTTCTTTTTTCTATAAAATCGAATCGGTTGGCCAAAATACTTATGTACTATAGCTGGTGTTTTGTTTTTATGTGTATGTGTGTGTATCTATCTTTTATATAATCATATATAGTATATAGGGCCCACAAATTTGATTAAACTGGGACGTACTTCTACGTCCCAGTGATCATATTTTTTTCTTCTGCATGCGATATCTATGAAACTATAGTGTCTGTGCATGTAAGCTGCTGTTGTGAAACTAAATTTGTATGTGGTCTCCAAAATGACAACAAAATGCTTACGAAAACAACAGCGAAAAAACACTTATTGAAAGTGTCAGCAATCGCAAAAACAAAAATAAAGCAAAGGACGCCATATTGTGTAATGAAAAAAAAACAACAAACATGAATAAAGTTGAAATGTCAGTTCTGCCTGTCAAAATTAATTTACATGGCGAGAAATCATAGTACCCAACCCATACTGACTCGATAAAATTGACCGATGACGACGGAAGTATAGCAAATCTTTCGCTTTTCACAACGTTTTTATAGTCGGTCATGTCGGGAGTCGATAGCTAAATGCTTTTTTTTCGCGAATTTGATTAAAGGATCTCCCAAACTGAATGAATATTTGCATCGTGCTGGTGGGGGACTCTCATAAACCACTATGTGAATTAATTTTGATTGCGGTAAGTTTCGTTCCCGCGCCGAATGTGTCGCGTTGTTTTCGGAGAGCCTTAAAATGTCGTTAACGTAAATTTAAGAACACTTTTAAAAAATTATCAAATTTTATAATGATTTATGTATATTAGATAAAGTTAACAAATAATAGATAAAATGACACATTATTGACAAGGGGATGAGCAAAAAATTAAAAAATGTATTTAAAATTTAAAAAATTATCCAATTTTATAATGATTTATATTACTGTCGCAAATTTTATTATGCATTCAGCAAAGAATTTTTCACTATTTTCTATGAATTATTATCAAATGTTACCAATTCATTCGTTTGACATATACAAATCTGAACAAGTAAAAGGTAAAGAGGATTTTGAAAAGAGAGAGCTGTATATCTAAATTTGGAAAAGTCATCCATTTTATCGTTATTTTCACTGATTGCATTTTCACAATTTATTCTTTTTGTTTTTAAATATTTCTTTTTAAATTAAAACTCTTTTAATTAGTAATAAATCTATTAAATATTAATAATAAGTTTAAAAGGTTATTAATTAAGAATGAGAAATGCTATGAAAGATGTTACTTCGATGATAGGTTAAGCCAGAGTGCCTCGTGGTCGGAGACAGGGTAGATGTCAAAAACTATTCTTAAAATCTTAAATGTTGTTGCAGTTGGTAGTGATATTACTAAAGGCTGATTTCCAATGGCGCGTTGGGCGTCGCTTTGACAGATTTTTCTTTCAACGCAAAAGCTCACACATAGCAATTTATGCAAAGTGTTTACAATTACGCGTTGGGCATTAATGAAAAAAAACTTCACCGTGCGTTTTGACAATTAAACTAATGTTCGAATTCTTTTCAACAAAAAAAAATCGATTTGTTTAGCAGAAAAAATTAGGTCTTCTGGACAAATTCCTCCTATTGAAAGAAAAAAAATCGATTTTGTTTAAAAAAAAAAAGAATTGTTTGTTGAAAGGAATTCGAGATTACAATTATGTAGGTTCTCTCTTTAAGTCGTCTGCCATGTCGACGCATTCGTAAAGCTTGTAAACGTATACGTAAGCGTCTCTAACGCGAACGCGCCATTGGAAATCAGCCTTAAACGATTACAGGGTGTATATGTATGTAACAAATATGTAGCTCATAGCTTAAATTTCATGGATACGAGTATAACGGTGCTGCCAAAAAACTATAGTGCTTTTGAAGTGCGCTTTCTTAGCACATCTAACGGTAGGTACGAGAGAATCGTTTTCGACTCGATTTCACCTGAGGGCCGAATTCCCGCATCGGCGAGTGGGCCATACGTCACTGAAATATTTTACATTGGCATTACTGCTCCATTTAAAATACATTGTAAAGAGTAGTGCCAATTCAAATTTCAGTGACCTAAAGAGCTCGCTGATGCGATGATTTGGCCTCTGTTTTGATTTAAGTACATCGATCTGACATTTTCGGTCATGATTATGAACTATGAATGACTATGAGGATTTTGAAAAGAGAGAGCTGTATATCTAAATTTGGAAAAGTCATCCATTTTATCGTTATTTTCACTGATTGCATTTTCACAATTTATTCTTTTTATTTTTAAATATTTCTTTTTAAATTAAAACTCTTTTAATTAGTAATAAATCTATTAAATATTAATAATAAGTTTAAAAGGTTATTAATTAAGAATGAGAAATGCTATGAAAGATGTTACTTCGATGATAGGTTAAGCCAGAGTGCCTCGTGGTCGGAGACAGGGTAGATGTCAAAAACTATTCTTAAAATCTTAAATGTTGTTGCAGTTGGTAGTGATATTACTAAAGGCTGATTTCCAATGGCGCGTTGGGCGTCGCTTTGACAGATTTTTCTTTCAACGCAAAAGCTCACACATAGCAATTTATGCAAAGTGTTTACAATTACGCGTTGGGCATTAATGAAAAAAAACTTCACCGTGCGTTTTGACAATTAAACTAATGTTCGAATTCTTTTCAACAAAAAAAAATCGATTTGTTTAGCAGAAAAAATTAGGTCTTCTGGACAAATTCCTCCTATTGAAAGAAAAAAAATCGATTTTGTTTAAAAAAAAAAAGAATTGTTTGTTGAAAGGAATTCGAGATTACAATTATGTAGGTTCTCTCTTTAAGTCGTCTGCCATGTCGACGCATTCGTAAAGCTTGTAAACGTATACGTAAGCGTCTCTAACGCGAACGCGCCATTGGAAATCAGCCTTAAACGATTACAGGGTGTATATGTATGTAACAAATATGTAGCTCATAGCTTAAATTTCATGGATACGAGTATAACGGTGCTGCCAAAAAACTATAGTGCTTTTGAAGTGCGCTTTCTTAGCACATCTAACGGTAGGTACGAGAGAATCGTTTTCGACTCGATTTCACCTGAGGGCCGAATTCCCGCATCGGCGAGTGGGCCATACGTCACTGAAATATTTTACATTGGCATTACTGCTCCATTTAAAATACATTGTAAAGAGTAGTGCCAATTCAAATTTCAGTGACCTAAAGAGCTCGCTGATGCGATGATTTGGCCTCTGTTTTGATTTAAGTACATCGATCTGACATTTTCGGTCATGATTATGAACTATGAATGACTATGAGGATTTTGAAAAGAGAGAGCTGTATATCTAAATTTGGAAAAGTCATCCATTTTATCGTTATTTTCACTGATTGCATTTTCACAATTTATTCTTTTTATTTTTAAATATTTCTTTTTAAATTAAAACTCTTTTAATTAGTAATAAATCTATTAAATATTAATAATAAGTTTAAAAGGTTATTAATTAAGAATGAGAAATGCTATGAAAGATGTTACTTCGATGATAGGTTAAGCCAGAGTGCCTCGTGGTCGGAGACAGGGTAGATGTCAAAAACTATTCTTAAAATCTTAAATGTTGTTGCAGTTGGTAGTGATATTACTAAAGGCTGATTTCCAATGGCGCGTTGGGCGTCGCTTTGACAGATTTTTCTTTCAACGCAAAAGCTCACACATAGCAATTTATGCAAAGTGTTTACAATTACGCGTTGGGCATTAATGAAAAAAAACTTCACCGTGCGTTTTGACAATTAAACTAATGTTCGAATTCTTTTCAACAAAAAAAAATCGATTTGTTTAGCAGAAAAATTTAGGTCTTCTGGACAAATTCCTCCTATTGAAAGAAAAAAAATCGATTTTGTTTAAAAAAAAAAAGAATTGTTTGTTGAAAGGAATTCGAGATTACAATTATGTAGGTTCTCTCTTTAAGTCGTCTGCCATGTCGACGCATTCGTAAAGCTTGTAAACGTATACGTAAGCGTCTCTAACGCGAACGCGCCATCTAACGGTAGGTACGAGAGAATCGTTTTCGACTCGATTTCACCTGAGGGCCGAATTCCCGCATCGGCGAGTGGGCCATACGTCACTGAAATATTTTACATTGGCATTACTGCTCCATTTAAAATACATTGTAAAGAGTAGTGCCAATTCAAATTTCAGTGACCTAAAGAGCTCGCTGATGCGATGATTTGGCCTCTGTTTTGATTTAAGTACATCGATCTGACATTTTCGGTCATGATTATGAACTATGAATGACTATGAGTATGGAATTAGAAATCAAAACAAGTAGTTTCCGCTCCTTGCCACGCCCAAAAAAAAATTGTGATACCGTAAAAAATATTTTAAATATCTGGGATATTATTTAAGCACATATTGTGGATGTTTTTAAGAAAATCGGTTATACAAACTTTTTTTCCCAAAAATATTCATGACGAATTTGGGGACACTCCACCCTGTATAACTAAACCTACTCTTTTTAAGTCTTAATTTGTTGAGTAAAATAATATATATTTGAACAACAACAATCAGCACAAAATCATTTAACTTCTTTGGCAGCACTGAAACATCCATGGCTTTTTATGAAATTTGAGATGTCAGCGGTTTAAAATAAAAACGGATAATTTCGAAAAAAAATGTGGCCAATAGTTTAATTAAGTTGAACGAAAAATTAATGATGGAAATTCACACCCGGAATAGATTAAAATATCCAAAGTTTTCTAAGATACCAGAGTAATCAGCGAAAAAAAAACAAACAAAAATTATATGCACCGATTTCTTAATTAGTTTTATCAAATTTATAACCTCGTTTATAAAATTGTTTAATTTGCTTTTTTATTTTGTCGAGCGGATAATATATGAATGTTGACATAGCTTAGAATGTTGACGTAGCTTAGCAATTCATCTAAAATAATAATATGCAAGCACTGTTCTTAGATCCGATTAATTAATAAAATCTCCGATTAACGATGGCTGGAGTTTTTATCTTTTACCTGAAAATTCTTTTTTTAGAAAAAACAAAACTGTTATTGTAATAATGGGCCCTTAAAACTCCTGGTTTTAGTTAACTCCCAAGAACATTTAAATGTCAGTTGTCATATACATAAACATATGTAGCTTAAAATTTTCCTGAAATTACAAATGCAAAATGAACATCATATTATAAAGAACAATACTATCGATATCTGATCAACCAAAAAGAAATTTGTTAGCAACGGAGTTAAATTATAACATTTTATTGACTTCAATTATCCAGATAAGAGTTAAAAAAAAATCTAGAATATCCCTTTGTGAGGCATAAATTCATTGACTTGGTGTTTCCGTCAATATGCAATATGCAAAGAATCCGATGCGTTTATAAAACAGAACCCCAGACTTTTTTGTTATTCGTATTATGTATGTTTATGACTACCATTATCGAAATGAAATAAAAATAATTTGAACAAAGAATAAATTAGTTTACAAAAAAAAAAAAAAATTATCGTGTCCATGGAATCAGGAAGCGCCAACCTTTTTTTTAATTTTTGATTTTTTTTTTTTTTTTTTTTGGGAAATTAGAATTTTTCACCAAAAGGGATCCACACACAAAACAATCAGCAACACCCAAAAACGACAACATATTTATTAAGGCACAACATCAATTTGGTATTTCCTTAAACTTCTTTTTTCCAATATTTTGTGATGGTAATCGTCACATTTTGCAGCAGCAGGACAGCTAAAATGTTTTTTTTTTTTTTTTTTTTGATTTTGTAGCTTTTATGTTTAAGCTCTCGGGGGTGTGGTTTTGGTTCATGATTTTGGGACTCGAGTTCAATAGCACTTGGAGTATGGAATAAACGAATTCCTCCTGCAGTTATCATGTAATATCATCTTTATGTGCCTGGCGGGAATGAAGAAAGAATGGTATGCATACACCTACCTATACATGATATGTTTATTTTGATGATGACCATAATATGAACGAAGAAGAAGTCTTTTCAATGCAGTAAGTGGAATGGTATGTTTTATTTAAATTTATTGAAAATTTTGGTATAATGCATTGAATATTCGATTTTATTGCGCCATCAAGTATTTTTCACTCTAAAAAATTGCATCCTTTTTTTAAAGCAGTTGTACGGCCTAATTTTATAATAAAAAATAACTGTTAATTTATTTTTTCATTTGGCACGGCGGCGGCGGCGCACGGCATATTCTTTTCTCAAACATGTCGTTTGTGAATTGGTCTAACATTGAGTTAAATTGTATCCAAAGTTTAATTTATGAAACTAATGAGGTGATAAAGTCAAAATTTATTCCCGGAAAAAATTTAACCTAAATTTTATTAACCGTTTACCGTTATACTGAACTGATAATATAGCTAGTACATGTATAATCCATCAAAGCTTAATTTGCAATACGGATATCGAGTTTCCTAGAGAAAACCGCATGTGGTACGAATCGTTAATTTTGTTGTCACCCAAAAAAAGAATTCAAATAAAAAAAAAAAAAAACAACATCACCGCACTATATGGAGGTACTATCCTTAATATCTACTTCACGATGCGGTCGCCTTTGCCAAAATATAGTAGATACTTATTCCCCAACCCAATAGGTAGAAAAAAATAAAAATCCATAAGATACATAATATTCTATTTCATTAGAAGTCAACCGCAAACTACTGCGCGTGTGAATGCACCATTCGCGCTGACTGCCTGACTGCACCTGTTGCATAACTTTCTCGTGCCGTTTGCGGTCGCAATTGTTTTATTTTATTTTTTGCAAACGTACATCAAGCACACAAATCCTGGTTTTGCGTATTGAAAACATAATTAGATGGACATTCCTTCCCCGCGATGGATAAGCTTCCTGTTTGCCTTATGTCATCAGTAATAATGAATATAAAGCTATTCTATTCAAAGAAGTATTCTAAATTTAATGCAGTAACTGACGGTTTAATAATAAATGGTTGCGGTGTTGGTGGTGAAAATGGTGTTGACAGCTCTAGTCATATAGCATTGCTGCACCTTTCTTAGGGCAGATTTAATATTCATCACTCCATAGAGACAATACGCTGATATTCATAAGTAGGTATACATAGGTTTGGAGCGTATAGTACGTAAGTATATTCACCTTATTACTATCATGGGCTTATTATTGATATTTTAATGACAAGAGTTAATTTATTTTTACTGTGCCTCCCGGTAGTGTGAAGAGGGTAACGGAGTCAAAAAGCGCATGAACCCTTTTGAAAAATTTTACTCACAGACGTTTTGAGTTACACCAATAAATAAATCCAACCAATAAAATAATAATTACATTCGCGAATTTTATCGCGGTTTTCAACATGTTCATATAAATCAAAACGTCTGTCACCTACATTTTCTTCTTAAGGGAGTTAACTTGAGTAACATTTGAAGAGATTTCCACTAAAAACCAATTCAAATACAATAAATAACGGCCGCGACTTATTTAGCGGCTACCATCCGTTTATCACGACTTACGCGCTTGTCGTTTAAATTTTAATTTTAATGAGGTCAAGCCCTTTCAATTAAGATGTATTTCAAGTGGTTTCCCGCAAAAGCCCAATAAATAGTCATACATTGAAAAAATCCGCGCTTTCCAGCTGTTGGATAGAGCTTAAAGTTGGTTTTTTTCACATATTTATACTCCTGGCAGCATCAGTTACCTTAAATTTCGTTAAAAAAAAGCCGCGATTTTAATCGCGTCTGTCGCGAGTTTGCGGCCACCTACACGTCTGTCATGGGCATATTCGCACTCAGGGAGTCGAGAGCTTTCCAATGACACCAATTTTAAGTAGTTTCCCAAAACGTAAAAAAACGCAAAGGAAACATATTTTCAGCGACGTCTGTCGAGGGTTTTGCGGCAACCTACACGTCTGTCATAACCATTTTTTGTAATCAGCGAGTCAGTGGCGTTGGGATGCGATGCATTTTAAGTGGTTCCCTCACTATTTCTATTTTCAGAAAAGTTGTACTTTTGATGCACTTTTTCGCGGAAACGCGGCCACTTCGTGCAGATAGACTTTCGTATTCGTTAACACCTTCCCTAGGACTGGTTGTAACATTAATACCGTTTGGTTTCCTTTCACGCAGAAAATCCGTTGTCTCGGTCTAAGATCTGAATTTGGGTTGAAAAAAAAATATATATACTGATGACAATCTTGCAACAGTTTTGCACTTTTACTATACCTCAACCCTATTGCAACAAAAAATCACAAGAGTGTAATATTTGCGCTCGTGTATTTGGTCCCAAAGCAAATGTCCCCAAACATGACAAGCCAAACGAGCGGTAAGCACTACGTATATTTTCTCGAAACGTTTCGTCGTATTTTCAAGCCCTCATAAGTTCGGTCTTGATAACGCTAGAAAGTTCAAATAAGATGTATAAGAGGATAAGATGTAGTCTGCAGAGTTATAAACTGTAATGTAGGCTAGGATTTGCACCCTAACTGGCTGAACGGAATGATGACGGAGACGGAACTGGATCCGGAGCTGGAATAGCTGTCAAAATATTGAATACATGCTAATTCAATGTTGCGAACACAACGGAACGTAGCCGCATACGGAGCTGCAGACGCAGACGGAAGAGTTCAACAACTTTTAACTTTTCACGTACGACACAAAAAAAACAACTTTTTGGGTCGGAAAAAAATATTGTGGTTATTTGTATCGCGAAAAAAATTATTTATTACCTAAAAGAAAAATTATTAGAAATAAAAAATGTGAATTCTGAGCTTGTACACAAGAATATTCTTTTGTTTTTCTTCAAAATACATTCAAAGCTGTACAGCTGCATTGTGGACAGGTAAAAAAAATAACGTCCGACACTTTTTGACAGCTTTTCCAGTTCCGTCTGCGGCTCCAGTTCCGTCATTCTATTCTGTTCAGGCAGTAACTCTACAAACCCTACAACGTGGTCAAATAGTATGGCTTGGCCGTTTCGCAGCTGTTACACAGGCTCCCATAGACTTATGGTAAAATGAAGTCTGCCATGCAAAAGTTTAATGAAACGGCCAAGCCATACTTTTTGACCACGATATAGGGTTTGTAGAGTTATACTGCGTTTTCATTAGAGCTGAAATGAGGTAATTTGGCAAATTACAAAAAAAGTGTTCACATTTCAAATTTCGTAATTTTGTTTGACGGTCCAGATTGTCAATCGCATGTTTTTATTGTTTTTTACATTGAATTCTGTCAATTTAAATGGGATCCACTTTGAATGGATCCCATTTGGGTGTGTTCATAAAAGTTTTACGTAATTTCCTATCGAATTTCGTGCAAATTTGGTTGAAATTACCTCATTTGGAAATTTGAATTTGTATGGGAAATGAGATGATTTTGAATTGAATTTGGAAATTTTGAACGAAATTACCTCATTTGCTCTAATGAAAATGCAGCATTAGGGCTTGGATAGTTAGGCCTGGTAAAGTTAGGGGCTTGGCTCTTCGTGAGGTCTCATAACTTTTTCATATCGAAAGCGTTATGAGCTTGTGAATCTTGGCGACCTATTTTACATGAAATGTTTTGGTGGGATCAATCAGCTGTTGTTCGTTTGTATATTTTCTGCAGCGTTACAACGGAAAAGAAAATGGGCGTTCACGATCTACTAACAAAAAAAAAAACCTATAGTACGCTTGTTGCACCGAATCCTGTATACCCACCCCTGATATTTTTCGATCGTTTTCGTTATAGACGATAAGACTCAAGATTGGGTTAAAACTGATAACAAAAAGAAGTTTTGGTTATTGTTTTGCTAGTAAGCGAATTAGCTAGGAAAATTGCATTTTTTTTTTATTGTTTATTAGAACGCACTTTGTCTATTCCGTTGTAAACTGCATACACACGAACAACAGCTGACAATAGATTCGTTCGTTTACTTTCTGAACTAAAAATAGCCATGTGTCAAATTTTGAGGAGTTGGGGTGAAATTCTCTAAAAGAGAAGAAAAACTATCCAACTTTGAACTAAAAATATCCGGCTATTTGTTATCAGAAATTTGATGATTTTACGTTGTCGGAAAGTTTCGAACGGTGCATTAACACCCTCAGGATATTCAAACGTGTACCGTAAACTTTACAATTTTACAAAAAAATTTACGATGTTTTTGTATAACTGATAACCCTTTTTTTGTAAATTTTTCAAGATTGACAGCTTTTTTTTTAATTTGCTGTTTTTCAATCGTCTTAATACGCAATAAAGCATAAAGCCCTAATAACAATTTTTAACTTTCAATTGCTTACTGTAAACTTCAAAGACATTGTTTTATTGTTTATTCGTGTTTTTTTTATGTTAAACAAAAAGAAATCAGGTATTTTAGGGCGCACCAACACGTGCGTCTTGTGCAAAAAAAAAAATGAAATTTCGTTCACTACACATACTAATTGTTAATAGATGGATACTGGATAGGTAAAAACAATCTTCGTTATTTGAACGTGAAATTCGAAAATGAAAGTGCTATAAACTTCTCGTTTGTATGTGGAACAAATTGTATTAATCGACAAAAAACAAAATGGAACAAATTGTAGTTTGGTCACGTTTCAATTTGCAAAACAAAAATTTTAAGCACATAAAAATAATTCTTCAAATCAACTATGAGAGCCGATTGACAGAAAGATTTATGCAAACATACATTTTTGTATGTTTAACTATTATAGAAGTCTTGATGTACGAATATTATTATATGAGAAGGTGGAATGAAAATGCCTTGAAGTGATCGTTCCATTGTAACATTTTAAACAATCGCACTTCAACATCAATACAACACATCAACAATAGTTAACTATTGTATAGAAAAGGAACGGATTTCTGTTTATTTGGTAACTTAAAATTTTCACCAGAAAGAAATTTAGGCATTGTGCGAATTAAAGTTTTGATTAAATTTTATTCTAGCTAAAATTTTGATGTTTCTACGCACTACAGATTGACCTCATTGGTATCAAAAGACAGTCTTCGGAGAAATTTTAACGTGACTTTAATCTCGTTTACACACGGCCTTATACTGCGTTTTCATTAGAGCAAATGAGGTAATTTTGTTCAAAATTTCCAAATTCAATTCAAAATCATCTCATTTCCCATACAAATTCAAATTTCCAAATGAAGCAATTTCAACCAAATTTGCACGAAATTCGGTAGGAAATTACGTAAAACTTTTATGAACACACCCAAATGGAATCCATTCAAAGTGGAACCCATTCAAAATGACAGAATTCAATGTAAAAAACAACAAAAACAAGCGATTGACAATCTGGACCGTCAAACAAAATTAAGAAATTTGAAATGTGAACACTTTTTCTGTAATTTGCCAAATTACCTCATTTCAGCTCTATACGTGTCATGTCATGACAGAAAGAAATTGCAATAAAAGTGCTTTCAGGTTCTTGTCGAAAAATTCAGTCATAACGGAAATAGGCTTTTTAACTTGTTACTTTTGGGTTAGGTATCGTCAAAGGCTTAAGCGATTTTTTTACTATAATTTCACAAAGAAATACTTCTAAAATACATAGTTGAAATAATACTAAATACCTTTTTTAATTTCAAAAAAAAAAAAAAAATAAAAAAAGTAAATTTTTTAGTACATTGTACTTTTGACTTTTTGTTCACACGTTCTTGCTTAAAATATGTTGAACATATGTACATCTGCAATGTATGTATATAGCGTATCTTAGCTTTGGGCTCCAAGAGCAGGACAAGTTCATGCGATCCATTCGAGCATTTTATTTTGTATCAGTTAAATTACATGATCATTTTCGTATTACTATGTACAATGTAAGAGTTTAATATGGAGTAAAATGTAAATTGTGATAGATAATGAAATATATTTTACTGTTTGCAAATCTTTAAATAACAATTAAAAAGGTACAAGCAATATAAATAGTCAAATATTTGTAGCAGTTTTGAATTACTCTTACCTAAATACATTTCTCAACCATAATAATTATAACAAAATTAATCTCAACTATTTTACAGAACAACCAAGATTACTTTTTACATCTATTTATGTTAAGATTAAAATGTAATTCATGCATTAAAGTCTATTATTTTAATACAAATATTTGATCATGATAAATTCAACCAGTATGGTCGTTTAGATTTGGATGATACCAAATGACTGAGCAAATGCTCTTATTTGAATATTTTCATTTTAATTAATTTCTTCTTTTTTTCAGAGATTTTTTTCCACGCTGTTATTATAGTGTAATCACCTTTACATTAGGTGTATTTTTATGGGTCTTGTAAATAAAAAAAAAACTAAAACTTGGATTTTTAAGTAAAAGCTAGGTTTTGCATGAATAAAACTAAGCTTAAGCTTTCTAGTAAAAGCTGTGATCTAGTAATAGTTTTTTTTTTTAAATAGCTTACGCTAGATTCCATAAGCTTTAGCTTGTTTTTTCAGCTTAAACTTCAATCCGTGTGATTAAAAATAACTTTAACTAGAATATTACAGTAAAAGCTACAATCATTTCAAGATTTTTTTACTCCTGTCTAGAAACATTTGACTAGTTCTTATTAAAAGAATTCCAACAAGATAATTGAATCAGAGAAGGCAAAATTGACGGTAAAATAGACGTTTCCTAGAGATTTTAGAGCTATTGATTTGCTGATAATCGGAAAGGCTCTATCGTGCCACTCAAAGCTCAAATAAACAAGAGACAAGCCATGCAGCAGACGAATTTACAAGTGTGGAATTCCAGTGGCCACACGACTCACGGACATCAATTACTTATTCAAATTTGAACAAAAATGCTTACAGAAAAATCTGAATTAACCTTTTAGAAAATGATATAAAATTAGTCTCAACCAATTTTGAAGCATATGGGCTTACCCGTTTAGGCTTGATGTACCTACAGTTAACATTCAGGTGGTGCGACTGATAAAAAAAAGATTTTTGGACTTATCCATCTTAAAACTCAGTTTTAGCAAAAGCTACTAAGTCGACACATGTGAATAAACAAACGAAAGCTAAAAATAAACTAAAATTTTCTAACTCTAACTAAAAAGTGTATTCTTTTTTTTATTCACATATACCAAAGCTTATACCAGGTCTGTATATAAAACAAAAATAATTCAAAAAAAATAAATTTGCATCGGCCGGGAATCGAACCCGGGCCGCCCGCGTGGCAGGCGAGCATTCTACCACTGAACCACCGATGCTTCTGAATAACATCATTTCAAATTACGTACTTACAAGTTCTTTTCATACTTTATTTCTATATTTCGTCTAACTGTCGACTCATTAGGTACCAATTAGAATTTCTACGGAGTCTTTAGACCCCCCTGGGCGACCTGGGGAATGTCTATCAACTGTCAAGAAACTCTGGGCTGCTCGAGTTTGCTAAAAATTATACAACGACTGATTTGAGTTTTAACAGCTCAAATTTGTATTCCTAGCAAAATAGCTGGGTTTCAAAAGAGTGCATTCGGAGCTCGTAAATAACCTAACTCGCTTCATAGCGAGTTCAGGGCGACTCAGCGCACCGCAGGGCTAACATCGAAAAAAACCTATAATGTACAGTGCCAGTGCCGAAGACAACCTACTGTCGTACTGTTGGGTTGGCATCTTTGACTCTGGATATGGGTAGATTTCCATTAAGTTATTTCCGAACTAAGTTACATCTTTGACATCTTCTTCTAAGGTTGACATGGTCTCGAGAAGAGCTATTTTGGTAAAGTGAAATTTCACAGAAGATTTATTATTACACAAAACGTTGGGCACGTTCGGGTACAGCGTTGCCATAATGTGCCCGAAAGGGCTATTTTGGCCCTTGGCCCCGGGTCACCAAGAAATGGACCGCACTAGTACCTACCCTACAGTACCCTACAAAAAAATCACTGACAAAGGGGATTCCCTTCACGAGAAAAGATATTAATTTTAAAGAACTCAAGCGAAAAATTCACGTACTTCGAACATCATGGAAAAAAAAATTTTAGCTTTGCTTAAAATATTTCATTTTTAAAGCACAAACCTATGAGCAATGATAGCTGTTTTTTTTTTTTTTGAAAGCCCGAAGGGAATTGGATGAAAAAAACGATGTCCGGGCTTAAGAGTTTACGTGTTAAATCTTAAATGCAACAACAACTAAGCCCATTCGGGCCTAGCTAAGCACGGAGAATTTTCGGTGCTTAACTTAAGCAGTTTATTGTGTTTATAAAAAACAAAACTTTGTTTGCTTAACTGTTATGGTACTATTGACTTTCTTCAATGCTAATTTTACGGAAAAACTAGTTCTATAGGGGTTTCTAGTTTTATGTTTTTCACAAATTTTTATTACTTTGACATCAAAATCAAAATATTAATACATATTTTGACATCTAAATCAAATCAATAATTGTTTTTGAAAAACTTAAAACTCGAAATCCCTATAGAACTAGTTTTTCAATAAAACTAGGTTTGAAGACAGTCAATAATATGGCCGTTAGCAACGAAATAAAATAAAAATGTTTGTGTTCGGTATACACTTTAAGGAAATGACCATCAAAGTGGCCCCCAATAATTTTTTATTTGTGACAACGCTGTTCGGGTAACTATCAAAACAGTGCTGTAGCGACGTAGGGGCTAGGGGAGTCTTTGCCCCAAAGCGTTTTTCTAATATATGAAATCAATATTTGACTAAAAGGGTCAATTGGGGAAGTTTGGCCCATCAGTGTGGTTTAAAAGTTTAAAAGTTCACACTTGTCCACAAGTGAGTCAAAATTTCATGTGGACAACTCTCCGCGTCAAGCAGATGTCTGTGAGTGGATGTATAATAAATTATTATACATATTCTAATTATCTACACTGGACAACACAGCTTTTTTCCCAAGAACCAAAGTAAACATTTTCGATGTTTTTGGGTGTGCTGAACTCGATTCTGAAGTTAGTAATATTCTATTACATTGCGTTTTTGAGATATCCCCGTTCGATAATCATAAAAAAACTTTTTTCGCTGCTTTCGAGGTTATATTATAACACGAGTGTAATACTACGTTTTCACTGCAAGTTAATCTCGTTTAGATTTCATAAATCCCAAATAGTGTTTTCACCAGAAAAAAACATTAAAAAATAGATTAACTTTGACAGAACCTTTCAAAATGCAGATGGTGGGTCATTTTTCTTATGAAGTGGAAGTGAGATGGCAAGTTTGCTTTAGCAGCTTGTATAGGGCTTTTTAACAAACAGCAATATTATCTCTGTCTCGTTCATTTTTAAATGTCAAACTAAAATTCTTGGCACAATGACATTTTAGTGGCAGCCATTTGTTGGTTTTATTTTGGAGGCAAATAAATGTTTGGAATTGTTATTTCCTTTTTTTTTTAGAAAATCTAGAAGTAAAAATGTTTTCATAATTTATTTAAGATATATTTATCTTTTTATGGCACAAAATAGCTAGATTTTTGTAATTTAAATAGCCCGCCTTTTTTTTTTCTTTCCAATTTCATCTGTCATTGTGCCAAGTTTTTGCTGTCATCTGAAACTGACAATTTGGTAGAGATCTCTATTGCGCTGAATAGGGGAATAGGTCTGTTCGAATTTTACCTATGAAGATTTAAATGAGATTTATTTTAAATCTTGATTTGAGGAGATTAAAACTTGTATGGTAAATCACGGGATTTGTGAAGAGATTTGAGGTAAATCTACCTAAATCTCGGTTTAGTGGTCGGTGAAAACGTAGTATAACGAACCCAAAGGAGAGAATGAGACCACTATACAATGATGACGCTACGATGATTAACGAACGATGGACGATATGGCATTCTGGTGCCGACTGCGAAGCGAAGAAGAAGCTCGAGTTCCTTATCCACTTCGTTATTATTAAATAAAGATTGTTTAGTCTACCTTTTATATTGAGTTGTGTTTGTATCGGAAATAGCAATATATTCAACCAGGTTTAGAGATTGTTAAACGAGGTAATTTGTTTTAACATAATTTGTAACGATTTCTGAAATTTTTATTTTCTTCTTTAAAATTCTGTTTATGCGCTGGTGAATAGAAAAAATTTCATAAAAATACGTTAAATTTAGAAAAAAATAGAAAAATAGCTACGGCACTGCATCCAAAACTATTCTGATAGGTTTCTTTTGTTGTAATAAAAAACCAATGCATCGGCCGGGAATCGAACCCGGGCCGCCCGCGTGGCAGGCGAGCATTCTACCACTGAACCACCGATGCTCCCGAAATTTGATACTCCCGCGTTAATCCAGTTTTTTTTTTTTTTTTTGTGACATGCATTCCTAACATTTTGTCATACATTTATACTCGGAATAACCAATTTTTGAGTTCACCCACCACACCAGACAATGACGAATCCAATTGCTTTTAAGCTGATGGCCTTCAAGACAGCTTCAACATCACCAGTGCAATTTTCAATTGGCACCGACTGGTTTTCAGTTTCCAGAACAAAATAGAAAGAACACTGAATAATGGCAGTTTTGCAAAATAAATACTGGCTGCAAGAACAAATCGATAGACAGATGTAAAAGAAAACAATAAATTTACAATTTAGATTTTTCATCTTCCAGCAATGATTTTGTATTTATTTTTAAACATAACAACAATAAATAATACACCAATAGCAATAGTTAGCAATTGAACATTTATAACTTTCGAGTCGATTAGTGACCTTAACATTTCTTTAATAGATTGATCTCGTTGTTCTCCGCCACAACAATTTTCCATAATATGTTGAATTGAAACTTGATTAGGAACAACGACTCTTTTTTAATCGCGTTGTTCTTTTTATTTTGTTTAAAATAAGTTATTAAGTTTCTTTGTGTAATTCCAATATAATTTTCACTTTTAAAATAAATAAAAAATCTGTATCAGCTGATTAGCGATGACACATACAATTTGACATTTCTGTGAAAGCGTTCAATGAATTTTGTGTTGGTGAGATAAAATTAGTAGCATATTCTTAGGAGTATAATAAGGAAAATAGAACCGTTCACAAATTCAAGTCTGTTGGCCTTATTAATAAACATTGTCTAATGTCGAATTCCTTTTAAGACAAAAATCGATTTGTTCAGAAGAAAAAATCGACTTTTCTTGACAAATCCCTTGTATTAAAAGAAAAAATTCGATTCTGTTTAGAAAAAAAATCGAATATTTTAGGTAAAAGGAATTCGACATAACTTTAGACAGCCGTCCAAGTTTTTAAAAAACCTTTCTAATTTTTGCTAAAGTAATCTATCTTTTTATCTTGCTTTCTAAACCTAGAGAAATGCCATATTTTTTTTTATTAAAAAAGCATATTTCCGACTGTATCAAAATACTTAGACATAGTTTAAACAAACAAAAATCTAATTAATAAGACCATGTATGTTTAGGATTCTCTTCACAATTTGCTGACAAAACTAAAGAAAACGACATTTAGGCACATCGCCCACTAGGCGACTTTTTGTTGCACCCAATCCAATTACATTAGCTTATATGGGAGAGCGCCCACTAGGCAACTTTTTGTTGCTCGGAGTTGCTCGCGGAACTTTTTTCCCGCCAACTTTTTGTTGCTTACCCTCTTCCACTAGGCAACTTCCGAGCAACTTCCAGCAACTTTTGGTAATTTTACAAAATTTTTGCCAAATGAGAGGGTTTTAACCCGAAAAATAAGTTCTATTTTCACACTGAGCGAATTTTGTATCGTCACTGATCCAAAATACAAGGTCAATTTAACATTTTAATGAAAAATACTGAACCCAAAAGTTGCTGGGAAATTGCCTAGTGAGCGATGGCAAGCAACTTCGAGCAACTTTTAGTTGTGCTACAAAAAGTTGCCTAGTGGGCGATGGGCCTTAAATTTTAGCCTAGTACGCAGATCGGCAAAATTTTTTCTTTTCATACAAAATTTTTCCC
This sequence comes from Epistrophella euchroma, assembly GCA_947049315.1. NCBI lineage: Eukaryota > Metazoa > Arthropoda > Insecta > Diptera > Syrphidae > Epistrophella > Epistrophella euchroma. The sequence goes on along the minus strand of OX346247.1, from coordinate 36,481,385 downwards.
AGGACAAATTTTGTCTTCAATTAGCTGTATTTTATTTTCCCCCAGATCTGATCCGGCTCAGATCATGATAATAAAACAAACTGGATCACAAATTTATTTATTTCTCACAGTTGGCTTTATTTGCACAATAAAATTGACAGAAGGAAAATTTTCACAAATCTTGTTTGAAATAATATTTGGTATCTAAGGAAGAGCGAATGTTTAAAAATGGAACAGTTTTATTTTTTTAGTTAAATTTCCATTAGGTTAATAATTTGTACGTATTTTTCCGTGCCTCGCGTTGCGTCGTCTCTAATAAATGAAGAAAAAACTGATAAAAAAAAATTGGAATGATGGCATTTTTTTGTAACTCTCAGCAGTGGTATCAACCTATAAAATTAAAATATTACTAGGAAAGTGTTCAGAAAATGGATTTTGAAATCCAAATCCAAAGGCAGACCTGGATCTTGTGTTGTTTTTGTAATACTTGTATTTATGTTTCCAAATCCAATCCGGATCAGATCTGGGGGGAAAATAAAATGCAGCTATTATTGTTCACGCAAAACTGTGGCGTTTGTACCCGCTGTAGGGTGAAACGTCAAAAAATGTCCCCGCTTAATTTTGCCAGGAAAAATAATGTTCGAAGCATTATTTTGCGGGAAAAAATTTGACAGCTCAATAATTTTGCACAATAAACATGATCAACTACTGTATGTTCATAATATTACAAAAAAAAGAAAAACAGTTTGATGATGGAATGTTTAGAGGAATATAAAATATGTTTACGAAATTTCAGTTTTAAAATCGATTTGAATATTTGTTGTTTTGCGCGGCTTTTCCAACGATTTTGTAAAGATTAGAATTGTAGAGATAAAATGTTTTTTCCCGATCTGCGTAGGTACTAGACTAGGCTTTTGTTTTCAGTAAACGAAAAAGCTAACCACGGCATCATAGAATCTGGTACAACAGTTATTATAATATTTTTTTATCTTTTTATAATGCTAATGATTTTTGCTAACAAACTGTAGCTAGGTACATTATATACATAATTCGCTAATGAAGTAAACGTAAAGTCCCAGTATTTGTATCAGGTTTACACAATAATTGCGTTTTGTAATCCGGTGGAACAATTTAATACAGGTGAAATTGTGAAATCTTCAGAAATGATTCTAAGAAATTCATAGGCAAATTTGGCTGTGGGATCTTAGCACCCCATATATGAGATATTCCCAAAAAATGTATGCAGTCTAAAAGGTCAGTAATTGGTCATAAAAGAGCAGGTAGTTTAAGAAATTGGTCAGGCTTAGAAAATTTTTAATCCAGGGTTTATGGGATATTCGCAAAAAAAGTATACCACTTGAGGGGCGTTGGATAGTGATAAAAGGTCAGGTAATTTCAGTAATTGTTTAGGCATATATCTTAATTTATAGGAACAAAATAAAAAATCGTATAGGAGGAGGCTTTTTGCTTCCATTTAGGTAGGAGGGGAAATTTTCTAAAAAAATCGACTTAAAATAGAAAAAAATCATCAAAAAACAACGGCAACACTTGCGATGTCATGCTTTACTTTTTTTTTTTTAAGCCAAAAGTACGTTCTTTTATTACGTTTAAAATCAAATTATTTGAGAGAATAGTTTTTGAAAAATTAATTTTCAAACTCTAAATTTTTAAGAAAACAATGAAAAAAATTTGGTCAAATTATATTTTTCCTCCGTCACTTTGAAAGAGCAGGAGCATTAAATATAAATAAGATTCCTCAAAAACACTTTCTTTTCTTTTCATTCTTATTTGATTACTGCGACAAAAAATATTTGACAGCAAAACTGAGGAATTTTAGTGAAGAATTGTGTTTATATTTCTGAGAATACGCATTCCTCTGAGATCTCTGAAATATAAACTGGCCAATTGTGTTCAAACTAATTTTGTTCAAAATTTTACGTCATAAAGGGCCAATTTTTCAATCGTCAATTAGGCAGTCGGTTAGTACTTAATCTTTAAATAGATCAAAAATTAGTTTTTCAATAGTCCAAATATAAATAATTTCTCAGAACAAAGCTATCTACTTATTTCACGTAGGAATGTTTTTCGTTTGAAATATTTTCTTTTCAAGCATTTTGAATTTCTTCTCATTCTTGTAATATTTTTTTTGGAATATCTTCCCGTTTGAAATTTTATTTAAATAAATATCATACTAGTTGATCGAATGCGCAATGAACTACTAGTTACACATACATTTACAAAACTAACACTACGATACCAATCCTACTAGTTCTACTCGCTTGTCTAAACTGGGGGTCAGAGCGATAAAATTATTCCTAGAAATTAATATTTTCAATGTCAAAAAACACCTTTTACTCAATATTGCTTTGAAATAAACGTTTAATAAAAATCAATAATTAGCCAGTTCAGGTTTCTCAAGCTTACTGAGATCTCAGAGACCTCAGCATTCAGCAATCTCAGAAATCTGAACGTAATTCCTCAATGAGATTCCTTAGTTTTGCTGTCAAAAAACTGAGACTGATATTTTTTGGATTCGCTTGCTCAATTATTTTCTGTCGCAGTTGATTAATTAATAAAAATAGAGACGGAAATTGGTTTTGACTTCTAGCGGAGAAATTTTGTTCAGGTTACTCCTTCTGCTCAGTGGAGCTGACGGAGCTTGCTCAGTGAGATCTCAGTGACATCTCAAAAACGTGAACTGGCTAAATCTTTGAAATGATGTACATACATATCAAAAACAAACACAAATAAATTTGTCGTTCAAATTATAATATTCTGCAGATTATTTTTTCATGGTTGAAAAATTCGATTTGATGGATATCCGATTGTTTAAGAGTCAGTAAACTTAATTCGTCGGGTATTAAACTGATTGTTTAACTGATGATTGAAAAATCGGCTCTAAGTAATAATTTTGTTTTTAAAATTCAACACTCCTATCAATTTCTAGTCAAACACTTAAAACCAGATGCCTAAATAATGTCTTTTAGTTCTTGACAAAATTGAAAATAACGAAATCTACTTTAATTTAGTTATGAAAATGCATATTGGGGTTCCCCTACTTCTACACGTTTTTATTGATAAGTTTTATTTTGCGCAGAACTCGTACAAGGTAGGTATAAAGAGCTAGTTTTGTTACGTATTACTTTCTAAGTCGTTTATTATTCATTTATCTTTTAGAAATTTACTTGTCCATTAACGTGGACCTCGACACTACATTTTATTTTGTATACAATAAAACAACTATGTACTTTACTTAGGTTAGGTACATACTACATATATGTTACATATTTGTATTCTTTTCAGGTTAAGTTCTTCTTTTATAGAAAAATCAAAATATAATTACTGCTATAAATCATCACAATACTTATTTAATTAAAAACATTCAAATCGACAAGGCAATCATTTGTTTTATATAATATCATTTGTAACTTCTAAATCCATTCGGGAGAAGATTGTATACAGAAGTGCACAACACCTCATTTGGGGGATCTTCTGCTCTCGCAACATAAACCGGAAAATCTTCAGTTGCAAATTCAATTAAAAATTGCCGACAAACACCACACGGCGGCGTCAGAGTGTCTTTTTGATATGCAACAACTGCACATGATTCAAATTCTTTGTAACCTTCACTCACTGCCTTGGAAATTGCTGTTCTCTCAGCGCAAGCGCCCGGCGTAAAAGCAGCATTTTCAACATTGCAACCACTAAATACTTTTCCACATTTTGTCCGCAATGCTGCACCTACCGCAAAATTACTATACGGCACGTAGGCAAATTTTCTAGCAGAAATCGCACTCAAAATTAATTCACAATCAGCTGAATCTAGAATGATGTTAATTTGCATTTAAGTAAATAATTCACTTTTGTATAATTTTGTTCATGCTGTTACCTAATTCTCTAAATTTTTTAATACAGTCTTTGTATTTTTCGCCTCCGTTATCCATTACTTTTTTTTTGTATTTATCAAACAATAGGAGTTCACTACTTAACTTGAACAGAACACACTAACTTCGCGTTCGACGTTCTCAATATAAATGAGGGTTTAGTGGTGCCTTCATAACAGCTAACTTGCTGTTAGTAATAGTTTGTGGTCTTTGTCTCATTTAATAGGGAGTATGCCCACTTATCTAGATGAGAAATAAACGAGTACGGGATGGGAATCTCAAAGAGAAGTCAAAGCGAAAATCAAATCAGATACTAAAATTTGTGTGAAAAGGGTCTACGAAGAAAACAGTCATTCAGAATTAGAAGAAACTACATCAGGCAGCTACTGTCGCATGCGCATTAGACTTTTAAGAGAGTATTTTTGTTTAAAAACAAAAATAGAGAAGGTGTAATCGTCACTGAATGGATATTTATAGAATATACAATATTTACTTAGTGAAAGTGGTGGTTACGATTGCCAGATGTTGTTTTTTTTTTTTTTGTTCAAGGTTGTCGATGGTCAATGTTAATCGACCAAAAATTCCTCCTTGTATACCTATTAATCATTAAAAATTTATAAAAAGAATGATATCTCATATTTCAGGCAAAGGGGATACATTTAATATATAGGTACCTTTTTTAATAAACACATATTGAAAGGGAGGAATAGGAAAATCAATTAGGTATGCATTCTAATAATTGTATGCGTAGTATACGGGTACAGTGGACCAACGGTGAACAAAAAATTGATTCATCGAAATTTAAAATTTAGGTTTTTAACATTGATATTTAAGAAAGTAAAAGTTAATAAAATTTAGGAATCCAAAATTTATAAATGAAACCTTCGCAGTTTTGAAGAACAAAATAATGATAATTCAATTTTTTTGAATATACCTACATACATTGCACACAGTATAATATCAGAGCAGAGCATAATGAAGAAGACACATTGAACACATGAATCACATAACAACACTTCTTTTAGGTTAATTTCATTAGATACTAATATCAATATGTAAATAAACCAACATTTTTCCAAACCAATTGAAAAACTCATATGAACAAGAAAAAAAAATGAGATAAAAAAAATGTTTAATGTATTACATTTTTCAATGAAAATTTGTATTTTGTATTTTTCAAATGGAAGACTTTTTTCGACCTTTAGTCCAATGCGTTTCGCCCAGGCACGACAGTTGGGCTCATCAGTTAGATGCTGTCGTACCTTTCTAAGACGCAATATTTTGGTCGATGACTACTGAAGGCTGTTTCACAATGCGACGAGAAAACGAGACGTCAGCGTTACGAGATCTCTTCGCAGTTTCTCTCTCTTAAAAAAGAATTTTAAACAGTGAAATAATACATAATCAAGAATTTCTCGTCGTCTCGTCACGTCATAAAGTTCGAAAAATTGAAAAAAAGACGCAAAGTTACGACGAGAAATACTTTATTAGTGCCTGTTTACATTGTATTTTTGACAAAGCATATTTTCGTTCATCAAAATGTTCCTCGTGTTTACATTATAGAGAAAAAATTCTTTCATTTCAATCTACCCATCCCTATCTCACATCCTTAACAACCATGTATCTCTCACTCACACAAAAAAAACTCTTCCTGCTCAATCCGAAAACATTTAATGAAACTGGCGCATCGGCGTAATTTGGGTGGAATTAACCCTTCTCTTTCTTACTCACACAAAATATACCCATCTCACTGGATGCGCCGTTCGTCAAAAATACAATGTAAACAGGCACTTATGTATAATTTCGTTTCTTGCAACTCGTTTTAAAGAGAGAACAACTTCGAAGAGATCTCGTCACGCTGACGTCTCATTTTCTCGTCGCATTGTGAAACAGCCATGACTCTTAATAAAATCTACAGTGCATATGCACTGCAAATTGTATTATTCTAGGGGAACATGCTTACATTCTTGCACCTAGAAAATATTTTGTATTTTTTGTTCGACTGGAATGATAAGATAAGATTTGGATTAGATCGATTGCTTTATATCTTTCAAAGTACAATAATGATTACAAAGTTTTACAATATTGGTTAACATATAATCTTATTAAGGTATGACCTTGGCCGTCACTTCAGATGCTAAGTAAAATAATAATTTCAAATCTTTATGTAATACCTACCCTCATAATATATATGTGCGTTTGTTTTTTTTTAAGAAACATTTAAAATTTTTATTTTACAAAGTAGAATAAGATAAAAACCTTATACAGACATTGGGCACGTTCAGAAGACGTAGGTGACTAGGAAGCTAGGCAAGTTTCTAGTCTCTGATTGGTCAGCTGTCAAAAATATGCATTCCAATTTAGGCAATTTTTATTGGAAAATGGCTGGAAAGCTAGGTGAGAAATATCTCCCTACATTTCTAGGCAAGTACATTTATGTCAGAATATCAGCTGATTATATTTTGTCATTAAATAGCCAGCTGAACTTTATTCTTCCGTGACTTGTTTTTTTCACGTTTATCTTAACAGTTTGAAATAAATAAATAAAGATTCAATTTAAACAATGCATCATTAGTAAGAAAAGTTTACAAATAATATTACAAAATTCCTAGCTGATTTCTGCCTTGTGTGAAGTGATTCTCAGATAAAGATATTATTAAAACTACTTTCTTTCTATCAACGGAAGGTAAAGGTTTGAAGTAAAGTTCGTAGTTTGGCATTAATGACACCTCTAGTCATCAACTAGGTTCCTAGGTAAAATTTGCGTTCAACGAACGTAGTTGACTACATATGAAGTTCCCTATGTCTTCTGAACGTACCCATTGTTTCAGATCTGCAGTTGGTGGTTTCCTTACAGAATGCGGTGGGAGATTTCCAGTCTCAACTTCCCGTTAAAATATTAAGCTAAGTATGGAAGATTGTTAGTCCCATTTCACACAAGGGAACTGAGTTGCCGGCAACAATTACTTCATAGGCGAGAAGGGCATCAGGAAGAAAGAGGGGTAAACGAAATCTCCCCAGTTAACAAATTCAGGAGACTTTTTGACGTTACTCTTCACACTACGTTTGTGTGCGTTCAACCAAGGTAGTTTAAAAGGAAAATACAGAAAGTCTCCTCCGATTTTGTATCTTCGTGTGAAAGGTACAAGAGATTGTTAAGGAGATTTAATGAAAACGTCAAAAAAATCACCAGCAACTAGTATCTTCGTGTGGAAGGGGGCTTAGGTCTGACAATCAGTCTGTTTGGTAACGTGAAATTTCTTGCAAATTTTCATATCTTGCTTGGTGAAAATTTCACGTCACCAAACAGAGGTAATATTGTCAAACCTGTGAGTAAGAAAATTGTCGCAAATGGTGTCCAAACGTGTGAACTTACAATATTGTCTGACTCCTATTGGGCATCCTACAATAACAGAAAAAATCTCACTTAGGGCTCAATGTCAATTTGAGAGATTTTTTTCGTGAAACTGAGCTAATATTGCCAGAAAACACTTCTTTGTAGTGAACACAGTTAAGAAAAAAAGATTTGATTTTCATTGCATATCAAATATTAAGTACCTACTTAATTTCAAAAATTGTTGGTAAAAGCCGTAGGTGTACAATTTTAATCTTTTTGTTTAATTTCGAGTTCATTGTTTACTGAAAAGAATGAAATAATTTTGGCTTTAAAAAGAGCTTACTCTCCGGGAATGAAATAAATGCTTTTTAAATAAAACAGACTCACTATTTGTGAACAGTATCGATAAAAAGTTTGGGTACGATTTACGATTGAAAAACAAAATTATTCATGTTTATCGAGCTATGTATTTTAAAGATATAAAAAGATGTATATAATTTAACTATATTTTTAAGATTAAAATACTTATTTAGTGCATTGAGTTACAGTGTAAGGAAGTATTTTTGAAGAAATTGGATCAACAACTTGAACACAAATACAATTTCAATATAGGTACAAGTTTTTTTTTGATATATACAAATTTTTAGTTCATTCAAAAATGTGCACCAAACACCTTACAAATATTAAATAATATTTGACTATGGAGGTATTTAAAAAATTAAAAACATAAAATATGACGAACAAAAAATCTATTCACATTTTGTTGTTTATTTATCTATGCAATGCATTTTACATTCAATTAAAAGTATTACATAATATGCTCAACAAAAAAAAGAATACCTCGTTTCAATCGTAATTATATACTTCTGAAAGATACTGTAAACCCTTAAACCAGCCATTATAATACTTTAACCTCATTAAAACATATTAAAAATGTTCAACTTATCTCAGCTATTTTTTGACTCGTTTAATACATTTTTTTTTTATTTTTTTAAATGATAAGCTTGTTAGATTAAACGATTATAATATAAAAATCTATAGCTAAGAAGACTAATCTACGGTTTGCTTAGTTTGTCAACTTAAGGGCAATATAATTTACTTGTTCATAATAAATATTATCATATACACATCAGGGCTGCAGGTCGATTTAAATTAAAGTGAAGCTTCTTAACGCAAAAAAGTTACATCTAATCATATAGCATATATGTATTCAAGAAAAAATAGTTCAAATTAAAAATTAATTTTGCAACATATTTTTAAAAAATAAAAAATAATAAGTAAGTAATGTAGTCGTTTTTTCAGTCATTTTTCGCTGTTGTGCTGCCAAAGGTTGCCGATTTAATGCTATTTAATTTACAAAAGTATGAGATCCATGGTTCAAGCATATTAATTTGTTGATTTCTGCGGATTAAATAAAGTTCAGCGATGGTTCAGATATTTAATACACTTTTATCGTTGAACCTCAGTTAATCTACAGAAATCGGCGAATTAAAATTGCTGAATAACGGGTTAACTATTGAACCACGTTTGTGTAAGTTTTTCGTTCAAAGAAAACTCCCTATTGCTATTTTCCTCCCTATGGACAGCAGAGGGGCGGTTTTATACTCCCTATTGCTATTTTCCTCCCTATGGACAGCAGAGGGGCGGTTTTATGAAAAAATTGACTTAATAATAAAAAAAATATTTAAAAAAACGGCTGCACTTAGAATTTAAAGTCGCAGCTTTTTTAAGGCCAGAAATCTCATCTTTTATTTTGTTTTTAAATTAAATTGATTCAATTCAATTGAATAAAAATTAATTTTCAAACTCAAAATTTAAAATAAAAAATAAAATATTTTGTATTAATAAAAGTATATGCATTTTAGTACTGGTTAAAATTTTAATATTTAATATTATTATATTGATCTTTGTCGTGCATTAAAAGTTAGATCATTTTTGAGAAAATACAAAATTACAAAACTACATTTTTCTTTTGAAAATAAATTTTCAAGTGCGTTTTGCATACAGAAGGCCCCACCCAAGAATTCTTGGACTCTTATATTCATGTCTATGGTATTCAGCTCTTTTATTAAATATATTTTTTTAAGTACTATATCTCTTATCTGGGCTTTCAGAAAAAATGCATTTTCAATGCAGCATTATTTGCCAACGCCCCAACTACGGCTTGCAAGACTTGCATATTTGCAAATAAAAAGTAAAGACTTATCTTATTGCATCATTGAATTGTTGCTATACTTCACACCCAAAAATATCTGTGGGCTCTCGGACTATTAATTAAAAGGTAGTATTTTGTTAATATACAAAAATCAGCAAAACACATATACATAACATATATGTACATAATGTACATACATAGGACTTAGAGCTTAAATTGAAAAATTATTAAAGATCAACATAATTCGAGATAATATATTAAGATATCTTCTTAAATTGTTTTGAGAGCTTAAAAAACTAAATCATCTGATATTTTTTTTTAAAAATCTTAGTTTTGGAGAAAAAGAATTCAAAGTCGTAGGAGCATTTTTTTTTAAACTAATTTTTTATATATAAAATTTTGTAAACATTTTTAAGAAAAAAAATTGGTACACAATTTTTTAGTATTAATTTATGTTGATTTAAAAATTAAATTCCGAAAAAAAATATCTACCCGTTTTTAAAATATCGAATAAAAAATTTAATTTAAATCGGTTACACACATAATGAGATAGTCCAAAACAAAGAAAATGGTTCTATGAGAGGTACTGTTACTAATGGCTAAATGTAAATTTTGTTTTTGGTAGATCATAGACCATACCATATATTAGTATTTAGAACAATTTTAATCAAAATCGTAGTCGTTTTCGAGAAAATTTATATTTTCTGTTAAGGTTTCTTTACATTTATATGGAAGGAACCTTTAATTTTGACTATAAGAAATTTGTCTGTTCAAAATATTTTAGATAATGTTAAAAAAACCGCTCGTTACGAAGTTTCGTAAAAAACAAAAAAAGTCGTTTTCGAAGTATTTGGTTTTCAAAAAAAAATTTGAAACTTTTTTTAAAAATCCAAAAAAGTTTTTTTGAAAATTTTGGTATACAATACTATTTAAATTTTTCAGAAGAATCTCAATAAAAAAAATATTAAAATCAGCTTATTATTTTTTGAGAAAAACGAATATAAATAAAAATGGTTCTATGAGAGGTACCATTTAAAGCCATTTTTTGGAGTTTTAATTTTTACAAAAAGGTATTTTATTAGAAAAAGCTGTCGAGCCATTTTTGAGAAAAATAAGTTTTTCCAAAAGTGCTTATTATGAAAGGTACCGTTATTTTTGGTCCTAAAAAAAAATTTAAAACAAACTGTCGGGGAATGTCCCAAAAACACTTTATACCAAGTTTAATTAAAAGGGTTTGGGCTGTAGACGAGTACATAAATAGACAGACGGACGGAATTGCGGGACCCACTTTTTTCGTCTATAATCGTAATGTCAAGTTTGATCAAAATATCGAATTCGATTTTTTTTTACGAATCCAAAACTTGCAATATAATACCTATATATCGCAAGTAAAAAAGGTATTTTCACTATTGAGCGGAGAATCTTGTCGCACGAAAGGGTTCCCGCCTTCATTTTTGATGAGCCTGGACCCTCAGTGAGGTTTATTTTTTTCGTTGTGGTTTTCGCAAGCATTTCGTTGTCATGCTGGAGACCAACGAAAAAATTCGTTGGCTTCACGTGTAGAACTAAAGCCTTAACTACATAAGCCACTTTTTGCAAAATTACAAAAGTAAAAATATTTTTTTCCAGCTAGCGCAGTTGTTTTGGGAAAAATAATATATACATTTTATTTTTAAACCAAAATTTAAGCTTTCTGTATCATTTTTTTAAGTTTTCCTGTGAGAAACACTATCCCAAAATGAGTTTGAAAATTTTTACTTTTGTACTTTTTCACTTTTTTGGCTTATGTAGTTAAGGCTTTATGCTCATTAAGAAATTCTTCACATTAAGCAATTTTCACATGCAAATTCTACCAACAACAAGTTAACAGCACATTTGATCTTCAGTAAAGTCAATGGCTTAATGTGGAACATTGTGGAATCGGCACAGTAACTAGCTCAACAAAACACAACTATTAAGCATTAAGCCTTAACTACATAAGCCAAAAAAGTGAAAAATTACAAAAGTGAAAATTTTCAAACTCATTTTGGGATAGTGTTTCTCACTGGAAAACTTATAAAAATGATGCAGAAAGCTTAAATTTTGGCTTAAAAAAAATTGTTTACATTCTTTTTCACAAAACAACTGCGCTAGCGGGAAAAAAATATATTTAAAGCCTTAACTACATTAGCTACTTTTTGCAAAATGCAAAAGTAAAAATATTTTTTTCCCGCATCAACACAGCGCATCATTCTTTGAATTCATTCATTTTCACCAACTATTGGCCGCATTCAATCCATTAGTTTCATCGACTTTTGACATTTCTATACTTTTATTTTGTACGTCAGATAAAATTTTGTCTATAAAGTTAAACAAAAACAAAATTAATAAAATGGAACTATTCCAGCATCTACACAATTTAAATATACACTCCTCTTGCAGGACATGTCTAGAAAATCTTAATGACATGCATCATAATATATTTGAATTACCAGATCTCCAAAAGAAATTGGCTCTGTGCACATCTCTGCCTGTGGACCCAGGGGATGGCCTTCCGACAAGTCTATGTGAACCATGTCACGCCAAGATTGATGATTTTTATAACTTTCAACAAATGTGCATCTCGGCCACAAAAAGATTCCGGGACTATATAAACTCTGAGAAAAAACCATGTGCATTAGAACTTGCAATTGATACAAACTATCTACCAACTGATTTAATGATGTTTGCGAAGGAAACTAAAAAGGAGCAAGAAGAAAGTTCTACATCTAATGATGTATGTTTAGAATTCGCTGCGACGTATGTATCAAACGTGAAAAGCCAAGATGATTCCTCATCAGACGATGAAGAAGAAGAATCGGACAATGATCAGCAAATCATGAAGTATCATGAAAGCGATGACGACAATTCTATCAACGATAACAGCCAGTTAAATGAAAATGAAGACATTACACCAGCGGAAAAAAACACGAAAAACTCTCCTGATACGGTAGTTACCTGGGATTGTAAAATCTGCAAGAAAATTTTTAAGAAAGAGGAAACTTTTACAGCTCATATCCGCGTACATGCAGGCCTCAAGCCATTTCCCTGCCACCTGTGTGACAAATCATATGCCCGACGAAGTCGACTCAAATTGCACATTAAAACCAAGCATGAGGGTATGCCTACGGAAAAATTTCCTTGCACGGAACCAGGTTGCGATAGAATCATGTGTTCTAAGCAAACTCTTCGAAAACATATTAAAGATATTCACTTAGGCAATGGCACCAAGGCAAAGCAACCCTACATATGTGAAGAGTGTGGAAAAGTTCTTACAAGTTTGGCCACACTGAAAAACCATCGCTACCTGCATACGGGCCAGCAATTACCGCACGAGTGTCCACAATGCCATAAGCGGTACATCACAAAAAATAAGCTCAAGGAGCACATGAACAGACACGCCGGAATCAGGAACTACATTTGTCCGCATTGTGGTGCTAGAAAATCAACACGAACCGAACTGAAAACCCACATTAACTATCACACCAAAGAGAAGACATATCCATGTCAGTTTTGCGATAGTGTCTTTAATAGTATTGGTAATTTTAGTCGACACAAGCGCATCGTTCATGAGGGCATCAAGGACTATCCATGTTCTTATTGTGACAAGTCATTTGGAAAAGCTGAGACTAGAAAGCACCACGAAATGACCCACACTGGAGAAAAGCCGCACGAATGCAACATTTGTCACAAGAAGTTCATCCAGCCAGTTGCCCTTAAGAAGCATAAAAAGATTCATTTTAAAGGCATGGCAGGGCAACAAGATGGTAATGGCAGAGAAAAAGAATAAAATATGTGTTTGTATATTGATAGCTGGCTGGTTCGTATTTAAATTAAGTTGTTTGTACCTTAATGTTTTATTATTTAAATAAACGATTAAAAATTTCATTCTTCTAAAAAACGATTATTAATTGTTTAGTATTTATTTTGCTTTTCCGTTTTATTGTTTTTTCGTTAGCCTTTAAATCACTTGGAAACAAAAATAGAACCAACTTTCATTTAAAAAAATAAATTAAATAAATAAATTTGATGGCACAACAGCTCATGAAGAACTAGGGCCTAGTGACTTACAACTCTCAACCATTCCTGTGTGCGTGTCTGCAGGAATGGAGGGGACCTACAGTTTATTGCCGAATCCGAACGGCTAAGGAGCGGCACTTTTCTGTGACAGGAGATACTCTTGGAGGATTTGTCAATTACTCGCAAGAGGCAGTAGCCGTTTTTCTTTTAAATAAATAGATGGCGAGGCTGGGGATCGAACCTTAGACCTCTGGCATGACAGTCCATCGCACTAACCATCACGCCACGGCTACTACAACCAACTTTCATTTGCATTAACAAAATATTGTGATGAACTAAATTCAGAGCGTGCTAATGAACTATAGTTTTATCCTTATTATTAACACAACCTTTCTATTTTACATTTGATTACGCCATCAGGAAATTTCACAAGTGTCTGTAGAGAGGATCGCAAATATTGAAAATGAACTCTGAAGTTCATTTTCAGTATATTTTGAAGTGTAAGTGACGCATTTTAGCAATAAGTGTAGAACTAATTTTAAAATGAACACTTCAATGTGACGTTTTGTCAGATAGACAATACAAATAAATAATATTTATCTCGAGTTAATGCTTCTGTGGCTTCAAAGAATACTGAAAATGAACTGCAGAATTCATTTTCAATATTTGCGATCCTCTCTACAGACACTCGTGAAATTTCATCCTTAATGAAAAATTTAGGTGAATAGAACAAGAAATTCATCGACTACTTTTATAAGGGAAAGCATGTAATGATTTCATTAGAAAAAGCTAGTCGGCTTTTTCATCAGTTTATTATTTTCATACTATCTACCCTTTCGTTTACTTGGTACAAAAATACAACTGAACTGAAACTGAGGATTCCTCGGTGAATTTTTGGAAATTTCCTACTGGGACCCCGTTTTACTTGCGATATACATACATACATAATGGGTCCTATCGGGAATCTCCCGGGGAATTTTGTTTCCCACGGAATATTTGATTCCCACGAAATCTTTTCTCCTATCGTGAATCTCCCACGGAATAAATTTCCCTCGAAACACAAATCCAATGCAATTACAGCCAAATTCCCCTGGAAAATTTATTCCCGATACCAATAAATTCCGAGGGAAACTTTTTGGCATCATTCACGTTCCCAATTTTTGAACAAGGGAAACATTCCCTGGGAAATTTTCGTTCGCGATAACCCCCAATAAATATGTAGGTACTATACTTGACAATACGATGATAGAGAAACCTAAAAAATTAGATTTAGATCCCACAATTCCGTCTGTCTGTCTCTATGTCTGTCTTTACCTCGACTTACAACCTAAACCAATGAAGCTATTGAGCGCGTTCGGCTGGCAATCTAAAGCTATCCGGATAGGTTTGTTTTGTTGTAATCCCTTGTTGAAACACTTCTGATGTCAGCTGATGCAACAACAGCTCAAGCTATCTGAAAATTTTTGGGATAGGTGGAAAGCCTATCTGACTATCACCCGAACGCAAGCATATTCTTCAAACTTAGATCTTAAGATTTTTAGCTGATTCGCTAGAAATCCAAAATTTTTTTTGGAAAGAGAATCGACCCCCTGCCATAAAACCGTTTTAAAAAGTTTTGTTTATTTTAAAAACCATAATTTTGTGGAAAAAAAACTTACCAAAAACTGGCATTTTTTTATTATTATTTTCGACTTTCTCGTTAACGGCTCAACCGAATTTTATCAAAACTTTTATTCAGACCGTTCATGTTTCATGTTTTTTTGGATTTAGAAAGATCATTTTTTTTTTTTTTTTGAGAAATAATTTTTTGAAAACGGGTTTGATGATTTTTTTTGAAATGATAGTTATAGGTATATATTATCAAATTCTTAAAAATTTCATACCACTTTTTTTTTGTAATTTCAAGAAATATTATGGGTATACAAAAAATTTCTTTAGAAAAAACTGCTTGATGTTAAAAATTTTCTGCATAAATTCGTAGGTATTTTTTAATGAATTCAGACGGCAATTTTTTATTTTGAGGTTAAAACATTTAAAATTCTTGTTTTAGCAATTTTAAGAATGTGTTGTTCATGCTTTGTTTTAGCTATAAAAAGACGATATAAATCCCATTACGTCCTCGTCTCGTTTTCTAATCAATTTATAAATCATCAGCCATGAAACCTGCATACTCGTTTGAAAAATTGTTGCTTTTTTTTGCTGGCAGTTAAGGTGGCCATTAGGTATGTTTGGTAACTTCAAATTTCTTAAAAATTTGCTGTATAGAAAAAAAATCAGTGACGTTTTTCATGAATCTGTCTGACTTGCCATTGAACAACGCTTATATGTTTTTTATCTGCGTCAAACTGGCAAGTCAAAACAATCTGCATGTCAATAAAGTAATAAACTTTTAAAACACTAGAATGGAAAGATTCCAGAATATAAAAAATTTAAATATCTACTCAACCTGCAGGACATGTCTTGAAAACATAAGTGAAACGCCTCATAATATATACGCAATACCAGACCTTGGAAAGAAATTCACTGTTTGTACCTCATTGTCCATAGAACCAGGTGATGGATACCCAACAAGTCTATGTGAACAATGTCATACAAAAATTGATGATTTTTATAATTTTCAACAAATGTGCATCTTCGCTAGGAAGCGATTTCAGGATTATATCAATTCAGAGGAAAAACCATCTAAATCAGAACTGGCCGCCGATTCTAAAAATGTAACAACAAATTTGATTCTGTTTACAGAACCTAAAGAGGAAAAAGAAGATGATTCGTTATCAAATGATGAATGTTTAGTACTCTTTGAAGCAGAGCTATCAAACTTGAAAAGCCAAGATGAGTCCTTATCAGGCGACGACAGAGAAGAGTCGGACGATGATCAGCCTATCGTAAAATATCGTATAGGGAATAAAGACAATTCCACCAAAGATAATACATCGATTGAAAATGCAAAAACCACAGATCATTTTAAAACTGGTGACAGCAAGAATAAAATTTCGTCTTCGTCAAAAAAGAAATTGGAATGCAGAATCTGTAAGAAATTCTTCAAGGAACCTGAAACCTTTGAAGAACACATGCGCGTACATCAAGGACTTAAGCCATTTCCCTGCCAGCAATGTAATAAATCTTACACCCGACCAGGTCGACTCAAAGTGCACATAAGAGTTAAGCACGAGGGAAAACCATTCCCCTGCACCGAGCCAGGTTGCAACAAGACTCTGTGCTCAAAACAAACTCTTCGGAATCATATAGCAGAAGTACACTGCGATACTAATGAAAAAAACAACGGCATTAAAACCAAACAACTCTATATATGTGAAGAATGTGGTAAAGTTCTGAAAGGTTTAAGCACACTTAAGAACCACCGTTTCTTGCATAGTGGACAACCACGACCGCACGCGTGTCCACAATGTCATAAGAGATACATGACTAGATGCAAACTCAAGGATCATATGAATAGGCACGCCGGCATAAAGAACTTTGTTTGTCCCCATTGTGGGGCTAGGAAATCATCACGTAGCGAACTGAAAAACCACGTCAACTATCACACCAAAGAAAAAACCTATCCATGTCATATCTGTGATATGGTCTTTAATAATATTGTCAATTACAGTCGCCATAAGCGAGTCGTTCATGAAGGTATTAAGAACTTTCCTTGCTCGTACTGTGACAAATCATTTGGCAAATCAGAGACGAGGAAGCATCACGAAATGACTCACACCGGAGAAAAGCCACACGAATGCAAAATATGTCATAAGAAGTTCATACAAACTATTTCTCTAAAGAAACATCAAAAAGTTCATATGAAAGCAATGGAAAACGGCTCGTGAATGGGTCTATGAAAGAGTTCTTTAAGTTATTTATTTTTAAACATTATGTACATAGTTTTAATACATTTTTCCTGAAATAAATTTCGTTGTTTTTACTTTATATTATTTTTCCTTCGGTGATTTACTCAATAAAAATTTAAATATTGATGGTTTTTGCCTAAAATTATGAATTTTCTTTTTGCGAGTAAAATATGTTTTTAAAAACCAATAGCTATAAAATGTTTCATTACTGGTTAATTTTTTACCTTTTCTGTGGATCATATTATAATCCCCATTAGCGAGATACTTTGAAAGATTGAAACTTATAGTTGAAAATTTTAATTTCTAATTTTGAGACGCTTTATAAACAAAATCTGCCATTGATATAATTATTCAAGTCATAATTAAGCTTTACTTTGGCAACAAATCATATGGCTGATTTCACTTTTTGACTGGCTTTATAATTTCATTTTTTAAAAATAAACTGAGATTCCGGTCGAGGTAGCCTTATAGTTATTACATCTAATATGTACATAATATGTACTACATTTCATTAAACAAATAAATTTGTTAAATACTCTTCTACCTAATTCTTTGTTTAAATCAGTATAGTCCAGTAACCTTGTCGTCTCACAGGAGGGCGTGTATGCGTTAGATCCGGTAGTTCTGATTTTTTGCTGAGTCGTTTATGATATTGGCCTCATGAAAAACCCAAGTTTTCGAACTCGAGCGCCAAACGCATAATGGTCAAAAATCAAAAAAAAAAACGCGAAATTTTCGCGCTTTTTTCAGTTATTGGCAATTTTAACCCCAAAGGATTAGTTTTTGGACTATAACTTCGCTCTACGATTTCAAAGTAATTTAATTTTCTTCAATTTGAATTCAGAACCATCTGTGTAGATCCAACAGTTTCGAAAATACAGATATTCAAAATTTTGCAATAATAAATTTTTAACAACAAGTAGTATAATTTTCAGTATAAAAAAAAGATAGTTCTTGGCGCAAGATGCATAAAAATACTAGAACGTATAAGTTGGGTCAAAAGAAGAAAAAAGTTCTCTGGAGGGGGTAGTTTATATCCCCCAATTTAATTGGAAGGGGCAATTTTTCAAAAAACCGGATTGAAATAGAAAACGACTCATAAAAATCCAAATCCAAAATCCAAACCTTTAAAATAAAATCCTATACCTTTTGTCAAAGCCAGGAATCCATTCTTAAATTTTATTTTTAAATAAAGTTGTTTAAGTCAACAGTTTTTGAACAATTCTATTTCAAACTCAAAAATTAGGAAAAAAACATAGTTTTTTGGGTTTAACTATTTTTTTTTAAATTTACGTTGATAAGTACCATTTTTATTTTGAATATTCATTGCCCTTATTAATTTTGTTTCAAATGAAGTAGATCTCGTTATTTTTGGTTATTTCCAAAACAAGAAGACATTTGAACATTTGGTTTTCAGTATTTGACTCAAAATTAATAAGGGCATTTAATATTTAAAATAAAAATGGTACTTGTCAATGTAAATTAAAAAAAAAAATGAAATGGTAAGTCGTCTGGCAAGCGCCTACGTCTTTGCCTTTTTCGATTGGTAATTTGGAACAACAATTATTCTCATATCGTAAGCAACAAGATATAAATAAATACACGATTATGCGATTTTGTAAGTTTTCTTGCTCCTAAATTATTCGTATTTAATTAATAAAATTATAATAAAGAATTATTCTTCTTTTTTATTGTGTCGTTGTGTCAATTTGTTGCTTCAATATGCTTTCCTACTCTGCCAGTGGAATACGAATCGTTTGACTTCACAAGTCTACCAATAATGTATTAATTGGTTTTTCGTCTTCGCCATCTCTGAAGCCAAAGTTGCAATATGTAACTAATCTTATCTAGAGCGCTGTAAGATTTGTTTTTATTATTTTTGTGTGAAGCATGGTTTGAACTAATAAAATGTTGGATAGGTTACCGAACGCAAGAATTTACTGACCAAATATAAACTGGGCTATTATAAATTTTTGACATTCAGGCTTAACAAACTGAACGTCAAACCCCCACTTTTGTCACCTATAACAAAAAAAAATTTAAATAAAATGGAACAATTCCAACATCTTCAAGATTTAAATATTTACACATCCTGCAGGACATGTCTTGAAAATCTAAATGACGTGGAAATACACTATGATATATTTGCAATAACAGATCTGCAGGAAAAATTAACTGTATGCTTATCATTGCCTGTGGAACAAGGAGATGGGCTTCCAACAAGTTTATGTGAATCATGTCATACCAAGATTGACGATTTTTATATCTTTCAACAAATGTCCATATCCGCTAGGGCACGATTTCAGGACTACATAAACTCAGAGAGAAAACCATGTTCAATGGAACTTGCTGCTTATTCAAACAATCCAACGGATTTTATGATTTTTACTGTAACTAATAAAGAAAACGAAGACGAAGATTATAAATCCCCTAATCTATACTCAAAACACACAGAGGCAGAGCCTTCATTTGGAGTGCAGATCCAAATTGAAACTTCATATGAAGAAACAGAAGAACTAGAAAAAAGTCAATCACAATACGTTGAATACAATATCAACGTTAAAGATTCAAAAAATCTAAACGTTAAAAACAATTCCAGTTTCCCGCTGAACAAGCTGAACTTCGAATGTGAAATCTGCAAGAAATGTTTCAAGAAAAGCGAAACTTTTGAGGTGCATATGAGCTTGCATCAAGGAATCAAGCCATTTCCATGCCAAATGTGCGAGAAATCATATTCACGTCGAGGTCGACTTAAACTGCACATTAAAGACAAGCACGAAAGAAGGCCTGACGAAAATTTACCATGCAATGAGCTGAGTTGCTACAAAATACAGTCCAGTAAACAAACTCTCTACCAACATACCAGAGATATACATTACAACAATGGCAAGAAACACAAGCAACCCGATATTGGTGAAGAATGTGGAAAAGTTCAGATAGGCTTAGATGTCCTAAAGAACCGTCGCCACCTACACACTGGTAAGCCACTTCTCCACGAGTGTCCACATTGCAACAAAAGTTTCATAACCAAAAATATACTTAAAGAGCACATAGGTCTATACCATAACGTCAAGAAATACATCCGTCCACATTGTGGGGCTATGAAAACGACACGGAGGGACTTGAAAAAAAACATAAACTCTCACACTAAAGAAAAAAAATATCCCTGTCAGTACTGTGATATGGTTTATTATAACATTAATAACGTGAATCGACATAAGCGAATTGTTCACGAGGGTATCAAGGACTTTCCCTGTTCGTATTGTGACAAATCATTTGGCAGAGTAGAGACCAGGAAACATCACGAAATGACCCACACTGGAGAAAAGCCACATGAGTGCAACATATGCCACAAGAAGTTCATACAAATATTTTCTCTCAAGACACATCAAAAAGTTCATACGAATGGATAGAGAAAATAGATAACTCACAAATCTATTCTATAGTGTAATTAAATATTTTATAAACTTTTGTTTATGAAACTGGCAACGAGTTAATTTTTTCTTTAAGTTTTTTTTGATTTATTTAAATCTTCATTGTTTTTTCGCTTTATTTTTTTAATAAAAAAAACTAAATTAAGATTTTTAAAAACCAAATTCACGGTGGAATTTCATTTAAGTTTTTGGAATATAAAATAAATTTATTCAAATGTTTAATGTATATACTTTTCAATGCTGGACTAATGCATATGTACATACCATGTATAATTTAAATATGTATTAAGAAATACAATTTAAATTCGATAGGATATTTACAAAAATTGTTTTTTTTGTTAAGCCAGACTATAAGCCGAATTTGGGTCATGACACGGGATCCCCATAGAGCAGGATCTCGTGTTGTTGTAATGATAATAAAAAAACGGCTAATCTATTCCTTTCGAGGGATATGCTTATACTTTGTGAGCTGGAATGGAGGTTCGTTCATGAATGTATTACAGATCTTTTTAATAGTTCCTGTCAAAGATACTGCATCATAAAGTATCCTCGGCTTTCATTCCGGATTGCCAACAAGCTACAGCAATCAGCTAACTCATAAGTTTTTCAAAGTATGTGTGAAAAACAAAGTAAAACGCACACATATAAGCAGCTCCTCAGTTCACTCCCCCTTAAATTGTTGTTGCAATTCAAATCTATTCATCGACACGCACCAAAATTATAAAAACAACATTGTAAACAAATGGGTTTTGGAGGGTGAAACGTTTGAAGGATTCATATCTTTATATTCGGTATTTTTGGTTCCTGTGAAGCGTTACCGCCCGAAATAAAGTTAATGCATCATATTTTCTGAAAAAACGTGCCAATTTTCTTGCCATATGCAAAAACTACAAATTCTTCTATTGTGTTGAAAAAACTGTAATAAATTTTATTACGGGGTATAATACAACACAGAAAATCAAAGAAAATCATTTGCTTTATTTGTGCACTGTCAAGAAACATATGTTCCTGCCTCTTTTTACGGAATTAGGAATAATTTTCATTAAATTTTGTTAAAATTTGCTTCATTTTAAGTAAACTAATGGAAATAAAAAAACGTGCCATATTAAAATCATCGTGCCAAAAAAGCACGATCGTGTCAGTTCGGCAACGCTGTTCCTGTGCTCAAACTGGAAATCTATACGCACAAATTAATAGAACACAAAACACGATTCGATTTATTTTTGTAATTAACATAACAACACGTTGTTGTTATTGTTTTTGTTTGTCGCGGCAAATATTCGCGTTGGTTTGGCAGTGCCTAAATCGTAAAGATTTGTTGAAATAATGAAAAATTATTTTTTTATATTAAACAAGATCCTCATTGCTACAACGAATAAAGTAATAATAAGCCAAAGAAGGTTTTTTCTTGTAGCTTTTCCTTCGACTTTTCATTATATAAAATTATGATAATTGCAATAAAAATGTTATTTATTTTTCAGTAGTAAGGTAGAGTTATACCAAATCTCTGTAAATTGTGCAATATAGTGTTTAAGAAATAAAAAATGTTAATAATTTCAGCTACAATAAAATAAATCTAATCTAAAAAAAAGTAACAATAAGCAAATTAATAAAAATTCTTATTTACCATATAGACATAAGTTGTCAAGCTGCACGCGAACGTTCTATCGGCATCGAAAATCAAAGTTCGTGACGAATCAATAAAATCGATGAAGAATATTGTGAGACATCAGAAATCTGAACTGGCTAAATATAAACATTTGACACTTACTTTTTTTTAACAAACAACCAACACAAAATTTGTTCGAAGGCATAATAAAGCTCAGAAAATAGCAACTATTAATTTAATAAAATGGAACAATTTCAGCACCTTCAAGATTTAAATATTCACACATCCTGCCGGACATGTCTTGAAAACCTTAATGAAATGGACATTCACTATAATGTTTTCGTAATACCAGATCTACAAAAAAAATTGACTTCGTGTTCATTATTAGCTGTGGAACCAGGAGATGGCCTTCCAATAAGCTTATGTGAATTATGTCATACAAAGATCAATGATTTTTTTATATTTCAACAAATGTGCATATCCGCTAATAAACGTTTTAAGGACTATATAACTTTAGAGACAAAACCAAGTTCAATGGAATTCGCCGGCACTGATCCGAACAATCCGTTCGTCAATCTGATGATGTTTACGGATGCAAAAAAAGAAACTGAAGAAGATGATCCTATATCTCTAGATCAATATTCAGAACTTGTAAAGGAAGAGCCTTCAGTTAATCTGGAAGACAAAATTGAGTCCTCATCAAATGAGGAAGCAGAAGATATAAATGCTGAAGAAAATTCCAGTTGGGATATCAGTAGAATACAAGAGAACGAAGGGAACACCGATGACATGGTATGTCACAAGACGGCAAAACTTTCTTTGACTAAAATGAATTTAGAATGTGAAATATGCAAGAAATGCTTCAAGAATATCGAAATATTTGATGCACATATGCGCGTGCATCAAGGACTCAAGGCATTTCCCTGCCAGATGTGTGACAAATCATACGCACGTCTTAGTACACTTAAATTGCACATAATAGCTAATCACGAGGATAAACCTAAGGCAAAATTCCCCTGCACTGAACCGGATTGCGATAGAATAATGTCCACCAAACAAGCTCTCAAGCGACACATCAGGGATATACACTGGAACAATGGCTATAAACAACCCTATATTTGTGAAGAATGTGGAAAAGTTTTGACAAGTTTATCCACGCTTAAGAACCATCGCTTTCTACACACTGGCCAGCAACTACCTCACGAGTGTCCACAGTGCCAGAAAAGATACATGACAAAAAACAAACTTCAAGAACACATGAACCGACACGCCGGCATCAAAAACTACATCTGTCCACAGTGCGGTACTAAGAAAGTAACACAAGATGAACTGAAAAAACACATTAACTCCCACACTAAAGAAAAAAAGTATCCTTGTCCATTCTGTAATATGGTATTTTCTAGTGTGTCTAACATTGGCCGCCACAAGCGGATCGTTCACGAAGGTATCAAGAGTTTTCCATGTTCGTTTTGTGAGAAGTCATTTGGCATAGCCAAAACTAGAAAGCATCACGAAATGACTCATACAGGAGAGAAGCCACACGAATGCAACATTTGTCACAAGAAGTTCATCCAGCCTTTTGCCCTTAAGAAGCATAAAAAGGTACATTTAAAACATTTAAGAAATCAAGCGAATGAAAAAAGGCATGAAGGGATTCTTGACTCGAATGAATGATGAAAATTACAAAAGAAGAAGATAAAACCAGGAGTTTCTTAATGTAAAGAAATGTAAATTTGAAATTAATCTTTCATTAATAGAAGTGACTCTAGTCATGCCAATTTATAACAGTTTTGATAATACAATTAATGTGTATGCGACTTTGTAGGCCCAGGACCCTCCGCCGGTGGGCATATTTCGGGCAACCAGAGTTTTTATTAATTCGCGTGATGCGCGCTAATTCACTCTCATTTAATGCCGAAAAACTGTTATATAAGTTTTATAAATTTGCATTTGTGTAGGTGCGACATTTATTTTTAATATTATAGTTAAGGATATTATAGATCATGAGTGATATTTTGAATTATGGTTTATTACGCAATTGTTTTTGCAATTTTTTGTTTTTTTTTTTTTTTTGTTTTTAAGTACCTACTGAAAATGTGTCAATGCATTATTAAGTTATACCTATCATCATAATAAACTTTAAGAATTTTTGATTGCATCGCCTTTTGGTTTCATTACAATGGAGCATAGCGATAAAAATTAACAGGCTACTATCGTCGAATAGGATAATCAAAGAATATTAATAAAAGTAATATTACACACTTAAAATTTGTTAATGTTTGGATTGGAAACTCCCACAATAAACAGATACAAGGTATGCTCATTAGCTCACTAGCCCTGTTTTATTGAAAATTATATAAAGCACATTGAAAAATTTTCAACGGAACGATTGTAAAATAAAGCTGCTTTTTTTGTATTTGAATTTGAAAGTTTCAAATTGTTAGTATTCATCGCAATTCATATTTGTTCGAAGAAAAGGTAAAGTAAATCTGCAGCAAATCAATGGTTTTGTAATACGTGCTGAATTACAACGGACTGAGTTGAGTCATATCACCAAAGTTGTGCCACTATCATCAAAAAATGCAGCTCGTCCTTCAATTAGCTTCTGATTGCTCAATTACAATTATCAGCATGTCACATAGCGACATAAAATTACTGGAAAATGTCTGCAAAGTTCAAACTCACCTGTATTTTTTTTTTAAACAATACGGGTTTTCTTCTTACTCCAGACAATCCTTTTGAAAACATACAAATCTTAAACTTTAAACTGACATTAAATTAAAAACTTCTTGTTTACCTTCTGCTCTTAAAAATTCCGGACGAAGTCTTTCACAAAAAATGTTTCTTTTTAAACACCACTTGACAAAAATTGAATTGAATACCTAATTGAAATACTTCTTTTTTTTTTTTTTTTTTTTTTTAGATTTTACTTTTCTTGTTATTTTATGATGATGATGATGATGATTGTTGATGATGATGATGGTTAAGAGGGTAGCTACATAATAGTTACTTCATGCCACTTCAGTTTTTAAATTGTATTTGGCTTTGATGTTATTTAGCTCCTCTTGCTTTTTGTCTACATCCAGACGTTTAAATGCTTTAGTTGATTGATAATACAATACAACGAGATAGCGATTGCAAACATTGAAACCAGACAAATGGTCGCATGCATTTTTTGCATCGAAAATGTCTTCGTAGACAACAAAGGCTGTACCACGCGTCTCAGGTGTATTCCCGCTGCAGTGAACATTTTTTATTAAAATTATTTTAAACATTATTAATAAACAATAACTTACACTCTTATTTGACGAATTGCACCGAATTTCCCAAAAATATCGTACATTTCGTCGGAGGTAATTTTATAGGGAAGATTCCTGATGTAGAGTACTCGATTTACCTCTGGAGGTAGTCGAATCTAGTTCAGCAAAGAAAGCGGTTTATTAAAGCCGATTTAATTATTTTCTTTCATACTTACGTTATTTCTTTTGTTCATCATCATTTTCAAATACTTTTAGAATCTTTGTTCGTTCGAGAAACTCGAGATGTTGAATGAAAATGATTCTTTGTGGGAGAACTCTTCTTTCTTTGTGATTTTGATTTTGCAAAACTTGAATTATAGCAGCAGCAGCAGTCGTCCAAAACAAGAAAATTGACAATTTTTGTTTGGCTGTGTTCAGTGAAAAACAATGTGGTTCTAAAATGAAAGCATTCAATGTTAAAAAAGATCTCATGCCTGATTCACAATGACTGTTTTTAAACTATGCAAGTCTTTTTCCAACACATTACCTATACGTGAAATTTTCACAAGTTTCTCACACTTGGTTTTTTTAGGTATGGGTTTTGACAGCAAAATGTGAAAATTTGTAAGAAACTTCACGTTACCAAACAGACCAATTGTCAGGAAAAGTTGTGTGAAGGATGAAAAAATTGCTGAGGTTTGTAAAATTGCAAATTTATCGCCGTTTCTTTTTTATGTTTTTCCTTTTCCTCGAGTTCGATGATAAAAATAGACGAGAACAAGACGGATTCATCTTTTCAACGGCCATATTAATCACTCAATACATTCAGATTAAAACTTAAATCTGGATGTAAATCATACAAATTCAATGTAAATTCATCTGGATTTAAGTTTAAACCGGATGTATCGAGTGAATAATATGGCGGCAAGAGTTTGGATCGGTTAGTCACTTCACCCAGCACTTCTCTCTCCCACAGAAAATTGAAGTCGGTATGACGAGGTGGTGTGGGTGAAGGGTCTCGAGGCCCGAACAAAATATAAAAACTGAACTATAATGTGTCTCATTTGTTATTTCTATGTGCGAAATTGTTGTTGTACCTACGTATTTTGAGGCACCTCAAAAATTATTGTCTAAACACGACGACCATCACCAGTCTGTGAATTGACGTTTGACAATAATCAGAAGATATGTTGTAAAAAATTTCAAAATACAAAATTTTCCAAATAAAACTGATTTTTCGT
The DNA here is from genome assembly GCA_947049315.1 of Epistrophella euchroma. Taxonomy (NCBI): domain Eukaryota; kingdom Metazoa; phylum Arthropoda; class Insecta; order Diptera; family Syrphidae; genus Epistrophella; species Epistrophella euchroma. The sequence continues at coordinate 36,454,621 of OX346247.1, read as the reverse complement.
TGTGTGGCCTTTAAGTTGTTGTTGTTCACAAATTAAATGAAATTTCTTTTTAAGTTTTTTGATTATTCACTTCGTTTAAAAAAAATGTTATTAGCTTTAGAAATTGCTTTAAAAGCGGCTTAGCACTTTAGTATCTATAAATTACAATGAATTATACTTTTACAAAATTTTGAATTTGTGAAGAATTTATTATTATTATTATTATTATTATTATTATTATTATTATAACTTTATTAACAGGTAATCAATTACACAATTAATATTAATGACACGGCACTAGCTACCAGGACTTCCTGCCGTTAAATATAGTATAATTTAATGGAAGGTTTTGATTTTACTTAGATATAGTTATAGTTATAGTTATATAAATAATTTGATTAAAGTAAATATCTTAAAAACGTCTATAATGTTTTGCTCAGAAGGTACAGTTAGGAGATTTAACAGACTGTTTGAGTTGACATTTTTAGATGCCTCTTTGACATGCTCGCAATCGATGATTAGGTGATTCATGTGAAGAATTTAGGTTTATACATTGCCTTAAATTTCATATATTCGTGTTTTCGTCGGTCGTTGGTCACTCTCAGGTGAATAATCCGTATGTGAGATACTAGAAACCTATTTCTAATACATTTTCAAGTTGAATTTTTCCGTATTTCAAATGGAAAAACTAGTTTACTTCAGCCAGAAGTACTTGGCAGTAGATACTGGAGCCCAAAGAAACACACTTTAGGTGTATTCGTTTACTTCCCAAAACAGCCAGTTTATCTAGTTTAATTTTTTATATGAACTTTGACAGAACTTCGGACTAAAATGGACAGTTTTGGGCAATAAACGAACAGATATCTAATGAGAGTGCCCACACTGGTGCGATGCCCTCATTTTTTGACAGCAAAAGATGAGAAATTAGCTGATTCTTCTGAGCTTTTTAAGCTTAACCCCTTGAACACAGCAAAAAGAGTCGCTTTGGCACAAGCTGTCACTAAAATCGCGTCTACAATGGTGTAGCGCGACTACACCACGACTAGCTTGAGTAAGAAAGAGAGAGCTGAACGATCCCATATATAACATCTCAAGTGCAGCTTGTAGCGAGTAGAAAAGTTATGGTCGTATTAATAAACACTGTCTACCTTTAGACATCCGTCCAAGTTTTAAAAAAAAAACCTTTCTTTTTTTTGCTTAAGTGATCTAACTTTGTATCTTTTTTTAGACAACGTAATCGATTGTCTAAACCTTGACAAATGTAATATTTTTTTTTATTAAATAAAGCATATTTCCAACTGTTTCGAAATACTTAGTCATAGTTTAAACAGTCAAAAATGTAATTAATACGACCATTAATGTAAAGTCAACTTTTGCTGCAATGACTTCTCATGCTGCAGCTGCAGCTTCACATTGTAACGCTGTATACTATTTTCGTATCTTTCAACTTTGACAGTGCTGCATGCTACAGCTGCAGCTTCACCATTGTGTTCGGCCAGTGTTAAACCGAACCAATGATCCGGAAAACTAAACTTCTGCAAATTGAAAGTGTTAGGAAAAACTTACGGTACACTTTTATTCGTTAATACTCAACGGAAATGCATGAGTGATATACCTTTGCACAGATGTGCAGAAATCAAAAATTATGTGCATATGAAGGCATTAGGGACAGGATTTTTATCTTTTTAAGAGGTGCGTTAAGAAGCTTGACATTTTGAGGGATGATAACTATTATAGATATGGATTTTTGGTGAAAAAATGAAATTGCAAAACTTGCCGTAAAGCGGGGAAAGTTACAGTTTTATATGTTTTTGCGCAAAAATCACTCATATGAGAAAATGATTATAGTGTACTTTGCTTAAAACGAGAACGAATTTTTTTTATTTAATAATTAAAACAAAATTAGGTGTGACATTTCAATGTTTTCAAAACTATACTCACCCCGAACGAACGTTTCACTACAAATTTCATTGAGCGTGGTCAACGGGAAACTGCATGAGAGATGTTATGATCGATTTTGGCTAGATAGGTCATGAGGGATGTACGGTTCGTCGCTTAATTGAAAAAAAGCTTTCTCATAAGGCCTGTACTGACAATGTCTATTGGAGAGAGTTTAAAGAGAATGGAGGACATGAGGGATGTGTTTATACAAGTACGGTAAATTTGATTTTAATAAATTAATTAAAAACAAAATTTAAGGCACTCATGGTGGCGTATGAGCGTCCACCAGACTTAAAATTAATTTTAAAGTTGGTAACTGATGGTCAGATGATACCTAATTGATAAAGAAAGAGGAAACATATATGTATATACTTTAAGTAAACAATGGCACGATTTCGCAGAATTAGTTGTCTCTTATAATTTATTTTTTTATTTTCCTTACTGTGTGTCAGTTTTTGTTGGCCGAATTTCGGCCGCTGGGCGATACTAGTAAATATAAATATATAAATAAAATAAATATACTCTTTTTTTCTATACATTCAATTTAAGTTGTTTGAGTTGAGTTGCTTAAGTTCAGTAAACTTATTTGACATTTATTTTTGTATTGTGTAAAAGTGATTCTTTATTCGTCTAATAGGTATTTTCTTCTATATATATGAACATGAAAATTTTTTTTTGAATCTTAACATTTAAAGTATGTAGAAAGTAAATAATATAATTTAACATTGGCATACACAATATAACCAATTTTAGCTAATTTTTAGAACAAAGCTGCAATTGTAACTACATCAAAGTCTAATATGATACAATGAGAAATATTGAATGATAGATATGAATCTTAAAAGGTTTTTTATTATTTTATTTAACAAAATATTCTAAAATGGAAGATTAAGAACTTGGATTATATTTATGTCTTTTTTTTATATAAATTAACTTTCCCTCAATGTCTGTCGGACTGATTCGGGCTAAAGAACAAAGATATGTGAAAATTATTTATGTATTAAGGATAAAAACTAAAAATTATAGCTTACTGTTCTAAACCAAAACGAATCTGCTTTAAACATCAGACGGTAAGTAAGCGACATTTTTGAAGCTGGAGCGATCGCATGCATGTGCAAATGCTTTACACTTACCATTGGAGGCCAATGGAATCCATAAAGAGAATCTTTTGTATCGACTCCCATATTAGTCAAGTGGTCTGTTAAAGATCTTTCCATAACGTCAACTAAAATAAATTGAAAAAACAAATTCTGTAATTATGATCACATACGTATCAAAAACTTAAAAATGAAAACGTTTTATGCTGGATGCACACATATTTGTGCCATTATTTGGCATATTGTTGATTGTGCAAATACAGGATAAGTCCAGCGTTATGCTTTTTCACCGGGAATGAAAAAAAAATACTTGCATAGTTTAATTATTTGCTATTAATGTGTTCAATATACAAAAATATCTATATTTATGTCACTCGTGTAAATGGAACATCACACGACTATTTTTTCCATGTTCTCCTTTTTCATCTTCTAAAGGTTTGTTCGTTGAACTTTACCCAGGGTTGACCAAGGTTTTCCTGACAATCCCAAGAGTTGTTTTTCGATTCTCGAAAAATTTTCACAAGTTCCTGTTTTTTAACTCAAAAATGTTAGAACGATGAGAGAGAGCATAATGAGAGAAGCTTAAATAATTTCTCCTTCATGGATAACTTGAGAATTTCTGCTACATAAATTGCAGAAAGTACACGAACGTACTTTCCGGACTAAAAATGGCAAATTTTTTAAATTTTGAGACGTGGGGATGAAATTCTCTCAAAGAGAATGGAAACAGTCCAAACGTACACGAACCAAAAATGTCTGCGAATTTTTTAAATAAACAAAGAAAAAAGTAAACAAAACGACTGGAAAGTCTTAATTGAAATTGAAGTAAACAAATTAAATTGAATTTAACACACTTTCTTTAATTTTTTTTTCACTTCTAACAAAAATTAAAAGTAAACAAACAGCATCCATTTTGTATATTTATTTTTGTTCTTTTACTTCTTGACAGAATACCAAACATACCATTTTCTGCCGGAAAAAAATTTCTCGGTTGAAATCTGGCAAGAAGAGAGCGCTCTCTTTTCCCTAAAACTACCTACAATGTGCACACACGAACAGGTTTTGGTCTGGTAGAAAATTGTAGTTTTGGGTAGTTTCAAACTTGTACGCGAACGCACCTAATATCTGCTTTCAAAACTACAACTGTCAGTTGGCACTTGACATCGGCTAGGAAATATAAAACAAAATCATTTTGGTTTTCGTTATCTGACTATAACGGCATTATTTCGCCATATTTTCGTTAGTCACAAATAAAAATGATATATGTCACCGTTTGCCGCCTTACACACAAAAGTTACGTTTTATAAAGAGGTTCAGCGCGTCAAGAGAGTCATTGATATGACTCTGTAACCTTTTAATTTCTGAGGCAGACTCATTAGTACACGATGGAAGTGGAAATTTTCAACGAAATTACCTCATTTGCTCTTATCAAAACATAGTATTACCAAAAAGACCAAAAATTTATTTTAAAATTTTGGTCCGTTTACTTTTTTACTATACGGTTTCACATAAAATTTGCTACTGAAAAGGGGGGTTCACATTCAACGACCTGTCAACCGACCTGAGTCGTTTTGTTAGCGTTCACATTCTACAACCGTTTCCCCGACATTTCGAAAAAAAAAATTCAATGAGAAAACATTACGCGTATTTATTTTTTTACACCAATAAAACCGCTTAAATTTTGTTTTGTTTTGCACTTTTTTCATTGTTTGACTTCGATTTCGCCGCGTACTATTTAAATCTTATAGAAAACTAGCCGACCCGTGCTCGCGTTGCTTCGCAAGCTTTAAATATACTTACTAATATGAGTAGGTAAAAGCATATCAAATGCTCCATGAGACTAATCGCAATTTCTACTATATTATTAACAAAAATTTTATATATGTACATACTTCCATATGCTTTCCGTAACCAAATAAAGAATTTTATTTTCTCTCACTGAAACAGTTTCATGATGCCAACTATACATTTCCTTTTATAACTATTTTTTATTTTTTCCCTTGGACGGACAACAGTGTTGCGACCATCACTGTCCGGCTAAGGGAGCTTGCACTGTATTTTATTCCTTACTCCACTCAGTTGAAATCAGTAATGTTTCATTTTCATAATCTTCAGCAGCTTTCAGTAAACCTTTTTTTTCATGCTGCTTTCTACTGAATGCACTGCCCATTTTCCTCTCAAAATATGTACATTTATGTAACACTTCGGTTAACTGCAGAAGAAGCAAAAAATAAACACACTGCGTACGGCAGTGGTGTGGTACCCATACTTAAAATATGTAGGTAGGTATGTATGTAACATTTTAGTTCGCTTAAGAAGAAGGAAAAAACAAACACGCTACGCATTGGCCCTGGCCGTCGTCGTTACAAAAAGTCAGCAATTGAGTGGAATGAAAGGAGGAATAAAAATGTAAATGAGTGGATGAGCGAACAATTGAGTGGACAGAGATTCAGAAGCAAATACACAAAAGAAAATGCACAAAACACGGAATGATAATGAAATGGAACAAAGCAGCAACCCAGTTATTGCGATTGAATCGAATTCATAGATGCACAAAAACTAAAAGTTGATAAATTTATAATTATTAAATAAATTTATTTCTCAGCTTTGAAGTACAGTTAAGTGATTTAGGGCTTAAAATTTGCATACAACTATTGACTTTATACAAAAAATCCCACTTTTGTAAAATATCAATCAGCTTTAAAAGCATAATTGAATATGTTGGTCAACTTCGACAAAAAAAGTGTACGAAATTTTCTTAAAAGTTAATAATCTAATTCAACAAAAATATTTAACAAATAAAAAATCTATTTAAATGCTTCAAAGAATAAGAAAAATTATAAAATTTGTTTCAAGTAAATCGGTTGAATACTTTCTGAGAAAAAAGGGGACAAACAAAATATTTGTTTCGTCTTTACATAATAGTAATGATAATGATACCGAAAATAGCCGAAAAATTAAAATCGTCGGTCGTTCGACTAGTGTTCACATTCACTACAACGGTCGACTGACCGAGTTCAACAATTCTACACAACTGCTGTTCACATTACAAAAAATCTGCCGACTAGATACAATACACGTTGATCAACATGTCGTTGAATGTGAACCCCCTAAACAGTTTATAAGAAAATAAAAAAAATACACTTTAAAGCCTTAACTACATCGGCCACTTTTTACAAAATTACAAAAGTAAAAATATTTTTTTCCCGTAAACATATAAAAAACAACACAAACATTTATATGCCAGTAAGACCTAGGGTCTTATAAATTAGGCAATGTTAGAAGGAATAGAAGGATAGGATAGATTTTTGTTAGCACAGTGGATTGAGAAATAAGGTTTTGATTATCTCATTAAATCCAATGGGTGGCGTTCAGTTGAGGGAATATAGAAAAGAATGCTGCCTAGACTGGGGCTCGGACCCACACATCCAAGTTAGCAGTAAGTCAAGCACTACTTCCACTGCGCCTGGGCCACCCCGCTAGCGCAATTGTTTTGTGAAAAAGAATATACCTACACAATTTTTTTTTCAACCAAAATTTAAACTTTCTGCACCATTTTTATAAGTTTTCCAGTGACAAACACTATCCCAAAATGAGTTTGAAAATTTTTACTTTTGTAATTTTTCACTTTTTTGGCCAACGTTTTCTATAGTCTTTTAATTAAAAGAAACAGGATGGAATAAAAAGAAAACAAATTTAAAAGAAAAAGAAGTTAAAAAAACTTACAGTTAATTGACTGTAGTTAAAAGACTTGCTGACTAAAAGTAAAATCATCGCAGTACAAAGACTTTTTACTGACTAAAAAGACTAAAAGCAGTTGAAAAGTACTGCAGTTAATTAACTTAAAGTTAATTAATTTTTTTTTTAACTGCACAGTCGGAATGTTAGTACTGACTGCTGACTGCTTGTTTCGCAGTTAAAGTACTTATTTACAGTATTAACTTACATTCAATAGGTAAGTTAAATAACTGCGACTTTATTAACTGCATTACCAAAGTACTGCAGTCTTTTACAGCTCTGCAATGTAATTAAGGCTTAATACTTGCTAAAAACTTAGAAAAATGGTTCGTTAATTTTATGCATCCACTGTTGTGAACAATTTTATTTTGAAACACCCTGTGAACAAAAAAAACAGACTGTTTACAAAATCCCAAATTAATTGCTTTTTAAATTTTTCTAAAATTCCTTTCTCTGTTAATTCTTTTTCTAAGAAAATGTTACTCCAGTCTATGGTTTAGAAGCTCCCTGTGTAGAAATTTTTTTAAAAATCACTATTTTTATAGCAAACATTTAAGCCATACCTTTATGCGTTCAAGTTATGATTTTTGCAACGAAAAGCCATTTTGGACCAGTGTGCCGTAAATGTAGTTAACTGGCTGAACAGAATAGAATGAGGGAACTGAAGACGCAGACGGAACTGGAAGACTGGAAGAGCTGTCAAAAAGTGTCGTACGTTATTTTTTTTACATGTCCACAATGGAGCTGTACAGCTTTAAAAGTATTTTGAAGAAAAACAAAAGAATATTATTGTGTACAAGCTCAGAATTTACATTTTTTGTTTCCTCTAATTTTCCTTTTAATAAATAATTTTTTTCGCGATACAAATAACCACAATATTTTTTTCCGACCCAAAAAGTTGTTTTTTTTCTCCATACAAATTGAAACGTCAAAAGTGCCGTACGTCAAAAGTTAAAAGTTGGTGAACTCTTCCGTCTGCGTCTGCGTCTCCGTATGCGTCTACGTTCCGTTGTGTTCGCAACATTGAATTTGCGTGTATTCAATATTTTGACAGCTGTTCCAGCTCCGTCTCCGGTTCCGTCTGCGTCACCATTCTGTTCAGCCAGTAAAGGCCGGCCAAACACAGCACGGGCCGATGGGACGGTCATACTGAGAAAGAAAGGAACGCAGCGGTCAATTTTTATTTGTAAATTTTTACAAAGACCGACGGACCGCGCTCTGTTCGGCCAGGCCTTAAGCCATATTTTGTCACTTTTATGGCAGAACTTTGGTAATTTGTCACTCGTACGAATGCGGCATAAGTATGTTATCAAAAAAAAAAAAAAAAAAAAAACACTAGTGGTTTTCACAAAAAAAAAAAAACACTGAACTAAAGGTTCTCGCAAACCAATGCGATACATTCGGAGCGAAGACGAAAATTTGGCCTTTTAACAAAAAAAAATCGATTTTTTCTTAACGGAATCGATATTTTTCTTCCAATACATTGATTCGACATTAATTTATTTACTTGAGCCTAGTACGCAGATCGCGCTAAAATTTATCTTCCATACAAAATTCCTCCAAAGATAAATTTTAGCGAGGAAATTTAGCTAGACAGTACGCAGTTCACGCGCTAAATTTAAAGTCTCCACTTAATTTAGCACGCGAAATAATGCTCAACGCATTCTTTCACAGATAAATTTTGACATTTGTGCTCTTAGCAAACGATTGTAGAGATAAGAATTGTAGAGATAAAATTTAGTTTAGCTTGAACTGCGTACCTGGCTTTGGTGATTAATAAGAGTGCCCCAACTGCCGCGATGCGAATTTTGGTATATTATAAAATTGCATCAAATGCTTGCGTTCGGGTGGTAGTGCGATAGGCTATCCACCTATCCCAAAAATTTTCAAATACCTTGAGTTGTTGTTGCATCAGCTGACATCAGAAGTTTTTCAACAAGGGATTACAACAACACAAACCTATCCGGATAGGTTTGGCTTGCCCCCCGAACGCGGCCAATGTTTCGCGTTGGTTTGGGAGAGCCTTAAATATTTATGTGAACTGTTCCATTTGCTATACTCAGAAACATCGCATAAACTACACACACTTGTTCTACATTAATTTTTTCTCTTCGATTTGCATTTGCACAAATTTTTCGCCCATTATTTCTTTAATTTTTCCAAGTCAAATTCGAACAGTTTATTTTTGTTTTACTAAAAGTAACTCACTCAAATCAATATGCTCTTTTCGCAATGTCTTAGCGCTTTCATAATGAACCTTCGAAACTGCCAGGAAATGATTCTCCGCTGCAGGTTTAATATCCCTAAAAATCACTATTTTGTCGTTTTCATACTCGATGTTAGTATCTGGTGACCTTCCACCAACAATATCACAAAACACACACCTGCTCATGATTTTTTTTAGTATAGTTTTCAAGTTTTATCTTTACTAAAATTGCAACAAATTCACTTTCGTTAGGAGAAAAATATGATAACAAATCGTCCAAACTCCGCTGCCTACTACTATATGCCGTGCAGTGACTTGATTTTGACTGATAGCAACAAAGTTGTGACGACTTTGCAGATTTTTCTATGAAATTTACAGAACATGGCAGAATTCAGGGCCCAAATAGACTAATGTCGAATTCCTTTTAAGAAAAAAATCGATTTGTTTAGAAGAAAAAGTCGACTTTTCTGGACAAATCCCTTGTATTAAAAGAAAAAATTCGATTCTGTTTAGAAAAAAAATAGAATATTTTTGGTAAAAGGAATTCGACATAAAATAAATTAACGCTAATTTTTGATTACTTCTGATATACCCTTTGAAACGCTGCGATTTTTAATGAAAATTAACTTTGTGCAAGTGAAAATGTTTCATCTATGTGTGCTCTTTACTCTACTTTATTAAACGAAGTTCACAGAGTTAGAGGAGAATTGAAAAAAAAAACATACTACACACCCAAACAGTAAAGAAAACCATATAGCAGAAAGAGAGATAACTCTGTAATTGTACCAACCTCAGCAATTTTGTGCATCCCGCCATCATATACCTACGTACTTATAAATAGCAAATAAAATAGTATGGTTAAAGGCATTCAAAACTTTTTGCAGGAAGTGCAAAAGTGAAAAAACATAGGGTAGAAATGCTTGTGTGCGAAAAGGCGTACTAAAATTGTGTCTGATGTGTCATTTCAGATTGATTACAGAACAAACACAATTTTTTCGTACACAGGCATCTATAAGCATATTTTTTATGATTACTTCTTCACTTTTTGAAATACTTTTTGCTACGGTTGTCGTTTTACTTAAACGACGGTAAAACGACACGAGTCTGGAAGTGACTCTTGGGGTTTCAGTAAAACGACTAATGTGGTTTTCGATTCAACCAAAAAAAGTTGACTTTTATGGGGTTATTTTATTTAAAATTTTGCCTTCGATTCAACCAAAAAATATCACTTTACACGGTATCTATATTTTTTTCCCGATGGATCTTTTAAATCTCGATTTTATGGCAGATTTACACAGATTCTCACACGTATTTGCACACACACCAAATACATTACATAACTAAACGTCAGTTTAAATAGATATTCAATTTTGCATAGCAAGAATTTCCTTGTGGTCGTTGTTAATAATAAAATAAAATCAAAATAAAAAAATAAAATGGACTCGATTAATTAGTGCAATTAGTGAAGTTTTTTTTCATCTTTCTTACGGAAAAACGTGTTTTGACTACCTTCCAAATTTCCAATCTCCACACAAAGAACTTACATAGTTAAAGAAAAAAACAAAAACAATACAAATTCGTTCGATTCACAACGATTGGACTGTTTTTTGACCCCCAAATCTGAAATTGTTGAATCGAAAACCACATAAAGTTTTAATGGCTAGAAGGGAGATGAACGGAGGTAAAGCTGAAGTTTTAGTTTCACTTAAACGCCTATTATCGCTTCTAGAGGGGTGTCCATAATAGGGCACTGTCAAATGATAGACAAAAATACATTGATATTTAAATCACTTTGAGGGAAAGCATTGTTGGCGTAACAAGATTGGATACAAAATATTATTTGCAAGTTATAAAATATAAAAGAAGCATTATTGAACGACTAGAAAAAGTGCATTAAGTAGATATCATAAAGAATGCGTATCGCCATTAGCTAATAATCAAATGTTTTATTTCAAAGTGTCATTGGAACATTTAGAAAGAGATAGCTTCGTGAAAAGCTCTATAGGGGTTAATGTATGTCCCCTTTCACACGAAGATACTAGTTGCTGGTAATTTTTTTGACGTTTTCTTTAAATCTCCTTAACAATCTCTTGTACCTTTCACACGAAGATACAAAGTTGGAGGAGACTGGCTGTATTTTCCTTTTAAACTACCTTGGTTGAACGCACACAAACGTAGTGTGAAGTGTTGGAGATCGTAAGCTACACTTTGAATTAAGTGTAAGCAGCTTCTACTGTATCAAATGTTTTCTATGTATCTCAGACTTTTGTTTTAAAATAATTTTTTTTGTTCAATCTAGAAAATTATTTTTCATTCTGTTTTATACTATTCATTGAACAACATGTTCCTAGAATAAACATTTAATTTTATATATAAGACTGCATTATATTAATTAATCATTGGTCTTACAACAGGTTATGGGCCCAGTAACCATAATAAAGATTAATTAATTTAATATTTTGAAAGGCAATTTTATTAATAAGATGGATACGAAACTAAGTCTAGAAAAATTATCTGAGTCTGCAGAAGGAAATGGAAAGTCAAATTATGTAGCCTGGAGATTCAAATTGAATTTGTTGTTGCGTATGAAGAAAATTTTAAAAATTGCAACTGGTGAAATACCGAAACCAACTGAAGCTGTTGCCAAATCTAATTGGATCAAAAAGGACATAGAAGCACAAACAATAATTGGTCTGAATGTTGAAGAGAAAATTGCACTAAAAATTACAACATGCAATTCTGCTTCACAAATGATTGGACGACTAGAACAACTTTATGGTCAGAAAAGTCAGAAATCTATAACAGCATTACAACAACAATTTTTTAGTTATAAATATGATGAATTCAAGTCGGTTGCAGAAAATTGTTTACAAATAGATGTTCTTGCACAGGAACTTCGAGCAAATGGTGAAGAAGTTAAGGATAGTTGGATTATGTCAAGAATTATGAATTCATTGCCAGCAAAGTTGGATTATTTCCATGCTGCTTGGGAATCAGTTGCAGAAGTCGATAAAACGCTTCAAAAATTACGCGATCGTCTTCAACAAGAAGAAATAAGACTGCAAGGTCGTGAGTCAGAAACTTTAAGCAATGCCCTCATTGGAAAACATGACAGGTATAATAAACAGCACCAAACGAGGAACCATACGTTCGGAAAGAAGTCTGTAAATTATGGTTCTAGATTACAATCACAGTCTGGTCAATTTGAAAAGAAATGTTTTAAATGTGGTGAATTTGGACATATGAAGCGTGATTGCACGAACAGACCGTGTTCTGAATATTTAGAATATTGTAAGAAAAACTACAACTGCAACTATTGTCAGAAGAAAGGGCATTTTGCAAATGAATGTTTAAAGAAGTCAAGCAATGAAAAAAATAAAGTTAAGTCATTTATTACAATCGCTTTATCATCAACTCTTCTTGAAAAATTACCAAATAAACGAGAATTGTGGATAAAAGACAGTGGAGCAACTCATCATCTGACAGGAAATCTAAAATGCTTGACAAATTTACGATCTTTGGATGTTCCCGTTCAAGTAGAAATTGGAGATTCTACAAAATTAGAAAGTGTTTCCTTTGGCGATGTTCATTTGCAAGCGTATGATGGCAAGAAATGGTATCCGATTGTGTTGAGAGATGTCTTGTTTGTTCCAGCACTTACGTTTAACCTATTTTCTGTAACTACCGTACTTGACAAAGGTTATACTCAACATGCTACAGCAGAGGAATCATTCATTATGGAAGGTAATCAAATTTTGTTGATAGCAAAAAGGTCTGGGGGTTTGTTTCAGATGTTATTTAAACAAACTGAGGAATATAATTTATCAGCAGTAAGTTTGAAACTTTGGCACGAGAGACTAGCTCATCAAAATATTTGTCATGTGAAAGAAATACTGAAGAGGAACGAGATTCGATATATTGATGATTGGGAAAGTAATGTCTGCAAAGGATGTGTGTATGGAAAACAGCATAAAGTGTCTCATCCAAAGAATGATGTAGTTGCGCAAAATCCACTTGACAGAGTCCATGTCGATCTTGGTGAAATGAATGTTCGATCTCTTGGCGGTGCCAAATATTTCTTGTTATTCAAAGATGACTTTAGTCGATTTCGAACAGTTTATTTCTTGAAACATAAGTCAGAAGCAGTAGACAAGCTAAATATATTTTTGAATCAAGTTGAAAATCAATTTGGAAGGAGAGTCAAAGTTATTATGTCAGACAATGGAAAAGAAATTAAAAATGCCAGAAGTAAGAAAATATTTGAAGAACTTGGAATATTTCATGAACGGTCAGCTACTTATACTCCACAACAGAATGGCAGAATAGAAAGAGACATGCGTACTATGGTTGAGGCAGCACGAGCAGAAATTTACATCAAAGATCTTGGAACATCTTTATGGGCAGAAGCAATTAATTATTCAGTCTTTACAATAAACCAAACAGGAAATAGTAGTGTTCCTGGTAAAACTCCTGCTGAATTATGGTTTGGTCGTAAAGTTAGTCTCAAGTCAATGAAACCATTTGGAATTGATTGTTATATCCTAATTCAAAATAATAAACGTCGGAAATTCGATAAAAAGAGCAAGAGAGGAAAATTTGTTGGGTATGATATTGAAGAGCATGGATACCGAGTCTATCTTCCTGATGATCGACATGTCGAAGTTTCCTGCGACGTAATCTTCGAAGAAAAATTAAGTCAGACGCATGACAACACTGATTACAATTTTAATGAAAGTCAAAAATATAATGCCATTATTCGAGAAGAAGTGCCCTCAACTGAATTTCTATTTGATGTGGAAGAACATAAAACGCAAGAGGAGAACTTGGAAAATAATGAATCAGAGCCAAGAAAAGAAACAAATGAAAATGTACCTGAAGCAGAGCAACATCAATCTCAGGAGGAGAATTTTGAAAGCCTTGAAAATATTCTGTCAGACCATCAAAATACAAATGAGATTCAAATATATAATCTACGAAATCGTCAAATCATCAAGCCACTTCCAAAGTATACTGATTATGCTATGATCGGTGACGTTGAAGATATTTCAGTCAAGAATGCACTAAAAGATCCTGGATGGAGAAAAGCGATGGAAGACGAAATTGAAGCACTAAACCAAATGGAAGTATGGGAGCTGGTAAACTTACCGAAAAATCGTAAACCACTAACTTGTAAATGGGTTTTACGTGAGAAGGCAGATGGACGCCTGAAAGCACGTGTTGTTGCTAGAGGTTTCGATCAAATTCAAGGAATAGATTACAACGAAACTTTTGCTCCGGTTGCAAGATATGCAAGCATTCGTTTAATTTTAAGTTATGCCGCCAACAAAAGACTTAAGGTTTATACTTTCGATGTTAACACAGCATTTCTTAATGGAATATTGTCAGAAGAAATATACATGTTACAACCCGAAGGATTTGATGATAATTCTGGAAGAGTTTGTCGTCTTAAAAGAAGTCTCTATGGATTAAAACAAGCTCCAAAGGACTGGAATGTCACATTTACCAAAACCTTGAAAAGACTCAAATTAAGAGACACTGACGATGATCCTTGTATTTTCTATAATGAAGATAATTCTGTTATTCTCGGAATATTCGTTGACGATGGAATTATTGTCAGTCATAATGAAAATTCAATAAAATTAATATTGTCAGAGCTAGCAAGCAATTTTAAAATGAAAACAACAGAACCAAAAGAAGGAAAGTTATATTATCTCGGAATGGAAATTCATTTAAAAGAAAATGGACTAATGGTAACGCAGCAAAAATACACACACAAAGTTCTAGCTCGTTATGGATTCGAAGTAGCATATTCTGTTACGACACCAATTGAACCAGGAATGTTAACTGAAAAACAAGTAAATGACAGTCCATTGAAGAACAAGCCTTATCGTGAAGTTATTGGAAGTTTACTTTATTTATCAACTATATCAAGACCAGACATAAGCTTCACTATAAATTACCTGAGTCGACAAGTAAGCAATCCTAGAAGATGTCACTGGAAAATGATAGAACGTGTTCTAAGATATCTTAGTGGAACAAGTAATTTTGGAATATTTTTTGGAAGAGAAGCAAATCTAAAAGCATACACGGATTCAAACTATAGTGGAACAGAATCAGATATGATTTCAACTAGTGGAATTCTTGTGGAATATGGAGGACCTATTGTCTGGATGGCTCAGAAACAAACAGTTATTTCTATTTCGTCAGCTGAAGCGGAATATCGTGCAGCAGTAAGTGGTATACAAGAAGTTTGTTGGATTCAAAGGATAATGAAGGAGCTAGGAATCGCTATGAAAGAACCAACTGATTTATTTATGGATAATAAAGCAGCAATTCATATGCTTGAAAACGCTGAGGAAGGAAAGGTGACTAAAGGAAAGAAACACATTGAAATACGTCGGAAATTTGTAAATCAACATATTGGAAAGACGGTTAACCTTGTTTATATTAACACTAAACAACAAGTTGCTGATATTTTTACAAAAGCCTTGAGCAAGAAAGTATTTCAAGATTTGAGGCTGAAGCTGCTTAAGGAGGAGTGTTGGAGATCGTAAGCTACACTTTGAATTAAGTGTAAGCAGCTTCTACTGTATCAAATGTTTTCTATGTATCTCAGACTTTTGTTTTAAAATAATTTTTTTTGTTCAATCTAGAAAATTATTTTTCATTCTGTTTTATACTATTCATTGAACAACATGTTCCTAGAATAAACATTTAATTTTATATATAAGACTGCATTATATTAATTAATCATTGGTCTTACAACATGAAGAGAAACGTCAAAAAGTCTCCTGAATTTGTTGCCGGGGAGATTTCATTTACCCCTCTTTCTTCCTGCCCTTCTCGCCTATGAACCAATTGTTGCCGGCAACTCAGTTGCCCTGTGTGAAAAGGAACTATCAGTTACACGAGTGAGAAATTATCATTATCCCTAGGCTGTTATCCGGCATTTATGACAGTACAAATGACAGCACTGTTCGTGCAGCTACAGACACTGGCCACGTTCATAACAACGTTTTTGACAGATCTAAAAATTCAGTTCTGAAAAACGTAACACTGAACGCACAAAAAAGTCTGAAATTATTTATTCTGTTTTTATTATTTTTTGCACTTTAAAATCAAAATCCGAAAAGCGATACAAGACCCGGACGATCAGACCACACACAAAAAAAAAAAAACTGGATCATAAACTGTTTTTTTGTTGCTTTTAGCTGTCATCTGAATTTTCAGATAGAATTTTTCATCTGAAAATTCAGAAAAAAACGTAAGAAACGTAACTAAATGTCAATCGACGTCAACTGAATTTTTATGACTGCTGGCCAAAGAAACTGGCCACGTTCATCACCACGTTTTTGACAGATCTAAAAATTCAGAAAAACGTAACACTGAACGCACAAAAAAGTCTGAAATTATTTATTCTATTTTTATAATTTTTTGCACTTTAAGCGGCCCATACACACAACACTTGTGTTGACACTGGTGTCGGTGTACTCAAATGTGGTGTGTGTATGGGCAAGTGTCTACACCGATTTCGGTGTCGAACACGGTGTCAAGAAAATCAAAATCTTTTGATTTTTTGTGTCGGTGTTACTAAATGTGTTGCGTGTATGGCGGAAGGCCACACTGGTGTCATGACACCGGTGCACACACTTGTGTTGTGTGTATGGGCCGCTTTAAAATCAAAATCAGAAAAGCGATACGAGACCCAGACGATCAGACCACACACCAAAAAAAAAACTGGACCAAGAACGGTTTTTTGTTGCTTTTAGCTGTCATCTGAATTTTCAGATAGAATTTTTCATCTGAAAATTCAGAAAAAAACGTAAGAAACGTAACTAAATGTCAATCGACGTCAACTGAATTTTTATGACTGCTGGCCAATCAGAAGCTCTAAAAATGACAGTTCAGAACTGTCAAATGTGCTGTTGAACGCGGCCACTGAATATGAAGAAATGAATCCTTCGTACGTTTCACCCTCCAAAACCCATTTGTTTACATTGTTGTATTTGTAATTTAATTTTGTGTCGATGAATAGATGTGAAATCCAACAACAATATAGCAGGGTGGTGTGAAGATAAGTACTGTGAATGTGTAAGTTGTGAAGATAAATACTGTGAATGTATGAGTTTTATACCGCCATTTTTACACATACCTTCTCATTTCTTATCTGATAGAGCTTGTAGGCAAACTCAAATGACAGCCGAGGATTCATATCTTTATAAAATCAGTATCTTTGCTGCTGGCCAATCAGAAGCTCTAAAAATGACAGTTCAGAACTGTCAAATGTGCTGATGAACGCGGCCACTGCGAACTGCAGACAAATTTCTAACGGCTGGCTGTTGACATTTCTTGACAGTTGAACTAGTGGGTGTAGTAGAAAAATATTGATAAGCATAAGCCCACGAAGAAATCGGTTTAACTAAAATCTTTTTTAAGCAATAAACGAATTGAAAGTTTATTTTAATGCATCTCAAAGTCAAGTAAATAAGTCATATATAGTTTGTATACTATCAAGAATGAATGAACTGAAAGCACCCTCCTTGCAATCGTTGTTAGAATCCGATCGGGGTTCAACGGATAGCTTATTGGCAGAATCTTTGCAATTAGATATCGAAGACGTAAGTGAAAATCAATTAAATGAATTACAAACTAAACTGACGATTACCTTTTAGTTGGACGATGTGGAATATTCTATTCCACCGATGGGAGCTCTTCCAACTCTGGAAAGTGTTTTAAGTGAATTCGAAGGTGACTCGGATATAGCGTCAACGAATACAATTCCTGCACCTACACCAACTCCTTCTATGGGTGGCGATGAAAGTACTCGTGGTGGAGGCTCCATAATGCGACATGTTCTCCTGCAAGGAGTATCATCGCAAACATCATCTGCTGCGGTAAGTTAAGTTTATTTGATAGTCCAAAAACTTATTTAACAAAACAGTGGAATCTTAATGGAAACTGCAAAAAGTTATTATAAATAAGTTGCCACCTGCTTAATATTACGAGCCGTTTTGGGAGAGCCTTAAAAGCTCTTCAAAACAATCAAATAAATTTCGCCTGCCCATTATTAATGTAACTACATGGTGATTAATGAGAGTTGCCCACACTGACGCGATTGAAAGCGAATCTTAGAACATTTTTCGGTCGTCGTCGCATATTTGCACCGGTTTGGAAGAACCCTTTATAGGGTTCTCCATCGAAAACCACTAGATTACATTTAAAAAACGAAAACAGTTTAGATCTTTTGATTCATTTGTAAATTATTTTTATATTTTTCCTTTTAGGATCGAGTCCATGCTGGAATGGCAACGGCCTGCACTGTGTCCCAGCTTATTGCCGTTGGCACATCACATGGACATATTCTAAATTTTGACAACACACAAACCCTTCGTTGGGCTCACCAAGATAAGAGCTCTCAGGGTGCGGTAAATGCTTTGGACTACAACCAAGACTGTTCACGTTTGTTAGCAGGCTTTGCTCGTGGGCTAGTTGTGATGATTGACACTCATTCTGGAGATGTGCTAAGAAATCTATTTGATTCAATTACACCCAACACTGGCGTTTTGCACATAAAATGGACTAGTCGACCAGCTCTGGCTCTCTGTTCAGATTCTGGGGGTTCGGTTTGGTCACTGAGTTTCACTCGAAAGCTGGGAATCAGAGGATGTGCATCGAGATGTCTTTTTAGTGGAGCTCGTGGCGAGGTTTGCGCCTTTGAGCCACTTATTACTGACACCGACGTGCAGCATGATTTAGATCAATATTCGATTGTTGCGTTGGCCACTCTTTCAAAATATTTTATCGTCACAATTCGCCCACGGTTAAGAGTCATTAAGTTTCATACCCTGACTGGTCCACCGGATTGTTTACCTTTGCTGGCTTGGCAAATGGTTTTGATTCAATCGGCCGATTCCACGCGAACTATTGATCCTGTCATTGTGGTTGCCCGAGGTAATCACATGTTCTTCCATCAATTGTTCATTAGCAGTGGCCGCATAAATTTACTGTTCCTACGTCACGTGCAGCTAGCTTCCAATCTTCTGGCTGTTCATTGGCTTGGTCCCAAGTCAGTCGCTTGTCTGGATACATCAGAAATTCTTCATCTTATCGACGTACGTTCTAGTAAGGAGAGTGAATGTCTTGATATTGCAAATGCAGGATTAGTATATGGATCGGCTCAGTTTAAAGGACTTGCCACGGGCGGAAATGTCTCCCCAGCTTTAGCCTTAGCCGGAAGCTATGCATGTTACAATACTGTTGTTTCAAGAGGCACCCAACTATATGTCCTAGGAGCTAGATCAATGCACATGATCACAGTTAGAACTTGGAGTGAAAGAATTTCCTATTTGGTAAAGAATCAACGCTGGACTGAGGCATGTGATCTTGCCATTGAATGTTATAAAGCGGCGGGTGATCGTCCACGAAAGAAAATACAAGCCAAAGAGAGGGCAATCGTCCTGTTCAGAGAGTACATTGCAGGTTCGAGTCGTGCGCCAGAGTATTGCTTGGGTTCGATCGTAAACTGTCTGATTGAAGTTAACGAACTGGATTTGCTGTGGGATGAACTATGGGACCGATTACATTCGACTGGATTATTTCTAACTCTTATCACGGAACATATCGAAAAAGACTCGATAAACCGCGTAAATCCCATTATATCCCAGGCTCTGGTTGACTTTTGGATTAATATTTCCCCACAGAAACTAGAAGAAATCCTACTCAAACTAGATTGGATGTGCTTGGATCTCGATCAAGTTCTTAAAGCTGTCAAGAAAAAGAAACTATTCAGAGCTCAGATTTACTTGAATACAAAAGCACTGGGTGATTACACAATATCCCTAACCGAATTAATACCACAAATCCAAATTGAAGAACCACATTTAGGTAATAGTTTGTTGGTGTATATTTCTAGTTGTTTAGCTGGGCGAGGCTATCCGCATGGTGATATTCCCCCCGAGCAAGTTCAACATGTCAAACATGAAGTCTTGCGATGTCTTGCTTCTTTACATTCGTCCACTAGTGAACCAAATGAATTGCCTTATCCATATTTGAGAGCTCTGCTTAATTTTGATACCCGAGAAACCCTTAATGTTATTTCTATAGCATTCCAAGAGAAGGAATTCACTGGCGAATTAGGATTTTCACATCGCAAGAGAATTATCAATATTTTGCTGGAGGTTATGACGCCAGAAAATGCAACGGTAAGTAAGAATTTTAAATTTTCATCAATCCATAAATATAAAAGTAGAAATATTTATTATTGCTCTTACTCAATAGTTTTTATTAGTTTGTATTTAAGGTAACTCTAGACACTTCGGACATCCAGTTTTTATTTTTTTTTAATTCGCGCTAAGTTCGTTAATGCACACGCTTTTTAAGGACTTTGTAAACGCTAATTTATAACATTTTTGTTAAAAAAATTATTTTTTATTTGGCCCCGTAGGGTCAGGTCGGGGTCGTCCGCCACCGGTGAATATACTTTAGACACCCAGACATTTTTTTCAAGCCGCGCGAAGGTCGTTGAATATTTCAACGAAAAACTGTTATAACAATTGGTATTTCTCAAGTCTCGTCCATTTAAAAAAAATAGAGACATGCCAATTTAAAAAAATTATAAGATATAACAGTCTATAGGCATTAAGACCCACTTGCTGTAACGAATCTAAACACTTATGTTCAACTTAAGAGCTTATGTGACAGTTAACGTTGCCAAACAAATCAAGTGTTATAAGGTGTGTTTTGTACAAGTACAAGCTACGAAATGAATCGAAATGACAATGAAATGCGAACCCGTTGGGTCAGGGCTCTTCGCCAGTAGACAAATTGTGGGCACCCAATTCCAGCGAAGCGCGTTTATACATACGTATAAAAACTTTTAATGGTGAAAAAATGTTATAAATTGGCATCTCTGATCTCGTCCAAAAAAGGCCGTAATAATAACCAACACTTCAATGCAAACCACTTATTTTTTGTATATTAATGTAATTTCAGTGGGCTGAAATTGGATGCCTCCTGAATTTCATCAGTCAACAAATTTCATCCAATTGCTTACCAGCTGACTCTACGCTCCTAGATAAAGTCATTAACTATCTTGCAATGGAAGAAATAACCGGCGAAACAGCTCGACAACATTCTGAACGTGAAAGTGCGTGGCACGAGCTCCTGTCTTCCAACTTCTTACAGCACATACCCGACGAGGAGCAACTGTGCATGGCTCGAAAAGCCAATTGTTTCTATGTCGTCGAGTATTTGTTGGAAAAGCTTAAGAAATACGATCAAATTCTCGAATGTTATTTGAATAACCCACTGCGTTACGATGCAATGTTTGCGTACATTGAAAGGAATGCCAAGAATCCTGAAAGGAAAATCTACGACCAGTTGTTGCTACATTTTCCTCGCATTCTTTCCATAAATTCGGATAGAACAACTCGAATTGTTGCCGACTACTTTAGTAATAATGTTGTAGATTTAATTGGTACGACTAAGAGTGATACAAAGCTCCTATTTGCATTCCTTAAAGCCCTGCACCGATTGTCGGTGCCGTTAAACAGTGTGAACAGTGAAACGCTGCTTGAATTGTTGTGCGTCAACGAGCCAGACAGTGTTGATAATTTCCTAGAAAACTGTGATGCTTATCGAATAGAAACCGCTTTAGAGATTGTTCAAAAACACCATCTCACAACTGCATGTATAATGCTGTTTGAAAAACAAGGAGATTACCAAATGGCTTTTAATATGTCGCATGATCTATTAAAAAAAGCCACCGAAGATAATGCTGAGGCATATGCGTTACAAATGAGTTCTCTTTGCGCCCGCGCATCACAAGTTTTATCAGTCCAGGAACGCGAAGAATATTGGTTTAAGTTGCTCAAACTCATACTCTCGCGGGAGTATCTCAAGTCGATAACGAAAAACATGCTACACGAAGCAAGTCAACACGTTGATCTGCCACGACTCATCCAGTTGGTAATGAACACGGGAACAATATCTGGCAATATTGGTGATATCAAAGACCTTCTGATGGGAATGTTATCAAACTCTCGATATGAAACCCATGCTATGGCGACCACAGCCAAAATTCTTGGTTCGGATTTGCATACAAAATTTGTGAAGCGGCAAAAGGAAGCGCATCGTGGTTTGTGGGTGACATTTGTTAAATGTGTCATATGTCGTCAAAGACTTTACAACCAAACCGATGTCCTTGTCTTAGGGGCATGCGGACATTCTATGCATGTGCGTTGCATCGACCATAAACAAAGAGAATGCGACGATGCTATTAGTCTTGACAGTCATAGCGATTCCATTGAACAAGAAACAAAATTCAAATGCCCACGATGTGGATCTGAAATTCCAGAATCTGAACCAGTAGAACTATCACAGCCCTCAGTTAAACTAATCGAGTGCAATCGGAGTAAAGACAATGCGGATTCGGGTGTTCTGCAATTAAAAGCACCGCCTAGAAAATTTTGAAAATCATTTCAATTATTTAAGTTTTAATATGAAATTAAATAATAAATATATTAATTAAAATATTTGACTATTTATTTTGGTTTGCTTTAGATTTACATTTCCATTAAAATAAATTTTGTAAGTTTTTTTTTAAGGATGATTTACGTCAAGAATGATTAAAATGAGATTGCTTAAATATTACTTTTGTATAATAAAATAAGCTCTATAAAATGGAATATATTTTTCCATTAGTTAAAATTGATGTTTTGGTATTAAGTTGCTAATAAAAAATAAATAAAATATACAAATGTTACAAACCAGAAAAAAAATGTTTTCAATATTAATGCAAGCATTAATTTATTATTATATGTGTTAACTTTTTTAACAAACTATTAAATTAACAAAAAACTATTAAATTAACAAAAAACTATTAAATTAACAAATACCCAACGAATTTCGAGGGAGAATATTTTTTTCAGTTTGAAGTACTAATGAAAAACAGAAAACCTTTTCCAGCCACCATAGTGTACATTGTACAACCCTATTCTAAATATTTCTTGGGAAAAAACTCCCCGGGAGAAGTATTTTCTTGGATAAAATGCTCATATTCTAAATTCCCCGGTAGAATATTTTTACATTCGAAAGCGGGAATGAGAGTTCTGAATGCTCAAAACAGCTTTTCTTCAGTATTTGACACATACATCAAATTTTAGAAGAAAAATAGTTTATTCCCGAGGAAACTTTTCCCCGGGAGTTTTCATTTAAATTGGGCATATATTCATATGTACGTACAAAGTTCCTTTAGAAAAAAAATAAAATAATAGATTCAAGGTTCGGGAATATAATGTATGTGACAGTTTTTAACAGCCCTATTCTGCTATTCGATCCTATCTAAACTTTCGATTCACGTGAAAGTTTCATTTAATTAGCTATAAATTATCAGACCTATTCTGCTAAACATTCACGTGAAAGTTTGTATTCTGCTATCCACCGGAAGATCTCTAAAAATTGGATCGAATAGCAGAATAGGGCTGTATATTTTAAAATCCTCAGTCTTAAGAGTGCAAATCTTAACTGATATTTAGTTTTGAAATTCTTAATACAATCTAATTGTATAAATTCTGTTTTTATCGAATTTTATACAAAATTTGGAGAAATTATTTCCCTCCGACGGATAGCAGAATACAAACTTTCACGCGAATGTTTAGCAGAATAGGGCTGTAAGTGCCTGGGAAGTGCTGTAAGGTTCCAATGTATGTAAAGATAGATATTTTTATTTGTTTACAAACTTTCCTTTTACAAATTGATTGGCATTATGTTAACAATTTTACAATATTGGTTATGTTTTAAATATATTATTTTAGTAAATAAAATTTAGTTTTTAATTAATTTCAATCTAGCGAAAGGAAAACACTTTTAATATTTTCATGAACCTTTAGAACGTGTTACCTTCCTGGCTCCCTAAATCAAGTTTCGTAATATAGATGCCGAAATTTTGGCTTTGATAAAATGACGTATGTCTGGTGGCCGTAGGATTTTACTATATAAGCAAAATACGTTATCTGTTACGCCTGGGCTTTATTTTTGATGTTTATTTTTTTTTTACTTTGAGAACCCTCTGGGAACGAGTATAAATGTTGCAACTACAATGATTTTAATTATTAGTATGTGAGTGTACTCTGAAAAGCAGTGTTATAAAAAAAAGAACTTCTTCATTAGATTTCAAGACTGTAATGACATTTTGTTGCAATAACAACAGTAAAATTGTGAATTTAGTCCACTCGTGAGCTACGTATGTAGATGTGTGTCGCTTTAGTTCAACAAGAACCGTATCTTGGGTGACCATTTTTTAGTTCAAACAAAAAACAACAGATTCCAACTTATTTAGAGATCATAAAATATAGTCAATTTATTAGAACATTAACAGATTAATAATAACATACAAACATTTTATCTTGCTTAAGAAGAAATTTGTTCGGTCTTGTATATATTTTTATAATACGTCATAAATTCGTAGCATTGCTCACCTAAATATTAAGAATACCATTAAATTAATTAAAAAACAATAAACGAATTTTTAGTGTACTTACTTTTTAAGAATTCAGCCGATCCACGCTGACGAATGTTTCTTGATTTAAAATACGTAAAAACAGTATGAAAAACTAAATTATCATTCGATTTCTGGGCTGCTTCTAGATATTTTCGAGCAGAAATAGTATCACCATCAGGTAAGTTCACAGCCAATCTAAGTGCATCGACTACTTTGCCTTGACCTAGCAATACTTCAATAATAATCTAAGAACAACAATAATTATTGAAACTTTGTTTTAAAATAATGAATCATATACAACCTCAGTTGCTTTAATTTTGCTGAGCATATCAAGAGCAATCTGTGATATTGCAGGATTAATATTTGAGTATGAAAGCAAAAAACATGCAATTGGCTTCGATTCCATTATTAGAGAGAATTCAACTAATCTTCGGAGTGTATCAAAATTACGATTTCGTATCAATTCAGTGATAATCATTTTGCTTAAGTCTTCTTGGGCGGCAATATTATGTTTGCTTAATGATTGGAGATATAATATAAGAACAGTTTCAGTATAGGGTCGTTCGGGGATGAGACTGAAAACTGAATTGTGCATGTCACCTTGATCAATGAGAACTCTAGGAGAAGCTGGTAACTTTGGAAGGATCTTCACAGTCGATGGTTGGGCTGTTTGCGTCTGAAGTTGTACCTGTACCCACGATCTGTAGGAAAATCAAGTGACACATTAATAATGTTTAGATGAAATACACATTTCATGAATAGTAATGAGACGCATTCATAGTCCGTTTTTAAACTCATCTTACTTAACTACATTTTAGGATCAAAACACATATCCTATTTAGTCCAGTCAACGCAGAACCACATACGTACTAATAAATGCAAAAAATCATGTAGTTTTGGTTATTGTAATTGATATGCGTGACCCTCAGGTCCAATATAATAAAAATCCTCTCTTAAGCCTGAAGAGGGTGTTCGAAGTGTCTTTTTGTAGTTTTTTCGCAAATATTTTGAAAACTAAAAACAAAACGGTTATGATGTTACAAAAATTTTAGCGTTTATTTATCGATTTACCCAGGAATAACAGAAAAAGTAAGTATACAGTAGGGTGGCGCTTATTTTGGAAATGTTCGAATTTCTTTCGTCATCTATCTATCTGCATTTTATAAAATTTTTTTACCAACTTCAAAATAGCGATGAAAAACAGTGATTTTTGGTTTTTTACATTTTTTTGTTTTAATAAAAACGCGAAAAACTAAAAAATGTAACTTGTAACCTCCCCTCCAGGCTTAAGCTCGACCTTCTTAGCGTCATCCCTATCACTTAAAATAATAAACCAGTCCACAGTAAATGTACATATACGGAAGGTATATCCGAGTTTTCATTTTTGTTCAGTTCTGAACATTATTTGTCCTTTGTTGACTGGGCTAATTCATCACTTTTTAAAAGAATAAAAGTTTACCGAAGTAGCAGCTTAAAAACAATTTTGAGAACGCATTCTTTAACTTACTCATATACTTCGTTAATCTTGTCAAAAATGTTCTCCAAAATTGGTAAAAGTGTTCCATTAAACTGTTCATCTACCAACTGTTTGAGAACTTTGAGTAAAATATGCTTTCCACAAGTTCGCTGCAGTAAAAACTCTACAAGACGAACTCGATCCGTTATCAGCGAACAAAGTGGTTCGATTTTTAAATATAAATACCACATACATCCGAGTTTAGCATCAATCACAATGTTAGGTTGGAAAAGAACCCAGTTGGTAGAATCTATAAATGAAAACAAAAATTAAATAAAATTGCCAAAAGCCTTAGAGCTAGTTCTTTTAATTTTAAGATTATCTGTACATTGATTAAATTTATTAATGGATAGTTGTGGATTCTTAAAAAAAAAATCTAGCTGATCTTTCCATCTGTCTGTCTGTTTAGATGCAGCCTTGCCGTACAAGTTTTTTTTTTGCTGTTAAACAAATCTATAAATCTTAAAAAAAAAAAAAATGGATATTGTTGGCACTTCTCATAGAAGTGTTCATCTGTTTTTGATTTAAAAAGTTTTAAAAATATTTTAAAACAATTACGTTTTTTCAAATTTGATCGTCAATCAGAGCACATTAATTGTTTTGAACTTATTTTAATCACACGCAAAGGCGCTTGATGAAAGATATAGCTTTCCTCAGATTTAAGAGTGAGATCATATCAAAGAACTAGTGGACTTCATACTCACGATCCTTATGATACTTACACAGTGAACATTGCATAGTGCGTTCATCGAGTGAAATTCCAGGTATTCTCAATGCAAAAGGTCGTATTGAGCGTCCAGCTGTAACTGGAGCATGATAAGTGATTCCATCGTAAGTCTCTCCACTCAAAGCTATATCAAACAATAAGGAAGTGGAAGAAGCCTGATGATGCACCACAATCAGGTTATCCACAGTATTTATTGCAAAACGTCCACTGTGTCCCAAGCGTAGGATGTGACACTTTCTTGGAGCCAATCCAGGACCATTCAACAAATATACCTCGACCTCCATCATGCCGTTCGGATTCGATTGAAGAATAAGGACAGCAAGAGTTCCATAAACCTGGCTGAGCGTTACCTTACTTTCCGCAACTTCTCGATTTGGATTGCCCACTGTTAAAAGGATGAATTTCATAACTTTTAAAATAAGTCAATTGTAGAATCTCACAGTCCAGTTTTGAAAGTTTTGTTATAGTTTTTTGCTTTAAAATAATCGGAGTCAAGTTATTACTGTCGGTTGAGCAAAATAAAGCGATGTTACCCTCTGAGCACCAAGCAAACCATTTCACTGCCATTGTTAGCGACTTTACGGAACTCGCCTTTTGTTTTTCAACCATTACTGTATAGATTTCCACCCCACTGCTTGAAATAAGTGCACACTCTCTAGTGGACACCCAGACAAAACCATATATTGCATTCTTAGCTTGAATGGTTATGATCTTGTCGAGAAGAGGCTGATCACCTTGAAAACATATAAACTCGACAGAGTTATCACGACGTTGAACTGCCAGCACTTCTTTATCTGGAGAGAATTTTATCGAACTAATAGTTCCGCGATCATTCATACAAAATGAAATCACCGATGCCAATGATTCACTAGGGCCTTTGACGACGACTCCTGTGGTACCATTTGAGCGTATGGCGAAAATCTTTTAGAGAAATTAATTACTTATCTTGTGATGTTACAAATGATTAATTTTTAGTACCTGCTTGTTGGATTCGTCGAAGAAAACATTTGTCAATTGACTCACTGAATCGAACCGTATTGGATTCTTCGAAAGTTCTATGTAATGAAGGGAGTTTTCCATTGCTTGATAAAACTTAACTTTAATTGATTTGATATACTAAAAACAATAACAATAACAAACTACAATAGAAATTTCTAATGGAATTGGAATAACAAATGAAATTTTTTCAGGCTCAGGAAATAAAAAAATTTGACTTTTGAGCGCATTCAGCATTTAAATTTGCATTCCAAGGCAGTGGCCGCGTTCAACAGCACATTTGACAGTTCTAAACTGTCATTTTTAGAGCTTCTGATTGGCCAGCAGTCATAAAAATTCAGTTGACGTCGATTGACATTTAGTTACGTTTCTTACGTTTTTTTCTGAATTTTCAGATGAAAAATTCTATCTGAAAATTCAGATGACAGCTAAAAGCAACAAAAAAACAGTTCTTGATCCAGTTTTTTTTTGTGGTGTGTGGTCTGATCATCTGGGTCTCGTATCGCTTTTCGGATTTTGATTTTAAAGTGCAAAAATAATAAAAACAGAATAAATAATTTCAGACTTTTTTGTGCGTTCAGTGTTACGTTTTTCAGAACTGAATTTTTAGATCTGTCAAAAACGTTGTGATGAACGTGGCCAGTATCTATGAAGTGGGGGCAGTCACACATCGTGGGAACGATGGTCATCAATTTCTACGTTTACATGTGGTATTTAAGCGAGCTTGAAGCTCAGTTCCACCCTTTGTATACCTGCACCCAGTTGAAATGAGTTTGAACAGACTCGACTTCACTTCACTTCCGGAATTTGTGCTAAAAAAACATGGGTTGAAGAGTTAACTTAAGAAACACCATTATTACTACGTTTATATTCAGGACCGAGAGCTCGAGTTGGATTTGTGTCAGATTTTCGACCCAGGTTTTTCGTTCACAGATTTGAAAACTCGATATTGAGTTGAATTGAGATGGTGTCGAGATGACATATGGTGTTTCTCAAGTTAACTCCTCAACCCAGGTTTTATAGCACAAATTTCGACTCGACTCCGCTCCTGAAGTGCAGTCGAGTCGGTTCAAGCTCATTTCAACTCGATGCAGGTATACAAATGGTCTAAATGAGCTTCAAGCTCGCTTAAAAACCACATGGAAACGGTAGTATATGTCATCCCAATACCATTTCAATTCAATTAAATGTCGAGCACTCCAATTTATGAACGAAAAACCTAGGTCGAAAATCCGACCCTAATCCAACTCGAATGGTGAGTAACCGCCATATTATTCACTCGATACATCCAAATTTAAATCCAGATGAATTTACATTGAATATGTATGATTTACATCCAGATTTAAGTTTTAATCTGGATGTATTGAGTGAATAATATGGCCGTACGAAAGAGAAGGGTAGATTCCACCGATTTGGGTGGAATCTTCCCTATTCTCTTTCTTAGTGCCCTATTACACGTTGACTTAAGAGTCATGACCCTTTTCAAAATTGAATGAGTGCGAAGGAGAAAAAAGATCGGATTTCACCTTCGCTTTCATTGAATTTCGAAAAGAGTCATGAAGAAAGAGTCAACGTGTAATAGGGCACTTACTCACATAAAAATCTACCCACCTTACTGGATGCACCGTTCGTCAAAAATACAATATGTAAGCCGGCACTATCAATGTAATTTGAGACGCCTCAAAGTTTATAATTTAAACACGACGACTCTCTTCAGTCCGGACATGGTCTATGACCCTGTTTAGATTGGGAAAATTGAGGCCGGTATCACGGCAGTTTGTGGGTTAAGCCAGGTACGCAGTTCAAGCTAAACTAAATTTTATCTCTACAATTCTTATCTCTACAATTGTTTGCTAAAGCCAGGTACGCAGTTCAAGCTAAACTAAATTTTATCTCTACAATTCTTATCTCTACAATCGTTTGCTAAGAGCACAAATGTCAAAATTTATCTGTGAAAGAATGCGTTGAACATTATTTCGCGTGCTAAATTAAGTGGAGACTTTTTAAATTTAGCGCGTGAACTGCGTACTGCCTAGCTAAATGTCCTCGCTAAAATTTATCTTTGGAGGAATTTTGTATGGAAGATAAATTTTAGCGCGATCTGCGTACTAGGCTTAAGAGCACAAATGTCAAAATTTATCTGTGAAAGAATGCGTTGAGCATTAGGCCAGTCCCACGGAGAAAAAATCTCAGTGAGCGCTCAATGTCAATTTGACGGAGGCGAAATCATTTGGTGGGACAACATTCTCCGCTCAATTGTAAAAAACTAAGGTGTTAAAATTCTCGTACTGAAATTCTGAAAAATCACTTTCAACTTTGTCTTAAAATATTTAATTTTTGAAGCAGAAAACTTATTGAAATTAGTGAGAAATAATAAAAAGTTCAATTTATTTTAGTTTTTATTAACATTCCGTCTTTATTTTGCATTTATTTACCACTTTTGCACTTGCGCACCACAAAAAAATTTCAATTTGATTGTCAAAAGAACAGCTGTTTTGGCTGAGAAAGAAAACTGAGAAATGAATCCAAAAAATTTTCATCTCACATATCTCAGCAAAATATCTCAGTGCTCAGGTGAGATTTTTTGTCCCACGAAAAAAAATCTCTGAGCGCTCTGAGCGCTCAGAGATTTTTTCTTCGTGGGACTGGCCTATTATTTCGCGTGCTAAATTAAGTGGAGACTTTATAAATTTAGCGCGTGAACTGCGTACTGCCTAGCTAAATGTCCTCGCTAAAATTTATCTTTGGAGGAATTTTGTATGGAAGATAAATTTTAGCGCGATCTGCGTACTAGGCTTAAGAGAAGTGCGGGGTGAAGTATCGCATGAGGCGCGAAGAAAACATAAAAACTGGTCTAATGAGTCTCTTTTTTGTTGTTTCACTGTTCGAAATCTCGAAATTGTTGTTGTTTCAATGTATTTTGAGGGCTTCAAAGTTTATAATGTAGATACGACGACCCTCACCATTCCGGACTCAATTTTCCCAATCTAAACAGGGTCTATCGGATTGCCAACCGAACGCAGCCATGTTAAAGTCAAGAAAACTTCAAAGTTGACATTTTCTGCATTTGCTGGTTTTTTTTTTCATACTTCAACTGCAAGCAACTAGGCACTACACTACAATTTTAATAAAAACTAATTTTATTTGTTAAAACATTTTTCCCTTTTAGCATGAACGCAGCGATTGCTTTGTGCCATTTTTGCGAGGCACACGGTCCTTGCGCAATATTCTGCACGCAAACTTTACGTGACACCAAACTCGAAGATCTAAATATCGATAATCAACAGATTCCCAATAAAATGTGTTTAGCTTGCAATTCCTTAGGCAGAACAAATGCAATCTATAGCCGAGATAATGAGAGTGGCGCTACATTTCTTAGTACACAAATTCCTACACTCCCAGAAGTAGCAAATCTCATCAAACAAGCATCGGTTCGGAGTCTGAGCTGTGAAATAAACTTTCACAAAGACGGCGGCTTTGTTTTTTTCGGCGATTCGTCTCGAGGTCATGTATTAAGTCATACATTTCATGTTGGCGATTTGCAGGTAAACAGTAAACACTTATGAGGGACAATAGCATTATCAATTATGTTTGACCAGGCTCGAGGATTCTATCAGCTCTTTTCGATCATTATTTTAATGAAGGACAAGTATTTTCTGCTCAATATCAAACCATTTCTTGCTGAACATCTGCAGGTTTGTAGTCATTTATTTATTCATTGACCAATCACTAAAGCATTCCCTGCAAAGGAATGCTATTTTTCGTTTCCCTGACTAAATCCATACAATTTATCAACGTATCTATATAATTTTAGAAAATCTCAACAGAAATTCAGACATCCGCACAAAAAATTAAATGTGAAGAAGCTGCAAAAGGATCTCCCCGACAACGACGACTCTCTAGTAGTCAACTGATGGTACAAACACCACGATCCTTAGTAGAACTAACTGGCGAAAAGAACATTTACGCTATTCTGCATTCTCATTTTTCATGGATACTGTTGGCCGGTTCAAGATTTTTAACAGAACACGTAACATTTGGCAATTTACCTTGGTTGCCACCAGCACCGTCGATTAATCGTCCATCTAAACAGTTTATAACACTGCCATATAAAACTGTAGACGATCAATTGGAAGAGGACCAAGAAGAGTTAATCTCACTGAAGTACGTCAAAAAATTGTTGCGCAATGAATTCCCAGCAGCATGCTTCTGTGCCTTAACAGGAATTAAAGTAATAGCATCTGTTTTATTGAACATTCCTTTTGATTTTTGTCTTCTTTCAAAGATCATAGTTCGAGGATCACCAGCCAACGCTTTCAACTTTATGATGTGCCTTAGAAAACTTCTACCCGAGCAAATGCACAATTTAATAAAAATCGATGCCCAACAGTTTCTTACGAATTCGGAATGTAAGATCGTTTCGGTAAAGCCTGATGTAGCAGTTCCTATTGCAAGTAGTGCGACATTTCGCATAGACTTTCTAGATAACGAAAATGACAGAGTCTCTGTTAAATGGCCGGGAGAGATGCCAAACAAATGTCGGTTTGATTGGACTAAATTTTTTGAAGTGTTTTTATTTCCTTAAATGTTTAAATTGCAGGGCCAGATTTATTGATAAAATTAATCAAAGCTGTAGATGAGGAGCGGTTCACAGATTTGGTTTTGAATAAACAAACAAGGGTGCTAGTAGAGGAATGGAAAAAGTAAGTGCAAGTCAAGTTTGAATCTAGTGAGTAAGCTTGAATAAAACTTTTTCAAACATATACATATATTTTTAAGTGCTAGGTACTCCCCCTTAAAGATCAATATTGTATATTGTAAATGTGTATGTTGTTATTGTTTTTATTTTGTAAAATTTCCCCTCCCTCGGAATGGACATATCAACGATTTCATTCGTAACGGAGGTATTTTTGAAAATATTTCAACTCTGGCTTTTTGTGTTGCTGTGCAATCAAGTGGTTTTTTGAGTAAAAGCAATACAAAAATTAATTAAGCAGTCACTTTTTGTATTTATTGCTTCAATTTGTAACTATTCCTAAAAATCCAAAGAAATCTTTTATTTATTTATTATAATTTCATTAGTGCACGAGTAAGAGGTGAATCAAAGATATTGACCCATTTTTGGGTAACGCAAGTAAATGCATTGAAATGTTTAATTGGCTATGCTATGCTATATTATGATTGAAATTTTTTATTCACGTGAATGATTCATTCAATCTGCCTCAAAAATTGTTTTAAAGTCATTTGTTTTGCGGGTGCAAATGTAAACAGATATTTATTTTTGTAATTCTCAAAAAATCCAATTTGTCACCAATCGAAATATTTTCACCCAAGCAAATCTTTAGTGGGATTCTCAAATAGATGGATTCATTTAATACGCCAATTTGATCGATATTTATAGATTCTTAACTTTTCCACACCACAGAAATATTTTTTTAGTTCGTAAAACATGTTTAAAAACTTCAAATGAGATTAAATTAAAATAAATCAGACACAAAATATTCAACACTTACCATTTATATACAGAATTTTAAAAGCACTTCTCAATTATTGGATGGATCCAATGTATCTAAAATTCAATTTTCAGAAGAGCGGATACAGTTCATTTACTACATCCTTTATCATCCGTTTACTCTAAAATTATAATCTCTTCCTTTTCAGCAAAGTTATTTGCCTCAATCGAGCAAAATCTTCAAGTGGTTTGGTACAACTGAAGAAGGTTCTCGGAGTGCAGTCACAAGATCAGCAACTTGTCAACTATTGGAGTCCTCACTTGCAGGGGAGCTAAGCTAAGCAATGAACATTTCATTCATAACAATCACAATTTCAGATCAGCAAAGAAAATAAAGATTTTTTTTTAATATTTTCAACCAAAAATGTTGGTTTCACTATTCTTATTTATTTTTCTTTTGTTAAGTGTCTAGTGTAAAACAAAACTGGTTAAAAACTCTTAAGCTTTTACTTCTTGTAACCACAGCTACTCCTGCGGCCACGAGCGCGTTCAAACTTACGTCCCTTTGATCGCACGTATGGGCGAGTGTGTGAGTGGGGTACACCAGGTGCTTTGCCAAAGTGTTTGTTGGCAGTACGAGCGGTACGCTTGCCTTGCAATAACAAGCACTTTTTTCCTGTTGGCGACTTAAGGGCCAACTGATCGAAAGTCAAAACTTCACCACCAGCCTTTAAGATGCGCTCACGGGCCTTCTCGGTGATGTGCAAAGCACACACTCTCATCTTGGGGACAGTTAGAAGACGCAAGTCGTTGGTGACGGTACCAACAACAACAACAGTAGTGTCAGGTTGGTTGGCCTTCTTGTACAAACGGCTTACACGCTGTAGGGACATTGGTGGACGATTGATTTTGCTCATGAACAAACGTTTTAGAACAATTCTGTTGAATTTCTTGTTAGTACGACGCTGCAGAAAGCGGTATAACTAAAAAAAGAAGAGGAACAATTAAAAAGTTCCTTGTATTATATAAATTAAACACGCAATTACCTTAACAAGAAGCCTCAGGTAAACATCCTGGGATTTGGGCTCAGTTCGGCGAACTTTGCGATCGTATTTATGGCAAATATCAATACCCTAAACAAAGAAATTAATTGAAAAACACAATTATTAGACCACTTATAATGATTGTTGCACATAATATTTCATTAAGCATTTTAATTTATTTGGATGGCACTGAATTTATTTTTGTTAAAAAATTTCAAACGAGTCTTACCATTTTGGCGACCGGAAAAAGAAAGAGATGAAAATTTCGTATGGAAGTGTCACTTTTGACAACTGATAAATAAAGCGAATGAAGTTGGATAGAATTTGTATTTTAGATAAGAATTTTACTACAATTGTTATGTATTCTACTACAGATTACGGAAAGTGGGATGCCAGTTTTAGGCCGTGTCAAACAGAGCGCGGTCCGGCGGTCTTTGTAAGAAATTACAAACAAAATTTGCCCGCCGCGTTCTTTCCTTCCATGTTAAGGCTCTCCCAAACCAACGCGATTAATCGCTGCGACAATAGAAAACAATAACAACAACGTGTAGTTTTGTTTGACAACCACGTGTTGTTATTGTTGTTTTCTTTTGTCGCAGCGATTAATCGCGTTGGTTTGGGAGAGCCTTTAAAGTATTGACCGTCCCGTCGGCCCGCGTTCTGTTTGACCAGGCCTTTAATTTTTGTTGGTTTGACTGCTTTTTCATTACCCCCCGGCTCCACAAGCAATTGGCCTCGTTCAGGATTGTATCCAAAGCGATCTGGATAGCTTTGTGTTGTTGTAATCCCTAGTAAAAACACAGCTGATTACAAAACAGCAGTTTGCAAAAATGAGATCTCAAGCTATCCTAAAATTTCTGGTATACTCATCTATCCTATGAGAAATGTCAAGAGCAGCTGATTTTTGATACCAAATATAACCTATCTGACCTTAGTCGTTCAGAAACACATATGGATACTCGAGTATCCAAGATAGGCTATCCTAGTGACTTCTGAACGTGGCCATTCTTATCTCTTTCTTTATTTTAGATATAATTTAAGAAGTATTTATTTATATTATTTCATAAAATTTAATTTGGAATTTGATCACGAGAGAGCAAACACTGAATTATTCCCGCTAATACTACACGTCCGTCGAGTTTCGAGCTCTACCTTTACTAGAATAGCGAAAATATCATCAAGTTTTTAGAAAATGGCTGCAAATAATGAAACTTCAAAATGTATGTCCATAATTATTTCTTCTGAGAAGACAAGATATAAATGAAGAAATTATGTCTAAAAATAAAAATTTTCTAGATTTAACTGTCCTCCACAAGAAATTTTAACTACATGACACATATTAGATATGGTTTATTTCTAACCGCCGTATAGTTAGCAGCACTAAGTGAGGAATTTCAATTTTTTTGATTCCTATAATTTGGAAAACATTTGGAAAAATTTGGAAAACCATTTTCAGAATTTGGAAAACCTTAGTTAATTAGTTATTAACATTTAAAGGTTAGGCGTATAGTTAGCAGCACATAGAAAAAAAGCTATGGTTTTTTGATATCAATCGATCGGGAATAGTTTTGTGAAATTTGGAAAACCATTTTTAGAATTTGGAAAAGCATAGTTTAGTAGATAATTAACAAAATGTAAACAAAATGACAGTTCTATAAACAATTACAATTAACGCGAAACGTAATGTAATGGGGCGTAAAGTAATTAAAGCTGCCATGCAAGAACACAAAACCAACACATATAAACAAAATTAATATCTGTCAAACTATTTTTCTGTCAAAAGTCAGCTGTTAATTTTTTTACCTTTTCAGATAGAAAATATAAAATATAGTTAAGAATAAAACAATAGTCAGTGCTAAACAGGCGATCCAATTCTATACGCCCTATAATTTTGTTGTTGGGACAGAATTTTGTTTATATGTGTTGGTTTTGTGTTCTTGTATAGCAGTTTTAATTACGTTACGCTCCGTTACATTACGTTTTGCGTTAATTGTAATTGTTTATAGAACTGTCATTTTGTTTACATTTTGTTAATTATCTACTAAACTATGCTTTTCCAAATTCTAAAAATGGTTTTCCAAATTTCACAAAACCATTCCCGATCGATTGATACCAAAAAACCTTAATTTTGTTTCTATGTGCTGCTAACTATACGCCTAACCTTTAATTGTTAATAACTAATTAACTAAGGTTTTCCAAATTCTGAAAATGGTTTTCCAAATTTTTCCAAATGTTTTCCAAATTATAGGAATCAAAAATTTTGAAATTCCTCACATAGTGCTGCTAACTATACGGCGGTTTATTTCTAGTGGAGTCCCAGGGTTACAGAGATTTTTAATTTCTGTTTCTCATTTGGTTTCCTTTTGTTTGCAAAGACCTTTTAACCTTAAAAGCGTTCCACACTATCCCATCGAGTATTAATACATGTCAAAAAAAGTGTGATAGAATTACTTACGACTGCCAAATTTGTGTGAACAAAACGATTTTCATACTTTGCTTCCACACTTGCACCCAAAAATCAATTCACCATAACCTCAATCCAAGTGGGATAGAATGTGTGTGATGGTTTTAGAACCAATCCTAGAAATTTTCGTGTATTAACACATGCCAAATTGTATGAGATGGGCTGTCAAAGTCGTGTGGGATGAAATTTCATATTTTGTTTCCACAATATTATACAGGATTTACTTCCCACTTTTTCGACTACCAAATACGTCCCTCACCAATACGTGCTTTATAAAAGTTCGTATGAATTAAGCACAAAATGTTGCTCGACTGGTCATAGTGCTTGTTTACATATTATAGTCATTGGCCACGTTCAGGATGCACTATAGGATAGCCTATCTTGGATACTCGAGTATCCATATGTGTTTCTGAGCGGACTAAGATCGGAAGGGTTATTTTAGGTTATTTAGGTTTAGGAATTTTTAGGATAGCTAGAGATCTAATTTTTCCAGACTGCTGTTTTGCAATCAGCTTTGTTTTTCTAATCTTAAGCCTGTGAGGGGTAGATTGTGCTAAAAAGATTTTGTCTGTATAAAAACTCTCCCAACCCAACGCGTAACATTAGAGCGAGCCATTGGCTCTTTCCAAATGTCTCAACTCAGCCAAATTCCATTGTGTGATTTGGTTCGGCCAAGTTCTTTTGGATTTTCAGGAATTTTTTGTTGAAAGGAATTCAGAAAAATCAATTTTTTCTTTTAAACAAATCTAATTTTTTGGTGAAAGGAATTCGACAATAAGCAAATAAAGTAATTTTTAAATGCGATCGAGGACAAAAACGATCATTCCAGTTTCTCTCACTTAATTCCAAAAATTTCCAGGCCACTCCCTTTTTTACTTCCACTCTTCTCATTTATTTCTCAGATGTTTCCAAAAATTTGTATTTGACAGTAGCTGTTTGTCGTCCAAGCAATTTTTGTGCTTAAAATATTTTCATTAATAATTTTGCAATGTTGTTGCTTTAACAACAAAAAAAACATTTCGATGAACTCAATAAAGCCTTAACTACATAAGCCAAAAAAATGAAAAAGTACAAAAGTGAAAATTTTCAAACTCATTTTGGGATAGTGTTTCTCACTGATATACTTAAAAAAATGATGCAGAAAGCTTAAATTTTGGTTTATAAAAAATTGTGTATATTCTTTTTCACAAAACAACTGAGCAACACACTTAAAGGCTTAACTACATTCAACTTACTTTTGTACAAAAGTGAACTAAATCCTTTGTCTTTTTCCAACGCACAACTCATTTCTATCTTCTTTCTCAAGTTTTACAAAAGTAAAAGTTAAAGCGCTCCTTTAACT
Source organism: Epistrophella euchroma (assembly GCA_947049315.1). Classification (NCBI taxonomy): domain Eukaryota; kingdom Metazoa; phylum Arthropoda; class Insecta; order Diptera; family Syrphidae; genus Epistrophella; species Epistrophella euchroma. Next base: position 36,416,621 of record OX346247.1, on the reverse strand, counting down.
TTTACTTTTGTGCAAAAGTAAAACCCCAATACATACAAAAAATCAGTTTTAAAAGCGACTAGTAGATGTCGCTGTAATGGGGGAAATTTAAGGGAACAAACATTTATTCAGTCATTTGTAGGGTTTTTATTTCAAAAATGGCAGTTACATTCTGGCTTTTGTAGGGTTTTAAAAGAAAAAATGGCGGTTACACACCATAGTTTTAGGAAAATTTCTCACACGTAGATGTCACTAGAGTATGTGTGTAAGTTTTTGAATGTAGTTAAGCCTTAAGCCTTAATTACATTGGCCACTTTTTGCAAAATTACAAAAGTAAAAATATTTTTTTCCCGCTAGCGCAAATGTTTTGTGAAAAAGAATGTACACAATTTCTTTCTAAACCATCTTTTTAAACCAAAATCTAAGCTTTCTGCATCATTTTTATACATTTTCCGGTGAGCAACACTATCCCAAAATGAGTTTGAAAATTTTCACTTTTGTACTTTTTCACTTTTTTGGCTTATTTATGTCGAATTCCTTTTACCAAAAATAATCGATTTTTTCTTCTAAACAGACTCCATTTTTTCTTTCAATACAACGAATCGATTTTTTTCTTAAAAGGAATTCGACATTAGTTAAGGCTTTAAGCCTTAACTACATAAGCCACTTTTTGCAAAATTACAAAAGTAAAAATATTTTTTTCCAGCTAGCGCAGTTGTTTTGTGAAAAATAATATATATAGGTAAATTTTATTTTTAAACTTAAGCTTTCTGCATCATTTTTATAAGTTTTCCTGTGAGAAACACTATCACAAAATGAGTTTGAAAATTTTCACTTTTGTACTTTTTCACTTTTTTGGCTTATGTAGTTAAGGCTTTACTTTTGTAATTTTGCAAAAAGTGGCCAATGTAGTTAAGGCTTAAGTGTGTTTTTAATTGCCAAAAGTGATGAAGATAAATTTATCAAATTATTTATGTATTTACATTTTCTTTCAATCCGCCACCTAGACACCTATCCTGTGAGAAACACTATCACAAAATGAGTTTGAAAATTTTCACTTTTGTACTTTTTCACTTTTTTGGCTTATGTAGTTAAGGCTTTACTTTTGTAATTTTGCAAAAAGTGGCCAATGTAGTTAAGGCTTAAGTGTGTTTTTAATTGCCAAAAGTGATGAAGATAAATTTATCAAATTATTTATGTATTTACATTTTCTTTCAATCCGCCACCTAGACACCTATCGCTTTAAACTTTGGCATGAAAAGCGAATCGCTTTTGAGAATAGGTAAATGCAAATCCGCCATCAAAATCGATTCGCCGTTCAAACGACACAAATCTAGAAGCGACACTTGGGTTTTTAGTAAAACGAAAAAAGTTTTAATGGCTAGAAGGCAGATGTACACAGATAAAGCTAAGGTTTTAGTTTCCTTTAGACGAATATTGCTTCTATGGGCGTGGTTGTCAAACAAAACAACACGTTGTTATTAATGTTTTCGGTTGTCGTGCCGAATATTCGCGTTGGTTTGGGAGAGGCTTTTCTGTCATTTTCGTAACACAGGCACGAAATAAAGAGTGGGCATAAAAGTTGATATAGCGTTTTATTGAACTTGTATTGCTGCGCTAGCTATGAAAAACGTACCTCCATGCTCTCAAAAAAATTCAGACTGACAGCACTCAGTAATTTTCCTCCGTCACTTTGAAAGGGGTGGAGGGTGGAGCATTAATATAAACCAAGATTCCCTAAAAACACTTTCTTTTCCTTTCTTTCTTATCAAGCCTTAACCACATTGGCACAATTTTTTTAAACGAAAGCTTTCTGCGTCATCATTTTTATAAGTTTTCCATAGTAGATACACACTATCCCAAAATGAGTTTGAAAATTTTCACTTTTTTGGCTTATGTAGTTACCTAATTATGTTTTTTTATTTGTAATAAAATTCCCCTGAAGAAGGCAGCAACCCCTGCCGAAACTTTTGTTTCATTGCCACCACTGTGACCAAATAAGCCGAAGGAAAAACAAGATTTTCATCTTATCCACTTTTTTGTTATGTAGTTAAGGTTTCAGATTACCTACTTACTAAAAAAAACAGTTTTTTGACAGCAAAACAGGAATTTTTGTGAGGAATTGTGTTTATATTCCTGAGAATACGAATTCCTCTGAGATTTTCGTGATCTGGCCGAATTCCTTTCAACAAAAAATTGGATTTTTTTTCTAAACAGAATCTTTTATTTTACTTTCAATACAAGGAATTTGTCCAGAAAAGTCTATTTTTTCTTCTTAACAAATCGAATTTATTGTTAAAAGGAATTCAACATAAAAAAAACTATCCATTGGAAAAATATCAGACTCTTTCTACAATATTCAGAACAATGAGCTATTGAGTCAGAGTACACAAATATATATGTGTACTCTGTGCTATGGTTGGCTGTGGTATTGATATTTTAACAGTTTAAATTGAAATTCAAATTTTCATTATATTTTCTGTTGCCTACTTTGAAAAATGAGATTTGTTGAGTTGTGTCATTTTCTTCTGAGCCGACGATATGGAAAAATATCATCTTTTTTGCTATGAGATGCTATTACTAAAGTTTTATAGAAAACGCAATAGGTATTTAAAAAAAACATTTATTTGATTTAGACGTTTTTCAATAAAATTTTATTATTTTCCCAATTATTTTTTCTGAATGTATGAAAAAAGTGTCGTTTTCTTTTTTGCGGAAAAATGGAATAATGGAAAATATGACGAAATGATAAAAAAAACTTAGTTGATTTCTCCTATATAATTTCAAATTTAATAGATTAAATATGCTGCCCACATTTGAAAAAATTTTAGAACGTTATGTGGCTAATCAACTACAGTCTATTTAGAATCTAATAAAATTTTAATACAGGAACAATCGAGGTTCCGGAAAGGACACTCTTGTGAAACCGCGTTAAATTGGGTAATATATGAATGGAAAAAAGAGATCGACTGTAATAATTCCGTAATAGCAGTGTTTTTGGATTTTAAGCGTGCGTTTGAAACGATTGAAAGAAAGATTTTAGTGCGAAAGTTGGAAATGTATGGAATTAGGGGTAATGAGCTGAACTGGTTCAAATCCTACCTTACAGGGAGGACACAACGAACGAAAGTTGGCAATTCTTTCTCTAATGCGATGGGAGTAGAGCTTGGGGTCCCTCAGGGATCAGTTTTGGGTGTGTTACTTTTCCTTCTGTACATAAATGATATTAAATGTGTGTTGAAATTTTGCAAAATTGTGTTGTTCGCGGACGATGCCTTGGTATATATAAGTGGAAAGAATGTTGAATGGTTGGTGCAATGTTTAAATAAGGACTTGGAAAGCATAAACGTGTGGCTTCAAATGAATAAGATGAAATTGAACGTTAAAAAGACAAAATGTATGAAACTTAAAGTGAATGAGTCCATAAATGTATGTATGAATGGGGAAGTTATTGAATGTGTTGATAGTTTTAAATATCTCGGAGTTGTCTTAGATTTGAAGTTAAATTTTAAAGAGCATGCAAGGTACGTGTGTGGAAAAATTGCAAAAAAAGTAGGTTTTCTAAAAAGAATTAGAAGAGACTTGACATTTATATAATTCCATTTTCTTACCCCATTTTAATTATTGTTTAACTCTATTGTATGGTTGTCAACAAGAAATAGTAAACCGGCTTCAGTTATTGCAGAATAAAGCAATGCGAGTCATATTAAGAGTGAATGTATACACCCCAATAAAAGTGATGTTAAGTGTATTAAATTGGATGAATGTGAAACAGAGGCTAAAATATAGTGCTATGTTATTAATATATAAAATGAAAAATAATATGGTTCCTCAGTACTTAAAAGTAAATATGGTCAACGTTGTTGATATACAACCATATAGTTTACGGAATAATGAAAATTTTAGACCTAATAGGTGTAACAGAAGCAGTACTCAAGACTCTGTGATGAATATGGGAATTATTTCATTCAATAGCCTTCCAAGTGAATTAAAGAATGAGCTAAGTATAAATGTTTTTAAAAACAAATTAATTTCTTATATACAAAATTGTGAACAATAATATATGTTTTATATTTTAAAGGTTTTTTCTGACCTTATATATTGAGTTTTTTAGAATCTAGGTTACACAACAGAGCCTCTCCCTATGCGGAGATAGGTACTCTTGGCGTAAGCTGAGATGGTTCCAGAAACTCTGTTATTATTATTATTACTAAAAAAAGTGTCATTAATGCATATAAATGACGGAGATGTTTGTAAAAATCGACAGGGACACTTTTTCAGAACACGGAAAGTAGAAGAAGTAGGGGAATGCCGATTACACAGAAAAATACAGAATTTTTTTCAGCAGTTCTGTGTTCTTAACTCAAAAATGACAAATTTCGACTTATGCCACTCTGCCAGAAAAGCGAATATATATTTGCAAATAGAAAGTAAAGACCTATCTTATTGCATCATTGGATTTTTGCTATACTTCACCCAAAAATTTTATGAAGGCTCTTAGTCTTAACTTTGACTTACAAAAGATATTTTAAGGAAATCAAAAACGAAGGATGGGATATACCTATGTAATGTACATACATATTTCCAACTTAAAAAAAAAAAAACTTCTATTTTCAGGAATTATTCCAAACAATTTTTTTTATTAAACGGCATTTAGACTGATTTAATTCTTTACAAATACTTCTATAAAGAATTATAACATTTAAAATAAGCGGACAAAATAATAAATTTCTTATTGCAAAGAAAAACACTTTACAGGGAATGAAAGTTATTTTGAGCTTTCATCAAAGCGATCCATAGTTTTTATGTTTTCTTCACAATTTTCATGAACAACACCATACCTGGAAAATAATAAATAAAAACACTTAGATATGTATTTAGAAAATATTTTGGTACAAGAATGATTACCGATAAAAATAAATATAACCGAGCCGAACATAAGAAACGTCCAACATTTCCAAGCATTCCTCGAATGCTCCTGCAACTTTTCGTTCTCTTTTGTTAAAGAATTTATATTCTTGTCGGTCATGTTTGTGGATTTTGAAACAACTTCCGTATCCCGTTTGATAATTCGATTGGCTGTTTCGGTTTGCTCTTTAAGGCTCCTCGTGAGGGAAAGCATATGCTCTGTGATTTTCTCCTGGACATCGTTGTGGTATTTTAAAGCTTCATTTGATTGTCCTTGTTCTTTAGGCTTGCGAGCACGCAGGTTATCGTCTTTAAATAAACCACCCGTCGTGCAATTTAAAAATAATAAACCAGAATCAAGGGCATACCATTTATAAGTTCTTTCCGTATATCGGAGTAGTGTTTGGAGTTTTGCAGCTGGCGCACTTCCCTGATAACATCTTCAACATTTTCGGCTGCCATTCGATTGTGAAAGCTTTCAGTTAGAAGCGGTGGGCTGTCTATGTAGTTTGTTTGCGTTTTGAGGTTTTGCAGTCTTTTACAGTATTCAGAAATAGATGACAATGTTCTTGCACTATAGCAAGTAAAATAAAGGATATAATTAGTAATAACAAATAGAAATATCAGTTATAAAATAATACCTTTCATATTCTTGAAGCTCTTCGACCATAACATCCATTGATTTAATAAATTTTTTGAGTCTCCAAAAATTTGATTCATCTTTAACTAGTTCTTCACAGTTTGCTAATAAGCTACGCAAATTGATTTCTAATTTGGTCACCATGTTGCGAGTTTGTTTTAATAAACTACTTTAATTAGTAAAATATTCTAATTTTCTTTGAAGAAGTCTACTAATCGAATTGCTAAAATGCAATTTTTTATATTTGGCACGTCACAAACAGCTGGGTTATAAAATTTCCCTTTGAAGAAAATTCGTAGAAACTCACCTCAATCGTTTATAAAAACGAGTGCGTGCAGTAGTATTTGAAATAAGGCGCGTTCGGCTGACTATCCAAGGCTATCGTGTTGCGTTCTTTTTTGTTACTGTGGTTAACTATAGTTAACTTCGGTCGTTCCTTTAATTCAGAAAAGTTACTTCGAGTAACTTTATGACGTCATAAAATCGTTCGTAAATTCCAAAGTAAAAGTGTCAACTTTTTCCAACTCATCTCCTCGATATGAATTGAAATAGTTGATCTGTCCAACACAGCTGAAATGCAATGGTGGATGTTTTGTTTACTTTTTTTTTTTTTTTTTTTTTTTTTTTTTTTTGCCCTTTTGATTTGGAATTGTTTTCAATATTTAGGCCGTGTGCGAATTCGTTTAAAATTACGATTAAATTTTATCCGAGATTAAATGTTGACACTTCTACGTACAGATTCACCTCACTAGTGTCAAAAATTAATCTCCGGATAAAATTTAACGCGATTTTAAGCCAATTCACACACGGCCTTAAAATATGTTTTTATCAATTTCATCGATTTTATTTTAGTTTTCTTTTTTTTTCTAATGCATTTTCTTTCTGTCGGCATTTTCTTCTTTTTATTTGGTCAATTTTTCATCAAAATTCTGTGCCATAAGCAATGAAAAAAAATGCACTTATTTCTTTTCGATTTATACAAAACTGTGTCTACGTTCTGTAACTCTCACATAGCTAAAATCAGTCGAGAAACGGTGAAAAATGGAACAAAACTCATATAATCTGTTTCAGTTCTCATCGTTTCTCGACCAATTTTATCGATGTGAGAGTTACAGAACGTAGGCACTGAGTGTAAAAAAATTTAGTTTGGAAATAGTGCACATGTTATTTTGAATTCCTAATATGTAATTACTTTTTCAATAAACTTAATGCAATCAAATTCTTTGTTATTCATTCCAAATAAAATTCGATTTTTTTTTGTCACAGATAGATTAAAGGCTTAACTACATTCAAGACTTTTTGCCGAAATCGGCGAGTTAAAATTCCTGAACCAAGGGTCAAAATTAAAACCATGACTGTACAACTATGGCACTTAAGCATTGCGCAAACCTAAGCGATGGCGGTGGTGATCGAGATAACAATGTGGATGCCGCACATGTAAATCAATAGGAAGGCTCACATCTACGCGATATGTGGATTGCGATTAGGTTCCACTGCTGCGTTCAACCAAGCGACTTTTACTAACGCAGCACGCACCATTTGATCGCAGTATGCCACAATATTTGATTTTTTTTTTGAAAATATTAACGAAATTCAAATAAAAAATAATTTAGAACATTATACAGCAGATTAATAAAATTAAAAAAATCCAAATTTTGTTCAATTCTTTGCACAAAGAATACAAAACATAAAAAAGCATACAATTTACGGATAAAATTTCTGTCCAGTACCCATGTTCTGTAACTATCGCATCGATAAAATTCGTCGAGAAACGATGAAAATTGGAACAAAACTCATTTTATCGCATCATCGGGGTTCTGTAACTCTGACAGTCGATAACTTTTTCGCATGGACCAACACGGAATGAAAATACTGGAAAGTGCGATAAAATGGTGTTCTGTAAGTGCAAAAGGCGATAACTTTTTCGCGCCAAACGTCAAATCTTTTCACTATCTACAAAGCAGGCGAGAAGAAATGTCTGAAGCAAAAAAGGTAAGCAAAATACGTAATAAATAATAAATTTTGTTATTTTTATTATGAAATTTATATTTTCAGAGATGCGCGCGGGTTTCGAAAACCCAAAAACAAATTTTGGTCGAGTTTATGTTCGAGAATAAAGCGTTTGCCCGGGGGCAATTTAATGATATAAATTGCCGGCAGAATATTTCAGATACTTGGGAGTCACTTAGCTCCAAATTGAACTCCCAAGGCCCAATAGTTAAGTCTGTGGAGCAGTGGAAAAAGGTGCTTATATGTTAACACAATGCAAATGTATTCATGAAAAATATATATAATTTTTTTCCTTTTAAGTGCTGGACGGACATAAAATCATCGACAAAGAAGCAGGCCAGTGACCATAAAAAATTTATGTATAAAACTGGTGGTGGGAACATCAATGATGGACCACGGCCATTGACTGATCTAGAGGAAAAAGTCCTAGCGGTCATTAGTATGGACGCTGTGGATGGCGATGGTTCCACCCCTGAGCTGGGACTAGGATTAGTTGAAGTAAGTACAAACATTTATTTTGTTAATGATTGAAAATTATTTAATTTTTTTTTTTTTTAAGAACCTAGAAATAGAAATTTTCGATCTAGATAAAGAGTCCGACGACGAAATTACTGAGCCAAGCACCTCAAAAAAAAGAAAAACAGACAATTCTTATACAAGTGCTCTAGAAGAAGGTAGGCAAATGCATAAGACAGTGGAAGAAAAACTGGACATAATAATTGCTCAAAATAAGGAAATATTAAAACTCTTAAAAAGTAAATAATTTTTTACTTTATTTATTGCTTAAATGATTAATTTATGTGTTTGTTTGCTTTTCTTGTACAAAGTTCCTATTTATTTTATTGTTATTTTTTGTTTTTTAATTAATATTCATTCACATATATTTTATTTGTGTTCTATCAATATGTGCATTATGTTATTTGAAGTCACTTTAGTTTAGAACATATTATTTGAAGTTTTTTGTTTACTTTATGTTAATTCATACATAAATTTTTTATCTGTGTTGCTGTATTTTTGAAGTTCCTTTATTTTACTCTGTTATTTTTGTTTTTTTTTTTAAATAAAAATGTATTTATTTACTAATTCAAAATAACAAAGTTTTCATTATATTGTTAACCAAAACATGTTTTAATACATTGCTTTTCACTTTAAAATATGCCAATAATCCCTACTAACGAAGCTAGTACTACATAACATTGCTTTTCTTTTAAATACACCAATAATCTTCACTAATGACTAGCACTTTATACATTACATTTATTTTCCCCTTTTAATATTTACTCAATACGTTTCTAGATACCTACCCGGACTACGCTGCACTAACTCTTGCGATTATTCATGAGCGAGGGATAATAAAGGAGTTGCATAAAATTCTCTTTCAGGTTTTTCGACGACAAAAAATGCCAAAGTACTTATAAGACTATTATTTCGAAAACGATCTTCACATTAGTAATTTCAGCACTATATAATTCGCTTTTATAGTTCTTTCATAAAATTTAATTCTTGGTGTACCTACATATGTAGATATTAAAATAAATAAAAAAATATAAAACCAATAAACTTTAAAGAAATATAATAAAACTATCAAACATAACTTGTTTGCTTATGATCCGAACTCCGATTTAATCTGGGTAAGGGACCGAAAAGATAAGAAATGAAAATGTCTTCCTCAAATTTGAAGGCAAACATCATATAATAAATGCTATAGGTACAATTTTGCAGTTTACTCCTGTTGCTGATAAAATAAAAATTATATGAAATGAGTCATGTACTTATATGATTTATCTTTATGCTGTTGACTTTCACGTGATGACCGAATTAAATTGAAATAAATAATAAACGCAAATTAAACGTTTGCTCGTTAAATATATCGTTTGAATTATTATTTTATTTATTTATTGCTTAAAATAAACATAAGAATTTTTTTCCTTTAATTAAACTCTGAAACGGGATATTTTTTAAGATAATTGGAAAGATCGACAAGAACTTAAATCTAGATCCCATTTAATTTGGATCGATGAGCCGTATTTAATACTGGCTTAATTTGCAAGTGGTGATTTTTCAATAGGTGCTGAAAAGAAATAAATACAAATAAATTTTAAGATTCAAATTTAAATTAATTATTTTTGATCTACAGGGTGATTCGCATAAGGGTGACATAAAACTAGAGTGTGTTGGTTGAGTCAAGAAAAGAAAAAACTGTATGTGAGGGGGTCTATTCCCCTCGTTGAGGCGGTAAGGGTAATTTTCTAAAAAATCGATTTCAAATAGAAAAAAAATCTATAAAAAACAACGGCAACACTTATTATACTTTCTCTTAAAGCCAGAAGTCTCTTTTTTTTGTTCTGTTTTTAATTCAAATTATTTGAGATAATAGTTTTTGAAGAATTAATTTTAAAACTCAAAATTAAAAAAAAAAAAATGATGAAAAAATTGTGTTCAAACTAGTTTTGTTCAAAAATTTAAGATGAGAATCAGAACTTGTCAACTTTAATCAAAAATTGAGATTTTAATGCAAATTTGTTAAGCTTGCTTCATTTAGTATTTAAAAAAAAAATGTTTTGGCATAACGAGCTAAAACTAACTTTATTTCGCTATCAAATATCGCTATGGTTTCCAAAACTTTCCATATCCAACATGGAGTTTGCATCAAAACTGTTCATAACCGTTTCATGTAATTTTAAAATTCCATAACTTGTTAATTATGCTTGGAAGTGTTAAGTACCTATAAATTAAATGGAAAAATGGCATACCAAGTTTTGTATTTATTTTTTTTTTTTTGAAAAAAATTTATACAAAAATATTATTTTTTTTATTTCCCGAAAATTCATAAAAAAAAACAAGTCAGTAAAAAATATTAGGTAAACACTAGTGCAAAGTTCGAAAAACACAATAAACAAATTTTATGAAAATATTATTTTTGGTTCCATGGGTTCTTATGTATGTTTTTTTGCATTCCTTCCCAAATTTGCCTTAATTTGTGGCAAAAATAATGGTATTTCTTGGGACTTTTAAAAGCAAGTCTAAAGGATTTTTCTTTGAATATTTGCCGAAAAATGTCTCTGAATACCTAGGAATTCATAAAAATAATATTTTTAAAGTTCAAACGCAAAGAAAGTACTCATAAGTTCCATATATACCCATTATAATATATATTTTGTTTTAAAATTGTTTTCAAAACTGATCATATCCAAGCATTTGCAACAAAACTCTTTATATCCAAAATTAATTGTTAAATAACTTTTAAACTCAACTTCAGATACATTTTCCTTTTAATCATAGCATTTAGATTTAAAAATCTATAATTAGAGAAAATAAAATCTTTTCTTAGTACCTACTCTCATTTAGTCCTTGAAAGTTTTTTACGATTCGCACAAAATGATTTTTTTTGGATATAGTGAGTTTTGATTATCATCTACTCGTATTTAATAGTATGTACTAGTATCGCCAAGTGGCCCAGACAGACAATTGATTACATAGACAAAAAAATACCCTTGGTAGATCGCCCTTGTGGCACCTACCGAACATGGATTACATGTCTTATGTGCTATAACGTGAATTAACGGTATGGGAAATACCATAGGGATGTCCTTTTTCAAACCCTTTCGAATAAGATATCAATGACGTCAGTGGCACTTATATATTCGAAGAAATTGAGCTCAATTTAGTTTGAGTACTCCTAATTTAGCTGCAATTTACCCAAAACGCGATGACTCATCACCTGAAACTATGAGGCGATAGCTATAAAACAATTCCTCTATAATCTTTGCGCAATCTTTATCTATCGATTGGTATATTTAGGATGTCTGTAGTGCAAACAGTCACTTAGAAGTAGGGCGCGAGCGGTACATGTTTTCGTGACGGTCCTCATTTCGCTACATCACACCCAACCGTCCGAGAAAGACATGTAATCCATGTCACATAAAAAACTGATTTATCATTTATCTGAACAGAAAAACAATTGGAATGGAAGCATGCCCCCATAGAAAAGAAAATAACAAGCTAATCAGCCTTATTCTGTAAAGCGTTGAACGCCAAAAAACAAACGACAAGTTTTGATTCTCATCTTAAGTGTGAACTTGTTATTACGTAAAGCGTTAAACGCCAAATAATCGTCAATTTGTCGATTCTCTCGTGTGGAACGCGTTTACTGTATTTTTTCTGTGTTCCGTTAGTCGTTTCCATAAGAAAAACGTCTATAAAAACGTAGAAATCTGTCGTCGAGAGATTTGTTGAAGACAGGAGTAAAAATGAAAGATTTTTTGAAACTCTTTTTAGTTTTTATAATTTAAAATTCTTTGTTTAGGGTAAAAATAACAACCCTTATTCAAATGCGACAAATAGAGCTCGTGAAGGGGAAATGAGCACTAGGGTGGAGGGTCAAAGTATGGAGCAGTTTCGAATACATTCAGTTTGTAGCATTTAAATGATTAGAATAATTTGACATCAAAAAAATTATTGTTTGGATATAATCTTTATTCCTCTTCCTCAACCCAAAGTAAGTTTAGAATTTAATTACAAAACACCCTTTTTCATAGATTCGAGCTGAGGTAGAGGGCTAAAGATTTTATCCAAATAATTTTTTTTTGTATGTCAAATATTCTAATCGTTTAAATGAACAAACTGGAGGTATTCGAAGAAACTTATTCAACAACTTTGTTTTTTTCTTTATACATTGACGCCTTTCCCTAATTGAGCACCTGGCGAAAAACTTTAAAAGAGGTACTGAGAAAAATTATGGATGGAAAAGGAATTGCTTTAGATAGAATCCACCTCCTCTGCAGTATCAAATCTTTCTTTTTTCTTTCTTCATCTTCGTCTTCACTGTTGCTCCAAGAAAAATAACTTGCTACATATACATTTTTCTGTTTTTATAACAAATTAACACAAATATAATTTCCAAAAACCAAATTATTCAATTTGTAAGCAATTTGATATGTCAAATATCAGTTTTTTTTGGTGGATCGTATTGTTGAATGTAAGAGCGAGAAAAACGCTGGCGTTTTAGCTACGGAACACCAATAAAAAAACGACAAGACTCTAAGAACGACAGTTGGCGTTTTAGAAAAACGCCTTTTGGAATAAGGGTGAACATTTTAAGAAAAAAAAACATTTCTATTCCAACTTCATCTTGTGGAATAAATTGATCCTGCTCCATTGGTAATTCTTCAAAGTTGAGAGGAATTATATTATAACTGTCTTTTCTAAAAACATCAAGCAGCAGATCTAGTACCCATTTATTCAGGTTAAAAGAATAATAATTGAGAATTTAAAAAGGATACAAAATAAAAGGAAAGCGAAAGAGCACAAATATAAAACAAAAAATCATTTGATACCTGCGGCTTTTCCAACAATAGCTCCTGAAGCAAAATGCTTAACATCTACATCACTATAGGCATTCAATTTATCCACTTAACTTGTCAATGACGCTGGATTCCAAAAATTGTTAAATTTTCTGAAGAGTTTTTGCAACATTGAATCGTACATTGGCTACTGGATCAGTTGCTAAGATGTGGGTAGTAAGGGTTTGGTTGTGATGTCAGGGCCACAAACTTTGGCGAGGACGTTGAGACAGAGGAGACAAGTCATTCCTGAAAAAAATAAAATAAAAGAGAACTTAAAAAAATGTTTAATCAACAAAAATATATGAAAAACTAACTATGTAGAGGAAGTATTACATTGTCATAGATGTATATATTATTTATGGAGTCATATATATTTTGTCATATAAATATGACTATCACACTTATATGACATTTTTGAGCCATATTTATTTGGTAAACTTGCCATATATATATGACAATGTAATATCACCTTAAATAATTCTTATTCCTACACATAACCAATATCATCGGCATAATCGCTTGTTCAGCCAATTGAGCTCCAAATTGCTCTGCGAGTTCTGGACATTTGCCCTTCAATTGGACAAGGAATAATGGCAGCAAATGCTCAACTGTATTGTAGGCTTCCAACATTGAAATCAATCCCATGATGACAGAGGCTTAAGCTGATTTTACATGGGGATTTGGATCGCTTACCAGTTCTTTGATATAAGGTAAGATTGATGACATGATTATTTGCAAATGATTTGTCTTATCCAAATTCGAACAGAATTCCTTGACTTAAGTAGCAACTGCAGCACGATCTTCAGCTTCGGCGTCTGTCAAGAGGCAATCGCCAGAAACTGAACGTTGCAAAGTTGGAACAACGGGCGCGTTCGGTGGGCAATCCAAAGCTGTCCGGATAGATTTGCTCTCTAGTGGTGGAATCAATTACATGGCATATTCTGGACCACCAACAAACATCTAGATGTAGAAAAAAAATAATTTCATTGAAAATATGAATGGAATTAATTCAAACCGGGTGCGTTCTTCTCCAAGAGCGAGTGCAATAGTTGGAAATTTCTTGATGGAATTCACGGAGCTGAAAAAAAAATAAGAACCTTAAAAATGTTATGTTTTGAATGAATAAAAATAATAAAATTCTATTGTGAAAGGGTCTAGTGCGGCCGGAGGTCCATTGAAATTTTATACAAACCTTGCAACTGTCCTTGCAAACGTCTAAACGTGAATGGCCACTTTTGCGTTTAATTTTTGAATTTTGGTTTTATAAAAAAAATTACATACCGAATTGATTAGCCAATACGTTTCTGAGATCTTATTGAGCAACCTTCACTGAGCAGAAGAAGAAACATGAACAAAATTTCTCTACGCTAGAAGTCAAAATCAATTTCCATCTTTTATAAACTTCCGACAAAAAATAACCAACCTCAAATTTTACTTCGATGTTGTACCATTTTTACTCCATGATGTTTTGTTACTCGAGACTTTTCACTTTCGCTGTCAAAAAGTTGAGACTGACATTCCGTGCGTTCAACCTACATCTGAAATTTCAGATTTCTCGCATTTGATCAATTTATAAAAAAGAGATGGAGGTTGCTTTTGACTTCCAGCTGGGAAATTTATGTCGAATTCCTTTTAAGAAAAAAATCGATTTGTTTAGAACAAAAAATCGACTTTTCTGGACAAATCCCTTCTATTAAAAGAAAAAATTCGATTCTGTTTAGAAAAAAAATCGAATATTTTTGGTAAAATGAATTCGACATTAGTTTCTCCTCCTGTTCAGCGGAGCTGACGGAGTTTGCTCTGTAAGATCTTAGAAATGTTAACTGGCTAACTGATAAATTAAAATGCACTTACCTGTTTCTTCTGACCGATACAATAAATGCAATACAATTGCTATCGGAGCTTTTGATTATATGTTTTTGATGTCTGTCCTCATGAGATTTACGCCTATATTGATAGGCTCGTTGTTTCGGTCAAAGTTTTTAATTTAATGGGGTGTTTGCTTAAATAAAATTTTGCTTTATTCGATCTCGAATTAATGTCGCTACACGTAGATGGGCTGAATTGCTCTCTGTGACGGCACTTTCACTTTCATCTTCAGTACTTTCTTCGTCCATCGCATCTCCGAGTATTCCGTGACTTAAGCGGAAATTATGCAAGACGCAGCATGCATTTATAATTCTCCCTGCAGCTTGCGGAGAATAACTTAGTCCAAGCTTAAGGCACCGAAAAACTGATTTTAGCACACCATTGAGCCTCTCCACACAGTTCCGGGTCCGAGAATGAATGGTGTTGTATGCTCGCTCGTCGACAGCTGATGAAGCGCGATAAGGAGTCATAAGCCAAGGGCGTAGTGGGTAGCCAGAATCACCTACGTTATTTCAAAGGAAATATCATTTATAGCTATCGCGAAACATTTAAAAGAGCATAACTTACCTAAGAGCCAAGAGCTATGTTCTCGAGCTTCGCACGCTTCATAGCGTCGTTCGAGGATCGCATTTATTTTAGAACATTCCCATATATAGGAGTCATGTGAAGCTCCACCAAACCTTGAAATGACCCCGAAAATCCGGAGGTTGAAGTCACATATCTAAAAATTAAAGTTAATTAATACAGTACATAATGTATATCTATATATTAACCAATTGGACATTCTTCGAATGGTATCCTTTTCTGTTTAAATAACAGGCTTCGACTTCTAACCGTGGCTTCTGTATCCTCACATGGGTGCAGTCGACCGCTCCAATAACTCCAGGAAATCCAGTTTCATTGAAAAATCTAATTTACATATTTTTATGAATAAAAAAAAATTATTTATCAAATTTACCTTTCCTTAATGGCGCTATAGTCCTCCTCTCTGGGAAATTTTATCCAATGCGGAACCAACTTATTTTGGAGTATCTTAGAAACTTCAGCAACTACCCTAGAAATCATAGTACGGCTCATTGCTGCCGAAAAGTCCTGTCCAACATCTCTTTGGTACGACCCAGACGCAAAAAAATGCAGTGCTGCACATATACGTAAAGGGATGGGGATAAAGGTTGTCCTCTGCCCCTGCCTCATATGAGGACGCATTTCCTCGACTAACACTAGAGCTGCATCTCGGCTTAGTCTGAAGAGTTCTCGAAATCTCTCTTCAGGGATTTCGAAGGGGTTGGTAGTATCACGCAACCTTCGGCGCTGAATTCGCATACGATTGCGACGTTCATCTGCCTCGGATAGTAATACAAGGGCAAACATGTTTGTTCATTTTTTTTAGTTTAAATATCTCAAAAAAAAACTAATAATTAATTACTAAACAATTTCTAGTTTCAATTTGTATTGATTTGGTTATTTGACAGAAGTTTGACAGTTCAACTTATCGCCTTCCAATGGAAATTCCAGTCGAAATAAATCGAAAATTGAACTTATCGCTTCGACTTACAGAAACCCATTTCTTTCCAGAAGTGATAAAGGTGAAACCAATCGTTTCATTTTTTAACGACGTGATAAGTTATCGCCAGAGTTACAGAACATGGGTACAGGTCGATTTATTGAACCAGATTCTGCTACTGATTTTTTCTCACTTTTTGTTTGTTCTTTTGACAACTTGCCCGTCACAAAATGTATCGCAATATCGTGTTGATGTGAGCTGGTTTTTGATCGCACCTTGATCGCGCGATAAAGGCTATCGTGATCGCCACCGCTATCGCTTAGGTTTGCGCATAGCTTTAAGCAAAAATTAGAAAGGTTTTTTTTTAAACTACCCAGCAAACCAAAACTCAGTAGTTTGCTTTAAAACACAACCACAAACAAAACTCATTCTGTAAATGTATGTGTTTCTTTATTTACCAAAAAATTTCCCCTCAAACAAAGTACTTTTGTTTCTCTTCAAAAAAAAGAACACTCTTCTATCGTAAAAGGAAAGAAAGAGTGCGATGTATACAATGCACATAGTTTTGTCTCATTTTGTATATGTTGAACATTATTACATCGAAAACAGTTATTTTATTGTCGGCAAGCGCGGTAAATGGTTTTGTGTGGACTGATTGGATAAATGTAAATATTATTAAAGGTAAATATAAATTATTTTTGCTATCACAAATATTTTTTTCCAAAGATATCCACAAATTAGGAACAAAAACAAAAATGAATGCAAAAACATTTGCAAATAAGATGGCCGAAGAGCTACAATTCTTCAATGAAAGTATTGCACGCTACAGAGATTTAAATACGTTCGCAGTTAGTGCTGTAGAAGTAAATGAAATTGACCAGCACGAGGAAGAGAGCAGCGTTTGTATGGAGCAGTCAGTTTTGGAAGTGGAGGATATTGATGGCCAGCCAGAAACAGGATGTAGCAGGGAACTATCAGCTTTGGAAAACGATGAATTTTGTTTATCGTATGACGAAATACAAAAGGAAAATGAACCAACGCTTAGACATAAACTGGGACAGTGGGTTTTGAGAAACAAAGTGCCTCACAACCAAGTTGATGATCTTCTCCAAACTTTGAGTTCATCGGGTGTTGTAAGAAACTTGCCACGAACGGCTCGCAAGCTTTTGGCAACTGATACAAAAGCTATATTACCAGTGAAACTAGAACCAGGCGAATATCATCATTTTGGTATACAAAACTTTTTAAAATCAAGAAAGTTCAGTTTTCTAGCCAAAGAAGAAGAAATTCAAATAGATGTTGGAATCGATGGCCTACAAGTATTTAAAAGCTCTCGACGTGTACTTTGGCCAATACTTGGAGCCTTCGTAAATTATCCAACAGAAGTTCCATTCCTAATAGGGTGTTACTCAGGGTTCAAAAAACCCAACTCTGTAAATGATTTTCTAAAATTGTTTGTGCATGAGGTTAATGATCTTCAACAAAATGGTGTGCAAATAGGAGATAATCCAATTCTTAAAACTTTTAAAATCAGATTATTTTCGTGTGACAGTCCAGCTAGAGCATACATTACTGGCGTTCAGTACCATACCGGGAAAAATAGTTGCCCCAAATGTATGCAGCAAGGAAAATATTTGAACAAAAGAGTAGTTTTCAGCCAAGTTATAGCAGAAGAAAGAAATGACCAAACCTTCAAAGACAGACTAGATTTGAATCACCATAGAATAGACCCTAAAGCGGAGCAGAATGAGTTAGAAAGAATTGGAATTGGAATGGTCTCACAATTTCCATTGGACCCGATGCACCTAGTTGACTTGGGAGTGGTCAAAAAAATGTTGACAGCAATAGCGAAGAACAAAACTTTCCGACATTCAGTAAATATTCAACAGATCAACACTAAATTACAATTATTGGAGAAATTTGTCCCATCCGAGTTCGGCAGAACAGTCAGAACACTCGAAGATATAGCAATTTGGAAAGCAACTGAGTTCAGACAGTTTTTGCTGTACAGCGGCATAGTAGCCCTGAAAGATTGTGTCCATGATGATATCTATTACCATTTTCTATTACTCCATACTGCGATAAGAGTACTAAGCTGCAAGAATTCCTGTCACCAAAACGCTTATGTAGTTGCCCAAATTTTGCAAGAATTTGTACGAATATTTCCTATTCTTTATGGGGAAGACAAAGTCAGTTTTAATGTACACTGTCTTCTTCATTTGCCTGCCTGTGTTAAACAATTTGGTCCTTTGGATAACTTTTCAGCCTATAAATTTGAAAATTATATGCAATATATGAAATCTTTGATAAAAAAGCCAAACCAAATTTTGCAGCAGTTACACCGAAGATTGAACGAAGTTAAAACAGCTGAACACATGCCTTTTCATTCAAAATTCAACAGTTTTAACATAAATATTGAAAATAACAATAACTCTTATTGCTACGTGAGAGGAAATGCGTTCAAAGTTACTGGATTTGGAAAAAGAAACACGAAGGACACTATTTTCGGCTATGTGTTGAAAAAAACATCGGATTATTTCGATGAACCTGTGAAATCCTCAGTGTTAGGCATATTATTATGTTGCAAAGAAGAGACAAATGAAATTACTACTTATTTCACGTCTGAAATATCTTATAAGTTTTACTACATGCCATATGGGGAACAAATAATTTTGGTTCCCATTTTACATTACTGCTTTTCACAGTTTTCACACTAACTTGATATTTTCACAATTTTAGATTCCAAATATCAGAAAGCAATTACTCATAAAATGACGGATCGTCCTAGTAAGTATTAAAAGCTAATAAATGAATCCATTGATCCAATGTTTAGTTTTTCAGTTTCACCCTTTTCACCAATTCTTGGACCAAGAAATCAACTCAACAGCGAACTCATTCCCCATGGGTTTATTTCTTCAACCCAAATTGAATTTTTGGATAGCTCTGATGAAATAAATGAAACCCAAATGGAACAAATAAATGAAAGCCAAATGCACGATTTAAGTGATTTGCACCAAGAAACTCAAACTTCAACATCTTTGAAGATACATTTTAAAAAAAGAAAATTATCCAAAGAAGAATATTCGACTCCAATCCAAACAGAAACATCTCTGCCTCAGTGCTCTTCAAATTCTGAAAAAGGTATACCTATATATCTTTTTGATAAAAATGATAATTATTTCAATCTCTTTTTTTATATATTCCTTAACAGATATTTTATCGAACAACAATGTGTGCGAAAAACTTAATTTTATTATTACTTACTTACATACCCTCAACATGAGAATTGAACAACTGGAAAGTCAAAATACTATTCGTTACGAGGTAAATATTATTGCATTATATTTCATACGTGTATATTTTGTATAATTTATGATTAGAACACATACTTTCGGATTCGAGGTGTAACCAAATTGTTAGTTCTATCCTATTTTCCTATAACTCTGATTATGATAATTATTTCAATGGCATTCTAATGTAAAAAAGACGATACAAGTCAACATATTATATATCATTTTCTTGTTCTAGTTTGTGAAACAATGACTTATATGTTGACCGTTGTGCCGTTAGCAAAAAAGTTTCCCTTATGGTATGCAATTTCTCAACACATATATTATTATATTATTATGTGATATGTTGAGATGACACATAAATTTAACAAGTCCATAAATTGTGTTTACAATCGACTGTTTATTATTATGATCGATTAAATAGCAAATTGCTTCAGTTGGCATTGAATTGTGCAGTCTGTATGCACCACTTATCCCAATCGCTTCAAGTTCCTTGGTTAGTAAAATAACAGTTTGTTGTTTTGATTTGTAAATGGGAAAATATATTAACCTACCGCATTATTAATATACAAATCGCAATCCAGATATAATAAATGTAGATGCAGATGGTTTACAGATGATAATGCCCAGGGCTATTGTAACCAATCCGAAAACATCGATAATAGGAATTATATGCAAAAATCCAATGTTTTTTCTGTGATAAACTGGGGTTGGGAATTTTTTAAATCTGGACATCAAAGAGTGATAAACGGTTAAATGACTCTGGTTGGTAATGAATGAGACAGCAATGTCCTCGAAAGAAATATCCAGCAGTTTTTCACTTGGTTTAATTTGATTAAAATTAAATTTGTTGGGATTAAATTTGGAAAAGCGATGGAATTACTTGAGGAATGCGATGTAGTTTCGTTCGATCGGGATTTAACTAAAAAAAAATAATGTAATCAAAACTTTTCTTAGAGGAAATCAATGCAAAGTACCATGTTTGAAAATATATAAATTACCGTTTAAAGCCGAAATAATGAAATTCTAGAATTTACCGGTAAATACTAGACCCCCAACATAAACGGCGTATAAACGGTAGGTGCGAGGTTGGGTCTATGCAGTTTCTTTTGCATTTAAAAAATCTGGCTTTAAAGAAACTTTGAATGTATCCTATGTATAAACAGTGAGGTAGGATTTGCCGGCAAATTTTAGAATTTCATTATTTCGGCTTTTTAAGGAAACAAGGTACCTCCGTATAAAAGTTGTATTTTCCTGGTAAACACATTCGGCTTAGGACATTTAAATTACAATTTAAAACACCAGGATTATTATTCAGATCTATCCACTTTTATTTTAAAGTATTAAGTTGATGTTTATGCAACATTCTAAATAATTAATTTTAAATAGTTTGCGTTTTAAAAATAATATTTATCTTTTACTTATCATTTAGGCAATTTCCTGCTTCTTTTTTGTTTTTTCGACTTTCTATCGAGTTTGCTTTGGTTATGTTTCGGACATTTGACATTTCCTTACGTTTGCACTTGCGCTAGGCCAGTTCAGATAAAATTAGCCAGTTCACGTTTCTGAAATCTCACTGAGCAAGTTCCGTCACCTCCAACTGAGCAGGAGGAGAAACCTGTACAAAATTTCTCAAAACCAATTTCCATCTCTTTTGTATTAATAAATCAACTGCGACAAAAAATAATTGAACAAGCGGATCCAAAAAAATTCAGTCCGATTTTTGACAGTAAAAGTGAGGAATCTCTCTGAGGAATTACGTTCAGATTTCTGAGATTGCTGAGGTCTCTGAAATCTCAGAGAGCTTGAGAAACCTACTGGCTAAATTTGCCCCCCGGACCATATTAACTTTTGACGTCTTATAATCACCTCAATAATGTAAAAATTTAATTTTTGGATCAAAATTAATCCAATTCACATACGGCCGTTCCAATACTCATGTCATTATACTTAAGTTCAAAAATAGAATTGACAAGGATTACAAAACAGCTCTTGACGTTGATTAATAGTTGAACTTTCGTTTTTATTTTTGTTTTAATTAACAGAAACACTGCCAGAACGAAGCTGAAAATCAAGCACAAAAGTATGCAGAAAATAAAATTCTGAGGGAAAACTTAATAATCAATCGCAATGTCCAAAAAATGATTTCTAATTTTACGGGTGACGAAAACAATGAGTACATCATAGAAATAGAAGCAACGTTTCCGATTGGTACGGTGGCACAAATGAGTGACGTAGAGCTTCGGCTCAAAAATTCGGAGTTTGCGGGAAAATTGGTAAAATGCTAATGATTAAAACTCAAAACATCTAAAAACCTTAAAAAAAATGTATTTAGGAAATATATTTGAGGAAATATAGTGGAAGCTTAGAAAAAGTTTTCCGGTTTTTAGCTGCTGATTGCGTTTATATTGATTTCAACCTGGATGGGCGAGCAGGAAAGAAATCGCTTAACGCTTTAATGTTGTACAAAAAAATATTGTTTGGTAAATTAATTTCTTAAAATTATACGAAAATAAATTAATCGATCTAAACAAATGTTATACTTTTTTCAGATGCTTGTGGTGGTCTTCTCGGACGAGAAAAATTTGAAAAAGAACTCAGAAAGTGTGTTCTAAACGCACATAATCGTTTTTATAAGAAAAAGAAATTATAATTAATTATTATAATTATAATTAAATAAAAAATAGAAATGTTGTATTATGGTTGTATTAATTAGATTTTCGACTGTTTGTATTTCGAAACAGTAGAAAATATGGTTTATTTAATAAAAAAAATATTTCATTTGTCAAGGTTTAGACAATCGATTGCGTTATCTAAAGTCAAATTAAAAGTTAGATCACTTAAGCAACAATTAGATAGGTTTTTTTTAAACTTCGACGGCTGTCTAAAGTAAGACCATGTTTATTATGTAATATGACCAATTGTTTTCTGAACATTTTTTTTTATTTATTTTGATAAAATCTCATTGAAATGGTGAAACTTGTTCTTAATGAAACTAAATCCTTTTGAAATTACATAATATGATACAAATTTATATGAAAAATTGAATTTAACAAATTGTTTTCACTAAAACTAGTTAATGAGCCGTTTGTGCCACCAAATTTATTTATTTTATTTATTTTAAAACTAGTTAATGAAAACTATTCGTTAAATTCAATTTATCATATAAATTTTTTTCATATTTAATTTCGAAAGGCTAAGTTTCAGAAGGAACAAACTACTTCTTTTACGTACAAGTTTCACCAGTTATATCCGTACTTCTAGATTCGAGCATCCAGTAATTGTAGTAGTACGGATATAACTGGTGAAATGTATAAGCATAAGAAGTACTTTTACAGGACAAGTTTCAGTGTTTTCGCTATGGTTAAGGAAACTACTTGCGAATGAACATTAGAAGTACTTCCAGTAGTGCTTCGCTGATATACTTTTGAAGTACCTTTTTCAGTACTTTAATGGAGGGGAAATTCACTATTTTTCGCATGCTAGAAAGAGATAGCTGCTTCATGTATTCTCATGTATAGGAGGCATATAACTGAGTTTTTTCCCGAGCCCCTATCTTTTTTCAGTGGAAAGGAAGTACTTCTTTTACGTACATATTTCACCGGTTATTAATGTAGTTCTACGTTTGCTGGGTAGGACGGCTTTCTAAAGGTAGACAGTGTTTATTAATACGACCACAAATGTTTGTGCAACTGGTCCTAAATTTCTTAAATTTGTACAAAGTCCGCCGGACCACCCTCTGTTCGCCCAGGGCTTTAAAAATCTCAAGAAAATATTAGGGGTATTCACGATCCGGTGCAACAAGTCTAGTAAAATCGCAAATTTTTTTTTTTCAGTAGATAACACTGCAGAAAATACACACACGAACAACAGCTGACAGCAAGAATGACATTTGGCTTGCTATCAAATACACGTTCACAAATTTTACATCGTTGTATTTTTCTGTTGCAATAGGGTTGAGGTATAGTTAGGCCAGGCGCGCACATGCAACTAAACTGTTTGGTTTCGATTTTGAGTACTATAGAATTATATGAGAGTCCGCGCACATAAACCGGCGCGCACTCCCATATAAGCCCATTGTGCTCAAAATCGAAATCAAACGGTTTAGTTGCATGTGCGCGCCCGGCCTTAAAGTGCAATGGTCTTATTAATTAGATTTTTGGCTGTTTAAACTATGTCTAAGTATTTTGAAACAGTCGGAAATATGCTTTTTTAATAAAAAAAAATTATACATTTCTCTAGGTTTAGACAATAGATTACGTTGTCTAAAGCAAGATAAAAAGATAGATTACTTTAGCAAAAATTAGAAAGGTTTTTTAAAAACTTGGACAATGTTTATTAATAAGACCACAAGAGTGTTGTTATGTCGAATTCTTTTCAACAAAAAAATCGATTTGTTCAGAAGAAATAATCGATTCCTTGTATTGAAAGAAAATAGTCGATTCTGTTTAGAAAAAAAATCGAATTTTTTTTTAAGTGAAACACCCTATTTGTACCTTGAACGCACTTTTCATCCACCATTTGCATTTTGGGAAAATGTCATTTCAACTCACCACATTACACAAAAATCCCTTTTAAATTTCTCACACAAGACGAAAGTGAACTAGCTTTTCTCTACCAGTCCACAAATTTGCAATTTTTCCATTGAAAATCTATTCAATTTGTGTAAAATAAACTAAAAACTTAATAAACTCAAGGCGTGCAATTTGTTTTTTACAAGAATATTTGGAGGTGGGTAATAATATAAACAAGTTTGAAAACTTTCTAAACATCCTCAAACACATCTGTGTGAAGAAAAAAAAATCAGATTTCATGTGAATCAAAGCCACTTCGATGGTGAAATTTTTTGTAAAAGAACAAAAAACTATATATATATATATAAACTTTGTTAAGTCGAGAGTGAGACAAACATTTTTATGAAAAAAAACCTTAGAAAATATCCCGAAAAATACGAATTTACACTATTTTTTAATATTTAAGTACATAGCTAGCTGTAAAAAGAAACATATTTCAAATTACATATACAAATATTTCTGTAGAAAACAAATAGTAATACAAAAAAAAAAAAAAAACATTTTCCAGACATACGAAAATGACGTGGGAACCACAGACCGAGGGTTTGCAGCAGATCATTACGATTCTGAAGGAGTCTCAGTCTCCAGACACCGCTACACAATTGGCTGTCCAAATGGTAAGAAAGACCATCGTTATGTATTCATTTATTTTTCGCGAAAATGCGATTTTTTATTCAAAAATCGAAGTTCAACACACCTACCTATTTAACAATGCTGGTAGTCTCGCCTTTGTTATAAAAAAAAGAAAGATCCTTGAAAAAATTAAAACTATTTTATTAGCTGACCTTTGCATGAATGTAAGTGCTAGGATTTGGTTATTCCTTTCTATTTCATTTTTAATTGTTCAGTATATTTAAATCTAAATGGATTGTAAGCGGAAATCAAACGTACAAATGTTGCTCTTAACGATTGTATGTATCCGTTTCATATACCAACTGTATCTCAAAAAATTTCAGTGTACCACATTTACAAAACACTGGTATGAGCCATGATAAGTACCTGGTTCAAGCTTATCCTAAAATTTCATCCATAATAGATGTCCGAATTACCTCAGTGAAGTACTCAAATTTTGGCTCTCACGAACAGGATTAAAATTAATATCACCACATTTCTCACACACCTTAGCAGAAGGCTTTATGTATCTGCAATTCGCTTATGGAACTTACTTCCAAATGAATCGCAGAGAAATTCCACAACCGCAACTTTTAAGAGAAAACTATTCATGCACTTCTCAAGTCAGATAATAAATATTTCACTTGCATTATTTGATTAGATATTATATATTTATAGACAATTTGTTTAGTATTTAACATTTGTGACATTATTCTTAAACTTAACTTAAAAAAATTATTTACAATTATTTTGTTAAAAAGAAAACCTTGCTACATATGTTTTACAAATAAAGATTTTAAAGCCTGTTAAATACTAAAAGGGCTTTATGAAATCGGCTATACAAAATTTAAGTCTTTAATGTACATTAGATGCGTTTTATTATCCTGCAGAACAGGATTACAATGGCAATATTGTTTTGTATCCATCTCTTTTTTCCTTTTGTTTATTTGAATGTATTCGTTGTGTTTTTCTTTTTTCAATTTTTGTAAGGAAGTAAGTACTAAGGGTGTGTTCAAGAATGGATTTGAAAATTCAAATCCAAAAACAAATTTGGATCTTGTGTTGTTCTTTCAAACAACACCAACCCAGATCAGATCTGGGGGGAAATCAAATGGAGGTATTGTTAACTTAATGTATTTATAAAATAAATGAAATGAAATAGATTTAGGTACCTACATACATATTTGTCATATTATCTGTTTTGACGTAGTGATAACAAAAAAATGTACATCTAATTTTGGTGTACATTTTAAATTATTTTTTGTGTGTTTATGCAAGGTTTAAAAGTGGATGGTGGCTACGTGACTTCCCATCAGTAATTTCACTTTCCTCAAAAGCAAAATTCTTCAAATAATTATACACCACATAGCTTGAAAAGGCATAACAGACTTTCCAATGTATTCTGCCGTGTTAACTGAAATGGAAGTATCTGACATTTGTCGATTTTTTCAATTCAGGCCAAGTTTGAAATCCTTGGGATGATTTTTATAGAAAACTAAAGCTTTATATCGCTTTTTGAGCAGTTAAACAATCCAAACACATCCTTTTTTAGTTAAAATAGTTTTATAACTATTAAAAAATTGCCAAACAAAACTCCTATAATCATAAAAAAAGTGTATATACGTCATTTTCAGTTAACTAGGCAGTATTGAATTCATTCGATTCCAGGTGGGGTACTGCGATGCAGCCAAATTCTAGGATTATTACACGCATAAGCCAATTCTTTTCAAAACTTGTTTTCTGTTTCCTTGATATCTTCTTGGATTAAGTAATGCATTTTTGGTAATTTGTATATAAAACATTTCGTATTTGGTTGCAAAGTCTTGTCTTGATTTGGAAAAGATGTACCCAGTACTTTCTTTAAACAGATTTTGAATACTCAAATGGAACTTCAATTTGACAAACTAAGCTTTCTGTTCCGAGTGGAAACTTATGTCGAATTCCTTTTAAGAAAAAAACTAGAAGAAAAAAATCAATTTTTCTGGATAAATTCCTTGTATTGAAAGAAAATAATCGATTCTGTTTAGAAAAACAAATCGAATTTTGTTTGGTAAAAGGAATTCGACAATAATCAACCCTATCACGAATTCGATCGTAATTGGAAACTTGTTACGAATTCCGAAAAAACTATTAGAGAATCCATCGTAGTGGAATATCTTCTACAAATTGCCATTAAGAAAGGATTCTGTTTTTTCGGGATTCGTAAAGTTTCCGATTACGATTAAATTTGTGTTAAGGCTGAATATAAACTATAGGAAGTGTAAAACCATACTCTTCTGCAGTCCAATAAGACTCGGAAAATTTAGTTTTTAGGCGGAATTGAAAAATCTTTAATGCAACAAACTCAGATGCTTTTTGCATCGAATCAAAAACCGCTGTGAAGTATCTGGGTGTTGAATTAAAAATACCTAAAAAAATTAATTCGTAAACAAATGGTGTTAGCGCCTTTAAGTTGTTGTTCACAAATTCAATGAAATTGACGGAATAAAAAATGGTCAAGTCTAATAAACTGACATTCTAGTATAAATAGTACAATAATAATAATAATATCTGGGTGTTTATTTGGACACATTTTTTTTTTTTTATAAAATGATCACGTAGATATTCAGTTACGAAAGGCAAAAGCAGCAAAAGCAGCAGTCGCTAAAACCCTGTTCTTCTCCAACTATCTGAGATCCGTTATGAAAATAATTTTTTAGCAGTAATCTGCCAAGTTATGACATATTATGCGAGTCCAGTGTGGTGGAATATTAAACCGTCGTTTATAGAAAAGCTTCGCATGTTCTAGAGAAAAAAATGTGTTTAAGCTTGCATGCAAATGTACAGAAGCGCACATTCCACATTTTTGCATTATGTTTCGTAAAAGAAACTACCGGTGTAACAAGGATTGACAGCGTAGTTCTAGATCTTGTAACAAAAAGCGGTCTTTCCCAACCCTGAGTAATTCAGAAATATACTTACCCCAGTGGATTTATACCTCATCAAACATTTTTGTTTCTGGATGCACATATCTATTTATCCGATTCGATTAACGTACCAATACTATTCCATATGATAAGAAGAGCTACAGATGAAATACTCCACGACCCATCTGAACTGAAAAGTGAATATTCCGACCTAACATACTGTGTTAGTGTTCCTTAAACATCGATAGTCGGCACTTGCGATAGTTAACGATTTTTTTCAAAAAACAGTCTATAGTATCGATAGTTATCGATAGTCTTAGTTTTTAATGACACCCGAAAAAGTTTTTAAAATTTTAGAAAGAAAATAGCTAAACCCTTGCCAGTCGCTGTTATGGGCATTTTACCTCGAGACACAAAAAATAAATTGGTTTATTTTATATTGATACATACTCTTTCTTGAGACTTTAATCTTTGGGGTGATTCGCAATATAGAAATACGCAATATGAAATTGAAAAACTTAATACCTTATCTACTCTAATTTTTCATTGTATTATGGTGATTACAGATTATAAAGTTTTGTTCTTGTTTTATATCAAGAAGTTTCCAGGGCCTTGGCTTAACTTCACAAAACTTGTCATTTCTATAAAGAAATAAATCAAAATAAATTAATAAATTAATTTTGGATTTTGGGAGTGATCCATTCGTATCGAATATGTTAAATATGGAGTTAAAAGAGTGAACATTTTCATATTTGATAGAAGTAGAATATTCCCAAAATCCAATCGAAAACAACATCATTTTTAAAATAAAAGGAATTTTTCACCGAAAAAAATTACACTACTTTCATATGTTGCGTTTTTTTTATTGCGACTTTTCAGTTCTAATTTTCGGCACTTCCGATAGTTTTTAAGACATCGATAGTTTGGATAGTAAAATACTATTGATAGACTATCGATGTTTAAGGAACACTATACTGTGTTAGTATACCTGAAAAATATGCACGAAATTTTAATCGCTATAATCGGGAAAGATATTGGTGGCTCAACTGGGTTGATGCAAGCACCTAGGTTAAGTATGAAATGGCCCTGGTATATGATTTCTGATCTATCGAGAAAAATTGATTGAAACAATTGTCCAACAAACTTTCGATGGAATGGATACCATATATCAGAGCCTGCTTATAGGTTCAAGTAGGTTAAGATAGGCTTGTTTCACACATACCCGG
Source organism: Epistrophella euchroma (assembly GCA_947049315.1). Classification (NCBI taxonomy): domain Eukaryota; kingdom Metazoa; phylum Arthropoda; class Insecta; order Diptera; family Syrphidae; genus Epistrophella; species Epistrophella euchroma. The sequence goes on along the minus strand of OX346247.1, from coordinate 36,387,758 downwards.
TTTCATTCAGTTCGGTCTGTATTCGGTTCATTTCGGTAGACCCATAAGTGTAAACCGATGAAAACGGCGAGATTAAAAACCTAATAGAAGTCGAATAGCACCGAATAGCTCCCGACACGTTCTCTTGGTTTCAAAACGGCAAGTATTCGGGTTTAGGGCACACAAAGTAATCAAGGCGTTCACTTATGTACGGTTTGTATTCGGTTTATTTTTGTTTTATTTTGACTTGTCAACATTGTGCTGAGGTTTGTTGTTATTTTTTGTATTCAAAATTAACAATTTGCCTGGTATCAACAGTGTTTGTGTGAAAGGTCTAACCTGAGACCGAAAACAAACCGAATACTATTTAGTTTTAGGGTTTGTTTCACAATGTCTGATTAAAGTTCCCCATAAACTATCCGACACATAAATTATCCGAAACTTAAATCCTCTGATTAAAAAACTTTGCGTTTCACAATCATAAATTTATGTGCCACTTAGCTAGTTGTCAGTTATTCCAGTTTTCCAAAGAATTTGACTGATTGAAAATAATCAATCAAATAATTATTAATTATTCTCAAATTGTTAATTTTGAAGTGTCATAATCAAACTTTTTGGACCCAGAACTGGTAACAAACAACATTACTATGGTGTTTTAAGACCCCTTGCTGCAAGTTGATAAAATCCAGATAGAAATTGTGTGTTTATTTGTGGATATGAGTGTTTTAAAATACTTCAGCGTGTTTTGAAATATGTAGCATTTTTATGGTGTTAAGTGGTGCAATTTTTGTCGTGAAGTAAGTATCTGAGTGATTGGGTTAACACATACAAATATCCATCACTAGTCCAAACTATGTACTTAATGACTGAGTCACATTGACAGCTGTAAATATTTTATTTGCCAGTTTAATTTTTTAATCAGCACTTCAACTGGCCTGTAAAATATTCAGAATTTTAAGTGCCACTTAGGGCTATTCAGATATTGTGAAACGTAAATGAGGTTTTTATTTGCCAAATAAGTTCCGTGTAGCTTAACAGAAACTTTAATCAGACTTTGTGAAACAAACCCTTAGGGTTTGTTTCACAATGTCTGATTAAAGTTCCCTATAACTATCCGACACATAAATTATCCACAACTTAAATCCTCTCATTAGGCCCATTTGCTGAAACGAAACTTAAGTATTTATGTTCAACTTAAACGCTTATGTTCTACTTTTTCCTCAGCGTAAACTGTCACATAAGCTCTTATGTTGAACTTAAATATTTATGTTTCGTTTCAGCAAACGGGTCTAAGCCTTTGCGTTTCACAATCATAAATTTATGTGCCACTTAGCTAGTTGTCAGTTATTCCAGTTTTCCAAGGAATTTGACTGATTGAAAATAATCAATCAAATAATTATTAATTTATTCTCAAGTTTTGAATTTTAAAGTGTCATAATTAAACTTTTTGGACCCAGAACTGGTAACAAACAACATTACTTTGGTGTTTTAAGGCCCCTTACTGCAATTTGATAAAATCCAGTTAGAAATTTTGTGTTGATATGTGAATGTGAGTGATTTAAAATACTTAAGTGCGTTTTGAAATTGCATTTTTATGGTGTTAAGGGTGTCGTGAAGTAAGTATTTAAGTAATTGGGTTAACGCATACAAATATCCGTCACTAGTCCAAACTATTGATGTATTTGTTGTGTGAGTCGCACTGACAGCAGCTGTAGATATTTTAAATACCAGTTTAATTTTTTAATCGGAACCTCAACCGGCCTGTAAAATATTCAGAACTTTAAGTGCCACTTAGACCTATTCAGATATTGTGAAACGTAAATGCGGTTTTTAAGTGACAAATAAGTTCCATGTAGCTTAATTGGAACTTTAATCAGACATTGTGAAACAAACCCTTAGTCTATTTAATTTTAAGTTTTAGCATTTAATATGGTCAAATACTAATATTTAAATAACTAATAAGAATAAAAATTATTTGATAAGGAAAATCATGTTTTCAAAGCTTACAATTGACTTAAACCGTTTTTAAAATTAACTGTTATACTTATTGACTTTCAACAGCTCTATGGTTTAGCTATTAGAGCCAACTTTTCAATAGCCAGTTAAATATCAGATAGCACTAACAATTATCGCGTTGTATCCAATTGTAAACAAAATTACGTATTTACTGATATTTTTTGTAATTTTAAATTCAACAGAAACTCGAGGAACTCAATCAATATCCGGACTTTAATAACTATCTTATCTATGTACTAACTAAACTAAAATCTGAAGATGAGCCAACTCGTTCACTCAGCGGTTTGATTCTTAAAAATAACATTCGCCTTCATGGAAGTAGCTTACAACCGGAAATATTAGAATATATCAAACAGGAGTGTTTGCAGGCAGTTGGTGATCCATCACCTCTTATTCGAGCTACAGTTGGTATTCTAATTACAACAATAGCAAGTAATGGCGGTCTTCAAAACTGGCCCCAACTTTTGCCAGCTCTATGTGAGATGCTCGACTCACAGGACTATAACATCTGTGAGGGTGCATTCAGTGCACTACAAAAGATTTGTGAAGACTCAGCTGATATACTAGACAGTGCCGTTCTTAATCGCCCCTTAAATGTTATGATTCCGAAATTTTTGCAATATTTTAGCCATAGCAGTCCCAAGATTCGTTCCCATGCTATTGCCTGCATTAATCAATTTATTATAAACCGCTCTCAGGTAAATAATTTTTTTGTATTTCTTGTAATCTTGCTTCTTAGAAAAATGTTTATTGATTCATTAGGCTCTAATGCTGCATATAGATACATTTATTGAAAATCTTTTCAATCTTTCTTCGGATGACGACCATGAAGTGCGAAAAAATGTGTGCCACGGTCTAGTTATGTTGCTTGAAGTCCGGATGGATCGTCTCCTGCCTCATATGGGACAAATAATTGAGGTTAGTTTTGGAAAAAACAAAGACTCGCATCATGATTAACAAAAAAAAAAATTTTTTTTTTCACAGTACATGCTCATGCGGACACAAGATTCTGACGAAGGGGTTGCTTTAGAAGCTTCTGAGTTCTGGTTATCCCTGGCCGAACAGAGCATATGCAAAGAGGTCCTTACTCCATATCTGCCTCAGTTAGCACCAGTGTTGGTGCGCGGTATGCGTTATTCAGAAATCGATATTATTCTGCTCAAAGGCAATGTTGAAGAAGATGACATGGTGCCCGATCGCGAAGAAGACATTCGCCCTAGGTTCCACAAATCTCGCACTCATACGATCGCAGCTACGAGTGGTGGCGCTGGAGGTGGGGAGGGAGCAGATGAAGACGATGATGAGTTTGATGATGGCTTAGACGATGACAGCTCGTTATCTGAATGGAATCTGCGAAAGTGTAGTGCTGCTGCTCTTGATGTTCTGGCAAATGTGTTCCGCGAGGAATGCCTTCCCATAGTTTTACCAATATTGAAAGAAACCCTTTTTCATCAAGAGTGGGTGATCAAAGAAAGCGGTGTCCTGGCTCTGGGTGCCATTGCTGAAGGCTGTATGCAGGGCATGATACCGCATCTACCCGAACTGATACCGTTCCTTATAAGTTGCTTGTCAGACAAAAAAGCACTGGTTCGTTCCATTACCTGCTGGACATTATCGAGGTATGCCAATTGGGTTGTAAATCAGCCACACGATCAATATCTTAAGCCATTGATGGAAGAACTGCTTAAGAGAATTTTGGACTCGAACAAGCGAGTGCAAGAAGCGGCATGTTCGGCTTTCGCTACACTTGAGGAAGAAGCCTGCACTGAACTGGTGCCATACTTGGAGTACATTCTAAAAACTTTGGTCTACGCTTTTTCTAAATATCAACATAAGAACTTATTGATTCTTTACGATGCTGTGGGTACTTTGGCTGATTCTGTGGGACACCACCTGAACACTCCTGAGTATATCAATATTTTGATGCCACCGCTCATAGAGAAGTGGAATTTGTTGAAAGATGATGATAAGGACCTGTTTCCCTTATTGGAGTGTTTATCCAGCATAGCTACAGCGTTACAATCTGGTTTCCTACCGTACTGCGAACCTGTATACAGAAGATGTATTTCCCTCATCGAGCAGACTATAAATCAGGATATGGTATTTTGTTTTATAGATAAGCAAAAGCATATTTTTAAATAGTTTTTACTTTATTTTTGAAAGGCTTGTAAATCAAATCCAGGATTTGATCAACCAGACAAAGAGCGTATGATTGTGGCGCTCGACCTACTATCAGGATTAGCCGAGGGACTTGATGGACACATTGAGGCATTAGTTGCAAACAGTAATATTATGCAATTGCTTTACCAATGTATGCAAGATGCGCTACCAGAAGTGTGTATTCTATTTATCAATTTATTTCAATTCATGAAATAACCTGTTTATTTGTTTTCCTTTAAAGGTACGGCAGTCTTCGTTTGCATTGCTTGGAGATTTGACAAAAGCCTGTTTCCAACACGTCCACCCATTTATGTCAGACTTTTTCCCAATTCTAGGTCAGAATTTGAATCCAGACTTTATATCAGTGTGCAATAATGCAACATGGGCGATTGGTGAAATTTGCATGAAGTTGGGTGAGTACGAAAAGATTTTTGTAAAATAATAAAAACTGTCTACAATTGTATCAAGCTCTTACCGTGACCAAATTTCCTTGCCTTATACTGTTTTTTTTTCATTATATGGTATGGCATACAAACAAATAATTAGCCAGTTCACGTTTATGAGATCTTACTGAGCAAGCTGCGTCAGCTCCACTGAGCAAATGTTGTGCTTTGGCCAAAACGAGATCACAATCATTGGGAAAAGCATTTTTCAATAACCTCGACGAACTTCCCGAACTGAAGATTAGAGACCTGATCTCCTTTCTCAATACAACGAAATGGCTCTAAGCCATTCTCGGTGGCGTCTGCACGGTCTTCTCAGTTTTCTTAGTCAGTCTCCTGAGACCACGAGCAAGTGGCTATAGATTACTGATGCCTACAATTTGCCTAGCTTGGCATTTTGTCTGTCAAGTTACTCTTAATGTTCTTTACAGGTCACGCGAGTTATGGTATCAAAATGGCGCACTTCTGCTCTAATTGGGTCTCTGAGCTAGGTTTTGCTCGGGGCCGCCATTTCTACCTACCTTCCTTACCCTAACGCTGAGATATGTAAATATTTAAAATATATTAAAAAAATAAATTGATGGCACAACAGCTCATTAAGAACTATGGCCTAGTGAATTACAACTCTCAACCATTCCTATGTGCGTGTCTGCAGGAATGGAAAGGACCTACAGTTTATTGCCGAATCCGAACGGCTATGAGGTTTTGTCACTTCCTCGCAGAGGGCAGTAGCCGTTTTATTTTTAAAAATTATTAGGTGGCGAGGCTGGGAATCGAACCTAGACCTCCGGCATGACAACAATATTTACACATCAAAAAATATATCAACTGCATTAAAGGCAACTATACACTCAACCACGGCGAGATATAAAGTTCAATTTTCATTGCGAACGAGCTTGCAACTTCAGAGGCCGCTTAAAAATAAAAAAAAACATCGGTGGTTTGTATCCAGCACTTTAATTTTCTGGGTAAAACCTTAAACTAGCATTGGCAGTGGGGAGCTGATGACAGTGGTTTTTATCATATCAACCCAAATTCAACAAAAAAAAAAATTAGAAAGAAAAATTAATTTCAGGCAGAATCCAAGAAAGCCTGTGTCGAAAGTCCACACAGGCATTTAGAGAACAATTTGAGATTGTTTTATATGAAGAAATATTTTTTTCTCCAAAGAGCTTAATTGCATCTACAACCATTCCCTTCCTTTAAAGTTAAATTTGAAAGTTTTTAATCAGTTTTTAGTCAGTTAATAATTCAATATTGTTGAGAAGTCATAAATTTCAAATAAGAATTTCTACGAATGGAATAAAAATATTGAGAAAATTCTAAAGAGTTTAGGAAAAAAGTTAGTGCTGTAACAAAAAAAAAATGCCTCCGTGATTTAATATAAATTCAAAAATATACTGAAAACAGTTTTTTTTTGCACTTTAAGTTTTGAGAATTTAGAAAATTTTATGTGATGACCAAGTTTGAGGTGGGATATACATATAGAGCATTCCATGGTCACGTACAGACAAATTCAACTATTTTTCTGTTATTATAAGGCTGTTATTTTCGAAACATTGATTAGATGTGTCATATATTATTTTTTTCAAAAGTTTGATTATTTGCAAAAACTTTAAAGGTATTCCTTTAAATTTCTTTAAAAAAATAATAAGAAAAGGTGTCACGTACAGGCGAGTCGAGTCAACCAATGTTCTATATTGTTATCTTAATATTCAGATTTCAGCAAAACTATTAGGCATCGATCAAAAATTTGTAAGAGCCGAATAATAAGTAAGAATCAAAGTTAGTATTTATGAGAAAAAATTATTTAAAAGGCTAATCCTTATATATACATTTTTGAATGGGTTGTCACGTACAGACAAATTGCGTCACGTGTCTGATGGAGTTAGTAGTTTATTTATAGTTAATTAACAACCGTTTTGTCTTCTGATAGGCATTCAGCCCAATTTTAAATATTCTCCGGAAAAAAACTCACCGGGAGAAGTATTCTTTTGGGAGTAGAATACTCCTGTTCTTAATTCCCCGGTGAAATATTTTTATCTTCGATAGCGGGAATTAGTGTTCTAAATGTTCGAAACAGCTTTTTTTGCAGAATTTTACATATGAATAAAATTCTAGAAACAAAACAATTTATTCCCGGAGAAATGTTTCACCGGGAATTTTCATTTAGATTTGGAAGCCAGTTATAACGATAGAAAATTATTATTGCGAAATTTTGACTTGAATTTTTATTTTAGTTAAAAACATTTTTGGCCCAACATAAGTTTGAATATTTCAACGCTCATTGATAGATTTAACTGATGATTGAAATATTAAAAATAATTTTATGTGAAAGGTCGGGGAATAAATAAAAATAAAATTAAAATTGAAGTCATGCCTTATTTTTATATTAAGTTTTCATTTAAAAATTATCCAATTTTTATTGAATTAGGTGAGGAAACGAGGCAATACATCCACCTTGTACTCAAAGAACTGTTCGTTATAATCAACCGTCCTAACACACCTAAAACTTTATTGGAAAATACAGGTGAGCTGCGCAAAATTTGAAAATTTCATACAAAATATATGTAACTTACAACATATTATACTGTGTTACCAATTATTTTCTTTTATAAAACATGTGTTTCACAATTATTTATATTTGTTAACTGTTTGGTTTTGTTTAAAACAGGTCAGCTGGTTGCTTATTGTTATTATAAATTATAATTATTTAATATAATTATAAATTATCAAATTAAAAATTAAAAAAATTAATCTGAAAAGAATAGATACTTGAAAATTAAACTTCTTACTCATTTTAACAAAATATAAGATATACATTTTTTATCATAAATATGTTGTTTGTTTAATTTTATGTGATATTTTTATGTATATACATATTATTATTTTCTTTCTTTTTTGTTGTTTTTAGCTATAACAATCGGTCGTCTAGGTTATGTGTGCCCCGTTGAAGTGGCTCCTTATTTGCCAGAATTTGTACGACAGTGGTGTGTAATAATTTCTAATTATTTTTATTTTGTTTCATATATTTTATTGTGTATTAATTTTTAAATTTCATAGTATTTTTAACTTTTATGTATCAATTCAATACTAACACAACACGTACACTTTGAATGCCGTCCCTAACTTTCCTTCCTTTATTCGATTTTTTTTTTACTTTGTATACTCTAAGCAGAACTTACTTTATTTGCTAGATTTGTTAGCTTTAGAACTTTCGTTTTATAAGGCAAAAGCTTAAAAACTTTCATTACTTTGCGTAATGAAAAAATTAAATTTCATTTAAATAACGTTAGTAGGTGTTCAGTGGTTTAAAATTTTCATGATATTTGTCCTTAGACAAATTATTATTATTGTTCGCAAATGGAATTCGCTTGAAGTCAAACTTTTAGAGAATAGAGCTCCCTTTCGTATTAGGGCTGGCTCATTATTATCTATTTACAAAAAAAAAGGTCAAAAGGAAACAAACAAATTTAGCAGATTTTCTTTAATTTTGAAAGTTCTTGAATTATTTTTATTAATTATTTCGGTAACTGTTACAATTTTATTGTACCTTAAAAAATTATGGTTAAAGACTGCCATAAAATTTTTTTTATTATTTTTTCAAAATATGCACACCTTTTGCCAGGTGAAAATATGTTTAAAACGACATCTGGAGGCAATTTGTTTTCGTTTTTGTTTCTTCATTGTTATCTTCAATATTGGAACGTTTTTTTTTATTTGCTTTAAAAAGAAAACATAATGTAAGTTATTTTGCAGGTCTGTTTTTTTTTTGTTATAAAAACTAGATTAAGATCGCGCCATAGAACGACCTACTCTCATCGAGGTACCAGATAAGAATTATACAGTTTTTTAGGTAGTGCCTAAACAAACATTTTGCGTAAGGGTTGCCTAGCGTAAAGCGGTCAAGGAATGGGGTTGCCACGCTTTAAGGGTCATTTTTCGGGTTTTTACAATTATTTGACACAACTCAGATGATATGTCAAACGGACATAAACAAAATACCATATAAAAGCAAATTTTATTTAAAAATTTCAAAATAGCTGTTTTTTTTTAAAGTAGTAATTTCAATAGGGTACACAAAAATTAAAGTCTAGAATCTATTTTCTAAACGAAAAATGATAGAGAGTTGGCTGTTTTTGTAATCGATAGATTTTTTAAACCGTATGTATTGTATATAAACAAAAAATGTGAAAAATCTACAACTGGAGATATAAACGTTTGAAAGAAAAAATGTTAGAAATAGACGTTGGGGAAAAAAATTAGTATAATTCAGGGCTGGAAATAAATACGGCGGGATCTTAGACTAAACGGGAATTTTTTCAGAGGTTGCAAAAAAGCTGTTATTACATCCTATTTAACTTTAAAGTACATATTAGTATCGTTTTGTATTTTCCACGGGCTCTTAGAGTTTTGGTGTGGACCAAGAGACTGTTATGTAGCATACCATTAAATTAATGTTTTCGAGTTTCTTTACAATAACTAAGTGAAAACTCTGTTATGCATACATAAAGAATAAGATGTAGTTTGATTAAGATTCATGTGTCAGTTGTGGCTGTTGGGAAATTTAAAATAAAATCTCTTAGCTCAAAGACGACTAGTAGATAAATTAATTAATTAATTTTTGTCTCAGTTTCTATTAATGTCCTGTTTGGTTTTATTTTGTATCCAAATTAATGTTTTAAAAAAAAACAGAAAATTAAATATTCAGAGAACAAAATTGACTTTTTTTTTAATAATTAACTTGGCTGACTTATTTAGGTGCACGTCTTTGCGTCATATAAGAGACAATGATGAAAAAGATTCGGCTTTCCGTGGAATGTGTCACATGATCACAGTGCATCCGGCTGGAGTGGTCCCTGATTTTATATTCTTCTGTGATGCTATTGCATCATGGGTAAATCCTCCGGCAGATCTTCATCAAATGATACAGAAGGTAAATGAAATTTGATACAAATATTAAATAATTAAATTATATTTCTGTTGTTGTTTCAGATTCTACATGGATTTAAAACGCAAGTCGGTGAAGAAAATTGGCGTAGATTTGTCGATCAATTCCCCCCAAATCTGTCGGAACGCCTTGTTGCAATGTATAGTATCTAAACTAAAGCGTTACATCATTCTCAACACTAACAACAACAACAAGGTAATAGAAGAACAGCATCTATCTGTTAAAAATTGTTAACGAAATTATTCATAAAAATACACTGAAGTTAAATTTTAAGAAAAGTAAAAAAAAAAAAGTTAAAAGAGTCTTTAACACATCCATTCTTAACACAAGACCCTATACATATAAACATTTAACATATGTAGAATACAATAAGTACATTTGTATTTAACAGAAAATAATAGAAAAAAACACTAACTAAACTGAAAATGGATGGTCTCTCTTGATATTTAAACAAAATATTAAATATCGAATTTAAATTAAGCAATCTATTAATCACATAATTATGTAGTTATGGGAGGCAAAAAGTGTGTGCATAAAAAAGTGTAATAAGATTCATTTTGAAAAAAAAAGAAAGAATTAAATATGAAAAAGGTTTCTTCCCTTAGGTCTCTTTTGTCTATTCTTTCATCACAATAATGATAAAGAAATAACAAAAAAACAAAAAACACTATTATTAATAACTATACAAATTAATCGTATTTCCATTCCCCTCTCTTTCATGACGTATTAAAATTTGAAATTACATATAGAGACTCTTGGTCAGTTAAAATGTACTAAATCTGATTCATTGTGTATGCAATTATTTCAATTTTTTTCTATTATATTTTACTGTAGATTTTTGAATTCAAAGCTTAATTGAAACCTGGTTTTTATTTATGGGAGAGAGTTCTGTTTAAACTTAAACATACATATATTATTCTGATACGATTATGTACATGTCTATAAATATATACATATTATGTATTAAAAATACATGTCTATATAAGCATACATATATGAATTAAAATACAGGTCTTTGGGTTTTTTACATTTAGTAACAAATTAAATGGGTTAGTTCAAGGGTCGACATTTAAATCACAGAACTGTTAAGTTCTTACTTCCTGTTGGTTATTGGAAATTATCTTTATTAAATAGACAAAAACTATTTTTAGTTGGATGACTTTCAGTCTTAAGAGCCGGCAGAGAATTTGAGGAGTGCATTCATAACCAAAATACGCATATAAGTGTGCATAATTATTAATATAATTGCGAAATCAAATTTTTAAAACTGTCAATTTTTTTTATTTAGTTATTTTGGAGTAGTTATAATTCGGGATTTTTCCAATTTGGTGTGAGGAGTATAATCAACACTCATTGATTATAGTAAATATACGAAATGGTGTCATTTTCGTAAGTCTTCAGAGTGACGGTTTTTTATTCATTTTCGAAGAATACCCTTAGTGTAATTCACTGGCCATATATAAAACCGCAAAAAAAACATGATATTTTAAATAAAAAAAGCAGTGAAGTTAAAGAGCAACATTTCACCCAACCAAAACTTACATCAGTTTCAAATTGAAATAAAATAAATACTTCCAATAACCAACTGCTTTAAATCATTATTCAAATTAAAAGAACCAAATCAAAATACTACAAATTCGGTTTTGTATAAAATTGAAAAATATAATTTCTTGGGGTTTCATCAATTGAAAACAAAATAAAATATCATCAATTTTTTACTTGTTTTACGAGTATAATAGGATTAAACAATTTTAAGAACAAATATGTTTTTTATTTCATGTTTATTGTCTAGGGTAGAATTAAGCTCCGTATGTTGATATTTCGTCGGGTTCGCGTCGCGTTTTAATCTAAAGTAAATACATTTTAAATAATAAATACAAAAAAAAAAATAAAAACAAATATTGAATATTTCACTTTTATTATCTAGGGAATTAAATTAATACAAAAAATAATGAATTAACTTATTTACTTTATTGAGTAGTGCCATTAGAATTTTAAAGAATAACAAAATTTAGCACCAGGCCAGATATTTCTGATATTAATCAACTATTTGCAATGAGATTTAAATAAAAATATAAGAATTAAATTTAAAGCAAACAAAATAATAAAAATAATCACAAAACTTGTTGAAATATAAAAAGACTGAAAATTTCCTTTTTGTACAAATTAAAATTAAAAAAAAAAAAATAGATTAAACAAAATAAGAAACAAATTTACTTAAACTTACATATTGAAAAAATATTGAAATTTTTTTAATCAATTTAGATATTAGTTGTTTTTATACATGTAGTGGATTTTCTTTTATAATTTTTATCTTTTTTCTATCCTGTGACGAACTTTGAGTAGAAAAGAAATAAAAACATCCAAAGAAAAAATATATATAATACAAAAAGGTAATAAAATTGAAATATTTGATTTTTGTTTAAATAATAATAATCGCGTTTCGCCGTTGTCATTTCTCTCTCGTATGTTATATGTATATCTCGCGTATCGCGTCGTAATAATTAAATTGAAATTGAAATAAAAAAATATATCTATAAAACAAATAAACACTGTTGTGTAATCATATCGTGGTACCAAATTAGTATTATTATTACATTTAAATGTATTTTTTGTTTTATTTTCTCTAAAAACAACAAAAAATAAGAAAAACAAACAAAAATAGATCATAATGATAAACATCCAAATTCATTTATTTTAAACAATAGTAAATCTCACAAATAAATATTCTTTGACCAGCTTTTTCTGTTACACTAATTTTTTTCAATGTTAATCTTGTTTAGTTTATTTATTCTAATTTATAGAATGTCTGAATATTATATACGTTTTTATATTGAAAACAAGTTAAATTTTTATTTATCAACTTAACAATTTAAATTAAATTATATGATTTAGGGAATATTAATAATAAAAAAAAAAAAAAAACAGATGAAAAATAATATAAAACAAAGAACGTTGTACATTATCAAAAAAAAAAAAAAAAAATCAACTATAATAAGAATAAAGTAATTAAAACAATGTAACTTATTTGGGGAAATATCGTCGTGTTTGGTTTCGTCGTCGTCATCGGGTTCAATGGACTTCCGCCCCAGAGTCCCAATGCAAATAATAATAATATAAATGTAATAATAACATCGCGCGTTTCGTAATTAATTCAATTTAACGCTGATTTCTTCTACCATTATAGCATTCTTTTTTCAAAGGGGAATTATATTTTTCTTTGTTTAAAAAAATATATTTATAACTTGAATGTAAGCAATAAAAAAAAAAAAATACTAAAACAAAATCAATAAGAAACTGCAGTATAAAAAATATCTATATTTATATGATGTGTTTTACAGATGACTATATATTTTTATAAACATAATTGTCCTATTTATGGAGTATAAATTTAAGAAAAATACTAATAAATAAAAATCATTGATATATACCACCAAGAACAGTTATTGAAAATAGAGCAGTCCAGTTAAAATGTATAATGTATATTTTTGTTCCTAATTCATTATTAAAACCCAACAAATCTCGTCTTAAATAAAATTGCAAAGAAATATGATTTCCCTTTGAATAAAATAATAAAGAATGTGGTAGAAAAAAACAGCTATTTTTGGAGATTTTATATAGAAAGAAACTAAACTTTGAGAGGTTGCGTTCAATTAAAATGATTTTGGAATTGAAGTGGCAGGAATAGGAGAGATACAATCGGCCCTATTGAGGTGTCGGAGCAGAAAATACTCCGATTTCATACGAATCGGAGGATTTTTCCGAAATTATGGAACGCATACCAGTGTTTTGCGTTGCATTGTGATGAGGTGCGTCTTTGAAAGATATTTTTGACAGATTCATAAGGATTTCTTCCAATATCCTCCGACATCGCGCGACATCGCGGAGAATTTTCCGCTCCGACGGAATACCTCGATAGGGCCGATTTAGATTCTACCTTTTATTGTAAAAAAGTCACTTTCCCGTTTTGATCTACGAATTAATCATACAAAATCTAGGAACACGAAATTATAAATGCGAATAAAAAGGAATAGTTTGCATTTTATCTTGTTTTGCGAAGGTCTTCCAACAAGACATCTTATAGATATCGAACGGCCCCGTATTTCTTCTAATTATTTGAATTTTAAAACCCTCAAAGTGGCTACAGAAAAAAATTTCTTTCATAAATTGCTCTCCAAAAATAATAAACCGATCAAACTGATTAATATAAAAAAAAAAACTTAAAAATAAAACAAATAAAAACACAACAAAAAATAAATCGTGATTTCGTATGTACCTAAACCAAATTCGCCGGGAATTTGGTCGCGTCGCGTTTTTTCGCGTTTTACTCGGGTGATCTTTAACGTTTAAGTAAATTTATTCAAATCAAATTTAGGGTCTAGCGTTTATAATAAGGAAAAGAAATAAATATAATAAGCAAAAAAGAACAAAAAAAAAAAAAAAAAAAAAACAAATACACCAACATTTTAGGGGGAAATTATTTTAGTTTCAAATCATTGTTGGTTTTTAAGGTTTTCATATTTTTTTTTTTGAGACAGGTTATTTATAATTTTATTAAAACATAAAAAGTATGTTATGTTCGAAAGTAATATAATTTTAAATACCCTGCATACACAGCTTTTCTTATTAGTAAAGAAAAAACACATAAAAACACACAAACAAATATTTATATTGTTTTTCATTATTTTTGACAAAATTAATAATAACAAATGCTCATCATACAAAATATTATATAAAAAAATATAAACAAGTGAAAAATAAAATTGAGTATGGGTTTAAGTCTATAGGATTGTATTTTTTTTAGTTTTGATAAGACGCTAAAAATAAACTACATATATTTACGCAAGCTAAAAATAAAATTATAACAATGTAAAAAATGTAATAAATTAAAAAAAAAAAAACAGCTTTTGCCCAAATTATAATTGTTCCTAAATTTTGTTTTTGGAAAATGAAATATTTTCTAAATTGCTTACCTCTAACTCCCCATTTATAATAAGTTTTTGTTTCTGAAATGCCAAATTAAATAAAAATAAGGAAAATGTTTTGAGCATTTTTCCTTTTATACTTCTCTGTCATCGTCTGCTACACTTCTGGTTATTATTTTTCTATTGAATATGTAAGTAGTGTGATCCCTAATAAATAATAATCAAACAAAATACTATTTTTGAAACATTTAAAAAAATGTTATATAAAAAATTAAATAATAATTTTAAAAACTTAAAATATAATTAAAAAGAGAAAGCTTGATGCGTACTTTATTATATATCTGCATAATTGAATATGGATATTTGAATATAACTGTAGTTGAGTACTAGCTGTAATATTCGCATCTATGTATATGTTAAATTGTAGAAGACAAAATAAAAAATACAATAAAATTAGTAATTGGCAAATACATGCAAGAATATAAACTTAAGAAAATACATATAAAAAAGAACTAAAGACATAAAATAAAAGACTTTTATTTCGAAAAAAAAAATAATGAATACATTTCAGGCCTTAGTTACTTGATTCTCGAGCCAGTATTATTTTAGCTAGCTGCCTCCAATTTCGTGGCCTTGTTTTAATGCTCCGGGCTGTAGTATGGCGTCAAATGGTTAAAATCGAAATATAGTTGTTTGTACGTTACTATTTTATTTTTTATTTTTTATAGGTTTTGTTGCATTATGCAATATTATTGTGCAAAACATTGTCCAAAAATATTGTGCAAAATGAGTCGCCTACGATATTGCTCAAGATAAAATCTCTTAAACTATATTATTCTGTGTTTTTTGAACTTGTTTTTTTGGAGCTTGGAGAAATGCGAATTTATAACAGTTACAACAGTTTTTCGCCATTAAAAGTTTAAAAAAAAAACTAGGTGTCCAAATAATGCCCACCAGCGAAAGGCCCTGCAAAACTTCATGTTTTTATAAACAAAATTTAAACTGTTATAAATTGGCATCAATTTCTTGTTTCATCAAGTAAGGTAAAATTGCTGAACCAAGGATCAATACTTGAACCACGGTTGTACAACTTGTGCTTATTAAATGAAATGAGGGCCTTATTGCGTGAGTCTATTCGAAAAAAGTCGATCAAAATTCTTCATGGAATTTAAATGTCTTTCAAATAGAAAAAAAAATAAAATATTCAATACAAATACTAAAGAAAAACTATTTTTATTATTATTATTTATTGTAGTATTATTCATTCTAGAATGACAGTTTATTAGACTTGACCATTCTTTATTGCGTCAATTTCATTGAATTTTTGAACAACAACAACAACTTAGGCCTATTTGCTGAAACGAAACTTAAATATTTATGTTCAACTTAAACGCTTATGTTCTACTTTTTCCTCAGCGTAAACTGTCACATAAGCTTCGTATGTTGAACATAAATATTTAAGTTTCGTTTCAGCAAACGGGCCTTAAAGGCCCTACCACCAATTGTTAATTAATTTTAGGTATTTATAACCCAGGACACCGCGACATATATGGGAATGAAATGGCGGATGAACTGGCCAAAACCGGATCTTCCCTTGATCCGAGCCAAATTGAATCCTCTGTTTCCATGCCACTGGCACAAGAAAAAAGTAGAATACGCCAAAGTTTCCTAAAGGCCGCCAACGACAGATGGTCAGCAATTGATACTTGTAGGGTTTCGAGAAAGCTATGGCCAGATATCTCTAAGAAAAAAACTGACTACCTTCTTACGCTAAGTAGACCTCAACTGTCCCTCCTGGTTGGAATCCTAACGGGTCACAACTCAATGGGAACCCACATGAGCAGAATGTGTATTACCACATCTGACTTATGCAGAGGGTGTCATGACGAAGAGGCGGAAGAGGGCTCTTATCGCTTCCTTTGTGAGTGCCCCAGCTTAGCAAGAACCAGGAAGATAACCCTCGGAGAATACTTCTTCGAAGAATTGGGCGACATCTCGTGTTTGCCACTGAAAAACATAAAATTCATCCAGAATTCAAGATGTTTCAGGGAGGCACCCCACACCTAACCCCCAGGCTCCACTTACTCCTTTCCTCACCCGTCCTTATACCCTACCTACCCTTCTTTCTTGGGAAGCACAATGGATCCACTGAGATCCGAGTGAGATGATGCGGTTTGGCGTATCATCACCCCTTCAAACCTAACCTAACCTAGGTATTTTAATTCGTTTTATTTTTGTTTGTCTGGAGATATAGCTATTTCAAGGGGTGCCAAGCCCTATCATCAGTCTCCTTTTAGTGGTGCTGAGCTTTAATCCAATTTTATTGTGAAAAACTTTCTACATGTATATCTCCAGCCAAACAAAAATAAAAAGAATTAAAATACCTAAAATTAATTTGTAAACAATTGGTGGTAGCGCCTTTAAGTTGTTGTTGTTGTTTTTCAAAAATTCAAAAACTATTTTTGTTTTTTATTAAAATTTTTCAGATTTATAAACCCATTTTTGGTAGTCACAAGGTTTGGCTCTTAGTGGCTTATTGCAAATCAATAGAATTAAAGTCTACTATCGTTATTTCAAAATTCTATTCGTTAAATAATTTCTATTTGACTTTTTTCATATTTGTATTGATTATTTTTTCTGTTTAAAAGAAATTTTAGTTCTATCAAGAAGTTTGAGTTATTGCATTAAGAAAAAAAATTGGAAATTTGTACAAATGATCTAGTACTTTACACAATCATTGACGTTAAATGCCTCTTCGTCTTTTAAACGAAAATAGTTAAGAAATGTAAAACTCTATTAACACAATTTTATTGATTATGTAACAAGATTCGCGAAATATGTGACTGTTTTTTTAAGGAAAACATTTTGCTTGTCTATTTTTTTAAGTCTTACCCCAACAATGTTTTTTAATTACAAAAAATACTATGCTTCTAAATTAGTACCTACGATATGTCTTTAAAAAAGTTATATTTTGGGTTTTATATTTATAATGCATTGAATGCAACATTCACGTGCACAAGGCATAAAACCTAGTAGCTTTAGAGGCTTGAGGCGTTACCATTTAAAAGAAAGATTTAAAATTGAAATTAAAATACAAAAAGTAAATTTTTAAAGAATTATTTGTATTTCCTTTATCCAATTACGTACATATATACATTATTACAAAACACTACATTTGGCTATTTTACTGTTCGATTTGTGTTTTTTTTTTTGCAGCAAGGTTCATTGCTCACTCTTAACAACCTTTGTCAATACCTGCAATACAAAAAAAAAATAAGCAAATAAAAGAATCATCCTTAAAGTGTGTATCTTATACCATTCTTTGAACCTATCTACGGATCTTTGCCAAATTTTCATTCTCTCTTGGTTTTCCGATGCGAATGCATCTCGTGGTCTAAAAAGTTTATCAACAACTCGGAACTGTTTTATTTCCTTTCGACTTTTCCAAATTCCTTAAGAAAAACAGAGACGATATTTAAATTATTGATAGATTATTAAGTAATTTAAGTCTTACCAATATTAAGTCCAGCTACGTAGGCCGAACCAAGTACACTGGATTCAGAATTCACAGCGCGTTCCACACAGACACCAACGAGGTCAGCTAAAAATTGACAAAGAAAATCGTTCTTTGAAACTCCACCATCGACTCTAATAAACAGAATTTAATTGAAATGAGTTAAAACGTTGAAATAAATGAAAATAACGTTACTTTAAACATTGCATGGTATATTTGGTTTCACTTTGTGTTGCTTCACATATTTGTGCGATGCGAAAAGCGATACTTTCTAAGATCGCCCTTACTAAATGGGCTTTAGTGGTCGATGGCGTTATACCTAAAAAACCCGATGCTGCTCTGTAATCGTTCACAGGAGGCTGAAACAAAAAAATTCAATGCTATTTATTCGAAACTATTCAACAACTATAACTTACTCCGATTCCACTGAAAGCAGGTATAAAATAAACTCCACCAGTGTTTTCAATTGAATTGGCAATATCCGAAGTTTCAGAGGGGTCATTAAAAAGACCACACGATTGAGCCCAACAGATAAGAGTGCCCGTATCCTGGGCTGCACCCTCAACACAAAATTTTAGTTCATCATTTATCTTTGTGTCTTTGAATTGCCAAGCTACTAACGGATAAAGTCCATGTATGGAAGCCTGGCAGTGCTTTCCAGTAATGAGATCTAGAAATGAACCAGTTCCCATGGTTATCTTCAGATCGCCTTCATCGAAACAATTCGAACCCCATAAAGATGCGGTTTGATCGCTTACCGATGATGTTATAGGAATCCGGGCACCAAATAGGGATTCATGAATACATCCAAAATCAGCCGAGTTTGAAACAACTTTTGGCAATATGCTAAGCTATGAATCAAGTTTGATTTAGTCCCACGATTCTCTGATGCTTTTATTATATTCTTACATTTATTCCAAACATCATCTTCATCAAATCCGACCAAGCAAGCGTAAATGGATCAAATAAGCCTGTAGCCGTGGCAGACGTTATATCGGTTATGTGTTCAATTTTCAGGTCTTTGGCTGATCCAGTCCTGAGGAAGGGTAAATAATGTTGATACAGAATTATCGATAGAAAAATTTATCAATAAAATTTGAGTGCCAAAGTCAAATATAATTATATATGTGGCCCTATCAGACATCTCGAGGGGAATATCGTGTCCTCGGAACATTTTATTCCCTCGAAAATGTTTCTGTTATCGTGAATCCACCTAGAATAAATTTCCCTCGAACAAAAATCCAATGTAATGTACCAATACTTTCAAGCATCACTTAAGTTACCAAATTTTCAAATTTTAAAGTAAAGGAACATTCCCAGCGAAATTTTTGTTCGCGATAACCCCAACAATCACATTTCTTTCAATTTATTCAAATTTTATGGCAATTTATTAATTAGTAATGGTCGTATTAATAAACGCTGTCTAACTTTAGACAGCCGTCCAAGTTTTTAAAAAAAACCTTTCTAGTTTTTGCTAAAGTGATCTAAATTTGTATCTTACTTTAGACAACGTAATGGATTGTCTTGACAAATGTAATACTCTATTTATTAAATAAAGCATATTTCGGACTGTTTCGAAATACTTAGACATAGTTTAAACAGTAAAAAATCTAATTAATACGACCATAAGTCGTTAGCAGGGTTCTCACGATCATCTACCTACTTTCCGATTGTAATGCTACATAAAGAATGTTATTGTTATCGTCCCGCTGTATTAATGAATCTATGTTCATTGTAATGTAAATTTATTAATCGGCCCTATCGAGGTAACCGTCGGAGCGGAATTCTCTCCGATTTCCTACGAATCGGAGACATATTGCTTCGAGGTAGTTCTTCGTCCAGCAAAATATCTCCGATATCTCCGACGCACGGTTACCTCGATAGGGTCGAATATTTATAGGCTTTGGTAACGACAATTGGCACTTTATTAAAACGATTATGTCCGTATAGCGAAAAGGGTGGATAGCGGAGAGAACGCCGCCGTTTTAGTTTTATTTGAATTTGTGCTTCTAGATCCATGGCGTTTTTATAGTGTTTTAGTAAAACGAAAACCGGAATAAGGGTTAATTTCTGATTAATATATGCATATCATTCAGTGCATTTTGCTCACAGTACACATTGAAGGTAATCGCCCTTGTTCTGTAAGGCGTTGAACGCCAAAAAACAAACGACAGTGTGAACTTGGTATTACGTAAAGCGTTAAACGCATGGAGCAGTTTCGAATACATTCAGTTTGTTGCATTTAAATGATTAAAATAATTTGACATCAAAGAAATAATTGTTTGGTTAAAATCTTTAGTCCTCTTCCTCAACTCAAAGTAAGTTTAGAATTTAAGGAAAAAACACCCTTTTTCATAGATTCGAGCTGAAGTAGAGGGCTAAAGATTTTATCCAAATAATTTTTTTGGTATGTCAAATTATTCTAATCGTTTAAATGAACAAGCTGGAGGTATTCGAAGAAACTGATTCAACAACTTTTTTTTTTCTTCATACATTGACGCTCCACCCTAATTGAGCACCATGCGATTTTAAAAGAGGTTCGGAGAAAAATTATGGATGGAAAAGGAATTGCTTTAAATGGAATCCACCTCCTCTGCAGTATAAAATCTTTCTTTTTTCTTTCTTCAACTTCGTCGTCACTGTTGCTCCAAGAAAAATAACTTGCTACATACATATACTGCTTTTTTCTTATGTTTAAAACAAATTAACACAGATATAATTTTCAAAAACCAAATTATTCAATTTGTAAGCAATTTGATGTGTCAAATATCAGTTTTTTTGGTGGATCGTATTGTGGAATGTAAGAGCGAGAAAAACGGTGGCGTTTTAGCTACGGAATACAAATAAAAAAAACGACAGTTGGCGTTTTAGAAAAACGCCTTTCGGAATAAGGGTGAATATATTGCGCATCTTCGAAAATTACAGTGACCTGCCTATCAGAATTTACAAAAACAAAACACAAGTTTTTCCGAATCGCAGTGACATGCGCAGAACTGAACAAAAATGAAAACTCGGAAGATATTACCTTGTATATGTGTACTGTGCATTTTGCTATTTAAAATTAAATCTGTGTGTGTGTACCTATAGCCATCAGAAAACCCCATCAGAAACAAAATTTCTTTCGAATAATTTAACGTTTTATCATACGATTTGAAATATAAAACGGATACTAAAGCCTTTACTACATTGGCCAAAAAAGTGAAAAATGACGCAGAAAGTTTACATTTTGGTTTAACAATACAATGTGCCTATTCTTTTTCACAAAACAACTGCGCTAGCGGGAAAAAAGTATTTTTACTTTTGTAATTTTTGCAAAAAGTGGCCAATGTAGTTAAGGCTTAATTGATGATAAATCACTCGAAATATTTTTCTTTATAAACAACTTGCTTTGAAGGAAATATATTTTTTCTAAAAAAAGTTCTATTTTTACTTCCGGTTCATGGTCTGGTAAAAACTTGTTAATTCCATGTTGGTTTCAGTTTAAAATATGGCTCTTTTATAATATTGAAAGCCAGTAATTTCTATACTAAAGGTATACTCCAATAATGACTCATTAATTTAATTAAACTTTTCTACTGTATAACTCTGACTATAATGCTTAAGATTTATGTGGTCATGAAATTACGGTGACTCCGCACAGTTCATAAAACAATAATAAATACAAGCTAGCTTTGTGTATAAAATTATGTCAATGGAGTGCATTTTATGCATGCACATAATATTTTTTGTAAACAACAAACAACAAAATGTAGTTAGTAGTTTGCTTTTACAGTGCATGCAAAATAGCTTTTTTCAAATTATGGGTTCAATTAAACATGCTATAAGATAACTTCTGAAAATAAAAACAAAAAAACTTTTCATTTTTCATTGCTTATGCATCAGTAGATACTTACCAAGATTTCAAGATAATAATAAATGATCTATAAAATTAATTGTCACTTAGTGAGAAGATTGAAGAATTTGCTGGCATAATTTAGAATTTTTCAGCAACATTAAGGCTTATGTCACACGAGCGTCTTTTTCTGCGCATCCATTTGGAAGTACGTCCTGAGAACCAAGAAAACTTATATAGGAATGGACACACGAGCGTCCACTTATTGGTTTCGTCCGCGCGTCCAACTTTATCGATTGTTTGAATCTCAGCTGTGAAATTTTCACAGATAATATAAATAATGTAATTAAAAAAATTGAGTTCCTAAAGTACCGTTGAGCTGAGATAACAGCAATATTAGAAGCCTTGTTTCATGAGCTCATATCTTTTTAATGCATGCATGGCTTAATTTGGTTTTATCTTATTTCGTATGTCAGGAAAATAACGATTATTTTGATTCTTCATTTGGTATTTGACGTGCACCACAAGCCTCACAATCTTAATTTTAATCGAGAAATCGGAAAAATTGCATAGAAATAGTGTGTTTGAATCATTGCTCTCGGTAGTCTACCATTGGAGAAAGGTCCGTTAATTGCAAAATTGTGGCAATTTTCAAAGTTAAACTTTTTTTTTAAAAAGTTATATCTTTCGTTGTAATGATCCGATTTTCAAGATTAAGGTCTTAAAACAAAGATAAAATGTCAGGTTACAATTGTGTTTAAAAAAAATTTGAGGAAAGGTACCCTCTTCCACCATAAAAACGTAATGGGAGAGCAATTGAATTTGATTCATGGAATTTTAAATTGAAAAGTTGATGTTAAAATTCAGAAATTTGAGAAACTAATTACCTATGCAAAGTTATTCCCTGAACCCTTGCCTAAAATAATGCTGGTAATTTTATAGGCCTAAACCTAACAAGAAAGGCAATTGAGGTTATTTAATCAGTTTATAAGCAAAAAAGTATTTTAAATTCAAAAGTTGATGAAAATTTTCAGAATTTTAAAAAACAATATTCCACATTGTTACTGCCCCAACTCCCCTCTACAAATTATGCATTTTATTGGGCTCTTTACAACAGGAAAGGTGGTAGGGGAGGTTTTTTGAATTTTACCACTAATTCTATATTAATTTGATTTATCAACCAAGGAAAAGGAACTAACTTAGTAAAATATTCCGTCCGCGCGTCCAAAAAGAAGTTCGTGTGACATCAAGAGAGTTTTATAATGGACGCACGCTTCCAAATGGAAGTTCGTTTATTTGGACGCTCGTGTGGCATTGGCCTAACGGTAAGTCCGATATGTTTTTTGTTTTCATAATTAGTTCATTCAGCTTATCAGAGATAGAAAACTTAGGGCTAGTTTTTAAATAGTAAGAGAACAGGATATAGGGCTTATTTAATTCTCCAGATAAAGCAAAAAATTCTCTCTATTTAGTTTTACTGATCGGCTCTCACTGACGAAATAGTAAAATAAATAATTAAACTACATATATGTATTTTAATAGTAATAAAAAAATAACGAAAAGTAAAAAATAATAATAAGAGAAAAAACAGTAATCATATGTACATGATTAACAATATAAACAATATATGTATGTAAAATACATATTGCCAATGTTGTTGAAAAATTCTTAAAACTTAATTCTAGAATTTACACATTTTGGAGTTTTACATTAACATACCAAGTTTTTATACAAACGACATTATTTTTTTCGTATCTCTGGTCAGCTAAATTAATTAGTATTGCACACCACATATCGTTGCATCTAGGAGCCAGTTAAGAAAAATACATAATCATTCTAACCTGCATCATAAAACTGCATTTGTTCTATGATGCCATCAATATTATGCTTATGCACGTGACAAAATAATCTAAGAACAAATTTAGAAAATAAACTACCCAATGAAAGAAAACCTATGATGGGTTGCTGGTACTTGCTCTAACTTGAGACAATCGAGTTTATTCGAGCAAAAGACCAGATGTATTTCCTAATTTAAGTCATTCGATTATTTTCGATTGGATTGAATCAAATTAGGAACCGCCTATCCTCGATTATATGTAATGAACCTAAACTCGGTTATATTAATTTTTATGCTCTCACAGCACAGAATTCTTGAAAAAAGGAGAATGTAAGTATTCCAGTAAGGCTACTAAATACATTTTCTCATTAAAAGCTTTACGGATTTCGATAAAAACTACAGGAATTTTTTGAGAAAAAAATATTGTTTTAAAAAAATTTTTTAAATATATTTTTTGGATAAAATAAATTCTATTTTTTTTTTTGAAAATGAAAAAGTTTTTCTATAACGATTTTTTATTTTTTTAATTTAATAGAAAAAAATAATCTCTTATAGAAATAATCTTTAATAGAAATAAATAATCTCACGATCAAGCGGGTGTAGCGCTTTGGTAAGTTAATAATAATTAATATGACATAACTTTGTGAATATGTTTGTCTAAATATGAATATTGATTCAATGGAAAACATGAGTGATGCAAAAAGAAATGTTATACATATCTTTAGGCACGCTCTTTCGTTTTTCCACAAAGAAAATACTATCAAAATTGCTTTATTTATTTTGGTACAAATTACTGTTTTATTTTATTTTGTAAACTTGTATTTATTTTTGAAGTTATTATTTTATTTTTGAAATTATAATTTATTTTTAATTTCTTAGGAGCATAGATTTTATTTTGATTGCAATTTGTACCCAGTTTTATTTGATTTTGGAAAAAGTGTTTCCCTTTGACGCTTATAATACCTAAATACCAACCTTTAAGTGCAAAAATATGAAAATAAAATTGTATATACTTTTCTGATCAAATTAATAAACCAAACTATTTAATGCAAAATTAATTTTCTATATCGCAAGAACAAACGCTATATGTATTATAAACAATTGAATAACTTGTATCATCTTATGAATTACCTCAATTTGTATATTATCCATGAGTCCAGAGTATCTACCAAAGCAGTATTATTTTTGATTGCTTCTTTTAATTTTGGATTCGCTTCTATCTCATGAATAAGTCTCAGAGTAACCTTGATTATAATGATCAAAACAAAAAACCCAAACAAATAAAATTAAAACAATAATAACACATTAAATGCCATCAATATTATACTCACTTGTCCATTCATCATTTTCAATACGCTTCCCGCCAAAAATCGTTTACTGCGTGTCACTAAATATAATCCATAAGAGAGAGTGTTTAATGTTTTTAGCATAAATCCTGAATTCCATTTATTTACTAGTGCATCGGCCCGACAGTCTTTCCAAGTTATGAAATTATGGAAATACTCTTGAGTGTTGCTATCCCAAGTAAGAAACGTGCAACGTTGTGTTGATATCCCCAGACAAGTGATATCGGAAGAATTTAGATTTGCATCTAAAAAAAACGAATATGTACAAACAATCACACACAAAAATTAATTTATTAATATTTAGAACAAAGTCTAATTAAACCTTTGATAGCATTCGAGATAACATTGACTATACTAAGCCACAGTTTTTCTGGTTCGATTTCAAAATAACCTGCTCTGGGATTAAGTAATTCCACCTTAAATAAAATAATTATAAATAATAACCAATAAACACCAATTGTGTGTAAAATTTTTATTTAATTTTATTTACCGATTCGGTAGCGGAACCTTTAATTTGGCATTTTTCATTGAAAATAAAACATCTCAACGATGTGGTTCCAACATCCAACGATGCAATGAATGACATTTTTCCGTGTCACTTCACTTCTAAGTTTTCAGTTTCACGTCCGTTTGGAATAATCAATCGAAATGAACTGAATGGAAAACAAGCTCCACGCTGTCATAGTCACAACGCTGTTCTGGCAGTGATAGCAAAATGACACACCACAAACACACAGCTTGAATTATCTTAAATTGAATGCACTATCGCGCAGCCGATAGTCGAACGATAACTTGAAACGAAAGGCTTCCATCGAGCACATTACTTTAAAATTTGGATAAATTTTCCTGATGTGGATATACTGGTTGTGATAACTCGTATATAGACAGTCGCAATAAATTGGAGTCGTATCCATGAAAAATACAAAACAAGTAGAAAATCAGTTTGTTCCATAAAAAATGTTGTAACATCAATAATTAAGGTTATTAATTTTGTTTCATAATGAGAATGATAGGGTTACTTTAATTTGTATTAAAAATTTACTCTGCATATCCATAGACTGGTCAAAGGTCTATTGAAACCGTAATTGTGTTAGAATTGTTGTATTTTATTGATTTATTTTTATAGCACCGACAAGGGTTACCATACCATGGCAATTGGTGGAAAGCAAAGTTGGCGTAGTTAACGGTAATGAATGCACGCACTTAGGAAAAAGATACAGGAAAAAGAAACATGGAAATGTGTTGGAAGGCAATTTAAAAGAATATTTTATTATTTTACTCAGACCTATCACGAAATCCATCGTAAACGGAAACTTGTTACGAAACGAATACCGAAAAAAACTATCACAAAATCCATCGTAGTGGAAAATCACATACAAATTTCCATTACGAACGGATTCGGTGATACGTTTTTTCGTAAAGTTTCCGATTACGATGGAATTCGTGATAGGGCTGACTATAAACCATTCCTGTGTGCGTGTCTGCAGGAATGTAAGGGACCTACAGTTTATTGCCGGATCCGAACGGCTATTGTGAGCGGCATTTTTCTATGACAAGAGATACTCTTGGAAGTTTTGTCAATTCCTCGCAAGGGGTAGAAGCCGTTTTTTTCTTTTTATTAATGACAGTCCATCGCACAAACCATCACGCCACGACTACTACGATAGGGCTGACTATTTCAGTAAAATAAATTTTGTAGGATCTGAATCCAACTCCCCAACTACATACATAATTTTTTTATTCGGAAGGCTGTGCCAAAGTTTATTTTTCATTTTGATTAAAATAGTAGGTGACACCTTTTGAATAAAATATTAAATTTAGAATGTGATTTTATAAATGATATGTGATATAATAATGTAACAACTGATGAATTATGTAAATTAGTATAGATCAATAATATTATTATCTAAAAAAAAAACTATTTTATATAATAAT
Source organism: Epistrophella euchroma (assembly GCA_947049315.1). Classification (NCBI taxonomy): domain Eukaryota; kingdom Metazoa; phylum Arthropoda; class Insecta; order Diptera; family Syrphidae; genus Epistrophella; species Epistrophella euchroma. Next base: position 36,360,820 of record OX346247.1, on the reverse strand, counting down.
CATCAATAATTAACAAAGTTGCGAAAATCGAAATAAAAAATTGAAATATATTTTTTAATCACGCTGGTTTTAATCTACAGACTTTTATATTGAATTTCTATGTCATTATGTTTATATTGATAATAATACATAGATTAAAATTTTATCAGATTCATGCTTCGGCTTTTATCACATACGGCAACCCGATAATTTGTGGCACGTTTTGCAGCCATCTGTTTATTAGTCACACCGCTAAAATTTATTGTTGTAAATAATTTCATGATTCTATAGAAGGAATCAGGTACAATAAAAAATAACAAACTTTCTCAGATATGTCCAATTGTCCACACAAGGTTAGAGTGAAAGACAGCTGCATAATTACATGCTACTAACTAGTAACTACTACTAACTACTTTTGTGATTTTTTTTACAAACAATATTTTAAAGCAGGATTCGTTTGAATATTCGTTATTACTAGGTAAACATAAAAGAATTATTGAATAGATTTGATAGTTTTTTTTTTTTTTTTTTTTAATTATTTTTGAATAAGTCCTGGTGTTCAATAGTATATTATAGGTACATAAACACATTTACAATCATTAGGCGTGTTTTTTTTTCTATTTTATATCGGCTTAGACAAAAATTTAATTCACAAAATAAGACACAATAATTGAGCTTTAAAATAAAGGCTCTCCCAAACCAACGCGATTAATCGCCGCGACAATAGAAAACAATAACAACAACGTGTTGTTTTGTTTGACAACCACGTGATGTTATTGTTGTTTTCTTTTGTCGCGGCGAATAATCGCGTTGATTTGGGAGAGCCTTAATTTTTAATCTTGATATCTATCAAGTCTTATATCATTAAGTTACCATATGCCATATGTATTCTTAACTTGAATACATTTTCTATCCAGCCTAAGGAAATGTAAAGAAAATAATGTCGAATTCCTTTTACCAAAAAAAATCGATTTTTTTTCTAAACAGAATCGAATTTTTTCTTTTAATACAAGGGATTTGTCCAGAAAAGTCGAATTTTTCCTCTAAACAAATCAATTTTTTTCTTAAAAGAAATTCGACATGAGTCTTGATAAACATTCGGGCTTACCTAATGATAAACTGAGTTTAGTTCCTATGGATTTTTAAAAATTTATTTTGCTTCAAATTCAATAGAAAACATTTTTATTGAACTATTTTTTAAGACGATATGAGAAAAAACCATACGGAATTATTAATTTTTTGGCATTCCACTAAAAATTGTTAGCAAAATTAAATACGAGGAACAAAATAAGCAGTTCACCTTTTTTTTTTTTAATTCTGAGTTTGAAAATGATTTTTTTCAAAAACAGTACACTTCAATAACGAAGAATTAAAAACAAAACAATATTATAGAACAGAAATTTGGAATTGAAGATAGCTGTCGCATTATAGTATTCCTGTCGTTCTTTTTTAATAGCTTGGTTTACACTTGATGTACCTTGGAATTATACGAATCACCCTGTTATAGCTTATTATATTAACCGCCTACAGCGAAATAAAAATCTGAAAAAATAGAGAATATTTGTTTCTTTGCTCATTTAAGTATTGTGTATGTACATACATATATTAGGGTGATTCATTTCCGCAAAATTTTTTTTTTCTCGGTGCTCAAGCAAAATTTTAATCTACATATAGAAAAAAAAATTCTCACCAAGATTGAGCTCTTAATTCCAATTTTAAGTACTTACAATTTTAATATGAAGTTTTCCCATATAAAATGCACGTAAAAAAAATTGTTGTTTTTTTTTTCAAATTTCTAATGCTCAGACATCTTTTATCATATTGGGAATCGGACCTTACGGGGAATTTCACGCTCTATAAAATTGCCTTCATGTTTTTTTGTGTAACTCGCACTGGCTCGCCAGTAGGAGTCATCAAAGTTCAATTTTTGGAATAAATTGTTTTTTTTTTTCAATTTTTTTGAGCAAACCGCAAAAATTATGGAGAAAAAAAGTGCTGACTCGTAAAAAATAGTTTTTTTAGCAATATTTAATGAATTTACAGCCTTTTTTAGGCCTTAAAACATGTTGTTAACGATACTACTGAACGATGTGTCGCTCTCATTGAAAAATTTAACGAGTTTGGTACATATGATGAAGTTGAATTTTGAACAAAATAAGTGCTCAATAACGTCAAATTTTAATAAAAAAGTAGTTAAAAAAAAAACGGTTCCTTTTTTCAAAATTTTGACTTTGGAAATTAATTTTTCAAAAACTATCAATTGAAAAAACCTTATATAAAAAGAAAATTGAAGAATGGATTGCTGGCTTTGACAAAAGCTTTTTTCTATTTTCAATTTTTTGAAAAATTGCCCCTCCAAAGGATTTTTTTTTTCTTTTGACCCGACTTATACGCTCTAGTATTTTTATGCATCTTGTGCCAAGAACCACTTCTTAACTATACTGAAAATTATACTACTTGTTATAAATGTATTATTGCTAAATTTTGAATATATGTATTTTTGAAACTGTAGGGTCTACACAGTTTATTCTGGGCTCAAGTTAAAGAAAATTTAATTACCTTGAAATCGTAGAGCGAAGTTATAGTCGAAAAACTAATCCTTTGGGGTTAAAATTGCCAATAACTGAAAAAAGCTCAAAACATTTCGCGTTTTTTTTTTTTTTTCGATTTTTAAATATGATGCGTTCGATGCTCGAAAACTTGGGTTTTTCATGAGGCCAATATCATAAACGACTACGCAAGAAATCAGAACTACCGGAGCTAACGCAAACACGCCCTCCTATGAGATATTGAAAATTCTTAAAAAAAAAAAAAATATTTTTGATTTTCTTGCAAACAGACTCAAAATATTGAGTTAATTGAATAAGGCGTCTGTAAAAAATTCAGTTTTTAAATATTAACTTTCAGACATTTATCATCGCAGGATTCTGCTACCTAAAAGAAGTTTTAAGAAATAAAAAAAAAACGAACAATTTTCTTTAATAAAATTAAACCCGGTATATTTTTACAATTATTTTAAATTTATTGATATGAACTTGAATTTTATATATTGTTCTTTTTATTGTTTGCATACCACTGTTTGAGATACCTTTATCTCATCCTGTTGCAAAATTGGAAAAAAATTGATGTGAAGTATACCTGATTTTTAAAAGATACCTGATTTTTAATTAAAAATGCAAACCAAAAACATATATGGCCATATCAACACCATATTTCCGTTGCATGTAATTGGATCCGAAAACCTGAAGCGCAGTTAACTTACACAGTCAACAGTTTGTTTAAATTTTTTTTAATGAAATTTTAATATTTCGAAATACATTATAAAAATTAAAAAAAACTGTTCTTGATGACTAAAAACAATTTTAATTACTACTCTAGGAAAAATGTATACACCAAATTTTAAGCAAAACATCGGTGACATGGGGTGTACCACTTGTACAGTAGCATAGGTGAAGAGAGGCACAGGCCAACGGACAGTATAACCATTTTCGTACGACTTGCCATATGGAAATAGCCAAATTCTTTATTTCCCCGGGAGACGTATTCTTACGCCAAAATATTTTTACCTTCGATAGCGGGAATAAGAGTTTTCTGAACGTTCGAAACAGATTCCTTGGAGTATATGACATATAAATCAAATTGTAGAAAAAATTAATTTTAGAAAAATGAATGAGTATCTAGTAGTTAACTCCGCGTTTCTATGACCATAGGAAGAAGAAAAGTTAGAATTGTAAGACTTCTCCCTTTTTTGTCCTCATAACATTTTCTGACATGGTCGAATCAGCAATGAACTGCGCTATAATAAAATAAATGTGGTTTTTTCTAGTGAATTGACGGCAATTTCCTCGTGCGAGCATCACAAATGTCTGTTTGTTGTCATTTGGAATTGTTCATATTTAATAAAATTTTCTATATTAATACCAAGGAGACTTATGAAATAACTTTATTATGAATAACCTCTCTCAAGAAATGCCTACAATTTTGACTAAATAAATTCAATATTAAATCAAATACTTTGAGTACAGCCCCCCTATGTGTGGTGTGATTATGTTTAAAAACGCTGGAAATTATTTTGTTGCTGATTGAACATCATTTGCTGTGACGTCTGATGATGGAACTCTTGTCCTTGGTTCACTTGACCTTGTTGCTGTCCAGGGCCGGATAATCGTACCCTTTTACTATTCGGTTCATGATGCTGATTTGCTTGTTGTTGCTGTTGTTGTTGTTGTTGCTGCTGTTGTTGTTGCTGTTGTTGTTGTTGTTGCTGCTGCTGCTGCTGCTGTTGTTGTTGTTGTTGTTGTTGTTGTTGTTGTTGTTGTTGTTGTTGTTGCTGCTGCTGCCGTTTGTTATCAGATTTGTCTTCTTGGTCGTCATCGGTGAGAAATTCACGTTTTGGATAAGGAATTGGACAGCCAGCAAAGACGTCCTGCGTGGGGACGGGATCTTCTTGGAAGTAGGGATCTTGCATTGCTTGCTCCGATGTAATACGCCTATTTGGATCCATCAGTAAGAGCTTTTGTAATAAATGGAAAGCTTTACTTTCGGGTTTGATTTTATGGCGCTCCATGTATTTGGCCAAGGAACAATTGGAATAGCTAGAACGCTTAAAGTCTTTGATCAGCGTGTGATGTTCTGGCATCTTTTTGATGTCTTCCCAGTCTTTGTCCTGTGGGAATCCCATTACATTGAAAATCCGATCTAGCTGATCATGATGATAGGGATTAGAAGTCTTTATATCCTCTTGACGACAGTGGAATATAGGCTCAGAGGTCAGAAGTTCAGCGAAAATGCATCCAATAGCCCAGATGTCAATGGCTTTGGTGTAATGACGTGCGCCCAGGAGCAACTCTGGTGCGCGATACCAAAATGTGACCACTACCGGATCCAAATCAGCCAATGGCTTCAACGGTGCATTGAACAGTCTTGCAAATCCCATGTCAGCTATTTTGACGCGTCCACGTTCATTTCCGTCGCCCATAACCAAAATATTCGCAGGCTTCAAATCGCGATGCAGAACCCAGTTACTGTGCAAATAGTGAATTCCATCGAGAATCTGATATAGCAAACTCTTAACCATTCCTCTAGGAACAACAACTTGCTTTTTGGCTGCTTTGGCAGCTCTATGAAACTTGATAATGTGCCAAAGATCATGCTCAGCGTAATCAATCAAAAGAAATACTTTTCGATCATTGTGTGACAGAAACACCCGAATCAAAGTGATTACATTGGAATGCTTCAATTCCCGCAACAATGCGATTTCACGACATGCAGACATGGACAAACCAGTACCATCGATTTGTTTTAGTGCGTATTCCTTGCCATCGCTGGCATCTTTTCTCTTTGCCTTATAAACATGGCCATAGGTCCCACGGCCAACTTTGCAACCTTCGTAGTTGAATAAGTCTTCCACTTTGGTTCGCTCCATTTGGGTTTTCATTTTAAAATCATAGTCCATAATGGTTTTGTTAAGATAAATCAAGATTTTCACGATAAAACTTTAACCTTTTGCATGGAATTTACAAAACTTTTTAATTTTTGTTTATGTTTGTGACAGTTAATTTAATTCACCTCTACCATCCATGAGTGTCAAACTAGAGGTGCGTTCGCGTACAAGTCCGAAACTACCCAAAACTACCATTTTTTACCAAATTTGGTCCAAACCTGTTCGCGTATGCACATTTCGGGTAGTTTTGGGTAGAAGAAAGTCCCCTTTCACACGAAGATACTAGTTGCTGGTGATTTTTTTGACGTTTTCTTTAAATCTCCTTAACAATATCTTGTACCTTTCACACGCAAGCAACAAAAACCCGGAGATTTTCTTTGTTTTCCTTTTAAACTACCTTGGTTGAACGCACACAAACGTAGTGTGAAGAGAAACGTCAAAAAAATCTCCTGAATTTGTTGACCGGGGAGATTTCATTTCCCCCTCTTTCTTCCTGCCCTTCTCGCCTATGAACTAATTGTTGCCGGCAACTCAGTTGCCCAGTGTGAAAGGGGACAAAGCGCTCTTGAGAGAGTAAATTATTTCCACTTTTTGCCAGATTTTACCAGAGAAATTTCTTCCAGCAGAAAATGGTAAGTTTGGTGTTCTGTCAAAAAGCTATTGGGAAGAAAAAAAAAACAACAAAAATACAAAATGGCTGCTGTTTGTTTACTTTTACTAGTTTGTTTTTTGTGAATATTTTTCTTTGATATTTGATTTCATCTTATATTTTTTGATAAACCACTGAACAAAATTGAAAGGAAGTGTGTTAAATTCAATTTAATTTGTTTACTTTAATTTTAATTAAGACTTTCAGTAAATGTATTCCAATGTTGTGGTTTTGTTTACTTTTTCTTTTGTTTACTTTTTGGTGAAGTTTAAAATCTGGCAGACATTTTTTGTTCAAAGCGTTCGTGTACTTTTGGACTGTTTCCATTCTCTTTGAGAGAATTTCCTCCCCACTCCTCAAATTTTGATAATTTGCCTGTTTTAGTCCGGAAAGTACACGAACAAACCTTAGAAAAACGTACAGAGCTTCTCAAACAGATAATCTTTATTTGGGAACGTGGAAATTCTTGCGAATTTGCAGAAGTTGTCAAAAATTCCTGTTATGACAAATTGCCATTATTTATGCCATAGAAGTGACAAAATAATGGATGAAATCAATGACTTCATGAGGCTCATTTACACCAAGTCAAAAATGGCGCTCTGATGGTCTTGCATTATAATAGCAAGAAATAAGCAGGTTCATTCTCTATTGTGGATTGATTGCAAAATGATGCCAGCATATTCATTTGCACGATGTCAAGGCTTATAGCCCTTCCACACTATCCCATCGAGTATTAACACATGTCAAAAAAAAGTGTGATAGAATTATTTACGAGCTGTGAGCTAACCCCAGAAATAAAAAATTATACTTACCACGATTCTTTTTCGCGTAAAACAATGTCAGTGACGTGAAATCCAACAACAATATAGCAGGGTTGGTGTGAAGATAAGTACTGTGAATGTGTAAGTTGTGTAGATAAATACTGTGAATGTATGAGTTTTATACCGCCATTTTTACACATACCTTCTCATTTCTTATCTGATAGAGCTTGTAGGCAAACTCAAATGACAGCTGAGGATTCATATCTTTATAAATTCAGTATCTTTGGTCATGACTCTTGAGGCACCGTCGAATATTACATTCGACTAAAAACAATTTTGTTTCACCACAGATATTTTTTTTCCGGAAAAAAAGATTTTTTATTTTACCACAATAGTTTTTTTTATTCAAAAGAACTGTATACTAGCTTTAAAAATAAAATGTATATATTATTTTTCACTAAACAACTGCGCTATTTGGAAAAAAATATTTATACTTTTGTAATTTTGCAAAAAGTGGCTTATACTACGTTTTCACTGCAAGTTAATCTCGTTTAGATTTCATAAATCTCGAATAGTGTTTTCACCAGAAAAAAAGATTAAAAAATAGATTAATTTTGTCAGAACCTTTCAAAATACAGATGGTGGGTCATTTTTCTTATGAAGTGGAAGTGAGATGGCAAGTTTGATTTAGCAGCTTGTATTGCGCTGAATAGGGGAATAGGTCTGTTCGAATTTTACCTAAGAAGATTTAAATGAGATTTATTTTAAATCTTGATTTGAGGAGATTAAAATTTGTATGGTAAATCACGGGATTTGTGAAGAGATTTGTGGTAAATCTACCTAAATCTCGGTTTAGTGGTCGGTGAAAACGTAGTATTATGTAGTTAAGGCTTAACACGACTATTTCTCAACACATCCCCCTACTTTTATACTTACCACAGCTGTCACATTTTTGACAGTAGTAAAAATTTTGCACCAAGAAAAAAAGGACAACTAAAAACTATTTCGTAATTTTACATCTGATATAAAAAAATATGCTTTTAACAGCATAATTTTATTTTAATAGAATAATATTTGTCTGGCATGGATCCTAATATCGACATTACACGAAGAAAACCAAGACAAACCAAAGGAACACCATCTTTCTATTATAGAAATCGGTTTGCTGCCGGTGTTATATTTGTTGGAATTGTCACTTTTGCTGCTTTTGCGTAAGAAATGTTATATTTTGTTTATAAAAAAGGCTATTGCAATGCAATTCTTTTAAAATTTCTTTCAGTACAACACCAATCTTTCGTGTAGCTAACGAAAAATTTTTAAGAGATTATTGTACGGAAACCCAGGAGGAACGTGATCGGAAATATCTCTTTTCTTTGAGTGCAGCTCCTAGAAAGGGTGAAGCCATCCTTAAAACAATGGAAGAAAAGAAAGAATTGGAAGTAAAACAATAATTTAAAATAGCCACAATGAATACAAAAAAAGCAAATTTAAAAAAACTACGACTACCTAGGACAGAAACCAACAATGGCCTACGGTACATAAAATTTTCTTGTCTATTCAAAAATTTGTTAATAAATTGTTATGTAGTCTAATGAAAGAACAAAATCGTTTTATTATTTTACGAATTGTTGTTTCACAGGAATGGACAACGTAAAGTCACATCAACCATATCTGATTTTTTTTCAATTGACGCTGATAATTCTTCGGAAGATGAAAATAAGCAAAAAACAATGGAATGCTCAGAACCAATGCCATCGCCGATTGAATACTCTCAACCTATGCCATCACCAATTGAAAAATTAGAAGACGAGCCTAGCGACAAACCAACTCGATCCACTCGAACTAAACTAAAGACATTTCTCCCAAAAGACAAGCGAATGAAGCCATCTGCGGATACTGCATTTTTAGGCTTTATTAGAAAAACAAATGACTTCGAAACTCCAGCTAAATCGATCAAAAGCGCCCCAAAAATCAAAGAAAAGACAAAAACTACTGCAAAAGCAAAACCAAAACCACGACCAAAAAAGCAGCAAAAAATAAAAAGCGCATTTTTCCAGAATGAAGAACTTTTCTCGGATGTGACTGCGCAGCATTGCCTTGTTGATAATATCAATCCAGATGAAATGCAAATGGCACTTGCTCTTTCCCGTTCAGAGATCGAAATTTCAGGATCAAGTGTCGAAAGTAGTTGCGCAGGCAAAGGCGAAGGTATCAGAGAGAAGTTGAAAAAGTTTGGCTTCCAAGTGGCAGAATCTGAAGGTAAGGAAATGTTTGAATTTAAGGATTTTTTTAATTTAAAAATAAAGTAACATAAGAATAAGGGGAATATGCTCTTTTGCCGTCACCTGCATTGGACGCAAAAGGAGCATATCAAACCGACACAAATATGTTTGATACTTGTTTTTTCAGAAGTCAGTTTTTTCTCTAGAGATAATTATTAAGTTGCTAATTCAAAAACGCATTTGTTGACTTTCGATGTCTCTATTCCCTTTCTTCTAATATCAAACTCAAAATCTAGTTTGTCTATGATTTTTTCTTTATAAATGTAACTATTTGAAATTTCCTCAGATTTTAACTATGCAGCAGCTTATAAGGTGACAAAAGGAAAAAACAAATGGGCCAATAAATTCACATCCCTAACACTTCGGAACTCCACACGCCAGTTGGAAAAAGCTAATCAGAAAATTAAAGAAATCCTAAAAGTTCATGTGGCGTCGTATGAATTAGCAACGTATGATGAAGAAATGCCCCAGACAGGTTCTGTGCAAAGTTCTATTATATTACCATTTGTTGCGGCAAACCGTATTATTCAACCAGATTCAAGTGGAAGATTGGAGACAGTTGATTTTTATGTACTAAGTCTCTTTGAACCGTCTAGAACAAAACCTGGATACTTATTGAAAGACATGCGTCGAATACCAGGACGCGATAGATCACCCGTAAAAAGAAAATCCTCTTTGAAAGAAAACTGCATTCTGCATGAAAAAGATTCTCCTCTAAAAAGTCCAGTGTCGAAAAGAGTTCGTGTCAATGAAAGTGCTCTACCCATTGAGTTTTTACTATCTCCAAATGTCAATACAGGTTCAAATGAGGCGTTAGAGTGTTCACAACAATCACTGCCGTCAACAATAACTACACCCCATGATTCTAAACAACGTCATAGGAAAGCAAGCAGTGTTCTTGATCTTCAGATAACTAGTAGTGCCGATTCTATAGTTAAAAGTATTTCTTCCATTGGCTGCGAAAAAGAAACAAGTTTGGCTGAGGAAACTTTAAAACAATTTGATACAACATCAATGCATAAGACTAACACATCAACAGAAACTTCTACAAACGGAAGTAAAATTAATTCTTCTATGCTATTACGACCGATAAGAGCTAATTCGCCCGATATATTTGCTGACTCAGATGTTGAAATGGAAACAGGTAAATTTTCAAGGTAAACAATATTTTTATAGTATCAAAACCTTATTTTTTTTATTTCTTTAGATGATGGTAGTGGAACGGAAAAATTGAACTGCACATCCAGTATAGATAATATAGAAACCTACGAAATTTTTTCAAGTGATGAAGGTGAGTAATATTTATTTACATCATTAGTGTTCCTTATGAAATAATTAAATGCTGTTGTAGGTAATCAAGTAGGTACATTAGGTCAGATTTCTGCAAGCATTATCTGTATTGCAATCAATAAGTAAAAAAATTGTTTGCTTTACAACGTTAGAAATTTGGAATTCGAGTTTTAGAACATCTTCCAATTGAAATGTTTCCGCAATCGCGATAATCCTAATTTTAAGTTAAAATCAATAAAGACAATCTCTTTTTCACAAGTTAAGGGACAAATTTCCTTAAAATTTGAATTTCAAAATATATTCCACTAAAAGGACTTAAAGATACCAAAAAAAAAAATGCTTAAATAGCTAGCACAAGTTCTTAAAATACTACTTCTAACAAACAAACATTTTTTATTTTTTCCTTTGCGTTTAGTAAAGACTATTTCGGACTCCAAAGTTGATTCTTGCGACAAGAACCACAGTAAGTTTAAAAATATGCTGTTAAAAATGTTTAAATTTCGAATAATTTTTAATTAAGACTCTTTAATAGCGATGATTGATTTGACACAGCAAGAAAGTGAATCAAGTTCGCAAAACTCTGCAAAGCTTATCCCAGGATTAGAACCCATTCAAACATATCTCGAACTCAGTGATTTACCTTCTACATCGTTTGGATTTCACATAAACGAAGAAACATTAACTAGATCAAGGTTTCTAAAAGAGACCGACTTGTCATTCGAAAGCAATGCTCCGGAAAAATCAACTTTAATTAAACGAAAAAACGGGTTTTCATTTGGCAGCAGTGCGTCCGATGATTTTTGTAAATCAACTTCATTTAATAATTCAAAAGATGAAGAACATTCGATTGATTTAACACAAAATAATGACGAAGTAATAGATTTCATTGTATTGTCCGATGATGAAGTTAATTATTCAATTCGAAAGGCTGACAAATCTTTGCATGTGAAAGATGAGAAAAGTTCGGCCGATAATAGTTTTGAGTCCGATTCAAAAGAAAAACAAGAATTCTCCTTTGTTGATTTCGTAGCTTCTACTCAACCGCTGGCAACTCAAAGCGAGGCATTTGAGTTAAGTTTTACAGAAAAACCCAATAATTCATTTGGTTCTTCGGAGATGGATCTTAGTAAACGCTCTGATTTTGGCATCCTTGATGAGCAATCCCCCTTTAAAATACCTACAAAAACACCCAAGAAAACACCGCGAATAACACCTACGAAATCGCCAAAAATTACTAATACCACTACAAACAGGTGTCGTCGTGCTTTATCTGAATCATTTTTAGGCTCCCCAGCGGAAAGTTCAGCTCCGCTTAAACGCTTTTCTAGCTCAAATAAGTTTAAGGAATTTACAAAAAACGAAGAAGGAAGTTTCTCCGATTTAGATGACATTGATAAACTTATTTATGGGAGTCCGACGAAAAAGATTTATAAAAAACCTACTGGCTTAACTCAACTCCTGACCGGAGCTATAAATGAGAAAATTGTTACTCCCGAAAAGTCCAATCAAGAAGTGCCAAAAGAATTCGAATTTAATGACCGAACATATTTGGTTAGAACTGTTGATGTTTCCAGAAGGCCCAACTTCCGTACAATGGACGAATCAGCATTGTTAGATAAACTCTATAGATATGGAATAAAGCCGTTGAAACGAAAACAAGCTGAGAAAATTTTGGAGTATATTTATAATCAGACACATCCTTGTTTGGTTGATGAGGATGATTTGCCGTCAACAGCGATGTCTGATCATGATAGTGACTTTCCATCACAAGATGTAAGGTGTGATACCTATGGCGACAATATTTTGGATGATGGTGAAATCGAAGTAAATGAAGGGGGAGCTTTCGGAGCTGGTTCTTCAAAATTTAATTTAAAAGACTGTTGGGGTCATGTGCTCGTATCAGATAATATCCCATCAATGGAAATCAAGGATGAACAATACTTTTTTCAAACTAACAATAGCAAAAAGGTGCCGATCACAATATATTGAAAAACGTTTACGTTATTTATTTAAATTTGTGTGTTTTATTTTAAGATTTCAACGGCTCAACTACCTTTACATATTGCATGGTATAATTTATTAAAATCGAATACTCAACTACATGAGGCGATATTATATTATGAGCCAATTGATTTGCAGGAAGTGTATTTGTTTTTAAAAAGCATTGGATATCGCTATGATCCCAAGGTAAGCTAATTTCTATCAATAAAACCTATCACTGTATCCGATTGTCAAGGAATTATGGGTTAAATACACAATAAATCAAACCTACTGGTACGCGTCCATAATTCCTAAACCATCGTTTCTCAGCTTTTTTGATGTTAAATCCATTGTTGAATAAGACGTGCGCCTTCCAAAAAAAAGATGCCTGATAATCTAAAAAATATATCGACCCCTTTCCGCCAAATTATCGTAAGCTCCGAAATGTAAACTTCACATAAAACTAATTATTTAAGTTTTTTCCTGAGAATCAAAAGCAATCCGACTTTTTCTCAGCTTTCTGTGACAGTATTGTTAATAATGTTCAATGCTTAAATTCGCCCTAGTTGGTTTAGTCGCTTACGATAATTTGCCGGAAAGGGGTCGATATTCTCCCGTCTGAGCTGTGAAAATTATCAATTTTATTAAAAGCCGCTCCAGATTGAGAAACGATGTTCTTAAATAAGCGTTAAAATTTTAACTTTGCTTTGATTGAAGTTTTCTTAACTTAATTAACTTAATTATTTGTTTTATTTTTAAAGGAAATGAAATACTTCTTTGACTCAAGATCGATAATATTTCGATATGATGTGAAAAAATCAGAAAATTCTGCTGGAAATCGACATGTGCGCAAAAAGAGACAAAAATTAAAAACTTAAAACTAGTAAAAATAAAAAAAAAAAAATAAAACTAGCCGAATGTATATTTTATAACAAGCTTGCTTGCATTTATGTACATATTATATTAAATAAAACACGATTTATAAGAATTTCTAAATTAATCAACATTCTGTAAGTTGAACTCTTTTAATTATTTTATATTTTATTGTTATAAAATGATTGTCATTTATTGGTGACAACTCTGGTTTTCAGTTAATGTAAACTTTATGATGACGAGATATTCTTGGAGAATTTTTCAATACCTAAAAAAAATCCTTTTTTTAGGTGGCTGAAGCCGGGATTCGTTCCCTAGGTCTTCAGTGTGACAGTTTTACGCAGCATCAACCATTATATCTAGCTCCATTCCATGTTAATTTCGTTCAGGCCAAACTCAAAAAAAAAAAAAAAAGAAGAAGAAAAACGGCTACTGTCTCTTGCGAGGAATTGACAAAACCTCCAAGAGTATCTTTTGTCATAGAAAAGTGACGCTCACATTAGTCGTTCGGATTCGGCAGTAAATTGTAGGTTCCCTCCATTCCTACAGACACGCACACAGGAATCGTTGAATATTGTAAGTCACTAGGCCCTAGTTCTTCATGAGCTGTTGTGCCATCCAATTTATTTATTTATACTCCATAACATTTAAAATTCTGGGCTATACTTTATTTTAAAATACATTTATTACTTATGTATTTCTTTAAATAATAGTTAATACAAATAAAATGTAAATTTAGTTAAAATATACAAATACAATAAGGACGAATATGTTATTAGATAAAACCATTAAAAATCAACATACAAAAGATTTTCAGTCCAAGGGTAAATACTAACAAAAATTTCTATAATTTGAAAAAACAAAATGGATAATTTGTGATAAAAATTTGAATTCAATTTTTTATATGTAGCTTATACAAATTTTTCGCTGTATGGCAACGAGAAATTAAAACTTTACCTATTTTTAACCCTATTATTAAGATTGAAACAATTAAGTTGCCAAGATGTTACTACTGCTACGACTTATGGGCTTAACGATTATACATTCTTATAAAAATGTATTTTTTTTTCTAGAAACTACAACAACTACCATTTCTACTACTTTTGTTTTACTATTTTTTGATTATTATATGATTTGGTTAACAAATGTAACTTGGTCTCGAACATATTATATCATCTCACGAATAACTTAGACAAATAAGATTCTAATTAATTGACATCATTTGAATTTTGTTAATGATACGTTAGATATCTTTGTCGAACTTAATTGCTTATTCTATTTCTCATTTGCGACTGCTGTTGTTTTGTACTTAAAAATGTTGTTTTTCTATTTTTTTCGATTAGGACATTAAATATAATATGTAGATGTACATTATATATAAATACATGTGTGTATAAAAGATAACACATCGTCGGTAGCACCAGAAAAGTGTGTAACTGCGATTTTTCTAAACAAAAATATGGTTTGGTTTGAATACCATTGTGAACTCTTCTTATTTAAAAATTAATAGGGAGTCTATTATGACTTATGATTATTGTTTTCGCGATTTTTTATTTTCAGATATTTTATACGTTAACAAAAAATTATGTTTTAATGCACCTCAGTAAAATCAGGAAATATGGAGTTGCAAACTTTTCTGGTTTCACCGACACTATACATATAATTTAACTAAAAATGTTACACAATAAAACATAAAAAATAAAACAAATCACCAGAGACACATAATTATCATGCATAGTAGTAAAAACAACATGACTAATCAAATTTGTTTCTATGTTAGATTACAGGAACTGCTGCAATTTTTTAATGGTTTACTTTGGCCAAGATGGATGCCACTTTCTTCTTGGTTTTCTACATCTAATGCACTGTGTTTTCTCTGAAATTTTCTCCATCAATAAAATGCTTTAAAAGAAATAATATTGTTTGGTACCTTCAGTTCAGCTGCGAGGCAGGTAAAAGCATCTTCAACATTTGTATTCTCTTTAGCTGAAGTTTCCATTACGAAAAGAATTTCTGGAATATATTGGCACATCTCTTCGGCTTCTTCAAAGCATACTTCTCGTTCTTCTTCGAGATCACACTTGTTGCCGATTAATATTAGCAGTACATTCGATGCTGTGTAACGACGAACTTCTTCAATCCATTTTTGGAGATTTGTGAATGATGAACGTTTTGTGATATCGTAAACTAAAAATTTAAAATTTTTTGCTGTTGAATTTTCATAATTAAAGCCCCAAATCTCCCAAAAAAAGGATTAGCGATAATACCTAAAGCTAGAATTAATTGAACTTTTAAAACAACTTTAACTTCCCATATTTGTTTCCATCGATTACTACCTTTAAACTACAATTTAAGAACTTTTCAAAAAATAACACTTTTCGTTGCCAGAATATTACTTAAATGTTCATATTACGGATTGGAAGATACCTACTGTAATACCTTTATGTTTAAGTAAATACTTTTTGTCACGCACGATTTATTTTAGTGTGTGACGGATTAAAATGCGAATGCCTACAAGCATTTAGAAGTCAAATCACAAAATTGTTTGCTTTTTTTGGCTTCGGTTCAATTCATCTTCTTCACACTAATTATTGCTTACACGTTATTGAAATTAATTGGAATTCAAACTCAAATTTGAAAAGGTTAAATTTTTATTTGAAGAATGACTGACTCAATTCCTCGTTTAAAGGTATGCAAAAACCTCTTAAAAAAGAGTTTGAAATAATTAAGGTTATATATGTATGGTACCTATATCCTCGACTATATTAATGAAATAGAGCTGACGTAGATAAAACTTAGTTTACTGCACCCACTTTTTGTTTTGTATTTATGTTATAGTTAAAACATGGGTGTACACATCTACAAATGAACTGATATTTAGTGAAAAAGCAATCGAACTCACCAATGATAACTCCATTTGCTGAACGATAGTAACTTTGTGTTATGGTTCGGAAGCGCTCCTGGCCAGCTGTATCCCATATTTGTAACTAAAAACAAAGAAATAAATATTAAACAATAATGATCATGATAGGGAAGATGATTTGCTTTCTTCCATTGTTCACCGTCCAAAAAACTCACCTTCACTTGTTTCCCTTCAATGGCAATCGTTTTCATTGAAAAATCAACACCTATGGTATTTCCATGACGTTCGACGTAGTTGCCTGTTTTAAAGCGCTCTACAATACAAGTTTTACCAGTTCCGCAATCACCAATTAATACAATTTTGAAAAGAAAATCGAAACTTTCTTCATTAGGCACAGCCATAAGGGTTTGAGGGTTTCTTGCAGTCATCTTATTGTTGTATTTTAATTTCTATTCTGAGAACTGATAATGATGTGATGTGTTTATTGAAATACACCTGCTGTTTGGGTAGTTTTTTTTTTTTGATAATAAAACAGGTGAAACAAGGCAGAAATACAAAAAAATGTTTATGCAACTAATTGCCCACCACTTTGATTGTTATGATTTTTTCTTTAAAATTTTTTGCTGACAAGTTTGTGACGTTCCCATATTTGGCTTGTCTGAATTTGACGTTTATGTTTAGTGGAAAAGAGACGGATGTATTTTCAATTTTGACGCTAGTGATGGGTCGGTCTTGCATATTGAACAAAATAGACGCGCCGCAAGTCGCGTGTCCTTCTACGTTGTTGTTTTCCTTTGGTTTTTTTTTTTTGATTTGTCAAAAATATCAAGTCGTCTGATGACCTCTGAAAAATGCATACATTTTTTTTAGACCTAAGGCCGTGTGCGAATTGGGTTAAAATTTCGATTAAATTCTATCCGAGATTAATTTTTGACGTTTCCACATACAGATTCATCTCACTAGTGTCAAAAATTAATCTTCGGATAAAATTTAACGCGATTTTAACTCAATTCACACACGGCCTAAGTCCTTTGTTTGTTTATTGCCCAAAACTGCCAATTTTTGTGCTTCTTGTGGAAAGTTTTCAATAAGTTTATGTCGAATTCCTTTTAACAAAAAATTCGATTTTTTTTTCTAAATAGAACCGATTTTATTTCTTTGTCCCCTTTCACACAAGGCAACTGAGTTGCCAGTAACAATTAGTTCAAAGGTGAGAAGAGCAGGAAGAAAGAGGGGGAAACGAAATCTCCCCGGTCAACAAATTCAGGAGATTTTTTGACGTTTCTCTTCACATTACGTTTGTGTGTGTGTTCAACCAAGTTAGTGTAAAAGGAAAATAAAGAAAATCTCCAAGTTTTTGTTGCTTGCGTATGAAAGGTACAAGAAATTGTTAAGGAGATTTAAAGAAAACGACAAAAAAATCTCCAGCAACTAGTATCTTCGTGTGAAAGGGGACTTTCGGTTTGTTCTTATAAAAAAATAGAATTTTTTGTTAAAAGAAATTCGCCATTAGTGCTAAAAAAATTGGCGTTATGCTCAATATTTGATTTTGAGCCTTAAAATAAGTGGAAAGTACCAACAATTTAAGAATATGAATAGTTTTGAGATAATCAAATAGAAATCCACAAATGAAATGATAGCTTTTTTCAAAAATTTTACAGATAATAAATGACAGGTTATTGACTTCTATTATAGTTCAAAGTTGACTTAAATCTTACTTAACTTTGCGATTTTAATAAAGGCTTTCGGAATGTTTTGAGTGCATAAACTAAAGTCAAAATCTAATAAATACAGCTGACATTCTTTAGCATCAACATCTTTAAGTTCTTATTTTAAAATTTTATTTTTATCCGAAAAGTTCTTTTTTAACTTTTTGATTGTAATATTTTAACGGAGTTTATTAGTGCCTCCTAGTTCCGATTTTAAAATCAAATCCAAAATATATTTTCTTTTATTCGGAAGAAGAGTTATTTTTAAGGGGTTCAGAAAAATTTTCAATGACCGACTGAGAAAGAAATATAAAAAATAAGCCGTGCGTAAAATTACTTCTCTCTCCCCTTCTTCCGTTCCTCGCTCCTAGTTTACCTTTACCCGGGGAGCGCAATGGATCCACTGAGATCCGGTTGAGATGGTGCGGCTTGCATTCGCAGAAAAAAATCAATCCAGATCGAACTTGCTATAAAAGTACGATGGAAAAAACCATAATTAACCTAATGAGTTAAAAGAATTCAGTTAATTTTGTTAGCAATTTTAATCATACATTTAAATTTATTTAAGTTTTCTTATTATACAATAAAAATTATTCACAATTTCACAAATGAACACATCCTGTACATATAAAACTTAATCATATACAAAATTATATTTACAATTTTTAATATAATTACTTTTTCTTAATTTAAAAAATGACTTTCATAATCCACTCGTATTTCAATGTACAAAAATAAGAAATTTATAATAAATAAATAAATAAATAAATAAATAACACAAAAAATGGTAATAATAAAGAAATAACAATTAAATTCGTTCGACAGCAAATTAATAAATAGACAAAAATAAAATAAATAATTCGTTTGTATGGCCGCAAAACTATAACTTTAAAAAGTTATATAATGAATAATTTTGTTTGCTGTTTATTTTTTTTTACATTAAAACAATGTGCTTTTTACGAAAAGTACTTGGGGAACTTTCTTTAATTTCATTTATTTCTTCCGCTTCTTGTTCATGATATTCACTGTGCTCTGCGTCACTAGAATTATACAATTATACATTTTTCGTAAATAAAAATGTTTACTGTAAACTTAGAAGATTTTTCATATGTATATTTACCTATATTTCTTATTGATCATAGCCTTGAAAATGCTCTTTGGACAGGCTTTGTAGTAGGGGAAACATTCTCCAGGAACTTCTTTACCCTCACCAATCTCTTGAGCTTTAACATATTCGGGAATAAGATCAGCAAAAGGTGATTTTTTTACCCTAAAATTAAATTGACAGTTTTAAAGTAAATATATGTATTTAAAATTATTCATAGCAGTTACGTTAGAAACAATTTAGTCATCTCTCCAAAAACTCCAAAATGATCCAGACTTCTTGAGTGAACTTCACAAATTGTTCTCAAAAGACAAGCTTTCCCATCCATTCCAAAAGTTGATAGAAACGTTTCAACAGCTCCGTAAAGCATAACTCTAATTTGAACAACGATTCAAGTTTGAAAAGTCTTCACTTAACAGTTCTAACAAACCTTTCTCCTCCGTGAAATATATGTTTATATCTTTCTGGTATTTTTGGCATTTCTTCTATTTGGTCGTCATCTGGCATGATTTTTGAAAACTGATTACTTTCCGATTGGTCTTCTTGTGCAGATAAATCACGTTTCTTTTTATAATTCAAATATCTTGCCATATAGCCACCTTAAATGAACCATTTGAAAAAAAAAATAAAAATCTTAAGCATAAATTATTTAGCTAAGAATATACCCAACACTTCTCCTGCTGAATTCCCGAATGATCTTGCGAAGATTGGTGGCAGATCACCAAGCGGGTTTTGATTGTCTGTCAAACCAAGCTTATCAAAGTCAACTAAACGGTTAAAAAAAAATATATTTCGTAAAAGGATACAAGAAATGTTCAATATTTTACTTGTGACTGGAAAACTGATGGTCAAATTTGAGAAGAATCCCTCAGGTGGATGCCGCACCAGTGGCAGAGCTATAGTAGGCGTAAACGTTAGCGAAGTGCCCGGTGGCAAGGCCAAACGCCCATCGTCTGTTATCCAGACGAGACGTTTTTTTCTTGAGTGTGGTTGATTATGTTCGTCTAGAAATTCTTCATTACTCGTAAGTAATGTGGGACTCGTTTTTGATACATCACCACCCTCGTTGTTGGAAGACGATGTCTTTATTGAATGGATCTGTGTGATTTGGCCAGAAATTTTTTCTATGAGAACAAGAAGTAGGATTCCTGTTATTGAGGTCATATTGCACAGCCCTGTTTTCATTTTTTTTTGTATGTTCTGAAATAAAACAAAATATTATTAATTATTATTTAAAGTTACTAGAACTTTTAATATCCCTCTAGTGGATCTAATTGGTACTAATTTATTTCAATGCCATAAAAAGTCACGATATCGTATTTTAATTTTGCAACCAAACAAGCTAATCTTAATCAGCTGGTCGGGCGGGAATACAAATACATAGCATTTATAGGCCAATAGATAGAACGTTAAGATTGGTAGAATCCGGTTATATAAGAGAAAGTAATGAAAATTCCGAAAAAAAGTACCCTTGACTTGTCTTAGCTTTTTTCAAATGCATTCTTTGGTATTCGCAAAAATGAAATCTTTACAGAAACCTAGAGAATAATGCAAGCAAATACTCGTAGTAAATATTACATAAACACGAAGGCAATCATTTATGGGAGAACGAAAGAAGTGCTGTCAACTAGCAAACAAGTTAGCTGAGCCACAAGGAAAATAACTTAATTCTATTATATGACGTCTGTAAAAATGCATGGGAAAGTTCCATTAAAATATTTTTTTGTGAAAGTGTGATTAAAAATGGATAGCCTATACAAGTCAGCTTGCTCTTTTAATGAAAAAAAAGTAATTGTATAAGTACTAAGTACTAAGTACTATAAAAGTACTAAAAGGATTATACAAAAAAAAAATATTTCCACTTTTTATGAACAATTTTTATCCGATTCAAAATGACTCTAAATATCGTTGCTTTTGTATACCTATTTATTATCATTTTTAACATGGTTAATATTGTTTATACAAAGCATTGTTTTACACGAGAAGGGCAAGGGTCGCACTGTGGCAACTGCCCCTATGGACTTAAAAATAAATACATAAATTTTGTGGCACAACAGCTCGTGAAGAACTGGGGCCTAGTGACTAACAACTTTCAATCATTCCTGTGTGCGTATCTGCAAAAACTAGAGGGAACCTACTACCTACAGTTTCACTAAAACTATTTGATTGTTATATCGAAGCCTTACTTCAAGAATTACAAAAATATCTCTTTTCTCCCACAGTTGATTTTTTTTTTCATTTCCCCCCCTTCAAAAAACTTAAACATTTTCATTAATGTCGAATTCCTTTTAACAAAAAATTCGATTTTTTCTTCTAAACAACTCGAATTGTATGTTAAAATAAGTTCGACATAAGTATGTATGTTGCTAAAATTATTTATTTTTCTTTTTTCATAATAAACTAGCTGACCCGGCGAACTTCGTTCCACCTATAATTGATTAAATTATTATTAATGTTCCTTTCGAAAGTCGTATGAATCGCCAATGTAGAAAGACCGTTCAAACAGAAAACAATACAGAAAGTATGCAATTTATTGTTTTGTTGTGTGTTAATCTGGTTCAATACAAATCCAACAAAAAATCCCCCAACCAAATCGGATGATGTTTAACCGAGTTATGCGCGTTCGAACACGAAAAGGGATTAATCCTATTAATATTATAAATGAGGAAGTTTGTTTGTCTGTCTGTTTGTTCCTCTTAATCTCCGAAAATCCCAAATTGATTGTAATGATAATTGGTAGAGCGAGAGCTTGGAACATGAGGATGAACGCTACTTTTTTATTTCAAAATCTACAACAGTTTACCAAAAAATAGGTAAAATATTAAAAAAAATTGATAAATTGTTTGAAATGTCAAATATTTTCCAATCATTATTTATAAATGCAAAGCAAGGCGAGCACGGGCCTGCTAGTTTTTATATAATATATAGATATAAATATAGATTGTATATTTAATACAAAAATATGTATGTTTCAAAATATAAATACAATATTTGGGGTCCTATTTTGACTTACGAATCACTGAATGCAACTGATTCATCGAATACCTATACATTATGTTCGTATGTTCTCAGTTTTATGCTGTTTGCAAACAACTTTTTCTGTACATCAAACTGTGACTCATCTTCCAGTTTATTTGCATGAAATTTTAATTAAAGTTTCACGTCAAATTCATCAGAACATCTTATAATAGCTTAACTATCTAATCTTAAAACCAACAGTTTTCACTATTTATCTGATTACTATGCTTACACACATTGAATTAAAATGTTTGTACCAAAAATGTCCATCATGCGTAAACACATCATGCAAGAAAAATTGTTGAATTGATTTCACAAAAAAAAAGCATGTTATCCGCTCGTAAGACACTCTGGAAAAACAATGTAAATCTGCTTAAGGCATACAGATCAAAAACATGTTTTAGTGTTTTCGCCTCAAATTACCTTCCATCAAGTGACATATTTTCTTCAAAACTAATTGTAAGTTAAGTTTGAAAATTTTCATACTTCGTCGTTGTTATTGGAAATTTCTTAGTGAGAAAGCACTGATGGGGGATGTTGTCGTGCAATTATGTAATTTTTCCATTATATCAAGTTTTGTGCGTATATACCTGTCAATTTGTAGTCCAAATCAATTTGCATAAAGAAATGAAAGGCTTACTACACTTTCTTCTTGCGTAGACATTTGATTTTACTTGTCCTAGAATACCTAGACTAACTGACTGCGTTGGGAAAGATCTTTCATTTTGGTAAAGTATTTTTGACATGGATTGCATGTCTTTCTCGGAGGCTTGGGTGGTATCTAGCGAAAACATGTACAGCTCGTGCCCTACTGCTCAGTGACATCCTTCATATACCAATCGAAAGATAAAGATTGCGCAAGGATTATAGAGGCATTGTTTTATAGTTTACGCCTCATAGTTTCAGGTGATGGTTCATCGCGTTTGGGGAAATTGCAGCTAAATTGGAAGTACTTAAATTAAGTTTAACTTAATTTTTTCGGATATATAAATGTCAATGACGTCATTGATATCTCATTCGAAAGGGCTTGAAAAATAAAGGGCTAAAAAATATGTCCCATTATAAAAAAACCGTGTGGGATACATATGTCCCAGACCACCCAACCCCCCCTCCCCCTATGGATATTTTTGGATCTTTCTGGTTGGAAATATACTAAAAGTAAATCATTTCATCGGTTTAATAACAAATATTTTTATGTTAGGTTAATAACAGCATTCCGGGTTGAAAGGGCTAAAATAAATTTCAACAACTTTCCTAACATTTGTTTCTTCATGTGAAAGAGGTCTTTGGTTATATGCAAATTTATATAAATGATGTTTTGGAGCACAGTACACAAATCTAAGGTAATATCTTGCGCAGGTTGTCAGAATTGAAACTGTCAGAAATTAAAAAAATGGTTGCTCACAATGCAATATTAAAGACGACAACAAAAAATATCGAAATTTGACATGTAAATGGGCACTGGTACCTACCACCATTTTTGTAGATGCGCAGAACAGATCAAAAATGAAAATGCTATAATTATCTTACCTTTAATATATGTACCGTGGTTTTGGACAACAATTCCAAAGCAGCTTTTACTGGAATGAATGACTAAACTAGAAATAATACTCAAGGTCATATCAGATAGGTCGGTCGCATATGCATGCTAATAAGATGCAAAACTAAATGAATTTATTCTTCTGTCAACAATTAAAAGTATCTTACTTAACAAGTTTTCTTGTAATAAGGTTTGTGAATTAATGTTTATTTTTGTATTTGTTTTAATAAAGTAAACAAAATATAATCAAAAATTACAGAAATTAAAAAGGGTCAACATCTCATCAAATAAATAAAAATAAAATGACCACCAACCTAATTTCCCTTTTAATAAATACCACCTTTAAATCATTAATTACTGATTTTTATTCAATTCATTGCATTTAAAAAAGGAGCTCAACTTCTCGTATCGCTTTCAATAATTCCAATATCCAAGAATAAGAAGCTCGCGTATACATACTGTACGTATTTATATATTTTTTTCTTTCTCACTTCAAAGCTGTCATTTTAGACTTGTTTTTATTTTCCTGTAGCTTCGCCATGCCAAATGCGAGATACGCATACGACTGAACTTGTCACAATTTAATGCCTTTATTGAAAAAATCCACAACCACAACAACAACAAACAAAAAGAGTAGATTCGCGATCGTGACCCACTTCTTATCCAAACTGGCGCGCCATGGTGTGCGGTGTAATTATGCGGAAGGCGCGCTTGCGCGTATAGACCAATATCATAACAGAGTCGCGTATCCATATCCATTTAGGTTACCCCATTTGGCGGTGTGTATCCCTGTAGGTTTACACTTTACGCAGAAATATCTATTCGCTCTACTTTATGCAGAGCAACCCAATCTTGGCTAGTTTAAGTTTTGTATTAGAAAGATCTCGTTTTCAATTTCGATTTCTAGTATCAAGATTAAATGGGGGATGCCGGGTGGAATTCATACGCACGCACAGAGATGCCTGATGTCTGAGCACTCCGATAGATGCGCAAAAACTGGTTACAGCTTGTAGAACTGGTTATAATGACGCAGTCTTCGCAAATACTTATTCTTATTTGGAAAAAGAATAAACAGAAATTTATATAAACTAGGAAGCGAATTTTCTTCGTCTTTTGGGAGGATTTTTTCTTTTTGACTATTTTTCTATTGAATCCGTGTCAATTGGATGGCTTTGCAATGACATTGAACATAGTCTTTGATTAAAATTAATGCTTGATAGCTGATATTGATAAATGCGGTTGAAAATAATCAATCTTATTTGGTAGTGAAATTATTAATGTAATCAGGTTAAATATTTCCTTATTTATTATTTATTTACCTTCAAATTCTAAGCTGCCAAACGTGTGCCTTTTATAATTTCAAAATCAGAATAGTCATCAAAACACGATAAAGCCTGATATACGAGTATAATTTTGAAGAAAGGTTTTTTCCATTTGAAGAATAAGTATTGTGCAGGAGAGTAATAGTTTGCTGGATACATATTCCAAGTATATAAAATATTTTTTAAATGCGTACTAACATGCACGTTAAACATCAAAAAACCAAAATAAACAAAAGAGCTGAATAGCAAACCTTTTTTTTTTTTTCTTGTTTTACTTATTGGTATATACAGTTTAAATAAAAGGTACTCATACATTTGCATGATAACAGCAAACATTTTTCAATGCAATAAACTGATATAATTCAAAAGAAAATATTGGTCTGAGTCAAGTCAAGAGACACTTTATACGCTTTCGATCATATTTAATATATTTTCGAACAGAGAAAGGTTATTGTTATGTTTACTGCACTCTTAAAATGTAAATCGTTGTAGTTTTTCTAAAACATATTCCATTTGTATTGGCATTTACAAATGAACTATGAAAAGAGACATATAACATTTTTTCAGTTCTTATTAGGTATACTAAGAAAATTATTCAAAAATATTATTTGTTTTTTGGTAAATTAGTTTCATCTTGTTTTTATACCTTTTTAGCAAATCTGTGAATCCATAAAACATTAAAGAATAAATCTAACAAATGACAATCTGATGATTAGAAAAATTAGAATTTCTTAAAATTAAATAACTCTTATAGTAAAATATTTAATAACAGATCTGAATGAAAATCAGAACACAAACACATTCACTATGGAAAGTATAGTACACTGCTGATGCGAAATTAAATTTGTCAATGATTTCCAACAATACAACCATCAAAGGCTTGCGAAAAGCATGAAAAGTTTCACCAGTTTCAAAGACAAAAAAAAAAGTAAACACAAATAAACTACCAAAACCATGATTTAATGAAGACAAAAATAAAAACAAACACAACTCAAATTCATGATCTATGTGAAAAAAGAGTGAAGACATCCCCAAATATCAATTTCTACAGACACATACAGCAGAACAAAATTTTTCGTCCCTATAATTTTGTATGAAATTTTTTGTTTTGCATCAGCAGCGTATAGACTTTATTCATCACAGAAATAGAATATCCAGATGCATTCATCACAAAAATTGTGTTTATTTTTTAATGAAAACCATGATGCACTCAAATTGATAATTCACTTTGATGATTCATTCATTTTCGAAAAATAAATATTATTTTTATTTTGCGATTCTTTATTCGAATGCTTGTTATTCTCGTATATTTTTAAATTTATGTTGAATTCCTTTTAACAAAAAATTCGATTTTTTTTCTTAACAGAATCGATAAAGCAAATTTTTTCAGAAAAATCGATTTTTTCTTTTAAACAAATCGAATTTTTTGTTAAAAGGAATTCGACATTAATATTCTTGACATTTCTTTAAAACTATCATACAGTTACTCAAACGTTGGCATGTAAATATTTTGTATTCTTAAAAAAAGTGATAGGTAAAAACAATTATAATTTCTCAACACTTTTTTAAAAGATTTAAATTGATAGTTTTTCTGGCATTGTTCAGTTGAAATTTTTCCATAACAAAATCAATATCTAAATTTCAGCAAAGCTAATATAAAACAAACTCACTCTTACACTGGATGTTCGTTCACGCCAAAGACAACTTCCACCGGTAATGATGGATTAACGTAAACTGCCACATTTAATTTAATTCTTCATTTAAATTGAGACAATCGGTTGGTTTTCTGCATTTTGGCATCAATCCAATCTTTAACACAATTTAAATAAAAAAAGAAAAAAAAAAACTCAAACTCAATAGGCAGATTGAATAAGTGATTAAAATACATTCACGGCGTTAATCATTTATTTATCCTTTCTAAAATATTTAAATTTCTCATCGCACGTACTTATGTACCTTTGCATGTATTCAATTAATTAGACCTCCCACGCACAGAACCTTATTTCACTGTCACTACATTTTTCTATAGTCATTAAATTTACATAAGTGATTTGCAATTGAATATTGTACCTTATATAGGTTTGCAAAATATCAAAAATGCATTTAATGTTATTCTGCTTTACACTAACTCTCTTAATATAATATACAATGTACATGTATGTATGTGAACCGTGCTTAATTGAAGAACTAACTTTGCGAATGTTCAAGGACTACAAATTTTCAAAAAAAAAAAAAATAAATAAATAAATACATTTTTTACCGAAAATTTAAGAAAAAGGGATGTTGTGATTTGTAAGAAATTCAAATTGAATGAAATAATTAAAAAAAAAAAATGAATTTATAAGCATGACTTTTTAGATAATTATACAATTTAATTTTAAAAAATTTACCAAACACATTTTCTTGCACAAAATTATAATGGGGTGGTCAGCTTTGCGGGTTCGAAGGATTTTAACTCCGTTTTTGGATCCTCTGTACCGGCTAAAGCAAATTCGTTAATTCACTTATAATATGTTCATTCGCTAGGCAAGTGCCTATGTCAAAAGCTATTCTTAAAACATATCGCCACCTATTTATTTAAAAGAAAAACGGCTACTGCCTCTTGCGAGGAATTGACAAATCCTCCAAGAGTATCTCCTGTCACAGAAAAGTGCCGCTCGTTAGCCGTTCGGATTCGGCAATAAACTGTAGGTCCCCTCCATTCCTGCAGACACGCACACAGGAATGGTTGAGAGTTGTAAGTCACTAGGCCCAAGTTCTTCATGAGCCATCAAATTTATTTTATTTTAATTTATAAACTGACCAATTGAGCCGGTTGTCAAAATCGAAACTGTCAGAAAAGTGGCTGTTCGAGTGTGCCCCCAAAAACTTCACACCGAATTATTAAAAAAAACGACAAATATCGAACTTTAACAAGTAAAGGCAGTGCAGATGCAGACCTAAAAAAAAATTAAGCGTTTTTATTTCGTATTTTGAAACTATAGCTTGCGTACTAGTCGGCATATGTACGTGTGTTTACAAAATACACACAAACTTTTTCATCGGATTACTTATCAAAAATGAGAGGTGCTTGAAGAAGCCATTGGCCGCGTTCGGGGGGTACACAGATAGGCTATCTGAGATACTTAAGTATCGGATATGTTTTCGAACGAACCGGATAGGTTACCTATCAAAAATCAAAACAGCTGAAAAAAGTTCAAGTAAGTACCAAAAATTATTTTTTCCCAGATCTCTGCTGTGACTTCAAAATCGTATGTTGTGTCCTTCCAATTGACAGATATCTTCATTTTGTTTATTTTTGCAACAATTTGTATATGTATTTTTATGTTTAAAAGCCAAAAACAAACAACAAAAGATAAAAACAAACAACTACTCAAGCGACACTCGAAAACCAAAAGTCAGCTGTAATCAACTGTTCCTCAAATTGCGCATAGGATAGTTTAGTATCCCGAAAATTTTAGGATAGCTTTAGATTTGTTTTTGACAACAGCTGTTTGGTTCATCAGCTGAATTTTCCTATGGGATTACAACAACACAAACCTATCCGGATAGGTTTGGCTTGCCCCCCGAACGCGACCATTTTGTTAAATGGTGATATTCGGTTACATAATGGCCGCGTTCGGGGGGTACTCAGATAGGCTATCTGAGATACTTTAGTAACGGATATGTTTTCGAACGAACCGGATAGGCTACCTATCAAAAATCAAAACAGCTGACAAAAGTTTAAGTACGTACCAGAAATTATTTTTTCCCAGATCTTTGCTGTGTCTTCAAAAAACGTATGTTGTGTCCTTCCAATTGACAGATATCTTTATTTCGTTTATTTTTGCAACAATTTGTATAGGTATTTTTATGTTTAAAAGCCAAAAACAAACAACAAAAGATAAAAACAAACAACTACTCAAGCGACACCCGAAAACCAAAAGTCAGCTGTAATCAGCTGTTCCTCAAATTGCGCATCGGATAGTTTAGTATCCCGAAAATTTTAGGATAGCTTTAGATTTGTTTTTTACAACAGCTGTTTGGTTCATCAGCTGAATTTTCCTATGGCATTACAACAACACAAACCTATCCGGATAGGTTTGGCTTGCCCCCCCGAACGCGGCCAATACACGGCCATTTTTTAATTTCTGACAGTTTCAATTTTGACAACTTGCGCAATATCTATTTCTACTAGCCTAGCTTATTAAGCGCTGTTTAATTTTTTCATGTGAACTTTCACAGAATTTCAAACGAACAGAAAGGTAGTATTACTTGGAGCAAACAATCAGAGAATGTTGGAGTATTAGGAATGTTAAAGAATGTCCGCATAAAAATGACATTGCTTACAACCTATTAAGATATGTTGGTTGTTTGGGTTTGTAAATGTTTACAGTAGTTGGTTATATCTTTACTAAGACAAGAGTGATCGAAAATTTTCTTATTGACCTACAAACGATGTTTAAAAAAAAGTTTGAAGAAACCAAGTCGTGTGGTCTATAGTTCGAAATTCCTATAATCATGGTAACTATTTGTTAATGTTTTTTTTTTCCAACAATGATATGATAACGATTGACCCGAAACTGAAAATAAATTTAAATTCGACAGTTCTCCACTGTTCGATCACATAAGTTCTCTTATTCATATGTCATTTATAAGCCGGCATTAATGCCAACAACCATATGACAAGAATTACTAATAAGCTATACATTAAGTTGAAGTGTATATCTACCTATATATGCACTTTCGATTGGTCATTTGAGTTGAATTCGTTTTGAACAAAAGAAAGTCCGCCAACGCAATGTATACGTATATACATATGTACATACGTACTATATCTGAAATTAAATTGACAGTTTTGCATTCTGGGGACGAATTTCAGATAAATAACGCTATATATAACCTATTGACAGCAGACGTCTTGTGAAGCTACTTGTCTGCCAGAAATGGCCGTTAGGTAATTGTTTTTTTTTTTACTTTTTGGCTAAAGAAATGTAAAAACGAAATGAAAGTGCAATTGAAGCAATCTATCGCGATCATTTGAATTTTAATTAAATTTATAGCTGAGGGTGCGCATTTTAAATGTTGTATGTGTCGCCTAATCGGCGTTTAAAATAATTATTATTATTAATGAAAGCTTTATATTGGTTTAAGTATTCTTAACTGCACGTTTGAGAAAAAAAAACGTGCTTTAAATCTGTTAGCTAATGAGAAATCAATTGATTTTAAGATAAACAAATTAATTATTCAAAAGCTAGCTAACTTGATTGTATCAAGGTAGTTAATGAAATGAGATTTTAAAATCATGTTTTACTCTGACAACAACAACAACCACATACACAAATTGGGGTTGAAGTGACGACGCGACGATATAGACAAATTAACCATTAGTGACATGAACTTTATTTTTATGAAAGTGTTACAACCTTTGAAAAGAAAATATGACAGCAAATTGCTTAAGGCTAATAAGCTTTAAAACTTTAAAAACATAAAACGACATTATCATCTATCAATTTACTTAAGATAAAATAATTGAGAGGCAGTTGTATTTCAAGGCTTGGCTTTGGTAAACTAAAGGAAGTGCACTCTGGCTATAGATTTCGGTACATGTATAATTATTTTAAAAATAAGGTTTGATAAACAAATATTTTAATTTTTCAAGAAAGAGATAGATTTTATCTGATTGAAGTCAGTCAATATAAGTTTATGAGAGCTGCAGCTTATACTTTGAAAAAAAAAAAAAACAAATGACAATGCTTTTGACTATGAGTGCGGGGTATCTTAAAAATCCTCCAATAGTTATCAAAATCCTGTCCTACCAGTGGACAGTCTTAGCTTTCATTTGATACCACATTCATCGCTTATGAAATAGGTTTATTCAGCACAAAATGCAACTTTAAAAGTGCACTTTCTAAGGCCGTGTGCGAATTGGGTTAAAATTTCGATTAAATTTTATCCGATATTAAATTTTGACGCTTCCAAATATAGATTCACCGCATTATTGTCAAAAACTAATTTTTGGATAAAATTTAACGCGATTTTAACCCATAACTCACACAAGGCCTAAAGTTGAAAAGCTATGGAAAGCTTTGTCTGATCAGCTGTTTCGTTGGTGTTATTGAATTGTATCTTTTTTTTTTTAAATCTATATGAGATAGGTAATATCACGGTCGCGTCTCAGAATTTTGAAAAGAACAGAAATACTGGCGAAATATGCACCTACAAGTTTCAAGTTTGAAGTTTCCAATCCTCAAGAAAAGTGATCAAAGTTCCCTTTTACACAAGGCAACTGAGTTGCCGGCAACAATTAGTTCATATAGGCGAGAAGGGCAGGAAGAAAGAGGGGTAAACGAAATCTCCCCGGTCAACAAATTCAGGAGACTTTTTTGACGTTTCTCTTCACACTACGTTTGTGTGCGTTCAACCAAGGTAGTTTAAAAGGAAAATTCAGCAAGTGTCCTCCGATTTTGTATCTTCGTGTGAAAGGGACAAGAGATTGTAAAGGAGATTTAAAGAAAACGTCAAAAAAATCTCCAGCAACTAGTATCTTCGTGTGAAAGGGGACATATGCTATGCATGAAACGAGAAATGTACCTAGCACAGCGAACATGAACTTATTTTTTCTATATGAGTGTGTTTCTTTATTTATTCCGGATAAGGAATAGAATGGATGGAAAAGACGAAATATTTATCCAGAATATTCAGAATGGAATGAATAAAGAAACAAAACTAGAACAAAAAGAATGGCAATCCAGTTGTTAGGTGATATGTCAAAACAATTGAATCAATAATGTTTTTATTTTGGATATTTATGTATTCTCAAAGCTGAAAGCTTGTGAAATTTTACATTAATGCATAGCATTTATATTCTGGTACGTTTATTCACGTTATTTTGTTGTTTTTAAATACATAATTAACACCAATGTGAATCTGCCATAATAGAGAATAGGAACGTCATAATAAAACTGAACGAGCTCAGTATTATTTTTATTATGCATTCCAAATGTTCCGGAATGAATAAAGAAACACACAATATATTTGAGTATTTTTGGTTATGTTAAAGTCAATTTGTCTCGAAGCAAGTATCGAAGCTCAATATGAAAACAATTTTCAAGAAAAAATTTCACAGTCACATCTAATTTAAACAAACTTTCAATTGCCAGCAATACAGAGCAACTAAAGTCGCTCACGATCAGGTAAATTCAGAGAAACTTTTTATTTGTCCATTGAAATAGCGTAGTCACCTAGCATTTTGGACAAGACAAGATTTTTTGTTTGTGCGTGTAGGAAGCGGTGGATAGTGTGAGCATAAAACTAGGTTTTCGAAATTGAAAGCCCTCCATTTGGCCACCATCTTGAAAAATTCTCTAAAGTTGCCTAGTGGTCAACTCCGAGAAACTTAAAATTTCCGGCAACTAAGCTATCTACGTGGCGCTCTCCCATATAAAGTTGCCGAGGGGGCGATATAGGCCTGTTGCTAAGCAAAACTGGAGTTTTCTGATAAAGTTTCCAGAAGAAACTTATGGTAACTAAGCTAAACTCCAGTTTTGCTTAGCAAGAGCTTAAACAACAACTATGAATACGCCCCATATATTGTGCATTAACCTGATTTTAATTGTAACAGCTACATATATTAGGGGACGGTTATAGCGATCAGGAAAATGTATTTGGAAAAAATTTTTTTTGGATAATTTTATGTTTTACTAGCAGGCCCGTGCTCGCCTTGCTTCGCATGTTTAAATAACTTTATGATTGCGTAAAATACTTTTTTATTTATTGTTTAGTATATGTATGTACATACATACATATTTATATTTGAATATCTAACATTTCAAACAATTTATCACTTTTTTTTTTATATTTTATTATTTTAACTATTTTTTGGTAAACTGTTTTAGATTTTGAAAACAAAAGTAGCCTAAGCTGGCGCTTGGATAGACCAACAAACTTTCACATTCATAATATTATAATAGGATAGGATAATAGGTTTATACAATTTGAAATATAAAATGGATATAAATCGATGGTGAATTACTTGATGGGTATCCCCGGCGCAGTGGAAGTAGTGATTGACTGCTAACTTGGATGTGTGGGTTCGAGCCCCAGTCTAGGCAGCATTCTTTTCTATATTCCCTCAACTGAACGCCACCCCTGGGATTTAATGAAATAATCAAAACCTTATTTCTCAGTCCACTGTGCCAACAAAAATCTATCCTATCCTTCTATTCCTTCTAACATTGCATAATTTTTTTTTTTTTTTGCAATAAAATTGGTGAACAATAACAAAACCAAAACTGACGATAAATTAGCCAGTAAATTAGTTAATATAAAAGTGGACAAAAAGTGTGGACTTGAACCTTGAATGTCGGTAACGTAGTTTGTTTTTCACTAAAAAAAGGGTATGAATACATCCAGAGAATAAAGAGTGGACATAAAAGTTAATATAACGTTTTATTGAACTTGTATTACTGCGCTAGCTATGAATTACGAATAAAACGTACCTATTGACAAAATTTCGTAAATTTATTAATTTTAGTGATGGAAATTCGTACGGAATTTCTTTCAGTAAAATTAATAAATGCTTTTTTTAATAATGAATATTTTCTACTTCAAAGAAAATTTTGTTACACAAAAAAATATTTCAATTGATTTTTCATCGATTCGTATATAGGTACTATACATATTTATATTTCAAGTCGTAGGATAAAACAATAAACTGTCAAAAATAAAATTTGTTCTGATCGCTATAACCGGCCGCTAATCTATATTATCAGTCTCCAAACATGATTTACTTATACAGATTCTAAATATGGGAAATTATTGGTGACCTTACCTATTCAATGTTATTCAATTTGAAGTTTTTAAGTAGGCTAAAGTTGAAATTCTATTCAAATTTTAAGCTTAAAACAATAAAAGAGTTAAGATACACGAATTATGTAAGATGTATGCGTATAAAGTCCTTGTTCCTTGATAACTAAAAAATTTTACACTTTTATTTTTTTTGAGGTTTTCTGCGCAAGTACCCGATCAAAATTATTGAATACAATCATGTATCGGAGTACAAACAGTAGTTATATATAACATTTTAAAAATTTCTAACATACAAAATATAAAAAAATAGATGTTAAGAGGAAAAAAATTACCATAAATCAGAGTAAGGTTTTCTGGAAATTGTATACCTTATACATCATAAGAAAATAGTTTGAAGAACATATAAACACATCTTAAAAATCCCGTAAACAAAATTTTAACGACTTTAAATCTTAAGGTATTTATGCTGATATTGTAGATATTTATATAATACTAAAAAAAATAAAAAAGTTATGCAACACTTGAAATTTGCATATCTAATGTTTAAAAACTATTAATTTCTTGTACTACCTATTCTAGTTTCACAAGTAAATTTTACAAACTTTATTTGTAATACATTTTCTTATACATAAATTTACTATGTATTTATATTTCCTGCTGTGAAATTTTAATATTTCATGCGCCCACGTCTTCACGCACCAAACATGCATTTATATGCATAGTTATGTTTCGAAAATTTTTAATATTTTATGCTCATATAACAAAACTAATACCTGATTATGAGTGATGTCTACGTTTTAGCATTTTGCATTATCGCTGCATATACAATTTATAGTGAATTGATGTATAAATCTTGATTAACATTTATGTTAATATTTATTAGTCAAGATTACATTATTCGTCAGTTTTGATGTACGTTTGCGAGGATAGGCATGATGATAGTTACACTGTGCTTAGACTTCGCGATGGTTTTGTTGAGAAACAAATAAGTAGAAGTATCTAGTTATAATAATTTCACATTTTCTTATTTACAATTTAAAAAGGTTTCTTTTTGGATTTCAAAAGAGAAACAAATAAAAGATAAACAAGACAAAATCCTTAAATGTCCATTTCCTCTTTTCCTCTTGTTTGTTTCTCTTGTTTGTT
Organism: Epistrophella euchroma; assembly: GCA_947049315.1. Taxonomy (NCBI): domain Eukaryota; kingdom Metazoa; phylum Arthropoda; class Insecta; order Diptera; family Syrphidae; genus Epistrophella; species Epistrophella euchroma. The sequence continues at coordinate 36,326,070 of OX346247.1, read as the reverse complement.
TGTCTTTTTTTCACTCACATCCTATTCGAAAGAAAGACGTATATATATTTATAAGGAAAAGAAAACGAAGCATGTAGTCTTCTTCGAAAACCTTAATCAGAAGATATCATTATAATTCCGCCTTAAAAAAATAAACCCTCCATATTGACATTTCAATATACTTATTATCAGGAACGAACAAATATTACTTGATCGAATACGGAAACAATAGAAAAACAAAGTCATAACGGTTAAATAATCCATGTCCTTATCTCATCGCGCTTCAGAACCAAACCTGAAACACTAACTGGCTTGTAAGCTTGTCCTATTATATCACAATGATCATTTAAAAAAAATAAAACGGGACCACATGCAAAAATTGCTGTACAATGCGACCAACTTACATTATTAAACTAATCGAGCAACCGACAAAGAAAGGCTCCAGTAAACAGTCCGTGGCATGTACTTTTAAATCCAACAAGGTATGCGCACAATTTTAGAACTCTCGGCGGGCAAAAAATACAATAACAAGGATAATAGCTCTCTTTGCAAAAACAAAAAAAAAAAAAAAAGAAGCAAACAAAAGAATGCACGGTTTGTTAACTGGCTTTAGCCATATTACTGTAACTTAAATCAGGGATCACTCATATACGTTAGCGGGATAGTAATTAAAATTTGAAAATTATTCGCGTCGATTTAGAACTCGCACAACCGACCTTGCACGCGGCCAACAATAAACTAAACCAATACAATATACCTAGAAACCAAGTATACAATGTGGCTATAATCGGGTTTTGGCCAAACCTAGACTCTGGCTTCAACCAAACGACGAGAAACTTGAATCATGTGAAGAGTGCATAGTTTTCTGTTAAGTTTTCTAGTCTTGACTTCTTGTACTTGACCAACATGCAGCTCTAAGTGATGATGAGTTTCAGAAAGGTGGAATTGGTCATAATGATGAGATAATCTTTTTAGTATTCAGAAGCGTTTAAATTGCTCAACAGAGTCCTTCCTTTTTGAGTTTCTGCTTCTACTACAAGCTAAAGAGCGTTGAGCTAAGGTCGCTTTGTTATCTTATTATACATTGCATCCACGTATTTTTTTGTAGGAGAAGAACAAGGAAATACGATACTATCATTCATAATACTGATTGTGAGTGACAGTAGTAAGTACACCTGGTCAGATGATTTTATTTAATCAGCCATTTATTGGGGGCTACTGTAGTCTTTATGGATTTTTAGTAAGAAAATGAGGAAGAATTGAATTAATACAATCATTTTGGTAGGTGTGAGTATATGGAATAATTTTTATTAAGACGTGCATTTATTTCAGTTACTTTTATTCACATAAGGGTGCGGGTGGGCTCAAAGAGCTAAATATGTACATCCAAAATTAAAAGTGAAATTGAATCGGATTCAAAAATATTGTATATACGTTAAATAAAATTTTGGGCCACATGGCGTATACGTACTTTATTTTATATGAAAGTAAATGCGTGATTTCCTCCTTTTAACAGAATAAAAAATATGCAAGCTTTTCTTTTGTTAAAATATATTTTTATGAACTTATAACAAATACATGTAATTTATGGATTTTGTATATTTTATTTCTGTGATACTTAAAAAGGGGGTTTGTGGGAGGAAAAGGAAATTTTCAGAATGAACGTATTCATCTTAAAAATGCGTTTAGCACTTCCACTTATTATAACTGTAGGTATCAGCATGATGTGAAACAATTTTTTTCTGTGATTTCCACACGACAGCAAAATGCTAATAAAACCTCAGTGAAAAAATACCCATTGAAAGTGTCCGCCTTTCGCACACAATTAAAGTTTCGGGCACCTAATTCTGCACGAAAAAAGAGCGGAGACCTCTCCAAATAATATGCTATCAATTTCGCTGGTTGCACCGAACAGCGGACTAGGAAACGAAAAGCCAAGCCAAATTTTTCATTAATGAATTCGTTGTGTTATTTTTGTATGGTATTTTTCGTTTCGCATCAGCAGCTTACTGGAAACGTCTCAAAACTATCAACGTGAATCTTCAATGATAAGTTTCAGTTAAAGCTATAACTTGTTCCTTAAGTCTTAATATTAATCACCATGTAAGTTAATTTAAAAAGGCGAAAGTTTTGTTGTCGCTCCGAACGTTGCGCGCCGGTTCGGCAGAGCCTTTAATTGTTTGCGAAAAAGTGACATTTGTATTTGTTGTTTCTTTCATTACAACATGGCTTTCCTGTGCTCTTTTGCGTTTGTGTTTGTTTTTGCAATTGGTGACACTCTTAATGGGTATTATTTCGCTGAGGTTTTCGTAAGCATTTCACTGTAAGAAGTTATGCGATACGAGAAGCAGTGCGAGAAAATATATAAATCAAAATAAACAACAAAGTGGAACTCGCACTTGTCGTACCAAATATATCTAGCTTGACTGTGCGCAGATACATAAGAATACATGTGGATACTTTTCTCGCACTCTCATCGCCTCTCGTATCGCATTGCTTCTCGAACTACTGTTTGCGCAGCCTTAGGTACATAGCTGCGTACAGTGAAGTGATACGAAAAATGCGATTTAATGTTTGCTGTTGATTTAATTCTGAAGGAAAAACACTTTAACACTTTTCTTGCACGCAAACGCTTCAGACTTTGCATTTTGAAATTGGTATGTACATTTTGTACATTTTACACCTACCTACATTGTTATTTAAAATGTTTAAAACCTTGCTCTAAAAAAAAACTAAAATCAAATACAAATTTTATAACGTTTATTTCACTTCCATCATTCACAATAAGATGTCTGATATTTAGCAACTACACGAGCCGCTCCGTAAAACCATTCACGATAAACTATTTTTTTTTCTTGTGTTGCCCATTCTGTTTATTTGACACTTCGAACAAATCTCCGTGTGCAAAAAAAAAACCATAACAAAACAACAAAAAAAATATAGACAGCTCTCGTTGGCGTTTTGAAGGTTGAAAACCGAAAAGAAGGAATAATTTTTTTGTTTTTCCCACAACTAATGAACTTGCTCGTGTATATTCATACAAATTTAATTATTCAGTGTTTTTTTTTGTTTCTTTTATCTGCAACCCTTATTGAACACTGCGAGACAATCAGACGAAAATAATTTAAAAAAAAACGAAATCCTCCTTTTAATTTGTACGCACAAATTCTCAGCGCTAATTAGATATCAATAAAAATTAAGACTGCGCCCGCTCCAGTTTAATCAAAATCAAATGAAAAATTATTCGTGTCCAGTGAGGTCATATCCGTAGACAAACTAATTACATAGAAAAAACACTCGTTAGATACTAGAGTAAAGTTCAAAGTGCTTCTTCAATACTCATCTAAGCGTTTGGTTATAAAGATTAGGATTTCCAATATAAATTTACAGTCATGGACGAGAACAGTTCAACGGCTACAAACAGCAACAGCACTGCACTAACTTCCACCATCGATGGCAACAATTCGGCCAGCGAAGAGTCTGATCAAGAATTCCTCGACAATACATTGGAGCTGCGTGGATACTTGAGTAAATGGACAAACTATATCTATGGTTGGCAACCAAGATACATCGTCCTGAAGGATGGCACTCTTTCGTACTACAAGAGCGAAACGGAAAGTGATTTTGGATGCCGTGGAGCTATCAGTCTTAGCAAAGCGACAATAAAGGTATTTTTTTTTCTAGGATTTATTAGGTGTATTGAGTGATTTCATTCTTGGTCTTTTCAATGAATTTAACAATTTGCGCAGTTCTTGTACTTAAGAAAACTCATTGATAGACAAAGTTGCTGACAATTAACCGGAAGCAAGTCAATTGAACTCATAATCATTGGAGTGACCTCCGTGGTAGCAAACAATAAAGTGGCGGCGGTATTAAAAGAATTGCTACTTCATTTAATTGAGCTCATTGCAATGCAGAATAAGATATACATATATGTACAATATATTAAAATGAAAGCTAAATTGTTACTAATTCCGTTTTGTTCTCAGAAAAAAAGATTCTTCATTAGGGGTAGGGTGATTTATCGATGTTGTTGAAGTTAGAATTACAAGCTACACTTTTACAACATTTGTATTTGTTTTTGCATGTACTATAGAACCTTAAAGCCAGATTTACACTGCAAATAAATTAGTGGTGGGACACCTTGTGGAGAACCAGTGCCTAGTGACTTGCAATCCGATCGGCTAAGATGAGAGTACATTTTTTAGGACAAGAAATACTTTTACAATATTTGACACTTTTCCCCTTCGTGTTTAGGCGGAAGTGGAAAAATCTTGAATTCGATAGACAAATTTCGGTGAGAAATCGAACGGATTAGATAACCATTAATCACGGGTTGACCAAAAAGAGTTAAGGAAAATATTAATCTAGTTCTAAAAATTTTCAAAGCTAAATTCCCAAAATAACTCAAAACTTACTAGATTTCAAAATTGATCAATTTGTCTTTATTTCAGACCTATGAGTCAGATGAGTTACGTTTTGATGTCATGGTAAACAACTGCAACAATTGGTGCCTTCGTGCTGAAAACCCAGACGATCGTATGCATTGGGTTGAAGTTTTACAATTGTATAAAGAAGAGTCAACTAGTACAGATACACAATCATTGCGACGTCATGGGAGTACAATGTCCCTACAATCAAACACATTATCAGCTGCAAGCGGTGGTAGTTTAAAGAAAACACAAAGAAATCTGAAGGAAAAAGTTGGTGAAATCGAAACATTCAAAGATATTCTCTTCGGACAGATTGAAACGTTGCAAAGGTATTTTATAATTTAAATAAATGTATATCACGTTGTTAAAATTTCAAATTTTTTTCAAGATATTTTGATGCCTGTGCCGAAATAAACAAATCAACAGGAAAGCCGCTTGATCTAGGCGATGGATTAAAACCTATAGATTTTAAAGTAGGCAACACAAATTTGAATTCGTAAAAAAATTAATAGTTTTTGCTTTTTTTCAGGGAGAATCAATAACATTTCGTGCTACAACAGCTGGTGTTATAACCACCCTTCAACACTGCCTTGAAATAATTGCCGAACGGGATGAATCTTGGAGGAAAAAACTAGATAAGGAGACTGAAAAACGCCGTAAAACTGAAGAATTAAATAGGTAGGTTTTGTCGATTACGTAATAGTACTACGAGATCATTGTACGGATATTTCTTATTTTTTTCTTACAGAAAGTACAAAGATGAAATAGAAAAATTAAAAAACATCTCATATCCAGGTCCAGATTTTGAGGTAAGTTCAGAAATTTAAACTCAACATTTTTGACGATCAAAGATATTTATGCTCTTATGAAAGGTTTTGATAATAATACACTTTCTTAAAATAATTTTAACTATGTGCCAGTAAGATTTAAGTTCTTTTAAATACAACTGAAATTGATTGACTCTGGTTAGAAGAAATCTAAATACATGAACCAATTTTGTATGGCATCGTCGATTGAGAATAAGGTGTCTCATGAAAACCAACAAATAGAATACTACAGTTGAAACGAGGGTTGTAAGAAAAGGACTGTTGACTTAAGTGGCGTTAGAAACTTAGAACCAACATCTGAGTTAGCAGTCAAGTACTAGATCCATTGTACAATTGTCACCCGATTTTATAATTGTGCTAATGCTAAGAAATAATGTAGTTTGCCACTTAAGAATTACGATGGATCTACACCATCCAGGATATGCCAAATCCAGTTTGATATTTTTAATTTTAAACATCCAAACGTTTTGTTATTCGACTGTTATCTGTAAAGTAAAACACTAATACAATTGGAAAAATATTTAATCTGGTTTAAAGGCATTTAAAAGTGTATTGATCTATCATGAAATGTTTACAAAAATAAAGCCATTTTGAATGGTATTTGTTTCTCAAAGATTAAGTGCCAACTAAATATTATGCGGACAAGATTAAATCTTTTTCTGCATCCATGTTTTCAAAATATCTTCATTTAACATAAAACTTCTCGTACAAAGATAATTATTTCGTCTTGGTAGAATTAATTGAACAAACTGCACCAAAATTATTTAACCTTGCATTTAAATAAATATTTGTACGGTTTCGAAATTATTTAAAAATTTGATTAGTCATAAGCATAACATTTCACTTGTTGATTTCATTTTGAATAAAATTTCATCAAAGCTTGAACTAAACAGCTGCGTGTATATTTAAATAAATTGAAATCTTAAAACGTGTACTCCCCATGGAAATGATATTTGGTAAATTAGGGGTAATTTTAAATAAATGATCATCACTTAACCACACAATCAGAATAAGAAATGATATTTATGAATACTTCATGGCCTTGCTAACCTTGACACGAGATAACTTCGGTTCACTCCATGAATTAAGAAAAAAAATATTCTTTCCCTAAAAAAACCACCAAAGTGTTTACACTTTTATTTTGAAAATAAAATGAAAATTATTGAGATTTGCTTATCGTTTCCACAAGAGTATTGTTCCAAACAAAAAAATGTACAACTTCTCATTTTTGTTGATAGTGAGTGAATCATTTACTGATTAAAAAAAATCAAAACCATATTGGGTGTCTTTTGTATAAATCTTTTGTCTTAAGTTTTTTTTTTTATTATTTGTTTTAAAGATAAGAAATATTATTGCTTTTTGAAACAAAAAAATATAATTTTTGATAAATATTCAAGTAAATATTTTCCCAAAATTATAAAAAGCAAACAGAAAGAAAGCAATGAACATAAGTGAAATCTCACATTTTTTTGTTTACTATTAACTTTTTACGGTTATCAATGCTCAATCAATTGTTAAACAACAAATTGTATTTAATAGATCAAAATTTAACTAGCCCAGTGAAATTTTCCTAGGTAAACAATAAAAAGAAAACCAATTGCGGTTTACTTTATTGGAAAAGGGTTTTTGTGTGATAACACGCTTTCAGTAAAGTCCCATTCACATGAGAGCGACTAACGAATGACGAATTTATGAATAAATGGAATTTTAAAACCTTAAATAACCAAAATTTTTCACAAAATATAAATGAAATAATAGAAAAGGAAATTAGATTCATGTTTACATACTAAAATTTTCATTTTAATTACTAATACTTAAATTTAGTAATCAAAATTAAAACTAGGAACTTAATACGTCTAAAACTGGTCTAATACTGACTTTGACAATACATATATTTCACAATTCTGAGGGGAAGAGCGCTTCTCGAGCGCACCTTACGGAAGAAAATTGACAGCTACATGTAAATTGTTGTAGTAAACTAGTCTCGAATCTCTCGTGCATTATGGTTTACGTGTGCATTTGACGTTTCGGAAAGAAATTTTTCGTTCGTTTATGACATTAGTTTCCAACAGCGTCCACCTATTAAAGTTCGACCTTAAGATTTCCCTAGAAGGGAAATCGAGAATTTTTTTTTTAGCTCAAAAAATAACGGTACTTGCCATACAATCGTTTCAAAAAAAGTTATTTATCTCAAAAACGGCTCTAACGGTTTTTTTTAAAGATTTTGTGTAAATTACCAAAAACCGTTATTAACGGTACCTGCCATAGAACCGTTTTTTTATTTTCGATTTTCTCGTTTAACGCTTAACCCATTTTGATCAAAATATTTACTTAGAAGGTCCTATCAAGTGTGAATAATACTGCATACAAATATTTTCAAAAAAATATTTTTTGGATTTAAAAAAAAAGTTCAATTTTTTTTTGAAAACGGGTTGATGAATATTTTTGAAATTATGGTTTTAGCTGTATATTATTATATTCTTAAAAATGGCATACCAATTTTTTTTCTAAAAAATATCAAGAAATTTTATATATAAAAAATTATTTTTTAAGAAAACCGCTCCAACAATTTTAAAATTTTTTTCTGCAAAAATTTACATTTTTTCAAGAATCTAGATGGCGTTCTTCATTCTGAGATTAAAACATTTTAAGTACTTATTTTATCAATTTAAAGAACGTGTTTCATGCTTTTTTTTCCATATTCAAATTTCCGTTCTTCAATTTATTAAATGGATAAATACATATACATAATAATTATTAAGTATGTGTTTTATATTAGACTCAATCTTTAAAATTCGAAGAAACTTTTACTACAAGAACAAGTTGGTGCGACCCAATCGTGCATTTTATTTTTCTTAATTTCGTATTTTTAAAACGGCACAGTGAAATTTTATTTTGTAGAGATTATAATGAATAAATACTTAAAAAGTCCATATTAATCTTTTTTGTTTTAAAAATATTTTAAATCTTAAAATTAACAACAAATGCCAACATTATTAGGTATACATTTAAATAAAAAGCATACGAGGCACTGTTCAACACCTTTCATAAATAAATAATTTACTTCACTAAGAAGAACAAATATATTATTGCCTGCGAAATCTTATTTTAATAAATAGATATGTGTGTAGTATTGTAGGTATTCATGTCGATTATGGAATCTGCAATATTGGGTCCGCAGTGATTCGCAGCATATTGTTCTCTTTTCTTTCCACGGCAAATCGATGAATAGAAAAGAGAGCACTACACTGCGAATCACTGCGGATGCTGTTTTGCAGATTCCATAATCGACATTATTATCTAAATTTAAGTAAACACAAAATACCAAAAATTGTTGTAAACGGTGCCTTCTATAGAACAATTTTTGTTGTGATTTGATTATCGACATTCCCAGACCGGCCCGATCGAATTCGCTCAAACTTGAAATAATAAAATCATTTAAAAATAAAAAAATAATTTAGCTCTTTTATTTTAGCTCGAACTTTCTAAGTTGTTGTTTTAAGGCCCAGTTTAATAGTTGAAGAAAGTGTCACCTAAGTGCCCAATAACAATACATAACCTGAATAAGTGGCACTTAAGCCTCCCATGATTATCAATTAAGTGCCGTAAGTTGTAATATGGGATACCTAAATATCTTTTATTCCAGTATGTTCTGTGAAAATGAAGGGGTTAAATGGAATTTGAATAATTTTTTTGATTACAACTACATATTGTGTTGTATTTACTTCTCTTTATTTTTTTTTGTAAAGTTCAATTGGAAAATTGTTCTAGTAATCACACAAAAGATAAATTTTTCATTTAGCCTTAACAATGGCATTTAATCAAAATTTTCATTCTTCGGGCCATCTTATCTTTCACGAAGCAATTCAAAAAGCTGGCGAATGAATCAAATCCGTATTACAATTAGCGAAAATTCGTTAAATGACTCGCCTCAAACGTCAAAACTACCTACCATATAGCTTTTTTTGATTTTTTTTTCAAAATATTATTAATAGTAAATCGATCAAAACAAAAGTATTGACTGGTTTTTTTGGGTTAACATGGACATGGTGTTGACCTTTTTATTATTAGGTTAAGCTATACATATACATAGGTATGTGTTTATACATTTGTACCAAAGTTTTGTTTATTTTATTTCTCCTTTGAATAAAAAAAACACCACCCCTTCTTAAATATTAAATACTCGAAACAAAAATAAAAAAAATTAAAAAAAAACATCGATTAACTAATTCTGGTGACGCCATGTTTAATCTGCAAGTGATTGTGCCAATCGCGTTCAAGGCCATTTGTAATAAAAACGCAAGAATACATTGACCTCTCTGCTAGCGGGAAAATTGATTAAGGTATAACTAAAAAACAATGTCACAACTCACGGTCTAGTAGTGAGTGGGTTGGGTAAATATTAAATCACAGGGTATGCATACCGTATACCTACGTATTAAACATCCACCGACTACCAAGCTACCAAGCATTATCTAAGAAGATGCAATATTCACAGCGAAATAAAAACAAACAGAGAAAAATATTAAACAAAAATAACAACAACAATCTGTTAGATGACAAACTATACTTTATTATGGTAATTTTTAAATTCTCATACGTTCAGATGAACACATACTGTTAAGAAGTCTGTTTTGTTAATGGTATACGGCTGCAAAGCCGGTGTGTTACGTACTTTTAATGAACTCTTTACTCTTTAGTGCGTGTCTGAAATTTTTACTGACCTATATTAATAATAATCGTATACCTACTGAGGTAGACTTATTATCGTGTAATAACCGTTACCTACTGAAATACCTGCTCATTGTTTTGTAGAGTTTTTTGAAATTTTTCGGTTGGTTGATAATTTTGACAAGTGGGGTTAATTTTACGATGGAAAAGTAAAAGTCTTTTAATGTAGTTATACGTTAAGGATTGGTTGTAGTGCCGGTGCGCCGATAACAAAAATATCAGTAGCTAAGCGCACCTGCGAGAAATTGACAACAAATTCCATATTGGAGTTTTTTTTAAATGTAAATAAGGCCAGGCGCGCACATGCAACTAAACAGTTTGGTTTCGATTTTGAGTACTATAGGATTATATGAGGGTCCGCGCACATAAACCGGCGCGCACTCCCATATAAACCCATTGTGCTCAAAATCGAAACCAAACTGTTTAGTTGCATGTGCGCGCCTGGCCTAAGGGAATTTTTTTTTGATTTCTTAAATAAATTTTTAAAATCGTTGGAGGGGTTTCTTATAAGGAATCAGTATTTTATACATATTTTTTTTTTTAAATTTTTATAGGAACAAATTTTGTACCACAATTTCAAGTATTTTTAGATATTAATGTTTATCTAAAAATTAATTTAAATAAATCATGAAGTTTTTACTTGCGATATAGGTAGATAGGGCAAGCTATGGATTCGTGCAAAAAATCGAACTCGAGATAACAATCAATCTTGACATTACGATGATAGAGACATGAAAAAAGTGGGTCCCGCAATTTCGTCTATCTGTCTGTACCTCGGCCTACAGCCTAAACCCCTGAAGCGATTTTCTTCAAACTTAGAGCATAAGATTTTTTGGTGATTCCCTAGAGGGGAAATCGAGATTTTTTTTTTAGCTCAAAAAATAACGGTACTTGCCATACAATTGTTTTAAAAAAAGTTATTTATCTCAAAAACGGCTTCAATGATTTTTTATAAATTTTTTGTGTGTACTAGTAGTAGTATGGTCTTTCAGTGAAAAAAAAAATATCAAAAATCGTTATTAACGGTACCTGCCACAGAACCGTATTTTTTTTATTTTCGATTTTTTCGTTAACCGCTTAACCGATTTTGATAAAAATTTTTAATTAAGAGTTTCTATCAAATGCGAATAATACTGCATACAAATATTTTCAAAAAAATATTTTTTGGATTTAAAAAAAAAAGTTCAAATTTTTTTTTTTTAAAACTTTATATTAGCATTCCTTTCCTATCTATTAAAATTCACTTTAAAAAATTATTTTGTATGGCAGTTACCGTTCGTTTTTGGTAAAAAAAAAAAACAAAGGTGTCACAGGGGTGTCCAAAAAGGACTAGGTACGAAGACTAAGACTGCAGTTGAAAAAACAAACAGACGGATAATCACCAATGTCCACCTGGCAAGTTTTTACCAAGTTAAGTCAAGGCCCTAGAAAGTTTTCAGTAGGCAAAATTTATATGAAGAAAACTTGTCAAATATATTGACAAATTTTCTCCTAATTACTATTACCACTAAATTGGTAGATGCAAATGAGCCATGTTTGTAAATCTTTTGATATATTTCTAGGTATGTATATTTTATGAATAAAAAAAATATTAACGGTAATAGGTTATAATAATAATAAATTGGTAGATATTTTTTAATAGTAATTTCTGGTGTTGAACTTATTTGGTCGTATTCATTAGTTTTTTGACTGTTTAAACTATGTCTAAGTATTTCGAAACAGTCGGAAATATATGCTTTAATTTAATAAAAAAATATATTACATTTGTCAAGGTTTAGACAATCAATTACGTTGTCTTAAGTAAGACAAAAGGTTAGATCAGTTAAGCAAAAATTAGAAAGGTTTTTTTAAACCTTGGACGGCTGTCTAAAGTTAGACAGTGTTTATTAATACGACCAATTGAATATATTTATGTTTTATTTTCTGATCATTTGCCTACCCTACATAAAGTTTATATTCAATAAACTACATATTTTCAATGATGTCATCTTTTCCAATTCTATTTAATTTGGCCTCCCTATTTTATTATACCTATTTCCTTCCACTATAAGCTTCTTCTCAAAATATCTAAAGAAAAAGGAATAGCTTTGGATGGTAAATAAAAATTACTTTCGCAAATGTACACCTTTGTGATTAATATTTGTAACAGGTTCTTTCCCTCCCATTTTGTATTTTGCTACTCTTATATTTACGAAAAGATTTCTTTTACTTGAATTTTATTACCTTTTAAATTTACCATTAAATCATTTTTTTTTTTAGAAGAATCTATCACTTCAAGAATATTTAATCGTGAATAAATCTTTAATATATTCTCAAAGAGCTGAAAGACCAAAGTCTTTCTCCTTGGAGGTTTGCCAACACACCCATCGTTATCTTATAAACCATCGCATCAACCCTTTCTTTTGATTGTTGAATACCCTTTAAAAAAGCTCTTTTTTGCATGTCCCGGTGAGGATTGTTTGGTTTTTACTTGGTTGAAAATAAAATTTCACAATGCGTTCATTGCCCCCAATTGGTTTTTGCTCTAATTGTAGGATAGTTCAGCTGCACAAGACAAGAGCGCAGTCAGATATTTTTTTCGAAGGGGTTTTGAAATCTAGCAAATTATCCAGAAACATAGAAAATGTTAAAAAGTTCGCGCGAATTTTTAATTTTTACAACCCAAATTGGTCTTGCCTTGGTCAAATTGTTTTTCATTATGTTTTGCTCAAATTTTCAACTAAAATATTTAAAACTTTTTTTTATTTTTCTTCAATTTCAGAAAACTACCAAAAACTGTTTGACAGATTAAAAGTTTTGTTTGTATTTTTCAAAAAACTTATTCTGAAGCAAACAATCTCAAAATTTTAATACTAAAATATCACCTTTCGCAATATGGAATTAGGAAGTTTAATAAGATTTTTAATCGAAGTTTTATAGAACTACAAGGCTCTATAATAAAGTTCTTAATCAATTTTGAAGAAGCAGTTGTCGTGAGCATTGGGGCAAGCTTTATAAACACTTTATAGAAGCTTGTGAATGCAACACGTACCAATAGAAGTCTAAAGCTTTATATGGAAATTAAAAGCTTATTCGTAATCCTGAGACCCCTTTTTAAAAACGGCCTTGACTTCATTTCTCCTATTGCTTTTCCCAATCTTTCCCATATCATCCCCATTTAACGTTAAAGTTTTGTGTGGAAATAAAGACCATGGAGAGCTTAATGTGCTTTTAAACGGCCTCGTTATATCAATTACAACAACACACAATACACAACACAACACACCTCCGAGCCTCTAACTGAGCGAGGGACTCAAAGATAAAACATCAACTCTGAGCTTCCTCCTCATCCTCAGTCCTCACTTGCCATCATAAGCACCCGTAGAATAATGATGGTGGCATGACGCATGAGTGTCATGTCGATGTCGATGGTGAATCTGCTTCATCGTTGTTTGGATTCGGATAGTTTGGAGCGTTCCATAGGAAAATTGAATAGTGGCGCCGTATATTCTTCTGTCTGCCCAGTAGTTAGTGCTGAATTCACATTGCTTAGGTGAAGACAAGTTCAGTATTCGTTGGTTTTTGTCATCGTCGACGTCGTCGTGTCGTTGGTTATATGATATTTTGTTTTTCGTTGCAGTAACGCGGGCAAATAATAATAAAAACAATTTGTGCAACGCAAATTTAGTGCAAAGTTTCGATTTATTTTCTGTTTTATTTTTTATTTTTTTTTTTAATTAAATTATACAGCTGGAATTTATACAATGCCATCAGTTCGATTTATAACTAAAGCATTTAAAATTCGAAATAAAAGTGGAAGTGTTGTAAGTAATTTTGTGCCGCCAGACAGAAGGTTATTAAGTATTTTAGGAGTGGTTTAGGTTTGTCAAAATCCAAAAGGATGAAAGGATACACGTCATCGTGGTACACATTTGGAAGCAACAGTTTGGGGATGGTCATTTTGCTTACCTACGTCCTTCGTTTACTTATCAATAATTGTTATTTTTTTTTCTTTCTCTCTCTCTACTTCCGTTTCGAAATAAGATTTTTGTTTCGAAAATAATTAAAATGTGTAATCTTTTGAATTTCTTTGTCTATTGTACGTAAATTAAGTTAAAGTCCAAAATTATGTAAACATGAGGTCTAATGGCACTTCGCTTCACTTAATTCCATGTCATTTAATTATTCAAATAAATTCAACAAAAATAATTAAGTGTGTCTATCAGTTTTGCAAAACAGTTTATTCAAGACATTATTTTTTGTTTATTTTTTTGCTTTTACTATTTTCACTAGCAGTGTTCTATTTATGACTCATTCACTGATAGTGCCCTCACAATATATAACACAATAATTATTTGTTGTTTCCATAAAACACAAAGATTACCAGACTCTCTTTTTATTTACGTTTATACGAGTATATACCTATAGATACAGCTATATTCAGAAATATGCGGGAGCATTGTTTGTACATTTAAATAATTTGGGATTGATTCAAAGGTTAATAGATAGCAATTAGTAATTAAATTTCAATTCTGAGGCAGATTAAAATTGATTTGATAGTTCGGAGTTGTGGATATCGTCGATTATATGTGAAAGTGTTAAAGTAGATCTGTTTGAGTAAATTTTACAGAACATTCAAACAAAAAATCAGTATCCTAGACATCTTATTTGGATAAGTGATTTGACACGCATCTGTCAGAAAATGACAGATTTAACTCATCAATTTCGTTAAATTAACTGCACATCTAATGTAGTTTTTCTTTCAGCCAAAAAAAAATTGATCCCTGTGAGGGATTTTGATCATCCCGGACAAGTTTTTGCATTTCATTCAACCAAAAAAAAATCAATCCCTGACAATTCGGGATCAAAATCTCTGATCCCGAATTAAAAAGAGATTTACACCTACATGAAACACGTACTTGCACACACACTATTTATAAAACGTCATTTTGTGCTTTTGTGTGATTCTGTAATTTTCTATTTCATTTGCATTCCGTTTTTGATTCTTTGCCTATCAAAATTATTTTTTGCTTTATTAAATTAAAATTATTTTTGACAAAATTAAATTTGACATCCCACACATACATTTGCAAACAAAAAACAAATCCAATCTGCGTTTCTTTTGCCAAGAAAATTCGTGATCCGGGTACAAAATCCCTATTTGCAAAAGAAAAACGACATAAATTTACTGAAAAACATGTTTCAGGCGAGTTATGTTATTTGGGCTTAACTCTGAAACTGGGATGATTTCGAACTGCAAAAAAAAATAATATTTGCCGACTGTCCCAATTATAGATACATACATTTCATATGAATCGGAACATTTTCCGTTGCGTCTCAAGATCTAAACAAATTTTAGTTATAAAAAACCAAAGTAAATATCCACACAGTAAAAGAAACTAATCGTCTTCTGCTCTGAATAAACTTGAACATTATTAGAAACTAATTTAATTGAAATTTTGTAGGCGCGTTAATAAATAAACAAACATCATATACCTAACATGTCGGTACTTAGATAAACTTATAAACTTGATTTCAAGTTCACTTTTTTGCTAAAAAAAAATAAAGTAATGAAATGCCATTGATTATAATTACATATATGTATTTACTAATTATAAGACAGCACGAGGTAATCAAACACCTGTTGTTATCAAACATGACTGACATTTAAAACCGTGAAAATATTCATAACTCAGTGCACCTACTATGGGCAACTGAGTGCAAAGTATTATAAGTGTAACGATGTCATCAACTTACGTCGCGGTCGGCCGGCGCGGCGCGCGTACAGTGGTGCAAAAGCGGACAAAAAATCGAAAAATTAAATTAAATTCCTTTCAACAAAAAAATCGATTTATTTAGAAGAAAAAATCGGTTTTTCTGGACAAATTCCTTTTATTGAAAGAAAAAAATCGATTTTTTTTTTTTAAATAATGGAATAGTTTGTTGAAAGGAATTCGAAATTACAGTTATGTAGGTTCATTTTGATTTTCAGGTTCTCTTCAAGTCGTCTGTCATGTCGACGGGTTCGTAAAGCTTGTAAACGTATACGTAAGCGTCTCTAACGCGCCATTGGAAATCAGCCTTTACGTTGAAAATTAATAACTTTATTTAAATTTTCCCTTGCGAGTATTTGAAAAGTTTCCTCGTCTTGATTTTCCTTGCAGAAAACTTTCAAGTTTGGTTCGGGCCTTGACTAAACTTGGCAAAAACTTGTTATTCTTCCGGGCGGTTATACTTTTTCAATTAATCCAAAGTTAACTTACCAAATTTGATGTGTTAACATGTGATTTAAATTACTTCAAAAACAAGTTTGAGACTTTAACTCAGGTTAACATGAGAGTTATAAAAATATTATGACGATGATACGATGATAAGTCAAAAAATGGGCTACATGAAATTTGGCCCCAATGAAAAATGAAATTTTTGGCCATTTTTCATTTGGGCCAAATTTCATGTAGCCCAAAAAATATTTTTTAATTTTCTTAGAATTTTTAAAGATTTATTGCTAGATCTTTATTTCCTCAGTAAAATAAAATTTATCAGTGAACACAAATCTGATTTTTTTTTAAATTTGACGACAGCAATAATGGTTTTTGGAAAGAGCGGAAATTAATTGTGATGATGTCTTATCTCATCCATTATTATGGCCTTAAAATGAATCAGAATTGGTTGAGGGTTTCTGTTTTTATGGAATTTTGTCCATTTTTCCATACAAAGTAAACCACTGTGCGTTTTCGCGGCTTACTATGGTCTGAATGAATTAAAGTGTGTCACGGTACCCATAGCAAGTAATACTGCTGCGTGTACGTAACGAACGCAACTAACTGGATAATATTTTGACCGAATGCACGTTGATTATGTGGTGAATATTCAGTCAATGAGTGCGATGATGGTTTTGTAATTCCACAGCCATAAGCAAATTTCTGGGCCAAATAAAACGATTTTTAGAGGTCAAGATGGCGTTTATTTACTTTTGTTTTATTGAATAGATAATGCGTGGGCTAAGGGCAATTAAAACAGATCCACTATGTTTAAAAATTGCGTTGTATCTACCTATCTATTAATATGATGTTAATAATATAAAAGAGGGACACAGGTACATACATACCTTTTTGAAATGCCATTTTTGTTTGTTTTGGGTGTGATTTAAATACATAACGACAAAATTGGTAAAAACCCGGTATTTTGTTTTCAAGCTATCCCAATTGCATTGAGTCATAATATGACGAATTGTATTCTCACTTTTAGTCCATTGAAATGTTACAAAATTTTGGTCGAACCTTACATTTTGTACAGGATAAAATTTGTTTGATGGATCTTTAGGAGGGATCAGTGTGAGTATAAAAACTAGTTTTCGGGGTTGAAGTCCCCCCCATTTGTCCGCCATTTTGGAAAATGGGGCGTAAAAAGTTCATTGCGATATCTTGAGAACTATACATCGCACAAACAAAATTTTACCACATTTGTGTAGGGAATTAAGTTCTCTACAATTAATGTAAACACACATTTTATGTCGTAAAATTGAAAACAAAAAAGTTACAACCAAAAAAAGATGGCCGTTCTAAGAAATTTACCATAAAGATGATATAAAATAAATAAAAGAAGATAATGATATTTTTCTTGACAATGGTCATCTTTTTTTATTATAAATTTTTTGTTTTCAATTTTACGATTAAAAGTGCTTCGACATACATATATTGTAGAGAATTTAATTCTCTACACAAGTGAGGTAAACATTTTGTTTGTGCGATGTATGGTTCTCAAGATATCGCGATAAACATTTTACGCCCCCTTTTCCAAAATGGTGGTCCAATGGGGGGGAGGTCATTATAAAAACGGATTTTCCAATGCATCTGTCAGTTTCCACAACATATGATAGTTGTCACTTTTGACATTGACAACTTCGGAAATTTAGGGCTACTTAAAAGATTTAAACCAAATCTCTAAAACACAACAAAACCGAAACAACCAAATTCTGGTGTTTTCGTTATCTATTAAAAAAAAAAACAATAAACAATTAAATTTATAATTAAAAGATGTTATTAATTTTAAGTTATTTGTATGAAACTAGTTGCCATTCTTTGATTCTCCTGTTTTTTTTTTTTTTTTTTTTTTTTAATTTTATTTTGGTTTTGGCCTTATGTTACGTAAGACAAGTGTCAATCACACTAAATTATTTTCTCCCATAAAATCTATTTCGTAGATCAAATCACGTAACTGAAAATGAAATTACGAAATTATTCCTTTTGAATATAATTCTAACTGATAAATACCTCATCATGTTTTTTTTTTGTATAAATAGAAAAAAAAAACAAACCAAGTGAATTCTACATGCAAATGTTTGAATAAGTATTTCTTTTTTTGATTTGCTATCTACTATCGAAAATACAATCACGTCCGCTAAATACTGACGACAAACTTATTTTCAGTTGCTAAATTTTTATTCATCACAGAGCGTCTACTAATTGCATGCGTAGGTACCTACCTATAAAAATAACAGACGGATTACACCGGATAGGAAGCCATATAAATATACATTTTCTTTTGAAGTTACACGCACGCCTTTTTTGCATTGATTTTAATTCTTGTTTTAGTGATTTGTCTACGAAATAATTCTGGGAAATTAAAATTTTTTTTTTTTGAAAATAATCTTGAGTTGTTGTCTAGATCTAGAGACACTTTGATGTTCAAAACCAAAGTTTACGTATAAATCACAAATAAAATGAGTTGAAAAAGTTTATGTTAACAATTTGCCCACCTTAATCAATACAAAAATGTTCATCAGAGTATTTGAAATGAAGAAGCCTTAAAAAGAAAACAAATTAGAAAGAATGGAAATTTATTTTGAAAAAAATCAAGTTCTTTTAAGGAGGCATTTACGTCATGTAAATAGGTGAATATTTATTGTTATTAACTCTATTTTTGTCTTACGTTTCTGTAATGAGATGAGCGTTTTAATATTATAAGTAATTGATGATTCTATCAAAAATGGTATGATGATCCTATAAAAACAACCATGAGTGGACGCTCAATTGTATTGTAATAATTAAAGTTACATAAATCATCGAGTACTTACGTACATATATTGTTTGTTTGTTAAAGCCTAATACGCAGATCGGGAAAAGTCAAATTTTATCTCCACAATTCTAATCTCTACAAAAACGGTGGAAAAATCGTGCAAAATTAATGACTTCTTTATTTTCTTTTTATAAAATTATCGATAAATAATAGTTAATGGTGTTTATCGTGCAAAATTATAGACCTGTCAAAATTTTTCCCGCAAAATAATGCTTCGAACATTATTTTTCCTCGTAAAATTTAGTGGAGACTTTACCTTACAGCGGGTACAAACGTCACAATTTTGCGCGTGAACTGCGTACTGCCTGGAAAAAAACTGAAGACAAAATTTTTTCTGGGAAAAATGTTTCCCGTGATCCGTACTAGGCTTAAGATTTTAATTTACATTTTTCCGTTAACCAACTATTCTAATAATTTTTCGATTCTATTATGGAGAATTAAATAGATAGAACAACATGTTTTTAAGGACATGTCAGTCTAACTCGCAAACCAACACCAAACATTCGGAGCGACGACGAAACTTTCGAATTTCTAAATTTATTTACATATGGTGATTAATAAGAGAGAGTCCGTACTGTCGCGATTCAAATCTTGGTACATTTTACAGTCGTCACAGATTTGCACCGAATATCTTGCACCACGCCGGTTTGAGAGAGCCTTAACTCACCAATTTTTTGAGTGTTATTTACATACAGATGACAAACTATTGAAGCATTGAAGCCTTGAAAACCGATATTCAGTTCGCTATTGAAAAAAAAAGTGTTTCGAATTTAAGCTGTTCGTGAAGGCCGCTCATTTTCCTATGACTTAACGTTACTGAATCAATTTCCATACTGTCTTTTAGATAAAGAAAACACTTATATAACAATTTTCAGAATTTCTTATATCCGTGTTGTACTGTACATAACCGATTTTTGAGCGTTGCGTTTGTTTGAATATTTTTCCTTCTTAAAAAAGTTTGTTTATTACTCGAATTTGTGTGTTGTTTAGTTTGTCTGTCCCGTCCAAATGGGGGTTATTAGACCCCCCTGCCATATGATTTCTTTGTCTTGTTCTAACGGCTCTCAGATCTTATCACCTCATATGTCGCACTAAAAGTATAATCATCTAAAGGATCAGTAATTGATGAAACGGGTCAACTATTTTAAGAAATTGGTCAGGTATAGGACATTTTTAATCAACTTTTAAGTTTTTTCAAGGTCCATTAGTGATTCTTAGCACCTCATTTATGATTTTCGGTAAAATTTCATTGGTCAAAAAAGAAATTTTGAAATTGAGCCATAAAGATTTTCTTAATCTCGGCTTTTGTTAAATTCGATTTAATACTTCTAAAAGCAATTAAAGTACCTACGACCACCAAAAAGTCAGTTTTAGGAGTCAATTTATTCCCCATGCTTAGGTCCTGTGCGAACTCCCTTAAAATATTTGACCTGTACGTGGAAAAGTCAAAATTTAATCTCGGTTAAAATTTAATAAAAATTTTAATCCAATTTGCACACGGCCTAAGCACCCATATTTTAGCTTGATTGCAGTTTGTTTACCTTTATGAGAACGTTTCTGGTTTCAAAAAATTAATTAACTTTTAAAATAAGAGCCAGGAAATCATGGTCACACAAATTATTTTCAATAGTCAAGTTTTTTTTTTTTTTGTTTGCCGCAAAGATACTAATCTACATAGAACAGACATAAATTATTCACTTAATATTGGAAGCCTATAGGTATTCGTGTTTTATCTACACAAACCAATTAAAAATATGCATTAGTAAAAAAAACTACCGTTTTATCAAATAGGCGAAAAGTTAATCTCAATCCCAGTCACTAATGATTGCATAATATATCTCGTTGTAATTCCAACCATGTTTCAAACTTCTAATCAATACCAGAATCTTGTTTGAACAAATTACACTTCGTGATTCTCTTACAATTAATTACAAGTTAAAAATGAATTTAATAAAATTCTCTAATCGACAGGAAGGACCAAATTCTACTCTACCAGAAGATGAATTTTTTGATGCTGTTGAAACTGGTCTCGATCGAATCGAAGAGGACATGCAATTAAGAGTTAAATTGAAACTGCAGTCGCAGCTATCACAAACGCTGGTAAATGTACCGCATCAGGCACAGAATGAAATCGAAGATGGACAAGATGAATTCGGAACAGGAACCATTGCCAGGCAGCATGAACTTTGGCCAGAGGTTAGTTGTTTTTATTTGTATTGCCCCACGGTTTTCAATTATAAATGCAAATTAAACATTAAATTGTTTTTAAATTGACAGATTGATCGAGTATGCAAAGAACAACTACACTATGCCCGCGAGGGTGTTGGCCAAGGTGGTAATGGTTGGCAAATATTTGCCGATGAAGGTGAAATGAAAATGTACAAACGCGAAGAAGAAGTTAATGGCATGGTAATGGATCCATTGAAAGCTTGTCATGTTGTTAAAGGTGTAACTGCCCGAGAGATGTGTCATTATTTTTTTATGCCAGAGTTCCGAAATGATTGGGAGAGTGAGTTAACATTAAACAGGCTTTCAAATATAAAAATAATAACTAATAACTTGGATGTAAATAGCTACATTGGAAGACTGCACAATTTTAGAGAAAATTTCTCCAGAAACTTTAGTATTCTTACAAACACACAAACGAGTTTGGCCCGCAAATCAAAGGGATGCACTATTTTGGTCGCACATGAGGAAAATCACAGATAATTTGGAAAAAGATGCAACAGATGTGTGGATTGTTTGTAATAATTCAACTGAACGAAATGGTTATCCGGTATGTTATTATAATATTATTTAGATTATTATTATATTTTTTAATCAATTTATTTTAATTTAAAGCCCAACACTGGTAAATGCATTCGGATATTTCTTACAGTCATTCTTGTATGTCAAACAAATTTAACACCTGGAAAGACAAAGAATGATAAACTAACCAGAGATGATCTGACGTGTAAAATAACATATTGCTCAGTTGGTAAGTGGAATATCCATATTAAAGTCTTTTCAGGTATAAGCTTATAAGTTTTAAGATTGTGCGTGTATTTATTATGTGTTTTTTAATAAATGTTACTCTTCTTCTTTCTTAAAGATTAGTTTTCCCAAAATGTACATATCTTTCAAAAAAAAAAATCAAGTCTATTAAACTAAAAACTAATTTTTAAAATACTTTTATTTTTTTTTTAGTAAACCCCGGTGGTTGGGCCCCAGCATCAGCACTTCGAGCGATATATAAACGAGAATATCCCAAGTTCCTGAAGCGATTCACTCATTATGTGATAGACCAGTGTAAAGATAAGCCAATTATGTTCTGATATTTTTCGCGTCTAATTTTATTGATTTTGTATTTATAAAAAAAAAGAGAAAATAAAAAAAAAAATTAAAAACCGTTATTGTAAGCCTATTTTAATGTACATGTTTTTATTTAAAACAATTAAATTTCTAAAGGCTTTTACTTTTGTTAAAATATATTTACTATTTTTATACAAGTTATATTTTACAATAAAATAAAAAACAGAAATTGTTTGTTAAAATATTATGAGTAGGAGGAATGTACTATTTTTATTTTGTGCAAAAACACACAAACGAAACAATAAAAACAAAAAAATGTCACATTAAATTGTTGCACTAAACTAAAGTTAATTTTTGTTTCCAATTTTTTTTTTTATAAAATCAGTTTAAATTTGTTTATGTTTTTCTTAAGATAATTTTTTTTCTTAAATTTATGTATTCATTATTATTAATTCTTTTGTGAGTACCTAAATGTGTATATTTATCACTCATAACAATCCTAAGTGTCTTTTTAAAACTGTAAAGGAACATATTTTATAATTAAAAAAAAATGTATATTAATCATTAAAATAAATAATAAATTAAAAAAACGCCTTCTGTAACATTGTATTTTGACTTTTTTATTTTATAAATTTTTTTCTATAGTTCATTCATACAATTATCAATCATTGAAAAAGCACATAACCATACAAAATCCCAATCGTCTTTATAGATCTTAGCTTTTTTCTATGCTATATATTGATAGCTTTAAATGTGATTAAAATTATAATAATAACAATGATAATGTATTATATAAACCAATTTTTGGAATTAAAAAAAAAAAATTAAAATATAATGTCTTTTTTCTTACTATAAAACACAAATTTGACATTTATTTATCTTCATTAATGATTTTTGAGTATAAAATGTGTTACCAAATGATTTATTTATAAAAATATATAAATCAATTTAATAAACTCATAAAAAAAAGACCGATAAATTGACTGTACATAAATATATACATTTAGAATATAAAGAAAATGTTTCTCGTGAAATGGATCTGGTTATGTATAAAAATAAATATATATTAGTGTGAATAGTAAATAAACGAATATAAATATACATAATTTATTTTGTTTTCTTGTGATTCGAATTTCATTAAGATCGAAATAAAACCCGCTTAAGAGAAAAACCCGCTTATCTGAAACACTTTTTTTTAACCCCGAGTATTTTTCGACCAATTACCTTTAAAACACTTCGCTTCAGCGAAACTCGCTTAAGTTAAAAACTCGGATACCTGAAACATATTTTCAGTTAAATTTTATATTTCTTATTGAAAAAAAAAACTCTTAAGTGAAAAAAATTGAATCCCATAGAATGAAAAATTTGCTGAATGCTTTCGTTTCTTCTTTAATTTTTACCCTTCACCATTTTCACCACGAAAATGACATTTGAATTTCTGATTATTTAACAAACGTTTGCATTTAAAATTTTCTAAACAAATTGCTCTGTCCTCTCGAAGAAAAATCTAAAATAACATTTTAAATGGCTTGTATATGTATTTTGACATTTATAAAAAAGAAAATTACATTTTCATAATTCAAAGATAAATATAATTGTTTCTAGCATTAATTCTTTGCTTAATGGAATTTTTAGATCCGCTTAAGTGAAATTTTTTTTCACTACTCCGCTTAAGTGGGGTTCGTTTAAGTGAAAAAACTGTGACATTTTGCAGTTTCTCTTAAGCGGGTTTTACTGTTAGGCTGGATAAACTTTTTTTTGTTCGATTTTGAGCTTCATTTGCGATAAGGTTATGGCGAAGTTAGGAGCGCGCTCTTTGAGCCCAGATACATAACAATATGACCGAACAGATGGGTTAAAAAGCCTACTAAAAAGTTGATTGTCACTACTATAATACTTCACTGTCGTCTATATTTGTATGTTGTATTTTTGAATAATGTTATTTGGGTTGCTATCAACAGCTCGTATATAGATTTATACAGAGGGACAGTCATTACCTAATTCTGTATACCAACCAGAATATATTTTTGGGATGCAGTGGGGTATTAAGATTTTTGCCGCCCTGAGCTATTTCAAATCTACCCCCCCCCCCTCTCCAGTATTTTGCTTATTTCGCTTATCTTTAAGATAAAATATTAATCAAAGAAAAAATAACAGCAGTTTCAACTTCACTGTTCGGATGCTCCAGCTTGTACTTGAAGTTGCTGCTGCTGCTACTCAGATCGTGGCTTTCCCCGCTAATTGAGGATAGTGTTATCGTATGTCTGGAGAGAATAGAATTAATATCATAATTACAGCTGGTCACTTATCATGACGGTAGAACTTTTTAAATTGAATTAGCATTTGCCCGGAACTCCGTACCATGCCTACATTTTTTTAACCAACTTGACTCGACGAAAATAAGATTAAATAAAATAAGAAAAGTGCGTATACGCCCTAGTGAACTAATTTTGAATGAATTTCAACTCTTTATGGAGCATCCTGTTTACTAAACAAATCTCATTTATTTTTTTGTTCAAGAGTATTTACATACATACATAACATATGCATGTGTATTTAGTTTATATAATCCTTAAAGCTGCAGCCTTCTAGAAAACGAAGGCCCTTCCTTTGAAATTAATTTGTATTTTTTATTTAAAGCTTTTATGTATTCCAATTTAGTTTTATCATTGTTTATTTTTATCTAATCTTAAAAATAATAGATAAAAAAGCTTTTAACGGCCTTTAGTCCATACAAACTAGCGTTTCGTCCCGTACTAAGTCTTCTACTTGGCTGATTTATTTCAGTAGTATATAGAATTTGTATTATTAAAAAATCTTCGTTTATAAACAACATTGCCAGGCCACGGGCACAAAAAAAATATATTTTTATGTAAAATAATTTTTGTTTTCAAAATTCAATGCTCTTATTTATTTTCAATACAAAACAGAAAACCGGATGCTAGAATGTCTTTTAGTTTTTGAGAAAATTGAAAATAACGAAATCTACTTTACTACATATTTTGTAGAAATAGGATCTTTTGAACAACAAAATAACGGATGGAAGTCGAATTTAAGGAAAACTTAATTTTGTTATTTTCAATTTTCTCAAAAACTAGACTACATTTTGACATCTGGTTTTCAATGTTTGACTAAAAATTAATGGGAGTATTGAATAATAAAAATTAAAATAGTACTAAATAACGTAAAATTTTGAACAAAATCATTTTGAACACAATTTTTAAATTTTTTTTTCAAAAATTTAAGTTTGAAATTTAAGTTTAAAAAACCTGTTCACTAAAAGAACTTAATTTACAAACAAAAGGGAAGCACACATTTTTGGATTAACAAAAAAGTATAGCAAATCGTTTTAGCCATTACCGATGTTTTTTAATAATTTTTGTTCTGTATTAAGTCAATTATTTTAGAAAATTGCTCCTCCTGTTATTCTCAATTTTCTGAAAAACTAAAAGACATTTTAGCATCCGGTTTTCTATTTTTGACTGAAAACTAAAAAATTATACTAAATTACATAAAATTTTGAAAAAAATTAGTTTGAAACTTTTTTTTTTCATTTTTTTTTCAAAATTTCGAGTTTGGAAATTAATTTTTCAAAAACTTTTCACTGACACAACTTAATTTAAAATGAAAACCAAAGAAGAGATTTCTGGCTTTCTATAAAGGTATAGCATGGCATTTTAAATTGTACCGTTGTTTTTAAATATTTTTTTTTCTGTTTTAAGTCAATTTTTTTAGAAAATTGCCACTCCTGCCTAAACGGGGGGAAATAAACCCCACCTCCTATACGAATTTTTTCTTGTCTTAACCCAACCTACTCGCTCTAGCAGTTTGGTGCATCTTATACCGATCACCCTGTATAGTGCTAAGTCTCCTACTTGGCTGATTTATTTTAGTAGTGTATAAAATTTGTATTATTAAATAATATTTGTTAAAAATAATAATTTTATTATTATATTGATTTAATTCAATTCAGTTTCTTACTCCAATAATTTAAGAAAATTATGTAAATACCTTTTGAATAGTTTTTAGTTCTCGTTTTTATTAGCACTTATTTCATGCCTAAACAGCTTTTGTAGCTTAAAAATATGTATATTAACCTTGCTCATAAAAACATAACTATTTATAAAAAATAGCCGGGTTAAAATAAAGCATTTAATTCCATATATTCATTTAATGAATTTTTCCAGTATAGATAATTTTTTTTTCAAAAGTGGGTGTAAATACAATAGACCAAGAGCTGGTGAACGATGTGCTCAGAGTTTTCTAACCCCCCAAAATTTGTGAGCATGGCATTTGTACTAGTGCAAACTACATGCCATCAACCTTGCCCTTAGACAACCATAATGCACTTCGAAAATGAATATAAAAATAAATAAAAATAAAAGCTTTTTAATTATGTATGTATGCACGAGCTTTGACACCGAGTCAAAATTGAATCGCACATGAAGTAAAAAAAGTGATATAAACTACAAAAATCATAAATAAGCGTGTGCTGTTTCCAAATAAATGGATGAAATAAAATAAATGAACCGTTTGGCCCGGAGAAATTTTTTCTAGGAGCCCGGAGATTTAATTCCCGGAGAATCTGGTCCAAATGTAGTAGCCCGTGTGTTATGGTTAGTGCGTTTGACTGTCACACCAGAGGTCTGGGTTCGATTCCCAGCCTCTGCCACCTAACAAAAATGTTTTTCATCAGGGCTACTGTCTCTTGCGAAGTAGTGACAAATCCTCCAAGAGTATCTCCTGGCACAGAAAAGTGCCGCACACATTTGTTCGAATTCGGCAATTAGGTCCCCTCCATTTCTGCAGACACGCAAACAGGAATGGTTGAGAGTTGTAATTCACTTAGCTCTTAGTTCTTCATGAGACATGAGCTGCTGTCTGCTGTGCCATCAAATTTATTTTATTTTATCACTGGTCAAAAAAAACTTAGTGGTTAACTCTATTTGGTCGTCGCATACCTATTCGCTGCCAATTTTTTGCTCCGGCCGTTTTGGAAGAGTCTTTAAACAGTTAATGATGCATTTTCTTTTTTGAAAAACCTAATTGAAAAACCTTACCGTTAAACTTTAGCTTCCGGGCTTCGGAACATCCGGGGCGAATTCGTATTCAGCACTTACATATGTCGGGTTGGTAATGCCTTTTGAACACAATTTGAAAGGTGTCAACACTGTCAGCTGTGGCTGTCATTCTGCACTTCTGCTGTCAGCTGGTATAAATTTGAAAACCAAAAGTAAGAAGAAATAGTATAACAAATAAAAAACATTAATAAATAACTACCTGTTTATAGACGTGCCAGCGCAGCGTTAACTAAAAACAAAGAAAACCATTTGTTTTTACCGGAGTACCTACATAATGCTAATGCAACGAATGTCGGTAGGAAAGTTGAAAATTTTGAATGAAAAGAAAGTTGAGTTCTAATCGGTTTATGAAGTAGATAAAAGCTCTTTTTCGCTTTTAAGCTAAAAAAAAAACTGATTCATAAACTCTTTATGTAAAAAGATTTAAATTGTTTTGTATTGTATTTGGTTTTACTTGAGAATTTTAATTCAACTTGAGAATTTATAAACATACAAGTAGTGTGTAAATATTATTTAAGTTCATTCTAGACTTGTGAATTGAACGAGGTAGGTACTATCTCTCTCCCCAGCTTTTGAAAAGGTAAACAGTATCCAATAGTTTGCTCCCAAAATTTGCAAGAACTACTGTCATTAGTCTGGTGTGAAAGGCTTTTTTGATTGCTTTGGATAGAAAAAAATTATAGTACCTACCTATTTCTAGTTCCTATATTTTATCCAAGAAAATACCTACATACATACATATTTTGTACATATGCACCTATAGAGCTTTTAATTAGGGGGATATTTTTTTTTTACCTGAGTATAGATATGCCTCTCCCATAATGGGATATTTTCTTTTACTATATTACTTTGCGTTTAATAACTGAAAACTAAGTTCATATTTAAACCCCTGGAATAGCGAATTAAAGAAAACATAGAATTGGTCTTACTCATATGTAGTAACAACCCACAAAAGTCAGTTCGACTTCGACCACTGATTTCGAAAAGAAGATAAATCAGTCTTTGCTTTTATTTGATATCTCCTTTATACGAGCATAAAAAGCTTTAACATGTAAGTATATGAGACAGGTTATGCGGTATACCTATATTCAAACAAAAAAGCGACCGGAAGTGAACTAAGCTACGCTACACTACCTGAAAAAGCCTTCCGACCGGAGCTTTTACAAAATCTGTCGCTAAACGTTAACTTTCCATTAAAAGTTTTCTTTACTTTTTTTCTTTAAAAAAGCTTAATTCAACAGAAAATAAAATTTTATTGCACAACAGCTCATGAAGAACTAGGGCCTAGTGACTTACAACTCTCAACCATTTCTGCGTGTCTGCAGAAATGGAGGGGACCTACAGTTTACTGATGGATCCGAACGGCTAATATTAGCGGCACTTTTCTATGACAAGAGATACTCTTGGAGGTTTTGTCAATTCCTCGAAAGGGACAGTGTAGCGGTTTTTTTTTTTTTTTTAGTAGGTGGCGAGGCTGGGGATTGAACCCAGACCTCCGACATGATAGTCCATCGCACTCACCATCACGCCACGGCTACTACGAAAATAAAACATTAAATATAGTTAATAGATGTTAGGCAGACGTAAAATTATTACCTATAACTGCAGATGTACTAATCCGAATGTAGGCTAAATATTTTGCTGGAGGATGCCTTCATTCGATTTCTCATTTTTACTTATAATGACGAATGGAATGAGTACCTCCCACATTTCGATTTAACATCATCTTTATGGCTCATCCTTGTCGCTTGGCTTCAGGGCTTTAAACATGCGTGCGCGTAAATCTGACAGCCAGACATGAACTAATTTTTGGTTTCATCTCCCAAGGGATTGAATAAAATGTTGAGTTGAATTTTTAATAACGGCAAACAAAAATCACTGAATTGGAAATGTCATTGAATGCTAATTTGCCTATGGTTAAAAAAAAAAAATAAAATATCAAGTGTATACTTGCTACCTGAACAAGTGATTTAGAAATTTAAAAATTGTAGGTATTAATGCTAATTAAACTTTAATTGAACACGTGAAAACAGTACACTATAACATACACAACAATAACTCCTAAGGAACTAAAAAAAAAAAGGCGATGGCTATCAAAAAAATTTAAAGTCTCAGAAATTGATTATTAAAAAACCGACACGTCTCAGTTATACAAGACTGGACGAATACCGAGACGACACCGAAATTTTGTGGGAAAAATAACAGATCTATTAATGACATTGTCGACACATTGTTGACGCAATTGTCTACAAATAAGGTAGACAATTAAAGTTGACACGCTAGAGGAACAACACTGGTATTGGGGTATAGATTAAGTTGGGGAGTTTTCTTTCCAATGTCTAGTTGATTAAATTCTAAAGTTCGTGTATTTTACGAATCCAAAACTTGCCCCAATAGTTCTCTCGCATTTATTTGATATTGCAAGTTAAACAATATTATACAAAATGAAATATAAAAATCTATAAACCTATTTTTGTCTTAAAATGGAAATTTCTACTTTTTGCTGTCAGAACTGAAATCTCTCCATCGTCATATAGTCAATCGCAATTTAAATTACTACTACCGAGTTCATTCCAAATTCCAAACCTGTCCAATTTGAAATGAAAATAAAAATATCCTTAAGCCGTCACTCATTTTAATTTTAGCTGTCAGCATTTCTGAGTATTTTGTATTTTTGTATGTAATTAGGTTTAAAATATAAAGGATGGCTATGCACGGAGATAAGGGTTAAGTGTATACATTTTTATATTCTAATGTTTTTCATAAATGTAAGAAAATTTAACGTTTATATCGCAAAAAATAAAAATCCTTGCTTTTGAGGTTCTTAAATTATTATTTTTGAAACTATTATAATTAACAACTCGGTGATGTTATAACAGAGATGTGTAGAGGTAGTTGTTTTCGCTCTCGATTAATTAAAAGGACGTGGGTTGTGGGCGTACACCGAACATTTAAGAACGAGTTTCGGGAAATATCAACTTTCTGTTTTTTTTTTTTTTTTTTATAAATTAATGTTAATTTGTTTAATATTGTATGAAAAAGTACCTACATAAAATACATTCGTGCACAATACAGATATAATACGTATTTTTAAGATAGGGGACAGTTATAGCGATCAGAAAAACGCATCAGGAATAATGTTCTTTTTGATAATTTACTGTTTTATTTTACGATTTTAAATATACAAATGGCACAAATCGATGATAAATCATTTGAAATATTTATTGCATTAACAAAATGTCCTTTGGAGGAAGTATTTATTCTAAAAAATGCATTTCCTGATGAAAACTCGTTTTCTGTACGAAATGTTCATCAGGAAAATAAGTAAGTACTTGTTTTAGACAAAGTATTTCTCCCAAATTAAATTTTTTTAATGGAAAAAATATTTCAATTGGTTTATCATCGATTCGTATCCTTTTTATATTTTAAATCGTTTAATAAAACATTGAATTATACAAAAGGAAATTTTTTCCTGATCCGTTTTACTGATCGCTAACTTAAGGCCTTAGAATGAAAAGCTTAAAAATTGAGATAAACCCTTTTAATCGTCATATTTCTTTTGAAATCGATTCTCGGTCTCGCAATTCCGTCTGTCTGTCTGTCTGTTTGTGGACTCGTCTACAGCCTAAGCCCATGGGCCGGTTTAAATTAAACTTTGTATTAAGTGTTTTTGGGACATTCCCCCAACACGTTTTTTTTTCATTTTATTTTTAGGACCAAAAATAACGGTATCTGCCATATAATTTTTTTTAGCATTTTTGGAAAATCTTATTTTTCTCAAAAATGGCTCAAAAGATTTTTCTAAATAAAAAAAAAAAAAAAATTTCATTATTATTTGAAAATTAAATTTCCAAAAATGGTTTAAAATGGTACCGCCCATAAAACCTTTTTTTTATTTTCATTTTTCTCGAAAGGGAATAGGTTGATTTTGATATTTTTTTTTATGGAAAATCTTCTGAAAAATTTAAACAGTATTGCTTACCAAAATTTTCAAAAAACTTATTTTTGGATTTTTAAAAAAAAGTTTCAATTTTTTTTTTTTTGAAAAACAAATATTTCGAAAACTGTTGATTTTAACGAAACTTGGTACCAAGCGGTTTTTTAACATTATCTAAAATATTTTTAACAATAATTCTTTTATAGTTAAAATTAACGGTACCTTCCATATATTTAAATGTTATAAAACCGTTAAAGAAAACGACTCCTATGATTTTGATCAAAATTGTTATAAATACTACAATTAGTATGGTCTATGATCTGCCAAAAACAAAATTTACAGTTAGCCATTATTATCAGTACCTCTTATAGAACCATTTTTTTTATTTTGGACTATCTCATTACGTGTGCAACCAATTCCAATTATATTTTTTATACAAAAGCATCTCAAAATTTGAAATCATAATGCATATCAAAATTTTCAAAAAAACTTATTTTGGATTTTTAACAAAAATTTCTAATTTTTGTTTTTTGAAAATTTGATATTTAAAAAATTTAACAAGAGAAAACGACGTTTGTGAAGTTAGCAGGATATTTTTCACTAAGAGTAGTAAGGATGAAGACAAGAATTTTCCATTATTTTTGCATTTTTTTTGCATTTCTATTCCGGATTTTGCAGTTCAAAAAATAGTGGGTGTAATTGCCCTCTTTTCAGCAACCTGTAAAGCTATCACATTGAAATTAGGCTCCATATTTGCAGAATTGAAAAAAAAATGCAAAAAAACTGCAAATTCCTGTCTTAGTCCCATTACTCTAAGTGAAAAATGTACCGCGAACTTCACAGACGTGGAAAAACGATTAAATCAATATTTTTCAGAAAAAATAAATTCCTTGAGCTTTTTATCATGATAATTCATAAATATAAAATTATTCAACCAGATACATATGCACATTTTGATTTTTGATAGAAATAAGACACTCAGGAAATTCAACTCTTTCAATTACAAATATTTTGAACAAGAATAAGACCACAGATTTCTATCATTCCTTTAAAACTTTATCTTTTATCTACTCTCCACAAAAAAAAAAAAAAAAAAAAAAAAAACACAAATAGCAAAACTTTATAATCCTTAAAAACATTTCCATTGAAAATTTTATCCTGATTTTGAAAATTATTCGTAGAATAACCGTATACGTAATTCTAGGTAAGGTATATGTTTATACAATATGTACCTACATTTGTATGTACATAACGAAATATGTAGGTTGATTAATAAAGTACACCTATAGATTGTGTTTTCTGTGACTTGCTATTGGATTTGTTATTGTTACAGTTCAAAGACTCCTGTTGATATAATTTTGCACAAAGACAAATAGCTACTTCTAAGAAAATTTGGTTTTCCAATAAATTGCAGGTTATATTGAGGCCATATAAATTTTGGCGACAATTTATTGTTATATACTAGATCAATTTACCTCTTTTCTCTACTACCCGATTTGATTTTTAGGGTTTTATGCTATTTGAAGTTATTCTCTGAAATTCGAGTGGTTTAGTATTGATTTTGAAATAATGAATAGCCAAAAATGTGTAGTTGACATTAATTGGTTTTGTAAGGTTACCTACATATATGCAATTAAATATTTGTATTTATCATCAAAGTTCTGTGAATTAAATAAAATTATTTCTGGTGCTGGGATAAGGTCGAGATTGGGATCATAAGAGATCAAGATTTCTCAAGGTTAAAAGTTAGTTGAGTGCAAATAAAAAGATTTTAGCTGAGAAATAGTTTTGAAAAATTTAAAAACTGAAGGCCATTTTTGCAAAAAAAAAAACAGTCAACATGAGTTCTTGGAACGAGTTGTAGTAACAAAATCGTTAATATATTTAATTTCTAATTTTAAAACGCAAATTAATAAGCTCAATTTTTATATCAAAATAAAGACTCATTTTGAAGTTGGCTAATCTATTGGATTATTTGCCGGTACTTTTTGGTTTTTGTAAGTTTTTACGGAGGGAAATTTTACTGTGCTAGCTAAACTATTTCCAATAAAACACGCGTACAGATAGATGCCTATGTGAACCTTAAAAATGTTGTCCCATATATGCTGCGTTTTATTATCCTCCAGATCTGTGCCTACGTTCTGTAATTCTCACATGCATAAAATTGGTCGAGAAACGATGAAAACTGAAACAAAATACATGAGTTTTGTTCCATTTGTCAGCGTTTCTCGACTGATTTTTTTGATGTGAGAGTTACAGAACGTAGGCACTGATTCGGATCAGATTCATGATAATAAAACAAACAGGATGACAGTGACAACGTTGTTATGCATCAATTTCTTTTTTTTTTCTTTTGTTTATTTATTTAAATGTTTTAGTTATCTTTTTTTTTTCTTCAATTTTTGCAAGGAAATACTAACGGCCATATTCTTGACTTTCTTCAAAGCTAGTTTTATGGAAAAACTAGTTCTTTAGGGGTTTCGAGTTTTAAGTTCTTCACAAATTTTTTATTACTTGGACATCAAAATCAAAATATTCATACACATTTTGACATTTCAATCAAATCAATAAACTGTTTTTGAAAAACTTCAAACTCGAAACCCCTATAATACTAGTTTTTCAGTAAAACTAGCTTTGAAGAAAGTCAATAATATGGCCGTAAGAGTGTGTGTTCAAAATGAATTTGAAAATCCAAATCTAAGCACAAAATTTTAATCTTTTGCAAATCTAATCCAAATCAGATCTGGGGGAAAATAAAATACAGCTATTGTATAAAGATACAGAACTTAAATTTTCAAAAAGGGAAGTCCTGAATTTTCTATTGTATGCATAAGATTTAAGATAAGATTTAATTTTAAAGTTTATTCTAGCATTAAAATGAGTGCAAATGATACCTGTCTCAAAATCCTCACAATGGAAATCAATTATATAGGTACCTATTTTAAACGTATCGAAATGAAAAATAAATAAAAACACTTTTCACAAAAGAGAGATACTATAAAGAAAATAATTAAAACTAAAAAAAAAAAAAAAAAAAAAAAAAAATATAGAAGAATATCTATTACCATAACATTGAGTCTTTTAAGACATCCCAAGAGAATCACAAGAATACTGTAGGAGGATGGATACTCGTATAATGTCGTATTGTACATCAGCTTTGAATAAATATACCTACCTCAAGATTTTGTGAAAGTATGTAGATCATCATAGATATTTAAAAGCAGTAGGTAGACAAAACATAAAATATGAAATACGACGTCGCACGAACTTGCTCTTGTATAGTAAAAGTTTCTTCGAATTTTAAAGATTGAGTGATGTAATATAAAACACATAATTAATAATTAGACATATGTATATGTATTTATCCATATTTAAATTGAAGGATGAAAATTTGAATATGGAAAAAGAGCATTAAACACGTTCTTTAAATTGATAAAACAAGTACTTAAAGTGTTTTAATCTAAGAATGAATAACGCCATCTCAATTATTGGTGGCAAGTACCGTTTTTTTTTTGAGCAAAATACTATAGATACTAATGTAGTATCTATATCGCAATATCACATAAATGCATTTTTATTTGAGTTGCAAGTTTTTAGACTGAGGATGAATCTATTCATTGAAAACCGTTCTCACCATTTTAAAAATAAGAGCATAAATCATTTGGGCTATTATGGTTCTCATTGCCTCTTTTAAGCACAGGGTTCTTTTGACTTTTGACTAAAAATTGACAAGAGAAATGAATATTACTGAAATGAAAATTACTTAAGAACCAAAAATTTAGGCAAACGAATTGTGTGTAAATTTTTTCAAAATTTTTAGTTTAAAAATTTATTTTCCAAAAACTATGGACTACTTGTAACAAGTTGATTTAAAAAATTAAATTAAAAAAATGGATTTCTGGCTTTGTTGTAAATGTTTTATTCTATTTTAAGTCATTTTTAATGGATTTCTGGCATTGTTGTAAATATTTTACTCTATTTAAGTAATTTTTTTTTTAGAAAACTGCCCTTCTACATAAAAAGGGGGAAATAGACCCCTTCCATACTATTTTTTTTTTGTTTTAACCCAGAGAAAAAGAAATGAAGTATAAGACGAGTGACAAATATCATTGTGGCCCTAATTGGAAATATATGCAAAAGAATCCGATTCTTGGATTAATTATAAAGGTATTCCTGCACTGCCACTATACTTTTCATCCTTCCTTAAATAATCTTTTTTGTATTTATGTTGATTAAGATTATATGTGAAAATAATTCAAAAAGCAAGGAGATTTTATACACAACACATCACAGCAACCATTTCACGTCCATACTTAGTCCAATGAATAATTCCCTGCAATGATGTTACATGTCCATTCATATATAATATCAACTTCTGCCTGTTATAGTTGACATTCCAAACAGAATCCCTTGAATTTTTAAATTTAGTTTTAATTGTTTTCAGTTTTTCAATTAAAATCCTATAAACACTGTAAATAAAAACACGACGATGCACCCCGCAATATAGAAAAAAATGTCCTGTAGAAGTGGGATAAAGGGTGTCGCAGAAATTGATGATTATTTTTAAGATGATAAAAAAAGCTTATAAAATTTTTTTTTTGTTGCTTTTCAGCGTTATAGTTTATAACTTCAAGAAGACAGGCCACTATAGAGATAAGTATGTATACAGGGTGTCCCAATAAGAATGTTTAAAAGGCCAGGTCAAGGTCATGACCTCTCAGAATTTAGCAACTTATTTCTACCGAATCATAATGGCTTTTTGAGTAACGGCTGTTTTTTTGAAATTTGTACAAACCCCTACTTTGAACAAGTTTTTCGGTCAGCCCTTTCATAATTGATTTTTATTTTTTTCTATTTTTACACTAATTTATTGGCCAATGAAAATGCTTTTTTTTGTACATTAAAATAATTTTGATTTTATACGCACTTTTTCATAAAATTACTAGATAAATTCATAGTTTCATCAAAATCAATTTTTTACTTTAAATTTTGAAAGAGCATCCTGAAAAAAATTCGTATGACTCGAAATTGGTTCTTATTTTTAAAAAATTACCTTGATCTTCTAGTTTCTCAAAGTGTCTAAAACTTACCAAAGCTAGCCTTAGATCAAAAGTTAAAAACAGATATGGTTCGAAAAGAAATAAAAATAAAGATTTTTTTTTTTATAATTGAGTTTTATTTCTAACTAGCGGATCCCGGCAAACGTTGTATCGTCCTACCACATAGATAATATGTTTTAAATATACTACAAATATAACTTTAAATGCAAAAAATTTCAAAATAAATGTATTTATGTATTTTAAAAGGATGTTACAGCAGGCAGGCTTTGAAAGAAATTAAAAATGCCAAGCTTTATTTTCAACAAAAGTTATTTAAAAAAATTCAACTTTTAACTCAGATATAAGAAAACCAGATGTAGTTGTAGAAAGATTTAAAAAATTTCACGATATTTTATGCTTCATATTTTCAAAAATCCAGTTCTTTTTTTTTACTGATGGACCGCCGCACAGTGTGGGAATTTAGAAATCTAGCGGAATTAAATTAATAGCGCTCGTGCATTAAACTTTTTCTTATATTTTTTTCTGCTTATATAATATAAATGGCTCGTAGAATCAAATACAACTTAAATTTTTGTCATATCTCTTCAAAGTTTTTTTAAAATGAGCTTTGAAGTGACCGATCTCTCATATGAAAAAATGTTAATTTTCTGAAAATCACTACCACGCATAAAACAAAACTTGGGTTGGTTTTTTGATAACTTTTTGCAACAAATATGCTCAGATGTAATGTTAAAAAAATAAATTACAATTGGAATAGGTCAAAATGTGTGGAAAGGGGGGCGGGAGGGTTTTAACCTTACCAACAAGAAAAATATTAATAACATGTCGCATGTTGAACTTTTTATACACTTTTTTCTCCTAAATTCAAGAAAAAGTAAACAGAAAATTAAATAAAGCAAGTTTTTTATATATATTAACATATCTGAATTTATCTGAAACAATAAGTTTTATTTTTTAGTCTTAATTTTGATTGCCATAAATATAAATGTAAAAAATAAATCGACATTAGCATTTAATACATTTAATAACAAAAAAAGTACATGAACAGATTTTTTAATTTAAGATGGAACATCAAGAAGCTCCAAAATTTCTTGTTCAATTGCACCTTAGACTTGCTAAGAAAGGGTCTAAAGATATCAAAAGCCTGTTAAAAAGATCTCTCATTGTTTCCCAACTAGATGTTTTCTCGTAAATAGTTCGCGATATTTAAATTTGTATTTAAATTTGAAAAACACCCTGTACATTTTTATTGCTTTTATATTTATTATATTATAAGTATTATTTTATAAAAAAATATTTTTTTTAAGTAACATGTTAAATTTTTGTATTAAATAAATAATTGACTGAAACACCCTGTAAGTTGTAATACATATATAATATATGTATACAAAATACCTAAAATTGATATTATGTATTATTTTATTAATACATATTTTTTTAAAGTAAAATGTTAGATTTTTGTATTAAATATATATTAATTGAAACATAAAACACCCTGTAAGTTGTAGTATGCAAAATATCTCTCTATCTAATATTGTGTTTGCAAAGAGAGAACACATTTCTCAAAGTTAAAAAAAATATAAGAACAAATAATATTAGAAAAAGAAAAACAGAACATGATTTTTTGGACGGTAAGCGTTTAGAAAAATTAGCAAATTTTTCAAGTGCGCAGATATGCGCAGCAACTTAAAACGCAATATGAAAGGTGTAATGTCAGCCTTTAAGACGTATATAGTTTCCTTGCTGAATAACCCTGAATACATTAAAATTTTCTGCAATAAATGTAAAAATTAACAAAAAAACACATTTTTTTCACTTAAAAACACAACAACAAAAAATTGAACACCCTTTGAAATGTAATTTTACTCACTTTCTTATTCTCTTATATTGTATTAAATAAATAAAAAATAAAAACTTCAATTAAGCCTCACAAAAGACGTTTAAAAGTGAAAAACCCTGAACACCTTCGCACCGCAAACTTGACTCAAATAAATCACAAACTCTCACTTTAAAATCAATTCTCTCAGTAAAACATGCTCTCCACCTAAAAATTTTGGTATACTTGCTTACAGGGAGGTATTAGCTATATATTAAACCAATTTTTGCTTTGGTTCATGCGAATGATTTTTATAATAAAATTCCGCTAGATTGCCAGAATCCCACACTGTGCGCCGCCATCCTCTAAGTCAACCTTAATCAATCAAGGAATTTTCAAAATCGGACAGTAGTTGATTCTGAGAAATGAATGCGCTGCTGCAACTTGTTGGCAACCTGCAAGACTAATTTTGATCCAAACACACACAGAAGATTTCCAAAAATATTGAGAAAAATCGGAGCATGTTTTCTGTAACTAGTCTGAAAATGCAAGCGCTGTTTGCAACTTGTTTGTCACATTGCTGGAGCGAAACAAACACACAAACTTTCTCGCACTTCCAGCTAAAATTGTCTGTAATTTCGAGCTGAATCGGACCGTGTTTTCTAAAATTTGTCGGAAAATGCATGCGCTGCTGCACCTTGCTGTAAAACCGCTTGGACGATTTTGACTAAATAAACACAGCAACAATATCGGAATTCCGCCTAAGACTTCCTGAATTTGTAAGTTCAATTGGTACTGTGGTTTTAGAGTCTATAAGACTCATACAAATTAACATTCATTTGAAAATTGTCGTAAAGTTTTCTAAAGTACCCAACTTTCTGCGCATTTTTCTTGATTTTCTTTTCCTAAGAAACCTCTACAAAGTTTTACAAGTAAAAAAAAAAAAGCTGAATGAAATTGCTAAAGTCGTTCTCAAGTTAATATAAAATAAGCACTAGCAAAGTCATTGTGTCGTATACGTATACTTTTTTATCAGCATATATATATTAGTTAGATTTAAAAATCTTAATAATTGGTGTGAGATATAGGCTGAGTTCCAAAATGCATCAGATGCGCATTTACTGCGCAAACTGCGCATCATAAATTTTTAAGCTGCTGCGATTTAAAATATGTATGTATTTTCTTTGCGTTCCGCAACTTTAAACTAATGCAAATTAATATTTCTACAAAGCATCAAGTTTTCGTTGCTGATGCATATGAAAAATGTATTACCAACGCATCAAAAAATTTATTTTTTTTACATTTCGGAACTCAGCCATATTTTCAATAGCGAACCCCTATTAAGCCAAAATTATTATGGAAGTTAAGTCAGAATGTGTTGTTTAAAAAAAATTTAAATTGATTGCGTATCTTATCCCACTAAAATTTCGATTCCTTCCAGCAGTTTAATGAAAGTCTGTCTACCACTATACGGCTGCTCTTCTTTTATCTGAGTTTTCTCTTATAGTAGAAGAAAGTAGAAATTTTTTACATACCTAACTTCAATTTTTTCAAAGCCTGCCTTATTTTTACTAGCGATATATAGGTACTAGGTATATGGCAAGTTTTGGATTCGTAAAAAAAATTGAACTCGAGATAAAATGCAAACTTGACATTACGATGATAGGGAAGACGAAAAAAGTGGGTCTCGAAATTCTGTCCGTCTGTTTGTGGACTCGCCTTCAGCCTAAACTCATGGGCCGATTTTAATTAAACTTGGTATAAAGTGTTTTCGGGACATTACCCCGACATGTTTTTTTCCTTTTATTTTTAGGACCAAAAATAACGGTACCTGCCATATAATTTTTTTTTTAGCAATTTTGGAAAATCTTATTTTTCTCAAAAATGGCTCGACAGATTTTTCTAAAAAAAAATCAATACATTTTATTTTGCTATCTTTTTGTAAAAATTAAATTTCCAAAAAATGGTTTTCAATGGTACCTCCCATAGAACCATTTTTTTTATTTTCGTTTTTCTAGAAAAGGAATAAACTGATTTTGATAATTTTTTTATGGAGAATCTTCTGAAAAATTTTAATAGTTTTTTCCAAAAACTTTTTTTGGATTTTCAAAAAAAGTTTCAAAATTTTTTTTTTTAAACCAAATATTTGGAAAACGACTTAGTTGATTTTTATGATACTTGGTAACAAGGGGTTTTTTAACATTATCTAAAATATTTTGAAAAAAAACTTTTTCTTATAGTCAAAATTAACGGTACCTTCCATATAAATGTTAAAAAACCGTTACAGAATATATAAATTTTCTCGAAAACGTGTCAATTTTGATTAAAATTGTTCTAAATTAATAATATTAGTATGGTCTACGATCTACCAAAAACAAAATTTAAAGTTAACCATTATTAACAGTACCTCTCATAGTACCATTTTCTTTATTTTGGACTATCATATTATGTTTATAACCGATTTAAATTAAATTTTTCATACAAAAGCTTCTCAAAAGTTCAAATCATACTGCATATCAAAATTTTCAAAAAAAACAAATTCTGGATTTTTTAAAAAAAATTCAATTTTTTTTTTTGGAAAATTCGATATTTCAAAAACGGGTGGATAATTTTTTTCGAAATTTAATTTCTAATTCAGCATAAATAAATACTAAAAAATTGCGTACCAATTTTTTTCCTTAAAAATGTTAACAAAATTTTATATATAAAAAATTAATTAAAAAAAAAAAATTATATAATTTTTATATATATGGACTTAATGATTTGTTTTAACTAATAATGACATCTTGTATTAATTGAATGACTACACCAATCTTAAAATAAAATTTTTGTTCAATTTCAACAATAATGGCAGTCTTTTACATTAAACGCCGCGATTGCTATGGATTACGGCCAACCCTTGTAGTAACGTTTTGAATACAGATCGAGAGCTAGCAATAAGGATAAAACTTTGTGTAAAGGAAGAAATGGCCATCAGAGTTCCGTTATTTAAACCCTATTTTTTAAAAACAAATCGTAAATATTTAATTAGTGTTTAATTTTATTTTTTAACGTCTGTAAGATCTTGTTAGAAAGGAAAAGAAAGATAAGAAAGAATTTTTGTTGGCAAATTCGATTGACAGTAAAAGTTCTAATGTTGGCATTCAGTTAAAACTTAGGACATGGCTTAGAATTCCAACTGCATCCACTGTGTCACTATTACTCCTGATCATGATTTGAACTTAAATAATTCAAATTGCTATTATTTTCCATTTTTTTTTTCAACAACCTAAGTTCTGTTTTTAGGACACCTTATGTTTCTATATGTTTTAGTTAAAACAATTTCCTGTGAAACCAACCACAAGAACCACGAGCGGAAAAAAGGAAATAAAACTCAGTACCACCAACTTTTTTCCAGCATTGCATTAATGGCTTCTATGTGAAGTTTTTTAATGAACGCAAATCCTTGCTTGTTAAGTTAGGTGTAGCATAGCAATGTAGCATATAAATAAATATTTGTATGTGAGAACATCACATAGAAAATTATGACACAAAAACAAAAAAAAGTATTTCAGACATTTCTGGTTTTCACTCAAAGCAAATCGATTCTTTCCTTCATGAGTATGTATGTAGTGTTGTGAGTACCTAATCTTAATGTGAATGCAAACATCAAATACAGGTGCGGATCAAGGCAACACCATCAAGAACGATTAATGTTCATTGGTGTTATTTTCGAAGTTAAGGCATTATTATAATTATACCTATTGTATGCTTGTATGCGTGTCTGTGTATTAAAGAGGAAATTATACAGGGATTCACCTTATAATAAAGTTTGTCACAAATATAGAACAGATATACCTAGCACCGCTGATTTAACAAACATTATTAAAGAAACTGTCGTTAAGAGCATATTAAATTAGACTTTCATTATGTTCTTCGTCCTTTGTTTGTCGTTAAAGCCAAGTGAGGGTCTTTGAATCTGTAATAATTAGATAAATCTTATAAACTAATTAATTGAGCTATCTTCAATGTTAATCATAATTTTATTATTTTTTCGGGCATCGTCCTCTACCACGTCTATTTTTATTAAATATTTTCAAATTTTCTTAACAACGTCACTAAAAAACCTAAAATTTTATTAAATGAGCTCCCGTCCTCTCGTTTGTCTCGAAATGACAAACATCATTTTCCTAACCACCGCTAAGCCCCTAGGCATATATGGAAAGGAAATACCATGCGTTGAATTTATGAGAATATTAGAAACCTCCACCAATTTTTATGAAATTTTCGGAAGTTTTTATAAGATGTATATATGTATAACTTAGAAAAAGGTTAAAAAGTGGTTTAATTAAAATTCACCCACCACTCTCACTTTTCTTACATTTGATTGTTCTCCAAATTTAACGTCGTGCGTCATTTAAAACATATCAGT
Source organism: Epistrophella euchroma (assembly GCA_947049315.1). Classification (NCBI taxonomy): domain Eukaryota; kingdom Metazoa; phylum Arthropoda; class Insecta; order Diptera; family Syrphidae; genus Epistrophella; species Epistrophella euchroma. Next base: position 36,283,447 of record OX346247.1, on the reverse strand, counting down.
GCCGTAGCAACGTAGGGGCTAGGGGGGGCTTTACCCTCCGAGCGTTTTTCAAATACATGAAATCGATACTAGAAAAAGGACAAAATTAAAAGACAATCGAAAACAGAATAATAAATTTGGATTTTACTTGGAAAACCTTTGAAAAACAACATTTTGAAATATTTTAATTTGGTTATTGAAAAAAGCATCCATTTTTTTTTTTAAATTGATTCCAACAAACAAAAAAGAAATTCGAATTTTTGACAATAACTTTTTGAATATTTATACAAACTAATTTTAAAGAATTTGTGAAAGCAGAAGTGCGGACTTATAATCCAATTATTGACCCACTTAATTCGGGGCTTTTTGCCCTCCAGTGTAATTCAAAAGTCGACATTTAATTTGAGAACCACCTAAGTTAGTCAAGTTCATTGTGAACTTCTCTCCGCGTCAAGCATAAGATGTCTGTGAGTGGTTATAATTATTCTATTCTAATTTTAACTGAATTTTACCGAATGGCAAAAGTTTCATAAAAAGATATTAAATTTAAAAAAAAATGTCTTTGCCCCCTCGAATAAAACCGAGTTGCTAGGACACTGAAACTTAAATTTCAGTTTACTGCTTAGAAGTTCGAAATTTTGTACATAAAATATTTTCGACTTAAACCAATAAATTTACTTTTGTACACTTAAAATTTTTAAAAATAACACATTCCATTTCGCATTTCGAATAAAGTCTGTTGTGAAAAAAACAAATGCCCTTTCGATAGATTTACTGACCAAAATTTGATAATGTTTGATTTTATGGAGTTTTTATAATTTAGCATAAAGGCACGCACTGAAGTTTTGATGATGTGGAGTGGTAGTGGCGTGGTGACTATCTGGCAGGTGGTATTGCTTAAACGGATGTAAATAAATGAAGACGCGCTTATCAAAGTGGCGGTGGCGTGATATTTTGCAGGTTGTGTGGTTCCAGTCTGGTGCGACTTATCTCGAACAATAACTTTTTTAATATTTATACAAACTAATTTTAAAGAATTTATGAAAGCAGAAGTGCGGACTTATAATCCAATTATTGACCCACCTAATTCGGGGATTTTGGCCCTCCAGTGTAATTCAAAAGTCGACATTTAATTTGAGGACTTGTAACCCACCTAAGTTAGTCAAGTTCATTGTGAACTTCTCTCCGCGTCAAGCATAAGATATCTGTGAGTGGTTATAATTATTCTATTCTAATTTTAACTGAATTTTACCGAATGGCAAAAGTTTCATAAAAAGATGTTACATTTAAAAAAATGTCTTTGCCCCTCCTCGAACAAAACCGAGTAGCTAGGATACTGAAACTTAAATTTCAGTTTACTGCTTAAAAGTTTGAAATTTTGTACATAAAATATTTTCGAATTAAACCAATAAATTTACTTTTGTACACTTAAAATTTTTAAAAATAACACATTCCATTTCGCATTTCGAATAAAGTCTGTTGTGAAAAAAACAAATGCCCTTTCGATAGATTTACTGACCAAAATTTGATAATGTTTGATTTTATGGAGTTTTTATAATTTAGCATAAAAGAACTTAGGTTTTAGGCAAGGCACGCACTGAAGTTTTGATGATGTGGAGTGGTAGTGGCGTGGTGACTAACTGGCAGGTGGTATTGCTTAAACGGATGTAAATAAATATGTAAATAAATGAAGACGCGCTTATCAAAGAGGCGGTGGCGTGATATTTTGCAGGTTGTGTGGTTCCAGTCTGGTGCGACTTATCTCGAACATGTTTTAATTTTCAAGTGGCAAGCGAGAAGGTCGTCTCGAATATTTTAAAAAGTCAAAATAAATTCAACTTGCAACTGATGAATCGCTGACACCATACGTAGTTTGCCAACGCAGTACGCGTTAAATCACTTCGCCGCCACTCCATATCGCCAAGCCACTAGTTCACCACTCTACTGCCACTCGCTACTCAACTCTACCACTTCACTTCGTCCCCACTACTTCAGTGCGTGCCTTGCCTTACACTCCTCTTATAATAATTGATTTATTATTGATTTGTAAAAATGGATTTTAGGATCAAATCGAGTCTAAATTTGTGAGTGAATTGAGTACTTCAATAGAAAACTGCATCTTTAAAACATTTATACCTATTTTTGTTTGCAATTTTTTAATTGCAGTCATTCATGCAAGAGATATGACAAAGTTGAACTATTTATATTATTTTATAACTTCAAAATAAAAACCAAAATTTTTAGGGACCAAGTAAATGGGCTTACAAAGTTTAAAAAAATGTTAAATTTAATGTTTTTTTTTTTTTTTTTTAAAGAAATCAACCAGTATGATAAGAAATCAATGTCATACCTACACTCGACTAGAGTATGCAAAATATGTAAACAAATTTGTGATAATAATGATTTTGACAATTTTGATAGATCCTTGCGGCGTTATAGAAATTAATCCGAGTCTGTGTCAATATATATGCAGGGTGCTTCCTTTTTGTCGATATCAAAAGAATTGAATGTTAACATCATAGCAACTCGTTCCTCAAGGTGTAGACAGTAAACATAACATGAATCTTTAGGTATGTGGCTATGGTAGAGTTAGGACTAGGAATTCCACAAGCATTTTATGGTTCTTTATTGTTTTATAAATTCAAAAAAACCATATTTTACATAATATTCAGAAAGTTGTTTCTGTTTGACTTTTTTCATCCTCACCCTTTAGCTGCAAAAATATGATTTTTGTTTCATTTTGAACGATAAACTTTTTTCCTTCGGTTTATATGATAATTTAGGTATGTCTAGGAGATGTGACGATGTGAGGCGTGTGGAAAATTGTGTTTTATGCCTGAGTTAAGCTGCTTTGGTTTCATACACCACATCCGTTATGGTTGTCTGTTGGATACACCCAAAGATTTCCTCTCCTAATTAAAATTTAAGACCACAGTGAGCAAGTTATTATTTACTGTGGAAAGTTCAAGGTTGTTAGGTCTTAAAATGGATGTAGCAATATTTATGTAAGTATATGTACATTGTACATGTATAAATATAAAACAACAGCTAAAGAAGAAATTTTAATTTATTTTTCTCTTAATTTGCATGCAGTTTTTTTTTATTTTTCATGGAAAAATAAATAGGATTAATCAAAGTCACACATTAGTGCATGGAAAAAAAAGAACTACCTGCAAATTTTAATTCAGAAAATGTTCTGATTTAGTTAACTGGTCGAAGGCGAAGGTGGTTAGGTGTGCAACTTTTATGAAAATTATAATACAAGCACTCGAACGCTTTAATCCTGCAAATTTATTAACTTTAAATTTGGTAAAGATCATATTTATGAGATTTTGTTATCTTAACTCAAGAACGGATTAGCGCCATTACATAGATTTCAGATTTTTCAGATTTCTCGCGCATTTAAAGAGGCTTGAGATCCATAGATTAGATTAAAATGGAAAATTTGGCAAAATGGATCCCCAAAAATCTTAGCCCTAGAACCACGTATTGCCAAAATTTAAATTGCATATGAAAGACTGTCATTTTGGCTTCCAAATGCTCGAGCTTTATTTTTGATTTTGGATTTTGTTTTTGTTTAATTTCAAAATTCCGATGATAGGTTTCGAAAAATAACGGAAAACTGCTGAATGGATTCACAACTTCCTGAAAACAGGAATGTGTTAGTCATATAATATAAACATCATTTTAAAGGTAATAAATAGGGCTTCTATTTGTTCGAGACTGATTTTGGATTTTCTTCCCTATTTTTAAATTATATGTACACATTTAAATAAATTTTCTAATTTTCAATTGTGTTTTTTAAAACATATGCAAATATTAAACAAATAGCATATATTTTTCGGTTCAATAAAAAAAAACTAGCACAAAAAGTAAATTTTTATTAAAAAATAAAACTTTTTTTTTAATAAAAAGATGTTATTTTCAAATATTTTGAAATTTTAGTTCATCCAAATTTTGCTTCAAAATTTATACCTATAATGCCTTTTTTAAATATCTTTACGATCATCTCTCAAACCTACTTCGTTTGCTCTGGATTGAAAAAAGAAACACAAGTTGAGCGCCTCCGATGTGTCTGTGCTCAAATCAACTGAGAACTGTCATATTAGCTGTCACAGAAAACATTGTTTTCCTTCTCTAAAAGTAACACCCCTTAACATAGTTTTTGATATTTTTCTGAGCTTACTTAAATTAAATGAATCCTCTTTGCATTTTTTTGTATGGGGTTTTCCATTGGTAAAATCAATCACTTTATTTTTGATTTAGATCTGTCAAAAAGACAATTTCCCCTCTTTTTGTGTTAGATTCGGCAAAATAAATTGATTTATTTTTTGATTTTAAATCAAATTTTCAAATCTAAATTTTTCGGCAGATTTACCCCTCCTTGTACTAATACCAACAGAAATCCATCTGTCAGTTTGCAAATCTTTTTTGTTGATATTTCGGTTGTGAAAATTATGTTAAAAAATGTGGAAAATAATTGCAAATAAATAAATGGTAGCAGTTTTAAATGAACCGGCAACTTTATCAAGTTCATATTTCTCTTCTAAAAGTAAATCGAGGGATGAAGATTTTTTTGAAATATTGACAAACAAGCAATAATGCGCAAATACAGTGACAAAAATAAATCAATTTGAAATTGTGTTCCATTCGCCACAAAATAAATCAATTTTTTCATTTAAATCTTAATTTACCAATGGAAAACCCCATTTGTTTGGGCCAAGTTTTACCCGTTATAGTTTAGTTCAAAATGAATCTTAAGTTGATATGCATATTGTGAGAACTATTTAATATTTAATATTTCGTATAGATTGGTTTACCTGGCTTAAAAAAAATTAATAAAATGCTAATTTGAACGAAGCTGTTGTTAGAAAACTCTACATAAATAGTGCTTCCGTATTATACTTTTTAATATGTTAACAGCATTAGACTTAAATGTTCCCCTTTTTATGAGGACAAATCACGCGAACTAACAAGAAATTTTCTTTGAAACTATTATTGTATTCGCTTAGTTGGCGTCTGGCCCATTCCATTAATTTAATTCTCTTGGTCATAATTAACTTCTAAAAATAGTTCTACCTATACATTCATATATCTCACCAAAACTACCAACCTAAGTACTCCTTTAATTTAAATATAAAATGGATTAAAAAGTGGCTAGTTAGTTGTTATGGTGACCATCTGTTCGGAATTATACAGTTGATAAAATGAAACCAAATCCGTCAAATGTATAAATTGATATCGATAAAAAAATTAAATCTTATAGTTTGACGAATAAACGATATTCGACATTATCAATGAGAGATGGATTAATATCCACAGTTAATTTAAAAAAAAATGTTTGGTTGAAAATGCACACAGTTCGTTCGGCCTGAAAAAATCATGGGATGAGTGCCTGCCAGTTGTACAATCATGGGTTAAATGTTCATCCATAGTTAAGGATTTTTAATTCACTAAGGTTTACCGATGTTTAAAGCATGAATTTCGCTATTATCACATGCTTGAACCTTGAACCATCGTTGAACCTCAGTTACCTAATCTGGCTAAAGCGGCTTAAACCACGATTGTACAACTGGCTTAAAGTATAGTTAAGTTCAACCTAAAATCTTAACTCTGAGGGAAAAGTTCAACATGATATAAGTGTGTTGTAAGTAAATACTCGCTGGTAAAGGTGATTTAAGTATAAATTTGCATATTTTTTTCTTTTCTTTTCTTTTCTTTTCTTTTCTTTTCTTTTCTTTTCTTTTCTTTTCTTTTCTTTTCTTTTCTTTTCTTTTTTTTTCTTTTCCTTTCTTTTCTTTTCTATTCTTTTCTTTTCGTTTCTTTTCTTCTACAAATTTTTAAACAAAAAGAAAACTTTTCTTCTCTATTTATTATAAATTTGACTTTCTTTTGGCTTTTTAAGTTAAATATTTTGCACTATATTTTTGAAAATATACGGTCACCTTACTTGAAGAGGTGCTTTCAACTTTATTTTTATTTTCTTATAACTGCTTCTATTTTTCACCTTCTATGTTCTTTCTCTTATCGCAGAATGAATCTTTAGTAAACTTTCCATCAAAGGCGATTAATTTAAGGTAGCAATTAAGATGGAAATTAACAATGCAACAAGTGAAACCCTTAGGTCTACGACGACGCTACACGATGAGACTATTAAATTTTGTGGCGACAAAGACGAAAATACCATAATTAAGTTTATAAATATAAAGGACGACAATTACATTCAAATGGAATCATGATTGAGGTTGTCTGCGAAATGTGAATATATGTACTTGTATTTGTTGTAAACCTACTATATCCTTGCTTAAAATTGGTACATAACTATTTACTTGTATTTGTTGTAAACCTACTATATCCTTGCTTAAAATTGGTACATACCTATTAACTTGGGGCTGAAGGTAGCTGTTTCAATATTTTCTAAAACTTTAGATTGCCAAGAAAGACAACCATTTTCCATAGACCAGCTGGAATTCATACCATGTACATTTTCAATTGACAAGCATATATATCACCACGTTTAGGCAGGAGGGGGAATTTTCTAATTCTATGCTCTTATAAATTTGTATGTGGGAATTTGATGACCTCTTCAGTTTGTACAAAATGAAGTTTTTAAGCAGGCTCCCGGCCCAGGAAGAAATTTTTTTTCAAAGATGTAGCCACAATGGCTTACCTAGCCGCGTAGGAGGTGTTTATTGTTTTGCAGTGCTATTTGAGTTTTTTTTTTTTTAATTAAGCGTTCTTTTAGTTGAAAACCATTATACAAATATTTATTAAAAAAATGTTTAATACAAATCAAATCCACGTTATTTCAACATTCTAAGCTTCATTGAATTAAAAATATTTTTTTATTCACCTGTCATCACATATATCATAACATAATAAAATAATCCACTTAGATCTCTCTTAAACGCAGACAAGCATTAGAAAACTCTATTCACTCTGAAATACAGATTAGTTAAATTTGCAAGAGGTATGTATGTATGTACGTTTGTTTAAAAAAAAAACAAACTCTGCTATGAAAGAGGATAAAAGGCTCTCCTGTTTCTCCTATATAGTAGGATAATATCGTTAAGTAAATAATTGCATTCAAGGAAATATCTCTTATTTATTTATTTTAATTGGTCAGAATAAAGGATAAAAAATATATTGTGGATCACGTGCGAGAGATATGAAAATTATTCTATTTTTCCTCTAACACAAGTGTGGCAGTGGTGAATGTGGTCGCGAGTTGATATAACAATGAACTTGAACAGCTTTTTTCGTATTTAATAGGAATTATGTAAATCATTCAGCATTGAATACTCATATTACTTTTTTTTTTTTTTAATATTAATTCATTTATGTACATAACTATCTTGACGCAATGGTATATCGTTATATGGTAAAACCAGAGAAGCAAAAAAACGGCATCAATTTTGTTTTATAAATAATAATAAAAGGTGAGGTAGTTTCAGAAATTGGTCAGCCTTTGATTTTTTTTAATGAATTTTCAAAATTTTGTTCAAGGTCATTACACGGTCATATGAACTTTTAGCACGTCATTTACGGGATATTCGAAAAAAGTATACACCATCTGAAAGGTAACTTAAGCCCCATAAAAGGTCAGATGGTTTCAGAAATTATGGTCAGCCATAAAGATTTTATTTTTTGCAAGGCCGTAGGGATTTTTAGCACCTCATGTGTGGAACTCAAACTAAGTTTACTGAATCCTCATAAAAGGTCAGCTAGTTTCAGAAATTGGTCAGGCATAGATAATTTTTTTATTATTTAAAAAAAAAAAAATTCAAGGTAACGGTCAATGACCTTTTATTTTATTTTTTGTTAAGCTCATAACTAAAAATCTACAGCTGACTAAATTCTGAAACTGCCTGACCTTTTATAAGGATTAAATTACCTTTCAGATGGTGTATATTTTTTTTCGAATATCCCATAAATGAGGTGCTAAAAGTTTATGTGACCAGCTTCAGCTTGTAATGACCTTGAAAAAACTTTGAAAATTATTTTAAAAAAATCTGTGCCTGCCCAATTACTGAAATTATCTGACCTTTTATTTGCGAATATCCCATAACTGAGTTGCCAAAAATCGCAGGTGACCTTGAAAAACTTTAACCTTGGATTAAAAATTTTCTAATCCTGACCAGTTTTTAAAACTTTTATGACCAATTACTGACCTTTTAGATTGCATACTTTATTTGCGAATATCCCATATGGGGTGCTAAGACCCCACGCCCACCTCCTTAGCTGTTTTAAATTCGGAATCAATTTTTTTTCAAACTACAAACACAAATATAACTTTAATTTAAAATTGAAACTTTTTTGAAATTATTTTACTTAAATAACTTTAACTTTTTTGGACTAAAAAACAACAAACAAAAGTGGGTAGGTACTTGCACAAGTTTTGTAGATTAGGAGAATGTAACTTTTTATTTTCGTGTGCATATTTAGGTATTGTAAACACGCCCTTCAATTTTTTTTAATAAAACCTGCAAAACATTTTGGGAATAACAAAAAAAAAAATGTTAAAGGCAAAAAAGGCAAAATAAAATTTATATATTTGGAATTAAGAGGACGTCAGTCGTAGAAATGGTTCCAATTAGATTTTTGACCAGACTTTGCAAACTTAAAAGGCATTATCACTATTTGAAATAGCAATAAATGAACTACGAGCTTTAATTTTAATACAAATTCCATTTCGTTACTACTGAAATAAATTATCGAAGTAGAAGAATTAGCACTACATACATATACATGTATTATTTTAGCTGTAATCTAAGACCTTAATGTTGATATTCCAACAATTAGAACAAAGCTATGTATAAGCTTCTTTTGCACTCGTATCATATAGAAATAATTTTTATGTAGATATTGTACTTGCCAGCCAAAGAAAATTTAATTTCATTTATCCATAGATAAATTCATTAAAACTTTCGATTAAAGTAATTAAGGTTACAGTAAAAAGAATAAACCTTGAGGTCAAATTTTTAAGGCAAAAGTATTTGAATATTTTATAGTTTAGTTTAGTTTAAGTGAACAATTACAGCCATATTATTCACTTGAGGTTTAATTTGGGTTTAAATGAATTTTGTACCCGTCAATTTAATACGCATTTTTTAAACCCGACAATTTACACTTATGTCCATAATATTCACTAAAAAAAAGCAACAAACTTGATGGAATAAAAATGAGTAAAACACAGGTTAAACTGGACCTAGATCGTGTAATATCAATAATTTGACATTTGTATATTTCTACTTTTTTGTCGCTTGCTTTTGTATTTTATATTTTGATTTTACACCCGAGTTCAATTTCTTTAACTGCTCTCTGGAAGTTTGTTTAAATTAAATCGAATTACACTTCATAAGGTTTAAACCTATTTTTATTTCCGGGTAAAACGCGAGTGAATGTGATGATCTTGGGTTTGACATTTGGGTTTGAGTTACTTTATACTCAGATGTACATTTAAAACCAGATTTAAGTCACTGAATAATGTAACCGACAAAAAAGAATAAAATGCAAGTCCTGACTCCTACAAACTTAAAAGTACCCGCCTGGAAAAATGGCAAGTTTTTGGTAAGTTTAGGTAAGGCCCTGGCAAGTTTTCGGTAAGGAAAACATGGAAGAGGAAAACATGACAGGCCTCGCTGAGAACGTTTATTCAATAAATAACTAGTGATATCTTGATGTCAAGGTCAACTAACTATGTATAGTGAAATCATTTTACGAAAATTAATAAAAGCAGGATCTTATTATATCGTAATAAAAATCTTTGTGTGAACTTTCCAAATTTCAAAAAATGACTGTGAATCGGTGTGTCAAGTAGTAAAATCGCAACTTCAGACAAAACAGAATAAGACAGAATCACAACTGATTTTGACATTTATCAGAAATTTGTTCTAAGTTGTTCTACCTAAAAAGTAAGTGCAAACAAACTCACGCACAGAACAGCAAACCAGAACAGTTTAGAACAGAAAATTTCTAATTGAACTTGTTCTTTTCTATTCTAAACTGTTCTGAACAGCCTCACTGAACATACCTTTAGCCTTTCACACATACTTGCACACACACACACACCTAAGTAAATGACATTAAATAAACGTCAGTTTAATTATTCAATTTTGCACGCTCAAGAATTTAATTGGGCAGTGTTTAATAATAAAATAAAATGAAAATAAAATTTACAGATTTCACTCATTGAGTAACCATGGGGACATTGAAAATGACTTTATTTTGCTAGATAAACAAAACACATGACTAATCTTTACAAATTAATTAAAACGTAATGAGCTGTTTCGGACATCATTATAGGTTCTGAAGTTTCTAGTATTTAATGTCATTTTCCATTAAAAATAAATCTTGTTAATTGTCTTTAACTAAACCCCATCATACTTTTCTATTGAACCAAAAAAATCGTTTCTTTTTTTTAAATCTGATACCAAAGCTCGTAACTATTAGGATAAACAAAAATATGCCCTAAAAACAGTTTTAAGCGCTTATAATTTGCCCTTAAGAATTTAGAAATTATATGCCCTTAACAAGTAATTGTAATCATATGATTATATGCCCGAAAAATATGCTCAAAATTGCTTGTTAAAATATATTCTATGTAGGAATGTATCCCATGTAATGTATTTTTAAAAACTGCACTAAAAAGAACGACATAAATCTTTGCTACGAAAATCGGGACTGCCACACAAAAATAGTACAAAATTCTAGTTATGGTTTTATTTGATTATGCTAATGTGTATATGCTAGCTTTATAGACGTTAAATCTAAAAACAAAAAAAAATATGTAAGTAGTGTACAAGTGAGATTGTTGAACATAACGTTGCTTGGGCTAAAAGCCATTAAAACGTATTTGAAATAGGTACATGCATTTTTTTATAATGGTGAATCATTTGAATTCATCTACATGGGCTTATTTAAGAGTGAGTCCCACGAGCTTGCTCTCGTGGCTAACAAACATTTTGGTAACTTTCAACGAAAGAAGTGTTAAAAAGTAAGAATTACTGGGTTAATATTTTCTAAATTTTCAAAAGCTATTACCTGTTGTTTAAGCCGTGTGCGAATTGGGTTAAAATCGCTTTAAATTTTATCCGAAGATTAGTTTAATTTTTGACACTAGTGAGGTGAATCTGTAGGTATGTTAACGTACAAACTTCAAAATTTAATTTCGGATAAAATTTATTTGAAATTTTAATTCAATTCACACACGGCCTTAAAATATTTAGAAGCACTATATTACAAAATTGAATAAAATCGTTCGAGTCGATTTAACCAACTCAAAAATAGGTTAATTAAAAAAAAAAAAAACAAAAACTTCAACCCAAATTTCCTTAATGCCAATTTTTTCGCCATAACCTGAAGTTATGTTTTAATTTTTTGGTAATGCCTACCCCATAGACCTATATTATTTATTGAATAAACATTAGAAGACACTGTACAAGTTATGATTTTAATGAAAAATATACAAAAATACGGCAAAATATGCACGTTAAACTTAAATATACGAAAAATATGCGTTTTCGACGAAACATGGCGCTTAAAAGACAGTAGGTATTTCTTATAAAACGGATTGCTAACCTAGTCTCGTCTTAATAGTGTTGCTAGAAAAAAACATGCTCTGGCATATATTTGGTTGTTCTACATATAACATAGGTACATCGATTTCAAGCAAGCTCTACTCCCGCTTGCAAACTTAACTGCAACTCTGGCCTTTCTTATAAGACCGCATTGTATTCTGTATCGCATTGTATTCTGTATGGAATAAAAATAAATACCTATCATTTTCATTTTCACAAAATCACAACCTACCTACCTCCATAACTATATGTAGATGCATATACACATATACAACATACATACACCTATTATACACTTTTGTTGGTTGCCTTGTCTGTTCATTTATCTTCTTCTGAATACTTTTACAGTTGATGTTTTTTTCTCTTTTTGAATATTCTTCATGACCATTCTCCACTGAAGCTTGCCTGTTGACGACGAACAATACTTTTCTTTCTTCGTTTTTTCCCCGTATACCTATTGCCAACGCCTGTTGTAATTCATCGCTTGTATTCGTTTGTTTATTTTCATCATTCTAAAGTCTATCCAATATTAATTGGCAGTACACGTCTTATGGGAGAGCTTTTTCAAAATCAGTAGCGCGCCATATTTTTGCACCATACTAAATTGAAAGAACTCCTTCATAAAAAGTGTTTGCCCGCCCGTAAATTTGCGATTACATCTGACACAAACCCAACGTCCTCTCGAGCGCACATCTGAGTGCGCACTGTTGCTGCTGCTGCTGCTGCTTTTCAACTTCAACCCCTATTATATTAATGTGCATTCAGGGTTACCCATGTCCATTTGGTAACTCGTTCAGTTTTTTTTTCCTTGGATTTCTGTAGATGTGCTTTTGATTTTAGAGCTTTAAAAAAAAAGTTTTTAATGATGAGAGTTACCGTCGAGTGTTTTCATCTTTTGCATTTCTTTTAATGTGTGGAAAATACGTTAAAATGCAGTTACAAAATTTTAAGCTATTTTCTTTTAAGAAGAACACTATTTGCGTAGATTTTCGTAGCGCGCGGTCAGTTAATGTGAAATAAATTATTTTTATGTAAATTGTATGTTTAAAATATGTATTTTTTATTTTAAGTTTTGTACAATTTGTGTTTTTTAAATGGGTAGTTTTTTAAGAATCGTTGGTAATTTTTTTAAAAATGTGTGTGCAAATAAAAATTTAACCAAAGTGTATATTTAAAATAAATCTAAGAATATTTCAATTGTCGAATGTTTCTTTTGGGCCTTCGTCAGTACCAGACTTCTTTTCTTTAATAATTTTATGATTGAAATTAGTATGTGTGTTGTTTTTGGGTATAAAAATAAAATAGCGCGGATGTAGGTGTTGTGCGTCGGCTACCATTTAAAAAAAAGTGTTGTAACCAATATCTTAAAATAGGAAATTTTATTATCTTTCTTTTCTTCACAATACATTTTTTTATAGGACTTATTTTCTCAGAGTCGAGGCACCTTAAAGTACACTACTGGGGATACCCTTACAAAAACGCACCTATTATCTTACCTCATAGTGGTGTGGAAAAAGATAAATAATTTTTTTTTTTTTTTTTCAAAATCGTAATTGTGCAATTTTACCAACTAGGTGGTAACGCTGGTCAATTTCAAATAAACTTGAAATGATTTATTATGCAAACTACGGCATCGCGATAAGAGCTTTTACATGCGATAGACTTATGCAGTACGCTGCAACCAAACTGAGATGCAAACGTCCTATCTTCCCTGTACTGACAAGAATATTTGGATAAACTATAGTAATGTTTTAGTAACACCAACCAAAAATTTGATAGTTGTCCCCCTATACGCTGGAGTTCATTTTTTATATTCTAAATTCATGTGTTCATTTCAATCATTTCGGTCATTTCTTTAGTAACACCAACCAAAAATTTCGTTGTGATGCCCTATACGCTGGAGTTCATTTCTGATTTATTGAATTTATTTCATTTAATCATTTTGGTAACACCACAACTCTGTCAAAACGATCCTATAAACATTTTCAATGTTAAAAAAAATTGATTCGCGGTTAATTAGTGAAAAAACGTATTTTGAATACCTCCCAATCTTCCAATATAAGCAACAGAAAGCGCACCACCGCAGAATCACAAAGGATGATACTATCGGGCGCTGCACAAACGGACTATGAGAACTATGTTGTAGAGAGGACCAACTCAGGATGACCACTAGTTCATCGGCAAGCTGAAACGGTGTGAGTACACTGAAGTCTTCGAAGCAACAAGAAATGCCTCTTGAAATAAAAACCATGGAGAATATATGTGGAAAAAATTTAGTTTTTACTTGTCAGGGCTTAGGCAGAATTAAACTGACCTGGCAAAAAGGTCCTTAACTAGTGAGGGCCTTGCGAATGCCTATAGTAACCCTTGTTAGACCCTTGTTAGTAATGAAAAACTTGTTAGTAACAATGAAAAACTTTCCAGGGCCTTATTGAAAACTAGATTCTTTTTCCAGGCGGGTAAAGATCATTTTTTTCTTATTTTTCTCGGATGATGTGAAATTTATTTTGTCATTTTACATTTTTTTTGAAATGGTTGGTATGGTATCATCATTTCATAGTTGGGTTGAAGCAAAAGATCCAACCAGCTTTAAATAATTTTATTTTTAAGTAGAAAAGTAATTATAATAATTTTTTTATTTTTTATTTTCTCAAAAACTAAAAAAAGACTTGAGCATTTAATTCATAAGAATTTTTTAGCTTGTGATTTGTGAATTAGTCCGGGAATTTTACTGTTGATTTTGATCAAACGAAAAACGTTTTTTTTTTTTACTTGGTGATGTCTTATTTTTGTTAGTTATGTTACGTTGAAGATGTCCTTGTACAAAGACATTTGTATAAAACGTGCGTCATCGTAAATACAAAACAAACATAATTTTCTTATATTTCTTGAGCTTAACCTCATAAATATAAACCAACAAATCAAAATCACCATCTTTATTTATAGAAAAATCAAATAAAAATAAATTCAGACGTCAGCAATAATTAAAAAAAAATAATTATATATGAATTCTAAATGGATATCAAATAATAAAACATTATTTTCATCCATTTACAATTAAATAAATGTGAAACCATATCTGGATCCATCTCAATTCCCATTAATATTAACTTTATACCTATCTTTTTTTTTCTTCTGTTTGTTAAATCTTATATTTTTCTTTTCTTATAGAATTAGATTTATTATAAAAAAATTATATTAAAAAAAAAGTTCAAAGAGATTAAAGAAAATAAAATTGACAGAAGATAAAAGTTACAAAATTGTATTCGTTATCGGAAAATCAACGAAAATTCTTGTGGCGTTTTGGAGCTTATAACTCTTGTTACAGGTTGTTGATTTTTCTTTATTTTTTTTTCACACCATCCTAAGTGAAAAGAGATAAAGATATAAGCCCCATCTACCTTTATATACTAAGGCTTACAACGTCATCGGTCTACGTTTCTATTGTTCCGGAATGTTTGTTCTGTCCTTCTACTTCTATCTCACCAGCAGTCATAGAGTCAGACAAAAAATACAACAAAACAGAAATTCGAAATAAAGATGTGAAATTTTAATGAAGCTACTCTCATTTCTTTGTGTTACCTATTCTTATTGCTTTTCTATGTCCTTAAGGAATTTATATTGTAATTGTGAACATATTATTTAAAAATACAATACATTAGTTATCGAGGTTTTAAATTGCTTTTATTGCATCATTTTTAATACTTCCCGCCTGAAAAAAGAATCTAGTTTTCAATAAGGCATTGGCAAGTTTTTCATAGATAATAACAATTTTCAATTTTTTCAGGGGTCTAGAAAGAGGTATTATAGGCATTCGCTAGGCCTTCGCCAGTTATGAACCTTTTTGCCTCGTCAGTTAAATTCTGCCTAAGCCCTGACTAGTAAAAACTAGATTTGTTTCACATATGTATTTTGCTTTACATGGTTTTCCATTCAACCATTTCTTATATGGGGGTCAAAGCAGGAAGCTGTCAGTCGCTCTTATTATATTAATCTAGGTAGACATGCAGTTCCTCGATGCCTATGCCTATCACCCTGGTTATACACTCTAAATGATCGTTGTCGTGGCCAGTCCATGTCCATGGAAGAATATTGCTTCCAAGACTTCAGTGTACTTACCACGTCTTAGCTTGTCGATGAACTGATGGTCATCCTGGTTGGCCCTGTCTACAACATAGATAGTCTCTTTTTCCGTTTTTTTCTTTCTAAAGACTAATTTCACTTATTTCACTAATTAACGAATTATCCATTTTTTTTTTTTATTTTTTTTTTTATTTTTATTTTTATTTTTATTTATATTTTTATTTATATTTATAGTTATATTTTTATTTTTATTTTTATTTTTATTTTTATTTTTATTTTTATTTTTATTTTTATTTTTTTTTTATATTTTTATTTTTATTTTTATTTTATTTTATTATTTTATTATAAACACTGACCACTAAAAAATTCTTGCGCATGCAAAATTGAATATTTAAACTGTCATTTACTTTGGTGTGTGTGCAAGTATATGTGAAGGACTGCAGGTGTGTTCAGTGAGGCTGCTCGGAACAGTTTAGAACAAAAAAGAAGAAGTTTGATGAGAAATTTTCTGTTCTAAACTGTTCTGGGCTTGCTGTTCAGTGAGTCTGTTTGCACTTGGTTTTTAGGTAGAACAACTGAAAACAGATTTCTGAGAAATGTCAAAATCAGTTGTGATTCTGTCTTGTTCTGTTTTGTCTGCACTTGTGGTTTTACTATTTGACACACCGATTCCCAATCCTAATTTGAAATTTGCACAGTTAATTAACACACAAATATTTTTATTACGATATAATAAGATCCTGCTTTTATTATTTTTCGTAAAATGATTTAACATAGTTAGTTATCATCAAGAGCCTCATTAGTACTTTATTAAATAAATGTTCTCAGCGAGGCACTAATATGGGTCTGTCATGTTTTTTTCGCCCATGTTTTCCTTACCGAAAACTTGCCAGGGCCTCGCCAAAAACTTGCCATTTTTCAATGCGGGTTACTTGATTTATCTGATAGGTAAGCACTCTGTTTTTTAAAGTATCCATAAACTGTTAGTAACAAATTGGAATCTTAGTTCAAAAATCAACAGCAAAATATTTGAAAATCAAGTAAGAGCACATCCCTACAACCAAGCTAAGTATTTTATCTTATTATTTTCGCTTGCCTTATCTTGAATGGAAAAAGTTTGTTGTCTACCTCTAAGAGTTGGAGATATCCCTGCCTGTCAAGAATACTTTGCTCTTATATTCCATCTTCCAATAGAGGTAATTCTTTAGAAACACCGAGTTGTTTTATTCTTTTTGCCCTTTTTTTTACCATCACATCTACTCCCCACAACCCACATGCCAATACTAGAAAAGGACCTTTAGGTAAGTGATGTCAACTAGCAAATGCATATACCCAAGCTGATTTTTCACTTAGGAAAAGAAATTTACTATGGTTGGATGTAAGGAAAGAAATAATAAAAAAAATAAAAATAGAATCCTTGTGGCTAAAAATCCGATTCCACCACTTATCACAACTATGATGTAGTGTATAGTTTGTTTGGTTAATTAAAAATGTGGCGACACGACAAATGCCGCATCCTGTGATTACTTGTTTTCTGGTTTTATAGCTTCTGGCATTTTCCAACTCAAGCACTCTCAAAGAGCCACCAAAGGAATTGCAAAGGACGAATAAAACCATTTTTGTGAAGACAAAAGTTAAATTGAAATTAAAGTTGGTTACAGTATTGTAGTTTGCAAATTTACAAAACAATGCGGAGGCAAAGCTAATGAAATTTATTTGTTGAATTTTCTTTCAAGACTTTCTGCCTGTTATCTAATGGAATGGGAAGGTTTTTTTTTTTTTTTTTTTATTCACTGCGGGTGGGGAAAAATGTTTCGCAAGATTATTGAAAGAGATTTCCATGAAGTGAAAGTTAGGTTCTTGAGAAGAGAGAAAAGTGGGTGATTTGCATGAGCTAAAGCGCTATGATTTTTGAATTTTATTTGTCATTTGCATAATAAGTTTAATGGAAAATCAATCGTTTGTGTTTCTTTCGAATTTTGTAGATTGAAGTGCATATTGATTTTCTTGAAGGAGTAAAGTGTTCATTAATTTTTGATATTGGGGTGGGGAGGGTATAGAATTCTTGTGTACCTACTCTTTGAGTGAAAGATAACAGATTTTGTTAAAACAGTATCACTCTTTGTTCCCACAATAACTATTAATATATTTTATTAGCTGTGAAATAGATAACGAATGCCCTTTCATAAATATTTCTAAGCTACATATTAAATTCAAATTTTCAAACAGCTGACAGTGTGCAAGGGATTGACATTTCTCAATTCTCAGTAAATTAATTTTGTCTAAAAAACAATTTTGCATACGACATTAGCTGATTTTTATGGTTTCCCACTATCGAAAATTGGGAACGTGAATAATGGTCATTAGTTTCGCTACGAAATTATTGGTATCAGGAACAAACTTTCTAGCGGAATTTGGCTACCAATTGATTAAGCCAAATCACTCGTAGTTTAAAAATATTTAGATTAAGATTTAGATTTATTAAAGCTTAATTTTAAGCTTAAATTAGGACTTAATGTATTAGGTTCAAAAATTATACGAAAATATAGGTTAAGTTAGGTAGAATTGGCTGTCGGCAAGACTTAGGCCAACTTTAATTGGCCCGTTGTGCTACCACATAGATCTAGGAGAAACTTCCCCTACTTGTTGAACGACTTGGAACTCCTTATGAAGCGTGCAAGGTTACTTCTTTCAGTATTAGCCAGATCACTTGGATCATTATATTAGAAGTCTCCGAAATATAGATTCTACGTCTTTGGGATAGAGCAGGAAATGTACAGAGAAAGTGAAGAACTGTTTCCTCCTCCTTCTCCTTGTCCATGCAGCTTCTGCAGTAGTCATTGGCAAAAACGCTAATGCCTGCCTATACGACAGTGTTCAGTTAAGATGCCTATAACGGAGCTTATGTGCGATCTGCTTAAATAAATCAGACAGGTTTGTGCACCTTATACGAGTAGCTTCTTGATTTATCATAAGTTTGCATTGTAGCGATGGGTATACCAATATCTTTCCTATCTGTTAGGAGAGGTATTGTTATTCCACTTTTAGCGAGTTCATTGACCTTACAGATCACTGGAATGCCCCTGTGGTCCGGCACCTAACAGAGGTGAATATTGAACTGCATCATATCCATAAGAGATGATCGACAGTTTAGGACTGTTTTAGAATTAGCAGAGACCATGTCCAGAGATTTCAGTGCGGCTTGACTGTCCGAGAAGATGCGTATATCAGTTGATAAAACTTTTTCTTTAAGCCAAGACAAAACTTATTTGATCGCTAAAAGTTCCGCCTGGAAAAAGCTACAATTTTCTGGAAGACGGAATGCGAGACGTAAGTCTAGTCTATCTGAGTACACACCTCCACCAACCCCATCATCGATTTTGGATCCATCAATATAAAAATGAACTGATTCATCATTCAAGAATGTCTCATCCTCCCAGGTTGATCTTGATGGGATGGTAACTTGATAATTCTTACTGAAGGGCAATTGGGGGATGGTGTAGTCAATGTTACTTGAAAGTGGTCCGAAGGAATCTAGAATAGCGGAGTGGCCAATTTTATTATTCATCCACTGTGAAGAGGCCTTAAGTCGAATGGCTGATGTGTTGGCGGCCGTTTGTTTGCTAAAAATATCGAGGGGGATCAAATGAAACAGAATGTCTAGTGCTATTATTTATTTTTATTTTATTTATTTTATTATTATTTATTTTATTTCAATTCGTTAATTTCTAACGGCAGTGCTGCAAAAGGAGTAGTACGTAGTGCTGAACAAACAGGCTGATCGTTGGACTTTCCCAAGTTTATCGCGATTTGTCGCCATATCTATAGCGGTCCAACAAACTGATACATCGTATGAAAGAATCGGTCTTATTATACCGAAATGTATAACCAGTGAGTAATGTGTCGTTTAAGACCCCATTTGTTCCCAATGGCTTTTTTACAGGAGAAAAGGGCCAATGTGGCCTTTTTGATTCTTTTTTGTATGTTAGGCTTCCAGTTTAATTTCTTGTCCAAAATAAGACCCAAATATTCCTTCCACCACTGGAAGAAGGTATTACAACCTTTCTTTCACTGTCCTTGGAGTTAATATCCAAGACAGAAACAACAACAGGCGACTTAGCAGTTGCACTACTGGCCAATCCTAGAGAGGACTCCGACTTTCCACTAACATCAATATTTCTATTAAACATTTAATTCCCACGAGTATCGGAGTAGGGGTGGTGGAGAGAAGAGGTGAAGGGAGGATAATGATAAGGAAGGGAGCGTCAGTTGGCGACATCGCCAAAATTAATCTAGAAAGAATCACAAAAATTTAATCAAACATTTTAAAGTAAGTGAAAAGAAAAAGAGAGAAACAGAGATGTAGCAAAACCAACAGCAACCCGAAAAGTCGGGACCAATCGCAAATTAGGAGATTGAATGATGTAGGAATACATTTTTTTTAGACCGCATTTCACACATGGCGTGATAATGAATTCCATAAACGAGCTGCGTTCACAAAGAACTGTCGCTCTGATTTAAGGCTTTAAAAACGGGGAACTATTATTTGGTTTTAACGTCTGGATAACGAGAACTGGATTACATTATAAAGGTATGAAGGTTGACGCGAGTAAATAATGTCGAAAAGCAAAAAATGACTATTTTTTCATACTTTTCCTTTCCCCAGAAGGCCAGAACGGGTACAATCTGCCCTATCACCCGATACCCGCTAGAAGTTGAGTTTCGGGACACCCTGTATACATATGTACATACGTGAATGAAAAGAAATCCTATCTAAGTATAAAGTTTTTGAGCCTTCTTATAACATTAAAATAAAATATTACAAAATTAATAAATATAATGAGATTTGTATAAGAATATACAAAATATAAAATTAATAATTTAACAGTTTCCGTTTCAAACAATCGTGTCATGGTGTCACGTAATACATTTCAACATTTCAAAATCATCATGCCGTTTCGTATTCCTAACACAAAAGTACTCGTACTATTATATATGGCGAAAGGATATTCGCACCACGAAAAAGCAATTTCCTACAATTTGATATCATAAATCATGATAAAAATTTAACCTGATATATAAGTACCAAAACCTATTTTTTATATGACCCCAAACAAAAATAAAAAAGAGAAACGAAAAATACTATTTTTCTCTGTTCTTTTGCAAAAAAAAAAAAAAGTAAAGCTGTTTGAAAAATGTATTCTATTCGCCTGCATGGTTTTTAAATAAATGAACCTCAACCTACAACATGTCTCTTTGCTATACGAACTTTGTTTTTCTATTTTGTGGCATGAGTATATATACACTTAGAAAAATAAATCATAAATGTTTATTTTAAAGTTTAAAAGAACTTCGGCTTGATTTATTCAAGTATTTTAGTTAGACCGATGTTTTTGTTAAGCAAAATATTTTAAAGCAAAAAAACTCGCTACGAAACTTAAAGGTATTAATTTTGTGTTCCAAAAATAATTTTAAACTTTTCTTTCCTCCCCCTATAAACCTTTACCTAGTTCATCTAGTTGTTAGAGCCTTCTCTTTGATCTTATCGGTTCTTATTTCTCCAATACATCACGATTTTGGAAAATTTGAAATTCTTGCGGAGAACTTGCAGAGAATAGAAGTTTTCGAAATGTTTAAATGAATTTTGAAGAAAAGATTAGTTAAGCTGCGTAACTTTCAGATTTCATAACAAATTCTTTTGAGACAAATTATTTCGTAGAGTAACCTTTCGAATGAAGGTACTTCTGGACTTATTGGTTAGAGAATCAGAAAACCTTAATTTGATGGAAAAATTATTTTATGGTCATGTAAAAATTCAAATCATCTGATTCGAGATACAAAAAAATTATTAAATTATTCTTCGAACAAATTTGTATTTGAAAAAAAAAAAAAAATTATTAATTTGTGAAATTTTTCATTGAATTAAATGTTTTAATAAAAAAATCAGGTAGGTAGGTATATTAAATACGAATTTTTTTACCATGTAAGTTAAAAAAATATATTTTTAGAAAATTTATGACATGTAAGTAGGCGTGTATTCTGACTGAGTGTGTGAACTTGAAATGCGATAGAAACTCTATGGAATTTATGCAAATAACTTTTTACAAAGCCAAACATATTAGACTCATACATATTGTGAATGTAACACCACTTCACGTCGAGTCGAGTAAAATGCAAACAAAATATGAATTTTAGACATTGAATAGGTTTTAGGGTTTTAAAACTGACAGGGATATAAAAAAGAGCAGCTACTGCATATACTTTGGGTGTTCTTTTTTTTCAATTGCTTTATATAGTTTTTAATGTGTTTGAAATTGTATTAAAAGTAAAGTTTTTTTTGACAAATAAACATAACTGTAAAAATATATCCTTCAGTATGATTAAAATTGTTAGATATCAGTAGCTATTGAGTTTTATTTAAAGATTAAGTTTTCAGAATTTTCAAATGCACCAATACATATGATAATAAATGCATGATAATAAATGCATTAAATACCCACTGCCCAGTGAAAAGGAAATTAGTTTAGGAATAGTCGAAGAGACACTAACGAAATATTAGTACAGATATATATGCAAATTTATGTACATATTGACTTATTATTTGTGCTTACTACAGGAATAAAATGAATATTAAAAAAAAAACTAAAAAGTTTCTGATTATTTAATTTTAACTAGCTGGCCCAGCAAACTTCGTTCCACTTATAATTTACTGATGTTCCTTTCAAAAGCTGCAATTGTTATCACGGCTTTCAGACTTTTCCGGCCTAATTTTTCAATTTATATCTCCGTAGTGTGTTTATCTGGTTCAATCAAAATCAGCAACAAAAAAATCTCCATGCAAATCGAATGATGTTGAGCCGAGTTATGCGCGTACGAACACAATTTCATTTCGGAAATTTTTGAAATGTCAAGGCGTTTTCACGGTTTTCGTACTTTTTCGGTCGAATTTTCAAATTTTCCGACAAATTTTCCAATTTTCGGCATTTTAATATGATTTTCACAACACGTATCGAGTACAGGGTAATACAGAGGTGCACAATTACGCGAGTAAAAGCAGGAACGTAGCGTACCGAACGTAGATCGTAGCGTACCGTATGTAATGTTGATATGTCTCACTCTAATTTACGGTGTTTTATTCAAATGCCTCTGTTTATTTTACATACACCTCGGTAAAACCGACATTTGAGCACAAAAAACCGTTATGTATACGTAAAAGTGATATGAAGTGAACTGAGGTTCTTTTGCAAATAAAAAAAGCAAACATATTTTTTAAAAATGAATTAATATCAAGTGCTGTACCATTTTTTTTTTAAATAACTTGCGTAGTGGGTAGCGTAGTACATTTTATAAAAAATATGAAAAATATAGAAAATTTTCTTGAACCATGACTCAGCCAAACTTTATTTTTCTTACGAAACTGGCAACATTTATTCTTGGATTTGTGATTACGATCAATAGCATGGTAATTAAAGATTACATGAAAAAAGAAAACACCGCAACATTTAAAAAATTGTGACCACTGTATCTAATAATATGAGCTAGGGTATCGATTTTCATTATTTTTCTTAATATTGCAATTATTACATAACAAACCGAGATGGATTTATTTTCTTACTTTTCCCGGGTACAACCTACCTTATCACCCGCTTGACGCTGAGTTTGGGGACACCCTGTATATATAGATCTAAAAAAAACTACATTTAAGCTTGATCTAAAAAGTTCTCCCTTTTTACTAGTGTTTTAACTCCACATTTTTAAATATTTTAATCAAAGAATAAGATGGAAAAATATCTTCACTTAGTTCCAAAACATAAAATTTGAATTATTGTGTGTTCTTTACAAAAAAAAAAATAAATTTAGTGACGCAACTGCTCGTGTAGAACCAGGGCCCAGTGACTTACAACTCTCAACCATTCCTGTGTGCGTAATAACACGCAGGAATGGAAGCGATCTACAATTTTCTGCCGAATCCGAACAGCTAAGGTGAGCACTATCTTAATTATGACAAGAATTACTCTCTTGGAAGATTTGACACTTTCCTCTTTTTTTTTGAGGCTGGGAATCAAACCCAAACCTCCGGCATGACAGTCCTACGCACTAAACATCTTGCTACGGCTATACTATTTTCTTTTATACTTACCGCAAATAAAAATATCTCAAGTAAAAATTTGTCGTTTTCGATTGGATTTACAGAGTGTTTCACTCCTTTTTGATTCCAATGGAATATGAAAAACTCTCTTCCGTAATATGTGTATCTATGTATAGTTCAGTCAACGAAGGAAAAATAAATGAAATAAATCGTGTAGTCTGGATTATTTTTTTAAGTGGTAGGGGTGACCCTCAGGTACAACATACTAAAAGTCCCCAGCCCAGGTCTGTGAGCTTTAGACAGGAGGGGGGGGGGGGGGGGGTAAAGGTCCCCTTTTTTACTATTTCGTAAATATTTTGAAAACCAAGAGTATTAGCAGAAAAGTTTACACTACAATATGAAAGTAAATTGAATTTTCTTCAAATTAGATTTTAGTCATATTTTTGCTAGAAGCAATACTAAGAGAGATATGGGGGTACAAATGTCAGAAAATCTGAAAAAACCATGTTAATGCGTTAAAAATTTAACGTTTTTTGATGAATTAACCCTGAAATTATAGAAAAGGTAAATACGTATCGATTCATGATAATTCCATTGACTTGATGAGAAAGAAGGTGGCGAAAGTTAAAATATCCTTATTTAATTTATTTGATACAGTGTTTTTTGTGATATGAAAAACACTGTATCTTCAAAGGTAAGAAGTATGCAATGTATTTCCAAGTAATTCACCAATATTTTGTGAAATAGTTTAAAGAGATATATTAAAAAAAAACTTGCTAAGGAGGGGGGGTCTAGTTGCCCCCACTTATACGGGAGGGACCATTTTCTGAAAAAATTGGATCAAAGTGCATAAATAATCATTTAAAAACAACGGAAACATCTACAATACTCTACTATAGCTTTTTGAAAATGCAAAAACTTATTTTATTATTCCAATGCTAAAGCAAGTAATTTTAGTTAAAAGTTTTTGAAAAAAATTGACTTTAAATCAAAAATTAAAAAAAAAAAAAAAGTTAAATTATGATAATATTATTTTAAATTTTTTGGTTACAAAGTACTAGATTTTCGTTTGGTGTTTGATACTGTTTTTAATCCTTAGGTGAACACTGAAAACTAGATGGCTATAAGTCTTTTAGTTTAAGAGAAAATTGAAAATTATGAAAGCTACTATTTTTTTAGAAAATTATTTCTGTAGAGTAATTAGTACATTGAAACGGTCAATGTTGTAACGAATAAAAAATAAGTTAAAAAAATTATGTAGTCTGGATTATTTTTTTAAGTGATAGGGGTAACCCCCAGGTACAACATACTAAAAGTCCCCAGCCCGCAAGCTTTAGCCAGGAGAGGGGGGTAAAAATCCCTTTTTGTACTATTTCGTAAATATTTCGAAAACCAAGCGTTTAAGAAAAGTGTACAACACAAAATGAAAGTACCTGGGGGTCACCCCTACCACTTAAAAAAATAATCTAGACTACACGATTTATTTCATTTATTTTATGATTTTGAGTCTTCGTTGACTGGACTAGTAGAAGTAAAAACTAAAATGAACTCTTCAATAATTTCAATTCCAGAACATCCCAAGGAGAAGCATTTACTATTTTGACAATTAATCCAACTTTTAAAAGTATGTGTTTTTTCAGAGTGCACTCCTAGCACTCCTTAATGAAATCCAGAGTGAAAAAACACTCCTTAATCATCACTCCGAACAGCAAATGGAAGGTTTTTGGACTGTTGGGAGTGTGGATGGAGTGAAAAAAAGAGTGATAGGAGTGACCAAAGGAAAACGACATTAAGCAACTCGCAAGAACTCCTTTAATATCTAAATTAATTCAAATTTAATTTTAAATAGGTACCACCATACAAAATAACCCAATTTATTTTTTCATCTTCAACATTGCTAAAGAAAAATACTAAATTAAAAATTTGTTTTTATTTTTAATTGACTCAAAGACGACAGACGATAACAAAGACGACAATTCATCAGAACTCAAGGTCGATAACACACTTGACTGCTACTGTTTATACATTCGCAATGAGTATCTTTGATCCTTTAAATTATTGGGTAACTAACCTACATCGCAGCAGTCGTCGGCGTCGTCGAGACGATAGGACATAATTATGTTAATTCTATATACCGCGTTTTAGTACTCAAAGGATTATTATTCTCCTTTTTGGATGATTATACTTGAGGACGAGATGCAACCAAATAAAAATACATTTATATGTAAAAGATGTCTGATGATGGGAGCAAATAAATGACAACGGAAAATCCCCGCATAGTATTTTTTCACTTTGAATTTAATTTTCTTATATCGTATATATTTTTTGTCTTGTATGCCTGCTAGCAAAATAAAAATTGCGATGTGAAATTTACGAAATGATGATTTAGCTACACAACAAGACAAAATAAAGACTTGCCAGAAGAAAATTACTAAGCAATTAAACGCAAAACAAATAAACAACAAAAATCGACCAGATGACATTTTTGTTAATGCACCTTATTTAGGGCGCACATTTGAAGAGCTCTTTCTCTAATTTAACTTTCAAATCGAAGGGTTCTCTATTATTATTTCAATTTATTGCAGTGAGACGGAAAAATTCATATTGTTTCACATTGAAATGACGACTTAAATCACAAATTGATTTATTCAACTTATCCTTTGTTGCAAGTTCTACAAAAGAATGAGTATAAAAATATCTTGACATAACTATTTTCCATTTCCTGCCATCAATTTACCAACAAAAAAAAACACAAAATAAGAAAATAAATCACTTCACAAATACTACGTAAGCTCAAAAGGATTTTAATATTTAGTTAGTCAGGGACGCACTGTAAAAGGTTTAATAAAATGTCAAAAAAAAAAAAAAAATTAAAAGACAATGGCGAAAAATTTTAGACAATTTAGTATGACGTTAAAGCATTTTTAGTATGATACTGCGTTAAAAACAGGCTTTTCGAAATTTTAAACGAGTTAGCATCGTATTATCTTTTTAACATTTTACTAAAGTTAAAATCGCCAAATGCCTATTTTATCTTTTTAGTATCATACTAAATCCAAGTGTCACTTTGGCAGCTACGATTGCAAAAATAGGTTGAACAGTCACTATTTTAGGCGTGTTCAGCTAAAAAAATAGGTTTAGTATGATACTAGTTAGAAAATGTTTAAAACTACCAATATTTTAGTAAAGAGTTTTGAAGTTAGAAAATTTGTTAGGTAGTATCATGCTAATACCTTAACATCGGGCTGTTTAAAATTTTGCGCCAGGCTGTTTAAAATTTTGCGCCAATATCTTCCAAAAATCATGAAATTGTTCAAAACTCATAATTAATTCAGTAATTTTTATAAATTAGTGTAAACCATTCAAATTAAAATTTATTTACTTGCCATTTCTTTAGAAAAAAAATAAAAATAAAAATTATTAAAGTAAAATAAAAACAAAACAAAGAAAATTTTAATAAAATCGAATATAAAATTACGTCTATGCGTCTATTCTTTTTCCTCCTTTAATTCGGCGCTGTTATGACCTCGATGTCGAGGGGATCATAACTTTCCCACGTATATGCTTCACACTAGTGATCCGCCTGTGGGGTTCGCCGGATTGACCTCAGAAACCAGGCGGCAAAGCCTCCCGGTTTTGTATCGTTCCATTTCTGAGGCCAACTGAATGCTGGTGTTTTTGCATTTGCTTGTACCAGGAGTTTTTAGGCCTGCCTTTCTTCTTAGTTCGCGGTCGTACTGCAACGTTGTATAAAATTTGCTTTTTGGACGGGGTTCTCAGGAACATCGTGTTCTATTTCTTGAGAGATGGTATTTTTAACATGTAGGCTTCCTCGGATCTTCGTACTTCTAATTCGATCAAGCTTTGTAACTCCTGCTGTCATACGAAGCAACTTCATCTCAGCTGCCATTAAGGCTGATTTCCAATGGCGCGTTCGCGTTAGAGACGCTTACGTATACGTTTTGCAAGCTTTACGAACGCGTCGACATGACAGACGACTTGCAGAGAACCTGAAAATCAGAATGAACCTACATAACTGTAATTTCGAATTCCTTTCAACAAACTATTCCATTATTTTTTTTAAACAAAATCGATTTTTTTCTTTCAATAAAAGGAATTTGTCCAGAAAACCCGATTTTTTCTTATAAATAAATCGATTTTTTTGTTGAAAGGAATTCGAACATTAGTTTAACTGTCAAAACGCACGCTAAAGTTGATTTTTTTCATGCTAATAGGTGCCAAATCGTAAGATAATACCCAACGCGTCATTGTAAACAATTTGCTTAAATTGCTATGTGTGAGCTTTCGCGTTGAAAGAAAAATCTGTCAAAGCGACGCTCAACGCGGCATTGGAAATCAGCCTTTAATTTACTCTCATACTTTCTGTTAGAAAAAGCCAACAGTTGAAATCAAAATGTTAAAAACTGTAAAGAAACGTTAAAAAAAAATTGATCCAAATTTTCTTGAATTTTTTTGTTTTTATTTTTATTTGTTTAATAATATGCAAGTCAAACAATAACCTAGAAATGCCAACATATGGGTTTGATAATGAAAACCGTTATCGGCATAGAAAAAAGTTTTGCGGGGCGGGTAAAAAGAACTACATAGCTGCTCTTGTGAAAAAAACAAAAAGAAAATCGGTTGCATTTGGTTGGAAAAGTTAGAGCAGGTTGAAGAAATGAGACTTAAAACGACCTCAGGAACCCATATGTCGTAAGATAATAGAAAATGATAAAAATGATTTTATTTTTAAGTTAAGATTGTGTATATAAGTAGTTTTGATTATGGGGCAAGCTTCTCCCCTAATGTTTGAAAACTACATAAGGGAGACGCTTGTTAAAAAAAAAATTGATGTAAATACGGCCCTGCTCTGTTTTTAGATGACCTACATATAAAGCTCAAAGACACTTTACTTCAAAAGCAAACAACTATAATATAAAAAAAAAAAAAAAAATAAACTTGTTACTATGTCTTTGGATAAGAATAGGATCAACAAGTTAAAAGGAATAGAAAGGGAAAACTCGGCTATACCAGTCCTCTTTCTTATTCGGTTTAATGTAATGCGTTGACTATAGGATTTTATTTAACTATGGGTAGGCAATGCAAAATTCTCAATTTAGGAAGATCCCCTTCGTTTATATTCTGCTGAATAATAAAAAAAAAAGAAAAAAAAAAATTGTTTGTCGATGTTGTTGTTGTCTTTTTATAAGAGCTTTTTTCTATCTATTTGCGTTACTTGAAACTTGATATTCCTATTCTCAAAGTAAACAGTTTGAAATGCGCTGAGTGAAGAGTATTGAATAAGTATATTTAAATTTTGTCAAAGAATTTATTTATTTATATCCCTTTTCTTTAACATATTTTGTATGTTTTGTATGCGTTTATTTAAATATAGATATATGAAAGCATGATCGAATGGAATCAATGCACTAGAAATAAAAATGGACACATTTTATTATGTGTGTTGTTGTTTTTTTTTTTTTTTTTGTAAAAAGTTTGATGTCTCCTTTGGGATATGAACATTAGAGAAGGATATGTTTTGAATCTGCAAGGAAAGGTCGAAGGACCAACAAAAAAAAAACTTTGAGAGGATTTATTTGCTTGGATTATTCTATTCATATAACGCTGACGAAATTACTTGTTCTTTTTCTTTTATTTTTTTTTACGATAAAAGGTCCTTTTTATTTTGTTTGTCATGTCTTGAATATCCAATCCATTACATTTGGAAAAAATAAAATATTGACATTCATGCAAATATTGAAATATCAGGTAAATTAAACATGAAGAAGTTCAATGGCAGGCTCTTAGGATACTTTGCAAACAATCAATCTAGAATCCTAGACGTAAATTCTGCAAACAAGAAATAGGTATATAGGCACTTATGCACGTATATAAAGATATATGTATATAGGTATCGTAGGTATGTTTAATTTTATAATTTTGTCTTAAAATAAGTCAATATTAATGTATGAAGTTTTTTATAGTACAAATTCTATATATAGGTAGTACTGAAATACATCAAGCAAGTAGAAGACCTAGCACTAGTTAATTAGGCTTTTTGAATTATTGATTCAAAAAAGCTTTTAACATCTTTTAGTCCATAAATTGATGATGAAACCTACAACTGAAATAGGATACAGAATGTTTTTTATCAGATCAGAAGAATTGGATTTTTTTTTTTGAGAAAAAATATTTATACTTTGCTGTTCTACTACGGTTCATAACTTTTAGTTTAAAAAAATTGAGATTTTTTCAAAAATCTAAAAATTATGTATTTTTAAAAACATTAAATATGCAATATTATGTGAATTTATTACATACACAAAATAAATTCTATACTTCCACACTTGTGGTTTAAAAGCCTGAGTAAAAAATAATTATAGGTGAATTTGAAAACAAAAAAGAGGCTGGGTGTGATCCACACTGATAACTTCCCATTGGTTCCCTTTGAAAATTACCAATTAAATTTATTAAATGTGCTTATAACTTATAAGGCTCTAAATATATGCGACACGACAAAATTTCAACAATTATTAGCAGTTTCTTTTGCAGTTTTTGTGGCCTAGAAAAAAAATAAAACGTCAATTGATTTTTTTTACAAACTCAATCGATAATAACTTTGTGTATTAAATAAAATTAACCTAAAGTTAATATGTTTATGTGTTCTCCATATATTCGATATTTTTTGGGTTGATTTTTTTTTTAATTCCTACAAATTTTTCACCACTTTATTTTGCATGGAATGAAACCAGGCCGAATTCGATACATTTTATAACTTTTTTTTAAATTACTGTAATAAGGAAACCACTAATTGAATTTTGCTGGAAATCCTTTCTGCACGCTATGGCCTTATTACCTGTAAAGTAAAATGTATTCGAAGTCCATATCTTTATTCATTCTCGAGATATCGTCAGCCAAAAAGCTTCCGAACGTACGAACATAAGAACGTTCGTACACACATGGTACACAGACATCTCTCTAAAAACAATGTAATCGGACTGCGGAGACCTTGAAACGTCGAAAAATGTCAAAATTTTCAATGCGACAAATCGGACCGATTACAATAACCTCCAATGGGAAGTTAAAAAATTATTTATTATGTGAGTTCAGAAAAATTAACAATATATTACAACTTATACAGTTTAAACTGACGTTTTTTTTTTTTTTAGACTAACGTATCCCACAGACGTTGTCCTGTCCTAGTTATGAGTATTCAATTAGAACTGGAAAAGATAATTAAAACAAATTATACCTACCAAATGTTATGTCCCATAAAATCGTACTAATATAAGTGATTAAAAGCCTAGGAGTGGTTTTCGAGAAAAATAAGATTTTTTTCGATGGTTTTTAAACAATTGTGTGGAAGGAACTTTTCATTTTTGCTAAAAATAATTTTAAGAAACTGCTATGCCTCACGTTTTATAATAATCGACTAAAGGCCATTTGCTGAAACGAAACTTAAATATTTAAGTTCAACATAAGAGCTTATGTGACAGTTTACGCTGAGGAAAAAGTGAATAATAAGCGCTTAAGTTGAGCATAAATATTTAAGTTTCGTTTCAGCAAATGGGCCTAAGTCATTTTCCAAATTTCCAAGTTTTCAAAAAAAAAAAAAATGTAAACACTTTTTTTTTTTAATTCTAAAAATATCGTTTTTTGTAATTTACCGTAGAAGTTATTTAAAATTAAAAAAAAAAATTCTCCATACAAAAATTATACAAAATAAACGAAAACAGTTTTCGAGAAAAGCCAAAATAAAAAAATGGTTCGATTGCGCACAGCCCCATTATATAATCATTTTTTCTGAAACAAATGTTTACCATCAAGGTAGCCCATTTCTGAATTTAGTTTTAGAAAAATTTGTGGAGCTCTATGAAACAATGAAGATTTTTCAAGTAATTAAAAAGAAATTATATGGAAGATTCTGTTATTTTTAGTCCTAAAAAAAATAAAAAAAAAAAAAAACATATCGGGGGAATGTCCAAAATCGATCGACTTATCCGTTTAGGCTGGAGTCAACGGACAGAATTGCGAAACCTTTTATCTCTATTTTTATTAGTCACTCATCTTGAAAGGAGAACTTTATAAATTAAATTAGCGTGTTTCCCCGCAGAATGGGTACCACGCCTGAGTTTTTTTTAAATAGGTAAACCAACTATGTATTCACCAATTTAGCTTTCTAAATCGATGTAAACCAACTTATTGTAAAAAAAAAAAAATTTAGTGAACTCTATTTAAGATTCAATAAAAAAAGTGCGTATACGCCCGAGTGCACCACTATTTTTACTAAATGAATTTCATCTTTTTAATGGATGTTAATTAAATAAATCTCTATAGTAGATTTAAAACTATTTAAATTATATGTTTCATTTTTGTATAACCCTTGACGGTCGCAGCCTACTAGAAGGCGAAGGCTTATCTTGTATTTTCGTATTTCAAGATTTGATTATCTGATTTTGTTCAATGTTCAGTAGCTTTTAATTAAAACCTTTTCTTAGAATATATTAAATTTCTCCAATTGCAACTGCAGCTATCGTCGATTCAAACTTCGCCTACTTTTTTTTAAAAATTATTTAAATTACACCTAGCTGACCCGGCGAACTTCGCTCCGCCCTGAAAGTTAGCAAATTTCGGGTTTTTACAACTTTTCGAGTTTTTTAAATAGTAGTTAGAGCTTTAGCAAACCATAATGGCAGAACAGTGAGTATATATCATTATCATTTATCACTATCATTGTCATTTGAAGTTTGATCAAAGCCTTTGCTCTTGAGTTCGGTTTTTTTTCACTAATGCAAAACTTGTCTTAATGCAGTACTTAGTTCTCAAGCACAAAATCATACCTTAGAATTAAAGGTAGCAAGAATAGAAAGTATTCAAAATAACTTAGCTATTCCTTAGAGTTAAATACTAATCTATTTCGAAAGGAAGCTATATACTCAGCTCATACAAGACGGCATGACGTCTATACCTTTTACGGAAATCATTTCAAACGGAAAAATAAACATAACCTCTTCCTTGCTTCGGATTGGGATATAGTCATATGATGTCTATAATTCTCTCTTGGGGCAATCTTTTAATATTTAAAATTTCCCATAAAAGAAAAACACAAAGTCCATATAACACCCATTGCCGGATTAACCATAAAGGAAATAGGGACAAATATGTGGAGATAGCAACATGCAAAAAATAAAAAAATAAATTTCAGACACCTTTTAAATTCAAAAGGCTAAATTCAGCCCTGTCAATTCTTTTTATCTATTTACATTATACAGTTTTATATCAAGAAAAAGATCTCAAAAAAATTTAGGTAATTGAAAAGCCAAGCCCCCTCAGGGACATATATCACTTGACTTCAACAAGTTGAATAAAAAGGAAAATAATTTCAATCGTTTTCAATAAAAAATTAAATAAATACCACTTAAAAATGAAATCAAGCAGGTGTATGAAAATTCATCTCCCTTGCCTACACACATTTCTATTTAAATGTGGCATACTTTTTGACTTATAAGTGAATACAATAAAATTGGGCCTACAATTCTTGTGTGTCAAAAATTCTATCAGTCTCAAGAAGCCTAAAAAAACGCCCACTTATCAAGAACGGTTTTTCTTTTTTTGTCAAGATTGTTAAACCAGATTCGATTTGGCAAAAACAAAATTCAAATTATTGTTATTCAAGTTTAAATGGCTTTTATATTTGCACAAGCGAAATGTTGAAAGAAAAAAAAATAAAATAAAATATAATCTTCATCTCAATGGACACTGAAATGAACTTGGGAAGCGTTTATTTTGATGTAAATTCTCTTTTTTTTGTTTTTTATTGCAAGGAAACGTGTGAAATTGCTGGTATACTATGGGTATATGTGTGGAAAGAGCAAAAGTGTCCATGTTTTATACCTACCTCGAGATCAACCTCTTGGGTAAAGCATTAGCATTCTGGGCCGAATACGCTTATAGCTAATGTTGTGTACTTTAAGTTTGGAACTTTTTGGAGAAATGTTATTGCCCTTTCTGCACCATAACTTGGGGGAACTCCCAGGTTTTGATTCCAAACTGAACCGAACAACTGTAAATAAAAAATTCCTGGAAATTGATGAACACAATTTGGTACTAGTGTGAAAAGAAATGTTGACTGATTTGAGTTTTGATTGAAAAAAAGCGTCTTCTCAAGGAGCATCTTGAACTTAATAAACTCTTGAAAGTTTCCCACTGCAATACCTTTGGCAGGGCAAAACAACCTACTGGCAGTTATGGGTAATAGGCCTCTTCAACCAGTGTCACTTGCTTCCAACTGAAAAATTCATTACCTTCCAAGAAAATTTGCCAACTACGGCCTTACTGATATATTATACTCCTACATGTGTATGTTTTTTTTACGGTGTGTCCTTTCAAACTTAATAAATTAAGTTTTAAAAACCTTCGTGTGAAATTTTATAAAATAGAGTTTACATTGTTTTTGCTTTTATTTTTTTGTTTGTGTGGTGAAAAAGTTTTTCACTTTGTGCTGTGAGAACTTTTTGTTTAGTTATGGTTAAGTTAGTTCTTTCCTTTAAATAAAGTTATTGATGACTTTGGGAGGAGATTACTTGTTATTTTTTTTTTTTTTTTTTTTTGTACTTAAGTTTTATTTAATTAGTTTTATTTCTATCTCATGGTATTTTTCGGTAAATTTAGAGATAAAGTTTATCGATGATACTTAATTCTTATTGAAGAGATGAGCATCAGATGAGCTCATTAAGGGTAATATACTTTCGAAAAGTTGAACTTTTTTTTGCAAATTCAATCTTTACTTAATCGTCTGGTTTGTTTGAAAGGAAAAGTGGTTACTTCAGTTTGGATTTAATGAGTTCAGACGTTCAGTATGAATGGATTAGTGAAGTAAGAAAAGAAATGCACGACTAAATTTCACAATACTGGGATTTTGATTTTGTGGATAGACGTTATACGCGGTCAATCAAGAATGGTGAAAAATTTTATTAGGCTGAGTGGGTAGATAATAGGTCAAATTTTTGTAATTAAAATTTTATAAAAACTCTTTTATTTGTTCTGTAAAGAAGCAGGTACAAAATATTTCCTTATGAGTAGGAAACCCATATATCATCCCCTCATGCTAGAAGAATAAATTATAAAAAGTTAACATTTTAGCATCCTACTGTCTTTCAATTTTTCACTAACTTCCTTAAGTATATTTTTAAAAATTATTTTTTCTTCTATGTTCACTCATTTACAGTACTGGGATGTAAGGGAATATTGAAAGACTTATGAAAATAAAAAAAATTATCTTAAAAAAATAAATTTACACATTTATGCTTCTGGGCATAAGGGGGGCAATATCATTTAATTTGCCCCCCCATCCCCCCCGATCGAATAAACAAAATGATTTACTAGGGGAACATGGTTACATTCTTGCACCTAGAAATATATGTTGTTGTTGTAAGCCCGTAGTCTGGCTAATGTACGAAGAAGAGAATAAACAAAAATAAAAAAATTGTTTCAGTGGACTGTATTGAATTAAATTCAAATGGAAGATTTTTTGCGACCTTTAGTCCAATGCGTTTCGCCCAGGCCACTAAAACAATAACAAAAATAATTTTTTTATTTTTGTGTATTCTCTTCTTCGTTAGCCAGACCACGGGCTTACAACAACAACATATATTTCTAGGTGCAAGAATGTAACCATGTTCCCCTAGAAGAATATAATTTACAGTGCATATGCGCTGTAGATTTTATTAAGAGTCGGTATTCATCGACAAAAATTTGCGTCTTAGAAAGGTACGACAGCATCTAACTGATGAGCCCAACTGGCGTGCCTGGGCGAAACGCATTGGACTAAAGGTCGCAAAAAAATCTTCCATTTGAATTTAATTCAATACAGTCCACTAAAACAATAACAAAAATAATTTTTTTATTTTTGTTTATTCTCTTCTTCAAAATGATTTACCTAATTTAGTTTTGAATGGAAACAAAATTTAAATACAAACATTTTGTGAGATAAACATAATCAGCCATATTAATAAAAAAACGCTAATTCCACCTTTATTCCACGAGTTTATAATACACCATGGAATAAGAGTTAAGCTACGGATTAAAAATTTCCATTAATAAAAACAAAATTTTCGTGGAATAGTAAAGTGACGTTTACTGAAAATCATTTAACAAAATCTACTACAATAAGTGAGATGCGTGTTTGGTAACTTAAAAGTTTCACTGAGTTTCGCAAACCTCGTATGAGTTCTGACAGCGAATTGTGGTAATCTGTAAAAAAAATTAAGCTCAAGTTAACAAACACACCTATAAGAATTCTCTTGTAGTTCTGTCAAAACTATTATCATTTTTCAATCATTGTTTGTGTTGTATCTGTAGCTACGGGCATCCTCACTGGCCACTGTAAGCTAAGGAGACATCTCAAAATCCTTGGCTTGGTGAGCAGTGCCACATGCAGATTCTGCAACAACCAAGAGGAGACACCGGACCACATTTTAGGCAGTTGTGAAGCACTTATGCATCAGAGACACAAATATCTGGGTCGCCACCAGATAGAAGTGAGCGAATTACCCTCCCTGAAAATACTCCAAATACTAAAGTTCCTCAAAGAAACAAATTTGGAGGAAGAGCTGTGAATGAGCAAGCTCATCTGGCTCTACATGGGGGCACAATAGATCTAAAGGTCGCAGTGCAATTATAAACCCCAATTCATTCATTCATTCATTCATCTGTTGCTTTTGTTTTTATTTTAAAAATCGAAAGTTTAATTACGAAAAGAAAAAGGAGTGTCCACTACTTGCTTCCTAGTTTACGTCATCTTCAAGAATTGGTATGAGTCCTTATATTTTCCTTGGAAAACCTATATTTTGGATTTATCTGCTTTTACATATTTTTTTTTTCTTGTCGTCATGGCTGATTGTTAAATAGTTGCAAATGATTTAAGAACTCGATAAATGTAGTGGACATTATTATTTTTATTCAAAATTAAATTTGTAATCTAAGAATAAATTCACACATCTGGTTCTTATTCCTTCGCAAAACTATCTCTTCGGTGGTTTAGTTTAGTAAACGTCACTTAGTAGAAGTTTTGTTTTATTGATAACATTTTGTACTTAGTCCACGCCCTACAGAGTAAAGTCTACACCTTCGCTATTCTACGTTTATTAATTTGGCTGAATTTCTTTTAGGAAGTGCTTAAAAAATATCAAAGCAAATAACAGATAATCCAGAATACTTCCAAAAAATTGATTTTCTCGTTACCAGAAATTACACTTCAAAAACTTCTTTGTTCCAATGGAAAACAAATCCAAAACGAAAATGTTTCAAACTTCTTAGTGCAATAAAGTGATTGATCAAAAAATCTGTCCTTTTCTTTTTGATTGTTTTCATTCAGCGATAGAAAAATGTCAAAAAATTTTATTATGCAAATAATTTTTTTTGAATAAATTAATTTTTATTCTCTTACTACACTTCATTTTTTTTTCTTATTTTGTCTGATTGAAATATGTCAATTGTCAACCAAAAGAAATAAAAAGAAAAGATTTTTTTTAAGAGAAGAAAAGCATTTTCTTGGAAAAAAAAAACAAAATTGTTTAAAAATAAATTTGTTGTTTAATATTTCTGTTTAAGACGCTTTAATAAATTTATTTTAAAGTTACACCATAATACCCGAAAAATATTTTGTCAAAAAATTATTTTTTAAATTAGTTTTTAATACAAGGATTTTTTGTATGTATAATATAAATTCTATTTACATATTTAGTTGGATTTGTTGTTTTTTTTAATTTGTTTTTGAAATTTATTCTCAATGCTGAAAGGTCTAACGGCCATATTATTGACTTTGTTCAAAGCTAGTTTTAAGGAATAAATAGTTCTAGATTATGGGTTTTCAGTTTTACTTTGGCATCTAAATCAAAATATTCATAAACGGTGTTCACATTGGACTTACTCCTCGGATTGTTTTTGGCGTCTATGTACTTTTTCTCGTTCTCACTTTGTAGTGAGAAAGAGAAGGGCAAGTGAGGCAGGATTTTTAAATTTTTTTTTAAATTTGTGGATTTTTTTTGATGTTTCCTTTTGTGACATCTATTTTGTTAGTATTTAGTTTTTGTTTGGCACTTAAATACTACAGAATCAAAGTTTTTTTAATTGGAAAACTATTTTTTTAGTGAAATATTAATTTTGTGATTGATTAATTTCTAATTAAATTCTCCGGGGAGTAAAAATTTGTGTTTTATTTTAACGACTGCTGAACGTCAGAGTGAATCGGTTGTGTGTCTCTGAACACGAGCTGACTGACTTATGCCAATCTGAGTCAATTAGCCGGTTCAGGTTTCTCAAGCTCACTGAGATCTCAGAGATCTCAGCAATCCCAGAAATCTGAACGTAATTCCTCAGTAAGATTCCTCACTTTTGCTGAGACTGATATTTTTTGGATTCGCTTGCTCAATTATTTTTTGTTGCAGTTGATTAATTAATAAAAAAGAGATGGAAATTGGTTTTGAATTCTAGCGGAGAAATTTAGTCCAGGTTTCTCCTTCTGCTCAGTGGAGCTGACGGAGCTTGCTAAGTGAGATCTCAGTGAGATCTTAGAAACGTGAACTGGCTAAATGTGAACACCATACTTATTTTTACATCTAAATCAATTCAAATTAAAAATTCGAAACCCCTCTAGAATTAGTTTTTCAGTAAAACTTGAGACGAAGACGGAACCGGAGCCTCAGCTGGAATAGCTGTCAAAATATTGAATACACAAAAATTCAATGTTGCGAACACAATGAAACGTAGCCGCATTTAGAGCTGCAGCCGTAGACGGAAGAGTTCACCAACTTTTAACTTTTCACGTACAGCACTTTGGACGTTTCAAATTGTATGAAAAAAAAAAAACTTTTTGGGTCGGAAAAAATGTGAATTCTGAGCTTGTACACAAGAATATTGTTTTGATTTTCTTTAAAATACTTTCAAAGCTGTACGGCTGCATTGTGGGCACGTAAAAAAAATAACGTACGACACTTTTTGACAGCTCTGCCAGTTCCATCTGCGGCTCCAGCATTCTATTCTGTTCAGGCAGTAAATGTCTTCGAATTCAATTAAGCCCTTTTTTAACTTAGAAAAAGTTGATAAATGACTATAAATACGGCCCATTAAAGCTATGTCTAACAAGTCTAATCAATACAGTTAATGGTGTCTTTTGCGTGTAGTTTTAAATATGGATTTTATGCTTTTTTAATTTTCTTTGATGAAACCCATATTTATTTATAAAACGTTTATTTTTCTAGGACACTTGAAAACAAGAGCAAGTATGTGTAATCCAGCCGTGCTTATTAATTTTATTTATAAGTATATGTACCAGCTTTATAATAGTTTAAAATTGATAAGATAAATGTTGTACATGAGTATCGTCGAACGATATCATTTATCTGACGTCTGTATAAATGAAACTTAATCCATCTACATAAATTAATGTTAAATGTCTTCCTGTATAAAAACAAGTTATCTTAATGCATTTGTCAATAGCTTTCCGTTGAAATTTTCAAAAGTAACCAATATCAATAGCATTTATTATTTATACAACTTCTTTCTTTCATTCACTTGTGTATGAGAGATACACAAGTGGTATAATGAAAAACATTTCCTTTGGGAACAAGGTGTAAGCACATCAATCTATTGGCACACTAAGTGGCAATATACTTAGTGCAATAAAAAAAATTCGTGCACTTTAAAATCCAACACAAAAATGTCATCTCCAGAACCAGCAACAGAACCATCATTGCTGGATGTGCAAAATATTTCTTCCGAGAACCTGATTAAAAATTCAAAGTAATCAATAAAAGTGATACCGACTGTTGAGGGAATATAAGATTCGATAATAGATAATATATATGTAGGTTATACGTGTATAGTTTTTATTTTACTTAGGGCCACTTGCACAAAAGTTTTCTGACAGTACTAACCTCTGATTTACATATAAAAAAATTGAGAGATATCTGGCTGATTTGAATCAAATCACGTTGTAGCAAAACATTTTTTCTCTATTTCCATTTAAAAAATTATCCTCTCCTCGTTCTCTGGAAAATATTTAAACTCTGAATAGCTCTCTCAGCGTTACATTCGGGACTTTTTAGAGTCCTTTTTGACTCCTTTTAAACGCTAAGACTCCAGGACTCATTTTTTTTTAAAATCATTGAAATTTGACTCCTTTCATAAATGCCCGAAATTTATTGAATTTTATGATATGGACGCGTTCAAAATAGCTTCAAGCTATTTAAATTAAATTTGATGGCACAACAGCTCATGAAGAACTAGAGCCTAGTGACTTATAACTCTCAACCATTCCTGTGTGCGTGTCTGCAGGAATGGAGGGGACCTACAGTTTATTGCCGAATCCGAACGGCTAACGAGCGGCACTTTTCTGTGACAGGAGATACTCTTGGAGGATTTGTCAATTCCTCGCAAACGGCAGTAGCCATTTTTTCTTTTAAATAAATAGGTGGCGAGGCTGGGGATCGAACCTTAGACCTCCGGCATGACAGTCCATCGCACTAACATCACGCCACGGCTACTACTTTTTTTTAAAACTGTATTAGTAAAATACACTGGAAGGCAATTGGAAAGTGTTTCGATTCTTCTTTATTTGTCTTTGCAATGTGTCAATTTTTAATTCTTGTTTTCAATTTGTCGGTTTTGAGTTTTGTGTTTTGATGTACATACATAGCTTTGCGGATGGAAGATTGTGTAGAGATATTTACAATCATTTTAAGCTAAGCGCAAAAAGATTAATAGAGTTCAAAGATTTGCAGAACTTATTTCATATTCCTGAACATAAAATTCTTCAATTGAGCGGCGTGCGTTGGCTATCCTTTAAATGAAACAGCTAAAAAAAGGATGAAAAACTTGCATGCAAGTTGCGTGAAAAACTTGCATGCAAGTTGCATGGAAAAGTGACACTCGTTCAAGTTAGTGTGCAGTGAGATATTGGAACTTTATCTCCCATATTTCCCACTTAAGTTCTATTTCCTTTGAGTGTGAAACTGGGCCCTAATATTTATCCATAGAACGAGGAGAAGATCACTTTTTAAACGTAAATAGAGAACAAATGTTTTGCTACAACGTGATTTGATTCAAATCGGTCAGATGCCTAACTCTCAGTTATTTATGTGTACATCAGAGCTTACTACTGTCAGAAAACTTTGTGCAAGTTGGCCCTTATTCTTTCATGCAAGTGGTCCTCAGTTTGAATTTGTGCACATTTTTTTCTTAAAGTTAAGGAAGTTTGAGGAATTTCTTTAAAAAATAGAAAATGACTTAGGTCCAGTCTCCAGTTAAACTTAGCTGAGTATTGAAATAAACCAGAGCGGGTTTATCCTGAAATTGTATAATGATTAAAATATAATGACTCAGTTTTAATAAAAATTTAAACTATTTACCATCGAAATGTTTTTTTTTTTTTTTTTTCATTTCCGTATATATGTACATATGCAACATCGTACGTATATATGTATGTATGTACCATACAAAAATAATCAAAATCATTTTAATAGTTGTTTCAAAAAAGAAGTTAAAGTAAAAAAAAATGGTTTATGGGAGCTGAAATAAGGAAACGTTTTTCAGAAAATTTGTTTCACCAACAAATTTAAAGAAATGATGTGATTCTAAACATGCAAATAGAGTGGCAATGTGTCGGGTCTCTTCAACTTTAAATGTGATAGTGTGACACTGTCAGCTTTATTCTCTTTCAAGAGCCACAGTGTGACAGTATAACAGTGATATAGTGTGACAGTGTGAAAGTGTTAAAA
Organism: Epistrophella euchroma; assembly: GCA_947049315.1. Taxonomy (NCBI): domain Eukaryota; kingdom Metazoa; phylum Arthropoda; class Insecta; order Diptera; family Syrphidae; genus Epistrophella; species Epistrophella euchroma. The sequence continues at coordinate 36,241,940 of OX346247.1, read as the reverse complement.
TGTGACGCTGTGACAGTGTGAAAATCTGAAAATATTAAAGTGTAAAAGTATGAAAGTAAGAATTTGGCTGAGTTCCAAAATCTATCAGATGCGCATTTACTGCGCAAACTGCACATCAAAAACTTTTTTAGCTGCTTCGATTTTCTTTTTTTTTTTTTATTTCTACAAAGCATCAAGTTTGCGTTGCTGATGCGTATATGAAAAATGTAGGCATTACTTCCGCATGCAAATATTTTCTACATTTTAGAACTCAGCCTATATAAAAGTGTGACAGTGTGGAAGTGCGAAAGTGTGACAAGTAAAAAAGGCCTTTAGTGGAAGTCTAACACATTTGCTTTTACTACTTGTTTTGACGAACATAACGAATTAGAATGTGTGACAGTGTGAAAGTCAGAAAGTTCTGACGGAATACAAGTGTGAAAGTGTGATATTTTGAAATTGAGACAGTGCAGAAGTGCGAAAGTGTTAAGATTGATAGTGAAACAAGTAAGTCTTTATTGGAATTCTAACCATCCGTTCTGACGAACATTTTCGAAGAATCTGTCAGAATAAGCCTCCACTGTAATCGCAACCTATATAGCAGCAATTATAAAACAAAAATTGGCATTATACATAAATAATAAAGTAACAAATAAAATTAAGAAGTTGAATTCGTAAATTCTTACTTTAAGGATTTTTTGAGATATTATTGCTAGCTCAACAATACTAGGCGATCTTATGACTGCATTGCTCTATTGTTTTCCCCTAAACGAAATATTTATCAAAAGTCTTCATGTGTTTGAAAAATAACCTGGCATAATTCATCCCGTCCGCAGTAGCACCCGCACTAATAAAATCGAAAGGCAAGACAAATTAATCAATCGAAAAACAAAAACAGACATTTATGTGGTATTATCTGTTCGCAAACTCCAATGGGCTAAGTAAATAAACTAAAAACAACAATCCAATTGTGATCATTTGACGAAACCCTATTTGATTTATGTATGTATGTACTTATCTCTCTTCGGCTCGTATTGAAACCTTCAATATTTCATTTGGATAAATCTCTGATATGTACAAGAAAAAAAAAATAACTTCAACACATGAAACCAATACAAATCGGCAGACGAAAATGAAGACAACGAACCGAAGTCATGTCCTCATAAATGATGTGTGGGAGTCGCACCATTATCATCATCATCTATAGAAGATAGATATGTATATCTTTTATCTTGCTCAGTGGTTCGAAAATGATATGTTTCATAAACAAGATGAAACCCAAAAGTTTGTTTCGTGCCGACAGGACTTTTGCTGCGGGCAGAGGTAAAGGAATTACATTGACAACCTCGCACCGAATTAGTCAAGTAGTGTAGATGAGATGATGACAACCAGGACGATGCGATGTCTTGATTTCGCAGGCGTTTCCCTGGAGCTGTTTTTTTTTTTTTTTTCTATACAATAAAATAAAAGGAGTTATGGGAAAAAGTTCTCGCAATAAGCTCCAATTAAAGTGACTTATGCAATCTCTGTGGGCAGACTATAATGATGATGTTGATTATCATGAAATTCAAAAAAAAAATAAAGACACACAAAACTTTTATTTTTATTGAAAAATGGACTTTGATAATTTTGTTGTTGCTTCTGTTCTTTATATTGTTTAAAGTCATTTTAAAGTCCTCTTAGAGGTTGTCTAAATTCTATCCTTTGGTTTGGTTTTGTTTTATTTCCTTTTTGAGAACTTTTTCTATTTTTTTTTTATTATTGCATTCATTCCAAAAGTAAACTCGGCAAACATAGTTAAGGCATTATAATTTTATATTATTTCTGAAAAATAAAAGGAAAAGAGATCATGCAACTGCAGAAAGTTTTTCTCATAAAAGTTTGCGGTATATTTCATGCAATATTTTCTGTTGTGGACGCCAAATCAACTCTGAAACTTTATAAAATCCGAATGCTTTGTATAACGCTAGTTATTAAGAACTTTTTTTTTTTTTTTTTAATAAGGTTTTAATATATATAAAGGATCCAGGGGGAAAACGGCTAAAGTCCATTCAGGTTGGTTCTTAGAAAATTAAAATATAATTTTACTTTAGCGCTAAATTCAAAGGAAATTAATTAAACCACGAAAATAATAAAATAATTAATTAAATATAGACAAAATATTTAATTAATTTTTTTATTATTTTCGTGGTTTAATTTATTTCCTTTGAATTTAGCGCTTAAGTAAAATTATATTTTAATTTTCTAAGAACCAACCTGAATGGACTTTAGCCGTTTTCCCCCTGGATCAAAATGTGTCTAGTTAAAAAACATACATATATTTTAACTTTTTATTTATTCTTATGCAATGATATGTCTGAGTTAAAAAAGCAGGAAAGTAAATATTTTTTGGGGCCAACTGGTTGTAATGGAGACTCTCTGTAGGCATAAATAAGCACTGGAATCCACCATTTTCTTTTTATTTTGACAAAAACAGACGGAACTGAACAAAAATGAAAGCGCTAATGAAAAGTATAACCTTTAATTTGTGCGCTGTTCTTTTGGATATAATGTTACAAAAAAACAAAAAACAGCATTTATATTTTCTGTCTATTTACATATTCATTCTCATTATTCAATGTGTATCTACATATGTATATACATCCTTAATTCCTACCTACTTTTTAAGATTATTAACATAATTTGTCTACAACCAAATTCATGTGATCTAATATTTTACTTCACATTGAAACAGAATGAAAGTTGTTTTTCCTCTTTAATTGAAATATGTAAGTGCGGTCTACATTTAATTTTTCCTGATTAAAAGGGTTACCTAGCTACATATACCTATATCAGGTAGATTAGACCACACTGAGTGATAAAACTTACAACTTTACCTTACAAAAACCCTCTTACACAAGATGTTAAGAAAGATCATAAAACACCGAAAGCACTATAGAGAGCCATATTAATATTCTGAATGAACCGGCTAGTAATACTAATTGAGTCACTTCCTTACCTTACTTAACCTTTTTGAGTAAAGTATATATTCAGCCTTCAACATGGGCAAAATAAATCTCTTAAACCCCACCCCTCTATGCCTACGAAAGAAAATCGATACATTTTGTTAAGTGCACATATACACATACAATATACATAAATACTCGTATAACATTTCTTCTAGAAATGTACAAAAATTTCGTCTCCTAAAAAGTAGATTAATTTGAAAGCCTAAAAAAATAAACATCCCATCTTGAACGCGTAACCTCCTGATAGGTATATGTAGAGTAGATATATACAAAGTTCGAACACCAAAGGTTGTATAGGTACTGTGTGTATAACAGCTTCCCCCAAGAGGAAGGATCAAAAATGTATTAGTAATAAATTTCTGTGAAGTAAACTAGAATGGGAATATTGTTTTTTTGGTCGTTGTCAAAGAAGCAATGGATTTTGTGATGGGTGTTGTCAACAAGAAGAATCTATACAAGTTGTCACACAGTTATTGATTTGTGTCCTTGGACTTTTAAACATTTCACATCTTACCTTTTTGGCATGCCCTCATTTTTAAAATAACAAAAATAAAATTTATTGAAAGCATTAAAAAAACTTTTTATTTAAAGTTACAGGGTAGCACATATAGACATTCAGTAACCATGTTTTTTAGTGCATTTTTATCTTTCACTAAAAAAAAATTCCATGGAAAATACAACAACAATTTTGTATATTTCCGAATTGTTGTTGTATTTAGCATGGAATATTTTTTTAGCCGAAGATAAAAATGCACTAAAAAACACGACTAGCAAAACTTAAATTAGATTTCTTAGATATGATTATAGATTTAATAATTTTAATTTAATTTTACAAATCTTGAAATAATAATAATTTTTTTTGGCATTGACAGAAAGTCAAAGAAAAAAATTTACCAAAAACCTTTATTAACGGTACCTTCCATAGAACCGTTTTTTGATTTTCCATTTTACCGTTAATGGCTCAACCGATTTTGATCAAAATTTTTACTTTGAAGCTCCTATCAAGTGTAAATAATACTGCATACAAATATTCTCAATTATTTTTTTTGCATTAAAAAAAAAAAGTTCAACATTTTTTTTTGAAAAATCGTTTTTTTGAAAACGAATTCATGATTTTTTTTTGAAATTATTGTTTTAGTTGTATATTATTTTATTCTGAAAAATGGCATACCAAATTTTTTTTCTAAAAAATTTCCAAAAAAAATACAGATGAAAATTCTGATTTTCTAAGCTTACCCTAGCTCTCTAGTAAAACTCTCTCAGCTCTATAAACAAGTTTGATCAAAATATCGAGTTCATTTTTTTTTCAACAAATCCAAAACTTGCCATCGCAAGTAAAAACCCGAAATTCAACTCTAATCCATAAGTTTATTAAATAATGGAAAAGGAGTTAAACTGCAAGTGAAATTTGCCTATTAAACAAAATGTTCGGAAATCCGATTTAGATTTAAGAAAGTCTAATCAAGTTAGTTGAAATCAGTGTTTCCGTAGCAGGCCAAATTATTTATGTGTCCCTTTTAATGAAAAAAATTTGTCCTTTAGAAAATAAATGCATAATATTCAACAAAAATTAATTTTATCAAAATTTTTTTTTTTTAATTTATAAAAGAAAAGCTTTACAAAGTTAAAAAATTTAAAGTTTTTACAAAAATATGTCATGAGTCCCCTAAACAAAAATTCCCATGGACACTATGGTGATGGTAGTCCATCGACATTTTTTGTTTTTATTTAGGGCAAGAAAAACATTTATTTTCTGTAAGTGCGAGCATATAAAATTATTTTCAGGGTGGAAAGAAAGCCCATATGGCCGAAATGTACTTCTCATAAATAAGAAAAAATGTTTTCCTGTCTAAAATGCTAAGTTCAGCCAATTTTTTTGAGCAATAAAAAAGGAATTTCACACATCTGTTCCTAATTCCTTAATTTAGCCCATTTAATAGCTGTCAATAAGCTGACATTTTGTTTAATAAATGACATTTTGTATTTAATCCACGACCTAAAAATAACTCGTCGCTAACTCACGATTATTAATACGATTATCTGTGTCTGTATAGTTAGTGCTTAATGAGAGGTCATCAAAGTTCCCAAAAATAAGTTTTTAGTTCGTTTTATAACTTATAAAAAAAAAGAAAACTCGACATTTTGTTACCCTCTATATTTATGGGAGCGAAATTGACCTAGGCCTAAAAATTTTCATGTTTTCTCTTAACTGATTTTGTACTAAAATAAGGTCTTGGATGAGGGGAATAAGCCTTTAGACCATGAAGAACAGTGTAGTAAAAAGTTGAGAGAAGGTTTTAAAACATTTTTCTGAAACTCATTAAAAAAAATTGTATCTTGAATAATCGTTATTAAGATTTCTTTTTTCATTTTTCCCAACAGCTCTGACAGGACATTTTTCTTGCTGAGTTGACATCTTATTTAAAAGCGAATGAATACATTGAGATCAACATTGGATACCGTTCGCATAATAAGTAATTTTGTGTTGAACCATCCTATTGAGTGTAGACAGAAAAAACACATTAATATCCTTTTCCACTTTGATAACATAAAAAGATATAAAATGCAAACAAAAAAAAAGTAAACAATTATTTAAGTAAATGACGATTGAAAACAAAACACAAGTCAGACTTTAATCTTAAAAACCGTTGCTTTTATTTGGTCTTCTTACAAATCGCCTTGGTCATCAACAGTAAGGCATTTACATATATCCCTGTTTTTTATTTTTTTTTTATTGTTGTTTTCCTACCTAGTTATTGGGTTTGTGGTAGTCCTTTTTATATGTTGTTTTTAATATCTGATTCTTAAGCTCATTAAAAAAGGGCGGAAGCTTAGTGAAGCATTGTAGAGGTCTTCATTTTTTTTTCCAAAAACCCTCAAGGAAAAGGAAACTCTATAGCTTGTGCTTAATACAAGACAAAGTCCTTTTTGTAGTAAATGCGATTTTCCGATCAGTTGCACAATCTTGGCTTTCATGATGTTCTTACAAGCATCTTCAGATACCACCAACTCACGACAAAAAAAAAAAAAACTGCAAGATATTATACAAAGAGTTAACCAATGATGAATTCGAGCGAAGAGCAATTTTTCTTTGTCCTTCTTCCAGCAGCTATTATAGTTTCTTGTATTTCTCCTTGTAATCAAAAGTAAAAGGATAGGATATCTACTTCTACCGACTGTATACACTTTGGAATTCAACGGAGGGAAAAACGAAAGTAAGTAGCTACTTATAAATGGAAATTGTAAATATGTTCAGCAGAGATGAGCGGGAAATTGTCGGACTTAATATTTCAATATTTGAAGTAAAAAAAAAAAAACTTCCTACCTGAAATGGTTCTTTTTACAAGATTTCTTGGAACTACATAGGTATAGCTACCTACATAGGTTGAGGATGGATGGTTAGTTATGGTTTTATGACTTTAGAAGCAACGTGTTTAAACTCTTGTAAGAAGGTTCTTTTACATTTTAAATAAGAAAATAAGAACTTAAACATCCGGAAAATGGAAATTGAAACCCGTGGTAAGTATACTATTTATAAAACATTGTATGTAGGTACGTATACCTGTTTACTTCATAGCTTGGGGCAGTTTGAATTTATTTTAAGATAGAAACGAGCCTTAAGTTTTTTTTATGGTACTAAACTTATTCATATAGTGATGAAGAAAACACTTTTTCATCTTTCCATAGCCTCCAAAACTTAAGTGTATTGAGTAAAATTCACCAATCCGACCACTGCTAGTAAATAAATAAATAAATTTGGTGGTACAAACGGCTCATGAAGAACCAGGGCCTAGCGACTTACAACTCTCAACCATTCCTGTGTGCGTGTCTGCAGGAATGGAGGGGCCCTACAGTTTATTGCCGAATCCGAACGGCTAAGGTGAGCAGCACTTTTCTATGACAAGAGATACTCTTGGAGGATTTGTTACTTCCTCGCAAGAGGTAGTAGCTCCGAAAAAAACTTTAGGTGGAAGCGGCTGGTATTGAACCCCAGACCTCTGGCATGACAGTCCAACGCACTAACCATTACGCCACGGGCTACTACACCCACTGCTAGTACTACTTTTAATATATTTATATTTAAGTTTTTTCCATATGGAATGCCCTTGAAACGTTCAAATTTTATAATTAAGCTCTCTTCAGGACAAAGCCTTCCCCGCGTTCTTCCGCTCCCACTTTTTTGTGAAACATTTTGGATTTATATAAATGTTGCTGAATTTTAAGTTTTACTTGCTAATTCCATAGAAATTTAACTTTCCACACACTTTGAAATTTTACAGTAAAACCTTAAAACCCTCACTCTCCAAAATTTACCGTAAGTTTTTGCCCTTGTTCTATTTCTTTGATGCTAAAAACATAATAACAGATTACCTTTTTATAACAATCTGCAAATAACGGAAAAGAAGCAGAGTATTGTTTAAGCAGCGCGTGAGTTAATTTAAATACACATTTTATTTACTCTTAAAAAAAAGTTTAATTTTTATTTCAGAAATGTTTAATTTCAAATCAATTTTCAGCCATAAAATGCAAAACCCATTTATCGATAAAACTCCCACACATTTTCTTTCATAACCAATTCAACATACATATGAAAGTAATTCAATTGATATAATTCAGCATATGAGTGAGATTTGCAAGAACGGATATCGAAGCAAATAAATTATGGCGAACCAGAAGTAGGAAATTAATATCCGGTCGGATTTTTACTACACTAATCCAAACGAACGATTGCATTGCAACACTTCTTCCATCCAAGGTCACCAACATAAAGAATATGTATGTATATAAGGAATTTAAAATTGCACACACATTGTAGGTACATATTTTTGCACACGATATAATTTAATAAGAGATTCAAATAGCTTTTTTATGGAAATATACTATAAAGACTTTAAAACTTCAACAAAACTTATTATGTTTTTTATGAATCTCAAAAGTAAAAAGTCTAATAGTTTAAGGCTATGGAGTGGCAAGGGCAACCCAGGCATTATAGTTGTAAGGCCACCTAAAACCAAAAAAAGTTTTTCATCAGGACTACTGCCTTTTTAATTTATTTTATGTAAACAATTTATTCCGGAAAATTTTTGCTTGAGTTTCAGTATTTTTCTTCTTCAGCAAGTTTCAACAGGTTCATCATACAAGCTTTTTTTTATTCCTTGTCCTATCTCTAGTTCTAGTTCTAGTCTCCTTGTTTCTAAGAAAATCTTTAGTTATTTCTTTTGATACCTTAGGAATAGTCTTCGATTTGACAGCTTAAGGGCTTCTTCAATTAAATTTTGTGCGCAATTCTCTTACCTCATGCAATCATCAACTTCAACAAACATGATGTTAGCAAATAACATTTAAAACTTTACCAACAGTATAAGGTTCCCGTTACGTGTGTTGTAAGAATTCAAAGAATAAATTCTAACCTTTCCGCTTTCCAAACTCACACCCTTGCGCCTATTCCTTGTTTACGAAAACACTTTTGCTAGCCATGGAATATACATATTGTTATATATGTACAGTACATTTGAAATCCTCTGCATCTCATGAGGGCTTTCAATTTAATTAATCCAGACTATTGGAAAAGCTGTTTAAGAACTCTCATGGTAGTTTCCAGAGTTGCGGCAGTTTAATTAAGTAGAAGCCACTTACACAATGCCACTTTTCTATAACGTCATTGGCACCAAACTATTCCAAATGCAATTCGCTTCTGATGCTGGGACTAATAGCTATTGGTATAGGTGTATGAAGACTTATGTATATAAAGGATATGCAAACTTATAGTTAAAGGGATGCTCATGGGGGCTTGGATATGCGAGCTATGCTGAATAATTCTATTGAACTGACAAAGACTCATTGCAACACTATCAATTACTGTTTGCACAAGCTTTCAACCTGTGCGTGTAACAACAAACGACAACCATGAACGTGTATTCATGAACTTGAACAATAAAACTTAAATTGCAACGGTACGTACGTATTAAATGGTCTTAATATTGTTGTCCTCTTAAGGACATCTATAACACGAGCAGTGCAAGGATGGATTAAGTGCAAATTTCACACAATAAAGTGCATGAGTTGGTCGACTCGACCGGTTGGCGATGATGCGGATGCGGGTGTGATGACAAATTCAATAATGACGATGTTTGATGAAGGCAGTGTAGTTAACCGTTTGATTTTATTTAACGCACGTTGAAAAATTTGTCGAGACGAGAATTTAGGAGCATGTATTGAATCATGAAGGAGATTTAATTGAGTTAAAGTTTGAATACAGAATTTTGAGGCCAATTTGTTTAATGTTTTTTTTCCCCATTATACCATATAAACTTTGCAGAGCTATAATTTTGGACTGCGTTATAGCATCATCTTAATTAAAATATAAACAAATATAGTTGTCTCTCGATAATGTGAACTAATTATTAAAACAAGGCGTTTTCAGATTTTAGAGGGATTCACATTATTAGAACTTTTTTTCAGTGCTTAGAAACTGATGGAAACAACAAAATTTACCAAGACCATACTGACAGGAGACACTCTCTTGACCGCAGTTGTATTCAAAACTTTTAAAGATGTCTAATTATATATATAGCCCTATTAATAAAAAGTCACTGTCCGATCCTTAACACACGTGTTAGCTAGGACACGGATAGAGAACTTGTCCGTTGTATAACTTTTATTATTAATAAACAAATAATAATAGTTCCAGTCTGTGTACCACTTAAAAGTACGGCAACCCTTCATCAAATCGTAGAAGTATTCTTATGCATGTTTCACACGCATGCACTGATTGATGAAAAGTATGCTTGTATTTGAACCTTGTATTATGAAATGTGGGTATGTGTGGGTTAGGAATTTATCCATCCCTTAAACGCCAAAATTGGCGAGTTAAAGTTATCCGCTCACTGTCACCATGTCACAGACCATTACATATTTATTTCTACGAATTGCAAGTTGACAGATGTATTAGTCTTATCTTTCCGCTGTTTTTCGTTTATTGATACGGGGGGTAACATTTAATAAAAGCTCTGATATCTCACGCAAAACTAACAAAGCTAGCAACATTTGTTAAATTTTTTGTATTAAACGAAGAAATATCACTGTCAAATACAAAAACGTCAGCCATACACTCCGATTTGATCGATTAGCCCATATAGTTCAGCTGTTGTTTTTTTTTTTATTTCAAAACTGAAACTTAATGCCTAATCGATCGAACCGGAGTGTATTACACGACGAATTTTTTTTAATCTCAAGGCCATAGTTCTTTCTTATCCTTGTTTCAAGCTCTTAGCCTGTAATCAAAACGTTGCTTCAAGGATTGGCTGTAATCCATAACAATCGTGGCGTATTAAGGTAAAAGACTGCTATTATTGTTAAAATTGAACAAATTATGTTATTTTGAGAAAAGAAATTAATCATTCAATTAATACAATTGATCACTAGTAGTAAAAAAAAAAGAATTTAAAAAGATTTAAAAAAAAAGGCATTTTATTTTTATTTTTTTTCGATCCATATGTTTGTTTGGATTAACATGGTTATGGTTATAGCTTTCGATCTAAGGTTAGCTTTGGTAAGTTTTATACGTTTTGAGAAACTAGAAAAACAAGGTAATTTTTTAAGAGTAAGAACCAATATTGATTCATCATACGAATTTTTTTTTCAGGATGATCTTTCAAAATTGAACAAATATTTTGTTTGTACCCGTTTTTCTCAGAAAGTAGTATTCAACCGATTTACTTGAAACTAATTTTATAATTTTCCTTATTCTTTGAAGCATGTAAATAGATAGGTTTTTTTCATTAAATATATTTCTTGAATTAGATTATTAACTTTTAAGAAAATTTCGTACACTTTTTTGTCGAAGTTGACCAACATATTCAATTATGCTTTTAAACCTGCTTGATATTTTACAAAAACGGGATTTTTTGTATAAAGTCAATAGTTTTATGCAAATTGTAAGCCCCAAATCATTTCTTAACTGTACTTCTAAGCTGAGAAATAAATTTATTTACTAATTATAAATTTATCAACCTTTTGTATTTTTGCATCTACGAATTCGATTTAATCGCAATGAATGGATTGCTGCAGTGAACCGAAGTGTTACATAAATGTACATATTTTGAGAGGAAAATGGGCCGGGAATTCAGTAGAAAGCAGCATGAAAAAAAGGTTTACTGAAAGCTGCTAAAGATTATGAAAATTAAACATTACTGATTTCAACTGAGTGGAGTAAGGAAAAAAATACAGTGCGGGCTCCCTTAGCCGGCCAAAGACGGTCGCAACACTGTTGTCCGTGTAAGGGAGTTTCCGTCCAAGGGAAAAAATAAAAAATAGTTATAAAAGGAAATGTATAGTTGGCATCATGAAACTGTGAGAGAAAATAAAATTCTTTATTTGGTTACGGAAAGCATATGGAAGTATGTATGTAAAATTTTTGTTAATAATATAGTAGAAATTGCGGTTAGTCTCATGAAGCATTTGATAAAATTTTACCTATACTCATATTAAGTATATCTAAACCTTGCGAAGCAACGCGAGCACGGGTCGGCTAGTTAATAATGAAACAAATAAAAGAGGCCAGTGCTGCCTACCTCGAGGAATACTTGAAGTAAATTCAGCATAAATCAGTTCTACACAATTTGAATAAAAATTATTTATACCTATGCATGCATTTATTTGTTAATGTTATATGTACATATATGTATGTATGTATGTATATGTACCTATAATGATATAAAAACAATTCGAATGTAAATTAAATGACTTTTTACACTATTTCACCTTGCTCTTTTAATGGTTCATAAATAAACCTTTGCGTTTTGTGACAAACTTTCAACAAGTATCCCACAGCGTCATATACGGTTTCTATGGCATTGTTAACCTGTAGGGCATGTGTGTATACATACCTCTCATTAACCCTACAAAAATAAAAATTGTGCTTTTGCTAATAGAGTCCTTATTATCCTTGATAATGCTATACAACTGAAAACTCATTTAATTATAATATTTCATTTTGGACGTGGAAATTATATATCTCCAAGCCTCCAACCCATCCCACTCTTCCACTATTAACAATATCTGTACGTAAAGTGTAGGTGGCTGGCATACAAAGTGGTTAACAAATGAAACGTTATGAGTGTGTCATGTCATCAAACCTCAAAGTAGGTACACACAAAAACCCTCTGCTGGATTTGTTGTTGTTGTCTTTGCTGTTGATATCCTCTGGTTCACCATGTAGGCTAAATATTTATAAACGCAATAATATTATCACAAGCAAAAGCCGTCATTGGTTGGCGTTGTTGTCGTGGTCATAGTCTGGGCCAAAAATGGGTTTTCCATTGTTTGACAAAGGTGATTTTCCGTGTTTACTTGGGATTCTTTATGATTATTATTATTATTATAAATCTAGGGTTAAATTGAGTTATATACATACAAGCTTTTTTGATGAACCCTATAAAAATATTTTAATATAAAATACATATTTGTTCAGTTCAGAAGGTAGACAAAATTTGAAATGAAATTTTTGATATTGGCTATTACTGATGACGTGCAGCGTTTTAATATTAAATCAGTAGGTACCTTACCTACCTACTGGTGACTTAGACCTTATAAATGGGTTATGATTATTGTGATTAGAGTGGGAAAGGCTATTTTTGTACCGGCTAGGGAAAAGAGAATTTAGGATCTTTAGAAGTGGAGAAAATAAACTCTGTTATGGAATAAGTCAAAGTTAAAGGAATTGACTCAGATTTATGTGGGACACCAATTCAATGAAAATTATTAAATCGCCTTAAAGAAAATTTTAATTTTTTAAAATGACATTTCCAAAAATGTACTCTAAATCTGAAGCAACATATTTCATAAAAATTGACACGTTTGACTGATGAAAAATTGCAAATTGAAAAGTTGACAATACCTAACTGTTAAATATCTGACTAATAAATGTAATTAAAAACAAAAAAAAATATATATAATATGCAAGTTAAGGAAAATGAGATCTACCATCAAGAGTTCTTAGCAATCTGAGGGGCATTTGTTGAAACGAAACTTAAATATTTAAGTTCAACATAAGAGCTTATAGTGGATTGACATTGTACATATGTATCTTCATGCGAGTTCTGCAAAAAATAAGGGATACAAAATATAAAATGTATATATGTTTGTTAGATAGAGAAAGAAGAACTAAATGCAGAGATCTTGATTATAGGAACGCAGATGAAGATTATAGCGAAGACGAACATGTTCATCTTCATAGTGGTGCTCTTTCACACATTCGGTTTTTTGGTATGACTCTATCCCGCTCAACTTTTCTTCATGTTTGCAAATGAAGATACATGTAAATCCATCTTTATGTGACAGTTTACGCTGAGGAAAAGGTAAAACATAAGCGTTTACGTTGAACATATATATTTAAGTTTCATTTCAGCAAATAGCCCTGAGTTACATAAATAGGATTCTTAAAAAAAAATTTCTAAATTTTCGTGTCAAAATACTTAGGAAAAAAATTTTGGATTTATACTTGTTTAATATATTTGACTGATTGTGAGAGAAAACTTTAAGGTCTCATTTTTCTGAACAGGTCTAATTTAAATATTTGCCAGTACCTACAGTTGACAATTGTGACAGGCAATTTAGTTTAGGTATGTATGTAAGTCAACTTTTGACAGTGAAATAACAAAAAAATGAGTTAAAATGTTTAACAATATTTTTTTTTGCTCATGAAAATGATGAAAAATCTAAAGTAAGAGCTTCGTGTAATGCGTACTCGACTCTTTAAATAAAAAATAAAAAAATAATGATTTAAGCCCCAATTTATTCATTACAACCATTAATTAATAAATCGTCATTAAAAATAGGAAATTCATAATTTTTGCCTAATAAATTAAAAAAAAAAATTGTGACTTTCAGATTAATGGAAAGTGAATAAATTGAGGCTTAATGCAAGGTGACTTTCAATTCAAAGAAAAATTTAAGGCCGAACTTCGCTCAAACGTTGTCTCAGAAGTTTTTGGCATTCTACTATTAGATGGAAGTTGAAATTCAATGGATTGCTTAAAACTAAATACAATTTTTCACACCATTGTTTCAGGCCTTTTTGCTCGTATTGCTGGCTTGGCATTGTAGATATTTCTTTAATAAAAATTAATGTATTTCTCAGTATCAAGTTTAACTAAGTATATCCGAAAAATTTGTCGTTTATTTAACTGTCAATATTGTCAAAATTGTATGAACTGAAAATTTATCAGAAAATTGTGTGACAAATTTGTAAAATTCTTACCATTCACTATTTATGGAAGATGACCCACAGCTCTTGACTTTGTAGAGTGATATTAAATTTGTGTTTGAATTGTTTTGTATAAACTTCCTGTTTTTTTTTCTGAAAACTTTTAAGTTCAATTTAAGGTTACAAATTTCTACACATTTTTTTAAAATATTCGTACTCAAACGCGCCCTTAAACATATTATGGAGATGAGGAAAAAAGTAACTGATATTATAACGTCTATACACTCCTCTTCTCAAAATCTATTATCTTACAGAAAAAAGTGTTAAAAGTTACAATTTTCGTTAAAAAAAAAAAAAACAAAAAAAAAACGGATAGGGTGCTACTTTTATACTTTTATCTTACAAAATCACAGGCAGAGGTTTAGAATTAGAGTACCTAATATTTTGGATGTGCTTAAGATGGTAAAACAAAGCTCTCCATAGCAATGCACCTTTGTGGAAAGTTTCCCGAACTCATGGCCGATTTCATAAAGCCCTTTTATCCATTTAAGAGGCTTTTAAATCTTTAAATGACATTTGTTTCATACAAAATACGTCATTTAAAAGCCTGTTAAATATTAATGAAATCGGCCATCAATGTCTAACTCAGGGTAATTAAATTGAGTTTTTGACAGGGTTGGTTAAAGGCGATTAATGTAAATGTTTTAAAACATTAAATAAACTTATGTATCTAAAAACGTAAATTTATTTAAATAATCAGAAATAACAAAATTGAACAAAAACCTTAGATAGTAGGGTATAACTCTATAACTTTTATAGTGCTGTCAAAAAATTAAGCAAATTGAAAGACCTGTTATTATGTTACATCCCTGTAGTTTCCGTTGTTTTCTTTATGTCTGTCATTATTATTTAATAATAATATACAATTCGATTAAATTTTGTGGAAATAACTTTGACGTATCAAAACATATGTGACATCCTTTAACAAAGAAGCAACAACTTGAATGAAAACTTGGAGATACAACTTTCTATACCTACACACTTCTCACGTGTCTATATATAAGTAGGTAGTGCATTTCGAAAACAGGTTTTGCAGCTGATTTCGTATATAAAATAAACTCTTCCTTTTACAATAATTTCCCAGGGAGTGAGGATCCTCCTGTTTTATTTATATGTATTTTTCATTTTTGCATAAATGCTAAGTGTGTGTATTTCAAGATATTATATTGCAAAACCTTTCAGAAGTTTCTCCATTTCTTTAGGTATAGGTATGTGTATATATTGTTGCTATAGTTGCAGTATCACAGATTCTCCTTTCCTTCTTTTACAAAAGACGTAGGATAGGTATAACTATTCTATCTCTAGAGATTTTAAGTAAAGTTTAAGTTAGAAAAGAGGTATTTTGACAGAATGGTGGCTTTAAATTTCGTTATGTCCTTGTTTGGGAATGTTGTCCTCTGGTATTAACATAAAAATCCACCTAGCTTAAGATAGAGGGAAAGTGGAATCCAGCAAGGTATGCGGTTTACCATGAACCATATTCTCCCCATAATTTCAAAACTAATGGAGTTTTTAAATTTTAATTATTTAAGGGAAATTAATGAGAGTACCTATACTTAATGGAAACAGTGAAAGTTAGCATACGTAATCCTTATTAAATTGAAATGTTATACTTTAGTTAAGCTGCACTCTACAACCTTAATCCAATGCATTCCTTACAAATACAAGAAAGTTATAAATCGGACCATCATGAATCTGGGGTTATTATAGAACAAAAAAGTTTTCTTTTAAATTAATGAAGTATAAGACATTTTAATGAGCATGATGATGGAAGCCAAGTATGTAGATAATTTAATGAAAGAATTTACTATATATTATTTAAATTAAGAGCCCGAACTTGGTCAAGTTCTAGGATTAAAAATTGGGAATGATGTTGGAAGGTTTTCATTGGCATTTATTAGTATCGCGAATAGAATTTCTGGGGGTATTTGACTGAGATTTCATTAGATTTGTGTTCGAGGGAAATTTGTTTCGGAGGAGATTCACAATAGCAGACAAATTTTCGAGGGAACATAATATTCCGAGGGAAACGAAATTTCTCTCGATATAAACCTGGGTTCATTGTTACAAAAAGGAAACGCTTTCTCAGCTGGGGAGATGGTGCATAGAGATCAATCAATTAAGGCACTATAAGACACACTGTAACTGCAAGCAATTTTCGACTGCCTTCTTCCTTCAGTACCAAATAAATCTAAAAATTAAGTTAAGTTCCCGAGATACAAAACCTTAAAATTTCGTTGCGTACACGGGATTTCGATTAGGGGAAGGGAGCAAACTTTATTTTCATTTTATTTTTATACAAGATATCTGTCAGTACTAAGAAGTCCTAGGGCTGACTAAGATAGCGCCTTTTAATATTTAGTGCATATGTATTTTCAAATACAATTTTTAGTTAGCATAGATATTAAAAAATAAGAAATGTCGAAATTTAACGACAATACGAAAATTAGTCACCCGCGTCTTCGAAAAAAGCACTAAACTGCATCTCTTATTTACCATAAAATAGTTTTCTGAGATTTCGAGAATAGATGTTTAAATAAGGCATATTGCATTTTCAAATTTTCAAAATACAATTTTTGGAAATCTTTTTTATATTTATTGCTTCGGTAGTCAAGCCTTCTGATTACTATATTTTAAGGTGTATTACATTAGTTAGCAAAAACTTTGTACAAAAAAGTTGCGTTTTTAATCACGTATGCCGGGGGTTTTCAGTTTTCAGTTTCAAGTTTTTGGTATTTATTAATGATGAATTAGAAATTAAATGTCGCAAAAAATCATCTACCTGTTTTTTTAAAAATTGAATTTTCAAAAAAAAAAGAAAAAAAAATTTGAAATTTTTTTTAAAAATCCAAAAATTTATTTTATTTTTTGAAAATCTTAATACACAGTATGATTTCAACTTTAATGAGAGGTACTGTTGATAATGTCTAAGTGTAAATTTTGTTTTTGGTAAATCCTAGACCGTACTAAAATTAATATTCAGAAAAATTTCAATCAAAATCGTAGAAGTTGTTTTCGAAAAAATTTAGATTTTCTGTAACAGTTTTTTAACATTTATATGGAAGGTACCTACCGTAAATTTTGACTATAAGAACAAAATTCAAAATATTTTAGATAATGTTAAAAAACCGCTCATTACCGAGTTTCATAAAAATGAACCGAGTCGTTTTCGAAATATTATGTTTTCAAAAAAAAAAAAAAAAAAATTTGAAACTTTTTTTAAAAATCCAAAACAAATTGTTTTTAAAACTTTAGTATACAATACTATTTGACTTTTTTAGAAGATTCTCCATAAAAATCAAAAATAATTATCAAAATCAGTTACCTAATTTCTTTTCGAGAAAAACGAAAAAAAAAAAAAAAAATGGTTCTGTGGGATGTACAATTTAAAACCCTTTTTCGAAAATTTTATTTTCACCAAAAGGTAGCCCATACTCAATAAAAAAACCGGGACTATTTTTGAGAAAAATAAGATTTTCCAAAAATGTCAAAAAAATATATGGCAGGTACCGTTATTTTAGGTCCTAAAAAAATGCAAAAAACGTCTCCAAGAAACTCTAGATACCATGTGTTTAGTATGCAGGCGAATTGACAGACAGACAGACCGACGGAATTGCGAGACCCCCTTTTTTTTGTCTTCCCTATCATCGTAATGTTAAGCTTGTTCAAAATCTCGAGTTCGATTTTTTTTACGAATCCAAAACTTGCCATATAGTCCAAACTATATATCGCAAGTAAAAATCAGCGCAATCATTCTTTCCTCGCATTCTGAAATAAACGTTGAAAATTGATAATTAGTCCAACTTTTTTAATTGAAAATCGATAGAGTCATTCAGCTCACCTAATAAATTGAGAAATTGACAGTGGGCCAATGTCTTTCACCTTCGCATTTACAGATTGATTTAGATAATAAACAACAAGTTCAATATATTTCCTCCAAAATAAGGAGGCATAAACGAGCCCCTGTCCAACTTAGCATTAATTATGTTTTCAAGAAATTTCCACAGAAGTTCTTCGAATATAAGAAATTCGATTTATAATAATCCCTTTAAATCTGTTTCCATAAAATACTGCAACTAGACATTATGATTTATTGAAGTTATCCACAGAACCATCATAACCTCAAATTCCGCTAAATATCTCCACCATTTCTCCATGAAATTAAAGTAAAACAAATTGATAATCTTTTGGCAAATAAATCATTTTATTTTTCAACACTGTTTACAATAAATTTTTCTGTTCATAGATACACTTATAATGGTAAATATATTTTATTTTATTTATCTCATGAGTATTGTTCACAATTAAACAATTTTAAATCTTAAAAATTCAATAGTTCAGTAATAAAGATTCTGATGTCTCAAATTTCATAGTTTTATTTTTAAACTTTTTGTTATTCAAAGTGATTATTCTTGTAAAATAAAGTTACCGACACGGTATATGTAGAGATATAGGGATAGATTTTTGTTTTAATTAAAATAGAGTATAGCTATAATTTACTAGAGATAAAGTTTTCTACCTTGGGATTTGTACAGTCACATCATATTCATCACAATTTTTCCAATAACAATTATTCTAATTTTTTTTTGTATTATTATTCTCTAAAATTCATAATTCTTACCTTTGCCCATTTTAAACAATTAAAAAACATATAAAACTCATGAGATGTGATAACCATGTTTTATTTGTAAATTATTATTTTGACATTTATTAGTTTTTATATATATATATGTTTTTTTTTTAAATTATTAAATTCCTATACATTGATGATTGATTATAATTTTTCCTTAATTCAATACATTTATATATATTTTTTTGGTTTTAATTTTAGAATTTATATTTAAATTTTAATGTTTGTTTTTCTTTTTATTCAGTCGTATTGAGCTTTTTCATCCCCTATTTAGTATTTTATGTTAATTTTTTCATATTAATTTTTAATACTTTTGAAAATGTAAAATTATAATATACAAAACAAAAAAAAAACACTTGGGTGTTTTTGATATTGAAATTAAAAATTTATAAAAAAAAACTAACACATAATCATTTTAACTTTTAGTTTTATTGAACACAAAAATAAGTTTTTTTTTATAAACTTTAAAATATTACAAATTTATAAATGTATATGTTTGTAAGTATGCAGGTAGAATATGAGTAAATATAGGAATTAACATTTAAGTTAAAAATAGTATTAAACGAAAATGTGTAAAAATTGTTAACCATTTTGCAAAAGAAATTTCTTTCTACATCTTCCCACTTTTTTGAAAGTCATTGTAAAGTTGTTTGTAAGAGAAAAAAAATATTTTCAAAGACGGAATAGATTTAATAATATTATGTATATTATATAATTTGTGTTCAATGATTTTTGGTAGAATTTTAATTTGAATGATGTGCAAATCTACATAATATTTCGGATTGTCATTTGGCATTCCTATCTACAATGTTAACATTTATCTACTTAACTAGTACAATAAGTTTAAACTGTTTTAAAAAATATTATTTATTTTAAATTTAGAATCTAAAAATCCATAATGAACAATTTTATTTTGGTTTTTGTTGTTGTGATTTTATTTTAATTTTAAATTTTGTTTTTTCTTTTTTTTTTTTATTTATTGAAATAGAGTCACATTGATAAGAACAATAATAGATTTAAGTTCGATTGTCATATTTGTTTTAATTTTTTAGTTCATTTAAAAGAAAATCAAGGAGAGGAGGCATATACATCTTTTAGATTACACCAAAGTTTAATGTTTTTTTTTTTTTAATTTTAATATTTATTTTTTATCGAAAACGAGTTTACACAACGTTATGTTTTAAGTTGATTTTTTTACGGAAATACTAGTACTGAGCTATTGTTTTTATTCAATTATTATTATAAAAATTGACAAATTTAATATTTTCTAATAATTTTATTGTGAAATAATGTTGTTTTTTTGTTTTTTTATTTTATGTTTAAAACGTACCTTGGTCGATTGGATATTTTTCATATACTATTATAAATTAATTTTGATTTTCTCTATTTTCCTAAATTTTTTCTAGGGAAACCTATAGGATATTATTGAAAAGTTTTACAGAAATAAAAAAACTTTATATGCTAAAAAAAATTATAAAAAAAAAACACTCAGATATTTTTATTTTTTCTAATTGTAATTTTTAATTCTATTTTAAAGATGTATTAGTTATATATAAATTTAAATTTTGACAAAATGTGAATCACGGCCAGCGCAATTCATCGCCTAGGTACCCGCCTAGGTTCTTTTCTTTGCTTAGTAGTAGTGTTAGTAAATTTAGGTATTTGGTTTTCTGACATGTAATAATTCTTAATTGCTATACATTACTTTATTATATTTATTTAAATAGACTTTAAATGACTATGGTAAATAAGGATATTAAGGTTAAGGTACATTACGTACATTATGACCTCTGACAGCTTTATGAATGTACTTTAATATATCTACATATAAAACTTTTGAAATCTCTATTTAAAATGATATTTGTACAAAAATTATTTGATGATATGATTTCTTAAAGTTATAATAGTACAAATGAACTAACTTTGAATGGAGAGATTGGAATTTGTTATAAATAAAATATTAATTAATAAAAATTCAAATATACAACAAAAATCAAATAAATAGCCCGAGGTGGCCTGTCCGTAATTAGAACACACAATTATGCACAGTGGAGATAGGGAAACCAGAATTAGCTATTTCACATAAAAGTGGATATAGCGTTTTATTGAAACTTATATTACTGCACTAGCAATAAAATCAATATATAGGGGGCGGGGTTCTCTTTCCCACCGTTTAGGCAGGAAGGGCATTTTTCTAAAAAATGATCTTGAATTAAAAAATTTCAATACAGAACAACGGCAACACTAACAACGCCATGCTTTTTTCTTTCCTTTTGGTTTTTAACTCAAAATATTTGAGAGAATAGTTTTTGAAAGAAAAATTAAAAATTAATTTTAAAACTCGAAATTTGAAAAAAAAAAAATATTAAAAAATTGTGTTCAAAGTTCAAACTAATTTTGTTCAGAATTTCACGTTATTAAGTACTTTTTTTGTTTTTAATATTCAATGCTCCTTTAAATTTTTAGTTAAACACTGAAGACTAGATGTTAAAATGTCTTTTATTTTTGAAAAAAATTAAAAATAACCGGAGGTGCAATTTTCAAAAATAAAAAATTGTTTTAAAACAGAACTAAAATTATTAAAAAACAACAGGAACCATTACAATGCTATGCTATACTTTTTTGTAAAGACAGAAATATCTCCTTTTTAAATGAAGTTGTTTTAGTCAAAAGTTTTCGAAAAATTAATTGTCAAAATAAAAATTTTGAAAAAAAAAATAAAAAAAATTTGTTCAAACTGATTTTCTTCCTTACGTTTTACGTCATTAAATAATATTTCTGTGTTAAATAATATTCAATGCCCCGAACAAATACAAAAAAAACAGATGAAAAAATGTCTTCAAGTTTTTAAGAAAATGGAAAGTAACAATATCTACTTTACTACTTTCTCAGTGGAAATAGGATATTTGGAGCACTAAAATAAGGGATCGAAGTGGAATTTAAGGAAAACTCAATTGTATTATTTTCAATTTTATTAAAAACTTTACACAAGACATTTTGACATATAGTTTTAAGTGATCAACTAAAAATTGATAGGAGCATCGAATTTTAAACAAAAATATATTATTATATAAATAACGTACAATTTTAAACAAACTCAGTTTGAACACAATTTTGTTAATTTTTTTTCAAAATTTTTAATTTGAAAATTAATTTTTCAAAAACTGTTCAGTAAACTAACTTTATTTTAAAATAAAATACATACAAGACGAGGCTTCACATAAAGGTATAGCGTAGGCTTTACATAAAGGTATAGCGTGGCATTGCAAGTGTTACCGTTTTTGTTTTTTAAATATTATTTCTGTTTTAAGTAATTTTTTTAGAAAATTTCCACCTCGCTAAACGGGGGGAAATAGACCCCCCTCCTTAAAGATTGTTTTCTTGCCTCAACCCACACTATACGCTCTAGCTATTGTATAAATATATGCGAATCACCCTGAAAAATATTTTGTAAAAAACAAAAAAATTAATCAATTTTGAAAAAAAAAAGAAACATCTAACCACAATGTTTGAGATATCAAATTTCAATAAAAAACAAATAAATTCTTTTAAAAATCCAAAATTTTTAATTTTCTTGCATAAATAATTGTAGTTATATGTATTAGTACACACAGACAATATAATGTTAATCGAAATCGTAGGAGTCATTTTCGATAAAAATTATAAATTCTTTAACGTCTTTAACGGTTCTTACGAAATTGAATCGTTAATTGTAATAATAATTTTTGTTAAAAAATATACATAGTTTAAAAAAAAATTCTTAAAAAAAATAAAAAATAAAAAAGATGTGAAACTTTTTTAAAAATCAATCAAAAAAATCGAAAATAGTTTGCAAAATTAAGCCTTAGAAAAGACTTACTACGTTAGGACAAGAATTGTCCATAGCTTCTCGGTTAAATGATGCACATTTTACTAAGACTTTAAAGAACCTGGCCGACGCCACTGACCTTAAAGCCTTATATTTTCAGAAAATCTGGAATTTAGGACATTTCAAACAACAGGCTTACTTAAAATTAAAAATTTGACGATAAACCGAAACTCACTTGTTTGAAATTTCTTTTCATCGTTGTGTTAGTTTTAATTAAAATCTTATAAAATTGGCTTTAACAAGACACGAAGTAAAATTGTTAGAATAATTTTAAAATAAAAATCAAAAAAGTAAGTATGTACGTAGAATTAAAAACCAAATTAGAAAACAAATTCCATCTCGCACACAGCTCCTATTTCGTCTTAATTTTTAAAAATAAATAATACTTTTAAAACAACAGTAAATTAAAAATTGTCAAATTACAAATTTGAACTACCTAACAGTTAGAAAGAATAAAAATGTTTTATGATATGATTCATTTTCTAAGCTAGTCTATAGTGATTTTTGTTGAATACGGAACATACATAGATAGATATGTGATTTTGTAGGTAGGAATATATATTAAATGTAAAATGTATTCTTTATTTTTAAACACTGAGAATTTTCAAAAAAAAAAAAAAAATATAGTGTCGGCAAATTGTTTCATGTTTTTTTTGTTTTTTGTTTTTGTTTTAGTTTGATATTTTGTTTTAGTTTGATTTTTTTTTAACTTGCTTAACTGTATTAGTTATATGTTGAACCAGCATTTTAATTTGAGTTTTATTTTTTTAATTTTGTTTAAGTTCGACCGGAAAACAGCTGGTACTGTAAAAATTTAATAACAAAATAATTAAGTTAATTCAATTAAAAATGTTTTTTTGGTTATGTTATGTTTTTTTTTAATTAGTTTTAGAAAGGATTCAAGGGAAGGTATTTTAACACTCACACAATGAAATACATAGAGATTAAAAAAAAAATATATTTTTATTTTTTGACATTAAACAAGGTATTTGTCACAAGGTAGGGGAAATACCTGATGCAGTTTGGGAAACACACATACGAATAAATTGCTATCACAAAGTTGTACGAGAAATATATATAAAGGCATTTTGATGGATTTGTGTAAAGTGCTTGTTTTACAACAAACAGAAATTTTAGCTATTTTTTAGGTAGACAATTTTAAATATCAATATTTTTAAGAGTTGGGGTAACAGTGTCAAAAAAGATATTTTTTATTTATCATTTGAAAAGCTAAGAGATTTAAATCAAAGAAGTAAATTATTTGTGGGTGTATTCATTTGAATTAACTGGTAGTAGGTATAAAAGGGAATTTTCGTTTGTGATTTCAAGTAAAATTTTTAAAAAAAAAATGCTTATTCGATCATCAAAATAATAAGTTTTTCCTTTAAAACTCTGGTACATATGGGAGAGAAACATTGAACAAAAATAATTTAAAAAAATAGTACCACTAGCTAATTTGAACCCCATATGATTTACCAATCTGATAGTTATCAGGTTATATTACATATTTGATTTGTAACGAAATTGATTTAGGCATCTGCGTGGCATTGTTTCCTGATGAAATATAAAAATATTTATTTCTTAATAAACATACAAATAAAATTTAGATAAAAAAACAAAACAGCAGAAATGGAAGGGGTAGATTATTAAATGGAAAAATCCATCAATTACCTGATAATATAAATGGTTATGGCTTTTGTGTTGTAAATATGATTGTCTCTAAGAATGGAACAAAAGTAGAAACAAAATTAGTTGTTTTTTGTCAATTTTCTCCCAACAATTTATATTGTAAAAGGTTCAAAATAGATGTCAAGTTTGGTTTGAAATAATGTTAATAAAATATTAGCTTAGTCGCTAATTGTTAAAAAAAAACATGAAGATTAAAAATAAATACGACAATAATCTCTTAATTTTTACTAATCGATGCATGGTATTTTTGGAATTTTAGGAAGAGTTTGTATTATATTGGGGAACTGAAAAAGTTTTAACTTTTAACCAAAAACATTTGAAAAATATTGAATTCTCTAGAACTTTGATCTTAGTCGAAAAATAATGCGAAGTTATTTACAAGTTCATAAGGAACTTTTCAATCAAGCAACAATGTTGTTTATGAAAGTTAGTACGCAATATTTTCAGAAAATAGTTTTAGTTTCAAAAAATATTTTGTTTACAATTGATCCATTAAATTGTCTTTGGCTCTTAGTTTTCTACAATCAAAGCCTTGTATAGGATTTTCGCCTTGAAAATCGATTTTCGCGATTTTCTGAACGGGAAAATATTTTTTTCTGTAATGAATAGAATTTTTAAATTTAAAATGTCCATACATTTAGAAAAGTGAAAGAATCTAAACGTCAAAAACGGCAAATTAGACTTTAAAAAAAAGTCAACTGACTTGAACAAAAGTCGACGAAAATAGCGACTTGTTTAAGAAAAAAATTATAAAAACATGAATTTTATAAAGATCATGGTTATTTTTGTTTTAAAGTTAAACCTTAGGGAATTATTTAACATTTAAATACAAGGTAGGTCCAAAGTACTGTACTGTCAGTTCGAAAATTGTATTGCCAACATGGAAAAATAAAAAAAGACCTAATAGAGGAAAAAGGTCGCAAGTATAGGAATAATCACCAGCATACATATATGAATATATATTTTGTCAATTTATTTTAAATATACATTCTAACAAGGATAGAGAGATAACGTTAAAAACAACATTCTTAAATATTGTATTATTTCCACAGTCATATCGTGGTGCTTTATATTTGAGCAACGAGAAGGGCTGGAATTTAACAAGGAAAATACAATTTTCCAAATAAAAAAAAATATATCTTCCTCATTACACTTTGTGATGCATCAAACAAACAAAAAGTTTAAATAACATTAAGGTTCTGACACAGGGAAAATAGGGAACATTTAAAATAATTTTCTTTTAGAAAAGTACAGGGTTCCAATCGTGTATAATTAAAAATTGTGTTTTTGAATTTAATTAATTTGTTGCTTTGGATTGTGTGTGGTGTACATTTATATATAGTGAAAGCTACCGGATCTATATGGATGTTAAACAAAAAATTATAATTTATTAAAATGTATTTTCATCTCTAAACAATTAACTACAACTACTACTAAGTAAAAGACACAGGCTTCTTGGCGTACATTTCTTAAAAAATTACTTATAATTGGTTTATTTTTTTTTTATGAAATTTTATAATTTCTATTTCCAGCTTTTTACAGAATTATTTAGGTAATTTACTTTTTTTTTTTAAGTTTTGTTGAGAAAATAATTTGAAAAAAAAAAAAATTATACCACAAAAATAATATTATTAAGTTTAATTTTAATTAATTTATTATTATAAGGCACTTTTTTGTAAGTAATTTTTGTTTCAAGCATTTATGTAGTGTACTTTTTTTTTGTTTTTGTAAAAATCAACCATTCGATTTGTGAGTATGTAATTAATTAATTTTATATTATGAATTAAAAAAGAAGCCAACATCTTATGCAAAATTAAAGTAAATAAATTATAAACTTTCAGTCAATGTTGAAAAAAAAAAATGTTTGTATTTATTCATTCGTAGTTTTATTTTTGTCACAACTACGATGCTTGCTTGAGGTACATTAGAAAAATATTTTTTTTTTTTTTTGAAAAATAAGAAATAGATAAACATAAATTGAAATTTAATAGAGCAGACCAAAATGCATATAGAAATTTTAAGAAGAGCATGAACAAGCATTGCTATATTATTTATATATATTTTTTTTTCGAATTAATTTAAAAATATTTATTATTTTTATTTTTAACTTTAGTAAAATTACAAAAATATTTGATACTTAAGCCTTAAAGTGTCAGTCATTCAATTCCATATAGCATCTCATTTGATTTTTTTTTTAAATTTTTAATATAAAAAAATATTACGATAGGAAACAAAATAAATTACTCTTAACTTTTTGTTTAAGTTTGTATTGATTTTGTCACTTAAAATTTTTATTTGTGAAAAATAGAATATTGGCAGATGAAATTGCATTTTTTTTGATGAGCTACAAAAATAAACAAGCACTGTCGACAAATTCATAGCAAAAAATTGATTAAAAAATGATTGGAAAAATAGAAAATGGAAAAATTGTGTCTTGTTTAAACTTATAATTTTTTTTGTTAATGAAATACATATATGTATATACCGTTTTTAATAAATATATAAGAAATTTCTCGTAAGATTGTATTGAAAATTATTGACAGATTAAATTCATAACAATAAAATAACTAAAAGTAGTTTTTCATATTGGAGTTCAAGTTTTTCTAGGAATTTTGATTTAGGTATAAACACTTCCTGTAAACGACATGTAATAAAAGGTTTGCGATACAAATCTACAGATGTCAGATAATTGTTGTTAAATTCTAAGGGCCAGTTGAACAAACGTGGTTCAAAATTTAATCCTTCTTGGTTCAAGAATTTAAGCTTACCGATTTTGGCGACTTAACTGAGGTTCAACGATGTTTCAAGGTTCAAGTATGCGCTAATAGCCAATTACAAGCCTGAACCATCGTTGAACATCAGTAAGTCCGCCATTATTGGTGAGTTAAAATTCCTGAACCACGGTTAACATTTTTGTACAACTGGCCCTAAGTAATTTAGGACCAGTTATACAAGCGTGGTTCAACATTTAACTCGATTTCGGTGGGTTAACTGAGATTCAACGATGCGTGGTTCAAGGTTCAAGTATGTGATTGCTAAAGTACATGCCTGAACCATCGCTAAACCTCCGTTAATCCGCCGAAATCAGTGAATTACAAATCCTGAACCACGGATTAACATTTAATCCATGACTGTAAAACTGGCACTTAGTAGTTAGAATTTATTACACATTGTAATAAAAACAAAACTTTTCTAAGGACTTGCACTTCAGTTATAAGAGCAGCTTTTTGTATCTTGTAAAAAAAATACTTCTGACATTACAATCTCCCATAAAACAATATACAGTTGTGGCGTGATGGTTAGTGCATAGTACTGTAACTCCGAATGTCTTGAGAATGGAATCTAGCCTCTGCTACCTTAAAAAAAAAAACAGAAAAGTGCCTTTCACCACAATAACCGTTCTAATTTGGCAGAAAACTGTAGGTCTCATTTCTGCTGATATCACGGACACACAAGGAAATGGCTGAGAGTTTTAAGCTTATTATTAATCTAAGCCCTAGTTTCATACAAGTTGTAGCACAACTTTTTTTATTTTTTAAGGTCAACCCTATAGCTTGCTGATCCGGTTTGAGTGCATAAACAAAATAACTGTCACATACATTAATAAAAGCAGTTACTCGCAATGCAACAGAACTAAAAATTAAACCTTAAAAAATTATAAAAAAAATATCGCACTTTCTTGGATAAGTCGCACATTCAGGGAAATCTGTTCGAGGACAACTCCTGTTCATGGATCATGCAGAGAAAACGATGGGATTTTTTAAGCTACCCCAGTGAAATGATGGATGAAAGGAAATCTACACTAAGAAGGAGTGACACATCATCCTTAACTCAGAAAATTGATGTTGGTTGAGAGCTATTTCCACCTAAAGGACTATGATGCCACACCAGGGGTCTGAGTTTAATTTCAGCATATATTTCTCCTGAAGATTAAGATTCAATCTCCAACTTTAAAATGTAGGCATTTTATATGTATTTGAAGAATAAAGATGTTTAAAGAGTTGAAAAAGATCATAGATTTTAGAAAGTTTAGATTATTTGGAATGTTGAAGTCTCATTTATAAGATTTAATAAATTATCATGCACATAAAAAATAAACTCTTCATGCATTCTATATGTCAGTTTTAAAAACTAATCTTAGAAAAATGTTTTATTTGGTAAAAAAATGTAGAAAAAAAAAATTTAAAAAAAAAAATGCTTGAGTCCTGTAAAAAGCTGAAAATATAACAACAATAATTAGGTTTTGTTTACATCGATGAAAATTCTTAAATTCAGCATAGAATTCCTAATATTTTTTGTTTATTTTAAATAATATTATAAATCAGTTGAATGTTTCTTATGAATTCGTCGACAGTTTCTTGTTCCTTCTTATACGACAATTTACTTATACATATATCCTACAGAAGTCAATCATAAATGTTTTTAATTTTATTTGTTATGATTTCAAATAGAGGTAATTTCATAATATTAATAAAAAATAAAAAAACAAAAAAAAAAAATAAAAAACAATTATACAGTAAATATTTGGTGCAAATACTGTAACAAATAACGATACCTGTTTTTTTTTAGTTCGTTTTAGAATTTTCGTTAGTTGCTAAATGTTATATTGAGTGACGGACACTTTCTGACGTAGTTGCGTGTTCCATTGATTGCTAATTGATGCACAGGAGTTGCGTTACCCGACACAGAAGTTAGTTGTCTTACCATTCCGGAGCCAAGTTGTTGCAATAATCCAGAACCAGATCCCAGCGGGCCAGATGACAAAGTTGTTGATGGACGACGCGAACGTATCGATTGCATGCTTGAAGATAATAAAAACGGAACACTGCTGGATGTGTTGGGCATAGAGCCACCCTGCGGTTGGGAAGATAATAAAGAAGATTTCTTTGAAAAATTAAAAACTGTTCTTGGCCCATGTGATATAAATGCGTATATAAAAAATTTTAAATATTATTTTTTTTTTTGTATTTATAAGTATATATGTGTGATGTTTACAGATAGTATAATAGTGATTTTTTCTGATGATTGCGTGATTTTATATTATGAGTTCTTATATGAGGTTTAAATTCACGTTTTTCATGATCGCAATTTTTAAATGGATTTGATATAAAGTCTTGGTATTATAATGTACGAATAAATCCTCGCGGCATATCCTAACCAAACTAACCATCCCAAATAAAATTGAACTATTTTCTACTAGATACATAGATATTTCCTTTCTGTCCGGTTTTTTCTGAATGCGTTGTGATAATGCTTAACCCCCCCCTCCCACCTACCCCCTTTTCCTGAAACAAAACTGAAATATTTAGAAAAATAAGGAGTAAATATTTTTATAACGAAAAATATAGAATTTAAACAAAAACTTCTTTGCAATTATTTTTAACAATCTCAATAGTCAAGTCAGTCCTATCTCATAATTCAATGTAATTTAAAATCTTCTACGAATGTCTAATAATAATTTGTCGCAGAATCCGTTGTGAAGGATCTCCTGCTAAGTTCGATATTCGCGGAATTTGAGAACACAGAATATGTCATCCTTACAAAAAGTTAATCATATCGCAATCAAATTGGAAAAAATAATATTTTCCAAGAATTAAAAATTAAAACAAATAAATACGAAGAAATAAAGTACACTTTTCCGAAGTTTTTTTTTGGTGTGTTAAACTCGAACCTAAAATCAGAAATATTCTATCAAAAAATATATATAAAACTAGCCGACCCTACAGACGTGTCGTACTGTCTTATGAATATTCAGTTTGAACTGGAATAAATAATTTAAAAAAATGGTACCTTTTTCTAGAGGATTTACTATCAGGTGAAGAAGGAAATAACCAAATATTATGACCCATAAAAAAATCTTGCCAAACGTGTATCATACTGATAAATTTTTATATTTCAATTTTTTTTGAGACCTTTTAACCTATTACAACCTCAAATTGTAAAAGATACAATCAAAATAAATAAATGAAATAAATAAAATGAAATAAATTAAAACAGCAAAAAACGATTTTTATAATTTGCAAACGGGAATATCTCAAAAACGAATTGTGATAGAATATTTTTAATTTTGGATTTAGCTCACCCAAAAAAACATCGGTAAAGTGTACATTTTTTCTTTGGCAAAAAAATATATTATTTTGATCAGTGTCTGTTACAATTTACTATCAATTTTACGAAACGAAAATCAGAACCAAATTTTTCGTTTATGAGTTTGCTGCTTCATTTTTGTATAGGCTTTTTTGTTTCGCTTCAGCAGTGTTCTAGGCATTATCTGTTGATACATTTGCGTAGCAAAAATATATTTCGTCTGGTTATGTGCACAACTTAGGCTAGGAACGTACTTGCAATATTCGGTCGTGGCGATTAAAAAATCGAGATCGCAACAAATTTTGGCCATGGACTAAATTGTCATTTTTGGTTGTGCGATTTTGTAATCGCAAACAAGCACATGAAAATGCATGCACTTGATACCGATCCTCGGACGATTCAGTCGCAAGAAATAGAAAACATATGACAAGACTTTTATTAAACCCGCAAATGAGGGCAGTTCCTTTTGATTCCGATTGATCTATTTAATTTTGCGACTAAAAAAAACGCCTTTCTTATCTGACTCTTACGCCTAAAATATCGTGTGATTATGTTTATTTCTTGATGCGACTACGATCTTTTAATCGCAAGTGCGATCATTGCATTTAAATAAATAAATTTGGTGGCACAACGGCTCATGAAGAACCAGGGCCTAGTGACTTTAAACTCTCAACCATTTCTGTGTGCGTGTCTGCAGGAATGGAGGGGACCTACTTTTCTATAACAAAAGATACTCTTGGAGGATTTGTCAATTCCTTGCAAGAGGCAGTAGCCCGGAAAAAAACTTAAGGTGGAAGCGGCTGGTATTGAACCCAGACTTCTGGCATGACAGTCCAACGCACTAACCATTACGCCATGGGCTACTACGATAATTGCATTTGTTTCGTTTTATTTTGCGACCAGTCATGTCGCCCGAAAAATGACAAATTTCAGTCTCTTAAGCGTCGGGATTTCTTGGTCGCACATGCAGTCTGTCACATGAAGTTTACATTTCTTCCGACTAAACAGTCGTGCAATCGAAATTGCAAGCGTGTTGCCAGCCTCAATCTTATAAGTCAATTATTTTAAGTTTTAAGAATATTATATACACAAAGCTAAAAATTCAGGCGGGAACAAAATGTTTTTAATTTTTTTTGTGGTTTTTTGAAAAGCTATATCTCTGTATAAAACTGGTCGTATGGATATGAAACAAAAAATATTCTAAAGATTTATATATTTTGTGTTGAGACATTTTCACAGATTATTCCGTTATTTCATACGATTATAAGAAACAAACGAGACTAAAATTATCATTTTTTTTTTGAAGAACGACTTTATCTTTGAAAAATTTTTTGATTTAATTAAAAGATTTTTTTTTGCAGTTGTACAATTTTTTTTTGTACCGAAGAATATCTCCCTTTAAATGGAAACAGAATTTTTGACCAATATCTCAAGATTCTAATTTATTTCCTATAATTTTGTTTTAAAACATCATGAAGATTATTTGTTTTTGTTCTTCACCGATAGTTTAACAGATTTTTAGTAAACTTTTAATTGCTTAACATAACATTGCTTTCTCTGCTTGTCTTAAAAATATTAACGTGCAATGTCTACGAGGCACAATTTTTCATTATTTTATTTAACGGCGCTTTATTGTTCAATTTTTATAACATAATCTCACTTTTAAAATAAATAAGCCTCTGTGAAGCTTTGAATTATGCTTATTCCTTTTAAAATTAAAATTCATTTAAAATACCTAAGCTCAAGATATTTTTCTTTTCAAATTTCTTTAGTTCAGTTAAAAAACTGTAAATTCTACCTAAATGGGGCTTTAAATAAAAAAAAAAAAACAAAAATAACAAACACATATACATTCTGCATTGTCTTTTGTTCTTTATTCGACTTAAAAATATTCTTCAAGTCGTAAAACTCCATTCTTCCAACTTATACATTTCCTTTTGTTTATTACCTTGACGCGAGAAGGAAAAATTAATTAAAAGCCTCGTTCGTTACTCCTTTGTCAGGGTTCAGAGTTCATTAATATAAATTTTAAATCCGTGTTTTTTAATGAATGCCTTTCCGAAAGATAAATTTTTATGATTCTTTTCATATTTTACTTCTATATAGCTGCAATTAAATATCTTTTGAAAATTAATTCTATCATTTTCTCTCGTTCCATCCACAAATTAAAATGAAAAACATAAATATTTATGCGTCAACACATTTTTGATTTGCGACTGAATTTTAATTCGTTTATGAATAAAACAAAAGGATATCAACTTCAATACCATGGCACTTAATAATTTCCAATAAAATTGTGCACTGATGTGAATGTAGGATACATCACAGTGCATATTTAATCAAATTGAGATTTTTTTTTTTTTTTTTTGATTTTATCAAATCCATTTAAATTGCGATAATTATTATTTGTACAAATATTTTTCATGCCGGATTTTTATTTATATTTTATTATAATTTAACATCAGAAATTTGACAAAAAACATTTCAAATGAGCATGTATACATATAATATTCATTCCATCATACAAAAATTTTAAATTACATTAATTTAATATTGTAATTAATATCGATTGGCTCTTATTATGAACCAACGTTTATTTATTGTGAGAAAGATATAATAATAGCAAACATAAATATATATTTATTTACGAAAAAACAACATTTTCATTAAAAGACAAGTCACGAAATCATCAACATTGCAATTTGTTTCATATGTTTTTTTTTTATATTTTTGTATATATGTTCAATATTTAAAATTAACAAAACCATTTAAGTGATACAATAAAACCAAAGAAACAAGAAAACACTTAAAACAACAAAATTCAAAAAAACAAAAAAAAAAAACAAAGAGCAAACGTTTTGTTTTTGTTTTGCCGGAAAGGGCAAATTATGTACGTGTACTCACGATCATGCTCCGTGCAAGCTGCCAAATGATCAAAAGGAATAGAAAAAGAAAAACAAAGCAAATCTGTTTCACGGTTCTCATTTCCATCAACAAACATAAAAGATTTTATTCAAATAATTAAAAAAAATACAACCAAACCAACATATATTTTTGTGTGTTTTCTTTCTTATTTTGTTTGTGTTTTTGGAAAACAAATATAAATATATATTAAAACATTTGAATTAAGAAAAAGGAAAAATAAAAACAAAATACAAACTATTTTTTAGTAACTTACAATAAAATAAAAAAGAACGAGACAGATACGTTGAGACAGAGACAGAGACAAAGAACACGAAGTATCGGGTGAGTAAGTGTATTGGTAGCCAATTTCCCAGCACCCCAACAATCATTTCTCAAAAAAACACAGACACAACAAAAGTCAAAGTCAATTGGAAAAAGTTTCCTAATTCCGGTGCTATTTTATTTTTTTATTTTTTGTGAATTTTGCGTTTTGTTTTTTTATTGACTTTTCTTCTTTTACATATTTTTTTGTTTCGAGACCTTTTCGAGTGGAATCAAATCCGGATGCCAAACATATAAAATCAACAAACAGGTAGGTATGTATATATATATATATCACAATTCAGAAAGGCAATAAAAGTCCTTATACACTTCACACATTCACAAAACCGGAAATGAACACAAATCTGTAGAAACAATAAAAAATAAAACAAAGTAAGATAAAACGAAACAATATATAAAGTAGAAAAGAATAATATAAAAAAAGAACATGATGTATGGTGAGCATTTACAATGAATAAATTCTTTATTTTTCAAGCTTTATGTTTTTGTTTTAGAATTTAAAGGATTTAAAATAAACATTTCAAGTCAATAGATAGTGCTTGGCTTTATTTGTATAAAAAAAAAGAAAATCGTGAAATTGTAAGCATATTAAAAAAGGCGCTCACTGAAGTGGTGACGAAGTGGAGTGGTAGTGGAGTGGTGACTAAGTAGCAGTTTGAATTGATAAAACCTATGTAATTAAATGAAGACGCGCTCATCAAAATGGAGTGGCATTGGCATGATATTTTGCAGGTGGTTTGGTGCCAGACTGCTGCCACATATATCTCGAATATGTGGCAAGTGAGTGGTGACGAAGTGGATTTGTGTACTATATACGAGTATGCTTGCGATTATTGACGTATAGACCGAGAGCTGGTGAACGAATTTTGCCACTGCAGTGTGCGTTAAATCAGTTTCATATCACTTCGCCGCCACTCCATCGCCAAGCCACTTGTTCACCACTCCATTGCCACTCGCCACTTCACTTCGTCAACACTTCAGTGAGCGCCTTCCCTTAGATTGCCATCAACTTGATTATTTTTTCTTTTTTAGAATGCGCCGAGTTAAATATAGCTGATTATTTTTTTCTTTAATAATGGTGAAGTATAAATTCGAAACGTTAAGCGATAAGAATATGAGAGACTTTTCTAAGAGCCAAACTCATAGGAAAAAAAAGTAAATTCATTCAATTTGATCCATCCTTAGGGTTTCCCCTAATTCGTGCCCTAAATCAAGCCCTTTCCGCCAAATTATCGTAAGTGACATTTTCATATTGCCACATAAAGTTAATTATTTTATTTGTTTTCTGTGCATCAATAGCAATCGGATCTTTTGTCATGCTTTCAATGCTTAAATTTGGCCAAATTGGTTCTTTTTCTGAGCAAAAAAAAAAAAAAAACAAAATGAAGCTTACGATACTTTTTTTTTGTCGCTTACTTGGCGGTAAGGGCTCGATGTTTTGAACGACGATTCGTTGGAACATTCTAACAAAAAAATGAGCTGCGGGCCATTTCTGAAAAATTTACTTAAATTAAAAATTTAACAACAGCGGAAGCATATACAATGATGTGTTATATTTTTTTTAAAAGCTTATATCCCAGTCTTTTATTTGTTCTCAAATCAAGTTATTTGAATAAACATTTTTTGAGAATTTAAATTTCAAATCAAAAAAAGTTGAAAAAGTTGATTTTTTTCAAAACTTTGCGTAATTAAATTACACATTTTTTTTTTAAACCTTTATAAATTGTTAGTAAAATAATGACAACCAGATGTAAAAATTTTTCTTAGTTTTTGATTTGTTAAAAAAGAGAGCAACGTATTATCGCCCAAAATATCGTGCATGAATTGGGGGGACAAGACACCCCTTAAAGGAACATTTACTTAATTATAAAAAGAATTGCAGCATTAAAAAAAAAAAAAAAAATCACGAATGAAAAAATATCGGAATCACAAAATAGATTCTAAAATTAAATTTCCATTCAAAAAGTGAGGATTAACAAGAACCAACATTACCACTGAGTATTGGAAGTAACCTGAATCCGATTTAGTATTTTTCTATATATAGCAGACCACGTGAAAAAAAAAAATAAAAATCGATCCAAAGTTGTGTTATATTCTATGTTTATTGAAAATAATCATTCTTTTTGAATCTAAACCTTTGATCCCTAAACACCTCTCCTACTTTTAAACCGAAAATAAATCATACTTTGCAAATCGTATATCCACATACGTTATATCCAAGGATTCGATATTTATACAGAAAAGTTACATGTTCAGTATCCGGTTAAAGAGTAATAGGTATTTCATCCTTATGACCAATAACCAAATACTCTTTCATAAATTGTGTATAAGCTTTGTTGCCTTTATATGGTTGTTAATCAAATACTAAAAGGAAATAAAACTTAATTACTTTTTAAGCTGATAATTTCATGATGAGCTATTTGTAGTGTTGGATACTCACAAAGTGGTCTATTGATGATGCATTGCTCCAGGCAAAATATTCAATTTTAAGATATATACAAACTGTAAATGCATATTAAATCCATTTATGCTACATATGTATTTAAGTACACGAAATTGTAATGCTTCTGATCTCTAACGTTTTATTTATGCCCTAAAAGTATATTTCAATATGAATAATTTGCAATTATGGATCAATATGATAAGCATAAAATTAAAAACAAACACATCGTTGAACCAATGATAATTTTTGCCGAAAGGATGTTTCCAATTTGATGTTTTAGTTGTTGCGAATAAATCGAATTTTGCAATGTCTATAAATAATGGATATATAGGTAAGGTATCTGTTTATCTTTTTAATTGAAATGTAATCCGAATAAATCAACAGAATTTTATTAAATATTTGTTCGTTTTGGTTCT
Organism: Epistrophella euchroma; assembly: GCA_947049315.1. Lineage (NCBI taxonomy): Eukaryota > Metazoa > Arthropoda > Insecta > Diptera > Syrphidae > Epistrophella > Epistrophella euchroma. The sequence continues at coordinate 36,205,308 of OX346247.1, read as the reverse complement.
TATCTACTTTTGGTAATAGTTTATTTAGTTTGAAATTTAATAACTTGATCTATCTAATGCTAGGGATCCAAAAATTGTGCACTTTCTAATCTGCAGAAGAGGAAAACTAATTTAAAACATTTCATTGGAGTTAACAATAGGTGCGTTTTATTATCACCAATACCTCATATGGTTCACTATAGAAATCCAATTGACAACAGTGTTGTATAGCCACCCCTTTTTCCCTTATGCCTGTCTATTTTTCATGTATTTACCTGTCTCTTTTCTTTACACTGAATTTTACACTACTTTACCATTTAAAAAAGGCACATCACCATCTACCCGTCAGATTAGAACTATTTTTGGGTCTTTGAATGAAACCCCGATAGAAACCTAGATCTTGTGTTGTTTTTGTTCTACGTGTTAAAAGATAACCCGGACCCAGACCCGTTGATAATAAAACGCGGCTCATATGTTGAGAAGTTGATCCAATTTAGTTTAATAAATTTAAATACAAAATCCTGATAAAAATCTACAAACCAAAATTCACAAAACTAAAATCCCCAAACCCAAAATCGTTAAATCTAAAAATTCACAAAAGCTCCTTAATCGCAATGTCCCCAAATTTAAAGTATGCATTTCTTACGAATTATAATTGGAGCCGTGGCTGTAATCTGGGGATTTTCGATTTGTGGGATTTTGGATTTTGGATTTGGGGATTTTGGAGGTTTTGGAGATCACGTCGGTATTGGTTTCCCTAAAAAAGCATTACATTGTTAATGTAAATTTGGTATCCTGGCGATAATGGTGGATTTGATTTTTATCAAAACATCTTCCAAGCAACAAAGGTTTTGTTTTAATTTTTTTTTTTTTTAATTTTAGGTTTAAACTTTTAAAATTAAAAAACATCAACTTTTTAGATCAAGTTTCCAATAATATTATTAATTAATAGAATATTTCTAATTTATTAGACACATGAATTATAAATACTCAATAACATCAATTTTTTTTAAACATAAGTTAAAAAAAAAATTACCAAACAATAAAAATAGCATAAAACAATTTTTTCATACGATTTTTTTTCAACATAGGAAATAAGATATTTTAAGTAAAAAATAAACAAATAAAACAATCATGAATAAAAAAAACATCAATTTTAGAAATTCAAAAAAATATTTATAGAAATTATACTCCGAACATTCACAAACAAGCAAATAAAGTAATCCATTTTCAGATAATATATTTTTCTTCATTTTCAATCACAATAGTTAAGTTTTTTTTTTTTTTTGAGAAAAAAGAATTGTTTTTCTTTTGAATAGAAAATATTCGACCTCAAATATATATATAAATTTCGAAAACATATTTCTTCAAAAAACACAAAACGATGCACTTTTATTTTTATATTATATTATAAAAGTATTTATATATATATAAATGGACATTGGCAAAAGACATAACAATTTCAATAATATATATACGTAATGCGAATACACTTTGATAGACACTGAACAGTAGTTGTAAGTAGCATTTTTTTTGTGAGTAATTTGCAACAATTTTTTTTGTCGACGATAACACATGATGGTGATTTATTTTTAAGGAAGCGTTTTATTATTATTTTTTTTTTTTTAATTTTATTTTCATCAGTGATCAGAGAGGCGTTTATAAAATTTCATTAGACTTACAACATAAACGGACGATGAAGGCACTGAAAGACTCGATCCTGAGCCTCCTCGAGCACTGAAACCGTACGTCTATTTTTTTTTCGAAAGGTTTTTTTGGTTTTGGTTATTATTATAAATTGTTGTTAATATGGGTATAATCAATATATTGGTTAAAAGTTAAAAAATTAAAATTATATGTAATGATCTTGGTTATATGTAAATATATTCGATAAAGAACAAAATTAAATTTAAAAGATATAATCTAAGGTATTTAACATCAATTAATTTTATGTATACGTAACAGGCTGGTAAATTTTGATTGATTCCTTCTGAAGATGAGCAACTTTTAAATTATTTTCACAACTATAAATTTGTTGGTGTCTAACATTATGGAAAAATAAAAATGAATTGTTTTATGATTAAATATAAAATCTTCAGTAAAATCGTTGACCTAAAATGAAACATATAAACCCTATCGAATTAATGAATTGTTAAAATAAAGGATTTTTAAATTTTGAATGAAAAATTTGTACAATTGTGAAACCAATAACCAACGCCGAGTTCCATAAAAATTCACAAGTTTTTAATGTGAAAAGTTGACAACATAAACGGACGATGAACAATAAGTTTGTAAATTGATAATTTTGTAGAATTGTGGAAAAATATGCGGCAATTGCCATAAAAAACTTTTCATATTTGACTTGTCAAGAATTTTCTTAGAATTGTCGCATGAATTTACACTTTTTTGTTTAAATTTGTACATAATGTAAATGAAAAATCAGAAATGGTAGTTAGATTTATTGAAACTAAAACACATTAAACTACACCCTACAAAATGTGGTCTAGTATTTAATAGTGCTTTTATTTTTTAAAATGAAGGCCTGTTTTTGTAGTCCAGTTATATAAAACTAACCACACAAAAATCAAAGAATCTTCAATAAAAAATACCTACCTTCATTTTTGTATTTCGTAAAAAAAGGGTTTGTCTACCATGTGCCGTAAATATAAAAAGAAAATCGTATTTTACAAATAATTTATTTTTCAAAAACTTTGATTTTCTGGTTTTCAGTCTGTGTGGTGCCAGGCTAACTTCTATACAAGATTATTTTTGGAAGATGATGTTGAAACTAAGCGATTTTTTTTTAGTTTTTAGAAAATCATTATTCTGAATATAGAAATCAGAAAAATTTGCAAGCACATTATACCTTTTTTTTTCATAATTGAAAACTAAAACTATAAGCTACCAGATATTCGAACAGCAAAAATGTCTTACCAACTATTTCAAACATGCTTAGATTCTGTGTAGGATTGTATGATTGTATTTACCTATAAAACATGTATTCTCCAAAAATTATTGTAAGGCTATAAAACTATCACCATACATTTATTTCAAAATTGAAGGAACTCTTCTGAATAAACATACACATAGGTACATATAATTGTTGATTTTAAAAAAGAGCAGATTTCTGGCTTTCAAAAATGGTAGAAAACTTTTTTGTATAAGTTTTGCCATTTTTTTTTTTTTATAAAATGCACAAAAACACCATTTTCGCGCTCGATTTCAATTAAACCGCCATATACCGCCATTAGCTTTCATATGACATAAGTTTTATCAATATTGAGCAATGTTCAACGTGGGCCCAAAGTCCATACAAACATGCCCATGGTCCTTTGGTTCATTTTAAGTAAAAATCTAGTAGTTTGGGCAGTGCACGTAAAAAATGTAAAACTTTCTCGACAAGTTCCGTAGCTGATGAAAATTTTCTGTGTTTTTACATACATAAGCTCTTTAAGAAAGAAACTAATTTTTTTCCCAACTCGTTTTCGTAGGAAAAAAATTTGCTAGCTTTTTATTCTTCTTAGAAGTCCAAATAAAATGAATAAGTGTAAATTGAAGATGTTATTTCAACTACCTAATATATTTACAAAATTTTCACCGAGGATTCTGTCTTCTAGTCATCGCCTTACACTACGTCGTCGGTGGTCGGTCGCTGAGACCAAGTCCTTCATATTGGTCAAAATTAACTAAAACTTATACATATATTATTTTATTGTAAAATATGAAGATTTTTCATTCAACATTTCCTCCATTTTTGCTTGTTTCTTACTCTCAGCATGCCATAAGTATTCATTAGATTCAATTAATGAAAAAAATGCCTTAAATACATTGCTTGAATCATTTTATCCATTTATTACAATTTTTTTTCAATTAAACTCAACTTACAAAGCTGCCTATACAAGAGAAAAAAGTACCTTTATTGTGCAACATTTGTTTCTTTGGTTTTTTTTTTAATTCCAAGAACGTGGCTGCCGCTGCCCGCCACTTTAGGTTAATTACAATTATTCCATTGTTTTTCTTTATGCATTAATTCAATAATTTAAACAAGCTAACAAAACAGCAATTTTCCATTAAACTTTCTTGCCAGATGTTCACAACCATGAAATGTGCATCCTTCTTCCTCGAGGAGTGAAAAATAAAAATAATATTAATAAATACCTATGTACACAACAGAACGGTACCTACGTATAATACAAAAGTTGCTCATTTCAAAGGAACCAACCGAGAGAAAATGATTAATTTTCATTTCTATACACGGCAAGGATGATGCCTTTCGAAATACAAATAAAATAAAAATACAAAAAAAAAAAAAAAAAATGAAAAGAAAAAAAAAATAGCAATCATAATAGCAAAAGTGTAGTGGTGTTGAGTGAAGTAGAAGATGAGAGACAAAAATAACACAACCATTTTCCATTTTCCATTTGTGATTTTCCATAAAGTGCGCTGCAATGTCGGTCATTTCTTTTAGCTTTTTTGTATATAGTCCACAGGGAACAGCTTAAAGAAGAATTCTGCACTCAAGTGCTGCACTAAAGTGAGGGGGGAAATTCACCAGCTCATTACTTTTTATTTTTAAATAATCCACACAATTTAGAAGTTTATTTCATAGGCGGCAAAAATTTCATAATAGAAATTAACTCATTAACTTTAAAACATTCAGTCACTACAAAACATTTGACATGTTCCGTTAATAAACAGTTTTTTTTTATTGCAAGTAAAGTCCGCGAGGTGGCCGTATTACCTATCTTATCACAGATGTTGAAATTAGTCCATTGAAATGTTATTTGCATTTTATACAGGACAAACATTTTTTGATGGATCTGTAGGAGGATCAGTGTGAGTGTAATAACCAGTTTTCGGAGTTGGAAGCCGCCATTTTGGAAAAGGGGGCGTAAAAAGTTCTTCGCGATATCTTGAGAACCATACGTCGCACAAACAAAATTTTAGCATATTTGTGTAGAGAATTGAATTCTTTACAATTTTTGTTGGGCAAGGTTTGGACAAAATGTTTTAATATTTCAATAGACTAAATGGATGATACCAAATGAAAGCTTTTGTACAGTTATTAAGAGAGCCATTTTTTCGGAGAAGCTCTATCAGGTTCGTTAGGTTAAAAAATGAACTTTTTGGTTGCATTTTGGGCTAAGTATACAGTATACACCTTATCCTACAATGGAATTCTATAAATTGGATATCAAATTAAAGCTAAAAAAGTCTTCTTTACAGTCGCCGGAAAGACTTTTGTTGTTCGTTGATGCGAGTAAGAGAGAAGAATATGGCGATTCAAGCTTTAAAAAAACTATTTGCAAAGAATTGAAAAATCATTTGGTGTAATTCTCCTTAAAAACCACTCTTTATGTGGCATTGTTCAAAAATGGAAATCATCTCGAGGATAACATCAATTTTGCATTCTTTTGACATGGAAAGTAGTTGTGTGGTATTTTCTTATTTTTTCTATTTTTATTTTTGTAAAACTAAAAACATTTCGAAACGCCAACAAAACTATGAGACAAAAATCTAAAACAACCTTAAACCAAAAATAATAAAAACCAAAAACAGAGCAATAAAAAACATTTAAATGACAAAAAATGGTAAACGAATTCACTTACAGTCGGAGGAGAGAGATTTATGGCAGAACCCCGTCTCTCTTGTGGTCCTATACTTGAATGCCGCCGAATAGGTAAGCCACCTCCAGGTGTGCCACCTGGCGAGGAGGCACACGATGGCGCTATTCGTATTTTTGGTGTCATCAGGGTATTGTCCGATAGACGTCGATTCGGGAATGCATTGGAAACGCGCAGGAAATTACTATCTGGTGATGAAGGTGAACCACCAAACCACCAACCGCCCAATATTCCAGAACCTGAAATGAATATTTAATTACAGAATGTGTCTTAGCAAGACATATATGTATGTTGGTTTTAGTTTAAATTAAATGACACAGCCTATATTGTGTACGAGTTAAGTGCACCTGAAGGTTTCTGAAAATTTTCCTAATTTTTATCCCAAAGGATAATTTTAATGATGTAATTGATGGTGATGACATTTGCGGGAAGCCGCAATAGCAATACACGTGGCTAACAATATAAACATCGAGTATAGTGGTGCTGGTTAACGCAAATTGTATAAGTAACACCACATAAAGCAGGGATACCTCTTTATTTGAATAAACAACAATTTTGACCAAATAAAAAGAAATTTAATTGATAAAAGAATTTTGTAATTATCTTTTAATTAGTTTTTATATTTTTCACACAAAAGAGTGCGCTCAGATAATCACAGAAATTATTACGCTATTGCAAGAGCTTAAAAATTCTTTTTTGAACTTCTATCTGGCTTAATTGTCAACCTTAGCAATACGCTCATATTAAAACGTTAAACCAACGAACCTTGTTCAAATATTGATCAGTAATTTTAATTCGTCTATTTCCTAGAATTAAGTGAGATTCAACGATGATGGTTTGAGCATATAGTTGACTATTATCATATACTTGAACTATTACTGCCGAAATCCATATTAGTTTGAAATTGCTGAACCACTGATCAATACTTGAACCGTACCGAATTGGACAACTGGCTCTATAAGAATTTTGAAGAATCATGAACTTTTTATTTTAATGCCATTCCAAAATGTATAATCAAAAAAAGTTGTAGAAAAATGTTGACCAGTGACTTTGTGAAAAATAGTTTTTATAAAAATTGAAAATTTTTCATCAAGTTTTAAAAAGAAAAACAAATACATTGATGGAGGAATTAATCTGCCTTGTAGTATAAAATTTTGTCCTTTTCAAAAATACAAAAATTTAAACTGATATTCAGCCTTTCTTTGAAGTCTCTTTGAAAATTTGACAATTAGACCCCAACTTTTACTCTTTCTTTCTAATGGAACAGTTCAGCACTGAAGCTTTTGGGTCTGCTGGCGATGAACAAATACATAATATTGCCATGCAAAATTTTTGATGAAAAACTCCTAAAATTTTTCATTTATGTACGACCTCTACTCTATAATCTCTTTAGAAGAGCGCAAATAAAAGTAACATACGAGGACAGTTGACATCACAAAATTCTCAGTAATATCAGGAATTTAAACTCAGTTCTTTACCTATTATTGCTGTCAAAAAGCTAAGTCTTAAATTTTTGGAAATCTCTCCCATTTAATTCATGAAAAAGAGTACATTTGACTTCTTGTGTAGAAATCTTATTCAGGTTTCTTTCTCTGTTAAAATAGTTGAACAAAATTTCTGAGCTGTTCAAATCAGATTCAAATTTAATAAGCAATTAGAAAAAAATCACAAAATTTTTGATGTTTTCTTTTGTTGAGAATTTAGAGTTAGTCGTCGTCGGCTTAAAAGCTTTTACGAAAAAATCTTAAATTTATTTTTAATAAAAAAAACATATCAAAGCATTATCATAAAAATCAGTTTTAAAAAACCTTGGAAATATTCTGCGCTATTAAAGACTTCTTTTCTAAATTTAGAACAAATCTTTATTGAATCCGCACGTGATTGAGTGTCTCCTTATTATTTCAAAAATATTTGAATAACTTTAAGTATTAATATATATAAATAAACATTTAAAACGACAAAAGGCGTATGCATGCATTCTACTCTATACAGATGTACTTCTTGATATTATTTTTTGCATGTTTGCGACTTTTTTTTATTTTTAATAAAATTATTTTATTTATATATAAATGGAGGCGGAACAAGACAGCATACTTAAAGGGGCTTATAAAAATGCTGATGCTCCAAATGCAATTGATAAACAAACAGCACATCTAGACCTGTGACGTCAGTGGTCAACGGTGGCATAGTACGTAGTGTACACAGCTCCGAAGACTGAGCATGATGTGTGGAAAGTTTTTCAAATAAAATTGGATTAAAGCTCAGCACCACTATAAAGGAGACTGATGATAGGGCTTGGCACCCCTTGAAATAGCTATATCTCTAGCCAAACAAAAATTAAAGGAATTAAAATACCCAAAATTAATTCGTAAGCAATTGGTGGTAGCACCTTTAAGTTGTTGTTGTTGTTCAAAATTCAATGAAATTGACGGAATAAAGAATGGTCAAGTCTAATAAACTGACATTCTAGTATAATACAATACAAATAATAATTATTTTATTTATATTTTTATTATTTAAATAAGCTAAAAAACGTTGTTTCAGATGGTGAAAACATTAATCTGTAATAAAGCTTTTATAAAAATTATGTTTTGAGCATACACACTAGAATTTCACAAAAAGCAGATTCATTCAAAAAATTCTCCGATCGAGTTAAGTAAATCACAAATCTTTTAAATAGTATAATGTTGTTAAATTTGTTCACAAAATATTGGGATCGTCTTCTTCATACTTTGGTTTGTAACTGGTTTCGGGTAACATGAAACGTTATGAAGCTATATAAATAAATAAGTCAAAGTTAACTACTAATTTTTACAAAATTTTTACTCGGAGATAGTAAGCTTTTTTTCTTAATACATTTCAGTAAGCATGGCATCACCGCAAGCAATCCAAAGGAAATATAATTTTAAATAACCCTCGAGTCGAAATTTTAGCTGTAGGTAAGGTACGTATACTTTATGTATATACAGGGTGGGGCAAAAGGTATGAACCGGTTTTGACGAGATTAAGGCAAGTGTTCCCCCAGCGCCTCGTCTCTTTGAGGGGTGATGTGGAGTGACCTGCGCGCTCACCAGATTTGAGCATTTGTGATTTTTTTCTTTGGGGGTATATAAAAAAAAAAGTAGAACTTAAGGACAGAATCAGAAAGGAATTTACGGCAATACCCATCGAAATGTGCAGAAGAGCGGTTGAAAACTTTAGAATTCGCCTTCAAGAGTGCATCGCGGCTGACGGCCGCCACCTACGTGATATCATCGTTAAAACTTAATGTAAGAAACTAGATTCTGTACTAAATTAAATGATATGAACATAATTTCTGTAAGTTGAATTGTTTTTGTTTCACATCCCTTTAAAACCGGTTCATACCTTTTGTCCCACCCTGTATTTATAAAATTCTATACCAAAACGATTTTCCAGATAAAATGTCTTTTGCACACCAATTAAACAACATTAATGTCAACCACAACATCCTATAGCCCCATCCTGACTATTTTGTGAGTAAAATGCCTGGAAAATTATTGTTATGATTAGGTTTTCAAAATTCAATTATCCTATACCTACTGCTGCGCTAAATAACGAGACATAATTAAGTTATTTTGTCATATAAATAGTCCCAGAGTTTGATTTTGTCATGGTGGCTAGCTTTTCTCAATAAAATTGTTTTGTTGAGGGCATCAAGGTTACTTTTGATTTTCTATTCAATTAAGGTTGGTCATACATATATATTTTTATTTGTTGATGGGATTGTGATCGACAAAATTTGTATTGGTGTTAAAAAAAAAATCAACAAGTATATATTTGCTCTAAAAAGAAAAGTTTATGTACGGAAATGAGATCAAGAAATCATAATGAATTATGTTGAATTTGATTGAAGTAAAGGTATTTAAGTATGTATTTGTAGACAGTAAAAAAAAGAAAAACAAATTCTTATTAAAGTAATCAAAGTACAGGTTTCTTTAGTGGAAAATCGTGAGAACGGCCAGATGGCGTCCTGAATTCTGATGATGAAATTCGTGTGCACAAAGCATTTAATATGCAGATTCTTGAATGCTCGTGCTTCAATAAATTTACAAAAATAATTAAACTAATATTCCTAAGCTTGAATAAATCAGCCAAAGTTTTGCGTTTTATTTAAGGTAATAATAATGTTTATTATTTAATTTAAATAATCACAAGTGATTTAAAATTAAGGTCTACCAGTCAGAGAGATTTACTACCTACAGACAGTTGATTATACTGAAATCGTAGCTTGAATTTTAATTTGGAAAAACCTTTTATTATAGAAGCAAAATAGAAAGTTTTATTTAATTTTCTTGTTATTTTTTGTTTTTAATAAATATCAAGTTTTATCTTAATTTCAAATCTCAATATTTTTAATTTGTTTTCTCTTGTCACAGATTCTTTGGAAAATTAATTTAATTGTTTTTGTCAGACATGCTAACATAAAGCTTTCGAGAAATGAATAGGATAGTTTGTTTCTAAGTTTTGTGGAATTCCACACAAAAAGCGAATTTTTTCTCTTACTTCATTCCAGATTCACATCGTAGAGCCGATACCGATACAAATCTCGATACGATAATATAATATTACATAAGAAACAATGGCGCACAAATGTGATGTTGAAACATAAGTATGAAAGTAGGTAAATTTTTCTTACCTTATAGCTCTTTACTTAAACACTTTTTAATATGAATCATAGTAATTTATATTCTTTATAAACTACAGGCCAATACGCCTAAGCACAACTAAATGTTCGTGCAAAACACTAAGCAAAGAAACATACCTTTTTTGTCATTAGCCGTGTTTTTTGGGATTTTATATAGAATGGTAGAAAAAAAAAACATGCACAGTAGCATGAAAAAATGAAAAAAAAAAAAATAATGTTGGGGGGGATTTAGTGGGATAGTAAAAATTAAAAAAATTGATTTTTTAACGGGTTGGCCTCTCAGTTTTGTATGCTAAAAAAAAAATCACATTTCTCCTAAATCGTCGTTTCAAAACCCCCCGAAATTTGTAAAATGAGAAAATAAGGATTTGTTTTCCTAAAAAAAAAAGCACCGTGTCATTTTTGTGCCATTGGAAAAAAAATAATTTCTTCTATTTCTTTTCAAAAATAGTTCAATATTATTATGGCCCAAAAATAGGAGTTTCAGTCAGTACTTGTACTTTACCAAATAGGGATATTAAATAAATTATTAGTTGGAACAAAAGTTAAGAGCTTTATTTTTTACCATCATAATTTCTTTGAATCTCAACTAACACAATTCAGAAGTAAGCAAGTTAGCTCCTTAAATCTGAAAAAAACTATCATTATCTTCTTCCTTTATTATTTTTATATCCTCTTTAAGATAAATTTCTTAGAACGGTCATCTTTTTTTGGTTGCAACTTTTTTGTTTTCAATTTTACGATGAAAAGTGTGTTAATATAAATTGTAGAAAATTTAATTCTCTACACAAATATGGTAAAGTTTTGTTTGTGCGATGTTAGGTTCTCAAGATATCGCGAAGACATTTTTATGCCCCCTTTTCCAAAATGGCGGCCCAGAAAACTTGTTTTTAAACTCACGCTGATCCTTACTACAGATCCATCAAAAAAATTTGTATTCTGTACAAAATGCAAGGTTCAGCAAAAATTTTTTAACATTTCAATGGACTATTTGGGTGCAACCCTTCTCGTATCTGTGGCTTCAAGCGAAAGGGGTTTCTCTTGTCCTATTCACAGATTAAAAACGAAACTACGCATCAAGACTGGTGAGAAGCGATTAAATGGGTTGATATTAACATATGGGATATTGAGGCGAATCATGAAGAGAACCTTGTTTTAATGGCGACAAGGTTCCAAAACGTATGGATATACTTTTGTAAAATGTCATGACGTCGTGTATTGATTGATTACATTATTTCAACACGAGTACCTACAATATAGTAATAAAATAAGATATTTATGAAAATCTCATATATTTTTCAAAACCCCCCCGAAATTATTTTCTGCGTTCGCCCCTGACAAGAGCTATTATATATATATATATTTGTGGTATTTTCAATATCAAGAAAAAAAAATCAAATTTAAAGTACAGATTTTGATCTGGTTTTTCTATGTTCACTGTGGCGTATACGTTTTTTTTTTAATGTCAATTATAATAACTTTAGTTGTTTCAACAAAAAGGTCACGAATATAGAAATAATTAATAACAACTATGAGTATTCAACTTTTTTTTTAATATTAAAAGGTCTTTATGAATAGGTATGAGTTTTATGTTTACTTAGTTTTCATGGTTCGTCATGCAGTGACGATTGTTCTTCGCCTATCCTTTTGAACACAAAGGATCTCTTAATATAGATAATTTTCAATTCATTGTAAACATTCTAGTAAATATTTTCAGTCATAAATCGAATAGGAGTTCAATATAGAAAAGGGAAAAGATATTTATTTGTAGCCGTTGAGAGTTTAGCCTATAGAGTAAGCTTAAACCATAGTTTTCGATCATTAACTTTTTTGCAGGGTTTTGGCCATCATTAGCCAGTCGAGGATAAAACAAAGATTTTGAAAAATCCAGGAATCGAGATATAAGTATTTTAAAGTAGAAAACGAAAAAATAATTTGCAATGAATAAGGATGGAGTTAGTGATAAATTTCATATGTTTAAGAAATTATCAATTTGGTATTTATTTTTTGCATAGATTTTTTTCAAAAACACACATTTTTCTAGTTTCTGACAGTTTTTAACTTGCCATTGGAAGTTATTGTAAACGGTCCGATTTGTGAAATTGAAAATTTTGACATTTCTCGACGTTTCGAGGTCTCTAGGGTCGGATTACATTGTTTTTAGAGAGATGTCTCGTACGTTCGGAAGCTTTTTTAGTCGACAATATCTCGAGAACGAATAGAGATATCGTCTAAAATTAAATTTTATAAGGCCATAACGTGCAGAAAGGATTGTCAGAAAAATTCAATTAGCGTTTTTTTTAATTAAAGTACATAATTTAAAAAAATAAAGTTGTACAATGGCTTGTTTCTCGAATATCTCTAGAACAAATAATGCTATCGACTTCGGACTGGCTTCATTCTATGCATAATGACGTGGAAATTGGTAATACTTATAAAAAAATCAACCCACAGTTTTTTTTTTTTTAATTAATTAAACCTTTTAAATTGAATTTTGAACAACAGCAACAACTTGAAGGTGCTACCACCAATTGCTTACGAATTAATTTTGGTTATTTTAATTCGTTTTATTTTTGTTTGGCTAGAGATATAACTATTTCAAGGGGTGCCAAGCCCTATCATCAGTCTCCTTTATAGTGGTGCTGAGCTTTAATCCAATTTTATTTGAAAAACTTTTTACACATCATGCGGTATTTGAACCCGCGCATCAGATTTGCTCAGTCTTCGAAGCTGTGTACACTACGTACTCTGCCACCGTTGACCACTGACGTCACAGGTCTAGATGTGCTGTTTGTTTATCAATTGCATTTGGAGCATCAGCATTTTTATAAGCCCCTTTAAGTATGCTGTCTTGTTCCACCTCCATTTTCCTCCGTACCTTAAAATTGTTAAAAAATATTGAATATCTTGAGAACACACAAAGATATAAGGTAACTTAGGGTTAATTTTATTTAATACACAAAGTTATAGTTGATAATTGGTAGAGTTTGTAAAAAAAATTAAAAAAAAAACTGCTAAAAATTGTTAAAAAATGTTTTTCGGCTCGAATATCTCGAGAACAGCTAATGATATAAACTCCCGGATAATATTAGTTTACACAAAATGCCATAATTAGTGTGATTTATTTTAATTATTAAATAAACGATCCTAGATACATTCCCTCTTTAATGGTCCTTATGAAATAGTATCGTATATCTACACTGGTAATGATACTGATGTGTCACAGTCTGATATAATTAAGTTATATTTTAATTTAACAGATACAAAATGGTCCTCAAAATCTAAGCCCTTGGGAACATATCAAAAAGTTATTATTGATTGAAACATTCATGGTCAGCAAAAATATGACTCTGATTGATAGTAATCTGCACAAAAATATAAATCTATCTCGCCATATCACAGAGAAATTGTATTGATACACGCGCCGGCAATTCGTAACCTTGTCCCTTGGGAACCTTCAATCATTCAATATAGTAAAGTGAAAATCTGTTCGATATACATATGTATGTATACTTCAGGCCTTCAAATTCGTCTACGATTTACAAAATATGTTGCAGAGCAAATGGTATAAACTCTAAGTCAGTTGATTAAGATTATTTGTTTTTCAATTCTGTTTAAATAAATAAAGAATGTTTTTTCTTTTATAATGAAATCAAACAACTAAAAAATAATGACGAATGTTCTATTGAAACGATAAATTTTTTAGTGTTTAATGATTTCGGGCATATGGGCTTGCATTTAGCAAAAGTAACTATAATTTTCGACCACTTTATCGAGCAGCTGGGCCAATTACAAGCAATTACAATTTGCAAGCGTTATTCTGGTTATAATTAAAAAATATACTTCGCACAAATCAGCGGTCTGCTGCCAAATTTACTGTCACTAAAACCAGTTTTGTCAATTTTAAAACCAGACCTTTGAGTAAAAGTCTTCGCACACTTAATATGTAGGTATATGTTGTTTTTCAGAAATGAGCTTGGATAGGTAAATTCAAATAAAGTTGTAATTGACACTAGAATAATTTAAAAAAATGATTTTTGTATGTCTTATTTCTTTTATTTTTCTCATAATATTTTTTTGAACTGCCCTAAATCAAACGATCCAGAGTGTCTATCATATTACTCATATTAAAGCTTCTGCATGGCTACGCGCAATCTATTCAAAGGATTACCAGGAAAAAACTAACTACATATCTAACACTTATAGGCACCAACCATACACATTTTCGCTTACCAGTAGAGTTCTTTCGCGCCATATCCTCAGCACTGGAGGTCTTCCTCTGATCAATACGCAAATTGGGAATATTGAATGGTGGCACATGCATGTTATCCGATGAAAATTGATGCCTTAGCGTTCGGTGTCGCTCCGGCGATGGTATTGATAAATTGTCCAGTTTCAATTTATTACGCTGTTGCCGATCAATATGGTCAAGCATCTCTTGCAATACCTGGTAGCGATATTATTTTACACAAGTCAGATAAAATTAAGCAAAAAAAAAAAAAAAAAATAGAGACCATGCGAATTTTATAGGTAGGTACGTGTTTGTGTCATTACGATCGTTATAACAGATACTCACCTCCAGCAGAATTGTGTACTGTTCCAGATTTAATGAGGGATTAACTGTGTGCGGAATAAGGGATGGCATTATTCTGGTTGCCATTATGTTCACTGACAGGCCGTACTTTTTATCGGACAACATTTTCCTGTAAATGTCTGCAATGAGAGAAGACGTGGATGTTAACAGAGATTTTGCATTTTGATTTTCCTGGAAAAATGTTTTTTTTTTTTTTTTTTTTTTTTTAAGAAGAACAATCACCATCAGAGAGTGAGACCTTGTCAATGTCAGGGAATAAAGTTGAAAATACCCAGGTTTATTCATATGATTTTATCGTCATCGTTATCGTGACGCACAAGGCGAGTATTCGAGGATGTACTATGTTTATATAGAAGAACGCAGTATAGTTAGTCTTACATTTTAAAGATACGCACATAGGTACGTGACAAGAGGACTTTAATGGAAATCTATGGTTACCTAGATGACTGTGGGATTTGAAAGACAAAAACCGAGAGAAATAAAAGAACTTTGTTTCATTTGAAGCAGGATATTTGATTTTTGTCACAAATGGTCAGGATCAGGAAATTATAAAATTTATTTGACTTTTTAATAAAATGTTAAAATTTGAACTTTGTATTTTCGGAGAACTGTTTATTTTTTTTTTTGATTTTTCCAACCGATTATTCATGTAATAAAAATCCGCTTAATTGAGTTTTTGTCAAATTAAAATGAAAAAAGTTTTCACGCTATTGGTTTCCAGTGATTTCTTTGTGAATATCTTGCAATTTTAATACAAAATCAATTCTTCCCTAAATGAAATAATGTAGTTTGTTTATCTTTTGTTTTTTAGTCGTCGAGAATCAGGTGTCCAATAAACGTACACACTACACGTGTGTAAAGTTAATTAACTGCTTAGTTAAATTTATTTGCGCTCAATCAAGGTTCATAGTTAAATGTGACTCAATAAACCAAAAAATAAAGTAGGTGGGTATCTAATCTACTCAATTTGTAGAGTTAATATTAGAATTTAATGTTATTTTCGTTCAATTAAGCTGGAAAAATCAATAAAGCGAGAAACAATTAAGACTGGAATAATATATTTTTGTTTCCATTAATTTATTTTCATTTATTTTAAAAGCTCCTTGTTTCTTCGATCATCAGATATCATTAAGGTTTTTTAAACCTTAAATTCTGATTTCTGAAAAATTCTTATTTCCAACTAAGCAATTGTTTATGGTTCCGTTGCTTTAAACATTACAAAAATAGAGTTTTGATCCTAATTGCATATGGTCACTGTGGCGTATACGTATTATTTTTTTTTTAATTTTTTTTATTTTATTTAATTTATTTTAGCAGTGCCTATACACAATATTGTAAAGTTATATATCTTTTAAGAATTGTTTTATGTTGCCTAATTGAAGGTACAACAATCGACATGCAGTCAGGATTCCTCTTCGCCTAGCCTTCTGCGAACACGAAGCATCTCTTAAAATTGACAATTTTTAATCGGCTGTCAACATTTTTAGTTTAATTATTTATTCATGAACATGAACTCATGTAAAAATGGGGGATATATATTTTTGTTGCCTTCGAGAGTAAGTTGCACTAGAGGAAGTTAAAATCCAAGATTTTGAACATTAACCTTTTTTTAGGATCTTTGCCTTCTTAATTTAAAAAGTGAAGTTATTTTCAGTACATTATAAATGCGTTGAGGTTTTTTTTTTTATTGTAATCGTTAGATTTTGATAAGCAAATTGTGGATATTGGAAAAAAATTTAGGAATCGAGATATGAACGTTTAAAAGTCGAAAATGAAAAAGTAATTGTTTAAGAAATAATTTACAATAAATCAGAACAAAGTTCGATAATCATGAATTTTATAACTTTTTGAAAAGACAATAACAAAATATTTTAGCCTTATTTAAGAAATTATCGATTTATTTGTATTTGTTATATTTCTTTTGCGTAAAGAATTTTTCAAAAACACACAATCCCGCTTTTTAATAACTCACCTTAAAATCTCGCAAATATAAATTTTAAATCTCGCACAGCATACCGTTATTCAAGAAAACTGTTGACTTAAGGTGCCTGTTTGGCGACGGAACATACAAAAAGTGGAGCAATGGAGTTGCGTGAGTGGAACAGAGAACCCAAGAAGGAATTTAAAATCCTTTGAAACCACGAGGCCAGCGACTCAGGGTACTGAGGTCAAAAGAAACTACTGACAAATGAAGGTTGCAGGTGCCTGTCTTACTCTTAAATAAATTGTAAACACAAATTTATTGGATTTTATTATATTGAGCTTAATTTCATGACACCACATTTTACAAGATACCTACTTGACACTGGTAATTGGTTGTTTTTTCAAAAACTATTCTTTTTTTTCCAAATGCGACGTTTTGGTATTATGAGATATCAAATGAGAGATTTTAGTTTGCGAGACTTCTCAAATTGGAAAACACGACATTATTAGTTATAACCAATTAAAAAATAAAAAGAATAATTGATTTTTTTCTAATTCCTACAACGTTTTTGTCCTTAAACTTATGGAAGTGTCCTTACGAAAGCAAAAAAAAAAAAAATTTTCCCAAACGAAATACTCAAAAACCTTTAAATCAACAGGATTATTTCACAAAAGATGTTTAATACATATTTGAAAAATGTACTTCGCTTTGCGATGTCGATTTTCAACTTGTTTGCTGCCACTTATGCCTGAGCTATCACAAGATGCGCATTACAGTCGTAAACAAGCATAGTACGAGTTTCTGACGAGACGCTTTGTGTGCAGCTGGTTTTAGCTTCACTTAAAACACAACTTCAATAAAGTAATGTGCAAATATAACAATTAAATTCATTTAAACTTGTCATATCATTGAATATATCAACAAAACAAATAAATATACTTACTCACAACTCGCAGAATGATATCAGGATCTGAAAGTCTTACATCCCACAATAATGGTATAACCTCATCCATAACCTTAAACGAGAATCATAAAGACGAAAATGAAATGTCAACACAACTCAATGTCAACTATACTAAAACCAAACATCCGGTCTACGACGACCGATACGACTACGACAAGAAAAATAAAGCAAAACAAAACAAATACACATATGTATGAACATATGTAGAGTAGACACATACCTGAGCTTTATCTAGTTTCTCCAATGTCCTTTCTATGCATGACAAAACATTGGCAACAATTTTGACATCGTTGTGATTCTTCTCGAAGACCATTTTCACTTTAGGCAAGACCATCCGTCGTATGGAGAGCTCATCTATGCAATCATATACATTTGTTACCGCCACCAGGGCTGCACTCTACCGAATAAAAGATACATAAGATAAATATTGATTAAACGAGATAGAGATTTAGGTAGGTGTATTTGTAAAAATACATAAATATTTTGTTTCTTATTCCTTTTTGACCAAACAGCAGGATATCCACTCGAAATTACAATTTCCCCGAATTACAACCGACAACGAAAACAAAACAAAATCAATTAATTTATCCAAAGGAAGCAACCATATTCACCTCGAATTGCCTGTCACCTCCACCTCCACTACCACCGGCACGGCACGGCATCGGCATCGGCATCGGCACCAACATAATGTCACCAACAGACCAAGCAAACGACTTTCTAGTGTACTTCCATTTCAGATAATTAACCTTGTGGAATAGGATATCTGTATAAAAGGATGGCGCCGAGCCGATGGTCCAGTACTTTTCGTAACTGTGTACGTAGTATACATAATATCCATGCAGTGATTATCGTAGATTTTATTTCCTGGCCTATCGCAAATCCGTAATCCAATTTACCAATTACGAGAAAAGTATTAAGGAAACAGCACATCCTCTCCGAAGGGCAGAAAGTATCCAGAGACCATGTTAATTTGGAGGTCTTAGTGTGTATGTGGAGTATCAAATTATCAGAAATATCTGTATCCTGATGTTAAGCCACTAAGACCATCCGTTTTGTGCCTATTAACTTCAAATCGATTCTGTTGCTCTGTAGTTAGCTTACGCCGAGTATATATGGATTGGATGCTGCCGCAAATAAAAGTGGATTTGTTTTCTCGAATCGAAAGTATAGGAGGCGAATAAGTGTCATGGAAACGATTCAACAAAGTGAATTTCAAAAACAAAGTTTATTTTGTTTGACTTTTGCTTTGAGAAACCTTAGAAGGGAATTATTATTTTTTTATTTCGAGCACTCAATATGCCAGGTAGAGATTTCTAATTTACATTAGGATTGAGTTTAACAGTAAAATTTGAAGGTAATAAACGGTGGAATGAATTAATTTTGATTTTGTTTTGAAAATCTAAGTTCGTGCATGGGGTATTTTGAAGTGCTGGTAGTGCTGCTGGCTCTATTTGAAATAAGTATCTAATGCAGAAAATTAAAAATTTTGACAAACTGAAATTAGAAAAGCGAGTTAGTCTTATTCCAGCTTTTCATGACTCCAGTTTTGCCGTGCGGCCAGTTGCCTCCTTAGGTTAAATTAGGTAGACGTGGGTGCCAGCAAAGAGCCGAACGCACTTAGACCATAAGTAGGTCCATTGTGATACCACAGTTGCCTCCTTAAATCAAGCGTCTGTGCCGAATCGGCTGTCATCCTGCTTTTGGGTTTGCATAGTCATCTGCGACCAGTCAGATTACAGCAGTCAGATTACAGCAGTCGGATTACAGCAGTCGATTTACGCCGCATGACCTCGTCGACTCGTGAAAAACCGGCATTTGGCCGATTTCAGACATTATATACCCGGTGACCGGGTAGCCGGTGCCGGTTTATTGGTGTGTTGTTGTGCCAACTGAAAACGGACCTGGTAAGCTTGCTGCCGGCTTTGTCTCACTGCAATAACCGGATACATAGAAATTGGGTTACGGATTCTTAAATTGATTTTCTGTATCCACTGCTGTTTTCACACATATCCCTGCCCGGATGCTTTCAGTCGATTTTTAATTTGTAGATTTATGCTGTGCACAAAAAAAAACGACGAATCAAACACTTAAGACAGAATAGCGAAAGGTAAGTGGAGAACTAAGGAAATTCACAAAACATTGCCAGCTGCCGGAAAGGAAACTCAGTTTTTATGAGAAACCGGCTAATCGGTGCCATCTTACCGGTAGCCGAATGTGTGTGAAATACATCTTAAAGCTAAGTTGTTTATGTATAGATACTAAGTCCCTCCCTATACTTAACAATCAAAGCAGAAGAAATAACAAAATTATTAAAAATATTCATAAAATTAATTTTTACCTGCACTTGAATTGTGGTACTTTCGAATGCATTGAATAACAGTGGCAGCACATCGTTTTTAATTTCTTCTGTAGGAGTCTTGTCTAATATCACATGTAGGTTCTCAAGAAGTGTTACAGTTGCTTGAATTGATTTTGGCGATGCAAATACGACCCTGTGAAGAAAAAAAGTATATAATGTAGATAAAATAAACATGCACCTTATACCATAAAAAATCTTTTCACCATCGATCGCCGCAAAATTAGATACGAACAAGAATTTGCTTAAGGTGTACTTGAAGCAGGAAAACGTATAACATCACCATATAAAAACTTATTTACAATCTACTCTCGCTATACCCCTTGATACCCATATATTCAAACTAAAACTATGCTCCGGAAAGTACCTAATTTCTCATGCAATTTTACTTCATATTTCACGTTTACTCCAGAGTTTGCAAACATGCTATAAAGTTTGCATTCCCTGTGCCCGTATACGATGATGTCACAGTGCTGGTAGCAACATGATGGGGACACGTACGAAATCTCTTATAAGTACATGAAAGGAAAGCAGGCATAAGTTTAAAATACGAAATCATAGTCAGGAAGTTAACGCTGATTTGTTGTATATAATGATTGAAATTTTATTGATTTTAATTAAGATAATTTAAGGAGTTTGACAGAACCAGTTTTTTTTTACAAATCGTTATAACTACATTATGTATACATTTCTAGATATTTTAATTTTTGATTTTATTTGAATATGACCTGTATTACAACAAATAATAAAATTCTGGAATACCGGTAAATCCTAGAGCACCCAGCGTTACGGCCAATCATAAGCATTCAGTGAGTGAGGTCAGACTTAGGGTAGGTACAAGGTTGGGTGTATGCAAAGTTTCTTCTGCATTTAAAGAATCTGGATTTAAAGAAACATACGAGTATATAAACAGTGAGGTAGGATTTATCGTTAAATTCTTGAATTTTATTATTTCGGCGTTTTACTGTAACATATACAAATATCATCGAATACGGATTAGTTTATGCTTGACTTGTGAATGCTTATAATGATTGGTCTTCAAAGCTGTCAGTCATTGAAGGTTAAAAGATGTTTGTTTGAGGAAGAATTCCATAAAAGTAGTTGGAGAAGTTTTACTGTTTTTAATTAAAACAAAATAATTGTTCTAAGCTAAAACATTCGACATTTTATCTTTTAAATAAAATATTCCAAGAAATGCTATGTTCTGAATCTTAAGCAGATCCGTCAATTTTTTTGGATTAAAAGTCAATGTGATCATAAAAACAGAGTAATACTCATGTGTACGCATAATGATCTCATAAGCCATTAAGTGGTATTTTAACCAAACATTTTTTTTCAATTTTTTTTCACCAATTTAAAGGGTAAAAAGAAAACTTTAATTTTTATATGGTTGGCGGCCTTCTACGGTAAATAGTTTTCAATTGCGCTTGATAAAAAATGGTAAAAAGTAAGGAAATGTAACACAGAAATTCTAGTCAAAGGATTCGGAACTCTTGTGTCTCAAAATTTTTCAAATGTCACTTCATCTAAACGCTTCAATTAATTAACAAAATATCCAGCATGTCTTCATGTAAGTAAGTGTATAATTGAAACTGCCTCAACTTTTTGACTGAAGACTTCTCTCCTAAGGTTTTTGGCATTTTCTAAAACCTAAGTTGCTCTAGTGCCCGTGATTATTGAAGAGCACACAAATATTTAACAAAAACTTGGTGAATGAGCGACTTCAAAAAGACTTTCGGTGCACAAATCTATCTATGACTTGAACAACAAAAATAGTAGCTGAATATTGTCTTTTTACAACATTATCTTTCAGACTGTAAAGACCTGTTAACCATATTGCTGTTTCACAGTTTATGTTATGTGTTTAAATAAAGCTTTTTTTTCCAAAATTATAAATCCATTTCAAGGGAGGAACTATGGAAACAGAGTTTAATCTTATAAAAAAATACTTTAAAACAAGATAAATTTGTGGGGATGCATCTATAGTAAACCTCTGTTCGTGTTTTTTTTTCCATGTTATAGAAGATTATCTCGTAAGTAGGTAGGAGGTGTAAAAATAAATGCAATAAAAAAACATACATATCTATGTAATTACATTAATTGTGCAATTTAATATACATAAGTTAAAATTTTTTTTATAATGCGGCAAGGGAAGGTAATTCTGATAAGAACGATTTTAACGATAACGTTTGTAGTGTTTTTCCAATTTTTACAATTAATTTCGTCACCTAAATTTGCAATTTTCCTCAAGTCTAAAGACTTAAATATTGATGATTAATAGAATTCAAAATATTAGATTGTTAAGCGAACTTTATCGTTTTTTTTGACACTAAAGTATGTAAATATGAATTAAGTTGACAAGAAAGAAAATTTGAATCCTCAATAGTTTTTGTTTTTTGTAACCTGCCAAAAGTAGAAGATTAATTTCTTTAATGCCTTATCAATAGAAAAGTTGAAAAATACATTTAAGTATTTTATGGTCCAATAAAATATGTAGCAGGATATATTAAGTTTTTATCACTATCGCAAAAGAAGAGCACAAAACTATAATAAGTCTAATAAAAAATGTTGAAAATGATGATGATTCCAATGATTATTTTTTTGAAAATTAAAATCTACAATTAATTTAAAAAACACGTATTATGTGGTCTATTTTATTTTACAAAAAAAAGTAAAAATGAAAATGTATTAAAATTGGTCACTTAAACAGTTTATAAGATATATCGATGGAAACACAAAAATGAAAAATATAATGTTTTAATATTTACTAAAAACATAAAAAATTGGTTCATTAACTTTATGACTTCGCTGTTGTGAAAAAGTTTATTTAAGAATACCAAGTAAATAATTAAAAACCCGAAGGGTTGTTTTTTTTTTTACAAAATTCGCAAAATTTTAACTGTTTTATGGGTTTGCTTTGATTTATTTCTCTGTTTATTCCTTTTCCTAGAAAAATCTTATTTTAGCCTACGATTTAGAAACACCATATGAAGCAATTTTCTTAAAAATCACTTTTTTATAGTCTTGAAAATTTCCTTTAGGAAGAAAAAAAAATTGTAGCAATACCTTCATGCGTTCAAAAGTTATGATTTTTGCAAAAAAGAAAGCTATTTTAGACCACAGGCACAGTACGCAGAAAGCAATATAGTCAAAAATCAAAAAAATGTTCGTGTTTTTTTCTGCTTTTGGTGATTTTTACCTTGAAAGATCAGTTTTTGATTATAACTCTTCTGTTTTCAAAATAATTTAATTTTCTTCAAGTTGAGCTCAGAACTATCTCTGTAGCCCCAAGTTTCCAAAATACAGGTTATCAAAATTGAATAATTTTTCCGAAAACGAAACTTTTCGAATTTGATAATTTGAGTTTAAAAAATAATTTTTAAAAAAGTAAACACTAAAATAACTTTATTTAATCAAATCAAGAATGAAGTTCTTGCTTTAAGAAAAGGCGTGGGATTTTGTTCCAGATGTCATCGTTGGATTTTGATTGCTGTTTTTCTATTTCAATTCACGATCAATTAACGGCTAATTATAGAGCAGTAAAACATTCACAATAAGAAGTTTTTATATGTTTTTCAAAGGCTGCTTCGCTAAGCTGACACCAATTTCACATTTTTGCAATAAAACATAGAAAACATCGAGCGACAAATTCAAAATATTCACAACTAATTTACGACTAATTAACGGTTAATTAAAGAGTAGTAAAACATTCACAATAAGAAGTTTTTATAGTTTTCCAGAGGCTGCTTTGCTAAGTTGACACGAAGTTAGCAAAGCAGCAAAAAAAATGTAGAAAACATTGCACGACAAAATTTAAATTGTCGCAACTAATTCAGAACTGCTGAATTAGCTATAAGACCCTTTTGAGTTGATATCAACTTAGCAAAGCAGCAAAAAAAAAAAAAAAAACAGAAAACATCGAACAAAAAATACGAAATTATCACAACTAATTCACTACTAATTAACCCAATCAATAAAATTTTTCGATCGGTGAATGTTGTTTTGTTAAATTGGCACTCATCAATTATTGATAAGCTTTGAATATCTGTATTTTTTAAACCGTTGGGTCTACATAGATGGTTCTGAGCTCAAAACAAAAAAAAAAAAATTAGTTAATTTGAAATCTTTGAGGGAAGTTATCATCGATAAACTCTTTATTATTTCTTGTTTGTTATTTTTTTAATTTTTTTATAATTTGTGGGCAATAAAGTTTCGTTTTTTCTTTTTAATAATTTAACGCGACCACAAGCAAAAAGAAGTTCAATTTCTTTTTCGGCCTTTTGTTCTGGAAAAACAAGTCCATTGTGTAACAAAAGTTTTGAAAAGACTTTAATTTTATGATAAACTCTTTAGGGTTATAATCACCAATAACTGAAAAAAGCGCTCCAATTTCGCGTTTTCTTTTTTAGATTTTTGACAACGTTGCGTTCGGCGCTCAAGTTTGAAAAAATCTAAGGCGTCAATTTTATAATTCTCTTGGACTAACTCACCCCAAACCTGGTTAATTTAAGATTTTTGCGCCGTGTATTAAATTTTAATGTCTTATTGCTTTCTGAAATCTGTAGATTTTCTATTTAACTATTCATCAATTATGAGTAAGGCCCACTCTCTTAACATATATAAATTTTTTTTAAACTTAGCTGCCAAGTGGTAGCTAGATCTATATGATTAACAAAACACCCATTATTTCTACTAATTTTTAGCCATTTGTTATCATAATCGTGTTTATTTGTTAGGTACCTATGCTAATTAACTACTATAAAAATGCTATGGTGATTTCTAGGTCATGTACCTATACCTAACCCGATTAAAGATACAAAAATTCTCCTAAAAACTTCAACACGTTCAACTTATGAGCCCCAAATATTGCATAAACTATATACACACATACGTTATACATTAAACAACCCAAATCTCCTTTGATGAGTTTCAATTAACTTAGTAAATCACAGGGAAATAAGCATGTGCCTGGTAAATACCTATATACAAACATATATGTATGTCAAAAACCCGAAACGCCATAAAACCCCATAATCCACTTTTACCACACTAAAAATGACTCAATTCAAAAGCATCCTTTTTAGCTACCCTAACTTTGAGAAATTATCAAGCTCCATAGATATAGACACTGAAAAAAAGAAAGATACAGGTAAAATATAGAAGAACCTACCTAAACGTTGGCAGAATTATAGCTTCGTATTCCTCCGGAGTAGATTCCTGAACGAGCGCCAAAGCTGGTTGTAAAACAGCAGCTAAAACCTCTGCAGTACGCATCTCTTGTTGCAAACAAGGCCACACATGCTGCCACCATAATTTCTATATCAAGACCGAAAATAAAATAAAAACAAAAATAAAACACATAAATTTCAATTTTAAGGCCCTTTCTCATAAAACGTCAAGATAACCGCACTTAAAAGCACATCATAGGCAACCAAAATTAAAATAATAAAACCACGAACGTACCCTCGGTATAAGATGCAGGACTTCCTTTAGTGTCGTTCTGTAGAAATGTGACTTTTGTGTTGGATCTTTCATGTTAATCACGTCCAAAAATTTTAGAGCATTCACCGCGGGATCACTGCAACGAAAAACCACAAAAAACACAAACATAATTAAAACTAATTACGTACTAGTATACGACTACCCTTAAGCTTTAAACAGAGACACCTAAAGAGAGAGAGAGTGCTCGTCAATTCTATAATTATAGAAGGATAATTCAAGTAAATCACCAGGTCGTGACATCCACCATTTATATCGTTCAACTCAATTCGATGGGCGCTTTCAAATTCTCTTCTTACACTGTTTAACATCAAGTTGACCAAGGTATTATAAGATAGGGAAGGGATGATAGTGTGGGAGTAAGAAGGGACGACAAAATGGAAAAAAAAAAAAAAAGAATCCCCGACAGGGATACTAATTTCCAAGACGTTTGCACAGAGGAAATTACTTACTTAAAGTACTTAATCAATTGCAGGAGTTGTGCTGTTGGCCTCGTTGTTGGATCTTTGCTAACAAGACGTGACGTGGCCTCTTGTAATGGAATCGGTACCCTTGGCAACATTTTATGAACAGCATCATCCAACTTTCGCACGGAGAGGTACATAGGTGTTAGGTCCAATGGAGTGATTGTAGAAACGGCGACGGTATAATTTTTGTTGTTTGTTTTTTGTAATGAAAAGATAAAAGAAGAATAAGAAAAGATAAATTATTGGATGGATCTAACATTGGCAACCATCAAGCAGATGGCCTGTTGCTTGTCTTTTTTCTTTATACAAAAAAAAAAATATATTTTTTGGATATAGAAGAGGGTGTTTCAGAATTAACAGTGAATATTTTTTTTTACTGACTCCCTTTTATTTTAAACCTGAAATTAATTTCATTTTTAAATAAAATTATTTCTCAAAAATTGACTTAAAATGGGAAAAAATATTAAAAATCAACGAAAGCACAAATGATGTACTTCAGCTTTTGTGAAATAAAATATAAATGTGTAGTCATGTTTTATTAATAAAAAAATATTGAATAACGAGGTAAAAAATATATGAGTAGATTTCCAATGTCTAAGGGTTAATTATGTTTAAGTTCAAACGATATTCTTATGGCTATAGAAACGCACTTGCGATTTTCAGTTCTTATCTCGATCGCAACCTATTATTTCAAGACACGTACTTGTGATTTTAATTAAATCTCTTAATGAAAAAGAATGCACATGCTGCAAATAAATAGCAACGTTTAATTTCCGACTGCTTTGAAATATTTAGACACTGTCTAACTAACCAAGGCAAAAATCGAATAAATGAATGTTAACAAAATATCTGCAAAAAAAACAAGTTTTAATATTGTTCAAATACTACATAACTACAGTTGGCTCTAAGATGAGAAAAAATTCCATTCGAAAGAATTTGAGACCAAATATTTTGGACTGAAATTTACCGAGTGTCTTAGCATTGGCAGATGAAAAAAATTGCTTCAAGAATAAAAATTAACTTGGATATTTGTTCCACAAAAAAAACATGGCAAATAATGTGAGAACTGAGAAGACACCTAGAAAAGACATAGAACGAGAGCGATACCGTCTCTTTTCATGGCCAGCACAAATAAATCACACGTTGAATTTTTGTAACGTTAGTATGTATAATAGTTGATGAAACGATTTAAAATTTTGAAAAAATGTAGTCACGATTAAAAGAAAAAATTTTCGGAAATTTCTTGATAATAATGATTTTCGTACTTCTTGAAAAAATCAGATCAATTTTTCACTACTTAGTTTCTAAACACAATGCACCTTTAAGGCCACGGTTACGTGCAACGGTAGTATTTAAGCGAGTGTCTCAGTTAGCGGTATGCACTCGCTTACTAGCGTAAATAGTTTTAATCTCAAAATTTTCAAAATTTGTATATTCAAAATTTAGTCAAATGGTGTTGGGGTTCCTAGTTTTTAATAAATTTAGATATTATCTATGAAAACTACTTTTTTCATTAAAAATTTTAGTTTTTGTGCATTGAATACATAAATTAAATGTGGTATTCGAATGAAATACACAGTTTGCGTAGGCACTCCCCCAATACTTTGTTTTTTATAAAAAATCGATTCACCAAGATTTTTATTGGAAAAAAATAGTGAGTAGAAAGAAGGCATAAATGGGTGTGCGTCTGCTGGGAAAAGAGAGAGGGTAAGCGTTGGGGAGACGTAATACGCCAATTGGTCTTTTTATGATTTACATTTAAAGGAATATTGAAAATCAAAATTCAATGCTAATTTTATTGATACAAAAATAGGATTTGAATGTATGTAAATAATCAGAAAATAAAATTTTCTTTCGTAAAAAGTTATTTTCAATTTATTAAATTTTCTTAAAAACTAAGACCCAAATTTAGTCTTATTTAGTTTAAATTATTTAAAAACTTATTATTTACTAACTTCCTTGAGTGAGTCATAGCAATTCTACGGTCGACAGACTATTTTAGTGGTGCTTAGTCTATGTATATTCAATTTTATTTGAAAAACTGTTGCCGTCACTATGGGAGTCGAATCATAGACCAATCGTTTCTGGGCCAATCTACACTAGATTGATATGATCACGTGACCTTCGGTAGTGCTGTGCTTGGCCTGGAGACGCTTGGTCTATGGTTCGACTCCCAGTGACGGCAAAAAGTTTTTCAAATAAAATTGGTGGTAGCTCACTCAAGTTGTTTTTGTTTCATTCAAAGCTTTAAATCAATACTTATAGTTACGTAATTTTTTGGGAAAAATCCCAACAAAATTATTTTAAAATTTATATTGTTGTGTATGTTTGACCAATTCTTTAAAATTTTTTATTTGACTATATTTTGAGTAGGCTCTTTTGGTCTATTTGAATTTGGAATGCAAATAAAAAACTTTATTCCATTCTTTACCCAACGTTTCGTAAGAATTCCTTACTTCATCAGGGGTTTTGTTTATTTATTCAATCTATTATATAATTAATAAGAATTAGCTTCTTTCAAAATAATAATTTAAAAAGTTCTTACAATTGTATTAACTCATACCACACTTGTCACCTAACTCCAGTATTGCATCGTCCCGACAGCACTGACACAAATTGAAAATAAATAACAAATATGGTAACGAAATAAACAATAAAAAACTATCAAACTAGACAAAAAATGACATTTATATCACAGCTTAGTTCAGGTACTTGATGGTTAAAGTGCTACAGCATAGCTTTGTTTGATGTTATCGGTGTCTTCCTTTGTGTTCATCGTTCTTTTGATTTTTTGTTGTATTCGCAGGCTTTCTAGCGTTAGTCTTGTATTTAGTTTCCTCTCTCTGTCCAGAATTTCCACCCCCTCGAAGCTCTCCGAGTGTCCAGTTTGTGCTATATGCTGTGCAAGCCCTGTATTCTCTTTGCTTTTCCTTATGTCTGCTTCGTGTTCAGTTAATCTTATTCCTAAGTTTCTCTTTGTCTGTCCTATGTACACCAGATCACATTGCTCATTCTCTTTACCTTCACATTTAATTTCGTAAACTACGTTGTGTTGTTGTTGTTTTTGTATTTTAGATTTGGTGTTCGTAAAAATTGATTTAAGTGTTAGATTTGATTTGTGGGAGAATGATATATTCTCTTTATTTATTAGTCTATGTAAATTTCTATTGTCAGTTAGATTTGGAACATATGGTACAGAGAAGAACTTTTTTTCTTTATCAGCTGTGGTTCCAGAATATTTGTTGTCATTTTTACTTGTTTTTGTTTTTAATTGTTCTGTTCTTTTCTTAAGTAGGTTGTTTATTACGTAAAATGGATAGTTGTTGGTTTTTAATATCGTTTTTATTTTCTTTATGTTTTCTATTTCATATTTTTGGTCGCTGAGATCTAAAACCTTATTTATGAAGTTAAATGCAGTGTTTATTTTTTGTTTGATTGGTTGGGTTGAATTAAAATTTATCATTCGTCCCGATGAACTTGGTTTGGAGTACCAATTGTATACAATTTTGTTGTTTTCTCTATGTAGTAGTAGATCTAAGTATGGGAGACTATTATTGTGTTCGTTTTCGATTGTAAATTGGATTTTGTTATGGTACAAATTGAGTTTCTCAAGGATTATGTCTTTTTCTTCAACTTTAACAATGGCGAAGATATCATCCACATACTTGGCTATAAAATTTTGGCTATAAATTTAAAATTTATTTTAAAAATTCTTCATTAAAACGATTTTATTTAAAATCTTAATTATAATGCCGAAAGATGTGCAGCTTTTTTCAATGCAGCGAAAATAAATTTACACAGGCTCTTATGAGGGCTGACATATATTCCAGGCTCTCCATGCAGCCTTTGCTGCACGATATCTCTATTTCTAATTTCGCTGCATGTCTGTTTTGGGCTTAAAAATAGATTATTTGATTTTAAAAAATTCTTCCTGATATTATAAGTGCTGCCATTATTTTATTATCCGTTTTAGAAAAAGTACTCTTTTTTAGAAAAAGAAATAGTCACTCGAATTCTTATTATATTTTTATTGGAGAAAATTTAAGAATATTTTTCCAAAGTAGGTATATTGACGTGAAAACACCCTGTCCTCTATATTATAGGGACTAAAATTTGTTCTAAATTTTAATTTTTTCATCAATTATTACCACAGTTATAAATAATCAGTATTTTAGCCTTTCGGAAGTCGGTTCAATATTTATTTAAGAGTTAAAAATTCTCAGGACCACCCTACTGTATTATGTATAACATTGCCATGTAAAATTATAATAATTAGGTGTTACAGAGAAATTGTTGATTATTTTTTTTTGTTGGTTGATTACTTTTATATTGAGTTTAAAGCTTTTTGAAGACTTTGTTTGTCATGCTTTATATATTTTATTTGGTGACCTGGGCTTAAAAATGGGGGAAAGAATATACAAAATTCATTTTTAGGTTGACTAAACAAAACAAAATGGAATGAAAATGGCAATTAAACTTCGGAAAGGTAAGTATATGAAGTTATAATAGGTTCCCTCTGATGATACTCATTGGGTATAGAATTTAACTTGTTTTTTTGCTTTGTTTTGTTATGTTTTGTTTTGCTGTTGCGCTTTAACATGAACTTTGTTTGAAAAAGTTATAATGAGGGTTGAAAATGAAAAGGATACAAACCACCTTATAACGAAGGAAAAGAAGCTTAAAATAATAATTATAAAATTTTATAAATTCATTTTTGATAAGAAGTTTTTATTTTGGATTTTTTTTTTTGGATTGTTTAATGAAATTTGATACACTTTATTAAGACTTAAAAGGTAAAACAACGACAAAAAAAAGAACTGAGCAAAGTCTTTCGAATTGGATTTTAAATTGAGTTGGTTGATTAAGGTTTTGGCATTTTGATTTAAAAAAAAAAGTTTTGTGTTGTTCCTCTTTTTTGTTTGCTCTCATTCAAAAGAAGAAATTAAAAGTTTTCCTGTAATAAAGCGAAGAATTCTATCTTTTTTTGAGTGCCTATATATATAAAAGTTTTAGAAATAAACTTTATTTTATTTTTTGTTTATCAATTTGCTTTTATGATGATTCGTTGTATATATGACCGAAAGGAACTTGTTAAAATTGAAAGTTCAAACACTTAATAAGCTGCAAGTGGAATTCATAAACACAGACTCAATTAGCTTTATAGCCCAGTACTATATTAAGCAAAAATCATAATTAAGACTTTTATAATTTTGTAGTCTTTTTTTAATGACGTTGCATTAAGTCAAAGTTATGACCGTGATGGGTGTTGATTTAAAGAGGTAATAATTCCTTCGAAATCGGTCTTAGAAGAAGAAAACTATAATAATAATTAATAAACAATATAAATGTATGAGCTCGTTGAACGAAAAAAAAAAAAAAAAACAAGTTTAATGTAATTTTATAACATCATTAGAGGTTTAAGTGGCAAATATAATTCAACTGTGTCGCACGTATTGGTTTGAAGAGATCAAAAATAATATTATTTTTTATGTTGCTCAGTGGCGCAGTTAAAATGTAATGGCTGATTTGTTTGAGAAGTAGAACTTCTGATAAGTATATATGTATGTGTAATAAGTATTCAAAAATTTAAATTTCTTTCACACCATAAGCTTTTCATTACGTTACGAAGAGGCATTAAGATTCGTTAAAGAAGTTCATATCCAATTATTTTGAAACTAGAAACACCGAAAACACCTTTTGATACTAATTCCGTTCCCGAGATTTTGCTGACTAAATCTGGCTAAATGTCAAATTTTGAGGAGTGGGGATGAAATGCTCTCACAGAGAAAGAAAACTGTCAAAATGTTGGGAACGGGTTGCGCACTGTTTTGTACCAATTCTGACCAATTTTTAAACGTCAAAAATATATACTCGAATAGAGTTGCCTTATAGATAAACGATAAAAATTTATCAACCTTGTGAAGAATCACAAGCCAAAAAATAAATTTTAACAAAAAATAAACGTACCTGCTTATATTAATATAAACAAATATAAAAACTAAAAGATCTTTAGTTCATGATTAAATGAAGCCCAAGTGTGTTTTTCTCAAAAAAAAAAACACTACGATATATAAGAGGAACCAAATTGATAATTCTATATTTTTTTCTTCAGAAATAGTTTTGCTAAGTTACACATATTTTACAAGAATTATTAGATTAATTCAAAGATTAACCATATAATAAAAAATATGCCCATGTATCAAAACTAAAACAGAAATAAAATTAACACTTGGCAACATGGTTATTGTTTTTTTTTGTCATCTGACATAAGTCAACCTGACATTTGTTAACTAGTACGAAATAGCCAGAATAAATTCCTCCGAACAAATCTGGTAGGGTGGGGGAATTTTTGACTCTCTCGAGAGCGCTCTCTTTAGCAAGAAAAAGCAAAATTTTTCACTTGCGGAACGACTTCGGACTAAAAATGACTAAATCTGGCGGTCTGAAACTGTTTGAAACTGCTTTCGAGAATATCGACGGAGTTAATACATACTACATACATAGTACTTATTCCTCAGGTAAAAGAAAAATGTGTTTGTTGATATTTTGAGCCCTGATCCAGTTAATTGATGATTGAAAAATCGTCTCTTAAGCCTAGTATGCTGCTGATGCGAAACGACGAAAATCCCATCAAAAATGACTCAATGAAATTACAAACGAAAAATTTTGTTCTGCTTTTCATACTGCAGTACACTGTAGGCTGAAGCAGATTATTTGGAGAGATATCCACCTGTTTCGCACAGAATTGGTTGCCTGCGCCATTAATTGTGTGATGCGGAAAAGTGACATTTGGCCTCTATCGTGTTTCTGTTTATATTTGTTGTTTCTTTGATCACAACATAGCTTTCTGTGATTTTTATGCTTTTGTGTTTTTGCAAAACGGTAACAATTTCAAGGTGTAATTTTTCGCTGCATTTTTTGTTAGCAAACGAAATGTCATTTTAGAGATCAACGAAAAATTTCGTTTCGCATCAGCAGCGTACTTAGGCTTTAGTCAAAAATTGTTTTTGTATAAAAATTTATTTAATAACATTGCAAACGTTATACATACTTAAAAGAATTTAGCATATTTTCAAAAATAATCTATCTTACCATTTCTAATTGTTTCAAATACGTCGATGATGAGTTTCCAGCCTGTATTAATGGTCGGCCATGATTAAAAATCGTACATACAACCATACCAAGCGAAAACATATCACTCAATATGCTACACGTTGAATGTGCTTGAATTTCTGGAGCTATTTTGAAATAATTATACAAACAAAAAAAAAACATAATTATTTTAATCCAATTTAGTAATGGGAAAAAGATTTTTAAAAAACACCTCAAACTAATATTTACCAGTGAAATCTAAATTGGGTTGAGCCATTTTTGATATTCTTGAACTCCAAGGTTGGCAAACAATTGAGTCAGCAACATCAGTCTCATTAACTTTTTCTGAAAATAAAAATTTTAATTATAACATGGTTAATTGAATTTCATATAAATATAATTAAATATTATACAAAGTTTTGTTATAGTACCGATATTGAAAATAATAAATGATTTTTTTTTTGAAAATGGAACAATTATTCGTAGTTCATTTGTAAACATTTTTTTCAGAGAGGTCAAGTTTTCATCGGATGCGTTAGAGCCCCGTCGCATCTTTAAAGTCCATCACATTTAAAAAAAAAAAAAAATCAAAATAGGCGTTTAATGAATTTTGAAGATTTTATACTCTGTCCAACAAAGATTATCAATAAACTTTTTTAAAATCAGTGGGACCTATCGATTTCCTAAGGCACTCCACGAAACAAAATACCACTTGAATATATACACTAACCACAGACTTCCCACGGCAATGTTTTTGTAATATATTTGTTAAGCAACGACGAACATGCCTAATGCGGCCTATCTTGCCCACAGCCTTAGGCTAGGCATAATGGGTAACCAGTAACGATCTCTTGTTGTTGTTGTGTTTATTAAAAGTATTCACAAGAAATTAGAGTAAACATTGCTTAGACTACCCTCATCATCCACATCTTTTTTATAGTTTGTGTGCAACAGCTTAAAGAATTAATGCTTTTTTAAAGCTGTAAGGATTAAAAATGTATATAGATTATGCATACTACGGCTCACTGTGGTCCAATATGACATTTTTTGGTTGAAAAAATCATAACTTTTGAATGCATGAAGATATTTCCAAGGCTTTAAAAAAAGTGATTTTTAAGAAAATTGTTCTATAGGGTGTTTCTAAATCATAGACTTAAGTAAGATTTTCTTAGAAAGAGGAATTAACAGAGAAAGGAATTAAAGCCAAACTTTAAAAACAGTTCAAATTTTGTGAATTTTGTAAAAAAAACGTCTTTGGCTATTGAATTGTTCACAGCGTGTTAAAAAACATAATTGTTCACAACAGTGGATGCATTAAGATAACGAACAAATTTTGTTTATGTTTTTAGCAAGTATTAAAATAGTGTTTTTTTTATTTTGTTGCTCATCGATATATCGTATAAACTGTTTAAGTGACCAACTTTATGTGAAACAGTGTAGGAAAAAAGTTAAGAGACCAAAATTTGCATAAGATTTTTTTTATAAAATAAAATACAATGCATAATACGTCTTTTGTTAAATTAGTTATAGATTATAATTTTCAGAATAAAAAATCATCGGATGACAGTGCATTTAAAATCACTTACGAATTCTTGAACATTTGAAACATTGATAAAATGTTCAAAAAGGATTTTGATTAAAATATTAATATTGAAGTTTAAAGTTGCA
The DNA here is from genome assembly GCA_947049315.1 of Epistrophella euchroma. Classification (NCBI taxonomy): domain Eukaryota; kingdom Metazoa; phylum Arthropoda; class Insecta; order Diptera; family Syrphidae; genus Epistrophella; species Epistrophella euchroma. Next base: position 36,170,475 of record OX346247.1, on the reverse strand, counting down.
CCTCTCTTGAGTCAAACCTTTTAAAAACTATTTCAATGTTACCATCGTCAATAGTTTATAAAATACAAGGATTTACCTTTCTTTTAAGGGCAGAAATAAAAACTTCCTGCCTTATTTATAAACAAAAATTGGTTATTTCAGCTCTCGTGTTCAGGGAAACTACACCATGAAATAAGAATTTTCCGGACTCAAAATAAAGGCAATTGCTTACTGCTTCATTTGAGTCCGGACAATTGTTATTCTATGGTGTAGTTTCCCTGAACACGAGAGCTGAAATAACCATTTTTTGTTTATGAATAAGGCAGTTAATATTTCCTGCTACGTATTTTACTGGACCATAAAATAATAATCCATAGTTAAATATTTCTTTTAACTTTTTTACTGAACAAGCAAAAATAAATTCATTTTAGTATTGATAGAACAATAAAGAAATTAATCCCCTATTTTTATCAGGCTATAAAAAACAAAAAGAATTAAAGATTATAATTTTCTTTCTTTTCAAACTACTACTTTATTTTCAAAAACTCATTTAGTTTAGGAGGTATAGCAGCATCGCGATAAGAGCTTTTAGTACATAACCAGTTGCTAGAACTTAATAGTTTTGTATGAGTCTCCAATTTAAGATTATACACCATATTGCTTCAGCTTTTAGATGCAATTAACTTATGCACTACACTGCAAGCTGCAACCAAACTGAGATGCAAAGGTCTTGTCTTCCCTGTACTTACAATCTTTGCTGTACAGAGTATATAGACATTTTAAATTCGATAAACTGAGAAATTATTGCCAATTTCATAGATCAAGCATAAAAATATTAAAATTGAATTATATTTTAATATTTAATTTCTCTCACAGACATGAAAAGATTTTCATAGAAAATAAGGTATAAGCTGCGAATCCACCCCTGCAGGATATTGTGACCTTTTTTGGTTAAAGAAGAGTTAATGATAATAATTATAATTTTATTATTATTTGACGGTACCTACCTGTTTTTTTTTCTAAAAAAACAGAGATGCCAATAAGATTGATTTCATTATTTATTAATTTTTTTTATTAAGATAATAAATTTTTCTAAGGGACCTATTCGGATTGCAAAATAAAACTCTTCAAATAATGATGATAATTTTATAAATAACCCATCCAATTTGTCGTAATAAGGGTTATAAAACTCAAAAAGGATTCAAAAAATTCAGAGACAAATTTCCAATATTACTTATTACATTATTCTTATTGATGAGTTCAAGTTTTTATGTCAAGAAGATCAAAATTAAAAATAAAAAAAAAAAAAAAAAACAGATAAAAAACCCTCTATTTTATTTTATATTCATAACGTTAAGATATTTCAAAATTTAAATTTGCTTCCACACCATTCAAAGTTACATTCCATCAATTTTTATTTAGAAAAGTCTATGTAAGTCATTTTCATTTTGCTTATACATACAAAGACATTTTTTTTCATCTTCGCAATTTTGTATATTTATTTACCTTCCATCCGCAAAAAAAATCCTCACTGGACAAAGGGTATTATGCAAAACATATTCTTAGGGATAATATTTTCTGTTCAAGGAACCGTAAATTCTTCCCAATAAAATAAAATCTCTTCACCTGGAATTAATGTCGTCCTTTTTTTTTTGTTTGCTTTTTTTTCTCTTATCATCTTTCATAGTTACGATTTTTTTTTGTCATGAAATATTATTGCCTAATATATTTGACTTTCAAATAAATTTATTCAAATTCATAAAACGGACAAGGTTTTGTTAATAATAATGATAAATCTCACAAAAATCTAACAATAAAAAATGTTGACAAGGAGAAGTTGTTACATATTACACATGTCAAAGGCCAATAATTTCATGATGGACCTGGTACTCTCTAATGGGATGGGAGAATGTCAGAAATGATTTCATCCCTATGAACATAAAAACTTTTGATTGATCGAAAATGTCTGGAAATAACTATGATTCATAATACCAAAAAGTTCCATGAGAGATATTTTTGTGGTACGAGTATAGGTAAGTGTAGTAGGTACGTCAAAATTCTAAGAAAATAAAATGCACGGCTGGGTCGCATGAACTTGGCCTTGTAGTAAAAGTTTCTTTGAATTTTACATAATAAATAATTATAAATGTACAAGTACGTATTTATCCATTTAATAAATTGAAAAATAGAAATTTGAATATGGAAAAGAAGCATAAAACACGTTTCTTAAATTGATACAACTTGTAGGTACTAAAAATGTTTTAATCTCAGAATAAAGAGCGCTATCTCAATTCTTGAAAAAATGTGAATTAATGCAAAAAAAAATTGAAAAAATCGTTGGCGCTGTTTTTTTTTTTTAATAATTTGTATATACATATAAATTTTTTTGTAATATTATTTTGGTATGCATTTCTTCACACAGTGACGACATCCCCTGCGTCCATCTCTAGCCACTCTACTTGAAGTTACACCTCGTTGTCGAGTTAATCCACCCTTCCAAACAGTAATAACTGGAAGTGATGCACGCGGTACGAGGAATTCATTCCTCATAAATTTCCTGCTGCAGCGCGGGTAAAGGACAAAAAATTTCAATGCGTCTTAGCGGTTACAATAATTATTTAAAATAAAAGATTTAGGTGTGCAATTTGTAGAGAATTCAATGTAGTTTCATAATAATCCAAGCCTTTTGTAATTAAAAACATAGTTATAAAGTTATAAGTGAAAAAATAACGAGAAAACTGTTTTTTTTTCTAAAAAAATACGAAATTTTGGTCTTTTTTTCGGCGCGCTCTAGTGGCCAAATCGTTCAACCAAAAAATACACGTTAGAGATGCTTTTTGTAGGAAATTTAATTTACTTTAATTGTGCATACTTTTTTTTTCCAAGAATCTTATATTTGTATGACTTTTTGGCAAAAAAGAAACTTTAAAAAGGTTCTAAATTTTGAGGTTTTTCGTGCTTTTCGTTGTGAAACCATATCAATGCGGGAAGTCGCAAAGTTAAAATTCGGATTCAGCACCCTGGAAAAAATAAAGAAAGATTGAGAAAAAAATCATCCGGAGAGACGATTTGACTAGACTATTATCGTAATGTCAAGATTGATTTCGAGTTCGATTTTTTGCACGAATCCATAACTTACCCTATAGTACCTATATCGCAAGTAAAAATGTACATCGTGAGGCATCTAAGACCCATCGCACTTTGTTCCCTATTCGGGACGATTTATCATATTCTGTGACTACAACTACAAGAGACTGATGCTGTAATCTGTCATTTTGGTTAAGAAGAATATAATGAATTAAATGAAAAACGTCACTTTCCATCCTTATCCAGGACTTAAGAAATCCTTCCGTTCGTCGGAAATGAGGTTAAAAAAGAAAATACATGGATTATAGTATCACGTTGGTGTTTTTGTTGTTTTTTTTTTATGAATATATTAAATTTTAAATATAAATAAAAGGCATACAATTTATTAGTAAAATTCAGCTTAATTTTTTCCATCATTCATATTTAATTTTGAAAGCCTTTTGTAAGGTAGTTTTTTTTTTGTGGATTTTACGAGTAGGTAATTCTTAGAATATGTAATATTATAATTTTGAATTTATTTAATTTATTTATTCTGCTTATTTGGAAATTTTACCATAATAATATTTTATGGCACAATAACTCGTAGTACAGATGCAATTCCTATAGTAATTTACTTTTACTTTTTCATGGAAAGATGTACTCTTGACATATTTTTATTCCCTCGAATGAAGTATATGCGTTGTACTCCTGAAAATGTTTATTTTTAGGTGGAATAGACTTGGATTTGATCCCATAAACATCCACTAGCAAAATACTGTTTGATAGTGTGGGAATCCTTTTACTAAAAATATGTTTCTATATTTTTTGTTCTGATCACGTATCATACGTAAAGAGCTTTATTCATTTCTTGTTATTCCATTATTTTGTTCGTATAATTTTGTTTCTTCACACAACTATTTGTTTCCATTCATATACTATAAAATAGGTACATTATGTATATGTATATCAAATATTCGTTTAAAGAATGAAAAATAAAATAGATAATAATAATTCTAGCAATTTCTTGCAATGCCTTCAAAATAGAAATAATGCAGAAAACCAAATTCCATTAACGAATAATAAAATCATTTTTTAAATATTTTCTAATATCCCATCAATTGAGGGTCCGCTTTTAGATTTTCAGAAGAACCTAAATATGTATGTATTTCAAACTTCTACCTAATTGGAAATCGAGAAAGCAGCAATCGCTTTTTGTTTTTATTAATTCGGCCAGTGGGATTATGTTAATGAACACTGTTCTATAGCAGGACCATAACCACCTAGGGAACCTTGATTGCTTCGAAAAAGAAAAACACTCCACATGATCACCTTGAAAACATTAAGGACCGAGAGATGGTGGAAGTATTGGCATTTATATAACATGCCAATAAACTGACAGCGATATCGCAGCCCTAAGGCATCTCCAAACTTCCAAACTAAATTCCATCAACCTGGCAGCAATACCACAGATCTGGTACCACCATAATGCTCTTTCAAAATGCAAACAAAAAATTTTTCGTTATCCTTTTCTTCTTTAATTAAAACAAAAAAAATCTTTTACAATTTTCATTAGAATAATTTGGGATTTCACAAATATGTAACAAGCTTTTAAATTTTTAAATGACGTATTTTGTATGGAACAAATGTGATTTAAAGATTTAAAAGCCTGTTAAATGGTTAACAGGGCTTTATGACTCGGCCTTATAAGGTATAATAATATAATTTTAACACGTTAACTGTCCCCATACAATTTGATTGAAAACTACACATACGTCCATTATTATTTCAAGACATCAACAATAAGTCCCATGTATCATATTTGATACACAAAATTTGTTTTTTCTCGTGCCACATACGTACATGTATCATTTTTGATACATGAACAAAATTCGGCTTCACTGTCCCCATACAAAATTATTTTAAAAAGCCCATACGTCCAGTACTTTTTTTTTCAAAAACAACATTATTATTTCGTAAGATTCATCATAGAAGGGGTTGGTTGCATACAAATTTGGTCACTGCTGTAAAAAAAAAGGTTTTAGTTTTGTGTTCATTTTTGATACATGGACGTATGCTTACTAATTTTGTGTATCAAATATGATACATGGGACGTATGGGTGATTATCAGTTTGTATGGGGTCAGTGAAATTAACAAATTCCAATTTAAAAGTTAACTTATTATATGTATTATTATTCTACCCCCCACCTTAACCTCGCGGCAAGTGCCAAGAGAGAACACAGAAGACTTACAAAATTGATTTTTCATGTAAGAAAATTATTATAAATTATATTAGGTGCACATAGGAATGCGTGGTTAAATTTTATGGTCGACTTGAAATAAAAACTTACAACCCTTAACAATACCGTATAAGGATTTATAAAATGTGCACTGTCGATAGCTATACGTCTACCAAATATATTTGGGATCAAGTTCGGCAAAGGAAGGTCTGGACAAGCCAGGATCTGTTCTGGTGAGATTATGTGATTACGCTGATAATTATTATAATAGTGTACCATTGGCAATTTATTTGAAATATCGAAACACAGACTTATTTGGAACAATGCGCAAAAATCAAGTCGATCTTCCATTAACCAGTCACTAAAGCTAAATCGCAAAACTTTTAAAATATGCTCGACAAAAGCATGAATGTATTACCGTCCTTAAATGGCGTGATAATCAAGATGTGCTTACATATGTTATTTACTTGACATGGCAATGAATCGACAAAAATAAAAGTGTGGAGTGGCGAGAAAATAAAACTAAATGGAGTTTTAGACAATAAAGATGCTAAAAAAGGAATTAATATGGTAGATCAATTGGCTTCATTTCATTCCCCCATTCGCAAAAGCATGACGTGGTAAAATTTCAGTTGACCTTTTATTTCGTTTTGCAGTCATAAGTGCAAAATGAATACCTAATTATTAGAGAAGACCCAATCTCAATGTTGCAAGTACAAGAAATGCTTATAAAAACATCTCAAAAAACGTTAAATTATTTATGTCAGCCTTACCTTATGTATATGTATTGTACATATGTATATGTACATAAAAAAAGTGTTTTACTTATTATGAATAATGTTTGACCTACTTTGCAAAATAAAATATGTTCATAAAAAACTAAGGATTTACTTGTGTAAAAAGTTATTTTACCGAAACATTTTTCCAATTTTTTTTTAAGTTTCGTAAAGTATAAGATGTTATTTGCATGCTTATATGAAAATTATCATATTTAATTAACTTTTAAAGCAATTTTGGTGTTATAAAGATTATACATGTTTTTGTATCAAAAATGATACATGGACGTAGGCGGCATGAAAAAAAAATATTTTTTTGTATCAAAAATGATACATGGGACTTATTGTTGATGTATTTTATCTCTAAAACTAAATTGTGGACGTATGAATGTTTCCATACCAATTTGTATGGGGACAGTGAAGCCGAATTCCAAAATGTATCAAATGTGATACATGGACGTAGCCGGCACGAGAAAACATTAAATTTGTGTATCAAATATGATACATGGAACAGTTAAGGTGTTAACATTACTTTTTATTTTATTAAATAAACTCAATTATTTACTCATTATGTATACAACATTTTATTTGCAAGGTACCAATCTGCCAATATTGTTTAGTCATTATTTTTATAGATATGGAAGTTTATTAATTTACTTACTTTACCTTAAAGAAAAGAGTAGACCTAATGTAAACACTTTTTTTTTCTTAAAAATTAGGTAACTAAATCATTAAATCATTTGTTCCACTTAATCGATTTTTTATGTTTACCTACTGTATGTATATATATATATTTATGCGCTTGGGAAAAACTTGCGGTACACTTTTTTCAATTAATACTCAACTAAAATGCATGAGTTATATATAAATAGAAAGGTTTTGTCCCACAGATGTGCAGAAATAAAAAATTATATGCATATGAAGCCATTAGGGGCAGATAAAGGTTATTTGAATTTTTTGATACTATTGATTTTAAGATGCCTGAGTTTTGGGGGATGATGACTATTATAGATTTGGATTTGTAGTGAAAAAATGAATTTGTCCATTCATAAGCCTATAGTATACGCTGCTGATGCGGAACCAAATTTTTTGTTGGTCTCCAAAATGACAGCGAAATGCTAACGAAAACTGCAACGAAAAATTACTCCTTGAAAGTGTCACCATTTGCAAAAACAAAAAAAAAACAAATATAATCGCATAAAAATCATCGTGATGAAAGAAGCAACAAATACAAACAAGAATAGAGACCAAATGTCACTTTTCCGCACACAATTAAAGGTACAAGCAATTAATTATGTGCGAAAACAGAGGGGAGATCTCTCCAAATAATCTGCTACAATTATCGATTTCGTTTATCGAACAGCGAGCGTACCGCAGAACGAAATTTTTCGTTTATGATTTCGTTGTGTCATTTTTGTATGGGATTTTTCGTTTCGCATCAGCGGCATACTAGGCTATAATTTAGAGAGATTGGGTGGCATGGGGGATGGGTGTACATTGTACAAGTATAGTGGTCGAATTCGAAAAATGTTATCTATTCGTTGTCCCTTGAGCGATTTCAATATAACTGACACGGGTTATAGCTGAGACAGAGTTATAAGCCTAGTATGCTGCTGATGCGAAACGAAAAATCCCATACCAAAATGACACAATGAAATCATAAACGAAATATTTCGTTCTGCTTTTCGTTCTGCGGTACGCTGTTCGAAGAGCGAAATCGATAATTGCAGCAGATTATTTGTACCATTAATTGTATGCGGAAAAGTGACATTTGGTCTCTATTCTTGTTTGTATTTGTTAATTCATTCATCACCACATTGCTTTGTGTTTGTTTTTTGTTTTTGCAAATGGTGACAATTTCAAGGAGCAATTTTTCGTTGCGGTTTTCGTTAGCATTTCGTTGTCATGTTGGAGGCCAACTAAAAATTTCGTTCCGTATCAGCAGAGTACTAGGCTATAAAAGTAAAAAAAATATTTTCAAGTCAGGGTGGTTCATAAAAAGGTCATCTTCGTTGTTTCCTGAGCGATTTCAATGAAACCGATACAGGTTTTAGGTGATGGTTCTTAAGTTTACAGAAAATCAACAACTTTCCTACACACCCAAAATTTAGTAAAAATCTCCTGATTGTTAAGATTTAGGTCCAAGACGTTTTGGTTCAGCCTTATGCCTGCCAGGTGACACTTAAGTAGTTTCAAATGCATTTTTCAACAAAAAACCTTAAAAACCCTTTTCTTTTCAAATATAAACAAAATGAATGATACACCAAAAATTCAGTAAGGATCTTTTGATTATTAAAATGTAGAGTTTAAAGCAGTCTTATACCCGCCAGAATTGTTTTTTATTATTCAATTCCACAGAAACATGAAAAAAGAATTATTTTTAAAATAAAAGTTTATATTTTAATGAGCAAATTAAAAATTTCGGAAAATCAAAAACTTCAAAAATAATTAACCAATAATCGGGGTGGTGTTTGTTTGAGATGAATTTGGTTTAAATTATGATATAAGTGCGGTTGTCAGGAACTGTTCCTACTCTACCGATTTTAGTAATGAAAATAAAAACCCTAAAAGATTTGAAGGTTTGAATGAAAGAAAGATTTAGTTTTTTCTTACAATTTAATATTTTATATTCTTTGCTAGACTGTGTCAGTTTTTGTTGGCCGAATTTCGGCCTCTGGGCGATACTAGTAAAATATAAATTACTGTTGGACACAGCATCAATTCAAATAAACTTACCTATAAATTCGAGTCCAGCCAATTTCCAAGTTCCTTTTTTTGTGACCAAAATGGACGACGGACACACATTCCGATGAACTACGTGACCAGAATAGTGTAGGTATGATAAAGCTTCTGTTAACTAAATAAATTAAAAAAAAAAAGAGAAATAAACAAAAATTGAGATATTTTAGTAACAAATAAGTTGACATTTTTTCCTTAAAACCAAAATAAAAATAACAATTCTAAATTGCCACATCACATGTATACAATATAGGTAAATTAAACAATATATAGGTATACCTATACAAATACACGTAGAAAGATATTTTAACGTATGTACATATGTAAAGTAATATGTATTTCAATCACGTAATGGATTTGATATTTATTTATTCGAGATAAGGGCAGGTATTCCTAATGTGTTTTCGATTAATTCCTTAAAAATAAATTCAACGAAATGACTTGACTTTAGAGCTATACAAAATACAAGCCATACCTATAAGGGTATTCATATAAATATTATATGTGTCTAGTGTTTTGATATAAGATCGACCCAAATAATTTGTATTTTTGCTTGTATTGGGTGGTATCCATAAAAGACAGTAAATGCTTTTATTGGGAATTTTCTAAGTAAATACTAATTTTGGTTTTTTGGTATGCATAAAAATGGAGTAAATACTAAAAATTAAGTACAGTAGTCCTTCGATAGTGTGAACTAATTAAAACAAGGTTTTGTTTTTTTATTTTAGAGGGATTCACATTACTGGAACATTTTGTCAGTGCTTAAAATCTGATTAAAACAACAAAATGTACCAGCACATCTGGCATGAGACAGTCTATTGACTGCAGCTGCATTCAAAACCTTCAAATATGTCTAGAAAAATAACAGTCAATAAAGTCTCTAATATCGCACGCAAAAAAAAAACCGGTGAACCTCGGTCCAAATATAATTGAATAAATTATAAATGTTCCTTTCGAAAGTCGAGCAAGCTCCAATGGTTATCACGACTTTCCGACTTTTCCGGCCTAATTTTCCAATTTGTATCTCTGTAGTGTGTTTATCTGGTTCAATACAAATCCAACAAAAAAATCTCCATCCAATTTGGATGATGTGCAGCCGAGTTATGCGTATACGAACACAAAAAAGGATTCATTTTTATGTATTTAGAAGAAGATTACGAAAAAAGTCCGAAAATTTCGAAAGTTAACATTATAGAGTTGACAATGTTTTGGCGGTTCACATTTTAGATGAATACGGAAAAAATCTGAATCAGTTTCTATTTTAAGGCTTTTTCTTCGATTTACACTTTAATATTTGTTTATATTCCTTTCTCCTACTCATTTGGCCTTTACTGTCGTGGCCTAAACAAAAATTAGACACCTAGCTTTTTAGTAAAAGTTGCAGTTATTTCTATTATACATAATGACGGAATAATTTTTATTTGCTATTAGACATTTTTTTTTTTTTGAAAAATACAAATATATTACAATAAAATTAAAAATGTAGGGGGTATTATGAAAATTTTAAAATTCAGCCTTATTTTATGAAAGATCGTGAAAATTTTGGCATTTTTACTTCAATTTCATAAAATTAAAGAAATATAAAAAGCTTGAAATGTGTATTAAATTTCGTATATGTTGAAGCTTCATTCATTTTCAAACAACTACCGATGTTAAATTTAAGACAAAAAAATTATTAAAACCTGACATTAAAGCCCAGATTTTCAAAAATTAATATTAAACCAGAGTTATCCTACCAAAAGTTTCGTGAGTTAACTCTGGTTTTAATGAATTGATGCTTTTGATATTTTATCCTCTGAGTTTGTTAGGTCATTCCTTATGAATTCTATTTAATAAAAAAAGCGCTTCTTGAGCTAACTGTAAATAAATGTATGACCGCGAGCACTCTCTTACTAGCGCGCACTAGGGGGCAATGGCTTCCATGAAATCGTCTGTAAAGTTGGCAGGATAATTTTCACTTAGAGTAATGGGTCCACGGCAGGAATTTGAATTTTTTTGTTTGCATTTCTATCCCGGATTTTGTAGTTCAACATAATATAGTAGATGAAATTTCTTGTTCTGCTTACTTCAGTGAAGTTGATATTTTTAAAATTTCTTTTCCTTATTTGGAGCCTTATTTCAATGTGATATTTTCCTGGTTGCTGAGAAAAGGGCATGACCTGCTAACTTCGCAGTGAAGTCAGGGGTGAAATATGAACTATAGGCAGTAATTTCCCAAAAAAACAAGGCTAATATTAAAATTTGCTGAACTAATTTTTCTTCAGTTATTGGAAATAATTATGTACATATATAGTTGTGCTTGAAGTATAAGCATTCATTTAAGTATTAATAACACATTAATAATAACTTTGGTTGCGTGACTGCTCGTATAGAATCAGATTTTATTTAGATATACGTTATATTTAAATTTATCAAATACATATTAAAAAAAAAAAATATTTAAACATCTGGTTTTTATTGTTTGATTATAGAAATTAATAAGAGCATTCAATATTAAAAAAAAAATTGTTTGAACATAACTCTTTTCATTTCTTCAAAATTTTTAGTTCGAAAGTTAATTTTTCAAATACTATTCACTAAAATAATTTTCTATTTAGAAATAAAATAAAAGTATGGATTTTTTGATTTAAAAAAAAGTATAGCATGACATTGTGAGTTTTACCGTTATTTTCTAATGATTTTTTTTTCAACTTTAGGTCGATTTTTTAGAAAATTTCCACTCCCGCCTAGAAAAAATGAACCCCCTCTTGCTAGACGCAACCTACACCTAACCTTTTGTCGCATCTTATGCAAAAAAGCTTGTAGAATGTAGCCTTATGAGCATATACAATATACATACATAATAGGCGTTTTATTTTTTTAGTCCAGAGTTGGTTCAGAGCAGAGCACTGAGTAGACCCTGAGCAAACGGACCCCGACCACTCTATTTTTGACATGGATTACATGTCTTTCTCGGACGGTTGGGTGTGATGTAGTGAAATGAGGACCGTCCCGAAAACATGTACCGCTCGTGCCCTACTGCTAAGTGACTGTTTGCACTACATACATCCTAAATATATCAATCGATAGATAAAGATTGCGCAAAGATTATAGAGGAATTGTTTTATAGCTATCGCCTCATAGTTTCAGGTGATGAGTCATCGCGTTTGGGGTAAATTGCAGCAAAATTAGGAGTACTCAAATTAATTTGAGCTCAATTTCTTCGGATACATAAGTGCCACTGACGTCATTGATATCTCTTTCAAAAGGGTTTGAGAAAGGGCATCGCTACGCGTATTTCCCATATCGTTAATTCACGTTATAGCACATAAGACATGTAATCCATGTTCGGTAGGTGCCACAAGGGCAATCTACCAAGCGTATTTTTATATCTGTCAAATGGCATGGAAACTGTATGAATTTGGCCGCGCTCAGTATTTTACTCCGTCTGCTCGGTTATTTTATTCTAAACTCATGGAGCACGCTCTGAACGCACTTTGCTCTTAACGAAAAAAGAAACAAAACATTTTTGTTTGACAGTTCGGGCTCAGCTCTGAATAGCTCTGAAATAAAAAAGAAAAACGCCTAATGTGTGTCCCCAGCCTTGCATTTTATTTCGTATTTCCTTTTACCGTTAATAATAATTATTAATAACAATAATTGTTAAAATAAACGACAATTTAAAACTGTTACAGTATTCACGGCATAGAAAAACGAAACAACATTTAAAAAAATAAAATAAAATTACCAATAAATCATCCGTTATAGGTATCTACATAATTCAATTCGTTATATCCATCGTAACGTTAAACTCAAAAGTCTTTCAATAATAATAATATTATTTATAATTGCAATTAAGAACACACGCCTATAAGTTAATTTTAAAGCAAAATAAATCTTCATTGAAAAACAAGAAGAACTTAAATTTTGTAAAATCCAATTTAAAATTTAATTATGCCAAACTTTTGCAACCATCACCTGCCCATCACACATAATTCATAATTCACACAGAAATTTCTCTCTTTTGAATACACATATATATTCCCTTGAAATTCCTATACATATAGACTGACTATATATGTACATGTATGATAGGTGTGCAGCCAAACTTACCTGTAAGATTCCATATTTTAGTTCAATATCCAAGAAATTATATTCTCGGGCATGAGCTGGTCTTTGAACCACTGGCACTGTAGGCTGTGATGCACCCGTACTTGGGGGTCCAGTTACTGGGCCATAAGTTCCGGCTTCCTAGATCGTAATAAAGAAAAAAAAAATAATATGAAAAGGCTAAACGATACATATATTTTTTTTTAATATATAAAAAAAATATACACATGACCGAATTAAAATTCAATCCCTGTCTGCTTGTAAATATATTTCATGCACATTTTGTGCATCTGTGATTCAAAAGAAACTGGTCTCATCAAACTACAGTGTTGCAGTTATACTGACGTTTGAAAAAAGATTCTAAGCTTCAAATGCAAAGATATAAAGAAAATATCAACAGGAACTACCGACACAAAAAAATTACTACATAAATGTATGTGTTTATCCTAAGGATATGAATTACGTTCGATAGCATCACAGCTGATGTGAATTTCCGTAACGTGTATGCTTTCATATACAGGAGCTCGTCTCGAGGGTAATTTAATATTCCAACCGAGAGCTCATCCTCCTTAAACCTGCAAGGATATATGTATCTATTATAGTAGGTATTTTTCCTTAATGTTGAGATCAGAGACGTATTTATTCAGGATAAATCTAGCAAGGCCCAAAATATTATTTGTGTATGAACATACATATTGATGGCTTTGTGCAGAAATATTTTAAGTGCTCTAAACGAAATTTAAAAGGACACATTTTGGAATCGATTTTAAACTGACTTCCCGATGAGTTAGAGGCTTGAAATTTAAAACAATCAATTTCACCCAGTTTGGACCTAGGTAGTTTCAAATTTCTTACTCTTCGGAAAGTTATAATTTAAAAGTGATATTCACTATCTCGTTTTGAGGAGCACTAAGCACAAAGAAAATGGAAATAAATTTCAATTTAACTTAAGAAATTTGGAAATAGCTTCTTAACTCAAATGGAGGTCGTGTCGTCGGATGCAGAAAATAATGTTGGGACCGTTTTGTGTCTAATATCGGACGGAAATTATATAATGGAGCTAGGTCACCGAAATTGTGCGATTTGACTTAAATCGGATTCATATTATGAGACCAAGTATGTCTATCGTGTGCAGAATTTGACGGATAGCCGGGCACAATACGATCGAATCCGAGGCGTCTATTTGAAGGAAAAGAAAAAAAATCGAATCCGAGGAGTCTATTTGAATGAAAAAAAAAAAAATAAATTTGGACCTAGGACTAGGACCTAGTGACTTACAACTCTTGACCATTCTTGTCTGCAGAAATGGAGGGGACCTACAGTTTATTGTTGAATCCCAACGGCTAAGGTGTGCGGCACTTTTCTATGACAGGAGATAAACTAAGAGGATTTATCAATTCTTCGTAAGAGGCAGTAGGTAGCCCTGAAAAACACTTTTACGTTGGCAGCGGCTGGGAATAGAACCCCAGACCTCTGGTGTGACAGTCCAACGCACAAACCATTACGCCACGGGCTTCTACCTCTTTGAATGAAAACGAGTTCAAAATTTAAATTTAATTTGTTTTCAAGAAATTTTTAAAAAAGGACAATAATAAACGCTGCGGAATTTAAATAATATTCTGCCGTGAAATATTCATAAAAATAACATCACCTAAGGCTCTTAAATCCTAAAATTCACTCCTTATTCAAATTCGAAGTTCGCACACATTACAAAAAAAATTGTTTTTTTTTTTTGAAGTGCCCTAGGTATATCCTCAAAATAAGAGTTGCATGATTCTAATGGAAATTGATTCATTCTTTAACTCGTCCCCCAGGAGGCGTTTATATTAAGGTTAAGACAAGCAAAAACTAAACTTTTTCACTTTATTATGTATAGGTAGGGGTGCGTTTTACATATATATTAACTCACCTGATATGCTAGGATATTCGCAAGGCTGGCAAGAATTGGTTCTGTTGCAAATGCCAACGTATCAGAGCATTCTTCCACTGTGTGAAGTATTTGTAAAATCTAAATGGAACTATTAAAATGTGGTCTTTTGTTGTTTTTTAAAAAAAATAAAAAAAATAATAATAGATAATAATAGATACAAAAACTTACCTTGGGATGACGAAACCGTTCGAGTTGTTTAACTGATGTTCGCAGAATTTCAGTGATTGTCTCTTTTCGTTTAGGTTTGTGAAGTTTTTCAGCGATTTTCTTTTCAAAAATGAATACAGAACATTCCTGGAAGAAAATAAAAAAAAAAAAAAAATTTTATGATTTTTTTCTAAAGTCGATTTTTTAGACAATCGCCCCTCCCACCTAAACGGGGGGAAACAGACCCCCCTCCTTTACGGTTATTTTCTTTTCTCGGCTCAACCTACACGCTCTAGCTTCACCCTGTATAATATCCATTGCTCCGAAGAGCTCGAGATTTTTAACATGGAAAGATTATTTGCCATTTTTAACTTCCCATTGGAAGTTATTTTAATCGGTCCGATTTGTGAAATTGAAAATTTTGACATTTCTCGACGTTTCGAGGTCTCTGGAGTTGTTTTTAGAGAGATGTCTGTATACGTTCGTTCGTACGTTCGGAAGCTTTATTTCGCCGACTATTATCTCGAGAACACATAGAGATATCGACTTCAGAAAAATTTTATTTAACAGATAATAAGGCCATAACGTACAGAAAGGATTTTAAGAAAAATTAAATAAGCGGTTTTTTTATTACAGTAATTTGAAAAAAATTACTGTAATGTCAAATATGTCAAAAAAAAAACTGCAAAAAACTGCTAAAAATTGTGTAAAAAATGTTTTTAGGCTCGAATATCTCGAGAACAACCAATGCTATCAACTCCGGGATAATTTTAGTCTACACACAATACCATAATTAGCAATAGATAAGGTTTCTAAGAAAAACACCAATTGACGGTTTTTTTCTACGCAAAAAAAAAAAAACTGCAAAAGTAACTGCTAATAAATTGTTGAAATTTTTCGTGTCGCATATATTTAGTGCAAACAGCCTCCTCTTTATTGCACAACTGATAAGTTTTTCGAACACTTTCAATTGGTAATTTTCTTATAAAAAATAACATCGGCTGTCGAGTTTCAAAGGGAACCAATGGGAAGCTATCATCAGTGTGGGTCAAACCCAGCCTCTTTTTATTGAAAGAAATACCTCGGTTTTTGTTTTTTTAAATGCGGGTGAGAGTTATAGAAATATTTTTTTTTGTAATCAATATATTTTTGAATTATATCTGAGAGTCGAGTTATAAACATTCAAAAATCGAAAAGTGGATGATTTTTGATTGTGCTGAATTATACAATAAAAATTAAAAATGCTTATTTTTAAATTTAATGATTTATTGAAATATCAAAATCTTGAAAACTTATAGTTCTTCATATTTGGAATAACAAATGATAACCGAAAAAATTCACCGTTTTTATTTCTGCAATGAACTTAAAGGCACTAGTTTTGTAGGAGATGGAAAAACAAAAATATTTATTTGAATTTGTTCCAACCTTTTACATATAATACCTACAAACAAAATAAATTAATATCAATATCAATATCTATTATTTATCAATTAAAAACAACACAGAATTTTAAATTTGAGGGAACATGTAATGTTTTTATTAAATGTCAAATCGAGTTATGATAGTGCACTTTCACCTGACGAATATGTAGTTTACATTTAGTAGAGCAAAAGGAATTCGATTAGGTGAATCGTATGTCCAATTTACACGAATAGCAGAACAGGGCAGAAAAGGTAGTCACATGCAGAAGGGGATTTGATGTTAAAATACGATAGAATCTCATACTTGTTAATATGTATGTTCTTGTGCAACACTGGCCCTTTTTTGCCACAAATATTATTTACTATTTGAAATTGTGATTGCAATTAATATATGTTGTGTATTCACATATTAAATTACTATAAATTAATACAATTATGATAAGTTAACTATACGCTCATTCAAAACGGGTGAGATATGATATATTTTAGCCGCTATTTGACCAACAAAATATAACCGGTTAGGTAAAAAAATATATTACTTAATTCAATCTATTTTGAACAAAATGAAATATGGTTTTCTATACCTATATGGGTTTGGAATTAATTATGTGCATACAATAATGCCTGTAATTAAATTAAAAATGACAGTAAAAGTCAGGACAATTATTTATTTTCCATTATATTTGTCTATCTAGCCAGCTCTGAGACATAATTACTTTAATTATCCATATAGATTGTTATATGCATTAATTCAACCACATATGATTATAATCACACGCATCACTGGTGGAAACCAAATTATATTTGTATATGCCTACAATATTTATTTTGTATATTATGCTAACGATATTAAAAGAGAATTTTTTGATTTCCACGGAAAAAGAACAACCTTTGTTGTATTTAATGCCTCAATACCTACAAAAAGAACTAAGTGCCAGTATTTTAATCGCGGTTTAAATATTAATTTAATGAAAAATGGCAGTGATTACTTACTTCACACTTTATAAATTAATACATTTTTGGCTGCCAAAGCTGCAAATATGCTTCTTTTTTTTTTTGAAAATCGTAGTATTGTAAAAAATTTCATCCGTAAAATTTGTAAATTTGCTAATTTGAAAAAAAAAAAACAAAAATTAACGGCACAAATAGCACAAGTTGAGCACAATACAGCACACATTTTTTTTTGCAAATCGAAAATGGTGGTGCTAACTTCACGCTAAGTTGCTTCGCAATATTTGCATTTTGTTGAAAAAGTTGCAAATATGCCCGAATTTTTATTATATTTTATAAGAATCATTTTCTGAGCACAAAACAGCACAACTTAAAGTTTTTACAGAAAACTTAATTTAAAAAAAAAATTCATTCATAAAATCTGCGAATTAAAAAAAAAAAAAAATAACGCACAACGATGAGCACAATGCAGTACAACAATTTTTTTTTTCTAAATCGAAAATAGCGGTGCTAACTTCACGCACATCACATTATGTATCAAACTTATTTTTAAGAAAATTTATGCTCTGACGGTTTTTCAAATTATTTGTAAAAATTCATATTTTACAAAAAATCAAATGGAATTCTGTTTTTTTTTTTTTTTGTGTAGAGCTTAAGATATTTTGATTATTTTTTAGCAATTTAAAGTATTAAGTTATTCATGCTTTTAAAATTCTTAAATAACATTCATATTTTGATTCATTTTCTTAAAAATCTGATCAAAAAAACCAAGTTCGTGAGATAAAATTGTACATTTTTATTTTGGATACCTGACACTTGATGGAAAAAGAATCTAGTTCTCAGTTCAGGATGGACACATTTCAACCATCCAATTATGATAAATTGAAATTTCCCCCTATTCTGGCAAGCTTCACTGATTCCTGACAAGTCACAACAACCTCACAAGGTTAGGTAAGATTGATTTTGTAAGGTTTTCGTATTCTGGCATCACCCTTACAACTTATGAGTCTCATAAGAACTATCGAAATTGTTATCTCTTTTTGAGTTCCAAAATGAAGAAAATATTTTGATGCAGAAGTAATGCCAACATTTTTCATACGCATTAGCAACGCAAACTTGATTCTTTGTAGAAATATTACATTGCACAACTCTGGACGTTTTGGAATGCAAAACAAAAATATTTAAATCGAAGCAGGTAAAAATTTTTTGGATGCGCAGTTTGGGCAGTCTGATGAATTTTGGAACTCAGCCTATCTCAAAACTCAGAACCCACAATATCGTAAGCGAAAAAAAAATAAAAGTATTGCAAGCGACATTTTGTTTTTTGTTTGCTCAGCGACGAAACCAATTAGGCCAGATTTCAGCATTGAATTGTTATTAACAATACTATTACCGACAGATGACAAGATGTCCGATCGCTTTTAATGTACAGAAAACAAAATGAAATACTCCTTAGCAATTTTTTTTAGTTTTTCTGTCAAAACTCTGAGGAAAAAACTTTTGAATTCGCTTGCTCACTTTTTAAGGTATAGAAATCTCAGAGATCTTATTTTCCTGAACGCGCCAAGTAAAATCAAGAAAATTAATTTAGACAACTCGGTTTAGTGGGGTGTCGTCCGTCGATCATCCTCTTCTTTTTCTTTGGCTTCCTTAGGGCCAGTTGTACAAATATTTGATCCGTGGTTCAGGAATTTAAACTCACCAATTTCGGCGGATTAACTGTGGTTCAACGATGGTTCAGGCATGTAATTGGCTTCTAGTGCATATTAGAACCTTGAACCATCATTGAACCTCAGTTAACCCGCCGAAATCGGCGAGTTAAAATTCCTGAACCACGGATAAAAATTTAAACCACGATTGTACAACTGGCAATTAGCGTATTTTGCTTTGTTCGGCATAGAAAATTGTGACAGGTCAGAAATTAAAAATCACAATTCACCAGTTGTCGGGAATTTTTGTGAGGTTTTGTTGTGAGGATTATCTCAGAATATTGAAATTGTTATCGAATCACAACAAACCTCACAAGGAATCAAGCTCACAAGAGCTTGTGAATTGTGAGCCCTCGAAACGGCAGAATAGGGCTCTGGCAGTCTAACAAAAGGGGATGTCTCGTCTCTCGTCTATATCTTAATAGAAGACTTTTAAGAGATTTTTTAATACACGACACGAAGATTGTTTTAAATCCTCTTGTTTTTAATATTTAATTCAGCACTTCTATTTCCCCATGGAAAACAATTTCAAAGCACCTGTTTAGCTCTATCACCATATTCAAAATTTTCAAAGGTACCTAATATTCTTTGAAAATTGTTCTACGTGACTTGGGTTTTAAAATTTCATTTATTTTCCATTGGGAATGATTCTTTTGAAATAACAAACACGAAATAGCTTAGCTTTGATGGAATTGTTTTGTAGTCATTTTTGATGTAACGACAACGAAAGTGTTTTTTTTTTTTTTTTTTTTTTTTTTTGGGAAAATTGGAGATCCTGTATAACAAAAAACAACATCACAATGTGAGAAATCGGATAAAATGTTTTAAAAATGTTGTCAAAATTTCTTTAAAAAAAATGTGTTTTTATAAATCAGCTCGGAAGAAATTTTATAAATTAAAAATCCATTAAAAAAAAATCTGAAATTTTAATTAAATGAGAATAGGTTTGAGAAAAGGTCAACCAAAGAATATATTTTAAAAATTTTTAATTTCAGCATATACCAACAATCGGTATCGTATATTGATTCAAGGTATTTTTCCAGAATCCAGACTTTAAGTTCTTTTCTTTTGAGAAATTCAATTTGTAGAAAAATATCGAGTATACCTATCTATGTTTTGATGAAATACTTAAACATTCAGATGACAATTTCTGTGAAATTCTTTACATTAAGCTTTCGCTATGTTTTATCATCCAATTCATTTTAAACTTTTTTTTTACTCGGCGACAAGCAGTGTATAAAAACATCTTCTAAGTAAAAGTGGTGTTGACGAATTTATCCGATGCTTTATCCACCATTAAATACTTTTTTTTTTTGTTTTGCAAGCTGTTGTTGGGGCTGAGCGGGGTATTATTCGCAAAATGAGACGGATGATAGATACAAATGAATCTGTTTCATTGAATTACAAAAGGATTTTTGTGTCCTTTAGCCAAATTGGTTGGTTTAAAGGAACGCTCAGCATCAGAGACGATGATGCGGAAGGTAGTAGGGGTGCTTGAGATATCAAAGGAACAGGGAATACACCTAATGGTGAAGAATGTTACAGGTGATGTTGTTTTCGTTATTTCAGTTTATTTTCTGTCTTTTTTCTCTGATTTTTCTTCGATTTTATGCTTCGTTAAATCTAAATGGCGCCCAAGGGTTGGTTTGTTGAACAAAAAAAATAGACACAAGGTAGCAAAAGCATTTGCAGCGACAATCCAAAGATTGGTGCGGTGATGTTGGTGGTGTGGACCTATAAAAGATATTGAAAGCGATACTAAAAATTCCATTTGTCATGGAGATTCTATTTTTTTATGCCTGGAGGACATCTTCTTTTACTTTTTGTTTTTTATTTGTCTGTATGGAAAAGCCTCTGCCTGAAACAGATGCTAACAATGAAATGGATATGGTATCGAACAAGTCTTTTTTATGATTGGCTATTTTACGTGCTTATAATCCGAATCTGAACAAAATAAACTGTTGACAGTTTTTTCTTTTCTGTACAGTCAGACTTATTAGAAATTAAAAAAAAAAGGACGGCTATTATTATTGTCCTCGGGTTAACACTAATGCCTACCCTAAAGACATTTATACAGAGTGGAAATATATTTAAGTTTAGGGTCAAGAAAACATTGAAAGCAATTAATCTTTTATAGTCTTTTTTATTGGTTATACACAAATGGCGCCCAACGCTAGATTAAAAAAAATATGTATTTAGTACCTGTACGCGTAAGATAATGTGTTCACATCTGTTTAAGTGGTTATAATGTATGAATATGCAAATAAATATTTCGCAGAAAATGCGTAAATTGCCGAAAAGTTTTGTTAGAACCATATATTCATGTGAGTTGCAACAGGAAGAAACTCTTAAAAATAAAAATTTATGTTGTCTGCAGAAAAGTACCTATATCAACGTAATATCCATGAATGCAGCGCAAACATAGTCAGCGATTTTTGCATATACCTTCACCGAATTAAAGCCCAAATGAATGAAAATGTTGTCATAAAATTTTGACTATAATTGAATCCATAATCAATGCGCATCTCCATTATGGTGCTTTTGCTCTTGCCAAATTTATCCCAATTTTTGTTTCCAATCGTATTCCTTTCTAATGCCAAATCTTAATTTCTATTAAAAATAAAGTTTTTCGAGTTCTATAGCTCCAAATATGTCAAAGTTCTATCTGAGATCTGAATTTAAGTTTTAATACGTTAGAACTTGTTAAAAAATTAATTTCTAACTTAATCTAGTTCTAATTTTTCTATAAACCGAGTTTAAATTGTTAAAACTTTGGCAATAAATTGTCCGTTAAAGTTTCGTTCAGTTAGACTCGGATTTAAAATATGAATAGGCATTAAATTCTATAATAATTCATCACGGTTTGTTAAATTTGTTCTATTAATTAAATATTATTTGTTTATAGATCTTGTCAATTAATCAATTGATTATAATAAAAAAAAAAAAATGCCTGACAGCTCAAACACCAATTAACTCATGTCATGCTAATTATTATTAGAAAAATCCTTGTAAACGACCACCACAGATTATTATCCTCATCAACAGCAAACTAATTAGCCAAGAAGGTTTCCCCTTCACAGAATATTTTCAATTATCGAACATCATTTCTTCACTAGACATCTTTCATTCCTTTCATCCATCCATCCAGTGAAACCCACTTTCATATCGGTTTCCGAAAGCCTAAAGAAAACCACAAAATCAATTGATTGGTTTGATCCATCTCTCCCACGCCGCAGCCGCCGCCCGCACACCGAAATAAACCAACAGCACAGCAATCTTCTATAACCCACGAGAGTTTAATTTGGTGGCCTGGGTGGTGGTGAGCTTTGGAATGATGCACAAGAAACTTCACAAAAAAACATTTCAATTTCAATTTCAAGCCCTCTTGGGATTAAATTGCTAAAAGCTCTCCAAAAAATAATTCAACACATCACAGAACAAACCAAAATTCACATCCTAACAAAAACAAAAATAAAATAACTTTCAATGGGAAGTAAAAAAAAAAAAAAAAAAAAAAAAAAAACTACTCAAGGGTAGGTAAGGTAACATACCTTGCCATCACTTTTCCTATACGCATCATGAATTTTCCATGCCAATTCGGGGCCAGCACAAGCTGTCTGCTTTCCAATTTCGAAATACTGAATTATTGGATTCGTATCGACTGGATTCTGTGGACCAGTGGTGCCACTCTTGAATTTCGAGAACATCGTTGCAGCTGGCATACCATCGATTATCTTCGAAAACACTGATGTGAAGCCCGTTGGTCTGGTCTTCTCCTCGACACTGTCGTATCTTTCAAATGTTTTCTGTTTTTGCTCAAGTTCACCGACTGCACCCATAAACAGGTCTGTTTCTTCGGTACTACCGGCAGCTATTTGTATCGAGAAACGACGTTGCGGATGATGCGACGGGGGTACTACACGACGGCGATGGGAATACAGTTTGGGGCAATTTTAGTTGTGTGTGGTGAATCCAAATAAATCGTAATTGTAATCGATTGGGTGAGGAGGGGGTGCTGGTACTTGGTATGTTGGCCTCCTTGTTATTGATTATGACGGTATTGGCAATTCCAAAGCAAACATCAAGGTTTACACTTTATTTCGTCACAAACCTGATGCCTGGAAGTGGTTACCGTAGAGCAGTTCCATTAATTTCTGAAAGAGAATAAAAAAAATAAATATTTCCATTTCTTTAAATCTTCATTTTAAATAAAGTTAAGAGAACAAAATTACTGATTTCGTTCAAATTCCCATCAAATAAATTCTTAGGACACTGTATTATAATTTCCAACTGGAAATATTAACCCAAGAGTTGCCCAAAGTTGCAAAAGCATGTAAATTACAAAATTGTCTTAAATTACACTTGTTCACAGGAAGAGTAATTTTATCTTCTGCTAAACAATTCCATTAATATAAATGCCTATTCGTCTTATAAATTTCACTCTTCTTCCAGACTCCAATTTCAGTTCTTTGTCTTTATTACCTGCCTGTGCAAACAAATGTTTATATCAATTTTCATAGGCTCAGCTTTCTTGAACTATTAACCTACTTATCATCATGAAATAGCAAACAATTCTATATTCTCACCACCCATTCGCCCACCTTTCATCACTTAGGCATTAATCTTCACCGAACAATCTTAAGCATCCGTTAAATCCCCCAAAAATGAAAACGTTATTATCCGTGAATTAAATAAACAGTTAAGTTAACACAATCTACTGAGCTGTTAGTCTTCTACCAAATACACATACAAGGGTTGTTTATTTGTTTTCTTTGAAATTTATCCGAATTAATATTGGTCGAAAAAAGGGTTTAACTAACAAAAATAAATGTATAATCTGAAGCTCCTATAAAGGATTTTAGATATGCATACATATTTAAAAAAATAAAACTTGAAATTTAAGCTGACGTCTTGGTTTTCTTCTTTTCTATCGATGCTATAGGCAAACAAATTCAACCAAAAAATGGGGCTACGGACGAATGATCAGAAAAAAAATTTCGACTGGTAAAAAAGCGGATTTATATCGAGTTAAAATGACCAACTAATAAAATTTGTTGGTATCGAAATTTTAATGTTATTTTTTGCCCAAAAAAATTTAGAACAAAACAGCAATTTTCGGTGGCCTTATTCCACTTATTTGTGATAGTTGAGATGTAAACTGTTGAAATATTGATTCTCTAAATGTCAATTGCTATCGACATTTTGAAAATCGACATTTAACAAATCTGTACACTTTTTTTAACGATTTTTTGATCAGTTTATCTTTTAACCAGTCGATGATGAAAATTGTTATTTTGAAGTCGATATTTAAAAAATCGACATATTGTAATAAAAAAGTATTACATTTGTCAAGGTTTAGGTAATCGATTCCGTTGTCTTTAGTTAGAAAAAAAGTTACACCACAATAAAAAATGTTTATTTATAACTTGGAGGGATGTCTATTAAGTTAGACAACGTATATAAATACGACCCAATATTTAAGTATATTTCAGTAACATTTTGCACTAAATAAGTACCTATTCTAATCTATATTTTGATGGAAATCGACTTTTGTCGACAGTAGGTACTGAACGCTGACAAAAAGTAGTAATGACCAAATAGTACCGAAATTTTTCCAATCGTGAATTCTACCAGGAATTTAATATTTTGTTTGATGTTGCGACAAGAACTCGATAACTTAGGCACCAAGAAATGATAACGGTTTTTTGTATAATAGTTTAATACAAGCATTTTTTACAAAACGGGGGGTATACCTCCCCCCGTTTGGACGGGAGGGGCAATTTCATTAAAAAAAGTACCTAAAATTAAAAAACATCTATTAAAACAATAACGGTAACACTTATAAGTAAGTGTTATACCTTTTTTTCAAGCCAATACTTTGTTTTATTAGATAGTTCTTAAATCAAGTGAAATCTATGCAAAGTTTTTGAAAAAAACGGGTTTTAAACTCAAAATTTGGGGAAAAAAAATCTCAAAAAAATGTTTAAAATGTATTTTGTCAAAACTATAAAATTATATATTATTTTTTTTTTTAATTTGTTGCTCTAATTACATCTTAATCAAAAACTGAAAAAAAAATAATTTTATGTCTTCTAGATTTGATAAAATTGAAATTAATTGAAAGTCAAATGTAATTTTTCACTTTCAATTAATTTAATAAAAAAATTTTCAGTTGTAAGATATAATTTAAATATCAAATCTCTGAGAAAGCTGCGTTTTTTCCAAACTTTGTAAAGCCTTATCTATGAAAAATAAAATATCTATCTAGATAAAACTTATTCTGTCTGTAAGGTCTCAAAAGGTATGTTCAGGAAAATGAGATCTCTGAGACTCTGTCAAATAATGAGCAAGCGTATTTTTTCCTCAGGGGGCAGGGCATAGTCCCATAGCACCTGCCCCCCCCCCCCATGGATCCGCTACTCAACTATCCCTTATAAAGCAAGTAAAAAAAAATATTTCTACGATACCCTGAATAATGCCCCTCTTAAAATCATTCGCAAAAGTGGGAAACTATCAATCTGATATCTAATCTCCACTTATACATGGAACTAAAGTAATGACTTTGATTGTTAACTATCATCTACCCTTTATTAGTTAACAATCAACACAATTTCATCCCAGAATTTATTTTCTATTTGAAATAGTAGAAGTACCCAGATATTATAGGATTCCAACAAGATAGCATCATGCCAATTAGTTTATTATTGACAACATTAATATTACAAGATGGATCCATAGAATTGGCCCATGGGACGGCATGATTTGACACCACTTACTCATTACTTGTGCGGAGGCGTAATAAATGCTTATACAAAACAACTCTGGCCTTGAACGACAAGATTTATTGTGTGATTGATATGAATAAAGCCTTAAATTCTTGATAGCTTGACCTCTATTTTAACTGCATCATCTTTGTTAGAAGCTGCTAATAATATACGCAAGGAATATGTGTGTCCGGCTTAGCAATTTTAACTCACCGATTTTGGCGGATTAATTTAGGTTCACAGATATGGCCTATTATCACTTACTTGTACCTTAAACCTTCGTTGAATGTTTTTTTTTTTTTTTTTGTTCAAGTGCTCTAAGCGCTATTGATTATTTATTCTGGTACGAATATAGTTTCGGGAAAAAAATGTGTTTTCCTTATTTCCAAAAGTTATACGTGATATAAAGTAATATTATCATTTTAACTGTATATGGAGTACAGTTCCACAAAATAATTTTACGAGACAGGGAAAATATAATTGCTTGGTTGTACGATTTATCAGTGTTTGGGGGGAAATAACACCTTCCTATTATAATTGAACATGCAAGGTAAATTATTTTAACAATGATAAATTATTCTTTCACCAAGATACATATGTACATAACGTACGTAGAAAATTTTGTTTGGGACAATATTTGAGAATACTATAGCTCTCAAGGTTATGTTAATTTGTTTCGTAATTATAGGACTTGTGGTGGAAGAAGTTTTCAAACAAAACTAGTTTATTTTTATATATTTTGTCCATTGATTAAATCTAACCTTTAATCGATAAAATTATATACCTTATCCAAAAAACCAGACGTTTATTATTTTTATAATGTGTGATAAGCTGGGTTCGGACTTGAGATTCAAAATTTGGAAGCAAATGTGGAAAAAAGTGAAGTAAATCCAAAATGTCCAAGGTAGATTTAGAAAAAACTTAAACTAATTAATTTAATTCGTCGGGTATTTAACATGATTGCTTAGCTGGTGATTGAAAAATCGACTCTTAGGGCCAGTTGTACAGATATTTGATCCGTGGTTCAGGAATTTTAACTCACCAATTTCGGCGGATTAACTGTGGTTCAACGATGGTTCAGGCATGTAATTGGCTATTAGTACATATTTGAACCTTGAACCATCGTTGAACCTCAGTTGACTCGCTTAAATCGGCCAGTTAAAATTCCTGAACCACGGATCAAAATTAAAACCAGGATTGTACAACTGGCACTTAGAATACCAAAATTTAACCAAATTTGTTCGGGATTATTGTTTAATTTTAAGAAATGAAAATTAAGAAATAAACTCATAATTACACATTGAAACATATACCCAATTGAAAAGTTAATTGCAAAAAAAAAATGAAAACAAAAAAACCACAAAAAAAGAAGAGTTTGAAACAACGTGCTTTCTTTTACTGATTAAGTAATCGTTCACTTAAATTAGAAGTAGAACTTGCAAAAGCGAAGAAGGGAAGTAGATTCTATTTTTTCCTCACAACCGAAGTAAATCTACTTCCACCGAAGTGAAGTTCGAACCCTGTTGATAAATATATTTATTTTGAAAAGTGTTTCTTAGCTCCTTTGCGGTCAGATTTTCTGTCACTTAAAGGTGTATGAAAACATGTGATTAATTATTTAATTATCATATTATACCCTATACAACAAAAAACCGAAACAAAATATTACTTCGACCGTTAGTGTTTAAATTTATATGGACTTGACTTTTAGTATGTTCTCACTGAACGAATTTGCGCAATTTTGGATTATTTTTCCGAAATCATCTTCAAAATTGCACAATTTCCCATACAATAACGCAATTCAAAATCATCTCAAGTCACCTTAATTTAAATGAAATTGCGAACAAAATTGCGTTTTATAACAGTTATAACAATTATTTCCCAATAAATTGAACGAACAGAACTACAAAGAATGATAAAAAAAAAAAATAGTAGGTGACAGTTATAGCTTTCATTGAAAACCATCATGGAAAATTTTGTCTTTCCATTTTGATGCACTTATATAGACAGAAAGTTGATGACATTTTGGTATCAAAATGAAGGGAATTATTCTTTCAAAATCAATTTTATTATTTCAATGATCAAAATGGTTTCCAATGTAAGCTGACAGACAAAATTGTTTCATTTTCAGTATAAACACTTTGCGTAATTTTGAAATTGAGTTCTCGAAATTCTGCAATTTCAGGCTCAGTGGGAACATACAATATAATACTCATGATTGTATGGATTTATTCAAGGGGTTATTATTTTCTGTTCTGAAATTCTGTGTGACCAAAATTCTGTAAATGAAAAGAAGATTCTATTTGAACATAATTATTGTATAAAGTCTAGTCTGTATAAAATCACGAGGTAGATATCCCTACTGTAAAACCACATATTATTTTGTTTTTTCAATTGTGTAAACCTAGGAAATGTACATATGTGTTCAGGAAAATGAGATATTTGAGATTTCTCTGCTTCAAAAAGTGAGCAAGTTTATCCAACATTTTTTCCGCAGTTTTGACAGAAAAACTGAGCAATTTTGCTTAGGAATCCTGTTCTCACGTAACTCAGATTGCTGAGGGCTTTGAGATCTTGTTTTCCTGAACTTGCCGAATATTAAATTACAATTATTTTAATTATCAGTTTAAAAATTTTAAACTGTATTTAAAATAAATTGTTTAAAAATTTTAAATTCCTTAGAGAGAGTAAAGGAAATATTATTATGTCAATTTCTTTTGATATTTGTTTCTCTTTCACTTTGCTGTCCCTAATATAAAAATGTAAACTCTGTCGCGGCATTTTGTTTTAGTGTTTACGATAAAACACCCCGCATTACATATTCAACAAGCTATATCATAGTAATTATTATCAATATTGGAATGCCTTTTTTTTTCTTCTTTCGCTTTCCTCATTAATAATTAATCCCATTCATTTTTCTCTAATTAATAAATGATTCCAAATACATATATAAATCAATAAAGAGAATAATTTATTCAAGAAAATTAAAGAATATGTACTTAATAGCAAATTATTATGGATATGAAAATTATGTATTTAAAGAAGAGGGGAGAAAATCTAACATTCATTAATTTCCAAAGGAATAAATTATTTATTATTGTTTCTACTAAATTACCGTTATAATGTTTGCGTTATTACTACGGCTTAATTGTATCATTCAATGAAAACTTAATTATTCTATTACGTTTTGAGTTTATCATTTTTATAGGTTTTATTGACAAGAATTTGTAAATGTTTGAATTTGTGAGTTTTTAAATTTAGAAATAGAGGAAGATTTTACAGGATTAATTGTTAGAATAACAATCACAGTTTAATTTCCAATAAACAACGGTTTGTCGAATAAATTAAAAACATTGAAAACAAGATCCTAATTTTTTTTTTTAATACTTAAATGTAAATACGTAGTTTCGTTAAATCTTTAAGGAAATATGAAAAAATTGTATATATATATGAAATAATTTAATAATAATAATTAATAATATTATTTAATAATAATTGGTGGGAAAAATTCATTTAATAAAATGCAAGAGCTTATCTAATAGTTAGTTCAATCAAATACTCATAAGCAGGGATCGGGTTTTGAGGCATTTAAAAGTCCAAATTTGCAAGTCAATATTGCGAGCTTCTCGTTAGAAGAAAAAACTGCATTAATTTTTGTTTATAACTTCTTTGCTAACCACCCCCTTAGTTGTTTTAAATTTGGAATCCAATTTTTTCCCACAACAAATACAAAAAAAAAAAAAGGTATTTAATAAATATTTAAATTTTTTTGAATTTATTTTACAATATTCGGATTGCAAGCGAAGTTAAACTCCTTTTCTAAAAAAAATTAAACTCAGAAAGGACTTTTTACAAACACATCTTTAAATTTGAGATCAATGCGTCAACTTTTGGACTAAAGCTAAAACAACAAATAAAAGTGGGTGCTTTCACAAGTGTGGTAAATTAGGAGAAGCTAACTTTGTTTTTCGTGTATTTAGGTATTGTATTAAGACCTTCAATTACAAAATTAAATTTTCAGCTTTTTTTCCAAATAATTATTTATAACGTGAGACATAAATGATGTAGAAAAATGATATTGGTATCAAATGAAAGGTATTTTTCTTGTCTTTAACGTAGTACTAAAATTATTTTGCTATCTTGTATACATTTTGAAAAGTTAAGCTTTAATTTTAACGCAAGCTTGATGCTTTTTAAAAAGTTTACTTTGCATAATTTATTAATTAAATTTTAGAAATAAAATAATTAATGTCTCCCATTTATCGACGAAAAATACATTAAACAAAAAACTAATAAACTGATATACAGCACCACTTTTACAGTGAAAATTTTCAAATGTACTAAAAATCAACAACATAAAATGTTTTCTTAAAATTTGAGGCGAATTTTTTCTTTCAAAATAATATTTTGAATCAAAGCAGCCAAAAAATGTTTCCTGTGCAGTTTGCGTAGCTGTTGCGCATCATAAACTTTTTCGATGCATTTGGGAACTCTCTCACAATTTTTTAGTTTGAATTTTGGAACTTATGACCTTGCAGTAAATGCGTGTCAGATGGATTTTAGAACTCAACCCATATTCATTTTTGTGACACGTGGTAATTATTGTAAAATTAAATTTAAACAAACGTGTAGCACATCAAAAAAAAAAAAAGAAAAAAACGCCTTGTTCATGAATATTATTTAATGATGGTACTACAAAATGGATGGAGTGAATAAACAACACATAAAAGATTAAACAGTTATATTTTAATGTTTAATTTCATGTTGTACAATGTTTAAAATGATGCAGTGAAAAGGTTATAAGTAGAGAATTCCATCATCCTATAATTTTCTAAGCAATATCACCATGGCACCTGATCATATTATATTTTTACTCTCAAAGGTTTGATATTCTTTCCTCAAGCATGAGAATGATGTTGATTAAAGATGTAAGCAACATTTTATATAGGTAACATTTTCAAAAGACAAATTAATTAAACTCCTGGTTATGAAAGCTCATTTCCTGTTTTTAAGGTTTTCTAACATTAAAAAAGAAATAATACCCATAAACAATGAATTTATAAAGACCCTTAAAGAATACCGACAATCTTTTAGGTTGTTAAACACTTCAGATAGGTAAGGTAGGTACATTTGTTATGTGTGTGCAAATTTAATTTTTCTTTCCTTTCTTCTGACAATCTCGTTAACTGCGTCAAGTACATACAACGCAAAATGAACTTTAATCGTGTCAATTTTCTACAAATAGAAGTTAATTATAAAGCTTTCTATCATCGTTGTTTTCAATATGTATACATAAAGGAAATGAAAGGATTTTTTTTAGACAAGAGTATAAGACACAATAACTTCTTTTAAGGGGAGCAAAATCAATAAATATGGTGATTATATTTAATTTGATAACAATCCTGGTTGTTTTCACAGATATGTACTTTTTATTAATTTAATTTACCTAATTATTTTTCTTAATTCACTTGTTTTTTTTTTCTTCCAATAATTATAGACATTGCGTACTATTAGTCCAATAGATTTAGAATCAAACGAAACAAACATTATAATATTGCTTGATTTTCGATTTTTGGAGGTAAAACTTATTATTAAAATTTTTGTAGAGTGGCTTTCTTATTCGAAAAGGGTTATGTCAATTGAAACGTCAAATCAAAAAGCCTTAAATTTTAATACATGAAACTGAAATTTTTGTATGTATATAATATGTAGATTATGTACGTTATCTGCTCATCAAGTACCTACTTTTTAAATTTAATTTTCAACGCTACTTCCCAGACTATTAAAATTTCAGATAAAATTGCAAATTTTATCTTTTAACCGAGTATAGAGGCCGTGGCATGGTTTTAAACTACCATGATCTGTAAGTCAACAAATTTTTCTGCTCTGCTCTTCATAGAAAATATTATACCGTAATATTTTTCATCCTTGCCATCTCCATGATGTTCCCTATCGGTAGCAAGGATATCATATCTTTAAGACGTAGAAAACTCATCTTTTGGTTCATTTTGAAAATAATTCATTTAAAAGTGAAGAACAAATGATTCGAATAATGCAACCATCAATGACCTGGAAAGTTCTTGTTCTTACTTGAGCTGATAAAGAAATTTGTTTTTCTCTGCCTACGAAATAAGATATCAAACAAAAATGAGTGTGGGAAGAATTTTCCAATAAATGAGCTCCATTTTTTTTTTTTCGTTCGTTCATTTGTGGACAAAAAATATTGATTTTACAGAGAGGCTTTGCTTTGGTGATTTGCATAAAATTATGTTGTTTTATTTTTTTTTTTTGCGAAAATCGGAAACAGTCAATTTATAAAAATTCACTGATTTGAAAGATTATGACGATGAGTTTCAAGAAAAGGTATTTTTTAAGCAAATAATTCGTTAAATTAAGGTTGAAATATATTTTTCAGGCAGACGGATCTTTATTCAAAATTAACCATAAATTTGTCATTAAAAATATTACAATATACAATTACATACTAGCAGAAGTGCTGGCTTACTTCGCATATTTTAGAAAATTTCATTATTCAGAAAAAACATTTTTGTATTGATAAAATGTTTCTTTTTCTCAAAAGAAAGGAATTAATAACTTATTCAAAATCATCACTTGACACCAAAAATTTACAGTTTTCGTTGATTGGAAATATGTGATCATCAGGTTATTAGCTGCAGTTGAGGATAAACCATTCTGTATACATAGCAAATATTTCTGAACTCGTAATTGAAGAAAATGGTACCATTTACATATGCATGCATGTGTAACTGGCTGAACAGAATAGAATGACGGAACTGAAGCCGCAGACGGAACTGGAAGAGCTGTCAAAAAGTGTCGTACGTTATTTTTTTTACATGTCCACAATGGAGCTGTACAGCTTTGAAAGTATTTTGAAGTAAAACAAAAGAATATTATTGTGTACAAGCTCAGAATTCACATTTTTTGTTTCCTCTAATTTTCCTTTTAATAAATAATTTTTTTCGCGATACAAATAACCACAATATTTTTTTCCGACCCAAAAAGTTGTTTTTTTTCTTCATACAAATTGAAACGTCAAAAGTGCCGTACGTCAAAAGTTAAAAGTTGGTGAACTCTTCCGTCTGCGTCTGCGTCTCCGTATGCGTCTACGTTCCGTTGTGTTCGCAACATTGAATTTGCGTGTATTCAATATTTTGACAGCTGTTCCAGCTCCGTCTCCGGTTCCGTCTGCGTCACCATTCTGTTCAGCCAGTAAGCCCGAACATCATCATGAGTGGCATATCTCAATGTAGTCCAGATAGTAATATATTTTTTTTAAGGAAAAAATGTGAAACAAGCTGATTTTTTGGTAAACACGTTGGTATTGCCGTTACATATACATGCTTAAAAAAAATCCTCAACTATCCGAAGGCCCCTAAGTTTTATAAATGGTCGAAAGTCAAAAAATTTGATTTTGGCCAAAAAGCTATTTCGAAAACGGAAAGTTTACTACATTGTTATTTAAACAGGTAGCTGAGACAATTTTCACACAAAACTAAATAAATAAATTTGGTGGCACAACACCTCATGAAGAACTAGGGCCTATAGTGACTTACAACTCTCAACCATTCCTATGTGTGTATGTCTGGTCTGCATTAATAGAGGGGACCTACAGTTTATTGCCGAATCGGAACGGCTAATGTGAGCGGCACTTTTTTCGTTTTTTTCAAATGTCAATTCCTCGTAAGAGGCAGTAGCCGTTTAAGTCTATCGCACTAACCATCACGCCACGGCTACTACTTCCACACAAAACGTTGTCGGAAATTTGTTCGTAACATTTACCGTTAAGTAGATATATAGCACTTTAAAGTATCTCAAAAGTGTGTTATTTTTGTATGTAGAAGTATTTCTGTAAGAAAATCCATACAAAATATAATATCAAAGGGCTGCATTCTCGGATGCTCATTATCATTAGTGTTATGTTTCTTTTTGAATTTAGTATACTTTTTTACTAATCCAATGAACGATAAATCCAATATGTGAAAAAACAATAAGATTTAAAAATTCAAAATAGCTTTTAACGGCGTTTAGTCAATAAAAATTGGCGTTTCGTCTCGGCGTTCTCATTTGGACTAATAAGTGGACTATTGAGGGTCTGTGTCAGTACGCAATTCTTATACAGTTCAGTTCATCTTACATAGATTTCACGATGAATACCTAGTGTGAACTCTATCCAACCAGATTAGAATTCCTAATTATTAAAGCTGGAAGTTTTTTTATGCCCGTGCCGTGGCTGGGCCTGGCAATATATGCGAATATTTTTTTAATAATACAAATTTTGATTGGACTTTTTGAATTATTGATTCAAAATAGCTTTTAATGGCCTAAGTCCAAAAAAACTGGCGTTTCGTCCCGGCGATCTTACTTGGACTAAAAAAAATTCATTTAGTCCGAAGCATTTATGAAAAGTAAGCTTGTCAAAAAACTGCAATATGAATGAAATATGCGGAAATATTTACCAAAGTCAATTCTTCTCCTAATACCTACAATTTTCAAAAACGATTGAAATCCATTCCTTGTGTTGTAGAAAGCATCAGTAGCAATTGATTTCATCGAAATCAAATCTAAGGAATTCAACATTGAGTAAGTTTTATAACTTCAAAGGTCAATGTTACAAAGAAAATTCCAAAAACTTTTTTTAATATAAAAAAATCGTTGGAGAAGAACCGTTTGTTGGGTTTTAGTGTTTGAAATCTCACTTAGGTTGGCTTAAAATTTATACGGGCACAATATCTACTATCTGGCGCATCTTAAATATCAATTACCCTTTAAAATTGCAAATCATTCATATTTCATTTAAACATCCATTTCGCAAATAAATTTTCAATTTCGCATAATCCCATCACTCAAGTGTCAAAAAGTATTTGACAGAAAAAATGTTTTAAGTGTCAAAACATGGTCGCACGCGCTTCTTTGTTCTGACAAGCGTTTCTGTTGTCATTATAGGTATAATGAAATGAAGGTGCTTTTGTAAACATCACGAAAAGTCCCACACCACACACACCGCACAATCAAAGCACTTCTTAATAACTTTGTCAGTTTATATATAAATTTCGCAATAATATCCTCATAGCGTTAGCTTAAACTTGAGGCCCACTCCATATTTGGCATCAAGCTGTCAAATGAACAAACAAAATACTCAAGACATATAATAGCAATAACACCTTCCAAAAATCTATTAAGTTCGGAAAACGTCCGGCCTTGCCTCATTTCGCCCACTATTCAATATTCAGTATATAATATACAATCACCCACCCCATATATAAGGCAAAATATATTAATATTTAGAAACCCAATGCATAACACCAATACCATTTGTATACCCAAAAAATAAAAAATATTGCTACGCATTGTGTCTATTCGTCTCCGTCTAGATCGAGGACCCGGACGTGTACGACCGGGACGAGGACCAGCCAGGACTATTGTTTTTCTGAAGAGTCGTCAATAATCGATGGAGTGAACTTTATGTGCTTCATCTGGCCCTCTTAACATCCTGGTTACAGTTTCTCAATGGTATAAAGGAGTTGTGGCACTATATGACCGGCACGTGAGTGTAACACGTATGTTCATTCATATATATAAAGAGGGTGAGAAGGGGGTCGTTGTTTTTGTGGTCGTGCTGTTAAAGCTGTAAGGATGAGATAGTCACACTCAACTCAGTCGAAGAGCTCAATATTATTCTACTATATTTAGAGGCTTAAGGGTCGTCAGCTCATCTCACAAGTACAAGCACACACCTATCCAAAGTTTATATTTACATTATTATACATATTGCGCTTAAGAACTTTAGTTTGTTATTGGTCCCTTTAGCAGTTATAATATACATAGATGGCGCTAGGACATGGACTTGAACAAGAAATATTTGCAAGCAACTCCATCAACAAATATTAAGTACCTGTATTTCATTCCTCTACGTACATATGTATTTAAGAACACCCAATGTTTATTTTTTATATTTACACAAAATTTATATTATATCAACGACCTCTGTGACATGTGGTGTTTTTATTTATTTTCATGTAAATTTCCAAACGGGAAATATTTTATAGATTTTCAATTCACATTCATTTTTTTTTCAATTCATGATTTTGTTTGTATTGTTGCTGCTTTTCTCTACTTTTAGCTCTTTTTGCCTTTTTTGCTTTTGTTCAGGCATTAAAGGGAAAATAAATAATAAATGGGTTCGTTAGTTCAATTTTCCACATTAAATTGATTATAAAGAGCAAAAAGTAAAAAATGGAAAATGACATTATTAAGTAGGTTTATTATTTTGAATTAAAAATTTCTTTGAAATAAAACAAAAATGTTTACAATGCCTTTTGGAATTGGAATGAATTTTTAAAATAACCTCTGAAAAACGAAGCAAACATTTAATTACAGGTTAGCAGAAGCGTAGGTAGAAGAAGTGAACAAATAACCCATCAATCTCTCAGGAAGGAATTGATGTAGGTTACCATTTTCACTTATTTTATACCTACAAGGTGTTCGGTAAAAGGTGCACCAGAAGGAAGGGGGGTCTATTTTATTTCCCCCGGTTTAGGCGGGAGGGGCAATTTTCTAAAAATCGACTTGAAATAGAAAGAAAAACTATTAAAAAACAAAAATAACACCTACAATGTCATGTTATACTTTTTGTTAAAAGCCAGAAATCCATTTCTTTATTTTTTTCTTAATCCGAGTTACTAGAGCGAACAGTTTTTGAAAAAATAATTTTCAAATTCAAAATTACCATTTTTTTTTTTTAAATTTTAGTAAATTTTGAGTTAAATATGAAAAGAAAATAGTCAAGTGTCTTTTTGAAAGAGTTGTTTGTGTGATAACACACGCGCAGTGTAGGCTGCAAAGCTTTCGCACCATCATATTAATATTGAAGGTTTGAATGAAAGAACAACAACTTGAGTGAGCTACCACCAAGTTTTATAGACTGGAGTTATAGCTATTTCACGGTCGCCAGGACGATCATCAGACTCCTTTAGTGGTGCTTAGTCTATTTATGTTCAATTTAATTCGAAAACCATTTGCCCCACTGAGGCTCGAACCTAGACCAAGCGTCTCCGGGCCAAGTGCTCTACGCACTGCGCTACCGAAGGTCACGTGATCATGTCGATCGAGTGCAGGTTTTATTGTTTGACGAATGCATTTGAATCAACTAGCATTTTTACTAGCCACACACAAGCTTGTTGTTGTTCATTCGGGTCAAGTGTCTTTTTGTTTTTGAGAAAATTAAAAATAATGGGAGGGGCAATTTTATAAAAAAATGACTTAATACATACAAAAAATTATTAAAAAACAACGGCCACTATTATAATGGCATGTTATAACTTTTTATAAGGCAAAAAGCCTCTTCATTTATTTTATGTTTGAAATAAGTAATTTCAATAAACATTTTTTCAAAAATTAATTTTCAAACTTAAATTTTTGAAAAAAATTTTTTCACTAAAAACCAGATGTCAAAATGTAGTTTCTGAGAAAATTGAAAATAACTAAAGTAAGTTTTGCTTAAATTTGACTGCCATCGCTTGTTCCAAAGATTCTGTTTCTACTAATTAAGTAGTAAAGTAAATATCGTTATTTTCAATTTTCTCAAAAACTAAATAACATTTCGGCATCCGGTTTTCACTGTTTGACTGGAAATTAATAGGAACATCGAATATCATAAACAAAAATATTATTTAATAACGTAAAATTTTGAAAAAAATTAGTTTGAAAACAATTTGTTTCATTATTTTTTCAATATTTTGAGTTTGGAAATTAATTTTTCAAAAACTGTTCTCTCAAATAATTTGAATTAAAAGCAAAATAAAAAAACAAGCTTCTAGCTTTAAAAAAAATATAATATGAAATTATAAAGGTTGCCGTTGTTTTTTAATCCCCCTCCCCCTCCCATACGATTTTTTTCTTGTCTTAACCCATTCTTCTCGCTCTAGCTTTTTGGTGTACCAGTTAAATAAATATCTTTAATTTAAGTACATTAAGTGAGATTTAAAGACGGTCCAATAGTCTCAAGGTTCGGAAAGAGTTTAAATGACCATTTTGAAGGTATGCAGTTTAAATTCAATTGGAGTTATTGATCTGGATTTAAAAAATGGGATTTAACTGCGGATTTAACGAGTGAATAATACGGAATTCGATTTATTTTTTGGATTGAAAATTACATCTAGATTTAAGTTTAAGTCTGGATTAAACGAGTGAATAATATGGTCGTTGAAGACAATAAACTCAATGATTTACGAGATTATTTGTGTCGTTTAACTAGCGAGAGGATTTGGAAAAAAATCTATAAATTAATTTAATTTTAAAAGGTTCGGCTGATCTTAATAAATTTTTGTACCTGAGGAGGATGTT
This sequence comes from Epistrophella euchroma, assembly GCA_947049315.1. Taxonomy (NCBI): domain Eukaryota; kingdom Metazoa; phylum Arthropoda; class Insecta; order Diptera; family Syrphidae; genus Epistrophella; species Epistrophella euchroma. The sequence goes on along the minus strand of OX346247.1, from coordinate 36,132,303 downwards.
TTGAAGAGTATTGTATACGTATACAAAAGTCTTTCAAAAAAATAATTTTTTGGATTCTTAAAACAGCCAGAATTATTTTGGATTTTTTTTTTATTTTAAGCAAAAATTATTCTGAAAATTAACGGTGTCTAATGCCTATACAATTGTTTAAAAATTGCTAAGGAAAGTTATTTTATTTTTTATCAAAACTAACTCCTACGGCTTAATCGAATATTTCTTTATCGATCTGAAAAGTGATAGAAATTTTATTTCATAATAAAAAAAGCCACAATTTTGATTTTTTTTAACGGAAAAAATGTGTGGATTTTGTTGTTTTTGATGTTAGTAAATTGGTTTATTTTGTTTTAATTATATTTAAACAACAAATACAAAAATACCATCCCTCTTCAATAAATAAAATACAAACAAATATTTGCGTTCGTTGCGTTTTTAAGAAGAAAAATAATCGAAAATCCCTATTGCAGTTTTTGAAAAATTAATTTTAAAACTCAAATAAATTGTTCATTTAAGGATTTAAAAACCTGAAAGGTAAAAAAAAAAAAACTTTTTTGTTATTATTTTGTGAATAAAAGAAAATTTATTTTTTTTTATTTTGAGCAGCTTTTTTTATAAGTGCAATCTGTGGTACATCGATTCAAAGGCAAAAAATATTTTTAAAAACATTAAAATTAAATTCAAAAAATATTTTTTAAAGTTAAAGTTTGATAATACAATTTCAGAATTTCGTAGTAATTTCTCTTGAAATTCTGTGAAAATTTATTACGAAATTACTTTAAGCAAAAAAGTCAAAAAGTGAAAAACAAAAGCAAAATGAAGACGCGTTTAAAGAAAACTTTGCAAAATAAAAATAAATAAAAAAAATTGGAATTGAACGATAAACGTTTTCTAATATTTTTTCTTCCTTTGCAAATTTAAGCAAATAAATTAAAAAAAAAAAAACTCCTTTTCCTTTTCACTTTTTGCAAAAAGTCTTAGAAAATTAAAAGTTTATTTTTTCCATCTAATACCTAAAACTGTTTGCAAAAATTTTTTGAAAAAAATTTAAATTTTTTCTTGTGATTTAAATGGAAATTGATCCATTTTTCACATAATACTACTATTTGTGTGCCCGAAAAAACATAGTCCCAAAACCCAATTCCCAAAATGAAAATCCCCTAAGCGAAAATCCCAATAGAAAATCTTGTAAAGAGAAAATTTGCAAGTTGAGAGTGAAGAAAAGAGTGTGTGATAAAAAAAAAATCTTAAAATAACTGAATAAGATATTACCTTACCTACATAATAAATACATATAATTAAGTGGATCGATCAAAATTTCATTAATTGGGTAATACTAAAGATTTAATATGAACTGACATGAGGTATGCAATGCATTGCATAAATGCATAAGCATGGCATTTTATCACCACCTACGATATTTTAGTTTAGTGATTTTATCATCATCCTGGCGCCTGACGAGTGACGTGACGTTATAAAACACAGCGTCTGTCATCCACGCGCGGAAGAATGATATTCACTTTTTATTTTATTTATTTTTAACGTCCTTAGTTATAACGACGTGTCAATGCCACCAGTAGTTATTATTAATCCATGAAAGTGTTGGCACTTTGCATTCAGTTTAAACTGGATTAAGCATGGTGGTGGAGGCTGCGAGGGATGTTTAATAGTTTGTGAGACTGAAAATTATATCAATTTAAAAAAATATTAGATGTGAAGTGATGTAATGTGAATACTATAGTGTCTAGCTTTATTTTTGCAACAGCCATTGATATCTTTAATCAATAGATATTATTTGTATTATTAACACAAAATATTTGTAGGTATACAAAAACCAGAGTATTACCTTAATTTATTCCTTATGAAAAAGTTTTAAAGTTTCAGTTTAACATAAAATTACGCTTTTGTCAATTTGTTTATCGACTCACAAATTTTTCGAACACAGCTTATAACCCATTCCAGATTGAAATCTACCAACATGACAATGGAGCAACAAACAATAAATGAAATTGAAAATATTTTTTTTTTGACAAATAAATTGAAATTTAATAATAAACATTGTAAAAAATAAAGACAAAAAACAATGCTTAAAAAAAATATAAAATATAACACAAAATAAAATAAAATAAAATAAAATAAAATAAAATAAAATAAAATAAAATAAAATAAAATAAAATAAAATAAAATAAAATAAAATAAAATAAAATAAAATAAAATAAAATAAAATAAAATAAAATAAAATAAAATAAAATAAAATAAAATAAAATAAAATAAAATAAAATAAAATAAAATAAAATAAAATAAAATAAAATAAAATAAAATAAAATAAAATAAAATAAAATAAAATAAAATAAAATAAAATAAAATAAAATAAAATAAAATAAAATAAAATAAAATAAAATAAAATAAAATAAAATAAAATAAAATAAAATAAAATAAAATAAAATAAAATAAAATAAAATAAAATAAAATAAAATAAAATAAAATAAAATAAAATAAAATAAAATAAAATAAAATAAAATAAAATAAAATATCTTCATTTTTAAAAAATTAAATAAATTTAAAAAACGCATGACTTTCCTAAAAAAATAAATACAATTTTCAATACAAATCAATACGAAGTTAGGACAGAATTATTTCACTGATTCTAGAAATAAAAATAGAATAATCAAGTTTTTAAGAAAGAATTCAAAGAACTTTCTTTTAAATAAATAAATCATAAAAACGAAAAATGTATTTGAATTCAAATGACAAACCTCTTATTGAGCAGGTATCCTTATTTTACTAGCTGAGTAGGCATACTCCAACGAAATCAAGGAAAAAAATAAAAAAAAAATAAAGTACGAATATTTTTCTTACTTTAAATTAAAAGGAACGAGACATTCCCACTTGATTCCACAATAAATTCACTTTTCAGAAGAAACTCACAATCATCAATCAGAGGGTTGAAATTGAAATTCAATTAATTCATTTTTTTATATTATTCAATTTTCATCACTGGCTTGTAGAAAGTTAAAAATAACTTTTTTTGATTTATAATTTTCTAAAAAAAAGAGGAATTATACAGGTTTTTTTTTTTAAATTAACTCAACACAAGAAATATGTCACACACACTATAAAATCAGGTTTCTAAAAATAAATTCAAGACCTGTTTTAATTTTGCCACAGAATATTTAATTTCTTTAAGAATTCACTTTTTACTTAAATTTCCTTTCAAGGGAAAACTATTTATAGTAAGCTCCTTTTTTATAGGTTCAAATTAATTTATGTAGATGGGTAGATACATTTATAATTTTTTTTCTTTGCAACACTGAGAATTTTTTTATTGAAATTCCTCTAACGTTAGTTGCTGTTTATGCAAAACGAGGTCCGGAAACGTTCGATCGCAATTGAGCCTCTTATCAGACTAAACTCGTAGACAAAAATTCTGAATCCTGGTAGAAGATGGTGTCCTTTTGTTACCTTTCCTGGAGAAATATATATGCGTGTATTGGCTTTAATGTCCCTGGATGCGTTCCACAAAGTTAAGGGGGTATTGATGGTGTAAAAAATCCCGTACTAAAAAGTAACAGAGTGCTATTGAGTGATGTTGCCCTTAACCCCAGGCGAGTACTAAAATTGTGCTAAAGTGTACTAAAACACTAAGCAACAGTTAATAGCTTGTTGCTTCGGTTGAAAGCTTTTACTATACAAACGGGCGTTTGCAACTGGTGGCATTTCCCCTTCAGAAACAGATATTTTAAGGACATACATTTTGCAATCATATGCTTCACATTGTAGATAGTAAATTCAAGCCAAGGATATTTATATCCCCACTTGTTTGGGATTAATTTTGTATACATGAGTTGAAAGAGAAAGAAAGAGAGAAAGATAAAGAAAGAGAGAGAGAGCGAATCCGTTGCGAATGTATGCATTTTGTTATTTTGTCTGCGGAACTTGATATAGATTAGTGTGGGTGAGGATTTTTCAAGGCTACCCACAGCAAGGACCTAGATTCACCTGTTGGCGGGAGGTTAACGAAAGGTTTTTATGTTCCATTTTTATTTTTGTATTTTTGGTTTTCTGCTCTGGTTTATTTTTTTTTTTTTCATTTTTTTTTTTTTTTTGTTTGTAGATCCTTTTACGACGCAATCAGTCTTTCTGTTTATTGTTTGTATCGGGTTATAGGTCTGGTTGTTATCATAAAAATGAATTGTTGGCACTTTTGTTGTGTGTTTACACATCAAGTTGGTACCTATATTGATGAAATGTGAATAATGGATTTGAAGGATTTTTGTTTGCTTTCATGAAGCAAATTACGGGCAGTAAATGTTGTAAAATGAATTTTCAGTATATGGAAAAGTATTGTTTGACAATACCTATGCGATGCACTTAGTCTTGAATCTAAACATTTCCGTTTTTTAAATAAAAATTAATTTAGAAAATATAGGTAGGTACCTTATGTGATGTGAGAGTGATATTGACTGAAGTGGGGTTCCAAAAAAATGTCATTAAATTACTTTTAGGATTTAAAAGTTTTTTTTCACTGTAAAAAAGACAAAATTGACTTTTTATAGGTAGGCAGATATACCATCTTATCTAATTGGAATGGGATTAATGGAATCTACATGTCTGGTGAACTTATGCACACACATCGATACCGTTGCTTGAAAACTGACACCATTTAATTTATTCTTTTTTTTTTTCTTGTTTTATTATTCATCCTTTAAATGTGGCTGATGGAGATGAATTATTCAAGCACTAGGTATACCTATACTTTCCAACTTACAGACAGTATTATTGACTTTAAATCTTGAATTGTGTTTACACTGGGTAACCAAATGCCTCATAAAGGTGAAATTTGCGTTGAATGCAAACAGTTCTTCCAGACCATTGAGATAAATTTGTATAAATATTTGGATGAATGATAAATCATTAGCAAATAAAATTTAAATTTCAGGTGGCTCGTAACCAACAGAATAAAAAAAAAAACATTATTATTCTGCAGAATCTAAGATCAATGGATTAGTTTCGAATTTAAATTAAACAAATATTGTGATTGTGTTTCTGATACATATTACCTACATATTAGAGCAGATTAATTGAGTTTTTTTTTTAAAGAAAAGCAACAAAAACATATTTTGGGTTGGCATTGTTGAGTGGGTTAAGTTTTTGACTGAGTATGTATTTAGAGGTTAGGCTTCGACTCAGGTATACTTTATGTCTATGTTCCTTGTTAATATTTTCCATTCAGTTTCCATTTTCTGCTTCGTAGAAGGAAATCAGTTTTGCGTATAATAACTTATTCGTATCTTGGCAACATATAAACGGATATTTTATTATGCAGAAGATGATGCATATGATGCGACTATTCTCAGTAAGGTGCACTCGAAATTATTTAAAAAAAATATTTTCCAATCAGAACAATGTCCCTGTAAAAGATCTAGAACTTTCATATTGGATATTAATTTAATCCTCAGCCAACGCCACCTAATAATTTTTAAAAATAAAACGGCTAATGCCGCTCACATTAGCCGTTCGGATTCGGCAATAAACTGTAGGTCCCCTCCATTCACACCAGGAATGGTTGAGAGTTGTAAGTCACAAGGCCCTAGTTCTTCATGAGCTGTTGTGCTATCAAATTTATTTTTTTTACAAAGATTTTTTAATACATAATACAAATCCTATACATATACATACTACTGAAATAAATTAGGCAAGAAGACTTGAATTATTGATCCAAAATAGCTTTTAACGGCCTTTAATTAATAAACTTGGACTCATCAGTTGACTAGTGAGGGCCTTGTCAATACGCAATTTCTATTAGGTTTTTTTTTTTATTTTTATATTTTCTTACTTAAGTTGGAAAATTTGTGTCATATTCATGAAAGAAGTCGCGATACAGAAGCTTAAACACATTTACATTGGTCTTATTCCATTAAAAGGACTAAAATTTAGTTTTCGCTTTTCTCAAAAATGCACCTCTAATAGAATTTTTTTTTATTATTATCTGTTAGACCGATTTAAATTAAATGGCGCAAAATTTTATACAATTTTAGTATAATGTTACACCAGCTTTAGTATTATCAGTATTATCTTATTTTTAACATTTTAATTAAGTTAAAATTTCCAAATGCCTATTTTATCAAAGTTTTTATATGCAAAAGCTTTTTAATAAGGTTTAATAATATTGTTGCAAGCCTGTGGCAACAATATAGTGCGTTGGAATGTAATGCTAAAGGTCTTGGTTTAATTCGCTTTCTCTTTACCAATACGTTTTTCAGGGTTTCTGAATTTTTCGAGGAAGTAACAAATTCTGTAAGAGTATCTCTTATCATGAAAAAAAGTTCCTATCTTCTTAGCCTTACAGATTCAGCTAAAAAATTCTACAATTAAAATTTTGCGTACTCATTTTTTTGTTCTTAAAAATATGTATTTAAAATAATTTTATATAAATATCTAGAAAATAATGTTTTTGAAAAGCCGCTGGCTGCACCGAATTTCATAATTTTCTTTTTTTAAAAAAAGATTTGTTAAAAAAATCAAATGGTTTAAATTACGTTCATGTGAAAACAATTTCAGAAGTTTTTAATCAATTTATTTTTAATTTACAAACAGTAAACAATTTTTTATTTTAAATTTTAAGTTTCATGCATGTATATGTGCAGGCATTCAAGATGTTACCATCCGCTTTAAGATAGACCCTTTTCAATAATAAATTTAAAAGCTCAGACTCTGTCCAGTATCCACTTAAAAAAAAAAGCTTTAAATATATTTTTTATTCATATACATAATTACTTATAGACATTTTTATATTTCATGCGCAATTTATTTCTCCAATTTATTCCTCTTTGTTTTCTTATCTCAATTTTTTTTAAATCTTTATGTTCAACTCTATAATTTGAATAAACGTTCAACGTTTTCAAAAATAGAATTTGTATAGGTATATTTACCTTTCAAACTCCAGGCAGTTTTTATGTTGTTGGTACTTAGATACAATGAATACCCATTGCCCAATTCCCAAATTGACATAACTACAGTTAGCAAGTTGATATTGGTATTTTTCATTTCCTGACAAACAAAGAAGAAGTAGAAGAAGAAGAAAACAGATTTCCCAGGATAAGAGAGTCCTCATCAGGCAGTTAATAGTATCAGATCAAAAGGGGACCAGAAAATCTGTTGACATAGCCTTTTTTCCTATCATCAGACTTTGGACTGTGAACTTGAGTTGGGACACTCCTTTTCATGGTTACCACTTTTACAGACTTCATCCTGTATTTAGTTGCATGTAGTTCAGTGAACTTTTGTGCTTGAAATTATGTAGGTATGTGTACCTATTTTGTTTACAGATTTGTCAAAAATATGTCTAAATTTGTCTTAAGTTGGTTTAAAATGGGGTGAAACTATACCTATACTTACAATAGTTTGCCTTTTAATTGTATTATAATTCAAATAAAATGTTTAGAAGAGACATTGTGAGTTGTGAAAAACATTTTGTGAAGATATAAATTTGTATTCATATGTTTTTTTTTTTTTTAATTTAAAGCCTAGTTTATACAACAATGCAAATTGAAATCCATTTCATTTTATTGTATTTTTCACGTCTTGGAAAAAAAACAATTTTTTGTAAAAAAATTTCACTTTGCTTCGATCTATAAATTAGGCTTAAGTTATAAAATTATTTAAATGATTTTTTTTTAAATATACATACAACTATTTTTGAACGAAATAAAAATTAAAAAATTATCTCCAGCGTTGGGCGAATAGCTCCTAAGCTTTTTTCGCTACATGTAATATATGTAAGTTCATATATGCATGTAATTTTGAAATTTACACCATCAATTTTTTTTTGATTTTTAAGCCAAAATTTCGAAACATACATAGCTTTTATTTTATTTATTTTTTTTTGTTGACTTTTCGTAGAAGAATTTCATAAAAGTGGCAGCCATGTTCCCTACGTCAATCTTGTGCTTAGATGCAATAAAATGAGAACTTTCCGGTTGTACTTTGTATTTTCTTATTGTAGACAAAGCCTTGAATGATTTTATTCTAGGATCAACCGACGACGACGACAGCGGCGACGATGGAATGACAAGATGAGAGGTTTATTTTTGTTTATTTGAGAATTGAAATTCGAGATGTCCTTAAAAGATATTCCTATACAAATTTATTTTGAGAATTCCATACCATATAACACAGATCTATTTAAAAAGTTTTCCAAAACAAAAAAAAATAATAATACCAAAACAAATTCAACCGAATGCGAAAACAAAAATCACTTCTTTTTATGTTTGGAGGAAAATCCTTTCGAGTGTAATTTAAAAAAAAAATACAAGTTTTGCGTTCAAATTCACTTTTTCTACAAAAAAAAAATCGTGTAAAAAGAAATTAAAAATGAGATTTTCTGAAGAAACTTACAAATAAGGTGTTAATTTAAAAGAACTTCTGCCCTTTGAAAAGTTTTACATTAAATAAAATTGTAGAGAATCATTTCGAAATGTTAACATTGGGTTGAATGTGCAACCCATAAAAAGTTGAGTGAAAAAAAAGAAATTCTAACCTAAAAGTTTCTTTCATAGTTATGGAGGTGATGGCAAGAAAAATATACTCGTCTACAAAAAAAAAACAGTATGCAGGATATTTTCCTAGGAATTATGATGGATAAGTAAAAACAGAAAACAAAATACCTTATTTTAGTTCTTTTAAATTTCGTAACTATTATGAAATGTCCAAAGGAAAAAGTTTGAGTGACCTGTTGACGTGATTTGAAAACATTTTCAAAATAATAGGAAAAGTTTTATTTGTAGCTAATCCTATTTATTTTTGATTTCAGTAATTAAAATGAGTTTATGTATTATGTATTCATATTTGGCGTTAATTTAAAACTAGCATTTAATATTTTCAGAAATAGATTTCAATCGGAAACGAAAAAACCTTGCATTATTAAAATCAAATGGTCATTGGCTGTTTTTGAGATATTCGAGCCGAAAATTATTTTTTAACAATTTTTAGCAGTTTTTTTTGGCCTAGAAAAAAAAAAACCGTTAATTGAATTTTTTTACAAACTATACCGATTATCAACTAAAACTTTGTGTATTAAATAAATTTACCCGAAGTTTATATCTTTGTGTGTTCTCAAGATCATCGATAGTTTTTTTTAACAATTTTTAATGGTTTTTTAATGAAAAAAAAAATGTGGGTTGATGTTTTTTTTTTAGTATTGCCAATTTTTCACTACGTCATTATGCATATAATGAAACCAGGCTGAAGTCGATAGCATTATTTGTTCTAGAGATATTCGAGAAACAAGCCATTTTACAATTTTTTTTTTTAAATTACTGTAATAAAAAAACCGCTGATTGAATTTATCTGAAAATCCTTCCTGCATGTTATGGCCTTATTATCTGTAAAATAAAATTTATTTGGAGTCGATATCCGTATGCGTTCTCGAGATATCGTCGGCGAAATAAAGCTTCTCCCTTAAAACAATGTAATCCGACTCCTGAGACCTCAAAACGTCGAGAAATGTAAAAATTTTCAATTCCACAAATCGGTCCGATTACAATAACTTGCAATGTGAAGATAATAATATTTATTTCGAAATTAAATGCAATCCAATAACATTACAGAAAACATTCATACGCCCGCCATACTTAAGCAGATAATTTGCTTCGAAGTTTAGATAACAATCATATTTACAGTCTTATGACATGAGATAAAATCAATATCCTCTTTCATAAGGAATGTAAATTGAAAATTCTTTTGTCCTTGTTTTCTGAAAAGCACAAATTATTCTTTAAGTCATAGACACAAACCTAATTGTGTCATCAAATTTTCTTAAATAAATTAAGGTTGTAAATTTAAGTTTTTTTTGTGTCCAAGTCAGAATAATTTATTAATATTTCAATTCTAGAAATATTCTTTGTGGAAAATATTTATAGAGAAAAAAAACGAACTGACAAAAAAAAATATAATCCTTGTAAAATATTGTTGATATCTTTTTGCCCGGACAGTGCCATTCGGCCATTTATTAATGACGTAAATCATGAAACAAGACGGAAGTGAACGTTTAGGTTAAATAAGATTAATGACTTTCCTTCACAATGGGGCCACATTTTAGTTATAACAGTTAAGTCTGCCAGTCGTTTGGGGATTCTATGACACCTGTGATGCGTAAATAAATTATAGAAAATTGGTTTTATTTTTAAATTTAAAAATCTAAGAGGAAAGGGTGAAGTTAAAAAAAAATATTTGCTATTGAAGTGAAACTTCTATGGGTACATTGAGAGTAAAATTTTGAAGACGAACTTTACAGTCAAAATAAAAAAAAATAATTGTATACAAATTGATTGATTGATTGATAGAAAGCTATTTAAATTTTAAAATACTAATACAATTTTTTTTTTCTCACTCCTCTTGGTATGGAGATTTTATTAAATTAAAATTCATTATTTAAAAAAAGACAGTTGAAAAAACCTTTGGTTTAAATCAGGGAAAGTATGCCACAAAAATGACCAATTTATATGGCCCAAAATGAGTTTGAAATTAATTGAAGGCGGAAGTTAAGTTAAATATTTTTGAAAACGTTCATGGGTATTTGAAGATATATTATCTTGAAGTTGACAAATACAAACAAAATATTTCAAGTCGTTTTAGAAATACCTAATAGGTATTATGCATAGGAAAATTATTTTAGTACCAAATACCGAAAAAAAAGATAAAAATGCAATACCGTTTGAAATATTTAGCACTAGGATATACCAGAGTAGGAACTTATTTTGGGATCTTTGAAATAGATCCAGGTGGAGAGCATAAGATAGATCCGACATGGCAAATTGGTTTTTGTGTTTTGTGCGTTTAAAAAGGAAGCGGTTCGAAATTCTGGGCCTCAAAATTCTGTATGACCAAAATCCTGTTAATTTTATTTTTGAAAATACTGTATGCCCAAAATTCTATATTTCAGAATACTGTATTTAAAAAAATACTGTATATTCAAATATCTGTAAGTCCAAAATGCTGTAAGTGTGAAATTCTGTTTTCTAAAATGCTGGTTATGCCCAAGTTCTGTATTTTGAAGATAAATTTGAACATAACAAAAAACATTTTTTTTTAATATCATATTCTTTGCATTTACTTGTAGAAACCTACGATCTGTTTAAAAACGAAAAAACGTATCTATAACCAATGTTGTTTTGTTTTGTGACTCTATATTCGTGAATATATTTCTGTTAAACATTGATATGTGGAAATTGTAGAACTTCACGATGAAACTTAGAATTTTTCATCAATATTGGTACAAGTCCGAAATGTATTATTTGCAAAATTCATTATAGAACTTGAGTATTTTGAGGTTTTACATTGAAATCTTAATATGATCAATTTTAAATTATAGGTACAGACTATCTACATGAAATTTGGCCCCATTGAAAAATATCCCCAAACAAAAAATGAAAATTTTCCCCAAAAATTTATATTAAAAGCAACAACAACCAAAAATTGATAATACAAATGAATTGGGGTCATTTTTCATTGTTTTGGAACTTCTTTTCATTTCTTTAATTTTTCTGTTAAATTTCACTATGAAAAATGGCTTTTTTTCATTTAGTTGGGGTCATTTTTCCATTTTGGAAATGGGGTAATTTCTCCAATTTTGGAGATATTAATTGTATTTTGTTTACGGTAATTTTCATGTAGCCGTACACATTATATATAATGGGGCTTGAGTGTAGCAACTTTTCGAATTTTATTTTCCTTAAAATTTAATAGAAAATAGACAGTACAAGGAAAATTATTGATTTCATTTCAATCAAACTTTCAATGTTGATTCTGTATTTAAGTAAATCTGTATGAGTAAAATTCTTTATTTCATTATTCTGCTTTTCAAAATTCTGTATTTAAAAAAATTGTTTTAATAATGTAAAAAAGTGCGCACTTTTTTACATTATCAAAACAATTTTTTTAAATACAGAATTTTGAAGAGCAGAATATTGAAATACAGAATTTTACTCATACAGAATTTTGACCATACAGAATTTTGACCATACAGGATTTTAAAATACAGAATTTTGTGTAACCAGAATTTTAAATTACAGTACATATTTTGAAATACAGTATTTTAAAAACAGTATTTTGACCCTACAGTATTTCGACCACAACCCGTTTAAAAATGATAATAAAACAGGGCTATGTTCTGTGATAAAGCGACCACGATATTTTTCTCTGCTATTTTATATAGGAAAATAATAAGATAACCGCGCTTGAATAAACCTGTACTAAATTCCTCTTCGACACTTGTGGCGTAGACAGCCAGTTTTTATTTTTAATTTCTACCACAGCCAGGCACACAAATCGAATACTAAGCAAGGACATTACGGCAGTGGAATATCCATAAAAGACCTTGTTTTTGTCGTTAATATAATGCTTTCGAAGCATACAAATAGCTGTATTCACTTGAAAACATAGTAGAAAAGTCAATTGCCAAATTCCGTTTATTCGAACATTAAATACTATGATACCCAGAGAAATTCACAAAAGCTGTTCATTTCATTTTATTATACCTATACAGTCACTAGCACAAGCAACAAGAACATTTTATTTCAATTGGAGTAGGTAATGGCATTTCAAACCAGTATTAGGTTGTTATTTTTTCCAAAATTAAAAGGAAATAATTCTTATTTTTCATTTTTCAAGAATATTGAGAGGCAACAATTTAAACAAAAAATATGCACGAATGAGTTTCACATATTTATAAATAAATTGGGTAACGTTAGTTTCAAAATTTAATATTAGAAATATTTATGAAATTGAAATTCGATTTATAGGACTTCTAAAATAGTTTTCATATCAAATAAATGTACATTAGTCAGAAGGCAAGACATTTTTTTAGGTAAAACAAAATATTTAATTAAATTAAATTTGGTGGCACAATGGCTCATGAAGAACCAGGGCGTAGTGACTTACAACTCTCAACCATTCCTGTGTGTGTGCCTGCAGGAATGCATTGGACCCACAGCTTATTGCCGAATCCGAACGGCTAAGATGAGCGGCATTTTTCTATGACAAGAGATACTCTTGGAGGATTTGTCAATTCTTTGCAAGAAGTAGTAGCCCGGAAAAAAACTTAAGGTGGAAGCAGCTGGTATTGAACCCAGACCTCTGGCGTGACAGTCCATCGCATTAACCATTACGCCACGGGCTACTACGTGTATAGTAGTATGATGTAGAAAAAAAGTATGTTGTTATTAAATAGTTAAGAATGTAGCAGTACATGCATAATACATACCTTCGACGGTTTGGAAGAAAAACGACACATCTCAAAAAAAACTAATTTTTCAAAATAGGCAATAGAAAATTTAATGAAAATTTGAGTTTTTATTAATCCGTTAAGATATCAAAACACATTAAGTTGCACATATTGTAGTAGAGTTTTTCCAGTGGATAGTTTTTCTTTTTTTCACAAACCATTTTGCCAACCATTTTCTAAAATATTGAATCTTAGAAGTTTTATACTTGTTTTAATCCAAAAAATTCTATAAAACACCATCAGTTTTTAAAGTGAGTTTCTGTACAAAATTCAAATTTTTGACTTTCTAAAGAAAGGCGACAAAATTCAGATTTTTATTATTATTTTTTCTCTATGTTTATGTCTGAAATATTGAAACTCTGGAACGTACCGGTAAAATTTAGATTTTTTCAGTATCATTGGTTAAAGTCGGCAAGATTTTGGCTTCATGATTTATTACAAACTTTTGTCCACAGTTTTCTTGTTTTGTTGCAAATGGACAAACTAACCCAATAGGCCAAATGAATTCGAGATTTAGATAGCTTTCGTTTTTTTCTTGATTTCCATGGCTTCATTTTTTTTTTTTTTAAACAAAACTAGAATTTAATGACAGTGATATTTTTAATATTTATTTTTGCTTTTTGATATCTTTTTGAGTGACACACTGTGTAATTTACAAAACAGAACTCATTCGTATTCAATATAAAACAAAACTTCATATTTCTTGTTGTTTCTTACAATTACCTACCATTTTAACATAACTTTTCTGTATTTGTATGCATGCATTTATACACACACGCTTATATGTATATTTTTTTTTTTGCTAATAAAGCGCCCTCTTTAAGGCTATTTTTGCTCTGGCGTTTATGTTTTCCGAAATAGCTTCAAACTACGCCGTCCACAGTAAAAACAGGTACGAACTCTAGGAAATTTAATTGAAATAGTGCTGCATTTGAAGCGTTTTCTTTTTGAGGAATAAAAATAATCAATTCTATTCGAGTTTTTGGGGAAACGAATAACCACAAATAAAAAAGGTGATAAAATTCAGCCTAAAACTGAAACAAAGCGAATTTCATCAATGAAACTATTGGCACTGCCAAACATTCCTAGATAATGTAGGTATGTGATATGAATATGAAAAAGTTCAATTAGTTGTGGGACCGTTATTTCTATCTATAAACGCATCGATTAAGGATAATGGTTTTTATGAATTTTGTGATTAAAGTTCTTTAATTAAAGAAATGTTACAACATTTTTTTTTTGTTAATTATACACAATGAAATTTAACAAAAGGAAAATAATGAAAATTTATTTATTTCGGCATTGAATTGCGATAATATTTATATACGCCTTCTAATATAAATAGAATTGACTGTATATCCAGATTAATATCTCACCTTGGACCTAAATAAGATGGTGGACTTTAGTGTTAAAACCGCTTAGTAAAGTTCTAAAAAACACTTCAATCGAGCTTAAAATAGAACACTGAAATGCAAGTTCGCGGTGTTCTACATACTCGCATTATAAAAATATCCGTAAATATTTAAAGCAAAAATTTCTGCAAGGACAAAAAGCTTTTTCATAATGAATGCAAATCAGTAATTCAATTATATATACTGGGCCTTTCAAAACTAGTTTCAAAATTGAAAGTTACTCTGACTATATGAAATGTTAAATTTTAAGTTTTATTGTTTCTACAGCAATTTCGGTAAAGCCTTGGTAGCTTACCTATATTTATCGCAGGTAAAAATGATTTACTACTTAAAAACAAGCTTGTTAAAAAAAAGTGTCAATAAATCAGTCTGGTGATATGGTTACAAATCTCTTTGGTATGAAGACCTTTCTTTTATTTTACCTTTCTTATTTATCTTATCTCTTTGGTATGAAGACCTTTCTTTTATCTTAAATAGGACGAATAATAATCTTTATATTTTGAATTTGTTGTTAGAACAAAAAGAAATAGACTTAAATATCAAACAAATAATTTGTATTCAAACATGAAATATAATAATAATAAATAAAGTCTTCATAGTTGCAACTGGTGTTTTTTTTCAATTAAGGGCGCATGTCTGTAATACCTATAAACTATAGTTTCCCCTTTATCGAATAACTTTTAAAACTAGAACCTCAATATTACAGGGATCCATACACTCGCTGAGGATTGTAAGCTTTTGCAAAAGCTTAATTTATTTTGTTGTTAAATGAAATGCTTCCTTCATATCTTTCATTCAGATTTTAGAATACTCTTAGGTATACGATAGAAGAGAGTGGTGTTGGAAGTCAAAATTTATTTTTAGATCATAAAAATGGGTGGGAAAGTTAATAGGGAAAAATAATAAAAATGCTAAGCACGCTCGCAAGGGGATTTCATGTTCTATATCTCTATACATATAATGGACCTACATATTTACGTTGTATGTTCATATAGGTACTTATTTTAATAAGTATTAAGTTATTTTTAACTTCGTTATTTGAATCTATGACAATGAAATCAATTTTGTTTTCAAATAATTAATATTATAATAAAATAAGGTTGATGATTTTAGATAAGGATGAGAGTATTTTATAAATAGACAAAAAAGACGTAAATTTATTTTATAATTTTTAATATAAATGTGGGTATATTTTGATCAAATTAAATACAGCCTGGCTTGATTTTCATTAAACTTGGTAAGAAGCGTTTTTTGGACATTTTACTAATACCTAGGTTTTTCTTTATTGTGAACAAAGTAAACGTTAGCAGACATGTAATATTGTTTTCAGCATTTTAAGAAAATAACTGGTTTGAAATATATAGGTCACCAGCTTTTTTTTTCGAAAAATTGTTAATAGGAATTTCCATCGAACATTTTTTTGGTTTTCTATTTTATTAAAAACAGTTCAAGTGAATTTGATATATTTTGTATTGGATAATTATTATTATTTTTAAAAACTTTAGAATTATTTTTGTTTATGAATTTTATTTTTAAAGTGGGTGCATAACTTTATTTAAGAAATTGATTTTTTAACTCCACATTATATAAAAACTAAAAAAGACCTCTGGCATGCCAGTCCAACGCACTAACCATTACGCCACGGGCTACTACAAATGAAAATAAAAACTATAAAAGTAAATGAAACGTTGTCTGTTTATGCCATTGTGGAATTGTGACCTGTGACCTTATAACTCAGACGCTGCAACTGTACAATAAAACCTATTCAAGGCCAAACCAACCTCCTCTATTTGATTTCCTAGCACGGATATATCTATATACTATAATTCCAGCCAAAAGCGACTAATTAGTAAAACATTTATAAATGCGATACGCATGAACGTACAAACGAAGGACACCATGGTCCTGAAAGAATCCTTGAACGAACATACACCCGCGATTGAGTGTGTGATGTTCATGTAAGTGGCCAAAAAAAATTTAAAATTCTATTTCTCTCTCTACTATAACAAATTATACCGAGCAAAAGGACCCAAAACCTAATTGAGCACTCAACAAGTGGATTAAATGGAAAGCCCAGAAGGATAATAAAGCAATCTAGGTAGGTATACGATTTTATTTCGATGTCCTCTGTGTTTCCAAATAAATTGATACTCCAGACTAAATTGCCATGTAATTTGTGTAACATGGTTGATGGTTCGGTTGGTATCCTCTGCATTTTTACTATCTAACATTTCCAAATCACATCACATGGCACCCCAAATTATAGACCAACGTTGACTAAAACCTGCAAAATATATTAGGTCAGGAAAAACATACCCCAGTTAAACGGTATATACATATGTAGGTTCCTGCTATAAAAAAATGGGTTTCTGTTTGAACCTCACGCATTGACGGGTTTGTCTATGATTTTGGGAAGCAAAACATTTTATAGATACATACAAATCGAGTTTTACATTCAAAAGGATGTGGATTGTAGCGAAATCACATTAACTAGATTGAATTATTATACGCAGAGACAGGACGAATTGCTTTTCGGTGGCAATTTCAAAGCAGTAAAATCTCTGATAGACTATTAATCTCATCGTGCTATTTAAATGAAGACCACATAGACTTGAGTTTGTACGTCTGTACGCCTCTGCGGCACTTTGTGCCAATAAGGCAATGAATTTCTTTTAGATGTCTTGTCTACTTCAAAATATTTATGCAAGTAATTTGTATTCAAATGATAAAATTTTGTATGGATGTATTTATACTAACGACATTAACAAATGTATAGGTATCCAAATATCTTGAAACTTTGCATAACTATATTTATCGATTATGAGGCCAAACGGGTTTCGACTCTAAATTAAAGATTTGACATCAAAATCAACCTTCTAATATAATTTGATGCTTGTGGAAAAAATTACAAGACAAATTTTCCAAATAAAATCTTTTGTTTGCTTCCGAAATTTTCGACATGTAACCCTGAATAATTTTTTAGGCAATCCAGATTTAAAAAATGACTTTTAGTACGGGGAAGTTAGACTTGGTTATATGGAGCTCTGGGAAATAATTCCGAGACGCATTTTGACTTCAATATTTGAAAGTGTATAAGTACACGAGCCGAAAGGCGTTTCTTTATAACTGCAGCTGGTGTCGTTTGGCCGCCATCTTGTTTTTAACGGTTATTTTTATTTTCGCATGTAACTTCCGTATTTTTGGTCCTAGATAAAAATTCTGTACTACAAACTTATAGAGAATTTAATTTCCTACAAAATATATTATTATTTTCAGTCAGTATTTTACATGTAAAAAAAAAGTTAAATTTCTCTTGGATTTTTTCCAAATTGTAGGTAATTTTTTATGTGTTACATAAATTTCTGAAATTTTACAAATAATCGCTCGTGATGCGTAAAAAAGTTTTATAATATTTTCTATTCAAAATATTATACTCTACTATAATATGTGAGTATAGTATGACAAAGATAAAAAAAAAATAGTCCGCAAATTGCATGCTATGAAAAATAAATATAATTTACTGCTAAAGAGGTGTATGCAAAAAACCTAAATTTTTGACACTTTCCCTTTTTGAGGGATCAGCATCTTGTAACTGATCGCTCGTATGGAAAAAATTGTCATAACATTTTTTGTACAAAATATTATATTGAAACGATGTAACCACTACTTAACATCTGCAGCGGTGTAATCACTGCCTTAACAACTGCCACAATCTAATCACCGCCTTATATTCTCTCATGTGACAACAGCACCATCTTGTGTAATTTTGTGGAGCTTTTGAGAATGAGGGGAAATGACAACTGGAAAAAAGCTTCTGGAAATCTATCATACGAGATTATTCTAGAGAAGTGAAAAGCCGGCATATTCGTCATTTTACCTCGCGAAAAATAAATTAAAAAAATAAACGTTTTTTCCCATTCCCAAAGCCTCGTGTCGTATTAAAATTTTCATGTTCCAGAAAATTGTTTTTTACAAATACTTGAAAGCTACTTTAATTTTAATTTCCTTGAAGCCAAGACAACAAAATTATCTAGCTATATGTAAGTTATTTTATGTGCTTTAAGCAGCGACAAGAGAAATATGTCTGTGCTTTAAGTTAAAGCTGTTGTGACAAAAGCTACATCCATATAACTTTTGTAACTCCGAAGTTATAGGATGTTTGGAACCCTTTTAAAGAGAGCTTTTTCTAAGCTTTACAAGCTCCTTAAAACTTGAAAGTAATAGCAATTTATTTTACCATATACAACAATACCTAAGGAGCTTTTGTAAGGTTTGGTCTTAAACTATTCTACAATGCGTTTACACATTGAAAATAAATCTAGCAGATTCTGTAGTAGATACATTTTTTGAATTGAGTCCAATGCAGCGTTGCCAACCACTTGGGAAAGATATGCCCCTTTTTAAATATTTTAACAGATTAATTTTTTATTGAATATTTTGAATAATGAGATTTGTTGAGTTGTGTCGTTTTTCTTCTGAACCGTGTACGTTTTCTCACCATCTCTTGACCTTTTTTTTTTGTTGTTACAACATTTTGTTGTGTTTTTAAAACTTTCCTTGTATTTTTACAACTTCTTTTGTTTCTTTTTTTTTTACATTTTTAGGCTGTGGGATATTTGCAAAAAAGTAGTTCATCAAAAAGGTGTAGTAATTGGTCATCAAAGGTCATCTATTTTCAGAAATTGGTTAGGATTAGAAAAATTTTAATCCATGATTAAAGTTTTTTAAGTTCTTCAGCGATTTTTGGCACCTAATTTATAGGATACTAGCTGACCCGACAGACGTTGTCCTGTTCTAGCTATGAATATTCAATTAGAACTGGAATAGATAGTTAAAAATAATAGATTATTAAAAAAAATGTATACCTACTTCTAGAGGATTTACCATCAGGTGAAGATGGAAATAACCAAATATTATGATCCATACAAAAAAATCTATGACCAAACGTGTTATACACTGATAAATTTTTATATTTCCATTTTTTGGTGGTTCCTTTAAACCTATTATTTATATGTGGATATGAAAAGAGACAGGGGTGAAAAAATCTTCTTTATTAATCTTTGGCTGTTTTTTAGTACCTATGTATAATATTACAGACTATTTAGAATAAATAATACAAAATAAGCATTCACTGTGGCGTATACGTACTTTTTTTATAGCATATATTAGACTAAAAATCTGTACGTCACAGCTTTACACTTCGTTTTATATAGATAATTAGATATATTTTGAATAAGCAAAAATAAGTCTTTATGTCAGTTAAGTCAGAGTTTGTTTTTTAATAAAATTGAAATCGATTGCGAATTTTATCCCACTAAAATTTTACTCCCTTTCGCAAAAATATTTGACTGTCTATTAATCATTGACGAAGCGGTAAATTTGCTACAAAATTTTTATATATTGAGCAAATACCTATATGAAATAATATGAAGCACTTCCCAAAATTCTTCATCAATATAAACAAATAAGTTATACTTTTTAAAAAAAGATTAATTAAATTATAAATGTCCTTCCTATACTAATTGGTTGATATTCAGCCAAATAATGCACACACAAACAAAAACCCAGTTCAGAAGGTGGTATCCACGATTTACCGACTTTTTCGGGTCGGTTCCGTAGATCCCCATGTAAAAAGGATTAAAAAAAAAAGTATTCAATTCAAAATATTTTCGTCGTGGTAAAATTGAAAAAAAAAACAGCAATAATTTGCGCGCTATTAGCCTTATTGCGAAAATCTTTTTCGAAATAAAACCATCAATATGAATTTGAAGTATTCAAATAGAAAAATATTAACGATAAGATTTTTAAAATAACAATAATTTTATTCTATTTAACTACATATTCCATTTTGAATACACTCTCGCAATAAGCTTCTGTATCGATACATTACCAATTCGTATCAATAGCCAATAGCCAATGTATCGAACAAAAAAAAAAAAAAAAAAAAAAAAAATTCAGAAAGTATGCAATCCAATCTAATTTGTATCTCCGTAGAGTGTTGATCTGCTTCAATACAAATCCTACAAAAAAATCACCACGCAAATTGAAAGATGTTCAGCCGAGTTATGCGCATACGAACACATAGAGGGATTCCTATAAAAATAAGATAGGTTACATACGTATACATATAGAATTTTAAAAAATATACAACATCTGAAAGGTATGAATGTAACTCAGTACTCATAAAAGGTCAGCTGGTTTCAGAAATTGTTCATGGTCAGCCTTACATATTTGTTAATAAAAGTTTCGTTCAAGGTCATTAAAAGGTCATGTAGATTTTTAACACCTCGTTTATGGGATATTCGCAAAAAAGTATACCATTTGAAAGGCCCATTGTAGGTATAATGCTAAAAGGTCAGGTAATTTCAGTACCTATTTAGTCAGCCATAGATTTTTTTAAATAATATTTTAAAGTTTTTTCAAGGTCAAAGCGATTTTTAGCACATCTTTTATAGGATTTTCTAAAAGGTTACTGTATCCTTATAATAGGTCGGGCAGTTTCAGAAATTGGTCAGCTGTTGATTATTAGTTATGAATTTAAAAAAAAATTTGAAGTCATTGATCTTTGCCAAAAACTATAAAAAATATCTATGGCTGACCAATTTCTGAAAGTACCTTCTTTTATGACCAATATTACTGACCTTTTACATTGCATACTTTTTTCGCATCCCATTTATGGAGTGCTAAGATCCCAAAGCCACATAAAAAATAAATAAAATATATATGAATGTATCCCTTATTATAAAATGTAAAATATTTTTAATGAAAAAATTATTTAAAAGTTTGTATAGGTACGTACCTTAATTTACGAGTAAAACATGTAATATTAATAACAATGTTCATCGTTAAATTATGTATCAGCATAAAGCTTTATTTGAAAAACTAAATCATAATATTTTCTTATTATTTCATTATTTAGCCTAAAAATGTACTTTTTTTTTATTTATGGTTCCATAAACATCTGTGCTCAACTAAACCATTTAAAGTTTCACGAAATTAAATTATTTGTCTGGGTATACTTTTTTTTTGTATTTCAACCAAAAATATAAGAGCCAGACATGAAGTGAAATTTTCCTGCCACAATAAATTACATTCTTTTACCTTTAGCCTGCTCACCCGAAGAAAAATTATTAATTAAGACTAATTATATTATATAGAATAATCTATTTAAAAATTTAAAGGTATAGGTACAATAATTAAATTCAAATAGCAATTTCCAGAAGTAAAATATGATTTTTTCCATAAAATTAATTTAAAAAAAAATGCCAATAGTAAATCTATAAAATACATTTTAATCAAATTATGTTTTTATTTTGATTTTTCTTGGTTATGGGGGAAGTTTAAAAATCAATACTGAAAATAGTAAAAGGATTTCATAGGAGATACCCACCGATGCTAATGGGTTTTAAATTTCTGATTCCTATACTGGTGGGAAGCAATTGGTATTCCAAGGTCTTCCTAGGTTGGTTTATTTGAGATTTGATGATGGACTTTCTGTTCAGCAGTACGATATGCTTTACAATGGCCTAAAGTGTGATGAAGAAAATTAATAGCTAATAAGTTTAAAATTTGTAAACCCTACATGATTACTCGAGTATTGATTAAATTTTGTAGGTAGGTACAGATTTTACCTACTGAAAAATTTCTAGGACCTTGAGTAATAAACTTTACAAAATAGACGTTTTTCCAGGCGAGGTTTTCTTTAAAATCGTAAATCGGCAACTGCCAAGCCATCATTTTCGTTTGACCATGATGTAGGGTTTGTAGAATTGGGGGGCTTAACTCTTCATGAGATAATTTTTTCTCAGTGAAAGTAGTGTTATGAGCTTGTGAGCATTGGCGATCTAGTTTACATTGGGATCTCATTTCTTTTTTTATGATTGCCTATTATTAACAGACCTGCACCTCCCTTTAAGGGGATGTGAGGATGAAAGTTAGATATTTATTAACTTTTGCTTGTTGTTTCTGTTCAAATGGCCTGCATGTAAAATTTGGGCTGTCTAATTATTCGGGAAATGTCCTAGAGGTATTAATCATCCAACAACTTGCTGAATCCGTGCATGTGTGAGTGAGAGTAAAGTTTCGTTGAGATTCCACAACGGAGGTTTTCGAGGATAGCAAGTAGCCTTCCAGGAAGTCGTGGTCCCATGATTGATGATCACGAAAACGATTGGCTGATTGCATGAATGTTTGAGTGACTGGAATGGCCGAGTCAGAAATTGATTTGTTTTAGCTGGGAAAGTTTACTCTTGAGAGAGCTAGGCAAGCAACAGGAAGATTTTAGAAGTGTCGAGAAAATTTGAGGAAAATAAAATCGAGAAGAAGTAAAGTTTTTGTTGAGAAATCGTATAAAAAAGTTTTTTTTTTTTGAGGCAGGTATATTAAAAAAAGTGATTCGGAGTGTCGAAGATATTGAGCGAAACTGAGGAAAAATCGAGGTGACAAAAAAGAATAGGCGCAAGGAAAATCCAAGCGAAAGGATAAGTAGAGTTTTTTTGTGAATTTTGAATAATTCCTGAAATTGTATTTCTTTAGTATTTCATTCCGATACGTAATAGTTTTTCGATTAAGTTTATTCAATTTTTATCCCAGTGGGATACGGTAATTTCTTTTTTTTTATTCAATCGTTAACGGTCCATTTTGTTGGTTGATTTTTGTCTTAACGGCTCTCCGTAAGCACCATTTTAACTTTTCTTTTGTTCGTATAAGAGGTTGAAAAAATTTTGGGTTTTTTTCCTGGGCTCCCGCCCAAAGGTTTCCCAAATAAAATCTATCTAAAATCCCCGTGTGGATATAAATAAAACTGTGTTTCATTTAATTTTTACATTTATTATAGTTTTAGATTTTTACTATATCTATTTTCTAACAAAAAATTCCTGGCGCCCACTTTCGTGTAAGTACATCCCTGTGCTTGCATTTCATCTTTTTCATTTTATAGGTAATAATTTGATTCGATTTGAATTCAACTTTATTAATCGGATTCGATTAATTAAGTTATAATTCGGTTGAACCCACCCCCAAACTGAGCAACTGGGTGGGAGCACTCTAATTGCTGTCAGTTGCGAAATTTATCAAACGCACCCATTTCTCTTGATATTTGTTTTTCTTATCGCGACGCACTCCGCCACGCCGGCCGGTCGAGTGCAATTAAGGCTGTTTCACAATGCGACGAGAAAACGAGACGTCAGCGCGACGAGAAACGCTTTCATCTTTTTCTCGTTATAAAATCGTTCCCCAATTCACAATTCAGCGAGTTCTTCACACCGACAGCGTAGAATTATTCGTGTTAGTCAGTGAATTTGGGAAATATAATACAAGATTTGAAAAAAAGGAAAATGAAAATGTTAAAAAATATGCTTTTAGTACTTTTGGTAGTGTTTATTTACAAAAAAAAAAAACAAAAGGCAAAAAAAGACCAAGTGTGAGCAAAAGAAGACGGTGGAAATGTTTATGAAGACAAAATTGATTAGTCGCAAAATAAAAACATTTTTTTTCTCGGCATTTTCTGTTTTTTTTTTTTTTATTTATTTACAGAATTAATAAATATAAATACAAATACAAATACGCTCGGTGTCCTTTTCCCAAACTGAAAATTGTCGTCTCGTCACGACGTTTTTTCAATTTTTTGAACTCATAGCGTGACGAGACGACGAGAAACGCTTTATCGTGAATACTCTGGTATATTCTCATTGCTTGAAATTGGTTTGACAGCTACGACGAGTTCTTGTCACGTTCACGTCTCGTTTCCTCGTCGCATTGTGAAACAGGCTTTAGTTTCGTTTATTTCGTTTCACTTATTAATTTAAATTTTTTGAATTTGCGGATTGCCATTCCGTTATCGTAAATTATATTGTAATATTTTCATAATATAAATCTTATCGCGTTTGGTAATTTTGTAACAATACAATATTAAACACTTCGAGAAGAGATAGGTAAGCTCCCACCGCTTTGTTTGGTTCGTCTTGACGGATCCCATTACAGTAACCGTGCGCTCAGACTCAATGCCATCGATGATGCCATACCAATATTTAAAATAAGTTAACAATAAACTAATATTGTTAACCTGAAAGCCTACCTTCAGCAGCAAGTGTCACCTAACTGCTCGTTATGCAATAAATTTCCCTATCAGTACCATGTAGGGGAATTATTGTTCTTTAAAACGCTAATTTTCAAAGAAGTCTTTAAATTCCATAAGAATAGCAAATCAAGTGGAAAAAAATTATTAAAATCGTATATCAGCACGAAAACTCGTGTTAAGTAATCTTTGTTTATTTAATGTTGCGTGGAAATACAATTTAATAATTTTAATATGTTTTTCATTCGTGTCGTTTGTAAGCGCTGTTTAAGATTCGCTTATACTTTGCAAATTTTCAATAAAAAATATTCCTTAAGTCACGCACGCTGGATATTACATATATAATGCTTTAGAAACAATGTCCTATTTTCAGATCGAAGAGTCATACACTGCAAAAAAAACTGATAGTAAATTGTTGGGTATTAAAAGCAGATGATAGAAATTTTGTTACTTACATCTTCGGCTGATATCCTATTTTGTAATATAGAGTGGCTGGGCATGGTACCTTCATGTTAACGAGTCAAAACTGCTGATAGATTTCTTAAACAAAAGGTTGCAGATGATGCTGGGCAGAAGATTCTTATATGTTAGTGTCTTCAACAGATGCTGGCTACCAGCAAGCCAGCTACTTTTGCTGGATTGTTAAGGAACGTTTTTTACCGATACTCGATAAAGCTGAAATTTGAAAGAGAGCTTCATTTTTATGTGGAGAGAATTTCCTAAAAAGTGCTAAAGGTTCATAATCTTTTTTCTGCAGATTATACCATCACACTTTTTCAAAAAATGTAAGTCAAAGTCCAAATCACATGAGAGCGACCAACGAATGACGAATTTATGAATAAATGGGATTTTAAAACCTTTAATAATTTAAATTCACAAAATCTAAATAAAATGATAAAAAAGCAAATTAGAGTTTACAAAGAAACATTTTTGAAATTTTGAAATTTTGAAATTTTTTTAATCGTTTAAAATGCATGCGGAAAACTTACCATTTATGGTCAACTTGAAATCCTTTGCAGTTCAGTGTATTTTCTATGGGTGTCTCTAAATAATAGCTGGATAGCATGTTTAAAAGAAATAATGTAAAAAGCCCTCCCCATCTCATATACACTTAATTAATAATTGCATATCAGACTTAAAGTCGCTTGTGTACCGGAAACGTTCTGTGTGTAGCCATTTACAAGAGTTTTCATTGGGTTGATCCAAATCTAAAGGTTTTTTTTTCGTTTTATATTTTTCGAATATTATAAACAACTCTGTCTTTATTCTACAAACATATTTATTGTTTATAGAGTTAACATCCTTAATGGGATAATTATTTTTGAGTTTTCCTTGAATTCTTTCAATTTTTCAACGATTAATTATGAAGCACGTTTTAGCCTTCAATTATAGTTATGTTTATTTTTTACCACTGTCAGCAAATTAATTCAGCGTCACACAGCAACGATATGTATTTTGTATATAATGTATGTGTATGTACCAGCTACCGACAGCCATGTAAAAAGAACTCTTTACGAACACCTCGACCAAGGTGAATGGCGTTTGCCGTGCACGTAATAACTTTCAAAGGGATACACTTTTTTAAGCCTTATACGAATTCTGTCTAGGGTGTGGGCCCAATAGCGACACACAGCAACACGTAAATATTTACACACATTATGTAATTTGTGCACCTTTTTTTCGAAAGAAGACGTAAGAGAAGCGTAAGCGCACATTCTACATAATTAAAAAAAAAAAAAAAGGAAAAACTAATATCCAGGACATGAGAAGATTTCAATAAGCCCGGTAAATTAAGGTTTGATAGAAAAAATATACATATTATACATCAGGCATGTGTAGAATAGACACATAGGTTTGGATAGGCAAGTAGGTTTGCATGTACCTATCTATAATATATTTATTTTTTTTGAATATATTGTAGGTGTAAGATAGGTGGGTAAGGTATCTAACGAATTCAGTTAACACTAAAGCAGTCTTTTGATGCGAAAAATTGTTTTGGCAAACATGCCTTTGAAGTGATATTGGATTAATAAAAAGGTACCCACTTGATAGGAGGGCTTTCCGATGATTTTTTGAATGTATTCTTTTTTCAAATAGGTAAAGATAGGTACATACATACATATAAAGTATATGCTTTAGTTGAATAACTATACAGGGCGCTTCACCTAAGTGTGACAAAAAGTTAGATCGTGTATGTTGAGTTGAGATAAGAACAAAATCGTATTGAAGGGGTGGGTGTATTTCCCCCCGTTTAGGCAGGAAGGGCAATTTTATAAAAAATCGACTTAAAATAGAAAAAAATCATTACAAAACAACAACAACCCTTAAAATGTCATTTTATACTTACTTTTTTTTAAGGCCAGAAGTCCATTTTTTTATTATGTTTTTAATTAAAATTATTCGAGAGAATAGTTTTTGAAAATTTAATTTTCGGACTCAAAATTTTGAAAAAAAAAGTAAAAAAATTGTGTTTAAACTAAATTTAGTCTAGAATTTCCGTTATAAAGTAATAGCAGTTTTGTTTTTAATGTTCGATGCTCCTACTAATTTTTAGTCAAACACAAAAAACTGGATGCCTTAACGGCCATATTTTTGAATTTCTTCAAAGCTAGTTTTATACTAAAAAAATAGTTCTATAAGGGTTTCAAGTTTTAAATTTTTCAAAAAAAAATATTGATTTGATTAAGACGTCAAAATATGTATGAATATTTTGATTTGGATGTCAAAATAATAAAAAATTAGTGAAAAAGTTAAAACTCGAAACCTGAATAGAACCAGTTTTAGCTCAAAACTAGATTTGAAGAAAGCCAAAAATATGGCCGTAAATGTCTTTCAGATTTTGAAAAAAATTGAAAATAACGAAATCTACTTTATTACTTAATTATTAGAAATAAGATCTTTGGAGCAACAAAATAACGGATGGAAGTCGAATTTAAGGAAAACTTACTTTTGTTATTTTCAACTTCCTCAAAACTGAAACACATTTTGGCATCTGGTTTTTTGTGTTTGACTAATAATTGATGGGAGCATTAAATATATTAAACACAAAAATACTACTTAATGACATAAAATTTTGAACAAAATCAGTTTGAATACAATTTTTTTACATCTTTTTCATAAACTTGTTCCAAATCAATTATTTTTATAAAATTGACTTAGATGAATTTAAAAAATAAATTTTTCAAAAAACTATTCTCTCAAATATTTGTTAACACTAAACAATAAATTCGTCACATTTATTTCGACATATTCTTATTATGATTAGGGCTGTATGAGAGAAAGTTTGTTAAAAAATAAATACATTTGATGGTACAACAGCTCACGAAGAACTAGGGTCTAGTGACTTACAACTCTCAACCATATTCAGGTGTGCGTGTCTGTAGGAATGAAGGGCACCTACAGTTTATTGCCGAATCCGAATGGCTAATATGAGCGGAACTTTTCTATGACAATAGATACTCTTGGAGGTTTTGTCAATTCCTCGCAATAGACAGTAGTCGTTTTATTATTTTTTTTTTAAATTATTAGGTGGCGAGGCTGGCGATCGAACTTAGACATCCGGCATGACAGTCCATCGCACTAACAATCACGCCACGGCTACTACAGAGAGAAAGTTTGTTGCTTGATTAAAATTTCATTGGCCACTTATCTTGAAAGAAGAACTTTGAAATTTGAACTATGTATTTGCCCTCGATTTTCGTATACTGCGCCCACATTTTTGTTTTAAAAAAGTAAAAAACAATTCATCGAAATAGCTTTTTAATCGAAACAAACCACCTTAATTTGCAAAAATAAAAATTCTAGTAAACTTTGTTAAATATTCAAAAAAAAAGTGCGTATACGCCCGAGTGGACCACAATTTAAATTGAATGTATTTTAT
Organism: Epistrophella euchroma; assembly: GCA_947049315.1. Classification (NCBI taxonomy): domain Eukaryota; kingdom Metazoa; phylum Arthropoda; class Insecta; order Diptera; family Syrphidae; genus Epistrophella; species Epistrophella euchroma. Next base: position 36,103,660 of record OX346247.1, on the reverse strand, counting down.
CAATTTTGATGGAATATTTTGTTAATAAATGAAGTCAACCAATGATATAAAATCAAGCAATTTTTCGGTATCAAGAATTAAGTTTGAAGAAAATTAAGCTGAAGTACAGACAAAAAACTTTATTCCTTCTTCTATGTCATAGGTTTGAGTTACGTGTGAATTAAATCTTGAGTCTGTTTTTTTTTTACATATCCAAAACTTTCCCTAGGTCTATAGGTACCTAGGGAAAGTTTTGACTTTATGATATTGCATAAATAGGACTCATTTGTTTGAACATTTTGCATAACCAGCCTTATCGCAAGTGATACTCTATTTAACAAAAAAGTTTCATAACACCTACCTATCTATGATCTCATTCTGTAATATTTTATTTTTAAAATTTGGCTTAAGGCTAAATACGATTGAGAAAGTATTTAAATTATAACGAAAATAAAGAAACAAAAATCGTAAATATGAAGTAATATGGTCTAAAGCGATAAGATTATTCATAGAAATTTGTTAAGAAAAAATTTTGAACTTACGATTTCTCGAAAACAATAAAAAAAATTAAATCTAAATAACCTTAAGCTTATTATGGGTTATTTATTTCTTACATACAACAGCTTTATACGTGCCGCAGATATTTAAATTACAATTTACTGTTGTCTCTAGATTATAAATTCAGAAATAAATTTCGAAATAAATTCTAACAGTTGTGTTGTTGGATTTCAGATCGATTTTGCCTACAACATTATCAGAATTGCTCTTATCCCCAAGACAACCAGTCTGCGATGATGGTATTGATCCTTTTCATTTTGTAACAATAAATAGAAAACATCTCATCACATCTCATAGAGAAAATACTAAAATTCTCAACATCATACTCTCCCTCCCCCTCCCTCTCCATCAAAAACCTTTTCAGAATTGTGCTCTAGACATTCCTTAGAGAATTTTACACCTTTGCATGTGATGATTATTTTGCATTTGCGGTGTAAACAATGCGATTTTAACGCTTGGTTGATAAAAAATGTAGATTACTTTGTAAAGCTTTTAATTTTTGAAATCCCATTCAAAGTGCTTACACTTGCACTGAAGTGTTGTAGATATGTCTCTGTTGTAATTATACACTTGTATACGTCTGACTTGACTTATAACCTTCTTTATATGATGTGGGCTACATGGTTTTGCTTCAGAGCAATAAACTAAGCTGTTCAGAAAAAAAAAATAATGTAGCTAGATCTCATCAGAAATACACAAAAGTTAATTCCAGAGATTCGAGGCTGCTTTTTCTTCTATGTACTATGAGCTCTGATGCTGTTTACAGTTTGTGCCCTTGACAGAGAGCATATCATTTCATCTACCTTGACGTTGAGTATTTTGAATAGGCAAAACTTTTTGTAAAGCAAGTAGAGAGATGGAGACAAGGCGCGCACGCAGAAGGAGGTGGACGTACCAATCTTTTCTTTTATTTAATTTTCGCTGCTCCTCTACCATCTGAAGTTTTCTCTCTGATGGTAAGAATTCAAGTTGCAAAATAACTTGTTTTCATTTTCATTTCCTTAAACAAAAGTTTCTCTGGAGAATTTGTTTTGACGACTGTTAAGCTTTAGAACTACTTTTATACAGGGTGATCGGTATAAAATGTGCCAAACTGCTGAAGCGAGAAGGTTGGGTTAAGATAAGTAAAAAATCGTATGGGAGGGGGGTGTCTATTTCCCCCGTTTAGGGAGGAGAGGCAATTTTCTAAAAAATTGACTAAAAACAGAAAAAAAAATATTTAAAAATAACGGTGCAATTAAAAATGCCATGCTATACTTTTTTGGAAAGCCAGAAGTCTCTTCTTTGATTTTCATTTTAAATTAAGTTGTGTTAGTGAATAGTTTTTGAAAAATTTATTTCCAAAGTCGAAATTTTGAAAAATAAAAAAATGAAAAAAAAAAAGTTTCAAACTAGTTTTTTTCAAAATTTTATGTAATTAAACATAATTTTTGTTTTCAAAATTTAATGCTCTTATTAATTTTAAATAAAAAACTGAAAACCGTATGCTAAAATGTCTTTTAGTTTTTGAGAAAATTGAAAATGACGAAATCTACTTCACTACTTAATTTGTAGAAATAGGATTTTTTGAACAACAAAATAACGGATGGAAGTCGAATTTAAGGAAAATTTACTTTTATTATTTTCAATTCATCTAGTTTTCATCTGATTTTCAGTGTTTGACTAAAAATTAATGGGAGTATTAAATATTAAAAATAAATAACGTAAAATTTTGAACAAAATCAGTTTAAATACAATTTTTTAACTTTTTTTTTTCAAAAATTTAAGTTTGAAAATTAATTTTTAAAAAACTGTTCGCTAAAAGAACCTAATTAATCAACAAAATATAAGCACATGTCGCTGGCTTAACAAAAAAGTATATCACGTCGTTTTAACCGTTACAGTTGTTTTTTAATAATTTTTTTTTCTGTATAAAGTCAATTATTTTAGAAAATTGCTCCTCCTGTTATTTTCAATTTTCTCAAAAACTAAAAGACATTTTAGCATCTGGTTTCCTGTTTTTGACTTATAATAAGAGCATTGAATTTTGAAAACAAAAATTATACTTAATTACATAAAATTTTGAAAAAAATTAGTTTGAATCTTTTTTTTTTTTTAATTTTTTTTTTTTTCAAAATTTCGAGTTTGGAAATTAATTTTTCAAAAACTATTCACTAACACAATTTAATTTAAAATGAAAATCAAATAAGAGATTTCTGGCTTTCCAAAAAAGTATAGCATGACATTTTAAATTGTACCGTTGTTTTTAAATAATTTTTTTCTGTTTTAAGTCAATTTTTTAGAAAATTGACCCTCCTGCCTAAACGGGGGGAAATAGACCCCCTCCCATACGATTTTTTTCTTGTCTTAACCCAACCTACTCGGTCAAGTAGTTTGGTGCATCTTATTACGATTACCCTGTATATACTTACATAGATTTAAGATTTTCGAATCCCGATTTAATTTCTTGTATTGCAATCTAGAAATCATTGATCGCAAAAATCAAAAATAGCATTAGTTGTTGACTTAAAAAATCAATGACGAGATTAATGGAGTTATACTGGTACTCAGATAGAATAAAAGTAGTATGCTACCCTAGGAAATTTTGACCAAAAATATTGTGTTTCAAATGTGAAGTTTATAAATCTAATGTTAAGTGTCCTTTAACCTATCGAAATACTGTCTTCTGCTTGTTAAATGATTAAAATTAAATCCCCTTTTCGTAATGAATTTTGCGACCGGCTATGGATGTATTTAGTTACATGCATTCATACACACAACAATTACAAAATAATTCTGCTAGGGTTTGCTGTCATCTGTATCTACATAAATATTAAAAGCTTTTTAATTCTTTTATTGGGTTTTTAAATTCTCAGACGATATTTATATTAACATGGAATTCAGGGGTAGGAAGGTTATTGCTTTGACAATGGAAGTTATGCGCATTCGTAAGAAAAATTAAAGAGAGCGATATTTAAAAACCAAAATTTGTATGTTTAATTTAAAACCCACAAAAGAACAAACTACGGATTTTGAACGCAATAATAGTCTTTATTTTACATCAGAAATACTATTTATGGAATAATTCTCTATGCGATAACTTTAAAAAAAATATTTTGCGTGAAATGTCCATATTTTCCATATATACATATAATTATTAAATGGTAAATCGTAAATGTTATATAAAAAGGACCCCATACAAAATTTGGGAGTCGTGTGATTTTCTATAAAAAAGATTAAGTTACTTTTTTTTAATGAGTAATTTATTTATAAGATAACACTACATTTTCATAAGTAATATGCCGTAAATGTCGGTTTTTTTTGGCTCCAAGAAAACAGTACAATTTGATTAAATGATTTTTCATTTAATAAATGTCATTATTAAATCAATTGGTTCAGAAATTCGTTTTTGCAAAAAAACACGAGTCACAAAAATTAAAGCAACAAACATTTTTTTCATTAATTTTTTAGTTTTTTTTTTCAAGAGCTGTATCTCTGTAAAAAGTGATCGTATTGAGATGTTAAAGCATTCCAAAGCTTTGTTGTTTTTGTACGGAGATATTTAAGGAGAATATTTTCATTAAGATAGCGTTGTTGCGCAACCATAAGAAACAGTCAAATGTATTGTCGTTAGATAACATGTTTATTAAGCATTAATTTTATGTTTTTTCTTCGTTCTAAAGTTTTTTTGCCGAAGAATATTCGGATGACTTTTTATAGACTTTTAGTAAATTATCATAGTAAGGCATTTTGAGGACCAATAGCCACCAAATGATCACAGCTGTACGAACCAATTAAATGAACCAATTGTACTGTTCCTAACAAGAGAACAAACAAAAAACAATTTCTATCCAGTTTTTAAGAGTTTTCCATTGGTCACAATATTGATAAGATTTGCAAAAAAAGAAAAACAATTTTACAAAAAAAAAAAAAAAAAAATTAAATTAAACAAATTCAACAAAATCTTCAAATTTGGAAAGCTATTCAATTATTTTCTTTGAATTTGAAGTTTGGAGAATTTTGTTAAGAAAATTACGTTCTTAAAAAAAAAAAAAGAAAAACAAATAAAAGCCCAATAAAAGCATATTAAAAAAATCAACTGATGTTTAAATTTCTCAAAACAAAAAAATATCAAGCTTTAGAATGCTTTTTGTTTCATCTCAATACGACCACTTTGTACAGAGAAAATTAGAACCAAAAAAAAAAGTACCCGTCATACAAAATTTCTAATCCGTTAAAAAAAATTATTTTTCGATAACGGACCCAATGAATTTTATTTGAAAAAAATATTGTTATTTTTACGCACGCTACTTTTTTTTTGTAAAACAAAAATTCTTCAAAAATTGTTAGTAATGGGATATCTAATAGAATATTTTTTTTTTTATTTTAATTTTCTCTAAAACAATTCAACTGATTTTGATAAATTTTTTTATTTATTTTTTATAATTCGATAGGTTCTTCAAGAATGACCCTTAGATTTTAATTGAACTCTAAAACAAGTTTTTTTTTTAATTATCATTTTAAGCAAAAAAATATTAATTTATTAATTATAAACTGTTAAAGAATGTATCTGCATTTTTGTCGAATCATCAGATTTTTACAAGAAATTTTCTACGTGCTATGTGCTGATATTATTACAGTCTAACATTAATGTTTTGTTTTTCAGAATAGAAGTTTTAAGTAGGTACCTACTTCAAAAACCCACATAACCAAATATTAACAGTCATTTAACCAACCATTTCAGAGTTCTCATGGAAACAGCAACAACCAAAGGAGTAGGCAAACACATTGCCTTGAACATAAAGGTTTATAAATTATATTCTATAGTTACATGTATTTTCATTCTGCAATAAATGGTTTCTTTATAAAAACCGCAAACCTAGCATTAGAGAGTAACTCATAACAATATTGTTACATTATTTTACAATTGCGACTTTTCTAGCTAATTCCCTATTCGTATATATTTTTCCACTCTACTTTTCATTCTACAAACATAAAGTTAATACCTATACCTTAAGTGGTCCTCACTTTTGTAGCTTTCTAAAATTGTTCACCCTAACTTTACCTTCGTCATATTTATGATTTGTTACAGCTTTGACCAAAAAACAAAAAAAAAAACACTTGAAAACTCTCTTTTTAATTAACACTCAACTAAGTTCTCGCTTATAAGCGCACATTGTCCTTGTGTGTTTCAACTTTACCTTAAAAACAAACAGTTAAGCTAACATACATTCATAATATGGTAGGTATGCCACTACCAAACGGGTAACCACTTAACAAACATCAAAGCCATTCATTATGCTCGGATTGGATCCCCATCCCGACATGTTAGCCAACGAAGCAAACTCAAAACTTATATTTTTTGTGTGTGTTGGATTTTCACAATTTGCAGGCAAGCAAGGCAATCACTGGGACTCAACCATAAATGTCGCGAACGAGAAATGTCAGCGCGGTACTTCTTTGGCTGGATTGAGCCACTACTGTGTATGTGGTTGACCTATTCAGCCAACCAACCAATAAGTCCATGAGCGCAAGGGAGCGACAATGGCAACGTAATCATAATCACGAGAAGGTAGGTATACCGACCGTTCTCGAATTACCACCGCTAAACGTAACGTTAGGTACGGCTTTTTTTTTACGTTTTGTGCTGATGTCGTCGTCGCCATTTGCCACCCGACCATCATTCGCCCGGCAGCAGACACTTTGAAACAGGGAAAAAAGACTCTCTGTCCTGATGGTCCTGGAAAGTGCAGGATATTTTAAATTACCCACAAGGCCAGGCACCCCCAGTGCTTGTGCTTCCACCTAAAGTGGGTGCTGTTCCTGTGTGGTAGCACTTCAAGGAAATTGTTTATGACAGTTTAAAATCTAGAGCAAGGGACACTGCGATAGGAACAAACTTACGGAACACCCTTTTACCGAGCGAGCTTGGATCAAGCTCGGGTGCAACATTTTAAACCACAGTACGTTACTCCATGTCGACATACAAGTAAAGCACGTTCATGGCCACACCACCGCACCAACGTCCGGTTTCTGCTCTTGCCTCTGTTCCTACTGGTGTGCTCGGCTCGGCTGTCCTGGTTGGATGATGATGGTTGTATACCTAGTATATGTATGTATGTATATATGAAGAAAACTGCTGCAAACATTTCTCTTCATCAGCGGATATTGCTGAAAGCAAAAGTTAGCGTTACACAGAGTGGTGCATAATAGTGAGAGTGCTCTTCATTTTGGAAAAAATATTGCCAGAAAACATGAAAGAATACTTTTCCCACCTTCTTCCCTGTTGCCTGTCTGCCCTGATCCACAATCGCCCCTCATAAACAATCCACTGAGCAACTATTTAAGCTTTATCTCTGCCATTTTTGTTCGTTGGCGTTGGTGCCCGTGCCATCACTGCTTAACTTAATTAAAAATGTTACCTTCGCCCAGTGAGACACGCGTCACCAAAAGAAAGAACTATTTTCTTATAAAATAAAGAAAAAAAGAGTTATTATGCATGTTTGTATAATTCGCAGAAATTGTTTTAGTTTTTTATTATGTACCTCCATTTGATTTAAATTTAAAAACAAGGGATTTTTCGGTGCGTCAAGTAGTTCTCCATTATTTTTATTCCAAAAATCTTTTTTGTTAAAAAAAATGTTACAGTTTTAAATATTTTTCAAATTTTCTCGAAAATGACTTTAACAATAATTTTCACTCAGCTTCTGAGCTAAAACAACAAGTATTAAGTATCAAGTATCAAGTATCAAGTATCAAGTATCAAGTATCAAGTATCAAGTATCAAGTATCAAGTATCAAGTATCAAGTATCAAGTATCAAGTATTAAGTATCAAGTATCAAGTATCAAGTATCAAGTATCAAGTATCAAGTATCAAGTATCAAGTATCAAGTATCAAGTATCAAGTATCAAGTATCAAGTATCAAGTATCAAGTATCAAGTATCAAGTATCAAGTATCAAGTATCAAGTATCAAGTATCAAGTATCAAGTATCAAGTATCAAGTATCAAGTATCAAGTATCAAGTATCAAGTATCAAGTATCAAGTATCAAGTATCAAGTATCAAGTATCAAGTATCAAGTATCAAGTATCAAGTATCAAGTATCAAGTATCAAGTATCAAGTATCAAGTATCAAGTATCAAGTATCAAGTATCAAGTATCAAGTATCAAGTATCAAGTATCAAGTATCAAGTATCAAGTATCAAGTATCAAGTATCAAGTATCAAGTATCAAGTATCAAGTATCAAGTATCAAGTATCAAGTTTCTAGTTCCAAGTTTCATGTGTCAACTTTCAAGTGTGAAGTTTCAAGTGTTGAGTGTCAAGTTTGACGCCTTTAGTGAGTTATGAAACAATTTCGATATTCCTTTTCCCATCTAAAGTGTTGAAAATAGACAAATAACTAATTAATTGCATCCAATTTCGGGCAAACATAGCTGTGTTACCTCATTGCTCAAGAATTCATCATATAAATTAAAAAGAATTTTTAATTTAAGAATGCAAGCCTATTTACTCACGTCCTTGTGAAAAATCTCAAGATATGTTCTGCTAACAACACGACGTTGAACTATTTGCCTATTAAAAAAGAGGTGTTCCACAAGGATCGAGTCTGAGCCCCTTTTGTTTACACATTTCATAAATAGTCTCACACTAAATTCTTCTAAACATTTATTGATGACTATCAGCTTTAAGCCGGATCCACACATGTCTTGTGTGGTGTGTTGTGGAGCCATATTTCGCTATCGCTCCGATGTATTGTGTAGATTCATATTTGTCTCGTGTGATGTGTTGTGGAGTGGTTTGTTGTGTCGAAAGGTATTTTTTAGCGATTGCGTCACACCACGCTATGGCGAAGAATTTTTGTTTAGTGTGCAGGGAATAGAAAACAATGCTCATGAAAACAGAATAATAAAAAGTAAAAAATGTCTGTTTGTAAGACGGCACGCTTGAATAGTGTAGGTACTCAGTCCACAACACTCCACAATACACAACACGAGACATGTGTGGATCCGGCTTTATTTAAGTTGGACGCTATCCGTAAACCTGACGGACGTTTTTCTGAGTTCAAAATCGAATTCAGTTTCAGTACCTATATACATTATGTAACTACAAACAAATTATGTATTATTATTTTTTGTAATAGAATAAAAGAAAGTTCTTATAACCCCGTAGAGTACTTTTTTTTTCTTATAATCCTTGCATTTTAATTTCCCAACTTCCAAATACATACAATGCATTCAATTTGCTTGAAAACTTATCGATTTTAGTTTTTATCTAAGACCTAATGCCCAAGAGATTTTTACTGCCAAAAATTGCATCGTCTTTGAAACGCTTTTTGAACTTTTTTTTATTTTTTAATCAAAAGTTTACTTTTATTCAGTGTACCTACAGGGGAACATATTAACAAAAAAAAGAGGCAAGGATCGTGTGCAAAGGTCTGTAGTTGTCAGGAGTCGTTGCTAACATGCAATTTTCCTATTACTCGGAAGCGCACATTTAACAACGCTCAACGGCACACACCAATTCAAAAAAGGGAAGAAGAGCCAGGACTCAGGAATCCCGCGTCAAAGGGCGAACGCTAAAATTTTAAAGTCTTGTATAAACTGATTTTTTTTTTTTTTAATTCTCGTATTTTGGAAAGTTCCTGTTTTTTGTTTGGCTTTAGAACTCATTGCAGGATGTTAAGGAACATGCGGGTAATCAGCAAGTACAGCTAGTCACGATATCGTCGTCACAACATATCTCAACGCCAGGACGAAGAATGTTGTTTCAACAAAGCAGCCGTTGGAAAGATAGATGGATATTCCACATATCTACTACACACATGTATCGGGTAGCACCACAAACTGAAGGTAATGGTGAATTATCATGGAAGAGTTCATATTCCCCCCGGACCGGGGAAGTAGCATGGCAAAGCTACGAAATGTATAGAAAAAGAAACCCTCGCGAGCCGTGGCTGAATTTAATAAATTAAAATTTACTCATGACCTAACTACCGACCTGCATGTGATGTGAGATGTGACAGAGCAGAGCAGGGTGGTCCTCGATACAAGACGATGAGGTGCTCCTTTGCTTGAATAGTTTATCTTGTTCCAGCACACTTTGGGAGTACGGAGCTATTGGCGCGTATGCCATAAACACGATAAGGGGTTATGGCAATGCACCCCTTTCGAGAAAGGTGTAGGGTAACATTTTTTTTTTTTTTTTTGAAGAATGATTGAATTGAAATGTTGCAGTTGAAGTATAGTAAGGTGGTGTCCCACTTCCCACTGGATAAAACGGGGGATGAGAATTTTGATAGTCTATATTGTATGGAAGAAGCAAAATGAGCCAGTGTTGGGAGCAACACGAAGTTTTTACGTGACGAAAATTTAGTTTGCCACAGGACGACTATGAGGACGACGATGATAAGGAAAGAGGCGAAGAAGAAGAAGTTGGTTCCTTGTTCACAGAGGAGGAACTTGTTTAAGTTGGAGATAAGTTTTTATGTTTTCTTTTATTCCGGAGGATAGTTTATAAAGTTAGTGCTGTTTGCGGGCAGGTGGAATAAATTTGTTCATGCTTTCTGTAAATTTTGGTGGATAAAGTGTAGACGGTAGGTATATCTAGTTATTTCGCGCGCTATCGTTTGGGGGAAATAAAATTATATTCGAGGGAAGACATTTTGTCGCTAGGCTATGTTCATTGAGATGGGTCGTAGATTAAATGGCAATGTGTGGAGAGACTTTAGAATTTTTTTTTTTTTGTTTTTTTTTTGTTTTTACTTCTTGAATAAATAGGACACCACTTGAGGAGGAAGTTTGAAAATCTTAAAATATTATTAAAACGAGAAGGAATGTTAAGCTCAAATTGGAACAAGTTTTTTTTAACTTAAATAGTTGTTCAACGGTTAGAACAGATGAATCACTTGAGTTGGAATATTTAAATGATTTTATCCATAGGTAAAGCGTCGTAGATTTTTAATGAAAAACTTGATTTTAATTAGGTGCTCCGAATGTATCCATTCTTATAAATAAAAAAAATTTTTATGCATTTTGGGTTTATGCACTTCGACCAGCATGCACCTCAAACCAATAGGGGAAAATATCTCATCACAAAAATGTGTATACCTACCTAGTGCTAACTTTCTATTTAGTTGGAATTAGATAAACCCAATATTTAAATCCCGAAATATTTTTTTAAGCAGTTTTTTTTTTTTTTTTTGGAAATTGCCCCTTTCATTCATTGTTTGACGTCTTTCGTTTTGATCGAGTGAAGGAGCATTTCCGTAGTGTTGCACTTCGATTTTGATAGTTTTTTCTAACATCTGAAAATTAAAGTTAATCCTTTATTGAACAACTGCTTCTCAGTTAACTTGTGTTCTATTTAATTGCAGAATTATTTAAATCTTTAACTAAGAGTTAAGTACAGCACTAAAAAACTGGTCCTAAAAGATTATAAGAAATTATATTTTCTCATAATTGGTTGAAACTGTTTGAATAAAAAAAAATCCTATAATATTGCATATAACCATTTCAAAAATTTTAAATTAAATATTGTTTAAATTAGTCATAGGAAGAACCAGATTGGAAAACTATAATAAAAATGGTCAAACTCTTAAGAAATATTGCAATTTTCTCAAAAAAATTTCAAAAGTCTATTTCTTTATATGAATTTTATCGAAAAAACCTGGAGGGAACTTTTTTTTATAATCTCTTTTACCATGATATGTAGGGCTGCCTTCATAGATTTTTATACAGACGTGCTTAAAAGAAGGTTTGTTTTCAATTTTAGATGGTATGAGCAGTTTTCTAAAAAACCGACCTAAAAAAAAAAACAACATTAAAAAAAATGGCAACACTTATATTGTATAATGCTTTAAATTGTAATAAGACCATGACCAATTTAATTGATTCAAAGCCAAAATTTTCAAAAAAAAAATAAAAAATAAAATTTGTTTAATCTGACTTTTGTTTTGAATATTCAATTTCAATTTTTTATCCAAACATTAAAAGTCAGATGCTTAATATCTTTTATTTTTTTAGAAAATCGAAAATATGAAATAATTTAATTTAAAAGAGAAAAAATAGTCACGCAAATTTCAAAAAGAGCCATTTTTGGATAATTTAAGAAAAGTGGAGGCAATCAAAAAAGTCGTTTTCAAGGTAAATTAAAAAAAAACCCAAACTATTGTACCTACTATGTGAGCTCAGAAGAGTATATTACGTTGCATGCAGAGACACACTTTTTCGTGCTTCTCCATTATCGCGCATTCAATTTTGATTTAGATCTCAATTTTTTTTACACACAATCCTAAAAATTATAAACAATAAGGGCCACTGCAAAAAAGTTTTCTGACAGTAGATACTAAATTTACCTTTGATTTTGATATTTCAAAAATGGATTGCTAAATTCTTTTTTTAGTTTAATTTTTAACCGTAGGTACATTTATTAATAATTTTAATTTTTAGATTTTTTTATTTTTTTTTTTTTAATAATTTTTGTTTGAAAACGCCTTCAAAAATAATGTTTAATTCTTTTTCTCCTGAACTCTTATTTATTTATATTATACTAGCTGTCCCAACAGACATTGTCTTGTCTTAGCTATGAATTCGAAATGGAATATATAATAAAAAAAATTGAGTACTTACTTTAAGAGGATTTACCATCAGATGAAGAAGAAAATAACCAAATGTTATGACCCTTAAAAAAATATAGCCAAACGTGTTACACACAGATAAATTTTTATATTTCCATTTGTTTTGGGGTCTTGTAATCTATTACATGTGGATATAAGAAGAGAGAGTTTAAAAAATCTTCTTTATTATTCTTTGCCTGTTTTTAGTTCCTATGCATAATATTACAGACCCTTTAAAATAAATAATACAAATGAGCATTAATGGGGTCACTGTGGCGTATACGTATTTTTTTATATATTAGTTAGACTTAAAAATCTGTACATCACAGTTTTACAGTTCATTTTATATTTAAGATAGAGTTTGTTGTTTGACAAAATTGAAATCGATTGCGAAATTTATCCCTTTACTTCCCTACTTTCATCATTAACTATCCCTTACTACTATCTTCGGCATATATATTTTTTGTCTTTTAATCACTGGCGAACTGGTTAAATTCGTAGCACAATTTTTATACATTAAGCTTTTCTTAGTCCCACAAATACCAATGTGAAGAACTACCCTAAATTTTACATCAATAGAAACAAATAAGTTATACCTTTTTAAAAAGACTAATTAAATTATAAATGATCCTTCCAATGCAAATCGGTTGATGTTCAGCCTAATTTTGCACGTATAAACAAAAACCAGAAAGTATGGTTTTCACGATTTACCGTCTTCTCTGGGCAAATTTCCCAACTTTCGGCTGCGTAGTGTACGTACTTGTTTCAATACGAAACAAATCCAACAAAAAGATCCCCATGTAAATTTTATAAAAAATAAATATTCATTTCAAAATACTTTCATCGTGTTAAAATTGAAAAAAAAAAAAAAAAAAAAAAAACAGCAATAATTTGCGCACTATTGGCCTTATTGTGAGAGTCTATTCGGAATAAAACAATCAACACACATTTGAAATAGTCGAATAGAAAAATATTAACGATAAGATTTTTAATATAACAAAACAATAGACTCTCGCAATAAACTTTTATGTTGATGCACTACGTAGCAATCGCCAATGTATGGAAAGACCGTTCAAACAAAAAAACAATTCAGAAAGTATGTTTTTTATTGTTATCACTTTCCGACTTTTGCGGCCTAATTTTCCAATTATTATTTTCAAAGTGTGTTTTTATCTCGTTCAATAGCAAGAAAAAAACGCCCATCCAATTTGGATGATCTTTAGCCGAGTTAAGGCTCTCCCAAACCAACGCGATTAATCGCCGCGACAACAGAAAGCAATAACAACAACGTGTTGTTTTGTTTGACAACCACGTGTTGTTATTGTTGTTTTCTTTTGTCGCGGCGAATAATCGCGTTGGTTTGGGAGAACTTTTCGGCGCGTACAAACACAATTTCATTCCAGAAATTTTGAAATTTCAAGGTGTTTTCAGGATTTTCCTACTTTTTCGGTGGGATTTTCTAATTTTAGTGGAATTTTACAATTTTCGGCTCCATTGTGTTTTAATCTGTTTCAAAACAAATACAACAAAAGAAATCCCCGACCAAATCGGATGATCAAACTATTTTTTTGTATGATAAGTAGCATAAAATATGGGCTCCCTTAATTAAATCAAGTGAATAACTTTGTAGGTTAGGTACTCAGGCTTTAAAACCACAGTTTGGTCGTATTTTATTTTGTTATCGGCTAACCAATAGTTTAAAAATCTAACTACTTTAAATGAATAATAATACTCGATCGATGTACATAATGTTACAATATTCTTTTTCTCGCAGATGGTGGATCCATTTCACTTTGATGTTCCAAAGTTAACAGGAAACAAGTGTATACTAGTTCCTTATTTTAAAATAAAACAACCATGAGAGCTGTTTCAATACAAGAAATAAATTGAATGAAAATATTAAAATAAACAAATAATCCTAACTTACAAAATTGGTCTTAAGGGTACAATTTTTGATTGAATTGGTTCTTAAGAGGACCTTCAGTGTGTTCCAGAGTGAACAAACGTTCTGTATGCAAATTCAACTGTGAGACAAATTAGAATATGAAAGAAATACTTATTTATACATGAATGAATATGAACAAGAGTAGGTTTGTGAATTCTTAAAATCTATTCGTAATCCAACCTCGATCTGAGTATAATACAAAATCAGCAATCTAAGGAAGGATAATGGAACTACGTACATTCGAACTAGCAACATCTACAATATTCATCGTTACCATCGTTAAGATAAATTGACCATTGCTCCACTGAATTCACAATAAAATCCAGCTTGAACATTAAAGTGTAGTGTATCCTCATTCTTCATACATATACGGCCAAAACCTACACAACCTATACATATACAAAATATTCTGCACTCTTAGATAGAATCCTCAATGAAGCAGAGACAGACTGCTGCAATAGCAGCTTAAGTGGATAAAGCAAGACAAATAAGTTTATTATAAAATTTGCTTCTTGAACATCGTTGATCTATACAAAAGGACACTCGACATACACGGAAAATACACAGCCACACATGGGAGAATATACATATTGATATTATACTATAGGAGGAGAAGGCTGAATAGAAGCTCATTCGATTCAACTTTAGAATGCACTTTCCCCCAGGGAGCTTAGAGGTTTATCAAAAATAATTCGAATTTATTTCTCGAGGACACACAAATACATAAACATACACAAATCATCTCTCTAGAGCATTAATGTGGAATTGAAAATCGATTTGTATAGTATTTTGATTTTGCTATGGGATCCGGATGCAGACAAATAAAAAATAAAACAGAAATAAAAACAGCATGGACTATTCTGAAATGGCTTTGAAATAATATCGAGTCAGAAAATTAATTTGGTATTTCGTGTAATGTGTGTAAAAACATTCGATTGAGCATTGAAAGTAGATGTACACCATATTATGTGAAGTAGGCCTTTTGACTATAAATGAATTTCTGCAGAAGAATTTTGGACGCTTATTTTTTCCTTACAATGTATATGAGTATAATTTCAAAATAAAGGCAAGTCTTATGCATGTGTAGCACGTTGCTATATTAATTATTTGAAATGCTCATAATATTACCCCAAACTATACAACATTATTTTAGGATGGATATGTTTTAATATAAAACTCAGAAATGTCGAAATTCTAGAACTAAGAAATTTACAGAAAAATTGATAAAAGTTCAAAATTTTTTGTTTTTAAAATGTATCTATATAATCTGTTTTTCATCTGCTTTGCGGATTCCAAAGATTTTAAAAATCTCTTTGGGTCCTCTTATGCTCATGCAACTTTGTTGAGAGGCGCCAATGCCAACAGTTTTCTTGGATAACCGGTACCTACCTTCTTAAAGGTAAATTCTAGAATTTCCACATTTTTGGGTTTTACCGTGACATATTGTCAGCTTAAAAAAAAAGAACGACCAGCTTAATCATTTTTTAAAAAAGGCAACAGGCATGGGCATCGATTTTTTTGTGATGGATCTGTAAGTGCGATGAGTGTGAGTGTAAAAACGAGTTTTCGGGGTTGAAAGCCCCCCCATTCGGCCACCATCTTAGAAAAGGGGGCGTAAAAAGTTATTCAAGATATCTTGAGAACCACACATGGCACAAAAGAAATTTAAGAAATGAATCTTAAAGAGGATATAAAATAAATAAACAAGAAGAAAATGTCATTTTTCTTGGCAATGGTTATCTCTTATTGATTATAACTTTTTTTTTGCAATTTTACATTAATAAAAGCTTTAATATAAATTGTAGAGAATTAAATTCTCTACACAACTGTTCTAAAATTTTGTTTGTGCGATGTATATGGTTCTCCAGATATCGCGAAGAACTTCTTGCGCCCCCTTTTCAAAATGGCGACCGAATAGGGGACTTTCAACCCCGAAAACTCGGTTTTACAATCACACTAACCCCTCCTACAGATCCATCACAAAAAATTTTGTCCTGTATAAAATGAAAGGTTAATGTAACATTTCAATGGACAAAGCATTTAACTAAACTGCAAAAAAAAAATTACTCGAAGTGGAATTCTGTTTTTAATAGTACTTTCGACGGCACTGGCACAATGGAGTGCAGCTTGTGAGTATGCTAAGCACACTCTCTATCTCTATGACCCTGTTTAGATTGGGAAGATTGTAGCCGGTATCACGTTAGTTTGTGGGTAAGAGAAATGCGGGGTGAAGTATCTCGTGAGGTGCGAAGAAAACGTAAAAACCGAACTAATGAGTCTCATTTGTTGTTGTTTTACTGTGTGAAATTTCGAAATTGTTGTTGTATCAATGTATTTTGAGGCGCCTCAAAGTTAATAATGTAGACACGACGACCCTCACCAGTCCGGACTCAATTTTCCCAATCTAAACAGGGTGTCTATAGTATAGCCCGGAGAGGAATATTATGGAATAGGTATGTGTAATGCCTTAATTGCCAGTAAATCTTTTGTTTTACCAATCAAATCGAGGTTTTGAGCCAATCCGGGGGATAAAGGACACAAATCAATTTACAAAAATAAAAATCAGCTAGAAAGTTTTTTTTCTTGAGTTTTTTTTTTGGGGTTTTTGTTATATTTAACCCATTTATTTGTTTGATCTTCTTCTCCCCATATCCTTCCTTATCATACTTTACAAAATAAAAAAAACAATCAACGTGAAATTCTCATTGATGAAAAACGTATAGGTACTACCAAATAGAATCCTTTTGGCCATTCCGCAGTAAGTTGCAAAGTGATTTATTTGCTTTGGAGAAAACTCAACGAATTATTATGGGTTCATGAGACTTAAGAATATGTTTCTCAAAGGACTCTTTCAAACCGGAAATGCAGACAAAAATAATACAACACAAAGCCCTTACCTTATACATACAAAACAGAACTACCTAGTACATAGGTACATACATAGACACAAAAGATTTACTTCCTTCTTTCGCTTGATTTGTGCCTACGATTTCAAAGCCAATTTCATCCATTTGTTTTATTAATGTCGATTTCATTTTACCATCACCAACCGGCCCCATCCTAAGATATATACATATATATTATTTTAACGACTTAAGGGTTTCAAGGTTGATTTTCGTTTTGTTTGTGCGTTGCAATTGCGTATTCTTTATATTACTCCCTAAATTCTATTTAAGGGTTATGTGCGAGAAGATTTATACAAAAAAAAAATGGAAAGAAACCCAAAAAGGCAACTTATGTGATTTATATCGAATCCTAACCAAAACGAATGGAAAATTCTGACTTCTTATCGTCGGGTTAAATTAAATTCAAATTTCACCATGATTAAGTTTCGTTACAGGAAGAAAAGGTGAACACAATGGGAATAAAACCGTTTTTTTTTGTTTTAGTAAAAATAAATGAACACATTCAGGACCGGCTGCTATAATGGCTCGAAAAAATTGGAGGAATAAAACAATTTCGGATACGTTTACAGATTGTTCGTTAGCGCAGTGGTTGTGTATCAACGTTGACATTTTATGACCCTTCAACGCAAGCCTGCGTTGATCTTCTTGATGATTGCCGTCCATAATATACTTTGTGGTTGAAGTATTTACAATCATTAATGTAGTTCAGAAATGTATCCACGGAAGAAAAGACACAATCGGAAAAAAAATCGCGTAGTAAATTATTGTTGACGTTTTCCTATTTTAAAATAAAAATTAAGTCAATTAATGCAATCTTTTTATTTAAGTCGTTAAAGATTTCTTTTTTTTTTAAGACCCTAATCAGCTCCTAGCGTCCCTAAAAAATATTAAGTACTTTTGAGTTTTTTTTTTTTTTTTTTTTTTTTATTAATAATTACATTTTTGAAATCTTCATTTTGATCTTAACTGTCTCCACAGTTCTTCATACTTTTCCTTTATAAAATTTATAGTTGGCCCTTATCAAACAGCTTCTGTGCCATGTTAAATCCGCTCCCGCAAGAACACTGAAAATTGGATTAAATCAGATGGAAGACTGCAAAGATATTGCTCAAGGCATGGTATAAATGGGTACTTAACTAAGCTGTGACTTTGACTGTAAGTACATTTCTACATATACATACATACGCACACACATATATAAATATATAAGGGATTAAGGGTTATGTTTGCTTTTAGTCATTGCGTATCATGTAAAAAGTATTATTACAGAACTTGCTATATGTATGTACTTAAAGGTCTATAAATATTTAACCGTGCATAAAAGTTGTGCTTTTAAGTATTGTCGAATAATATAAATAATGAAGAATGATGCGTGCAAATTGAATTAGAGAATCTTTTTATTCTTATTTTTTATTCGCAAAATCAAATAAAGTATACAGATATTATATTTTATGTGCTTAATTTTTGATTAAGATATACACTGAGAAAAATCAAAAATTTTTATTTGTTTATTTAATCAAAAAAAATTTAATTTTATTAATTTATTCTAAGATTATGTATAATTTGAAAAAATAAAAGGTCAGGTAAAATGAAATATTTATTTTAATATACTCGTAGGTATGTCTGATATAATTTGTAACGAAGCGTTACAGTTTCGCCTTCACCTACCGAAATCTTATACAACAACCGGCCGCTGCCCAAAATACAAGATACCTAATTTTGACGATGATTCACTGCCAACTAAAAATACTCAACATAAACCAGCACCTTACATCAATAAAACAAACTGTACACTAGCTTCCTACTACCATCCAACCAACATAATGCCAGCCCACACTACTGAATCATCATCAACAGCAAGTCGTCGTGAAATGAAAACTCCCTAAAGCCCCATTCACATGAGAGCGACCAACGAACGACGAATTAATAAATAAATGGGACTTTAAATTCTTCACAAAATTTAAATCATTTAAAATAAAATGATAGAAATGTAAGCTTGATTAGTTTTTTAATACTAAAATTTTCATTTTGATTACTAAAATTGGTCATTGCGAACGATCGCAATTCTTTACGACTAATTTGTTTTCTTAAAAGCCTGAACATTTTAGTATGAATCTAATTTACTTTTCTATCATGATATGATGACATTTCGCCCCGCCGCGAAATCAATGAGCCTGAGTCCGTTATCGGAAGTGTTGTCGTGCAGGCTGTGTCCTCCGACTATCGAACCAAAGATACCCTCCTTTCCGATCTTGGCGTTGAAGTCGCCAAGAATAATCTTGACGTCGTACTTGGGGCACCTATCATACGTATCCTCGAGGAGATCGTAGAATTTTTCTTTGGTTGAGTCATCTTTTTCTTCCGTTGGGGCATGGGCACAGATCAACGTGATGTTTTTGAACTTTGCTTTGATGCGGATTGTGACCAGGCGCTCGCTTACATTTCTGAAGCCCAAGACTTCTTGCCTAAGTCTTCCCCTTACCACAAAACCACAACCAAAGAGCCGCTGACCCTGCTCCTTGCAGCACTCGCCGAAGTAGATGTCACACGATTGCATCCTTCGTATGCCCTCTCCATCCCATCGCAATTCCTGGATGGCTGTTACATCAGCTTTTAGCCTATCCAGGTTCTCCACTAATTGTTCAGCTGCACGTGGCCTGTTTAAGGTCCGGACATTCCACGTGCAGATCCGAAATTCGTTGTCCTTGTTTCGTTTGCTGGGGTCGTCAACATTAAAATCATCAATATCCGAGGTTTGTTGTCGTTTCGGAACCGACATTTTTTCCGTGGTAGGGAAGTCACCCCGACGCACAACCCCCTAGCCTGGAGGACCAGATCCTTATTATAACTCCAAGGACGGGGAGCCGGATAAACCGCTCCTTATAGGCCTGAGCGCCGAATACGTCGTAGTAGCCCATATCAGGTGTTCACTAAGTAGTTCAAACTGACTAGAACTGTAGACGCCACCGTTGATTCCATCTGGGGAATTCCTCCGCTGCCGCCTGAAAAAAGGAGAAGTGCCTTAGTGGAAATACTCCTCCCCCCCTCTCTCGTCTGCTGCCGCCTTAAACCGTCCACAGGGATTTGATCCCCATCTTCAGTTAAAGGTACTAGGCACCCGATGTTCACCACTTGGAGGTGAGAGTAGGAATTGATAGACAGAGGTTGATTGTGGACGCTTGTGTCCTCTTGAATGCACCGCGTTGTCTACCCTTTGAACATCTAAAATCCCATTTACATATTCATAAATTCGTCATTCGTTGGTCGCTTTCATGTGGATGGGGCTTAAGTCCATTTTTCGCAAAACTGAGGTATATATGCCATTTTTTCTCAAAAGACAATATCTAGCTACATTCTGAGAAAACTCCCTAAGTTCTACGTCACTCTATTTACAAAATACACAGACTAAAAACTCCCTAACGGCAATCGCATTCACTATCTTGTCAGTGAAATCTCCCTTACTGGACTATTTCACACTTTTCCGATTAACAAATTACTGCACTAAGGGATTTTTTTCTGGCAAAGTTATTCTGGTTTTTGTTTAAATTAATTTCCTTCTAATATACTAAGGCATACTCCCTAAGTACACTTGTGCTATTTCACGCTTTTCCGATTAACCAGTTACAAAGGTTTTTTATCAGTAATTACGCAATTCTTCAAGTATATTTTAAACCTAAAGTCATACAATTTTAGGATTTTTAACGTATATTTCCGACTTGAAATGCAAATATTTAAAAACTTCAAAAATGGACTAAGGGAGTTTTCATCGAACGACGACGAGCAAAGCATCGTCCACACCACTGTTCAAGAATACAGATACAGAGTAGTGCAACGCCATCATTCAAAAAATACATATATTTTTTTTGTGAGTTTTAGAGTTCACATTTCCTGTTGGCAAGAAATATAATAAAAGGACGTACGAAAACCCGAACAATGCGAATGCACTGTCATTGTATCTTTATAGTTTTAAGTTAATCAAATTGTATATATAAATGTTCAATAAAAAAAATCTTAAATCGAACAATGCAAAGGTGTTTGACTTGTTGTTAGGGCTGTAAAAGTAACGACAATATGAATACCCGTATGTTTACGTTACTTTTGATTCGAGTACGCGTTACTTTGGTATCGTTACTCGTTACTCTCGTTACTCTCATTATATTGGTATGTCGATACCCCATGAAAATGGAAAAGGCACTCCATTCCGGATTTGGTATTGTTAATTGTAACGATATGAATATTTTTATTTATTTGTATGTGGTTCGGACTATTTTGGTTTACATAATTAATTACTCATTCCGTCAAAATAATAGTGTTCCAGTGGTCGCAGAGCGTCGGCCGTGACATATCCGGAAATATCCACCTCCTAAATCGATTGGCGTACTCCGTTTTTCGATCCGACGTAAAAAAATTTTGGCACATTTGAAACCTGTCAAAATAATAGTGTTCGAGTGGTCGCAGAGCGTCGGCCGTGACATATCCAGAAATATCCACCTCCTAAATCGATTGGCGTACTCCGTTTTTCGATCCGACGTACAAAAATTTTGGCACATTAAAAACCTGTCAAAATAATAGTGTTCCAGTGGTCCCAGAGCGTCGGCCGGGACATATCCGGAAATATCCACCTCCTAAATCGATTGGCGTACTCCGTTTTTCGATCCGACGTAAATAAATTTTGGCACATTAAAAACCTGTCAAAATAATAGTGTTCCAGTGGTCCCAGAGCGTCGGCTGGGACATATCCGGAAATATCCACCTCCTAAATCGATTGGCGTACTCCATTTTCCGATCGGACGTACAAATTTTTTTTTGCATATTTGACGTCTACCAAAATAATTGTGCTCGCCTTGTAAAATGATTTGATTGAGAATGACTAGAACGACCAAAACGTACCTAACCTATTTAGTTCAGTATGGTATGTCTTTGTAGTATGTATAATGTAGTATGTTTGTTTGATAAAGGTACAAGATACAAGAACTTTGCTTGATGTGCCATTTTAATTTCAATCCCTACATGCGACGAGTCCGAGTAATGCGA
Source organism: Epistrophella euchroma (assembly GCA_947049315.1). Lineage (NCBI taxonomy): Eukaryota > Metazoa > Arthropoda > Insecta > Diptera > Syrphidae > Epistrophella > Epistrophella euchroma. The sequence goes on along the minus strand of OX346247.1, from coordinate 36,081,641 downwards.
TATCCGATATAGTACTTTTTGTATGGTATTGGAAAAGTAACGAAACATGCGAGTAACGAGATTATCTAGGTAGTAACGTTTCGTTACTCGGTATCGAAGTGAATACCCGTATCTAAGTAACGAATACATACGATTCGTTACAGCTCTACTTGTTGTACATTGTTTCTAATTTATGATTTCGAAATACTGCGGAATAAGGTTGCATCTGATCAGAATTTGTAGCAACTTTTGATTGCTTGAGGTTACTTTATTTGTTAAATTCGTTTACCGCTTATAGAGTGGAAGTGGACCTTTTTGGTACTAAAATGTCTGTAGTAGTTTTTCCCTTGGGTGATTGCATTGGGCTGCAATCAGATATCTACCGTTGTTATTCTTGCGGAAATATCCGTTAAAAATTATCAGAATGGTACGATGTTAGACTTAAAATAAACGTGAATTACTGCGTAATTACTGACAAACAAAACTTTTGTAATTGATAAACCGGTTTGATATTCCAAGTTTCAACCTCATTTTTACTTAAATGGACTTAGGGAGTTTTCTTTGAACGACACGACCGCGACGGTATGATAGTCTCAGCGATTAATTCATAAATTTTCAAATCTAAGTGGATCTAAACTTTCAAAATTCTTCCACACAAAAAACATCCTTTATGTTAAATATTTTCAATGAATAGAAACTTAAAAAAAAAAAAAAAAAATCCTGTCAATTAAACTACTTTGAACCTTTCCAATTGACCGGGCATATGTGACCCACATAATGCCATTCGAATCTTCTGACAATCATCATCAAACATATATTCGAGAGCAGACGTACGTAGATGCGTTTCACCAATTGTATTCACAAATCTATGGATGACGACATGCATGTAGGAGGAGATATACCTACATATGTATCTTTACCTTGTTAGTAGTAGATACTCGTAGAATGCAATTAAAAATCGAGTCCTTATCTTCTACTGCGTATGCTAGCTATAGGTTACGAATAGGTTACGTATTTCAAAACTTTCACTTTCTTGTTAACATTAACTATGAGTTACCTACACAGATACCCTATATTATGCCAAAGGGATTGAAAAGAGGTATTCTTTTGTCATTCATATAGATGGATCTAGTAAGCTAAAGAAGGAACAATTTGCCACAATAACGGGAAATATGTAAATCGTGTAGGTGCGGTACATACAGAGAATTTGATTGGTTAGGTAGAAAGGTTAAAAAGGCTTTTGTCCCAAATGAATGTATAATTTCCCTTGGGGTGGTTCATGTTCATGTTGAGTGTGGCGTTGCATATACCGACTTATACGACTTTTCCTTATTTTAGGTATATCTGTATCTATGACGCTATATGATGAATAAGGAAATTCTTTGAAATGACGTTGACGGCATAACGGGTTTTTGGTATTGTGTTTCGTTGCAAATTTCAATTTTATGCAGACATTCACATAATGTGAGAGCTGCATGCGTGTATGGGTTTCAGCTTCATCCTAAGAGTGGTTCAAGGTTCAATGGTGTTAGATACTCTTATACCACATATTCAATAGCATCACAAAACACGATGCATCACCAGTTCATGATGTCTTTCACTGTGGTGATTTTAAAGCTTTCCTGGTGATTTTAAGAATATTTTCGTCGGTTCGTTAAAGCAGCAAGGTGTACGTACCTTCATACTATTGAAAACTCTTCGCCACAGGTATCTCTAACTTTGAATTGGAACCCCTGGGTGTATAAACTCAATAATGGCAGTTTCGACAACATTGTGGGTGAGAATATTGGAACAATATAGGTACCAGCACTATACCCACATCTGATCGAGGACGAATTAAGTGTAAATATTGTTCTAGATGAATAGACAGGTGTTTCCAATAGCTTAGAGAGAAGTTCATAGGTATTGGCATCTGGCTTTGGGTGTGGTTTTAATAAAGGAAAATATACACGATAAAGTTATGCTTTTAATTTAAAGTTATAGCGAGAAAATCTAACTTCGTTATGGACGATAAAAGCTTCACACCTGTTTCTAATTTGGCCCAGAATTCGTTCGAAGTAACAAAATCGAAGGCGATTCTAATTGAGTTGCTTTGAAAAGCAATGAGCAAAAGGTAATTTTAAGTTTATTAAAATGTTGAAAATGTATTCATACCTAATACCAACACAGACCAGAATATAGAAGTAGAAGAAGGCATAAACTTTTGGTTTTGGTAAAGCAGGAAGCATAACCGATAAACACAGTTAATCTGAAAGATTTACGAAATTATTTGAAGGTTTTAATGTTATAAGAAGCTTATATAATATACCTATAACATTAATTTCTTATTCGCAAAATGGAAACAAAACGGAAGTGTTAGGTACTTGCATACAACCTGCTGTTTCTGCCAGCATTGTAGGATAAAACCCCATCAGCCCTCATAGTAGTTTTTTTTTTTTTTAATATTGATTCTTAATTTGCTTCAAAGCATCTTCATATACATACATATGTACAATGCATATTGCATATAAATTATCAATTATCAATGTTCATTAAGGTAGTCATTATTTTGAATTTTTATACTCCCAGAGGATCAGGGTTCGAAAAAAATAAAAATAAAAAATATTATCCAAATGTGAAGCCTTTACTTTAATACCTACACTTATAATAATAGGGTTAGGGTTCATATGGCGGATTTTTGTTGGCTGTTTTTCATTTTGCAATAAGAACACTTCACAATTTCTTGTTTCGCAATTTACTTAGAAAAAGAAAAACCAATTTGTTTCATTTTCGACCTCAAGCACACACACTAACCCACAAATATTTGGTACTTCGCAAGTTTCGGTTCGCAATTTTTATTTTGGATTTCATTTATATTTAACATTATTACTTCATTTATTATCATGCTCCATTTCATTATTTCGCATTTTTATTTATCGCTTATTATTATTTCGCATTTTATTAATTTGCATAATATTTTAAGTTTTTAAATTGGATTGGTTTTCGATACCTATATGTACATACAATACATGTTAATGAATTTTGCGCAAAATTGAATTAACAATGGTTTCTTGTCTTAAAAAAACTATAGTAGGACATCGATATCGTAAATCTTGTGATTGTGTTTAATAATAATTTTCTATTTTAAAAAAAAGGCCATGTCACCTAAACGGGGAAAAATCTACTTGCGCTCCTTTACGATCCACACATGTCTCGTGTGGTGTGTTGTGGACTAAGTACACTAATCAAGCGTGCTGTCTTACAAACTGACATTTATTTTTATTCATTCTGTTTTATAAAGCATTGTTTTCTCTTTCCCGCACACTAAACAAAATGTCTGCGGACTGCGCCATAGCGTGGCATGGCGCAATCGTTACAAAATAGATTTCGGCACAACACACGACTCCACAACACACCAAACGAGTTACTGGCTGAACAGAATGGTGACGCAGACGGAACTGGAACCGGAGCTTGGAATAGCTGTCAAAATATTGAATACACGCAAATTCAATGTTGCGAACACAACGGAACGTAGCCGCATACGGAGCTGCAACCGCAGACGGAAGAGTTCACCAACTTTTAACTTTTCACGTACGGCACTTTTGACGTTTTAAATTGTATGAAGAAAAAAAAAACTTTTTGGGTCTGAAAAAAATATTGTGTTTATTTGTATCGCGAAAAAAATTATTTATTAAAAAGAAAATTATTGGAAACAAAAAATGTGAATTCTGAGCTTGTACACAAGAATATTCTTTTGTTTTTCTTCAAAATACATTCAAAGCTGTACAGCTCCATTGAGGACATGTAAAAAAATAACGTATGACACTTTTTGGCAGCTCTTCCAATTCCGTCTGCGGCTCCAGTTCCGTCATTCTATTCTGTTCAGCCAGTTAAGTGTGATTACGGCTATAAACTATCCTAGACGCGCTCTAGCTTTTGTGTCTATTCAGAACGAATATTATGAAAACAAAACTTTTCAGTATTTACCAATGTTTTAGAAAAATTCTCTGTCTTATCGGTAAGTTCTAGAACTTCAACATTTAAAAGTTTTACAGTAAAATGAAGTGATTTTAATTAACATGTAACATAAAGTTTTTACGTGATTCCTGGTTTAACTTTGTCTGCGTTATTTTCAATAAAAAAATTTTGCATATTTGTTTTTTTTTTAATTAAAAAAAAAATCTTTTTTTTTTACATTTTTTTTAAATTGGAAATAATTGGAAATAGAAATTTTTAAAACTGCGTTTGCATAAATTTATTTTTGGAAATGAAACGGCTTACAGCACTTTTATTTCAAGTGTTTTTTTGACGAGTAAAAATCGCTAAAAAATTTTTGAAGTTATGAATTTTGCAAGATCACCTTGATCATACAATTAAGTACGTGGTATATTTGGATTTCGTTATAGTGCTCTAGGGAAATAATTCCAAAACGCATTTTTCCTTTTCCGAAAACCACAGTTTTCATAACTACACCTGGTCTTGTTTGACTGCGATCTTGTTTTCAAAGATTATTTTAATTTTTGCAAGTATAACTGGCGTATTTTTAATACAAAAAAAATTATACAACAAACTTGTTGCAAATTTGATTTCCTAAAAAATATTTAAAGTAGCTTCAGTGTATTTTGTTGTAAAAAGCAAGCCTTGAGTTTTTACATTCGAAATATTTCTCTCTCTCGGAGGATTTTTCACATTTTTTTTTTAAGGTATCAGAGACTGGGAATCGAACCCACACCTGGCGTGACAGTCCAACACACTAACCATTACGCCACGGGCTACTAGGTATTACATTATGTGAAGTTAAAAAAATTAAAAAACCTTAACATTTAATTTAATATGGGATCTTAGCACTTGATATGTACCTACATATATGGGCTATTCGCAAAAGAAGCATATGCCATCTAAATAATCAATAATTGGTCATAAAAGGTCCTTTTGTTTCATTAATTGTTCAGGCTTGGGAACTTTAAGTGGTTAAAGTTTTTCAAGGTCATTAGCGATATTTAGCACCCCATTTATGGGATATTCGAAAAAAGTATATACCATCTGAAAGCTATGCCATCTGAAAATCTACTAAATTCTCATAAAAGGTTAGCTCGTTTCAGAAATTAGTCAGATGTAGATTAATTTTGGAATGATTTAAAAAAAAAAATTAAGAGAATGTCTAAAAATAAAAAATGGAAAGGTTTAATTACCTTAATTAAAACAGCCATTTAAGCTGTGCTAACTCAGTTAATCTTTGGGAAAAATATATGGTCTAGTCCTTGATATAAAATATTGCATAAGAATAAGTTGTCTTTGAAACACCTCCTCTCCACGAGGCACCAAGAAGTAAAATCAGTATCTTCTCAGATGTAATCAGGGATTGTCTAAAAGCTCTCGGCTTGTCTATTAAACCATTGGTATAATAGCTTTTATGATATCCCCTCAGCACATTCTATGATTGATTTTTTTTTTGTTGGGATTATTTACGAAAAGTTTATTTAATTCATTAACTCACTTTTATCAGAACATAATATTATTTGTCGAAAATAACTCCTTTGAGGTGGGGAAAAAACCATTTTAAATATAAAAAAGAAACAAAAATCAAATCATTTCCGCCAACTGCAATTATTTATCATCAATTATTCATTCTCGATGAAAAAGCCAACAATCCAATTTCGATTTGGCTGTCAACAGAAATTTGTACCCACGCTGTATTATATGCATATGCAATGCATAGAGGTATGATGCTGCATGGGAATTTTCAGCCTGTTGCAAATAAACAATACGCATAGTAAAATTCTCGGTACATGGATACGTACCCGTAAAAGTCAGCATCAAACACAAAAAAAAACCTCATGTCCCCAAGAGGCATATTAACGGCAATGTCCCATTCGAATGAACCGGAAACGCTTAACCTCGATTTTCCCGGATGATGATGATGATGATGATGGGAGTTTTACACTCTAGGCGTGGTGTCACTGTGCTCACTATAGGTAGGTACTTAGTACCACACCCTATTATACGCCGAATACAACAAACGACAAAAAAGGTCCAGGTTAGCCCACCATACCTATACATACCTTCTTATGTGTTTGACTTCATGTCCTGCAGCCTTTTTCAAAAATGATGATGTTCATAATGTATATCGTGACAACAGGAACAGTACAAGCGGCTCTAAGGCTTCTCTTTGAATCCATTAATATGTGTCACCAGCAATCCGCCAATATGCCATCTGCGAACGTTTTGCGACCCACATTTTCGTTTTTATGTAAATGTAGGTAGATGGTATATTTAGGTATTGTATAAGAAGGAAAGTTCTGCTGGGCTTTTCGTGTTCGGTGTAAATACCTACGTGTAATCTCGAAGCCCATATGATTACTGGACACGACCAGAATATATATTCTTATGACGCGCACATAGGTATACATACTTAACATTCCAATCCAATAACACAGGCCAATGGAATCCTTTTATAAGATTTTCCGATGTTCCATTCGAGAAATGACAACAGCTATACGCACCTAGATTGTGTTTCGAATAAAGGATAATAATTACAGAAATTGGGCTTTGCGAAATTGGAGAAATAAGAGGAGACAAGTTCTTTGTCTGCTAAATGATCTCCGTAATTATATGTGGTTGTGGCAATACTCACGGAAGGGTGTCTCATTACGAAATAAAATCCAATTTATAAGAATCGGGATTAAATATTGCAATATAAAATTCCGTTGCCAGGACAAAAAGTTCCAGAAAAGACCTATAGTTAATGGAAAATGTCACTATACATTTAACAATGTTTATTGTAATTTGTTTATAAAAATATCAATTTTTAAAATTCAATACTCGTATGCAGAACCCTTTTCGCTTGTGATTTCATGCATTGAGATCCAAAAAGAAATCTCTATGACCTTGAAAAATAATGAATTAAAAAAAATTCATTAAACAAGTCTCTATCGCTGATCTGTGGCTTCAAGCGAACGGTCTTTCTCTTGTCTTGGCAGATTAAAAATGTATCAAGATCAAGACAAGACTGGGGAAGATCGATTAAATGGGTTGATATTACTTAACATAGGGGATATTGAGGTGAATTATGAAGAGAACTTTTTTTTTAATGCCGTATGAATATACTCTTGTAAAATTGTATGTATTGATCGATTACATTTTAACAACAATAGAGTAATAAAATAATACTACGTTTTGACCGACCACTAAACCGAGATTTAGGTAGATTTACCACAAATCTCCTCAAAAATCCCGTTGTCTCTGAAACGGCATACTAGGGATCGTTAAACATCGATAATCTGTCGATAGCATCGCTAGTTAAAAACTATCGATAGTTTTTGACCTCACGACTTCACTAGTTGTGAATTTCAATGAAACGCATTGGTGTGTACATTTCACGATTACAATACACATTCGTGCGTTTTTATTAAAATCATCACCGCAAATCTAGTCTGCGTTTATTTTGACAGAAAGTCGTCGTCTATGTCTATGAATATGAAGTCTTAAATTCTTTGATCATTTTTGTTTGCCTTTGCTTGTATTTGTCTGTTTTCGTTCGCTTCGTGGTTTTGGTTAGTTGTCGTTTTTTTGTAAATTTTTGTAAATTGACGTTTTATTTGTGGTAACTTTTTACCGGTTTATTTTATTCTGTTGTATTTTACGGCCATATTATTCACACTGGATTCAAGTGAACTTTCAATCCTACTGGATCTATTCAATCCAAAAATCTAAATCCATGTCCATATTATTAACTCTAATCCATTTTTTAATTTCTTTTTAGTTTTTCACTTTGTCTTACTTCTGAACTAGAATTTATTTATTTTTATATCCTATGTATGTATAACATTTATTTTCGAACGCAAAAATTAAACACTCGAATCTTGTGACGAATATAAATTGAGTTTTAATCTGCATTTAGTAAGTACTTAAACTGTCCTCCGAAGAGCAGTTTAAATTCAATTAGATTTATTGAATCAAGAATTAAAAATTTGGATTTAACTGCAGATTTAATGAGTGAATAATATGGACTTGGATTTAATTTTTGGATTTAAATTAATTTACATCTGGATTTAAGGATTAAGCATGTGAATAGCATAGCCGTTAGTAAAATAAACGTAAAAATAAATCCGTTGTGTGGGACTTTTTCAAAAAGATCGATCCAAGAATTTAATGCAGACAATATCGGCAACCGAAGTGGAAGTTTGTCTTCATTTAGCGCATTTGAAAGTTATATACTAATTTTTTACTTGTATTTGCGCCCTCAATATGGCTTGGTTTTAAAAAAGAAAACTATCGATAGTCTATCGATTATATCGATAGTTTTTTTTTTTAAACTATCGATACTATCGAAACCTATGACTATCGATGTTTAACGATCCCTAGGCCATACCATACAAATTTTAATCTCCATCAAGATTTAAAATAAATCTCATTTAAATCTTCATAGGAGCAATACCGAACAGACCTATTCCCCTATTTAGCGCAATATAATATTTGAGAATCTACAGAACAATCTGCGAGAATCGATTTTTTTGAAACAAATCAAACTTGCCATCTCACTTCCACTTCATAAGAAAAATGACCCATCTGCATCTTGTAAGATTATGTCAAAGTAACTCTACTTTTTATTCTTTTTGGCTGGAGAAAACACTATCCAGGATTTATTAAATCTTAACGAGATTAACTTGCGATAAAAACGTAGTATAAGATATTTATGAAAATCACAATTTTTTTTTTAAATTAATTAAATTTATTTAATTATTTCTTTTGAAAAGAATTTTGGCGAAGAAACAATTCATGTCAATATATTTAAGCCCGATGATGGTTTTTTTGAAACTGAAACGTGTCGCTCGCACTAAATAATTAATGTTATGAAATATTTAATACTTAAATAAAATTAATTTTTTTTAACATTAAAATTTTTAAAATTTTTTATTTATTATCATTTTATTTAGATTTGATATTTTCAACAGGGAATCCAAGAAACTGTCAAATAAACCATACACTTTAACCTTCAACAACTTTGGAAGAATTACCCTAATTAGATAAAAGTAAATGACGTTTTTAGGAAAATTTAATTTCTTTTAAGAAAACGTCTAAATCATTCCCGTACGATAATCGGTTGTAAAGTTATAAAATTAAGAAGCAAACAAAAGAAAACTTTCCATACAATTTGTGTGAAAAAAAGAAATTAGCTATGAGCGACCTCTATACTATATTAATCTAAACGTCTGAAGTTTTATCAGGCTTATTATTTATCTTAACTCTAACTAAAAAGCTAGTGGCATTGAAAATCGGAGACATTTTATTTTTTTTGAATCATTCGAATATACATACCTATGTATATAATATTTAACGTAAATATTTCATGATAAACTATTTACAATTGCCAAATAAAAATACACGAATTTAACTTCCCCGTTAGCAGTTGTTGTACAAAATGCTTCATTATTCAACTTTCAATAAACTCCTGAATTCATGTGAATTTATTTTGAATTTTTTTCCATTTCACAATGTTTCTTATTTTAATTTTGTTTCTTTAAGTGACTCCAATAGAATTTGTGTTCCTAAATTCATTTACAAAATCACTTTTACCCAAGCTGCAAAAAAACACAATAAAATGAAACTATTAATTCCCAAGTTAAATGCTTGCAGGGGCCCTTTCTTAAAACCACAATTGAAAAATTTAGTCGTCCTTTTTAAAGAAAACTCTTCCTGCTCAACATTGTTCGTTATTTGCAATATTCTCCAAAGACCACACAGTATAGAAATATGGTAGCAATTATGTGAATGGTCCTGGTTCCTGTGTTGTGTTGTGTTGTGTTGTGTATAGCTGCAGGAAATAGGTCCCTTTTTTCTTAATCCTTGTCATTTTGTCTTTCCTCATAATTCAATTTTGAAAAGTATTTTCTCTCATAGGTACCTACATACATATATTTATATGTAGAAGTCCCAAAAGCAGAGCAGAAACTCAAAATGTACCAACTTTGGAAAACTTCTTCTTCTCCTCCACCCTCTTACACATTTTGTATATAAATACATCATATACAATCTGGCTTGTATCGTATTGTATTACTTAATACCTATACAAATATGTGCATTGGATGATGTCCTTGGAAAAACGAGCGCATATGCAATTTAAATGTTTCTTTCACATCCGTTTCATATCTTGGTCTGAGGGAATATTGATGAAGAAAAGTGGAGACCAATATTCATAGCTTCTAATATTCAAAAAAAAAAAAATTAAAGCAGTTGTAAGCTCAGACAATCTGTGTCAGACACAGTGAAGCACAGCCAGGGCTTGATTAATTCATAAAGATTCCCCTACGCAAAGCAAATCTCTAAGGCCATTTTTTTCAGAGCGCGAGATTAAAGATAAATTCAAATTAATTCACCAAATTATACAGGGTTATCGGTATTAGATGCACCAAACTGCTGGAGCGAAAAAAAATTGTATGGGAGGGGGAGGGGGTCTATTTCCCCCCGTTTAGGCAGGAGGGGTAATTTTCTAAAAAAATGACTTAAAACAGAAAAAAAATATTTAAAAACAACGGTACAATTTAAAATGCCATGCTATACCTTTTTGGAAATCCAGAAATCTCTTCTTTGATTTTTATTTTAAATTAAGTTGTGTTATTGAATAGTTTTTGAAAAATTAATTTCCAAACTCGAAATTTTGAAAAAAAAAAAAAAAAAAAATGAAAAAAAAAAAGATTCAAACTAATTTTTTTCAAAATTTTATGTAATTAAGTATAATTTTTGTTTTAAAAATTCAATTCTTTTATTAGCTTTCAGTCGAATAAAGAAAACCGGATGCTAAAATGTCTTTTAGTTTTTGAGAAAATTGAAAATAAGCAAATGGAAAAGGAGCTCGTTAACTACATTTTGCCTTTAGAATCACGTATGTTTGGACTCACTCATGGTTTTGGTTAACTTGCCTGGTTGGTTTACTTGCAAGGGTAAAATGGAATACCAGTATGCCATTTTACCCGGGCGATTTTGATCGTTGGAATTTAATGACGTTTTTAAAATTAAATATTTTAAATACTTTTTGGAACTCGTTAAGCGAAAAAATGTAAGCGTTATTGATTTAGCTTTGAAAACAATAAAACATTTAAGTTTGAATGTCCCTTTTTTCCGAGATTTGGGACATTTTCCTTAGGAGGGGGGGCATTTTAGGTCACCTTCCCCTACTATACGAAGAAGAGGAATAACAAAAACAAAAGAAAATTATTTTTGTTGTTGTTTTTGGACTGTATTGAATCAAATTCAAATGCAAGATTGTTTTAATTAAATTTAAAAGATTTGTTGAAACTAAAGGAAGTGAATAAATTAATGCCATTTTATATTAGTTATGGATATAAAGGCACTGTTAACGCGGCCCCTCAGGGCCAGGGCCCTAACAGCGTGTGAAAACAATACAATTTGTTTACTTAATTGTTTTTTTTTTTTTTTTAAGTTTTCAGTGAATTCGTCCTCAGAAACGGTTCGAGAGACTAAGTACTAAAAGTATATGGTATATTTTTGTTCAATTTCTTATTTAAATTCTCCTTAATGTGCCATAATTAGCGAGTGAGATATTGATGATCAAAAGCAAAAGACTTTTTCGTTCACTCAAAATGTACCTACCTTATGTAAGTGACCAAAATCTTGACATAGAAATTTAATTTCAATCCAAATGCGAGTTTTATTTCAACAAAGTTTCTTAGTTTTTTACAATAATGTACAAATAGTAGATACTTTGTCAGTGAATATTTATTAAAAAAAATGTTTGCACATTAATATATGTAAATACTGTAATATTAATTCAGTTGAAAAAAAGCCAAAATCAGAGCCGAACATTGTCTCATGAGAGTTATTCACATTTTATAAATAGGAGAATAATATAAATATGTGGAAAATCTCTCACAATATTATTTTTGAGAGAATTTAAGTTCCACTTTTCAAAATTTGGTAGTTTATGAGTCTTGGATTGAAATATTACGCGCCGAAATGTTTGAGTCTATTATATGTTATGTTTTTTCCTTCAATTGTAATTTATTTATTTGTGATAATCAACATCGGTTTGTTAAACAATAGTCAACCATTACAAATTTATTTCACTTCACGTCCTTTTATTTAAGCCTAGTTTATACATCAATGCGTGAAAAGTGAAATTCAAATCGAAATGAAACATCAATAAATCTCACGTCGAAAGGTTTGCAAAGAAAATAAATTCTGTTTTATATTTGGTTTAGTTAAGTCCGTTGAATTATATTTACTTAGAAACAAATTTTTTCCTCCTTGTCGCTTAAATAATTGCATTTACTTTTATTGTATTTTTCACGCCTGTGAAAAAAGCAATTTTTTTGTATGAAAATTTCACTTTGCTTCGATCTATAAACTAGGCTTTAGATGCCTTTCAAGTTATTGAAAAGGTTAACTGTGTATTCACTAAAGGGCCAGTTATAGCTATCATTGAAAACCATTATTGAAAATATTTTGATACCAAAATATAGGCCATTACTTGAATTATTATTCTAGTCGAAAAAAAAAATTAATTTTGGCCAAACCTTCCACTTAATATGACTTTTATTATTTTAATGACTGAACTATTTTACCAATGATCATTGAAAAATTCAAAGCCATTTTACTTCAAAGTTTGGGCCGGAATAAATTTTTTTTTTGACTAAAATTTAATTCAAGTCATGGCCTATATTTTGGCATCAAAATATTTACCGATTTGACTTTCTAAATATCCAAAAATTACCAATTAAAATTTTCAATGATAGCTATAACTGTTCCCTAATTTTAGCAAAACATTTAACAAACTGTGTCATAAAACACTTCTTATCAAACTCAAAAATCTGGGATTTAACTAATCTTTTATACAATGGATTTCATCCTATTTAGAAAACAGATGTAGTGTGTCTTTCATAAATGAACGGTCGGCTCAGTTTTGCGTTAATTCAGGTGTTCTTCAGGGCAGCCATTTGGGCCCAATATTGTTTATTTTATTTATAAATGACTTGGTCTTGATTATACAAAATTCCTCCGTCCTTATTTATGCTGATGACGTGAAACTGTACAAAAGAATAAAATCGTTCACTGATGATTGCTTACTATTGCAAGAAGATCTTCCCTGGTCCCGAGAAGTTACACTAAATCCTTATTCTCAGAGGCTTAAGTTAATAGACCTTCATCTACTTTCAAAAAATAAGTAGACATTATCTTCAATTTTGCTTTATTTCTGTAATATTAAATGGTTCTATTATAAAGTGTCCATAATGTGAATGAAAAAAAGAGGACATTTCAAAAACTTATCAATCGATGTGTTTTTTCAAAGTTCCGAAAATGGACAAAAAGAACTAAATCAGCACAGCTAATCATTTTACATATTGAATGCAACAAAAACTAATTCTTTACAAGCCTAGGTAAGGCGCCAGTTATAGCGATCATGATAAATTTTCTTTTGAATAATTTAATGTCGTACATATCATACGTATTGCAATATTAAAAGGATACAAATCGATGTTAAATCACTTGTAATATTTTTTTTTTTTGCATAAACCGAATTTTCTTTGGAGGAAAATTTGTTTCTTAAAAATCATGTACTGATAAACATCCGTTTTCCGTACGAAATTTCCATCAGGAAAATGAATAAATATTTCTTTTAGATAAAATATTCCACCTAAATCAAATTTTATTTATGAAACAAATATGTCAAGTAATTTACTATCGATTCGTATTCCTTTTATTTCTACATTTAAAATCGTATGATTAAACAGTAAATTATCCAAAAGAAATTTTTTTCCTGATGCAATTTCCTGATCGCTAGCTTAATAAAGCTACACATTACCCACTTAGTATTACATATATAAGGTAAATATCTTCCGAGTTTTCATTTCTGTTCATTCCTGCACATGGCTTGTTTTTTTTTTTGAATTATTTCAAAAAGGATTTTGGAGAGAAGTTATGTATTAATGTAGATGCTGTTTACCTACTTCACGTTTTCGTCGTCTATTACTATTTTGTACGATTTGAATAAAAACCTATTTGCGCCTGAGGAAATGTAGTATCAAATTATGTAAATCCGAGCCTGTTTGAAAAGTGTATTCTGACTCATGTGTGTGTCAAAAATATTTTTCGAACGTCATCAAAAATTTATGCAGAATTTGGCAATTAAATTCGCACAGTAAATTCCATACACCGATACAGTATGACATAAGGGGCTGTTGTTGTGTTCTTTTGTGTATGATCGACGAGAAGTATTGTGGAAAAGGAATTTTGAAAAGTTTTTATGCTACTGGCTGTGAGAAGTGAACTTGAGTGGTCTCATACTTTTGTGTGCTTGATGCTGAAATAAAAAACGAACGAAATAAATGTAATACATCATGCATTTCATTTCGTTTTTATTGGAAAATGGAAATTTCGAAAGATGATGATAAATGACCGTCTGAATAATTGAAATTTTAATTAATAAATTCGGATTGGCATATTCAGTTGTACCCTGCCCTGACCAGTAATTATCTCTGATTGTCATCCGAAGAAGATATTCTCTGAACATTATGTACAATGTAGGTATTGTTGTCTTCCTGGCTGCATGCCGTCACTGATACTGCTGTAGAATGTGCCCTCAATTGGAAGGAGAACATAACATGGAACCGCAGAAATAGCCCAATAATGATTACACATACACATAATACTTATAATGAGCACTACATGCGGTATAGAGATGTCATGAAGGGAGGTAGAATATTACAAGACTATACATTGTCTGGTCATTTACATGAAACTCAAGGATAATATTGACACCTTTTCAATTAGCTAGCAATCAGAAATTAATCCAAATTCTAGAGCTCAGCTATATAATATCTGTGCTTCCGCAATTAGCCGGGCCAACCACGGTTGAGCGGTTTTGACCTAATTCAGTTATGTTGGGCGAGGTTCGGAAACACCAAATTTTAACAGAGTACATTGTTTGGCGGTTAGTTATGGTTATGCAGTTGCAGTTAATGGACAGGAATATTTTAAAGGTGTTAATATTGATATCCATATAGATAGAGTAAATTTTTAAATATAAAATTAAAACACCATTAATGGCTTTAAAAAAAATATTTCTTTTTTTGCTCATAACTTTCAAAAAACTTGTTGATAACTTCGAAAAATTGACTATTTTGCTTAGTATGATTTTCCTTAAAATTATGATCAAAAAAAAAAATAAATACCAAATTGCTTGGAACTTGCAAACTTGCAATGAAACTTACATTCGTAATTTTAACCACAAAACAATTGGTTTAACGGTTCTAAATATTATTTTTGACGTTGTGCCCTATTATTTTAGGAGGACAGTATGATTTTTTTTATGTTTCTTCGCTTAATCTGAAAGATCCGATCAATTCAAGTGTCCCTTTTACCTCTCATGTGGCATTTGCTTCATTATTACTTGCGATATATGACTGAATGATGATTCTGAATTTGTTCATCAACTTAAGCAATTTGAAAAGTAAAAATTAAATAGTGGGTTCTTAAGAGTTTGGATATTTTTTGGGGCTCAGGCCCCCTTGCCATCTCCCTCTACGTACGCTACGGCTTACTGATACTCAGGGGGTTACGTTTCCTGCCCACAATGCAGCGGTACAGCTTTGAAAGTATTTTGAAGAAAAACAAAAGAATATTCTTGTATACAAGCTCAGAATTCATATTTTTTGTTTCCAATAATTTTCCTCCTAATAAATAATTTTTTTTCGCGATACAAATAACCACAATATTTTTTTGCGACCCAAAAAGTTCAGCCAGTTATGGTCTTTTTTTTTTAAGAAAACACAAGATAAAATACACAACATAAATATTTAATTTTTTTTAATATTTTTAACTAAAATATCAAAATCAAGTTGTCTAGTTTCTGAGAACAAAATTGGAAAAACATTTGTTTTTATTTTAGCTAAATACATCAACTCATTTCTTTCCGATATTCCACACACAACTGCATAATCTGGAATTCCTCTTCCTGCTTCCATACTTTGCCAACTGTATTCTTCAGACTCTTCAACAAGGACTTGTATGTAAAAGGAATTAAGTTCATAGCCATCATAAATAACACGGGTCTTATTTAAACCCGGCACAACATTTCCCGGCACATGCGACAAAGGTCCCAAAAGACGAGCCACATAAACAGGTTTTCCATCATCACTCTCTTCTCCAGCTCTCACGCTATTTTCTGGAACACTCATCGATGTAGCATCCACCCAAGTTGTGTTTTCTTCACAAATCAAAACATACGTATAACCTTCCGAATATTTTGGACTTGACTTAATTTTATTTGAAGTTAGGAGAATCGATGCAATTCCAACATCGTAAGATGTTTGTCTTTTAGCAATAAAAATAGGTTCCATATTCCAGGCAGTCCCGCCTCGAACAATATTTTCCGGAATATTTGTTTTATCATACCACAGCCATTCGCAATGTTCTGTAGCAATGAGGACTTCAAACTGATGTCGAACTACTTCGTTCGAATAAAGTATAAGGACTCCTTGAGTGATGTTTCTTGAGTCGGAATCTCTATAAATTTCGGCCAGTTGCAGTGTGTTCAAATATTGGATCCGTCCGACATATTTATTAAAATTCGAATCCAAGCGAATGGCATTTTTGGGCATTTCATCACCGGATTCTAGAGGTACCCATTTAAAACCTTAAAGTAGTAGAAAAAAAAGTGCATTAGAACTGATTTTTTGAATGGTTACTTTCCTCCCAGAAATTTTCATAGACTAGCACTAAGTATATAATTCTTATAAATTTGTTTGCAACTTACTGGTTGAATTTTCGAAATTTACAATCAAAATAAACACTATCCAAAGATTTTTCAAGATGATCATCTTAAATTCGATCCCTTTGGTGCTTATTTGGAATTTATTTTCAACAATATAGTATTCAAGGTTAAATTTAATTTTATTCAAAAGTATCTTTACAAGTTGATACGATATATAAATCAAATATATAAATGACGGTCGGTATTTGTGTTCAAGCTTATAAATAATGTGCAAACTACATTTTTACTTTCTTATCTGTGTAACAGTTGGAATAACATATCCAGGATCGTTTCAGAAATGACATTGCACTTTTTATAATGAAGGCCATTAATATAGACACATTACTATTTTCAAATGAAGAATTTTGAAATTATACTAAGAAGCTAACCAAGAACACAAATCAGCCGAGTCATTAAAAAGAAATAGAATAAAAATACAAAAGAAATATTAAAAAACAAAATTAATTTCTTCAATGCAATATGGCTGGCCTCGTAATAAAAAAAAAAAATATCTGGGTCTTGCGAAATCGAAAGCATTTTTCATAGAATTATACTTTAAAATTTTGAAAAATCAGTTTCATTAATAATAATCATAGACAAACAAAAAATTCAAATTTGGAGAAATTTATATGTAATGAAATTCCACCTTAGGGGCCAGTTATAGCGATCAGGAAAACGCATCAGGAAAACGCATCAGGAAAAATTTTCTTTTTGATAATTTAATGTTTTATTATACGATTTGAAATATACAAATGTCACAAATCGATGATATATAATTTGAAATATTTATTGCATTAACAAAATGTCCTTTGGAGGAAATATTTATTCTACAAAATGCATTTCCTGATGGAAACTCGTTTTCTGTACGAAATGTCCATCAGGAAAATGAATAAGTACTTGTTTTAGACAAAGTATTTCTCTAAAATTAAATTTTTTTTAATAGAAAAAATATTTAAATTGTTTTATCATCGATTCGTATCCTTTTTATATTTTAAATCGTTTAATAAAACATTGAATTATACAAAAGGAAATTTTTTCCTGATCCGTTTTCCTGATCGCTATAACTGGTCCCTTAAACTGATGAGAAAATGGAAAAATAAAAAATCATCGCAAACTACAAATATAGATCAATATCATTTGTATGCTACCTACATCAACATTTTTGGGATCATTTTTGGTATGAGCAGTTTTTTTTTTTTTTTTTTTTTTTTTCAATTTTTGGAGTTTTATATTAAAGTTTTTTTTCTAAGTTTTAGAGCCAGTTTTTCATTTCCAAAATGGGCTTATTTTTTTTTAAATCTTAAGTATTAGGGCCATTTTTTATTGGCTTCAAATTATATTTTGATGTTACTTGAATATTATATAAGGTGGAGCAATGCGTTGACGATTACGAGTTATTAGCTGATGAGCGTAAACACGAATATTTTCGTTATCTTCACTGTACAGTACTTTTAAAATTAAAAATAAGAAACAAAGAGGCTGGGGTGACCCACACTGATAACTTCTTATTTCATTGGTGCCCTTTAAAACCCGATAGCCGATGTTATATTTTATAAGAAAATTACCGAATCAAAACCTTCGAAAACGTTATCTGTATTGTGCAATAGGGGCTGTTTGCTTCATTTATACATACATATGTGACACGAACAACATTTTTCAACAATATCTTTTGCAGTTTTTTTTTTGGCTTAGAAAAAGAACTCTTGATTGTGTTTTTTTTAATAATGTAGGCATTGTGCGTAGAATAAAATTATTATCCTAGTAGTATCATTGTTTGTTATTGAAATATTCGAGGCGGAAAATATTTTTTAACAATTTTTAGTAGTTTCTTGCAGTTTTATTTTTTTTTTTTTTTTAGTGTCAATTGAATATTTTTTTCTTAAGACTCTACTAATTATCAATTTTATTTTTTAACAGTTTTTTTTTAATTAAACCAAAACTGTCAATCGATTTTGTTTTTAAGTTTTACGTTGTTAAGTATAGAATGAAATTGGACCAAAGCCTATAACAATATTTGTCCTAGATTTATTTGGGAAATTAACCATTATACAACCATTTAATTCACTGTAACAAAAAAGCCGCTTATTGAATTTTTCTGAAAAAACCTTTCAGTCAAAATTATTCGAAATCAACATCTCTATTCCAGATATCGGCAACGAAAAACACTCACGAACGTACGTAGACATCTCTCTAAAAACAATGGATTCCGATTCCAGAGATAAATGTCAAAATTTTTGATTCGACAAATTGAAAAAATTACAATTAATTTCAATGAGAAGTTAAAAAACATTAAAATCCATTAGTTACATTATTACCAGTAAAATTTAAAATTCCCCCGAAACACAACATAAAAAAATACAATTTTTCATAAATTCCCCAATGGAAAACAAGTGTCAACCTGGTACCTTTTATTATCCTTTTCCGATGGTGCATTGTATAATTAATCCGCATCCAATATTTTCCCTTATTTATCAAAACAATTTAAGCCTTTTTACTATAAAGTATACCTACCAAACACTTCCTTCTAGCCCTAAAGAGTTAGTTAGTGATGAGCGTAAATATAAAATTAATATACTTTAAGTGAAAATACTTATGTATTTCATTCAATCTTGAATATTGGAAGCACCTGTACCTGTACCTATTTTGAGACGATATGGTTTAATCGAGTTTGAATGCATCTTTTTTTTCGACAGTATTCTCAGGCCGCTAAGTCTTCAGAACGGCCATGTCATGATTAACTTTTATCTTTCATGAATAAAAATAAACAAAAATACGTTAAGTTATGTTTTGTAACGAAAGGGGCGTTTATTGTTGGTTCAATGAGACAAAGTAGTTATTATCACATTTTTGCTAATTTTATGACTTCATTGACTTTTAAATGTTTATACAACGTTATCGTGTATATACCTTTTCGTATTTCAATAGTCTTTAAGTTCGATATTTTGTTTTTGAACATCATCATCTTCATAATTTTAATAATTTTTTTTTCTCTTCATTACTTACACGAGTGCATGCTTAATTCTAAAATATAGTTTAATGATTGAAAGATTGTTTCCGACATCGAAAATCTGATTGTATATGTAGGATAGGTCCAAGAGTTGAGTTCATCACAATAATTCTTTTGCAGCTTGATTTTGATAAAATTAAGCTTAAAATTTAAATTAAGGAAATTAAAAAAAATAGCGTTGCTGCAACCTATAATTGTTTTGATAACACATAACCTTGCTCTCATAGTTAAAAACTATAATGTATAGCTAGCTATATGTCAAACATGCAACTTTAAAGAAAAAGCATACACCTACACTATTGGATCGCACGAACTTGTTCTTGTTGTTAACGACTATAATGTAGCTGAGGTATATAACAATGTAATGATATTTTTAACGAAATTAACTTTTTTTCCTCAAAAAGTCAAAAGTAGGTACTAAAACAATATTTTTTAATTTTTTTTTTTGTAAAAATATTTTTAAAATTTTTTGAACTTCTCAGAGAGCTAAATTTTAACGAATTCGGTAAATTCATTCAGGGGATATATGTAGGTCCATATGTTGTTACGCTTTAATATACATAAATCGAAAATAAGAAACAAAAAAAAAATCCCGCAATGCGAATTTTTGGAAAAAAAAAAAAAAAAAAAAAACCTGAAAGGTAGGTTTCTTACAACTATTTTGGACACTGCAGATGCGTAGTTTAATAAAAAGCCCTTTTTTGAGAAAATTTAAAGGAAAAAAAAAAATATTTGTATCGTATCTAGGTGAGCTAAATCAAAAATTCGAATTTCCCCTCTAGGGAGTCACATAAAAATGATTTGCACCAAGTTTAAAGCAAATTGGTCCACCCGTTTATAGGTTCTATCCCAAATAACAGCGAAAGCACGGACGCACAGACCGACGACGGAAGGTATCACAGTACACATATTGAAGGTATACTATATTGCGCATCTTCGAAAATTACAGTGACCTGCCTGTCAGAATCTGCAAAAACAAAACATAAGTGTTTCCGAATCGCAGTGACCCTCGTCCAAAATTTACAAAAACAAAATACAAGACATGCGCAGAACTGAACAAAAATGAAAACTTGGAATATATTACCTTCTATATGTGTACTGTGGGGGGATATGGCGACAACCACTTTTTCGAACTTCTCTATCATTGTGGTGTCAATTTTGATTACAACCTCGAAATTTATTTTACACGAAATTGCATACCTAACTGGGTCACTGTAAGCTAAATTTCTTCAAAAAACATCAAAACCTTATTTCCGCAGCGCGAATTATTTGCAAAAACCTGAAACACAGATTTCGCATAAAACTATCATTAATGGTATGCATTTTAATCAAAGTCTTTGAAGCCGTTTTTAAGAGAATTGGAAAAATAAAAATGCACTGCAATTTTTCTGACTTCTTTATCATCGTAGTGTCGATTTTGATAACAGCCTTGAAACTTTTGTCCACGCGAGTCCAATACTTCTCCTATATAAAATAAAAAAATTGAATTTTCCGTGCAGACTTGACTCATTTGTCTATTTGTCAACACTTAAGAAATTTTGACCGCATCAGTGCTTAAAAACATTTGCTTTCGTTCTGGTTGCAGCCTTTATGAAATATTTATATCATACAGGGTGTTAACAGGTACAATATGTTTCATTTGTAGAACATTTAGCTGACAGTATTTGAAATTTTCTGAGAATCAACGTTTTTTGCTTTGAAAATATCAAAATATTCTTTATCCACTTAAATGACTAGTTGACGACATAGATATAAAAGACCTGAGACACGAGAACTTTCTTTTGAAAATGGATTTTCAGTTAAAAAAAAAAAAACCTTTATATACACTTTTGATATACTTTTACTCTCAATCTATCACATTTCAATCTCAGTTTAAAAACTAAATTAAATTAATTTAAATGAAAATAAATTGAAGATGAAAACCAAAAAGCAAATGAAATAATCAATTAATATAAAAAATTTGCCAAACAAACAATAATTCGCAAAGTGAAAGTTTTTCAATCTTTTAAAGTCCTTGTTAAAACAAACTTCTTTGTAAAACACAAATGTTGATTTGACTAAATAATTCAATTCAAAGTCATACAAAGTTTCTGTTACTATATTTCGAACTTTTGTTAAAATTGATTTAAAAAGTCAGTCTTTTGAATCAATTCCCAACCTTCAAAAACTTCAAAGCCTTTACGAAAATCAACTTAGCCACTGTTTTTTATTCGAAACAGCCTTGAAATGTGTGTGTTTATTTATTAACGAATACCTCCCAAAGGAAAGCTTTTATAATATCAAATAATATAAATTCAAAAAACTCAAAACTCCATTTGATTTTATTGGGTTAAAATTAATATTTCAATTCAACTGTGTTGGCTATTGCTGGAGGTGACCTTTTAATTGCCAATTCACAAACTACTCTGACCCCTGCACTCCTCATAAAACGAAAAAAAAAAGTTTTTACTTATGAAACATTAAAAAAGACTTAAACCTCTTAATAGGTTAACTTTACACAGAAGAGAGATGAGAAAAATAATAATTTTTGGTTCTTTGTGTGACAACGATGACGACGATAACGACTGTTTAGAGTTTTCAAAGACCGCCAAAAGCGGTACGAACCCCCAAAACCCAAACTTGACATTATACTATACAAAAACTCTTGCACTCTTTATGCGAAGTATAGAATAGAACCTACAACAATTTTCAATTGTTACCAACCATTTTGTTTATTGTTTGGGTTTTTGTAAAATATTTTGTTTTTGTTCTCATTTAAGACTGAGAAAAAGTTGTTCGTACAATTTTGTTTCGGTGGTTGGTTTCCTGTGTTTTTTTTTCTTGCTTGCGAGGGGGGTGTTCTTTTCTTTCCGGTTCTATATACGAGAATTGCTATTTTGAACTTTTATTTGTTGGTACAGAAGTCATTTTGAATGGTATATCACTATCCGTATCGTTTTTAGAGAGAAGTTTTTGTTCAGGAGTTTGAGAAATAGAGGAAAAACGATACTTTGCAAAGCATTCTATACAGAGATAGGAATTTACAATTATGATCCATTCTTTAGGTTTGTTGAAATCAAGAAGATTGGTAAAGAAGATTAAGAATAAACAGTTTTAGATTGCTTTTAAAAGAATTGATGGAAAATTAACAAAAAAAAAACCTAATTTTAAACATGGGTATACTAAATTGCTTGACTTAACTCGGTTGCACGTATTTGCTCTTATAGTTTATTGTGAAAATTTTCATTTGTTTTTAAATTGCTGAATCAACTCCAGATATAGTTTCACCTCAAAATATAAAACACCACACAGGAGACATAGGTAAATCATCGATTTGGTGCTTAAAAATCTATTTTTATGTTTTCCAATGACCTAAATTTAATTTGAATTCAGTAGAAAAGTATTTCGACATACGAAATATCATTCTTATTTGGCCAAAATACACCCAAGCTAAAAGACAAATAAATTCAAAATTATAATTAATTGCTAATTAATGTATTGGCATGATGCATTTTCTGAAATAATTTTAAATCCCCGATTTTTTAAACCCTCTGGAAAGTAATTGAATTCATTATAGCTAGTTAGGAAACATATATATTTTTCTATTAAAATTCGCCACGAAAATAAAAAAGATAAGGCAGTTATAGCGTTCGATATTGCCCATAACAAAAAAAAAAGTAATGCAAACTTCAGATTAAATAAAATAAATAAATTTGGTGGCACAATGGCTCAAGAAGAACCAGGGCCTAGTGACTTACAACTCTCAACCATTCCTGTATGCGTGTCTGCAGAAATGGAGGGGACCTACAGTTTCTTGCCGAATCCGAACGGCTAAGGTGAGCGGCACTTTTCTATGACAAGAGTTACTCTTGGAGGATTTGTCAATTCTTCGTTAGAGGTAGTAGCCCGGAAAAAAACTTAAGGTGGAAGCGGCTGGTATTGAACCCAGACCTCTAGCGTGACAGTCCATCGCACTAACCATTACGCCACGGGCTATTACAACTTTCAGATTACCTTTAAGAAATCTACACATATTATTGTCCGTTTTACATTGATATCTACATATGTATATCATCGTTGAAAATATATATTATTCGTCTTTTTAAAACCGTTAATCAACCGTAAAAATCGTTGAGTGCGTGAGATCACTCGAAAACTATTTTTTAACAATAAATTGAGATTTTGAGGATACAGGAAAATTTTCAAATATTATGTTCGTGATGTACTCGAAAAGGCCTGTAAACAACCTCTACGAGGTCACTTAAAAAGTTTTTGCTACATAAGATAAGAATTATTTAAAAAAAAAATACATTAATTACAGCAAACTTCATTTCATGTTTTAAATTATGCAACAAAGCAAAGTTCTTGATGATGATTACATTGATGATAATCAGCGTATTCAGCAGATAACAATTTCATTGTTCACAGACTTGTGATACTTATAAACCAAACTGCAAGATTATCCCATTAGATCTTCTAATGGAAAAGTATTCCTCCACTAAGAGATAAAAAAAAAACCCTTAAAAGAAACCTTAAAAAATAACAAACGGAAGAGAGCAAAATGGAAAAGAAAGTGCACCGTAAGATTGTAAAAAACCAAATTCAATTGAAGAAGAAGATTCCAAAAAAAAAAAAAAAAAAAAACATAATAAAAACCAGAACTATAAACGATAGCACGGAAACTAAATCCAATCGGATTTAGAACACGAACTTCAGAATAAGATGTATAATTTGCATCCAAAATGTAAATTTATTCAACCGTTCAACGAAAGGATATCTCTGCAGTTGTGATGTCCTTCCGTTTTCTTGAGCCAAGAAAAAAAAAAGAACAAGTAGGTATAGAAGAGGAAAACGAAAAGATTTTTGCTCTAAAAGTGAGACTATAAGATATTGATAAAGATAAAGAGTTATTTTTGCTATACCCGCACTATATATTCACTATCTATAACCTAGTGTCACAATCCTTCAGTTCAGGATCTGTCGAAACTACTCTTGCTTAAATTTATTTCTTGTAGTGGTTGGGAGTTGAAGAAAATAAGCTGAATTAAGCTTATATACCTACATATAAATTATGTCTTGTTAAAAACAATCCACAGACAGTATTTTAAACAAGCTATTAAATAAAATAATATATTTATCCATAAGCATCTCGCCTTACATAAAATAAAACTATCTTTCTGGATCAAATCTGGATCGCCTGCTGTTTTGGATCTACTCCTCAAAATATTCTTAAATATTTGTAAAAACAACATCTTCTAATTGGGCTTTATACCAATAATAAAATTTAGTTATTACTTTAATATTGCAGTGAAATTAACCATCACGTTGTGGATCCTAAATAAGTAACCGCATATACATATTCTCAATTTTTTAGAGTCATTTCGATGTATGTTTCATTATTTATAGTCCACGTATGTAGATATTTAGGTAATACCATGCACGATTTATTATTAAGATCCCATTCCATTATTATGTCTATTTTACTAAAATATTTAAGTCACGTAACTAAACTTGATTATTGGTAAGGTCCATTGTCATAAACTGGTAACGCCTTCTAACAACTCAAAAAGTTCAATTTTATTTAATTGTTTCTGATAGTGTTTAGAACTATGAGAACTTAAAGAATTTGAATTAGTTGCTTAATTTTTAAACTAGTTTCATAGTGAAGGTTTAGAATGAAATATTAACCACTTGAGTCAGCTACCAACAAGTCAAGCTTAGGCTGTAGTTATAGCTATTGCATGGCTGCCAGGCCATTTTAATTTAAACATTTTTTGTCTACACCAGGGCTTGAAAATAGTACTGGTACTATGTAATAGTACATAGTACTCGATTTCACAAGTTATAATCATGTCAAATCGATATAAAATAAAATTTATACATATTTTAAGAAAAAAATTCAAACAAATTGCAAATTTAAAATAGCGACTCATCAAATCGTTTTCAAAATATTGAGATTAAAAAAAAAAAAATTAACAAATGATTATTTAATCAGTGAAACCATTTTTAATGAAAATACAAGAAAAAAAATTATATTATGGCAGGTACCGTTATTTTTGGTCCTAAAAAATTCAATAAACGTCACGATTGATGAAGGGGGCGGGGGTATATTCAAAAAAAGCTAGATATCCCAAGCACTGCTGTTGTAATTGTTACTATAGTAGCATTTGGTACCTTTCCTCCGCATATTAAGGACTCAACTTCCAAAAATGCTCCCCAAATTCTATGAAAAGTGCTAACCTCGAAATTAAGAAAACGACAGCACTGATACCAAGCTTAAGGAAAATCAGGAAAATATTGTTTATTTTAATTTTTCCTACATAAATGTTAGCCTTTCCATAGGTATATACAAGATACATAAATGTATATAAGTGTTATTTTATACATGCATATTTTTCGTAAATAAGAACTTTGTAAAGCATACTGACCCAAAAGCTTAACTCCAACTTTTTCATGCTTCATTTTGTTGCAATCAAAATAGGTCAAAAGTTGAGCAAAGGCTATAACGAAGAAATTCAATTTCGATTTCGATTCAATTTTCTGCCATTTAAGCTCGGTAAATAATAATAATTATTATCAAACCTACCTATACATGGTACTACTCCTATAATATATGTACAAGAGTAGCTATAATCATTATTTGGTTGGTCGATGATTGTTTCTGAGCACCATCATGCCATTACCATAAACAGCGCATTGAGTTGTGTCTTGTATGTTGGTCTGGTCGGTAGAATTTCGAGAAGGAGATGTGTTGATTTGATTTGATTTTTTTTTATGGTTATCCAAGGGCAAGGATTGTATGGATATGGATAAAGAAACATCCACTTTTGGTCTTGTGTTTGTGTGTCAGACGATTTCAGGAAATTACGCAGATGATTTTTTTTTTTTTTGGAAAAATACTCGTATTTTTTTCTTGGCTAACACTCTTAACAGGATCGAAAGTAATTTGTAATCAGACGGATAATCTCAAACTTCTTGGAAGTGATTTAGTAAATTCAATACCTACTGATACAAGTATATGCGTATGAAGGTTAATATCAGTTTTATCATTTAAGGCTGCATGTTTAAGATAATATATCGGTATACATAGTCCATATGCATATATATACGCACGTAAACATTTACAAATGTTTAATTTAAGCGAATTCAAGGCCAATACATTAATGGTTTTTAGTTAATAGCTTAACTCATTAATAAAGTATTAATTAAGAAGCATCTGCCATCTAGCAATTTCTTGATGTTTTTTTTGTTTAGATAAAGCATTGAACGTACTTCAATAAAAGTGTTGTAGAGAATTTATATACATATATGTAAATATAATTTATTTGAAAAAAAACTATTTTTTTTAATTTAAATTTATTAATAATTAGTCTTGTATAACTATTTTATTTGTTCCACTCATATCAACCACAACGGAAATCAAAAAACCTATACCTAGGTTAATTCGTACGTCATTAGATTTTTGTGACGTTAACATCTTGACGAAGAACTCAATTCCTATTGAAAACATATAACCGGAAAAAATGATTTGTCCAACACATTGCGCCCTCATATTAAATTCATTTTTATTTTGTTCTTTATATTTTAAAGCCAAACCACTAAATGTAATCTTTTTGTAAATGCACAAAAAAAATAATTTTCTTAAATCTTTTGCACTTGCAAAATATTTAAACTATTTTAAGAGTATTCAGTAGTTATAATAGTATAACCTTTATATACATTGTAATATTCTGACTATAACTGACAAATATTATACTATATTTCTATAATTTAACCCCTGTTAATTCATAAACCTTAATTATCAGATATAAACCGGTCTCTTGAAAATAAACTCATTAATTCGTAATTCCCCTATTTTTAAAACCTCTTAAATTCGTTATATTAATAAAAATTATGTTCTTTGGCACTATAAGATTTATCGGGATTTTCCTTAATTAATTTTTAGCTTTAGCCCATTCATTGTAAATAACTATCAAACTTTTTTAAGTCTTGTCGGAATATTAATTTGCGAAATTTTTGTTTTTGGGGTTTTTAAAAAATGCAAAAATTTGTGATTTGGGGAATTTATTATTATTTATTAAAAAAAAGCGATTGATATGTCCAAAATTTCTAAAGTCGGACACTATTTAAAAGATCATCATGAATGTTGGCAATACATATATGTTTTCAATCAAAATGTTTTATATAAAGTTGTTTAATAGATTGCACTAAAGTTGAGTTGCCTACATGAAATTAAATTTGAAAGTCAAAATTTTTGAAAAAAATTGTTAATATTTTTCAGGGGTTTTATTTATTAATGATAATTTTTTTCTTCATTAATTAATTTCTCAAAAACCAAAAGGATGTAGATAGAGTTTTTGCCTATATATTTTTTTTCTTGCTATGATCGCCAGAATAGTAGTAGCCGTGGAGATGATTTTTAGTGCGATGGACTGTCCTGCCGAAGGTCTAGGTTCAATCCTCAGCCTCGCCAGCTAATAATTAAAAAAATAAAAATAAAACGGCTACAGCCTCTTGCGAAAAACTAACATAACCTCCAAGAGTATCTCTTGTCATAGAAAAGTGCTGCTCGCATTAGCCGTTCGGATTCGGCAATAAACTGTATAGGTCCCCTTCCTTCCTGGAGACACGCACACAGGAATAGTTGAGAGTTGTAAGTTACTAGGCCCTAGTTCTTCATGAGCTGTTGTGCCATCAAATTTATTTTATTTATTTTTGATTGCCAAAATCATCCCCTAAACTAAAAAGCGCGAACACCCTGTGTATATTTATAGATATATGTGGATTAAGCGTTGTTCAATCTTTGGTTCATTAGTTTAGTCCACCAATTACGGCAAATTGACTAGAGTTCAATGGTGTGTCAACCTTGTAAAACAGAAGTAAAATATATTCAAAATATTTTTTGAAAATCATTCTTAAATATTTATCATTGCATTAATGTTAATAACTATGTTCAAATGGAAGATTTTTTTGCGACCTTTAGTCCATGCGTTTCGCCCAGGCACGACAGTTGGGCTCATCAGTTAGATGCTGTCGTACCTTTCTAAGACGCAATTTTTTGTCGATGAATACCGACTCTTAATAAAATCTACTGCGCATATGCACTGTAAATTATATTCTTCTAGGGGAACATGGTTACATTCTTGCACCTAGAAATTTGTTGTTGTTGTAAGCCCGTGGTCTGGCTAATGTACGAAGAAAAAAAATCTTCCATTTGAATTTAATTCAATACAGTCCACTAAAACAATAACAAAAATAATTTTCTTTTATTTTTGTTTATTCTCTTCTTCGTTAATAACTATGTACTTATGTACATAAATTTATTTGAATGCCAATTATAAATATAATTTCTATAACAAATAATCTGACAAATACATGTATGTAGGTATAAGTGACTACATATAGCAATCTTTTCGCAGAGTAAAAGCAAATAAAACTTAACCAAGTTGAGAATGTATCAAATTAATTTGAAGAAAATCTCATACAATTACTCAATAACCTTATCACACACCTGTCATGAACAGACCGACAATATGTATGTACAAACACGATAAAAGCGTGTATAGATTTCAGACTATGATACTCCTTCGATCTGACACTTTTCTATTGAATTGTCTATTTAAACTCCATCTACAGAATATTGAAAGCCTCATTTTATCGCAACTAGTACAAACTGCTCATCACAGTCTCCTCTATAGTCTCATCTATAGAGAAAAGATTCGAACAAATTCGATACTTTGTTACTTATTGTATGATTGTATGCCATCAGTTATTGTATGGTATATGTATGTTAAACAATAAATCATAATCTTTAATGGAGCAGTAGGATATTATTGTACCAACCAACATCTCATAAAAAAAGAAGGTGAATTTCATCAACCTATTGTCAAGATAGCTGAGTCCAAAATACTTTAATTAAATACACAGAACACAAAATATATTTCTTTTACTATTCATTTATTGTCTCGACTTTATTACGATCCGCATTCAACAACTTCTCGTTAACGACTCCATTTTGTATCTTATTGTAAGAGACAATAGAACGATTAAATGACAAGGATAGATAAAGGAAACTGGGTAAGATAGATACAGGGATGAGACTTAGGAAAAATGCAGGGATGACACTATTATATCTGGTTTGCTATACAATGTTTTGTTAAAGGCATAAAGTAAAGTTTTTTGTTCGCTTAACGTTTTCATTGAATGTCAAATCTTTACTTCTTCATATTCTTACAGGACCTTTGGCCTTTAAATTATTTAAGTTTAATAGCACGGCAATAAGTTTGAATTACAAGAATAAGATATAATAAGGGAAGGTTAAATGTTTTGTGTAACAGCCCGTGGCGTAATGGTTAGTGCGTTGGAATATCATGTCTGAGGTATGGGGCTTGATTTCCAATCTCTTACACTTACAGCCAATTTCTTCACAGAGTCCTAACGCTAGTACCAGTACTAGCCCTAAAGTTAGTACTCAAATCGGTATCAACTCATTTCTTCACACAAGTACTGTAACGTAAAAAAAAAAATATGTGAGTGCATATATTTAGACAGATGAACAAAAAAAATCAAACACAACCACCATCGCTGCATCTCATGCGTTCCAATCATAAAGCAACCTTCTAGATCTCTGAAGCGCCCTCTATGACTGACAACCACTAATACACCCAATGAAGGTTATCATCCCTTCTTATCTACCTATATTACCTCACACGAGATTCCCGTACAGAAATGAAAAAGCTAGTAAATGACCTCACGGTGACATGCGACCATCTCTTCGCCTCCTCACCTTTATTTTGAATATACATCGATGTTATGTATACACAGTTCACCAAACACCTAAAATGTCGACTCCACAGCCGAGTTATTTGTAGTTTTCAATATCACTATATCTTTCTTCAATATGAGTATAATAACTCAAATGAGTTGTGTGATCCCTACTAATCCTTACAATTCAAACTGACTATTATAACTCAAACCGAAGAACATCGACTATATCCAAAAGAGAGAAGAATGAATAATTCAAGAGCGAGGGTATCTTCGCTATCGAGTCGGGGTTAACCAACTTCAACTTCAGAAAAGAAGTTCGTTCTATACTCTCAGAATAATCCTTCCTCTTAAGGAATCCTTCTCCTTATCCCTACGCTTGATATAATTTACTTTCCCGCCGAACGGAATCGAAAATTCTACCAATCTCGAAACAAGGTTGTCCTGTACTCGACAGCCGCCTGGGCCTGCTGGATGCTCGATTGCTTAGCTCGCCGGATGGGGGAGGTTCTTGCAGCCGGAATACGGACGGTGTTACATTATTTTACAGACCCGACTGATCCTGTTGGTGTGGACCAGAGAAAAAATGTTAAGTGTGTGTGAGCCCCGAAACAAATTTTACTGAACGGAGAGAAACTATCACTTCCAATTCTTTTGCCCTTTTCTAATTTTACTGAACGGAGATAAATGACTATATCTATCGCCTTTATTGTTTTTATTGAACGGAGAATTGTTTGTACGGAACAACTCTAGTTTATTTATATGGAAGAACAGAAATTTACGCGATTTATTGCGAGGAAACACCGATGTTCATGTCCCTTGAACCTTGCTTAACCCTATCCCTATCATTTCCGTCGTACCGTCAGAAACGAACCTATGGTTTCCATTCGGTTCTGAAATTCGGAAACCCCGTGTTAGAGAGTCGCGGCTGTTGTTGCGCTCTCTTGGCCTTTCTATACCCATCCCTACGATGTATCGTTACGATAACGGTACATTCCTGTATGACTTCAGGTGGGCTTAAAATATTCGAAACTGAAGTCCCCTTATTGTAGAAGAGAAGTTTAAAAATAAACTTCCCTTAAATTTGATGATCCAACATCTCTCGCCCCCTCAACATCAAACTTACTCAACTTTCATAATCATGTTTCCAAAAAATCATTATTGTATTTGATTCTTCCTGAAAATCATATTCAAAACTAAATTTTTAAATTTCTTAACTTTATACACTTTATTCAAAAATGTTCTCAAAATATAACTTAACTCAAAGTGATATCTTGAGTAACTTAACGTTTCTAAATTTTCTTATAAAATATCTAAAACTAAAACATTGGAATACATATAATATGCTTCCGCTCGCTCGATTTAAATCTAAAACTTTATTCGTTTTGCTTTATCACGAGCCAAAATACAAATTTCAAAAATGTTTCTCAAAACGTGTCTCAAAAATTATTTACCGTATAATCAAAATTTCTCAAATTTGTTTTACGACGTATTGAAAGTATCTTTCTTTCAATCACGTCTCGCAATAGTGTTGTGGTTTTATTTTTGTTTTGTAAAAATGTATCAATCGTTGTCGTCAACGCAAATCAAAATTATTATTGTTTATCTAAATTCGCATAATTAAAGGAAAAGAATTTCGGTCCAGGGAAGTGAGATGGATATTCGCCACACTGCAACAGACGTGCGTCAGGAAATTGTTCAACTAACCACCGGTCAATGCAACCGAAGTCTCCTTCTTACTTCCTTTAACTAAAATCTTCCTTAACAGAAACTGATGTTGATGTTCAAGAGTTCATTCTTTCTCATTTAAGTGAATTTCTAGTAACTATCTCTATACTTCTGCAACAGACGTGCATCAGGAAAATGTTCACTAACCACCGGTCAAAAGGTTAAGAGAATCATTACTCTAAACTCGTTTCACAAAATTTAGTGTTTAGCCTTAATGCAACAGACCACTAGGCAACTACCCAGTGCGGACATAAGTGCTTACTACAAAAATTTCGAAGTCGAGGACAACCAATCGGCATCACTACAACAGACGAAGTTCTACTAATACAATAAAAACTTCCGGATAATGTACGTCGACACAGCTCCCCTCGATGTTATTCCTCGAGTGAACTTATACTCAAAATACTAGACTCAAAAAAAATTAAACAAACTAAATTGTTTACCTCTCTGTACTATACTTCTATAATAAATAAATGTTCTATAAGTGTGAAATTGATCTTGTTATTTCTTTGTTACAATAAATGTTTTCGGCCCCACGTTGGTCGCCATCTGTAACGTAAGTTACAAATGGATTGACCAACGTGGTCTATAAATAAATGGAAATTTATGGAATTATTTCCCGTTACAGTAAATGCGTTCGGCCCCACGTTGGGCGCCATCTGTAACGTGAGTTACAAATGGATTGACCAACGTGGTCTAAAAATAAATTTTGGAAATTGATGGATTTATTTCCTGTTACAGTAAATGTTTTCGGGCCCCACGTTGGGCGATAGACCAACGTGGTCTATAAATAAATTTTGGAAATTGATGGATTTATTTCCTGTTACAGTAAATGTTTTCGGCCCCACGTTGGGCGTCATCTGTAACGTAAAAAAAAAAAAATATGTGAGTGCATATATTTAGACAGATGAACAAAAAAAAAGCAAACACAACCACCATCGCTGCATCTCATGCGTTCCAATCATAAAGCAACCTTCTAAATCTCTGAAGCGCCCTCTATGACTGACAACCACTAATACACCCAATGAAGGTTATCATCTCTTCTTATCTACCTATATTACCTCACACGAGATTCCCGTACAGAAATGAAAAAGCTAGTAAATGACCTCACGGTGACATGCGACCATCTCTTCGCCTCCTCACCTTTATTTTGAATATACATCGATGTTATGTATACACAGTTCACCAAACACCTAAAATGTCGACTCCACAGCCGAGTTATTTGTAGTTTTCAATATCACTATATCTTTCTTCAATATGAGTATAATAACTCAAATGAGTTGTGTGATCCCTACTAATCCTTACAATTCAAACTGACTATTATAACTCAAACCGAAGAACATCGACTATATCCAAAAGAGAGAAGAATGAATAATTCAAGAGCGAGGGTATCTTCGCTATCGAGTCGGGGTTAACCAACTTCAACTTCAGAAAAGAAGTTCGTTCTATACTCTCAGAATAATCCTTCCTCTTAAGGAATCCTTCTCCTTATCCCTACGCTTGATATAATTTACTTTCCCGCCGAACAGAATCGAAAATTCTACCAATCTCGAAACAAGGTTGTCCTGTACTCGACAGCCGCCTGGGCCTGCTGGATGCTCGATTGCTTAGCTCGCCGGATGGGGGAGGTTCTTGCAGCCGGAATACGGACGGTGTTACATTATTTTACAGACCCGACTGATCCTGTTGGTGTGGACCAGAGAAAAAATGTTAAGTGTGTGTGAGCCCCGAAACAAATTTTACTGAACGGAGAGAAACTATCACTTCCAATTCTTTTGCCCTTTTCTAATTTTACTGAACGGAGATAAATGACTATATCTATCGCCTTTATTGTTTTTATTGAACGGAGAATTGTTTGTACGGAACAACTCTAGTTTATTTATATGGAAGAACAGAAATTTACGTGATCTATTGCGAGGAAACACCGATGTTCATGTCCCTTGAACCTTGCTTAACCCTATCCCCATCATTTCCGTTGTACCGTCAGAAACGAACCTATGGTTTCCATTCGGTTCTGAAATTCGGAAACCCCGTGTTAGAGAGTCGCGGCTGTTGTTGCGCTCTCTTGGCCTTTCTATACCCATCCCTACGATGTATCGTTACGATAACGGTACATTCCTGTATGACTTCAGGTGGGCTTAAAATATTCAAAACTGAAGTCCCCTTATTGTAGAAGAGAAGTTTAAAAATAAACTTCCCTTAAATTTGATGATCCAACATCTCTCGCCCCCTCAACATCAAACTTACTCAACTTTCATAATCATGTTTCCAAAAAATCATTATTGTATTTGATTCTTCCTGAAAATCATATTCAAAACTAAATTTTTAAATTTCTTAACTTTATACACTTTATTCAAAAATGTTCTCAAAATATAACTTAACTCAAAGTGATATCTTGAGTAACTTAACGTTTCTAAATTTTCTTATAAAATATCTAAAACTAAAACCTTGGAATACATATAATATGCTTCCGCTCGCTCGATTTAAATCTAAAACTTTATTCGTTTTGCTTTATCACGAGCCAAAATACAAATTTCAAAAATGTTTCTCAAAACGTGTCTCAAAAATTATTTACCGTATAATCAAAATTTCTCAAATTTGTTTTACGACGTATTG
Organism: Epistrophella euchroma; assembly: GCA_947049315.1. NCBI lineage: Eukaryota > Metazoa > Arthropoda > Insecta > Diptera > Syrphidae > Epistrophella > Epistrophella euchroma. The sequence continues at coordinate 36,046,821 of OX346247.1, read as the reverse complement.
AAAGTATCTTTCTTTCAATCACGTCTCGCAATAGTGTTGTGGTTTTATTTTTGTTTTGTAAAAATGTATCAATCGTTGTCGTCAACGCAAATCAAAATTATTATTGTTTATCTAAATTCGCATAATTAAAGGAAAAGAATTTCGGTCCAGGGAAGTGAGATGGATATTCGCCACACTGCAACAGACGTGCGTCAGGAAATTGTTCAACTAACCACCGGTCAATGCAACCGAAGTCTCCTTCTTACTTCCTTTAACTAAAATCTTCCTTAACAGAAACTGATGTTGATGTTCAAGAGTTCATTCTTTCTCATTTAAGTGAATTTCTAGTAACTATCTCTATACTTCTGCAACAGACGTGCATCAGGAAAATGTTCACTAACCACCGGTCAAAAGGTTAAGAGAATCATTACTCTAAACTCGTTTCACAAAATTTAGTGTTTAGCCTTAATGCAACAGACCACTAGGCAACTACCCAGTGCGGACATAAGTGCTTACTACAAAAATTTCGAAGTCGAGGACAACCAATCGGCATCACTACAACAGACGAAGTTCTACTAATACAATAAAAACTTCCGGATAATGTACGTCGACACAGCTCCCCTCGATGTTATTCCTCGAGTGAACTTATACTCAAAATACTAGACTCAAAAAAAATTAAACAAACTAAATTGTTTACCTCTCTGTACTATACTTCTATAATAAATAAATGTTCTATAAGTGTGAAATTGATCTTGTTATTTCTTTGTTACAATAAATGTTTTCGGCCCCACGTTGGTCGCCATCTGTAACGTAAGTTACAAATGGATTGACCAACGTGGTCTATAAATAAATGGAAATTTATGGAATTATTTCCCGTTACAGTAAATGTGTTCGGCCCCACGTTGGGCGCCATCTGTAACGTGAGTTACAAATGGATTGACCAACGTGGTCTAAAAATAAATTTTGGAAATTGATGGATTTATTTCCTGTTACAGTAAATGTTTTCGGGCCCCACGTTGGGCGATAGACCAACGTGGTCTATAAATAAATTTTGGAAATTGATGGATTTATTTCCTGTTACAGTAAATGTTTTCGGCCCCACGTTGGGCGCCATCTGTAACGTAAAAAAAAAAAATATGTGAGTGCATATATTTAGACAGATGAACAAAAAAAAGCAAACACAACCACCATCGCTGCATCTCATGCGTTCCAATCATAAAGCAACCTTCTAGATCTCTGAAGCGCCCTCTATGACTGACAACCACTAATACACCCAATGAAGGTTATCATCCCTTCTTATCTACCTATATTACCTCACACGAGATTCCCGTACAGAAATGAAAAAGCTAGTAAATGACCTCACGGTGACATGCGACCATCTCTTCGCCTCCTCACCTTTATTTTGAATATACATCGATGTTATGTATACACAGTTCACCAAACACCTAAAATGTCGACTCCACAGCCGAGTTATTTGTAGTTTTCAATATCACTATATCTTTCTTCAATATGAGTATAATAACTCAAATGAGTTGTGTGATCCCTACTAATCCTTACAATTCAAACTGACTATTATAACTCAAACCGAAGAACATCGACTATATCCAAAAGAGAGAAGAATGAATAATTCCAGAGCGAGGGTATCTTCGCTATCGAGTCGGGGTTAACCAACTTCAACTTCAGAAAAGAAGTTCGTTCTATACTCTCAGAATAATCCTTCCTCTTAAGGAATCCTTCTCCTTATCCCTACGCTTGATATAATTTACTTTCCCGCCGAACGGAATCGAAAATTCTACCAATCTCGAAACAAGGTTGTCCTGTACTCGACAGCCGCCTGGGCCTGCTGGATGCTCGATTGCTTAGCTCGCCGGATGGGGGAGGTTCTTGCAGCCGGAATACGGACGGTGTTACATTATTTTACAGACCCGACTGATCCTGTTGGTGTGGACCAGAGAAAAAATGTTAAGTGTGTGTGAGCCCCGAAACAAATTTTACTGAACGGAGAGAAACTATCACTTCCAATTCTTTTGCCCTTTTCTAATTTTACTGAACGGAGATAAATGACTATATCTATCGCCTTTATTGTTTTTATTGAACGGAGAATTGTTTGTACGGAACAACTCTAGTTTATTTATATGGAAGAACAGAAATTTACGCGATCTATTGCTAGGAAACACCGATGTTCATGTCCCTTGAACCTTGCTTAACCCTATCCCTATCATTTCCGTCGTACCGTCAGAAACGAACCTATTGTTTCCATTCGGTTCTGAAATTCGGAAACCCCGTGTTAGAGAGTCGCGGCTGTTGTTGCGCTCTCTTGGCCTTTCTATACCCATCCCTACGATGTATCGTTACGATAACGGTACATTCCTGTATGACTTCAGGTGGGCTTAAAATATTCGAAACTGAAGTCCCCTTATTGTAGAAGAGAAGTTTAAAAATAAACTTCCCTTAAATTTGATGATCCAACATCTCTCGCCCCCTCAACATTAAACTTACTCAACTTTCATAATCATGTTTCCAAAAATCATTATTGTATTTGATTCTTCCTGAAAATCATATTCAAAACTAAATTTTTAAATTTCTTAACTTTATACACTTTATTCAAAAATGTTCTCAAAATATAACTTAACTCAAAGTGATATCTTGAGTAACTTAACGTTTCTAAATTTTCTTATAAAATATCTAAAACTAAAACCTTGGAATACATATAATATGCTTCCGCTCGCTCGATTTAAATCTAAAACTTTATTCGTTTTGCTTTATCACGAGCCAAAATACAAATTTCAAAAATGTTTCTCAAAACGTGTCTCAAAAATTATTTACCGTATAATCAAAATTTCTCAAATTTGTTTTACGACGTATTGAAAGTATCTTTCTTTCAATCACGTCTCGCAATAGTGTTGTGGTTTTATTTTTGTTTTGTAAAAATGTATCAATCGTTGTCGTCAACGCAAATCAAAATTATTATTGTTTATCTAAATTCGCAATATCGTTTCATTATTTCTAAAACGTTCTCAAATATTTTCGCAATAACGTAGTCGTAATATCGCATCGCCAAAATGTTGTTATTCTAAATTATTATACTCGCAAAATTGTTTTCGTAAAATCTTTACCCGTAAAATAAATCAAATATAGTTCAATTTGGTAAATCAAAATGTCAATCAATATAATCAAAAATATATAATATAGTTTACTCAATAAAATGACTCACCAGATCTTTCCTCGTAGAAGTGCACTCGTACTCAGATGATTGATGTTCAGCTTTTGCTATATAGTTCAAATGTTGTTAGTTGAAATACAAATTGACTTATACTCGTTCACTTGATTGTTGTTTTTTTATAATTATTACTCACGATCGATTTTATAAATTATTATGGCTGAAAATTAAATCTTCAAAACTTCGGAGGAGCGGAAGAATTCACAGAATTTTTCTAAAGAATAACTTCGCTACAAAACTCTAAAATACAAAAAAAAAAAAATAAATTCCTATCGCTTTCACTATACTGGACGTCTACTGTATCTAACTGGACTCTATCTAAACTTTGGTGGTTTCGTATCCTTTGACTTCAGATACTTAATTGATTAAAATTTTTCTTTTGACTTTCAAAATTTACTTTAGTTTCGCTATATGTTTTTTTTTCTTCTTTTCAGATTCAGTTATCACGATTCTTAATTTTTCTTTAATTTTTTTTTTCTTCTAGGTACTGGATATCAAATTTCAAAACTTTATCTTTACTTTCTTAAATCAAATCAATTTAACTTTATATTCTCAAAAGTAGGTATTCCTAAATGTAACTTGACGGTCGAGTCTATTATCTTTTGATAATAGATTCTCGTTAGGTTTTCACTATCAAAAATATGAATCGCTAAACTGTGCAACTAATCTTTTCACTAACTATACCAATATACCAATAATATAAATACCACTGATCCTTTTTGCTTGTTATAGTTTAGTAACTTATCCTTTGAATTTTTATTTTTATCTCTGAAGATTATTCACAAATGTGGGTAGTGTCCTTATCCTAGAAATACACATTGGGGTTTTGACAAGTTCAAAACTTTTCTGCAACTGTTGATGCTGAAGATTCGATGTGTAGATTCTGGATTCGACTGGATTCTTAACTTGACTGATTCTTGACTTTATGAACATTATTGATGGCTTGACTGATTCTTGACTAAATAAAATTTGACGGATTCGTAGATTTGGCTTGACGTGTACAGAAATAATATAAATTGACGTACTTCCATATGACTTGACGTTGCCATACGGAAATTGGGATTAGATTGTACTTTCAGAAAATGCGTAACGTAATTTCGTGAATGTTTCGTTCGCAAGACAAAACTAGAATTCGATGTAAGTACTTTATATATTTTTGGCTGTTGTTTTCAGATTTATGTGAATTTACTTTAGACTGAATTGAATTGCACATGTTATTTGCATGACTGTAAATTACTTAAGGTGTTGTATGTTATATTGCATACGATTTTATTCGCAGGATGTTAATAAAATTGACTTTAAAGAATGCTGTCTGATGTTATTAGCACTCGTTTAACAAAATTGCTCTTGTCTGGAGTTTATCATTTGGATGTTATATATGCTTTTGACAACAGAATGATGTTCGATTAACATTTCGTTTGGATATGCCTTTAAATGATTTTGAATTAATTATAAGAGTTTTTCAAATTTGTTTAAAATTATTTTTGTCTGGTTTTTACGTGTTTTTTAAAATATTTTTAATTGATTTTCAAATTGATTTTGTCTGGCCGTCGCGTGGTTTTTCGTGGACTTATTTCTATGTACCGTCGCGCCATATTCTTTTCGTCGCACCTGTGGGAACATAAAAATAATTAGATTTTCTGAAATCTCACGTGGGCTAATTTGTTCTTTTTCTTTTCAGGTTTTCTTTTTAACTTTCTTTTAGGTATTCTTTTAAGCACTGTATTTTAATAAATGAAATGATGATTTACCTTTTGTATTTGGGTTTTAATCCCATTTTATAATCGCCGACATTTTGCGTCTGGGTATTCTTGAGGAAAACCAGAATCTTCGTGCAAAATGTGTTCGCGCACAAAAAGTGGGTAGATTGCTAATCAGCACAATAAAATATCCTAATAAAAATATTTATTACGATGTTACTATAATTTTTCTTTATATTTTCTATAATTTCAACTCACCAATTCAATGGATTATTTCTGATTAGAAAATTACTTGTTCGATTGACGGCCAGACTAAAAAGAACGATGTCTGCCGTTTTCTTTCTAAACGAAACCTACATGGAATTGAGGTCGGCTACATGGAATTTGATGAAATGGAATCTAGTTGGACCGGTGTGAGAATTGGTCGTGTTCGACATTTAGTTTTGTTTCATTTGTTTCTTTTTCAGAAACGAAGTTTAAGGGTGTTTTCACACTTGACTCGCAGATTCGTATAACAGTTTGAGATGCAATATTTCAATGAGATTATTGTTAAACTTATTCGTTGCGTGCATGGAGGTTCTGAATAGACTTTATTCAATACCGATTCTGATATTTACATGAGTCTTTCGTGACATAGATATAATTTGTTTTCACTGTGCAACCTTTCGTGTTGTTGACGTTGTGACTAGTTTGTGGTGATTTCGCAGTGGGTTTACACGTAGAGTGAAGAACTGAAATTCATTGTTGTGAATCTTAACTTATTCATGGTGACTGAAATGAAAGATATGTTAAATCTAATGCCATGTGGTTGGCTATTTCGCTGGATAAGTACTCATGGTTTTGGTTTTTGCTAAGACATGATTATTCGTGTCCGAGGTTTCCTACAGTACTAAGGCTTAGTCCTGTAAATTCGGTACCGAGCACCAGTTAGGTATCGGTACTAGCTAGCTCCTCAAAATCAGCTAAGACCTGGTTATTATACCAGTTGTCAGTACTCAAATCGGTACCAAATGATTTCTTCACATAAGTACTAAGCCCTAGTCCTGTCAAATTGGTACCGAGTACTAGTTAGGACTTGGTTTAAGCTAGGACCTCAAAATCGACAGTCTAGCAGGTTAATACTCAAATCAGAGCAATTAATTTATTTAAGTTTGACTATTTCTTGCCTGTTTTTTCTGAAGAAATAGGTAATAAGTGTGTTTTTTTTGTTGACATTGTTAATTCTAGTTTTTTTTTTTTTCAATTTTGTGTAATCGGTGATGTTCTTGTGTAGAAAATGGATTTAGTTTTTGGTGGTGACAATTTGTTCGTCCGAGAGATATTGCTCAGTTTTGATAACTTATTGACCATTTCTTTTTTTTTTTAATAAATGTAATATAAGAGCGTTTTTTTTTTTTAAATTTTATTGGTTTTTAGATTTTCAACTTTGGATAAAAGCCAGCAACATTTTCAGAGTTTGAAGTGGCTGCTTATGCATTTTACCGATTACTTGACCCTTGACGTAACCGGAACTAGGCGCACATATTTTTTATCCGGCGAATTTGGTTATCCCACTAGTAGGTTCGTGGTCAAACGCGAACACGCAAAACTTAATTTAAAATACTACGAAAAGTCACAAATTCGGCGGAATCATTACCACACACACAAAATAGATAATCACATATTTTGAATAAGAAGTTCAATGCAACACACGACAATATTATAATTATTATATTTATCTTTTAAACAAACAGAAAACATAATAAATAAATCAAAGACAGGTAAATTCTGTCGAAAATTAATTAAAAACTTCACAAAAACTGACGTAAATGTTAAATAAATATCAAAATAGTTTTCAAAATGCCAAAATGTTGTCAAAATCAGTATTAGACCAGTTTTAGACGTATTAAGTTCCTAGTACCGCTGTGTGAACTTAGATCGGGTACTAGGGATGTGAAGAAATGCTCAGGTACTAACTTTTCGTTAGGACCCAGTACCAGAGCTAGTACCTGGTCCAGCTAGACTGGGTTCTAAGCTAGCTTAGTTCCTATGTGAAGAAATTGGGCGTTAGAAAAATAAAAAATATTTCGACTGTATGAATAGTTCATCAATTCACAACAACTTTTCATTCTTCTAATTAAAAGTAATTTTTCAACTGTAAAACCTTGTGAAATAGGTACAACATGCGCTAAAACTTTTCTCCTAAAGGATCCTTTTGCGTATCTTTTAACTTACACCAAAACTGCTTTCTTATCCATTTTATTCACACACATAGCCATATAGTCCTACACAAACCTACACAACATAACATGACATGAAAGAACTCATCATTACTGAGCTCAAGGCTGTTTGAATATGGGTATCCTTTTTCGCAAAAAGAAAGAGGAAACTTGTGTCTAGCGATAGAGAGTAGTATAATGTAGTTCAGTTTAGTTCATTTGAATTTGATGTGGGATCAGTAATTATTCTCGGAACATGTATACTCAACTCACACTTACATACACATTTATCGTTGATATAGAACGATGCTCAGAAAATGTATACCTAAATGAAGTGTGTGGTTAAGGTGGCTCTTAACAAAATAGGCCATCGAGCCATTCCCGGGGGCTAAGGCTTTCAAACCATAATGACCTATTATTAAAGCAGGTGTGCACATTAGAGAGAAAATATAGGATAAAAAGTTCCTGATGGGCTGTTGGCTGGCTGGTGTACGATACGAGTATGTTCAAAGAAGAGTTCAAATACAATTTTGAGAGGATGAATTTATTAAGGAGACCATACTAATTCCACACATTTCTCCCTTCACATAATCAAATGGACGATATTGCGGTAGGACAATGTGTCTATTCTATTTGCACATACATACATACGGGTTCATTAAAAGCCAATTTCAAATAGGAAAGAGAGATAGATACTTCTTCATTAATAATGAACACTTCTGTGTGTATTTGTTTTGTTTTCATTCAAACACGTACCGTTCACTGTACTATACTATATGACCACTCTCAAAAATATATATAAAGCGAAAGATACGCACAATGTCCTGGTCCTGTGGGAATACTAATTGATGCGAGTCAACTTCCCTGAAGTGATTTATGATAATTGCTTAATTTTTCGTAACACGCCAAACAAATATTTTGATATTCTTGTTGCAAATGCGTGCGAATTAGTAACCAACCATTGAATGAAATGATATTCTTAAATGAATGAATGAATTGATAGGAATCGCATGTAGAGTAGGTATACTTTCATAATGTGTGGAAGGGATATTTTGGTTGTTTGCAGTGTTCAGTGTGCCTAAATTATGGATTTTTATCGATTTATTCTGTTGTAGCCCGTGGCGTAAAGGCTGATTTCCAATGGCGCGTTCGCGTTAGAGACGCTTACGTTACGTTCACAAGCTTTACGAACGCGTCGACATGACAGACGACTTGAAGAGAATCAGCTGATTCAAAACAATTGAAGTGTCATTCTGAAAATCAAAATGAACCTACAGAACTGTAATGTCGAATTCCTTTCAACAAACAATTCTGAGCAAAATCGATTTTTTTTCTTTCAATAGGAGGAATTTGTCCAGAAAAATCGATTTTTTCTTCCAAACAAATCGATTTTTTTTGTTGAAAGGAATTTGACATGAGTTGAGTTGTCAAAACGCGCGCTGAAGTTCAACTTCAACGTTGAGGTATCTTATGTTACGTTGGTTTGTGTACATGCTAATAGGTGCCAAACCGTAACATTACTGCCCAACGCGTCATTGTAAACACTGTGCATAGATTGCTATGTGTGAACTTTCGCGTTGACAGAAAAATCTGTCAAAGCGACGCCCAATGCGCCATTGGAAATCAGCCTTAATGGTCAGTGCGTTGGACTGTGACGCCAGAGGTCTGGGTTTTGATTCCCAGCCACTGCCACCTCAACGCAAAAGTGTTTTTCAGGGCTACTGCCTCTTGCGAGGAAGCGACAAATCCGCCAAAACTATCTCCTGTCACAGAAAAGTGCCGTTCACCTAAGCTGTTCGGATTCGGCATTAAACTGTACAGGAATGGTTATGAGAGTTTTTAAGTCACTAGGTCCTAGTTCTTCATGAGCTGTTGTGACATCAAAAATTAAAAAAAAAAAAATGATTAGTTGTAATCAGATTTTTTTATTAAATTATAAATAAAATATTAAATACAAAAATAAATTTAAAAAAATAATGCGAGTTGTGTAAAATAAAAAAAAATAAAATATATAAAATAATAATATGTACCTAATACATATTTTCAAATAATATATGTGTATTAAATAATTAATTTAACTTATACAACCAATAATATTGTGTGCAATGATTTATGATAAGAAATGGTATTCTTGATATGTATGTCGACATAAATTGCATCCATTTATTAAAAATATATTCAGTACCTGTTAATATTTCTTAATTTTCAAATTTTCAACCTTTTAATTCTTAATTGTTAATTCTTAAATTGTCTTAAAGAAAAAAACATTTATTGAAATTAAGAATTTTTAGAATTTATTTTTTTAATTTAAAACATTTAAATTTTGATTTCAATAAATGCCTTTTTTTTAAACAGTAAAAGAATTAAGAAGTTTCAAAATTGTTACAATACTTTAAAGTTTTTCAAGTTATAGTTAGGAGTGACCATAGGCGTTCACATGGAAGCAAGAGGGACACTTGCAACCTTGCAAGTGAAGTTGAGACTTTTTAATTTTTTTTTGGTTTGAGATAAATGTGACTTTTGAACTAAAACGACTTTCACAAGTATGGTGAATTAGGAGAATATAAATTTTTTCGTGTAAGGTTTTGTAAATACGCCTTTTATTTTTTCTAAAGTAAAACTTGCAAAAAGTTGCGGGAAAAGGAAACAAATCCTAGGCAAAAAATTAAAAAAAAAAGTACAAAAAGCAAAATAAAATTTATTATGGGTTCCAGCTAGCCATTATGATGAATTATTAGAAAGAACTAGAAAAAAAAAATTATTTACTATCCTAAAATTATTTACTATTAACCTATCATAACGATCAATCTAATTTGACAAAATCGATTTTTTGGGGGCAGTGTTCGTTCCCCCCTCCCTCCCCACCATTTTTAAAACTCGATATTTTCGATAACTGTGGGTGGTCAAAAAATTTAAATTGGCTATAAATTCTCATTTGGACAACTTTTACCAAAAATATAAAAAAAAAAAAATAAATATAAACGCTATTTGGCGCCCAGTTATAGCAGCTTGAATCTTGATGCTCGGAACTATGGAATTTTTTTTTATTTTTGGAGAACTCTAAAATTGAATTACTCAGTTTTATTTTACTTCATTTTTTTTTATCTAAAGATTCCAAAAAAAAAACACTACCGCTGTTATAACAAACAATAGATAAAACAAGAATTTAATTTAAACAAAAACAATTTCATCACTTTACTAGTTTTCAGAAATTCTGATAGGTGAGGGTTTGAGCACTCTAAAGATTCAGTATGAATGCCACTTAGTACACATATTATCCCAATGGGGGAGTTAGAACCCCAAAAAACCCCCTGCGCACGGGGATGTACTTAGATGAAAATTCTATTTGTTTTTTGCGTAGCAACCCTTCTGTTTTTTTTCTATTAATCGAGAAAATTTCAACGAGATATAGTATATACAAATAGTAAAAAATATCAAAGAAGCACATGACAAATGAGTGCAATTTCAAAAGAAGAGACCTTAACCTTTTTTTATAAAAAATAAGAAGTAAACACTGCACTGTACAGCTTCATATTTTCGAATTAAAAACACTACGTTAACAGAAGGTTCAACATAATTTTTATTTAACATTTTAACAAAACTCTGAGCTAAGTATACGCCCGCCCTAGTCCTCAAAAAGTCTTGCTTCCAAGTTCACTTTAGACAAGCAATGAATCTAACTTCAACCATTTTATCTCCCTTATTTCTCACTTGGTTAAATTAAAAGACTTTCTTTCTATAGCTAAAAGAAAAAATATTTTTTTTTTCGTTTTTGGTACAAAAAAAACCTCCTCCGACCGACCATGACATTTTTATTCGCCACTTTGAGATACAATTAAATTCCTTAATTGCTACATCTTTTCCAACGATTACTCACCCACAATGGCTTAGATAAAAAGGGAATATCTCTCTTTCGTTCCAGGTTCAGGTAAGGTGTTGAAATCTTTTTTATATCTTCACCATTTATGAACAAAGACAAAAAAATAGCTTTTTTTAGGATTCAGGAAGAAAATACAAAAAAAAAATGCAATCAAAGATATTTTAAATCTACTCAAGTGTCTATTAAGGGGGGGTTAAAAAAAAGAATCAGCTTACAGTAAAATCCCAAACATGAAAAAGCCTTTATAATAGTCATCGTCCTTTTAGATCCTTTGCTTATGTCTTTATACCTGCTCCACTCAAACACACACACATACATACCACATTTGCGTGTGGGGATATGTATAGGGCTTTTATTTTCACCTGAGTTAGGTATATCAAAAGAAAAGCGGATTCAATGACCATTAGACTTAAAGTTCTTTGTTTTTATGCTGTCAAGGTCTAAGGAATTGTTTGGAATTTACTGAAAAAGGAAACTCAAGTTGTCTGACTTATGTGAGGACAGTTGAGTTCTATATATCCTTATACCTGAGAATGCTCTTTTTTTTTTTTAATGACAATCTTATTTAAAGTGTTAAAGTAAATAGGATACCAACGTAGGTACATTTATCAGGCCTTTTTGAAAAAAAAATGTTTTTAAATAATTTTTTTTTATCATTTAATTCTTGACGTATACACTGAAAATAATTCGGTAGTCACCACAGGGAATATTTTGGTAGTCCATATGACAATAAAATAGTCATTTTTCAACCAGCAACCGCAGTAGTCCATATGATAATTTTCGATCATCAATTTTATCACGAAAAAATTGACAACTTCGGTTTTCAATATGTCAATATGACAATTTAGGGTGAAAAATTGATGATTTAGTTTTCATATTGACTATACACCGATTTTCATATTGAAAATTTGCATTTGTCAACATGATGATTGGCGTAGTAAAATCGAATATCACGGTTGTCAAATTGAAAACTGCGATTGTCAATTGTCAGTTGTCATATTGAAAATCACGCGTAACAAATTGAAAACTGCGATTTTCAATATGACAACAGCAGTTGTCAAATTGAAAATGACGGTTGTCAATTTGATAACTGCAGTTGTCATATTAAAAACCACGGTTGTCAAATTGAACGACCACGGAAATGTTTTTAGGACCAAAAAGGTTAGCCTGAAGCTATCGCAGTTGCTACAAACTGAAATCAGCCGGAAACATAGACTCTGCTCTTCTAATTCGCAAACAAGAAAATCTCGAGTCAATAAGCTTCGCATTGTTGACATTTCAAAAGTCCTCTTTTTATATTTGCGGTAACGACACACTGTGAATTGCAATGATGATAAAGTGAAAATGAATACTTCTCTGTAGTCAGTTTGACTACTGCAGTTGTCTATTTGATGACCGCGGTTATCATATTGACAAACACATTTGTGTATTTGATGACTGTGGTTTTTCATTTTGATCACCTCAATTTTGTTTTCTTTTTATTTATCTTGATTTTCATATTAACAATCATAGTAATCAAATTGACGACTGAAATCGTAGTAGCCGTGGCGTGATGGTTAGTGCGATTGACTGTCATGCCGGAGGTCTAAGGTTCGATCCCCAGCCTCGCCACCTATTTATTTAAAAGAAAAAACGGCTACTGCCTCTTGCGAGGAATTGACAAATCCTCCAAGAGTATCTCCTGTCACAGAAAAGTGGGTTCGGATTCGGCAATAAACTGTAGGTCCCCTCCATTCCTGCAGACACGCACACAGGAATGGTTGAGAGTTGTAAGTCACTAGGCCCTAGTACTTCATGAGCTGTTGTGTCATCAAATTTATTTATTTTTTTTTTACTGAAATCGTCTATTTGATGACCGTGGTTGTCAATTTGATGACAAAAATATTGCGGTGATCATATAGACAATCAAAATAGTCCATTTTACTGCCACAGTTGTTAATATGACAATTTTGATTCTCAAATTGAAATTTAGAAATTGAAAATTTTCATATGGACTAGTGTGTTGTAAAATTGTAAAATAATTTTACAAATTTCTCGTCATATTGACTATTTTTTTCGTCAATACGACTATTTCAAGTTGACTATCGGCGATTGTCACTATATGACTACGGTCATTTTTTTCAGTGTAGATATATATGGATATGTTACGTAAGATGAAGGCATTCTTGATTGTCTGTATTACCTATCAAACATTTTTTGTAGCTTTTTTATGATGGAAATTTTCTGTTTAGCAACCGGGATTAAATTTCGAGTTGAATAGGGCTTTTTAACAAACAGCAATATTATCTCTGTCTTGTTCATTTTTAAATGTCAAACTAAAATTCTTGGCACAATGACATTTTAGTGTTTGTTTTATTTTGAAGGCAAATAAATATTTGGAATTGTTATTTTCTTTTTTTTTTTAGAAAATCTACAAGTAAAAATGTTTTTTATATTTTATTTAAGATATTTTAATCTTTTTATGGCACAAAATAGCTCGATTTTTGTAATTAAAATCAGCCCGCCTTTTTTTTTTTCTTTCCAATTTCATCTGTCATTGTGCCAAGTTTTTGCTGTCATCTGAAACTGACAATTTGGTAGAGATCTCTATCAGTATTTGTTTAAAAGAAGTATGTCCAAAAATGTATCGGCTAAAAACCCGGAGTCGATTAAAACAAAACATATGTCGATTATTGAAAGGGTATCAATTGTAGGTACCAATATGAATTTTTAATTTCTTTAAAAGTTATCCCCGAGACATGGTTATGTAAAGTATTATAACAAAGTAAAATTAATAACGATATAGTGATGAAACCAAAGAAATTTCCGCCCAACGCGTGCATTTTGTACAGGAAAATTTTTTTTTTTTATGGCTGCCATTTTGGAAAAGAGGCCCTAAAAAGTTCTTTGAGATATCTTAAGAACAACACAAAACAAAAAGGTTATAATCAAAAATAAAGATGACCGTTTTAAGAAATTTACCATAAAGAGGATATAAAATAAATACACAAGAAGATATGTTATTATTTTTCTTGACAATGGTCATCTCTTTTTGATAAAAACTTATTTATTTTTAAATTTACGATAAAAAGTGCGATCACATAAACTGTATTTGTCACAAAAATGGCTAGGCTATACCTTTTGTTAAAAATAGAGTTTCCGAAATATTAAAAATTGATTCTCCCATAAAATAATTTTTTTTATTTTCGTTTTTCTCGATAATGTTATAGAGAATGTTCTGCAAAAATTCATACGGTACTCAATGAATTTTTTTTTTGCATTAAATTTTTTTTTTTTTTTTTTGAAAACAAAATGTTTCTAAAACGACTCGGTAAATGTTTGAAAACCTTTACAAATTATCTTCAAAATGACTTTTACGATTTTTATTAAAATTATTTTAAATACTGTAATATTAGTACGGTTTATCATTTACTAGAAACAAAAGTTATAGTTAGCCATTATTAACAGTACCTCCCATAAAACCATTTTTTTGATTATAAATTTTCAGTTTAGCCGATTTGAGTTTAATTTTTTATGTTGGGATTCTTAAAAAAAAATTCATTTTTTTTTGAAAATTCGATATTTCAAAAACGGGTAGGTACCTACTTAAAAATGGTATTCCAATTTTTTTTGGAAAAATGCTAAGAAAATTGTATTAAAAATTAATTTAAAAAAAGAACCGTTCCTACGAATTTGAATTTATTAAGATTAATTAATTAATTAAGATTGATTAAAGAAATCAGGTGGTATCCTTTTTCAGCTCTGAAAACACTTTAAAAAGATGTTTTTAATTAATTCTTTTATAATGATTTTTAATAATTTTGAATTTAAGCATGTATGTCATTTATATGTATGTGCTTGTGCAGTGTACCATATTGTTCATGAATAGGTTTATGTATTCAGGGTTTAAAACCATAGGGTGATCGTACATAAGATATAAATTGTACGACCCTGTCTTGCATTTTATTTTTAAATATTTTGGGCTTACTTAAGGGTTTATGAAAAATAGGTTAATAAAACAACTTTATTAGCTCAACGGCTCGTAAAAAACCAGTAACTAGTGACAACTCTCAAACATTCTTGTGTACATTTTCGTAAGCAGGAATAAAAGCCACCTACATATAATATTCTGCCGAATCCGAATATGGGTAAGGTGAGAGAGGCACATTACTTTCATGACAAGAGATACTTTTGAAGAATTTGTAAACTTCTTGTAAGAAGCAGGTCCGGTGAAAAGAAAAACATTTTTGTGTTAAGTTGTAGAGGCTAAGAGTTGATCTCAGGGGTGAAAAATTATAAAACGTCACAGATCGAGCTTTTGGCAATACAGTAAAACCCGCTTAAGAGAAACTGCAAAATGTCACAGCCTTTCTTAAGCGGGTTTTTCACTTAAACGAACCCCGCTTAAGTGAAAAAAAATTTCATTTAAGCGGATAAGTGAAAAAAATTTCACTTAAGTGGATAAGTGAAAAAAATTTCACTTAAGCGGATCTAAAAATTCCATTAAGCGGAAAATTAATGCAGAAACAATTTGCATTTATCTCTTATTTATCTTTGAATTATGAAAATGTAATTTTCTTTTTAATAAATGTCAAAATACGTATACCATTTGAGCCATTTGAAATGTTGTTTTGGATTTTTTTTGAGAGGACAAAGCAGTTTGTTTATAAAATTTAAATGTAAATGTAAACGTTTGTGAAATAATCAGAAATTCAAATGTCATTTTCGTTATGAAAATAGTGAAGGTGAAAAATAAAGAACAAACGAAAGCAAATCAGCACATTTTTCGTTTTGTGCGATTCAAGTTTTTTTTCAGAGTTTTTTTTTTCAATGTAAAATATAAAATTGAACTGAAAATATGTTTAAGGTATCCGGGTGTTTTAAAGGTAATTGGTCGAAAAATACTCGGGGATGAAAAAAGTGTTTCAGATAATCGGGTTTTTTACTTAAGCGTGTTTCCCTTAAGCGGGTTTTACTGTATTGGAAAGGAGATAAAAGGCGGTGTATGTATGGAAATATAATTCTGAGGAAAAAACTAAGCTGGATAAATCATAACAGTTTTGCACATAGTCAATTAAAATATAAAAAAAAAATAAATCCAATAATACAATAAATCAATCCAAATCTTTCTATGCTTACGCTGCAATTCAATAGTTTACCATTACCATTACTTTGCCAATAAATTCAAATTTCAAAAATATTGACAAAGACAAACTCTGCATACTGGCATTATAAAGGTAATAACTATAGTTAGTATACATAAATTAAAATTATTACAATTGAATTTTAATTAATAATAATCCTAATAATTCATAATTATTTTATCTCGTGATTTTTGCCACATTATGAATGTATGTATATCTATGTTGGCTTATGTACCTATATATATGAATTGTTTTAATATACAATATCAATTTTATGATGATATAATGGTTATGTCGTGTGTCAAATGCTTGCAAAATTAATTAAGCGTATTAAACCGCAAAGGATTCTAAAATTAAGTTTCTCCAGTCAAGCAAAGCTAAAACTAATTAAACCGCATATACTCTACACATTATGTCATCATAATGCTATGCCATGTGACGTTTTACTATAAAACCTTTGCAAATGAAAAGGACGAATGAAGGCAATGTACATACACACATATATATATAGGTAAATTGTTTCATTTCTATAGAACAGAGTTTTAGTGCACACACATGTGTATTGTATATTAAAATAATTCAGGAAACGAATGGGTTATGAACATATATTTACCTGTGTTAATTCGTTACCTTAACTTTAAAGTTAATTTCTATCATCAAAAACTTTATGAACAATTGTTTCCATACTTTTTTTCTTTGTCATCTCTCTTTCAAAATAATGAAGGAAATCTCCTTCCAAACTTAAAAAAAAAAAAAATATAAATAAGGAAAAAAGGATTTAAGAAAGAGGAATATAAAAAAAAGAGACAACCTTCTTCTGGTAATGGACAAATAATATTAAATGAATTTATAGCTCATGAAAATGTTGACGAACCTTTTTTCTACTTGTTTATTAAGTTACACAATTGAAAAGCTGAGCATATTTAAAATGATAAGTTTTATGGGTCCTTAAACTTTTTTTGTATACCTAGCTACCTATACTAAATTTACAAAAAAAAAAAGGAAATAAAACGAAGCACGACAAAAAAAGCACATAAAACTGACAAAAATGACAAGGACCTCAACAAGGACGAAGACTACTTTTGTCAGTGCAATAAGAATTTTTTTTTTTTAATTTTTTTTTCTGTCCTAAAAGGGGTTTTCTTCTTATAGTCCTTATTGCGAGTCAAACAAAAAATGTTTAGAGCTTCTCGTTGAAATATTCTTGTTAAGTAGTTATACCGAAACCGAAAGAGAGTCATGATTGTTTTTTTGACTTCAAAGATCTTGTTCCCATTTCGTAAAGCCCCATTTGGAAAATGTCTTTAAAATAGGAAAATGTCAACGTGTCTTTTTTTTACTAGAAGTAGTTGCCTGCCTTTTGTCTTTGGTATAACGGTCAAGATAAAGTGGATTTCGATGTGATATTACATTATGTACATATTTAGGAGAATGTATGTCATGGTTCTTAAGAAGAGACATAAAAATTAGTTCCTCAGAAGGCATGAGCTTGTCAAAATGGGTATTTTATTACGAACATGTAACAAATGTAACATGTTGTGTATATATATGTATCTATTCATCAATTATTCCATGGGGGTACAAATATAATAAAGTATATGTATTTTGAGTTCTTAGAGAGTTTTTGATGAGACAGATATTTTGTTTGTTATTGAGACAGTATTTTTTATGAGTTGCCCTGTTACAAAGCAAATATATTTTGTATTTGATATTATACTCCTGAAATAAAGCAATTATGTACACAGTTTTATATTTAATCCCATTACACATTATGATAATGTTTATCTCTGGTTTATGTTTTAAATTAATGTAACACTGAAGTAATCCCATAGAGCTTGTTGCTTATTTAAACAAAACATAAAATACGACGTGCTAAATATTGCCTTCATATACATTGATGGGATCAATAGTTTGGGCAGCCACCATAGGATATTAACGACCTTACATATATGTATAGCTCCACAAGAAGTATTTGAGTGGCACGTCGGACCACATTTTTGGATTTGTCACCTTCCAGAACGACTTTTTCAAATTCCTAGAATGTGCATTACTATACATATTCCGAAGCAAACAGAATTTTCTTTTTAATTACTTTAAGAGCCCAATCTTCCACATAGTAGACGCAAAAATGCCAAACTTTTCTAAAAGGCTGTTTTAGCAGAAAACGTGTTTATGTCTATTTAATTTTATTTAAAGGTACCATACTGCAGTTAAAACTGCATGAAAAAAAAAACAATAGGTGGAACTCTTAAAGAAAATTACATGTTCCTTACATGTCAAGAGACTTTAGTTATAAATTTTAAATTTTCTGGGGACTTTTAATAACTATAAAACATTTCTTTTTTCTACCCCATTTCACCCTACAAATATCGTAATTTTAAGAACTATTCAGAACTACATATTTTGTGCAAACATCGACAGTAAGTTTATTTTTCTTGATTTCTATAAACTGCAAGACGGATTTTGACAAAATTTCACAGAAACACTCTGTGACTTGTACTAAAAATTTCGGAAAATTTGAGCTCGATCTTTTCAAATGTTTTGGTGGATTCTAAAACATCTGAAACGACCGATCTCATAATTTGCTGTTTTCGAGAAAATTTGTAATAAATAAAAAAGTTGTATGAAATTTACCCGTTGTATAGATGCCAAAAAAGAAATTCGAATTTTTCCTATACCTAGGGAAAAACATTAAAAGAGGCCCTGTACCAGTGGTGGTTTTATGGGGGGAGGGCAAGTTTTCTTATTATATTCATTAAAAAAAAAAATTTTAAATGTTATCGTCACGAACATCTAAAAAAAAACATGCTATCAACTTTGGCTCAATTTTTTTTTCTACACCACATACATAAAAGAATTGATAAGAATTTAAAAAAATTAGCAGACATTTTTTTTTTTAATAACACTGCTAACATTTTTGAAAAAAATAACAAAGTTTTTTCAACTCGAAAATCTTTACAGCAAATGGTCTAACTATGGTCTTCACTTGTTTGTGTATTGAACATTTGATGACGTTTTCAAAGAACTTTTCTTTGTGATCTTCTTATAAATATAAAAATTTTAAAGAAAAAATTGAATAATATTTTCAAAATTTTAGTTTTATTTTTTTTTTGAAAAATTTCTATATAAAAAGTCGTGTTTTGCAATTTTTTGTTAACTAATGGTGAGGTGCCAAGAAAATATTCGCGATAAAGTTTTATAAAGTTCTTGCGTAGAAAATCAATTCAAGTTTCCAAAACTTCTTTAAACTAATTTTTGGCTTGTGCTGTTTTTTTATACTTGGCGTAATAACGGTACCTTAAAAATATTATTTGCTAAAAATTTTCAACACAAAAACATAAAGCTTTAGAATTCTTTTTTTTTTCACAGAGATACAGCTCTACAAAAAACACTAAACAAAAACTGAAAAACATAGTTGTTCCCTTGTTTTTTTTTTGACAAGTGCAGAAAAATTTGATTTGGACCGATTAAAAGAACTTTTCTATTAACATAGCAAAAAACTCGATTATGTATCTGTGTATATATAAATAGCCTTAAATAAATTTTGTGGTACCATTTTCTCAAAAAGTATTTGACCGATTTCGATAAATTTTATATGGTTAGAAAGCCATAAGTGCGAAGAATATACTTCAGAAACGAGTTTACACACTGTGGGCCATTTTTGTTTTTGTACTGTCGAACACTGTGCATATGAAAAAAAAAAAATAAAAAAAAATGTTTTTTTCCTTCAATATTTTCAAAAAAATTGTTTGCGAAATTGAAAGTTTTAAAAGGTTTCCTCCTTCCTAGAGTGTCAGTTTTTGCTGGCCGAGTTTCGGGCACGGAACGATACTAGTTAAAATAATTTATATAGTATAGAAATTTCTTATTGAAAATGTGTAGATTCCTGGAAGTTCTTTGTGAAATATTTCCTTGATAAATTTCTTCATAATGAATGCACCCAAAAATCCAATATCAAATTGCTTTTCACCTGTCCTGTCCATATTATGTCAAAGTAAAAATTATACTATGTAGATATAGACACGAGTATGTTTATATTTGGTATCTCCTATAAACATTTCAAACTAAATGAAGTGATAAAACATCATTCCAATCCTAAACACCATTTTCACGTAAATCCTTATTTTTTGAGCTATTTTTTGAGAAGAAACAAAAAAAAACAAAATAAAAACGACTCCCCAGTTCAATCGGTTGAGTTGGTTGGTTGCTTAACTGGGGTAATCCATTTCAATTTCGATCCGTTAAATAGATAGATTGACGATGGAACTCCCTTAAAACATTTCAATTTATGTTAGGTACTTTTTTTTCTGTACGAAAGTTAGAGAAAACATTGTCATTAAGCGAGGGTTTAACACGAAAAACCCGCACGAATCACGTCTCATCTAGGTATATGTATGTATAGTATCTAAATGCTTGATGAATGTCATTTCATTTACACCATCAACCAAACACGAAATAAAAATAATTCGCTTCAGTAATTTACGGTGATATCTTGATCCTGGCCAGGATATATTGGTACATAGGTATTAGGTTTATACATTTTATTATCAACTTTTGGTTTTGTCTAAAGCGATACTTTGAAGTTATTATTAGAGTGTAGTAAAAGGCGATTAAAATCTTTCGAAAGGCATTAGAAAGGGGTAGGTTTTTGTTTTTGTCATGATGGTAAATGCTGATTTAAGGAGTTTTTAACATAACGGCCAACATTTCGATTATTTATTATTTATTTTGTTCAAAAATAACTCAGATATTTTTGAAAAAAAGCTCGATATTTTAAGTTTAATTGAAGTTTTACCTATGAAATGGGAGTGAAATATCGTTTCTAATTTGCATTGTTAGTTCAGTCGAAATTATTATAGGCCTGTATGTGGGAGACTACATGGAATTCAAGCAGAACTATTTTTTTAATAGCGTGAATAAGACGAAGTACCTGCTTAAGCTTTGCTTTATTAGAGCAGGAGCTTCATTTGGTTATAAAACAAATTCTTTTTCACTTGTATTTTCACGAGCGCATGCTCATAGTTGCCCATGCTTGTTATGAATCACCTATGAAGTTGTGAGCTGCATTCTATCCATACCAGCCAGAATATCTTTCTTCTGGAGTAGAGTTCAAAATACTTTTAAATGAAGATCGAACAACATGTTGTAGGTATCTCAATTAAAATTTTCAATGAAATACAGCACCTCTGCAGCTGCATATTGAAACTATTTTCCAATTTACATAGTTCAAGTCAGTGATGGATTCAGTATTCTCGAAATCTATAGCAAAATTGTGAGTATACTACTCTATGGATGAAGTAGCTGTATAAATTGGAAAGGTAAGACGTCCCACCGATAGGCCACCGTTGTTGTGTTTTTCTACACCACAATAGTTCTAACTTGAAGACAAATTTGTCTGATTGTTTAGTTCATATAGTTTTTATGACAGTATGATTCTAAGTATTTCTGAACCTTGGTTTAATTAAATTTTATGAAAAATTTTATGGGTAGTGTTCTTAACAAATTCCCTCCCTTTTAGACCAATATATCCCTACGAGACGAAAATTGAATTGAAACTTTACTCCCACTAGTCCGGGAGCCGGTGACATACTGACATCAAAAGTCCCGTCATCGCAGAATGGGTCGATATATTATATGTATGCAGGGTATTCCTTATAAGGTGCACCAAAGAGCTAGGGCGAGTAGGTTGGGTTAATACAAGAAAAAAATCGTTGTGGAGGGGTAGTCTATTTCCCACTGTTTGATGGGAGGGGCAATTTTCAAAAAAAAATTGACTTAAAACAGAACAAAAATTATTTAAAAACAACGGTAACACACTCAGAAAAAAAAAAAGTTGTTAAAACAAGAATTTAGCGCTTTTAAAAAGTTGTAAGGTTAAAATTGTTGCCTTAAGAACTAGTTTTTACTACAAGAATTAATTTTTGAATGTCCAAGAACCAAGGTTCTTGGCACAACAATTTTCTGTTTGTTAAAAGCAATTAAAAATGCAAAATTGTTCTCCCAAGTATAAATTTGTTGTGGAAACAATTTTTATTTGTATTATTTCTTATCAACAATGGAATTGTTAGTTGAAGAATCAGTTCTTGCGGTAACAATTATTTTCAAGAATTATTTTTCTCGGCACAACAATTAAAATTGTTGCTTTAAGTATTTTAATTTATTACTTATGTTCAAGAACTAATTCTTGATATTGAAACGAAAATTGTCAAAATATCAACAATTTGTTCTTCGCACAACAAAAACTTGTTCTTGAACTGCAGGAACTGTAAATTTAATGACAAAAAAATGCACCATTCATTTTGTGGCCGCCAACGCGACGCCGATTCCAGTAGTGTCACTGGTGAGTGCAAATTAGAAGTACGTGTAAGTTTTTTCATCCATTGAGTAAAGTAAAAGAGTAAAATCGCTAAGTAGAATTAATTTTACCTTTAAAAACTTCTTTTCTAGTGAACACTTATCATGCTGCCCAAGTGACGATACCCTCCTCTTAGTAATTGGAAGCGAAGAAGGCCGCTCCCCTGAAGCCTGAACTAATCAGCCGGTTTCTTCCAGAAGTACATTGTTTACAAAAGTTTGTGCAATAAATGTGTTTTCAAGGAAATGTAAAAATATTCCTACAAAAAAGTCAAGATTTCATGAAAATCTTGATTTTTTTGTAGGTACGTATGTATATATGTTTACATTTTATTGAAAATAAATTTATCGCAACAAACTTTTAAGAATTGTTATTGTTGGCGCAACAAATTAATTTTAAATTTTCTCAACAAATAAATATTTGGGGTAACAATGAAAGCTCTCAATTATCTGACATTTTTTGTTGGGCAAGAACTTAATTTTTAACTTATTTTAAAAACTAGTTTTTGAGGCAAGAACTTTAGTTCTTAAGGGTTTAACAATTGTATTGTTAATTTAAAAATTTAAATTCTTATAGCGTTGTCAGCAACGCATTCTTAATTCAAGAATTTAGATATTTGGGTTCATTTTAACCAACGAAAATTGTTGAGCCAAAGTATAAAATTGTTGGCATTACAACTTTTTTTTCTGAGTGCAGTTACAACGACATTTTAAACTTTTTTTTATAAAGCCAGAAATCTCTACATTTATGTTGTTTTTAAATTAAGTTGTTTTATGGAAGAGTTTTAAAAAAAAATAATTTATTAAATTAAAGAATCCGTCCACTGAATTAAAGGCTATAATTGGTCGTACATACAGGTACATTTCTAAATATAGACTTTCGGATGGAAGTGACTTTAGTTAGTGACTATAACCAGATATTTTGATTTTAAACTATTTAAATATTAAGTAATTTTAAATTGATTACGTGCAAAAAAATTCAGTTCCTTTCTTATATTTTTCCTTCCTAAAGTTGTAATAAATTTTCACTCTTCCTGTCAGTAGGTACAGTAAAGTAAAATCTAAATTATTGAAAACGTGTTTGCAACTTAAATCATTTTAGGTACCAGCACAGCAAAAAAACTCTTTCAATTTACCTTAACAGCACCAAAGAACCTCTCATTTGCAAAATTACATCTGGCAATTCTTTTGCTTTTCATCCTTTAACTTGCATCCTTCACATTCTCTCAACTCAACCCCAACTAAACCTTCTGACTACTAATTACTATATTCTTGCAACTGAAGCCGAAGAAAATCGCTAATAGATACTCACTCAATAGTTTATTGTTTGTGGGTCTTGAAAAGGTTGTAACTAGTTTGAAATGTTATTTACAAAACTTCTTATCTGCGCTTTCTTTAGGTACTTGATTGTATTGTTTTTGTAAAGAAGAATAGCATATTTTCGCTTTTTCATTTAACGTTACGTCTTACGTACTCCGTTCCTTTGGGTTGGGAGTATAGATGCTTTTACATTTTTCAATTATTTCTTTCAGGTACTTAAAAATAACTTCAAACTGGGAAAAAGGAGAGAAATAGATAATGAAAACGGAAATATAATTATAAGAACGTGAACATCAACTTTCATGGTTGCCAGATGAAGATGTTGTGGAGATTGAAATTAGTATTTCAAATGTGAAGTCAAACGATCTTATGAGCTTGCTTTTTCATTTAGGCAACTTAATAGCCAGAAACCAGATAATTTCTTCTTGCTAAACTATGCTGCCACGTTAACTCAAAATGACATCCAAATTTTTTCGATTTTTTAAGCAAAATGGATTTTTTTTTTTTGACAACTAAAGCTGTATATTGCTTTTTTTAGAATCCAGAAAACTCTTTTTTCTTATCAACAATAATTTTATAACATTGAAACAAGTAAAAATGGCAAAACTGATTCCTGAAATGATTTAGTTAATTTAAAAAAAAATCATTTTTAGTTAGGACGGCGCAGCACGGCCGCGTAGTGTGTAGCAATAATGTAAAAAATTTAATCTTTTGTGAATGCAATTTTTAGGGCCATTTTGTTGAAATGAAACTTAATTATTTTTGTTCAACTTAAACGCTTATGTTCTACTTTTTCCTCATCGTAAACTGTCACGTAAGCTCTTATGTTGAACTTAAATACTAAAGTTTCGTTTCAACAAATGGGCCTTAGTGACTTAAATTAAAAAATTGCGTTGGTTGACTTCATTTTAAGACAAAAGACTTTAAATTATGTAATCCATTCATTTAAAATAAAAAAGATTACAATAATTTTGTTCCCCATTCTTTTAACAGCAATCAATTGACTTCATTTTAAGACAAAAGACTTTAAATTATGTAATCCATTCATTTAAAATAAAAAAGATTACAATAATTTTGTTCCCCATTCTTTTAACAGCAATCAATTAAATGCAATTTTTTGGGAATTTATAAATTCTTTGCATTCTTTGCCAAAAAGAATTTGATTTATTTGTTTAACCGACAAACCGATACACTTTTCTAATTTTAACAAATTAACTAAATTAACAAGTTTAATGTGATATAAAAGATTATTAAAGAATGCAAATAAAAAATGCAAACGAATGCAAAAATACTTGAATTCTCAAATGATTGCATTCAATTGATTGCTTTTAAATGAATGAGGAGCAAAATGATAGCAATCTTTTTGATTCTAATGAATGGTTATTCTGAATACTGAAGAAATTTTGTTTGCTAAAAAGTCTCTGGAAAGTCATAATACACAACATATGTAAACATCGCTGGTGTTAGTGCCCCAAAAAATACATATACATACAACATTATTAAAAACAGCAAAATGTATTAAAATTTGACAAGAGAATGGGCAGAATGGGTAGTAGCCGTGCCGTGATGGTTAGTGCCATGGACTGTCATGCCGGAGGTCTAAGGTTCGATCCCCAGCCTTGCCACCTATTTATTTAAAGAGAAAAAAAACGGCTACTGCCTCTTGCGAGGAATTGCCAAATCCTCCAAGAGTATCTCCTGTCACAGAAAAGTGCCGCTCGTTAGCCGTTCGGATTCGGCAATAAACTGTAGGTCCCCTCCATTCCTGCAGACACGCACACAGGAATGGTTGAGAGTTGTAAGTCACTAGGCCCTAGTTCTTCATGAGCTGTTGTGCCATCAAATTTAATTTTACTTTAATGGGCACTGGGACTGGATTCACTATTTTCTCCAAATTTTGATAGATTCCAACATACATACATAATAAGACTAACTATATTGGCGCAAAATTTTACACTATTTAGTATAATGTTTAAAAAAATAAAAAAAAAATAAATTTGGTGGCACAACGGCTTATGAACCAATCCTGTGTGCTAATGTCAATTTTATCGTTTTAGTATCATACTAACTATAAATGTCACTTTGACAATTACAAATGTAAAAATTGAGTGAACTGTCATTGTTTTAAGTGTGTTCAGCTGGAGTAGTATGATACTAGTTAAACAAATTTTAAAACCAAGAACATTTTAGTAAAGAACTCTTAAGTTAGAAAATTGCTAAGCAATATTTTTTTTTGCATATAAAAAAAAATCCAAATTGAATTAAAACATAATATTTATAAAGCAATAAAAAAAAACAGGAGTCAAACTTTTAAACATTGTTGTTCCTATATCACGGTATTTTGTTGTTTTTTTTTTTTTTTTGGAGAAAGTCTTTAACGATTTTGATCAAAATTTGAATCTTTGATATTCGAAAACTGTGTTAAAAAAAAATTCATTAGAAACCAACATAGAGCTTCAAGAAATTTAATACGCAATATGAATTATAAAACAATTTATAAAAAAAAAACAACAACTTGGCAACCCTTTCCTTTCAATATCAATTTTTGTTATCATTAACTGAAGTTTTTAATTTCAACTTTTGAAAAAATTAAGAATTTATTTGATTTAAAAATGTCTTCAAGTTTTTAAATTAATTCCAGATAAAGACATTTTAAATTTTCGTTTGTAAAACAATATTTAAGTTTGTCTTATAAATAAGAATTTTTAACCTAAAACAGAACAAGAATAGCTAGTGGCGGCCGGCGGCGTGGGAAAAAACCCTTTCCAAAAGTTTGTCCTTTTAGTTTCTCAACTCTCAAGATATTCTTTCTCTTTTTGGATTTGTTATTCTTACCTCAAGGATATTTTGTGTGTCCTTATTTTGTATCATTAGTTTATATAAGAAAACAATATTGTACACGTGCATTGAGGATATTGATGGAACTCTAAAAGCATATCTATCTTTTAATGGAGTGCTCTTGAGAGACACAAGTCGTTTCAATTAATAAAAAAAAAGCTTTTTTTTTATTTATTTTATTCTGTTACCTTCATGGGCGTCACCAGAAACTTTTACAGTGGGTGAGTACTAAGTAAAAGTTTTTTTTTGTATAAAGTTTTTGGGTATTTTTTTTCGGTACATGTTTAATTTAGGTGATCGGTGTACAAATAATAATAACCATTCAATTTTCAGACATAATTTCTACCATCTTTTAGATATACATATATATATCATTAATATATGTATTTATTAAAATTATTTTTTTTTTTCTAATTTTTCAAAAACTAACATCTGAGTTTTAGGCTAGGCGCATATGGAGACGCGACCGTGTGACGTGACACACAGCACGAATATTTGTAAACAATAGCCCTGTTCCTTTACTTTGAAACTCTGTGATTTTCTGTGCATTTGTGTGAATTTCAGTCCAACGTTCTGTCAAAATTCATATAAAAAAAATAAAATGGCAGTGAAATGCACAGAAAATCACAGAGTTTCAAAGTAAAGGAACAGACATAATATAAATCAATTGAACAGAACATATTGATGAAGCCACGTGACATGACCTGACACTAGTTTTACAAAACACGTGATTAATACACGTCAAAAGAACAGTTTGTTCGTTTAAATTGAAAATTAAAAAAACAGTTTGTCATTACGAAAAAATTAAAGTTTTTTTTGAGTTTTTTTATTTTTGAATTAAAGACGACAGAAGAAAAATTTGAAATTTTCAATATTAATAATTTTTTCAATAAAATATTGACAAGAGACTCGTGATTCAATATGCGGATAACGACATGACACGTTTCTATTAATCAGGTCATGTCGCACGCGTCAGGTCACGTCACACGCACCGGTCGCGTCTCAATATACGCCTAGCCTTAGTATAGAGTTTTCAGATAGAATTTTTTGCCGAACACAAATTTTTTCTTAGAATCATTCCCCAAAAGACAAAGCACGAATTAGGAGACACTCTGTATATTCCATATAATGAATTCATAAAAAAAATCTAGCTCGGGTTTTTTTTTTTTTTATCAAAATTTGACATTGAGATGATATTAAGAAAGAAAATGTGGATCTCGAAGAAATCTATTTTTCTGTGTATAGTAAGAAGGCTAAAATAAACCCCAATCATCTCCCCTTGACGCGCTTGTGAGTTTTTTTCTTTTATATCAAAAAAGGGTTTGTTAACATTTATTTGAGACCAAACAAACAATGCCACTGACAAGGATATTAATGATTATTCTACACAAGAACCGGTCCATGAAACACTACTTAAATTCAATATAATTAATAAAACCTATAAGAAAGATAAATTACTATACTTTCAAAAATCTCAAGGTAAAGTACAAAATCCTTTTTGCAATATCCTACTGGCATTTTTTTGAAAATATATATGTATCTCAGAGGAATTCAATTTGATAGATGAAAATAAATATTTGCAACGACACAAACACGTGTCGTTTAGATAACAATTTTTAAGGTTTTTACTTGAAAAAATTAAAGTTGAATAAAATACATAATATGTAAATTTTTATGTGATGAATTTTTTTGATGAATTCTTGAGATTATCGGCACTTTTAATTGTTTACAAATACTTTAAAACCGGAATTTCTTTAAAATATTTTTAACTGATTAAAATTGTTCATTCCCTTCTTTAAATTTTGTCAGAAAATTTATTCTTTTTGGATACAAGAACAACAGAAAAGTTTGCCACTTAACCGCATAATACAAAATCCAAGCTAAACCATAAACTATACTCATGAAATATATGGCTTTTCCTTCCTAAAATCTAACATCACAACAATCTGAGATGAATTCTCTTTCAAGGACCCTATATTTTATTGCTCAATTGAATATAGTTTAGTTATACAGTACAACACGGATATAAGAAACTCTGAAAATCCAAGAAATATTTTTTCTATAGATGTCCAAGTTTTTCTTATATGCATAACGGTGTATATGAGAAAAAAAAAAGTTTCTATTTAAAGCAACACGGATATGAGAAAAAAAATTTTCATATAAGAACAAAGAACATATATTTTCTTATAGGTAAATGAAAAAATTTCAAATATCTATTAAATACACCCACTCCACAGACTATTTGCGCAGTTCTCAAACTGATGCAAAGTCATCATCCCATTGGAAACATATTTAACGCGTTTTAACTTTAAGCAGGTTTTGAAAAAGACCAACAAAAATACTGAAATCAATGTCTTATAATTATGCAGACTTTTTTGTTTTTGAAATTATTATTTGTGCATAAAAAATATTTTCTTATAACTGTGTTTTTATATGCGAGTTCAAGTTCAGAGAGAGATTTAAAAAAAAGATACTGGCGCAAATTTTTAGCATGATAATAGGTTAAAAAGAGGATTTTCCAAATTTTAAACGAGTTAGAATCTTCTTATCTTTTTAACATTTTACTAAAGTTAAAATATCCAAATGGCTGCTTTAACTTTTTAGTATCATACTAACTCCAAATGTCACTTTGTAAATTACAAATGTGAACATGGTGTGATCTGTCACTTTTTTAAGCGTGTTCAACTGGATTTCATTGAGGAAATTGGTTAAGTGTGATACTAGTTAAAAAGTCTTAAAAACTAAGAACATTTTAGTAAAGGGCTTTAAAGTTAGTAAATTGGTAAGTATAGTATCATGTTAACACCTTAACATCAGGCTGTTTAAAATTTTGCGCCACTGTGTTTTGAATTTCTTAAAAGCGAGTTTTTTTTTTTATATGAGTGTTTCCTATATCCGTTTAATACTGTATGTATGTATGTACATTATATTGAATTTAAATATTGCAAAGGAAGGTAAATTTTATTTTGTCTCGATTGAAGTCAACCAAATTAACTTCTGATGAAGATGACACCAACATCCGTTTGCACTGGCAAACTTTCTCAACGATTTTGTGTCTCTTGTAGCTGTTGGTATATATTCGTAAGGAAGCAAAACTTAATCAAAAAGGAAACCAAGTCGAAGAGGCTTGATGTGATATTTTGTTAACAAACTTACTTGAAACTCAAGACAAGTCTTTTCATTCTATCCGGGAAATGAATTTCCAATTTGCCTTTTCTATTGTATATTATGATGGTGAAATATTGTATGTGTATATGTGTGTAAGTTTTGTTGATGTTTGAGAGTCTATATTGCGGTGTATAACCACAAACTATTGTGCTAGAAGAAATAGGAAATACTGAAGTGCTTTGTTTATTCTGTTTATTCTTGAATTTATAAAGATTGCGTCTATTGAACATAAATTCATTAAAGTATTAGAAGTCATAGAGGTTAAACGGATGGTTTTGTTTTCTTTGAGTTAAAGAAATTCTTTTAATACAAAAAAAATGTCACAGAAAAAATGTCACTTTATCGGAATTGAAATAATATAGGGTCTTAACATTTTGAATTTTTAGCTTATTTTAGGAATTATTTGTTAAGTGACATCTATCGCAGTAAGAACTGAATTTTTTATTTGAACATATTTTTTAATGAGAAATATACCCTGCTCTACTCAGCAGTGGCGTGGCGTTAATGATTTCAAATGGTAATTCGGAAAAAAATTAGTCACCTGCAAACATACCTAAATTAGAAATCAATAAGGCATTTCAGACCAATTTTGTATAGGTACCTACTTCAGGCATTGAAGTTTAAATTAACAATGAACTTAACGCATAATATACTCAATTTTTCGGACACAAACCTATGATTTGCTCAATAAACAAACAGCAGCGCATAAAGTCGAAGAAAAGCGTGGTCGAAATTAAATTTCGAAAGACAAAAGTCTCAAAACGAAATATTTGTGAGCATTAAGCCGGATCCACACATGTCTCGTCTGGTGTGTTGTGGACTGAGTACAATAATCAAGCGTGATGTCTTAGAAACTGAAATTTTTTAGTTTTTATTATTTTGTTTTCAAGAGCATTGTTTTTTCTATACCGCGTGGTATGGCGCAATCGTAACAAAATAAATTTCGGCACAACACATCACGCGAGATAAATATGGCTCTACACACATGAATTTTATTAGAGCGATAGCGACACACGATTTCACAACACACAACACAAGATAGATGTGGTTCCGGCTTTAGAATGGTGAAATTGAGACAAGAAAAGGGCAGTTGCTTTAATTTTAGCACAAAGCCATAAGTTTTAAGGTCAACAATCTGCAAAGAAACGTAGATTTGATTTGAGAACAAAGTTTTCAAATTAAATCACCATCAAAAAATCATAGATTCATTTAAAAATAATACTAATGAGCCGCCTTAGGAAAATTCAAAAAAAAGGTTTAAAATTAAATTAAATAAAAAAATACGCATACGCCCGAGTGGACATCAAAATTCTGCTTCTTTGTTTTTCGTACCGATTTGTACATCATCGTTGGTTTAGAGTGAAGAGGCTGTTTTAACTTTAAGTCAACGGTAAAGTCGAAAAACCAAAAATTATGTTTGCTTTTATCATTATATGTAAATTACTTTAGAAACTCATATAAAATAAAAAAATTAACTTAAATTTTTTCGAATTCTTTTGAATTCAAAGTAAGAATAGGAAAGTACAGGAAATTGAGATCTCAGAGCCTTTTGAATTCTCAGTTACATGAACAGGATGCCTCAGCAAAATTTTTCAGTTTAGCTGTCAAAACTCTGGAAAAAAAATTGAATTTGCTTGCTCACTTTTTGAAGTAAAGAAATTTCAGATATCTCATTTTCTTGAACGCGCCAAATAACTTTTTTATAATTTTTAAATTTATTTAAATATTTCGAACACTTGTTAAAACCGAACGAGAGTTGAAAAATAGAATTTTAAAAGGTAACTCGATAAGAATCGAGTTATATGGACGCTACGCCACTGCTACTCAGTTAAAGCTAGTTTTGATATTTTTTTTTCTGCGCCATCTATAAGAAAATAAAGACAAAATTATTATGTATATTTCAGCTCAATCTTTATATTAATTTTTGAGTTTTTTTTTAATTTTTTGGATTTGTCTCTTAGAAAACTTGAAAACTTTCGATTAAGGTGCACTTCTCACTTCATAACAAATAAACTGTGTAAGTTTTAGAAGAATGTAATGGTTACTTTTCGATTTTCAACGAATTTTGATATTTTAGTGCTAGCGCCACCTACCGACAAAATTGTAAAACTTTTTAAAGTATGTATGTATGCGTGCACTTCAAATTTCATATGTTGTGAAAATTTGAGCTCAATCAGATGGTAGTTTTTTTTTTTTTAATTTTGTATGTTTTGAGCGCCATCAATCGAAAAACTTAACAGCTTTCTATTTACGTCGAATATACAATTTGATTAGCATACGGTGTGACAAAAAGCTAAACCATGCAGGTTGAGCTGAGACAAGAAAAAAATCTTGTGGAGGGGGGGAAACGCAAAACTGGTATTCCGAATATTCTGGACATACCGGAATGAATAAAGAAACACACTCACTATGTTCGTCCTGTTTGTGCATTTGGATCTGTAAAGCGAGAAACAGATTGAAACAGCAACAGCACCGTCAACAGCAACAGCGGCCGCCATTAATTTAGAACCAACGTATTTCAATTGTGCAACACAGACAAGAACAGTACCAACAACGTCAACGGCGCCGTTAGGCCTAAGTCCTAAATTTTCTGTTGCTGGTGTGGGTACCACGAATAAAATGCTTTGATTTGAAACGTCAAACAGATACAAATTTAGGTGCTGTTGCTGGTGGCAATGTGTTTGAGAAATTTGTTTGTTTGTTGACGGTGCTGGTGCTGTTGCTGTTTTAATCTGTTTCACGCATAAGGCCTTTTGGGTGCCTTTAATTAAACCGGATCAAGTTAAATAGGACACAAAGCACCACTCCAGCCAAACTAACAACTGGCCATGTGGACCCAAGCGTATTGAATGGCCTCTACTCTATCCCTCTATATGTTTTTGCTGGAATGTTGGATTACCGCGTCGTCGCGTCGGTTGTCGTAATCGTCTCAACAGAGATAGAAAGTTACATACTTTCAACATATTTCGAAATGCCATCAACATCAACAAAAAACAAAACCGTACCCATTCTCCACTTATAAGGTCAATTCGAGGAACAAACAAGGAGGTAAAATCGCAATTAATCGGAAAATAAATCTGGTTTGTAACAAATTCATACAATAAATCCATCCCTTCAAAAGGATACATTTCCAAATGAGAGTACGCAAACACGACTGGAATTTTAATTCGTTTAATTGTGCAGATTGGCGAGAGTATAGCTAGAATTATTGCTGAAGGGAAACAACGGATCGGCTCGGCTGTAAAAAAAAAAGAAAATGGCTCAAGGACAATCACAGTGCTTTCACTTTTGCTTATAAATCTTTAATTATTATTTGATAGTATGACTTGGTACCGAATAATGCAGAAAGGAAATAAGAATCTTGAAGAAGGTGTATCTTTATGCTTGAGTGTATAGCATTATCCTTCAATAAAAAAAAATAAAATCAAAAGAAACGAAATTTGGCTCAATCGTTTCGTAGATACCTTCTGTGGATCAATAAAGTAATCGTATACGTGTTCAGTCTTAAGGTAAATTTAATATGTTTAGTATGGGTCATTTATTTTGCTTTAACAAAATAAATATGCAGGGGTAGGAAAGGCGAACCCCTCAAATGGGGTGTTGCCACATAGATTTGTACAGCAGGTACCTACTTAATTGCTATGACAATAATATATAACCAACATGTTTAATAAAATCCAACGACACAAAATTTTCTTGAACCAAATTTCGAAGTAAGAACTCACTATTTTGTATTATTGTATTATAAAACAGAACAATGTTTAATACTTCGGAAGAATTATTTTATTAAAAAAAAAAAAAAAAAAAAAAAAAAATGATGCTTCAGAAATTGTCTCTTCGAATTCAGTTCACACAAATTTTACAAATTTACTTATACCTTATTAAAAAAAATGAAAGCTTTAAAGTTCTATGAGCAAAACATAATTTCTTTTAAAATAAAATTGAAATTCAATATGTTTTCAGAAGATGCGATAAAATTTCAAAGGAAAAAAAAAAAAAACAAAATAACATGAATTAAGTGAAAGTATCTTCTTCTTCAGCAAGTTGCACATTGTCAAATGGATGGAAAGCTTTCCATATCCGATTGGTTTCCTTTTTGCCACATTTTCATGTCGTCGTCGATATCGACGACGACGTGGCCTTTATTTTTAGTATACTTTTACTTTTTGTTCCTGTCTCTTTTCCTAAAAGCGTAATTCTAGTTTCCTGTGTGCCTTACATAATGCCAGTGTTTGAACATATTTTACTATACAGAGCTGGATTTAGAGGAATTCATACTGGATGACATGAAGTGGCCCGGATTTTTTTCACTATTTGCATTCCATAGTCAATTTGGTAAAGTGGAAGAGAGGTAAAATGATTTTATCATCTTAATTATGTACAATTATTTTACCTATTTGTTTTAAATGTTGAACTTTTTTATGATACAAAAAAAAAGACGATTTTTCGAAATTGTCATACAACATGTATGTCTCAAACAATTTAATAAAGTTAAAGTCATAGAATATATACTTTGAATTTTGTAAAACTTTGACCATGCTCCAACTTATCGACTTAAGCATTTTTAACATTTTGCACTTAAAAAAATGGCGCAAAATTTTAAACAGCCTGATTTTTAGGTATTAGCATGATACTACTTAACAATTTCCTAACTTTAAAACTCTTTACTAAAATATTTCTAGTTTTGAACATTTTCTAACTCGTAACATACTAAACCTATTTTCTTAAGAAACTCCAGCTGAACAGTGACAATTCACACCGTTTTTTTAATTGTATGTACCTGCCAAACTGACATTTGGATTTAGTGTGGTACTAAAAAGATAAAAATAGGCATTTGGCGATTTTAACTTTAGTAAAATGTTAAAATGATAATACGATGCTAACTCGTTTAAAATTTGGAAAAGCCTGTTTTTAAGCTAGCATCATACTTAAAATGATTTAACATCATTCTAGATCGTTTAAAATTTTGCGCCAATAATTCTAAAAACAGTGGTTGGCAGATTTAGAAAAAATCACTAAAAGGCTCTAAAGATAGATTTATTTTTTAACACCTTTCCTCTTATCTTTTTCTGTACGATCATACATTTTTCATCAAATGAAAAAATTAATTTTTTAACTAACATGCAAACGATTTCTGAATTTAGTTTGCAATAAATTGATTTTGGAAAACTTTCTCTCAGCTGTGGCGCCGCTTTATAATAGCACAGTGCTGTCATTTAATTTCATGTGGTTTGGCTAAACAATTTTATAGTTTGGAAAAAAAGGAGTAGATCTGAAAAAATCGGAGTGGCGGAGTAGATTTTTTTTCTTCCCCAAAATTGGAGTAAATTTGCTGCGATTGGAGTAAGGTTCGAACACTGCTGGGGATTGAACCTAGACCTCCGGCATCATCGCACTAACCATCATGCCACGGCTACTACAAATAAAAAATAACAAATCTAGCTTGAATTTTTTCTTTAAAACCTATGTAAACAAATGAAGACGCGCTCATCAACGTGGAGTGGCGGTGGCAAGATATTTTGAAGGTGGTGTGGTGCCAGTCTGGTGCCACTTATCTCAAACATGTTTAATTTTTAAGTGGCAAGCGAGTGGTGACGAAGTAGATTTTTTATTTAATTCTAGAAGATGCTTGTGATTATTGACTTTTAAGTATGAGTGGCACCATATGTAGTTTGCTACCTCAGTGCGCCCTAGATCACTTTCATATCACTTCGCCACCACTCCATCAACAATCCAAATGTTCACTATTCCACTGCCACTCGCTGCTCCACTACCACTCCACTTCGTCTCTACTTCAGTGAGCGCCCTGCCTAAGAATCACACATATCTCTCGATTTAATTTAAATATCACCACACAATAACAAGAGAGCGACTAAAAAATGTAACAAAGTTATTGTAATCGGTTTCACTATTATCATTTATCAATACTGGATTATAGTTTATTCTACAACAGCTAATCCGGCACTGTAAATATACATATTTTGTCTCATATGTTTTCCATTGTAGCGAATGAACTGAACTTTTAGCGTCGTAAAACATCAAATAGCATATTATTAAGACGGGAAATGTTTTTCACATGCAAATGAGCACGCACTGAGACGTATACGTAACATTTTACGGCATTTCGCCTTTTTCGTTTTTGATTTCTATTTTTGTTTTTTTTTTTTTTTGTTATCTTTTTTGTGGTCGATCCATCCATAATTTTATATTCATAAACACATACCGACATTTTTGTGTGTGTTACGAAAAGAAAAAGAAAGCCTTTTACCTCCTTCATCATTTGGTATGCTCATGGTGATATGACGAAAAATAGCTCGAAAAATACTACCATAATGACATATTAACATAACAAAAAAGAAAATGGAATATACACCAACAAAAATGTATACTATACGATAGGTATTACTATGGTTTATAACACTTTTCGTTTATACAGCAGCTGAACTACCGCACGAACGAAAGCGATGAATAAAAACTGCTCACATGATCCCATCGAATTCGTCCTTTTGTCGGTAATTTGATGAAAGTCCGTTTATGTATGTATGTACATATAAGAGCATATGTATATAAGTAGTATTATATTATTCACAACGTCTGTCAGCGGGCGCGTATACATATAAGTACTAAGCGAGGTGAATTTATATATGGTACAAGAAGAAGGACATAATTTTATACATTATGCCAGTCCTATAATTTTCCCACCAAAAGTGGACCTTACCTATAAGTATAACTGTCACATAACCTTCCCCCCATTGTATTATTGTATATGTGTGTCAAAGCTAGCAAGGATGGCAAAAGGATGTGGACACAAAAAAAATCTAGAGTCAAGTAGTAATCTACTTTGGCTTTATTATTATTTGCTTAGCAATTTCCATTTGCAAAATAATCCTTTTGTAGACAGCGAGTCACGTAGTCAAAGAATATTCGTATGTGTCTGAAATTGTAGTGCTTCCTTATAGAATTGATGAAAACGTCTTTTCTGAGAGGGAAGCACAGATCGAAGGATATTTGCACTCAGTATACGGCACCTAACCTCTTAGAGCAGCCATATGTGTACGAGTACTACATAACATAGGTTATAGGTCTGTTAGTTTTGTCCGATGAACATATACATACATATGTCTATTACATACGTGTATGTAGGTATATAACTTTCTGGCGTGTGCTCAAACTAACATGGCTGTTGACCGAATGTCGTTACATACAGGGTGTTTTAAATAAGTTGCAACAAAAGCCATAAGGTTAAGGGTATGGTAGGTTTGGTCGGCATGAAAAATTCACATGAAAAGGGCTTCTATTTCCGCTTGTTTAGGCGGAAGAAAATAGAAAAAAAAAAAAAACATTTACAAACAAGGGAAAAATAATTTTGTACCTATGCAAAACACCCTGTAGGCACCTATATGAGTTTTCCGGGCAAGTTAAGAGAGTACATAAGTTTTATTTTAAATTCCCAGAGGATGACAAAAACCCTTATAGGTTTTGCCTCTTGCGGATTTTCCGCCGAAGAACCACATCATGTCAGGATATTTCTTTGCTTAAGCCCTCAACTTTACTTCCCAAGGATCGAAAATAAATAGGCTAGGTAGGTAAATATTGTGCTGAAAGGGGCAAAGTTTGACATTTTTTTTTTGTTCTTTTGCTTAAATTAATCTCATACCTATATCTCTTTTCATGCAATCACATAAGGAACACTATTCGATGTCATGAAATAAAGAGGATCTGAGAAAATAAATTTGGCTGGCATTTTCATTTTCAGAAAAGACAGAGACAGTGAGGTTCTTATCCCAAAAATATAGGTAGGCGCAGTATATTTCACTTTGTCATTCGTGATATTTTACAAAACTTCGGGTTTTATGTCAACGCTGTTGTAGTGTTTGTTGTATTGTGCTACAACTGTCGGTCGTTCGTCTAACGATAAAGCTGTCGAATTTGGTGACAGCCAAGATGAGACCCATGGTGTACGTGAGTGACATTGAGAACTGAAAATGGAGCAAAAGGAAATGTTTTTCTATATTATATCACTCGTATGGTACCCTTGCATAGCATCTCCAAACAAATGCTTTAGGCATATCATTTCGAGACTATTTTTCCTGTTTATTTTGTCGTCCCATTTTATTTTTTAGGTGACATTTTCTGCCAACGAAGGGGTTCTTGTGTCTTATTTTGAGGTGCCACAATTTTGAATACACGAAATGGGTTATTTCGTTATGTCTTGGTTTCAATCAAATCTATGGTTTAACGAAAACAAGATAGACCCATTGAAGGAACCGCTGATGGAAAATGTCGTTCACACCGCAGATTGTGGATAGCATAATTTTGCGTTCTCTATCTTACAAAATAAGATGAATAGAATATTTACAGTTGCCATAGGGCTATATTTTGGTATCTTCGAAGGGATGGTTTAAGAAATTTTGCGAAATTCAAATTACATATCGTCGGTTCGGAAGAAAAACGACACAACTAAACAAATCTCATTTTTTAAAATAGGCAATAGAAAATTGAATGAAAATTTGAATTTAAATTAATTTGTTCAAAAATCAAGACCGCATGCAAAGGCTCATTAAGATCCAAATATTGTAGTGGAATCTGGTGTTTTTCCAATTGATAGTATTTATTTTATTCACAAATATGCAATGCTAGCTCAAAATTTGGTTTTTGGCTCGAATATTTTGAGACTTAATATTGACTTTGGGCTATATTTTCATTCTATACACAATGTGATAGAGGATAATTCGTAGAGTTTGTAAAAAAATTCAATTGGAACTTAAAAAAAAAAAAAAAAAAAAAACTACGCAAGAAGCTACTGAAAATGGTTGGAATTGGAATATATTTTTCGTCGCATAGGTATATTTAGAGAAAATAGCTCAACTTGGTTTTAACTTGATTGCACACCTGATGAAATGCACGACTTGGTCGCATTAACTTGCTCTTATGTACGATCACACTGTGGTTTTGATGTCTGAATACCTACATAAAACTATTCATCAGATTTTAATAGAAATCATTTTTGTAGGGGAGCCTTAAGTTTAAGGTAATATATGGAACTTTTAGCTTAAAATGAAAAATTATTTAAAACCAACATGATTCGAAATTATTTAAAAAATCTCTTTAAGAGCTAGAAAAAGCAAATTATCTGATTTCTTTAACAAAATCTTAGTTTTTGAGAAAACAAAACTCAAAATGGTATAGTACCTAGCGGTTCAAAAAAATAATAATTTTTATGTGAAAAAATTTGTAAAAATTAAAAAAAAAGGACACTATTTCTTTGTATTTATTAATGTGGAATTAAAAACTAAATTTCGAAAAATTGTCTAAATACCCATTTTTGAAATATCGAATTTCCAAAAAAAAAATAATGTTGATATTTTATTTTAAAACCAAAATTTGTAACTTTTTAATCGTCCTATGAGAGATAGGTAGTGTTAATAAGGTGCCGTGACTTAAGGCCAAGTGACATAAGGCCCAATTTGGGTGTTGGGCCTTATGTCACTTTTCAATAGCGACATAAGGCCAAATTTTAAGAGTTGGCCTTATGTCACTTTTGAAAAGTGACGTACAGTAATATTCTACCTAATGTGTATTCTAACTCGTGTAACTAGTTTCATAAAAATCATCTGAGTCGTTTTTGAAGTGGGTACATTACATATGTATTCGGTATTCAAAAAAATTTTGAACCTTTTTTTAAAAATCCAAAAATATTTTTTTGAAAATTTTGAGTTTTTCAGAAAAGCCTATGCCAAAGAAAATTTATAGATTTTTTTTTTAGAAAAAACTGTGGTGCCGTTTTTGAGAAAAGTAAGATTTTCCAAAAATGCGAAAAAAATTATATGGCAGGTACCGTAATTTTTGGTCCTAAAAAAAATGAAAATATCGTAGGAGAATGTCCAAACAACTCTAAATACGAAGTTTTAATAAAATCGACTCATGCCTTATGCCGCAGGTGAGCACACAGATAGACAGATGAACGAAATTGCGAGATCCACTTTTTTCGTCTCTTTATAATCGTATAATGTCAACTTTTATCAAAATCTCGAGTTAAATTTTTTACGAATCCAAAACTTGCCATCGTGTACCGAGTTTCAAAGGAAGTCCATCAGTGTGGGTCGCACTCAACGTCATTCTTCTTTTTAAATCAGATGAATATTTTTAAAATATCCAATCTTTAAGATCACTGTATGATCCGTACATTAGAGCACTTTCGGTCGAATTTTTTCTGACATTTCATTTTATTTCATTTGACGCTACTTTAGGTTTTAAAGCCTTTTTCATACACGAAGGGTGATTGTCCTAGACCTCTGTTCAGCTGCATTTTATTGAACCAATGTTTTAACACTATACTATACATACTAGGAGTAAACTATCTTAAAATTTTAAAACTGTACTAAGTAGAAACCGTCATACTTAAACCCTTACATTAGTTTTTTTTAAACTTTTGCGCTACTATCTATTCTAAATTTTGAAAATACTTTGGGACTTTAGCTTTCACATCCTATGACATTTGATGAGTTAGACCTATGTTCGCAGTACCAACTGCAAAGAAGGAGACTGATCTTTTTTAATTTGAATTACAGATCCGAAAGAAATATCTAAACATTGTCATACATACATATACCACATATAAAGTTTAAAAAACAACACAATCTCGATAAGAACATCACTATAACCGAATTTAGGCAAAATTATACCTTCCTATACCTTCTCTAATATCGCATATAGAAAATTATCTATAATGAGATTTACTTTCCTATATACCACTGTTTCCTATAGGTATCCAAATTAAGTCACTTGGGAGCTGTAAATGAAGAGATGATGACGACATTGAATAGAAGGATTTGATATGACTTTCTCAATACCTAAAGGTATGTGTGTCGCACAAAAAGCCTCGCCTCATTGCCAAATTTAGGCCATGTTATCCTATACCGAATGCCATTCACATATAAAATCATCATTAAGATGCAAGTCCAACAGGACATGTACAAAACTTGTCATATCCGTCTATTTGTGCTTTTCTCTGTCCATCCGTCCATCCATCAGATGACATTTATATGTAATATTTTCAAATGAATAATGTTTAAATTTAACTAACGTTATAGCTTTCATGAATACACAATTTGTCAAATATTCAAAGCCGAACACATTAATGTACATTCACTACGTAATATATAGCTGAGCTATACTGCTTTGATATTTCCTGCGTGATAACCAAATGAATGCAAGTTCTATGTTTTAATGTGTCCATGTATGTAAATATTTATGTTAAACGATAAAATTATCTTGCAAGTCGGTGTCCTATTATATGTGGTCGTGGTCAATGGTATTCCTAGTTCTCTTTTAACAGGATGGGTGTTACGAATATACTTCAGATGGTTTTTTCTAGCGATTTTGACAAATTCTTCAAAAGGCAAGGTTAACCATTCTTAGGCAAAATATTCTAGGAATTACATACATGATTTTTTAACATTTATATTAAATTAGGAAAAGAAGAAGAAAAACACAAATGAGAATTATATTAAATTGTTAATAATGGCTTAATATAAATTTTGTTTTCCCTTAAAAGCTAGAACGTATACATACTTTGTACACACACAGAAATTTTTAATTAAAATCGTGGCAGTCATTTTCGAGAAAAATAAAATACCGTTAATTTTGACTTTAAGAATAATTTTTTATTAAAATGTTATAGACTTTCCCAAAAGCACTTTTTTACATTATCAAAAAAAAATACATTAAAATTATTAAAAAAAAAATGCATTCGTTAAATTTGCGAATTTTAAAAAATGTATTGCAAAATTACGATTAAAAAAAAGTTAAGCTTGTGATGTATTTTGCTTAGTTTGTGCTGCCAAGTGCCGAAGCGATAAAGAAAGTTAGCACCGATTTTCAAAAAAAAAAAACTCTTCAAATTCGCAAATTTTAACAATGAAATTTTCTTACAAATTAAGTTTATTAGAAATCCATTTGTTTTTGAAAATATGATGATAATGACTTGAAATAAATATACCAGTGGTGCTTGTCTTGCTTTTCTTGGACCAGTTTAGAAAGCCTAATAACCGAATAATGGCTTCAATATGTGAACAAAAAATGTAAGGGGGGGATCTATTTTCCCCAGTTTAGGCAGGAGGGGCAATGTAAAAAAAAAATGACTTAAAACAGAAAAAAAAGTATTTAAAAACAACAGTACAATTTACAATGCCAAGCTACAGCTTTTTAGGAAGCCAGAAATCTCTTCTTCGATTTTTATTTTAAATTAAGTTGTGTTAGTGAATAGTTTTTGAAAAATTAATTTTTAAACTCGAAATTTAAAAAAAAAAATGAAAAAAAAAGTTTCAAACAATTTTTTTTCAAAATTTTATTTAATTATAGTTTTTAGTCGAAAACAGAAAACTGGATGTCAAAATGTCTTTTTGTTTTTGAGAAAATTGAAAATAATAGGAGGAGAAATTTTCTGGAATAATTCACTTAACACAGAAAAAAAAAAAAATATTTAAAAAACAGCGGTAACGGTTTAAAACGACGTGCTATATATTTTTTGTTAAGCCAGAAATATTTTCTTTCAGCTTGTTTATAAATTAAGTTCTTTTAGTGAACAGTTTTTTTTAAAATTCATTTTCAAACTTAAATTTTTGAAAAAAAAAATTAAAAAATTGTGTTCAAACTGATTTTGTTCAAAATTTTACGTTATTTAGTAGTATTTTTATTTTTAATATTCAATACTCCCATCAATTTTTAGTCAAACACTGAAAACCAAATGTTAAAATGAAATCTAGTTTTTGAGCAAATTGAAAATAACCAAAGTAAGTTTTCATTGTTTGTATTGTATTATTCATACTAGAATGTCAGTTTATTAGACTTGACCATTTGATAAACAAACAGCACATCTCGACCTGTGACGTCAGTGGTCAGCAGTAGCATAGTGCGTAGTGCACACAGCTTCGAAGACTGAGCAAATCTGATGCGCGGGTTCAAATACCGCATGATGTGTAGAAAGTTTTTCAAATAAAATTGGATTAAAGCTCAGCACCACTATAAAGGAGACTGATGATAGGGCTTGGCACCCCTTGAAATAGCTATATCTCCAGCCAATCAAAAATAAAACGAATTAAAATACCTAAAATTAATTCGTAAGCAATTGGTGGTAGCACCTTTAAGTTGTTGTTGTTGTTCAAAATTCAATGGAAGTAAGTTTGCGTTAAATTCGACTTCCATCCGTTATTTTGTTGTTCAAAAGATCCTGTTTCTACAAATTAAGTATAGTAAAGTAGATTTCGTTATTTTCAATTTTCTCAAAACCTGAAAGACATTTTAGCATCGGGTTTTTTGGTTTTTATTTAGAATTAATAAGAGCATTGAATTTTGAAAATAAAAACTATACCTAATTACATAAAATTTTGAAAAAAATTAAGTTTTTTTAATTTTTTTTTTTTTTTAATTTCGAGTTTGAAAATTAATTTTTCAAAAAGTATTCACTAACATAACTTAATTTAAAATGCAAATCAAAGAATAGATTTTTGGATTTCCAAAAAAGTGTAGCATGGCATTGTATATTGTACCGTTGTTTTTAAATATTTATTTTTCTGTTTTAAGTCAATTTTTTAGAAAATTGCCCCCCTCCCAAACGATTATTTTCTTGTCTTAACCCAACCTACTTGCTCCAGCTTTTTGGTGCACCTTATACTAATTACCCTGTATACACCTCCTGCTATATGATTTTTTTCTTGTTTGTTTTTTGGCACACATCATGAACATTAATGAACATAAACATGCACATTAGGTAAATTATTTTGTGAAGTTTTGTAACTGTCTAAAGAATTCCTTTATTGGAATTCAAAAATTCTTCGCAAAATAGAATTTTCCTATATCCCATATATGTAAGTACTCTGTCTGTACTTATAACACGTTGCGCGTCTTTTACGCGCTTAACTTATTTTCGTTTAAAATTCCCTAAAAGAAAAATAATAAAAAGCGTAACCTATATCTCCTGAGCGATGTGATAAAATACACTTCAAAATTGCTAGTCCCTAGAACACTGACATTATAACTCAATGCTGCTGGTTTTAGTTACGAGCTATGTACTGTTTTACATTCAGGAACAACCATCACTTTCACGGTCCTGTTTTTCCTCCGCAGAATGCGGATGGTTGTGAATAATGTAACAAGACTATCGTTTCATTGCGGTATGCATATCATTTGGAAAATTGTGTGTGTTTTGTTGTCTGTAATCGGAAGTGAAAACATTATTTTCAAAAGCAGCAAGCAAGCAGCCCATCAGCAGTTTGTAATATCAAATGTATAAATGTAAAATTGTAAACATACCTATACGAACTGTTTAAGACCTAATCAATTGCGTAGGCTTTAATACTATAGCGCGCACATATGAAAATGCCAGCTCTGTATAATTTCGCTGTTTATCTTACCAATGTATTATTGTCTTTGAGAAAGAGATTTATTGAAGGATTTCCACGATACAGATACAGAAGTGGATTTATTCAATCCCTTTGTTTTTGTTCTTTTTGGTTTGTCCTCAAATAAAGGACGAAGAAAAATCTTTTTAATAATATGTTGTAAATTTTATGTGAAACAATTTATCCTGTTGTCTTGTTGGATAAATCGATTAGATAGGTTAGATACCTTGGTTTAAATAAAGAAGACGAAGAAACAATGTCAAGTGGAAAGGAATTTTAGGAATTCTTCAGAGTAGGATGATTCAAAAAATACTTTTGTACAAAAATCTACCCGTACTTGATGTCTGAAATTATAAAGCTCATGCCATTTTAGAGAAATCACGATTGGGGCAAGCACAAGCATTATTTGATTTGTAAGGATTAATTTTTGGGTTGACTAGACAGATAAATATAATTAAAAGCCAAAACCTAGCATCAAATCACTAGGGCGTGTTCACTTTAAACACATGTTTTCTTTCGTGGAGCGGGTAGAAATTCAGCTTTTGAAATTCTATTT
Source organism: Epistrophella euchroma (assembly GCA_947049315.1). Classification (NCBI taxonomy): domain Eukaryota; kingdom Metazoa; phylum Arthropoda; class Insecta; order Diptera; family Syrphidae; genus Epistrophella; species Epistrophella euchroma. The sequence continues at coordinate 36,002,083 of OX346247.1, read as the reverse complement.
TTCGAAATATGCTGAAAATAAAGCTCCAACTAAAAAACATCCTTATATTGAATTCAACTTTATTTAAAAAAAAAAGATAAATAAATAGAGAAGGTAAAAAGATAGTTTTTTATAATATTATTACGAGAATTCAAAGTCATAAATCGATTTTCACAAAAAACAAAATGATTATGACCATGATTTCCATGGCAATGAGTCCGAAATATTATTGTTCATTGTACCTACTTAAATTTCAACGCTATTATTATTTTTCAATATCCTCTTCAAAACTTTGTTCAATGCATTTGAACGCATAATTTTCCTCTGTATTTATTATGTTAAGTATAAAGCTAGATGCACTCTTATAAAATAAAAGAGAACAAAAACTACACCACTTTTGCATTTAACACCGGAGGTCAATTAGGGAAGAGTGGGGTAAATTACCCCCCATTGGGTTTCAAACTTTTTTTTTTAAAGTAGGATAAGACTGATTACAGAACAATGTTTATGCAAAAATCGGTGTTAGAGCCCGAACATATTTTCAACTCATTAAGTTGAAGTATTTTTTTTGTTAAAGCATTTTATTATTTACCATAATTTTTATATTATGAGAAACTCGAAAAAATATATTTTTTTCCATGAGCAATTTTGGAGAGAGTTAATAGTGAAATTCCTCAAACACTCAACAGAAATTTAAAATAAATATTCTTTTGACATTCGAACTTCGAAGTTTGGTAGATTGGCCTTTAGTTTCATAAGACTTAATATCGATAATGTGAATAAAAGGCAAAACATCTTAAAGTATTTTGGTATAGTTAAATAATTTTAAGATTTTGGGACATATCCCAGTATCGAAAATATTTATTTTAAGGATTATGGTCAATCTATCGAATTTAACCAATATGGGGGTTGGTGACCTCTTTAATGTCATTCAATTTGAAGCCTAATTTAAAAAATTTCAAATTGATTTTAACCAATTCTATAGCTCATTTATCTTTTTATCAACAATTTTGCCAAAATGTGTTAAAGTTGTCGATAAAATAAAGTTCTCCAAATGTGACAACCTTTTGAAAAAGCCCCATACTCTCCTATTGATGTTTTAACATTGAAAATGTTTATAGGATCGTTTTGACAGAGTTGTGGTGTTACCAAAATGATTAAATAAAATAAATTCAATAAATCAGAAATGAACTCCAGCGTATAGGGCATCACAACGAAATTTTTGGTTGGTGTTACTAAAGAAATGACCGAAAATATTGAAATGAATACATGAATTTAGAATAAGAAAAATGAACTCCAGCGTATAGGGGGACAACTATCAAATTTTTGGTTGGTGTTACTAAAACAATACAAGAATGATAAAAATTAACAAACGAACACAAGCGATGAATTACAGCAGGCGTAGGCGAAGGTATACGGGGAAAAAACGAAGAAAGAAAAGTATTGTTCGTCGTCAACAGGCAAGCTTCAGTGGAGAATGGTCATGAAGTATATTCAAAAAGAGAAAAAAAAACAACAACAAGGTATTCAGAAGAAGACAAAATGAACAAACAAGGCAAGATTTTTGTATGTTGTATATGTGTGTATGCATCTACATAGTTATGGAGGTAGGTAGGTTGTGATTTTGTGAAAATGAAAATGAAGGTATTTATTTTTATTCCATAGCATATAGAATACAATGCGGTCTTATAAGAAAGGCCAGTGATGAGTTGAGTGTGCGAGCAGGAGTAGAGCTTGCTTGAAATCGATATACCTATGTAATATGTAGGACAACAAAAAATATGCCAGAGCATGTTTTTTTCTAGCAACACTATTAAGACGAGATTAGATTAGAAATCAGTTTTATAAGAAATACTAGTTACGACTTAAATATTTCAGTAAAATGGATCATAATTGAATGGGCTATAAATAATAAACCGTGCATGGTATTACCTAAATATTTACGTGGGCTATAAATAATGAACCATATATTCAACTGTCTTCAAAAAATTGAGAATATAATGTATGGTTAATAATTTAGGATCCATAACGTTAAGTAAGGTTAATTTCACTGCAATATCTAAGTCATAACTAAATTTGATTATTGGTAAGGCCCATTGTCTTTTAAGCGCCATGTTTCGTCGAAAATGCATAATATGTTTTGTATATTTACGTTTAACGTGCATATTTTGTCGTATTTTTGTTTATTTTTCATTAAAATCATAACTTGTACAGTGTCTTCTAATGTTTATTCAATAAATAATAAAGGTCTATGGGGTAGGCATTACCAAAAAATTAAAACATAACTTCAGGTTATGGCGAAAAAATTGGCATTAAGAAAATTTGGGTTGGAGTTTTTGTTTTTTTTTTTAAATTAACCTATTTTTGAGTTGGTTAAATATATTAAGGCCGTGTGTGAATTGAATTAAAATTTCGAATAAATTTTATCCGAAATTAAATTTTGAAGTTTGTACGTACACATACCTACAGATTCACCTCACTAGTGTCAAAAATTAAATTAATCTTCGGATTTTAATCCAATTCGCACACGGCTTAAACAATAGGTATAGATAGCTTTTGAAAATTTAGAAAATATTAACCCAAAAGTAAAAAAATCATGTTCCCAGTAATTCTGACTTTTTAACATTCCTTTCGTTGAAACTTTTCGATGAAAGGTACCAAAATTTTTGTTAGCCACGAGAACAAGCTCGTGGGACTCACTCGTGTAAATTTTGTTTTTTTATTTTTGATATAATTAATGTCTTAAATAAACCCATGTAGATGAATTTAAACGATTCACCATTATAAAAAAAATGCAAGTACCTATTTCAAATAGGTTTTAATGGCTTTTAGCCCCAGCAAATTGACGTTATGTTCGACAATCCCACTTGTACACTACATATTTTTTTTTTATTTTTAGATTTATGTATAAATGTGTGTAAAGCTGGCATATACACATTAGCATAATCAATTAATCAATTAAAACCATAACTAGAATTTTGTGCTATTTATGTGTGGAAGTCTCGATTTTTGTGCTAGCATAGTTTTTGTTTTATGTAAATCTATGCTACTAATATTAAGCTAGCAAAACTTCTAAACTGCTATTTGTGTGCTATTATTGTGTGGCAGTCCCGATTTTTGTAACAAAACTTCTAAACGGCCCAGCATAATCAATTGAAAGAAAAACTAAAATTTGGTGCTATTATTGTGTGGCAGTTACGATTTTTGTGCTAGCATAGTTTTGTTTTATGTTTTGCTAGCTTTATATGGGTAGCATAACTTTGCATTAAAAAAAAACTATGCTAACACAAAAATCAGGACTTCCGCACAAAATAGCACAAAAAGAACACAAAATTCTAGTTATGGTTTCAATTGATTATGCTTATGCGTATTGTATATGCTAGCTTTATAGACGTTTAGATTTATGTCGTTCTTTTTAGTGCAGTTTTTAAAAATACATTACATAGGTATACATACCTACATAGAATATATTTTTACAAGCAATATTGAGCATATTTTTAGGGCCCTAATCAATTTTTGAGCATATAATAACTTGTTAAGGGCATCCTATATGTAATTGATTTTTAAGGGCATAATTATAAGCGCTTAAAACTGTTTTTAGGGCATATTTTTGATTGCCCTAATAGGTATGTGAGTTTTGATATCAGATTAAAAAAAAACGATTTTTTTGGTTGAATAGAAAAGTATGATGGGGTTAGTTAAAGAAAATTAACAATATTTATTTTGTGCCAAATGGAAAGTGACATTAAATACTTACACCTAGAAAACTGGTGTTTGAAACAGCTTATTACGTTTTAATTAATTTGTAAAGATTGTAAAGATTAGTCATGTTTTTTGTTTATCTAGCGAAATAAAGTCATTTTCAATGTCCCCATGGTTACTCTATGAGTGAAATCTGTAAATTTTTTTTTTTTATAATTTACATTCGTATACTAATCAATTTTTTTTTTGAGCATATAATAACTTGTTAAGGGCATCCTATATGTAATTGATTTTTAAGGGCATAATTATAAGCGCTTAAAACTGTTTTTAGGGCATATTTTTGATTGCCCTAATAGGTATGTGAGTTTTGATATCAGATTAAAAAAAAACGATTTTTTTGGTTGAATAGAAAAGTATGATGGGGTTAGTTAAAGAAAATTAACAATATTTATTTTGTGCCAAATGGAAAGTGACATTAAATACTTACACCTAGAAAACTGGTGTTTGAAACAGCTTATTACGTTTTAATTAATTTGTAAAGATTGTAAAGATTAGTCATGTTTTTTGTTTATCTAGCGAAATAAAGTCATTTTCAATGTCCCCATGGTTACTCTATGAGTGAAATCTGTAAATTTTTTTTTTTTATAATTTACATTCGTATACTACGAAAAACGGAAATTTAAAACTGAGCTGAATAAATTGCTTGTTGTATCATATGGATATATACAACATTATCGAACCACTCATTCCATCCTGTCGCTTTCCGGTTCTCATCCCGATTTGATGAAACTTCAAAAAATATCTGATGTTTCCATGTTGTTAAGCCATCATCGCTATGGTTTTTTCTCTATACATTTGTTATGAGATGCGTTTTATGGATTATTTTGTAAATCATGCATAATTTTTTTTTTTTTTAATATTTTTAACAATTTGCTCTCAAGCTCTTGTGAGTTAAACGTGAACTGTAAAATTGAAAAAAAAAAAAAAACAAAATGATTTCCTTTCACCCAAATATTTGAACTTTTTTGTTCATAATTTTCTACTGTCAGAATAAGTTTGTGCATCTGTATACCTTACCTAGACTATATACCTATACCTTGTCCAAATAAAAAAGGCAGTGTAGGCAAGATAGGACGTTTGCCTCTCATTCTGGCTATAGTGGATTGCATAAATCTGTCCTTTTATTAAAGCTCTCAGAGGGTTGTCGTATTGTTTATTTTGAATGGACTCAAATATGAAAGAATGGTATGCAGGGTTACCGCCTTTTTTTTGGAAAGAAATTTTCATTTAATTGTTTTATGGATACAAATTAAAACACATTTATCTTTTTCTATACCACCATGAGGTAAGATAATACAGGACTTAAAAATACAAATTGCACAAAACTCTAGAAAAAACACACCTCTTGAAAAATACACGAGTTAAAATACAAATTGCACAAGTTAAAGGACGATGAAGAAAAGAAGTCTGGTACTGACGAAGGCCCAAAAGAAACAGTCGACACTTGAAATATTCTTAAATTTATTTTTACTATACACTTTGGTTAAATGTTTATTCTTTTATTTAACCTTTGTAAATATTACTTGAATTATAATTTATTGCACACACATTTTAAAAAAACTTTACAAACGATTCTTAAAAAACTACCCGTCTTAAAAACATAAATTGCACAAAACTTAAAAAAAAAATACACTTTTTAAAAAAATAAATTACATAAAAGTACTTTCCTTCACATTAATTGACCGCTACGAAAATCTACGCAAATAATACTCTTTCAAAGAAAACAGCTTAAAATTTTGTAACTGCATTTCAACGTATTTTCCACACATTAAACGAAATGCAAAAGATGAAAACACTCTACGATAACCCTCATCATTAAAAACTTTTTTTAAAGCTCTAAAACCAAAAGCACCTCAACAGAAACCCAAGGAAAAAAATCTGAACGAGTTGCCAAATGGACATGGGTAACCCTGAATGCACATCAATATTTTATGGGGGTTGAAGTTGAATAGCAGCAGCAGCCATAGGCCACACGCCACAGCAATTCAGTGCGCACTCAGATGTGCGCTCGATAGGACGTTGGATCTGCGTCAGATGCTATCAGAAATTTGCGGGCGGGCAAACACTTTTTATGAAGGAGTTCTTTCAATTTAGTATGGTGCTAAAATATGGTGCGCTACTGATTTTGAAAAAGCTCTCCCATAAGACGTGTACTGCCAATTTATGTTGGATGGACCTTAGTTGGATTTGTTTTCCAAAAATGTGACTTAAATCGAAAATACTGCTTCCGAGATTTGAATAATTACAAAGTCTTCTAACATAAGCTTTCAACTGAGCTGTGTTGGATGTGTATATACTTTAGAGAGGATTCACTTTACAATGCAATGCAACATGAGTTCTTCATTGATGTTCCTCCGTTTTATGGTTCAAACAACTGAGAAAATAATTAGAATTCTAGTTTTGAGGTTAATTGGAACTGACTATAGTCGCACTTTCGTATATTGGGCATTGTTTGGTCTTGGGTCTTGCTGTCATCCTCGTATAAACGTACTAACATAATATAGAGAAATGCTATTCGATAATGCAAATTGATTTTCTGATTTTTGGTTACGATTATTTTTTTTGTTTAAAGAGAATTCTAGAGCTAAAAATGAGATTCAAGGTTTATTCAAAAATGCATAAGGAAATTGTTGAATCTGTTTCATTATTGCTATGGAAAAATGATTTTATGTGTTGAATGCTGGCATATTTACATAATCGGGTTTAAGTTAATTTCTGTAAGAGAAATTACAGGTTTTTAAATTTGTATTTGCAATTATGTGCTGTTGTTTTGGGAAATTTTAGGAAATTATAAATTTTGGAGGTATAGAAATTTATATTAAAATCTTAAGTAATATTCCTAAAAAGTACCAGGGCTAAGATTTTTGAAGAAAGAGGGAGGAGAATTCAGTTTTTTTTTAAATAAATACCCTGAAAACTATCAAGCTATCATAAATGTTGCAATATTATTTTATTGGGTTAAAGCAACTTTACAGTTCCCATGTGAACAATATAATTTGATGCGGAAAATAATTAATTGATTGAAATATGTAATTCTAAAACTTAATATTCAATCTGTAATCACATTTGTGCCTAAAGCAATATTTAAAAAAAATTAATAATAATTTTCTGGGAGCCGGTGACATCGAAAACGGTGACTGTTTTTGAAAACATGTTTGAAATATTGGCCAAAAGTAAAAAATACTAGTTTTTATTCGCTTGTAATTCTTAAGTAGAGAAAATTTTTCAAATATAATTTATTTTCTTTTTATACTTGTATCGGTAGCTCATTAAATTTCAAAAGACCAATTTCAATTAAAAAAAAAAAAAAACTTTTATAGTGAAAAAAATTATTCAAAAACCACTTCTATCCCTTTTATTTAATCTTTCACAAAAACAACCATTCAGGTTGAAATCTTTCACTGGCAATTTTAATATTACATTTTGCATTCTCGTCTTTCACTTTATTCTTTCGTTATAATTTATATAAAAAAATATATAAAAATCTCAAACCACCGACTGCAGAGTTGCCAGACCCATGCAGATCGATACAATGCTCACATTTGTGTAGAAAATATTTTATATTCCATAAAATAGGTATGCTTAAAAAATTGCTTGAGTCATAGGAGCTGTTCACGCAGAGATCGTATGTACGCAAACAGACAAACCGGCCGACAAGCTAATTTGTTTCATTTTCTTTATCGACCTCTCTTTTTAAATTTTCAAACCCTCAAATTGTAGGTATACCTACCTGCATATAATTTTATATAGACTTAATAAAAAGGTTCAATTTTTGGTTGGTTAAAAGACCCATATAATATTTATTATCAAAATATTTCAAACCCAAAGAGTCTTACAGCAAAACCACTTTATGTGCAAAACTATTTTCACACTCATATTGCCCCACCACAACCATCAATAAATCTCTAAAACAAAATTCGAATCGTGTGTAAACTACCGCAAGCTTCAATACGAAATTAATAAAGGGCTTTCCGAATAAATCAGAACCAGGCTAACCAGATTCCCAGCTCCTCGTCGCCATCATCATCATCAACAGAAATTTGCTCCTACCCCAACAAAACCTATACCGACCCATCATTACTCTCCTACACAATCAGGCAGCAGAGCACGCACCGGAAATAAACCATTTTGTTCAGTTTCAATATTTTTACTTTTATTTGTTGTTGTTGTTGTTGTTGTTGTTGTTGTTATTATTGTTTCGGTCAGTTGGTTAAATCATGTCAAATGTTGTTGAATGGCTAAAAAAGGTAAATTTATCACAGCGCTAAAACCACAGGTCTGTTGATGGTGGTGGTGGTGGTGGTGTTGCTGCTGTTTTGATAACCCCGAGGAAAAAGGGATGATTTCAATCGATAAGAGGAAACCGAGAGACCATAACAAAATATTTTCTGTCACTAATCGGTTTACTTTAGGGCTTAATGAAACCAAGGGTAGGTAAACTCATTCAACCCGTACCTATACAAAAAAAAATGCCTTCTTGTCAACAGATAGTTTCCGTTGTCGGCAACAATTTATAACCAGACAAATAGACCAATAGACGACCGGTGCTGGCGGGCAGACAATACAACAAAATAACGGATTAATTATAGACAAGAAAATTTATTACAAAAGCCTAAAATTATTTCTGAGTTATACAAGGCGGGCTAGAATTAATTGGTAAGTAATGTCATCAATCAGGAACTATATAGCCAGTAACCTACCAATTGAAAAAGATAGACTTTCTGTTGATGTTTGAACAAAAAAAAAACACACACACACACAAAGAAAACGGAAGACCCTTTAATTTATTAGGTTGCGAGTTGCTAAAAGGTTTAGAAATCCCTTTGAAAGGACCTTTATATGTATATGATGATGTGTGTGCGTACGTAAGGACAAATTTCGAAGTGGATTATCGGACATGTGGGTGGACATGAGTGCGTGACACGAAAAGAGACTTAAGATTTCATTAACTTTTCGGGAGAGAAAGTTTGCGTGACTGATGTGTTTTGTTGACTTAACTTATATTTTAACAATATACGAAAATAAGGTGTCTTTGTTGCAGCAGAACATAAAAATAGTTTTTGAAGTGAAGTTTACTGTTTAGGTACATTTGCGTTTGTATGGGATTTTTTTTTTTTTTTAAATTGGTCAGCAAATTTTCAAAAGTGGTGCCTTATGAATTTTCTAAGAACTAGCTGACCGGATAGACGTTGTCCTGTTTTAGCTATGAATATTCAATTCGAACTGGAATAAATAATACAAAAAAAAAAAATTATTACAAAAACATATAGGCCCAAAATTTTAGACGATTTAGTATGATGTTAAAGCATTTTTAGTATGATGCTATAGGTTAAATACAGGCTTTTCCAAACACAAAACGTGTTCGCGCATATTGTGGCTGTCCGCCACTTAGTGTTTTTAGTCCGCGCAACGCGGACTCAAACACATGTGCTGACAGTCGCAGTATGCGCGAACAGGCCTATGTTCCACTTCCACTGTCGAACGCGCCCAACTTCCCAGTATTTTTTTTAATACTGGGAGTTGGCTGCCATGTCGAAAGTGGAAGTCGACCCCATTTTCTTTTAACTTCATTATAATTCATTCTTTCTTTTTTGCTCTGTGTGGTCAGTCGTCAAATCGACATTTTGTCTTTTGCTAAAAATTACTTTAAATTATTATTAAAAGTTGCTCAATTGTAAATAATTAAGAACAAAAAACTTTCATCTAAAAATAATAAAAGACAAAGGATTATAGAAGACAAAAAGTTTATAACTTGGTGGTCTTTTGCGTTGCGGCCATTCTCAACTTTGGGTGTGTTTTTTTGCTGCCACCATCAAAGGCCCACGTTGCTGACGTTTGTTGTTCAACGTTGCTGTGGTTGGTGTAGCTGCTCCTGCTGGTAAGAACATAATTAGCAACGAATCTTTTGGCCATCATACGTGCCGAAACAAAACGAGTTAGCATAGTTTTATCTTTTTAACATTTTACTAAAGTTAAAATCACCAAATGCCTATTTTATCTTTTTAGAAAGATAAAATACGTTTAGTATTATTCTAGTTAGAAAATGTTTAAAACTAAGAATATTTTATTAAAAAGCTTTAAAGTTAGAAATATTGTTAAGTAGCATCATGCTAATACCTTAACATCGGGCTGTTTAAAACTTTGCGCCATAGTGTTTATTCTAATGCTTTTTGGTACTCAACATTGCTAATTTTCTTTTCTGGCGCATAAATAAGTACTTACCTAATGTTGATGAAAAAAATTAGATTTTCACGTTTCTCTGACTTCTTCGGTAAATTTTCCAATTTTTGACCCATTAGGGCCAATCGTACAAACGTGGTTCAATATTTAACCCGTGGTTCAGGAAATTTAATTCGAGGATTTACTGTGGTTTGACGATGGTTCAAGGTTCAAGTATGTGATAATAGCCAAGTGCATCCCTGAACCGTCGTTGAACCTCAGTCCGCCGAAATCGATGAATTAAAATTCCTGAACCACGGATCACTATTTGAACTACGATTGTACAACTGGCCCTTAGAGTGTTTATCTGGTTCAATACGAATCCAACAAATAGATCCCTATGCACATCAGATGAGGTTCAGCCGAATTATTCATAGAAATAAAAATCCATCATAATTCAGAAAGTAATGTAGCTATTATCAGGATTTTTAGACTTTTCTTTAGATGAACTAAAGGAAATTATGACATTAACATTTTTATCATTTATACATTATGACATAATCTTGAGAGCGCGTTCAGATATAGAAAATAAACAAAAACAAAACAAACAAAATGTAAGAAAAACCTTGGGAAGCACACCAGATGTGTACCTACTTCTAGAGGATTTATCATAAGGTGAAGAAGGAAATAATCAAATGTTATGATGTATAAAAAAAAAAACTAGCCAAACGTGTTACACTCTGATAAATGTATATACATATTTCCATTATTTTTTTTTGGATCTTATAGTCTTTTCCGTGTGGATACAATGAGAGAGCGAGAGGTAAAAAATTCTCTTAATTAATGTTTGCCTATTTTTAGTAAATATAACATCACATACTCTTTTAAATAAATAATACAAAATAAGCATTTGCAGAGTCACTGTGGCGTATACGTAATTTTTTATCAGCATATATTAGTTAGTAAGCTGTGAAGCTGTGATGTAAGGCTGTGATGTACAAATTTGTAACTGTACATCACAGCTTTACAGCCTTACATTTCTTTTTAAATAACAAATCCCTCTTAAATCAAAATTTTTCTGTGAGTTAAGTCATCAGAGTTAAAATCGATTGCGAATTTTATCCCACTAAAATCTTACTTCCTTCGGCACAAATAATTTTTTATATTTTGATCATTGTAGAGTGGTGTGAAGTTTAGTGAGTTGGTGTTAACATAACCAGTGCCATCATTCAAATTCAGCATGATGTCTTCGTCAAATTCGTCGCACAATTTATCTACATATGTATATCAAGTTTGAATATTTTTGAAATGAAGCGCTTTAACATTTTGTGCGATATATTTATAATAATATAATAAGAAAATTATCCAGAGTTTTAAATTTGTTCAACATATTTTTTTGTTTGATAATCGGCTGGGGAGGGGACTTAACCATATGTTTGGGGGTTAGCCCTAAGCCCCCCCCCCCCCTGGATCCGCCACTGCATATAGGTATCTAAATCTAACAATATTTATTAAAAACAAATTAAAAAAAAAAACATTTTAAGACATAAGCCTAGTTTATACATCAATGCGAAGTGAAATCCATATCAAAATGAAACATCAATAAATCTCCTGTCAAAAGGTTTGCATAAATTTTGTTTTATATTTGGTTAAGATAAGTGCGTTGAATTATGTTTACAAACAAATTTCATCCTCATTGTCGCTTAAATAATTGCATTGTAAATATTGTATTTTTCATGCCTGGGAAAAAACATATTTTTTTGTATGAAAATTTCACTTCGATTCGATCTATAAACTAGGCTATACATAGTAGGGGGGCAGTTTAGGACGGGGGCTGTTTAAGACAACTTCAAAAAAAGTACTAAAATAAAAACTTTTTAACACTTTAATAAAATTTTCCAGTTTTCTACCAAAATATTAAAAATTTAAATTGTTTTAAAAAAAAAATGCAGTTTTTAGTTTTTTATCCCTCTCGGGGCACATTTGGACAATGCACGTGGGGCACTTTTGGACATGTTCTAAACTGCCGCTTTTTATCGCTTTCAATAATCAATTTCGGTAATTTGTGTAAAATGATTGTTTTCCGTATTATTTCTTTAGATTTATCTCTACGATAATGGTCAGAAATTACAAGAAAAAGGAGGAAACCGCTCCTAATGAAGCCGATTTGCTAAAAGTCATGAAACTTGTTTTGGATAAAACGATGACACTGAGAAGAGCTGCGGATTCTTTTGGGGTTTGTTAAGTCAAATGTTCTTCGGAAAATAAAAACTTGTCAACCAATTTTGTGGCAAAATTCTTGAGAAATATGATGATTTTTTTAACGTAACATTTTTAAAAAAGAAGCCCGGGCTTAAAAAATTTTATTTTCCTGAGAAAGAAGATAAGTGGCCAGTTCCAGCTGTTAATATCATTTCCAAACTTCCAATACCAAATGATGTAGGTAGTATATAAATAATTTATTTTTTGTTAAATAAATACATAAAAACTACTTGGATGCGTTTCTTTTTAGACATTCCAAAACTGCCCCATGGCTGTCCAAAGGTGCCCCCCAGGGGGGGCAGATTGGGACACTTTTAAGAGTTTATTGAAATGAGAAAAAGTATGTAAATCATAATTATACACATTCATTTGGATATCATATTAAAAGGTAACACAACAAGTAACAATAATTTTCAAGATTCGAAGAGATACTCCGCTTTTTAAAGGATCTAGAGCGATTTTTGTAAAAAGTGTCCTAAAGTGCCCCCCTCTCCCCTACTTATACCCAAAACATGTAAAAACTTTTCATTTTCACATAAATGCATATATGTACATAAATAAATCATAAGCTTTGAAAAATGGTTCAAACAAAAATTCCAACTTTATGATTGCTGAATGTACTCAAACTTTATAGAAACCATCTCTCTTTGATTTAAATCATTCTAAAACTTTAACACCGAAAAACAAAATATACCTTTCCTGAGTGCTTTAGCATGAATTTATATATTCCCTCAAAATCATTTGCCCTTCTCATCCAAGTGTGAATATTAAACGAGAGTACTCTTATTTCTTTTTCTCAAAATTCCTACTCTTGACATTCACTTTCAGTTTCATTCCCCAATGAGTTATTTCATAGCATCAATCTGAAACCTACACAATTGAGTAGTTTTTTTTCCACATCCAAAGATCGTGCACTTCTTCCTGCTAAAATATAGAAATAAAAATCAAAACCTTAACCTTCTCGTTCTAAGTTAAGTCATATATTTCGAGTTCACTTAGTGAAATACAAATCATCTCTCATAAAACAGATATATATATGTACCAAAAATTTAACATTTCTCATGTATGATCTCTTCAATCATAACCAAAAAAAAGTAAAAAAAAAACGCAACAAAATTGGGAAAAAAAAATAATCTCATCGTCATCAACATAACCCTGTAGAGTATTTTATGTATGTAAGTAGAAACCTATATAAATATGTACACCAGAAAAAAAACTAATACAAATCAATAACATGTTTTGCACCCTCGCCGCCAGAGCTCATCACATTACTATTCCCATGACTATAATTCGCCCATTCTCGACATCCTGGAATCTCACCCCGACCTCTGGAGCCATCTTCATCTATATATTATATATACCATGTACCTGCCTCACATAAGCTCTCCATTCCATGAATTTAATACGATGATGTCCGGTCAAAAAGGATAAAGAGAAAATGAGATGATTATCCACATCTTGGATCACTTTGTATGCATTAAAGTGTGTAAGTGTGTGTGTTTATATGTATGTGTGTTTTGTGTTAGGAAGAATAAAATGCTTATGAATAATCCCCTCAAGACTGGTTGATTAACAGTCAGGCATCCTTTTAGCATTATATTTGGCGTAAGTATAAGTTCGACTGATGGTGTACCCTAAATCCGATGCATAACTTTATGGTTTCAAATCCTCTTCCGGTTATGAATCGCAAAATTTTGAATAATTATGCTCTTGTTTTAGCTTAAAACTTAAATCACCATCATATCTCCCTCAAATTTACACCTCCTCCTTTCCAGCATCATCATAATATGGTTGGTGTCCTTGAAAATAAAATATTGCTCACTTCATGAATAAGGCACTTTGGATCGTAATGCTGAGTTGCCAGTGGACATGACAAGAACAACATCACGCTGCCTCTATATGAGGAAATCTTTTGAGGCAGATGAGAATTATTACAAAATGTACATTTCCTAAAGCCCATCCAACCACCCCACAACCTTATGCCTGTGGCAAGAGGCATTAATTTAAACTTTTCCTTAGGTACTTATAGTACCTAGTTTTCTACTTGCAGTACCTCATCTCATCATAGTTTTGAAATTATAACAAAAACCTACATTCACACAGAGGCGAACAGGCAAGGCATTGAAGGAAGATGGTTAAGAAAGTTCACTTCATCATGTCAACAAGTTGTATAGGATCCAAGTAAAGCCAACATAGAACAAGGACATAACGTATATATATTATGTTTTATATAAAAGAAGAAGAAGGTACGCTACCCCAACATCAAATTAAACTTCTGACACTTTGAATTGTTAATAAAAAAAAAGAAAGAAAACCATGGTGTACTGGGAAGATCTGTGACGACAGATTACCATCACTTGAGTCGACTCTATGAGGGCAGACTTTTCTAATTCAGCACCACCAGGAAAAGAAGAAGAACTGGGAAAAACGTATTATCCTTTCGGTTAACCATTTGAGCACTCTTCTAAAACATTCTTTTGGGCTTTTTTTAGCTCTCGCATGTTCAATGCAAAAAGAAAAATGTTGTTAAGGTAGACAGGTATCTATGGAACTTTAGGAGTTAAAAGAGAGTTTGAGCACCTTTCAGTCGTACATGGTTGCACAAAATGTATACCTACCTATCTAAATATATTTAAATATTTGCCAAACTAGGTTTTGAAAATTCACATATATGTATTTAAAACAGTCTGGAAGATTTTGTTGTTCCTCAAAGCATAAGGCATACAATCTAATTTGACGAAAAATAACCACAGAAATGCGCTAATATTTGATTCGGTTTAGGGAAACAATTGTAGTAGCCCGTGGCGTAATGGTTAGTGCGATGGACTGTCATGCCAGAGGTCTAGGTTCAATACCAGCCGCTTCCACCTTAAGTTTTTTTCCGGGCTACTACCTCTTGCGATGAATTGACAAATCCTCCAAGAGTATCTCTTGTCATAGAAAAGTGCCGCTCACCTTAGTCGTTCGGATTCGGCAATAAACTGTATAGGTCTCCTCCATATCTGCAGACACGCACACAGCAACGATTGAGAGTTGTAAGTCACTAGGCCAATAAATTGTGGGTTCCCGCACACAGAAATACTTGAGAGCTGTCCTGTAAGTCACTAAGCCCTAGCTCTTCATGAGCTGGTATACCATCAAATTTATTTATTTATTTTCCGATTATCATCAAAGTATTCCGGAAATTTACTAAGAGCTAGAGCTCTGTCTAACTGGTTATAGATAGGACAAAAATATTATAACGTTAAGTTTTAACGTCCACGTTTCTGGTACCTGAAAAATTTTAAAAAGGTTGCTGTGCCTGTCTGATTGATTTGGAGAAAACTTTCGACATCGGTTGGCTTAGTAGGTTTTTATCTAAAGCCAACTAAACTTGGCAAAAATAAGCCACTATCATGTTTATAATGATTTGTGGTAAAAATTTTGTTCTCAAAAGTGGAAATTTAACTTCGACCGTAATCTGTGGTTTGAAAAATGGTCTTCAGCAGGGAGCGGTTAACTCGCCGATACTGTTCGGCATTTACACTAGTGATTTGAAAAAAAAATTAACTGACTCAGACGATTGCTTAATATGTCGATGTTCTGATTTCGTACTGAACAACTCCACAAAAGTGACTTTGACAAGATTTAGGTAGAATTATTGCCCTCTATACTGGAAGTTAAAAAGTATAACATTCAGAATTCAGAAATAGACTATTTCATTTTAAAATCCGTTACATGAAACCACTAGAGATACGAAAAGAGAACAAGTGATAATGAAGCTAGTGATCGTAGGACACAGGCGAGTAAAATTTTAGTAAAGTTACTTGTATTTTTGATGCTGCCTGGTTTGGTCGGAGTTCACACGATATTACTTCAACTAGGTTCTATACAACGGGGCCAACGGGGTTATTTTTTAATTAAGCTTATTTGTGGTCACATTGCTAGATCATTTTTTTTTTCGACAAACAATTAAATTTTTCGGGCGTATAATAGATACTACTCCAAGAACGATCAATATAAGAGTGTTCTGCGTCCAAAAGGCTATATTTCGCACGATTCATTGTTCAGTTTAGACAATTAAGGAAAAATGGCGGTCTCGCTAGTCTATCAAGTGCGTCGGACTAAGAACTTCTTAATAATCAAGATGTCCTTGCACAAGGCGGAGCAGAACCCCTTTTTTTTAGAAGAACTGTGCGGGAGGGAGTCGAAGAGATAGGGTAAATCATGAAAATCTGTTCTATAGGGAATACTTGTATTGAAAATTGCCTTGGCCGACTTGCAAAGGTTTAGGTTTAACAGTTTTTTACAGGGACAATCAAAATGATACAGAAAAAAAAAAAACAAACAACAACAACAAAAGCAAAACATGAAAGTGCTTGCTGTGCCACTAACTATTTTCGAAGGATAAATTCTTCGCAAATATTTTGTTTTGTGTTGGAGGTACTTTCACCAAGATGTGGATGAAATCTTAAAAGTCGACTTCCGTACAGATACAGGTTCGGCAAAATCGAGCAAATGGACAGCAATGCTCCAAGCAAAATCTTGTTCAAATCCCAGCCCAAAATCTCAAAAGATCAATTCATTTCGAATGCTAGAGCGCTTGATTACTGGAAGCAGTAGTGATCGTCGAGAATGTAATAGGCCCACCAAATATCTCTATTTTAGCGAACAGTCCCGATTTGAACACTGTACTGATAACTGTACCGATTTACAAAGTGTCCCAATTTTTTCCCGACTTTTTCGGAAATTTTAAATAAATCAATATAAGTACGGTTGTGTTTGGTTCTCATCCTTAATGACGAGAAAATTAAAAATTGTTAATTTGTATGCAATCATTTCAATAAAAAAAAAAAAATAAATTTGATGGCACAACAGCTCATGAAGAACTAGGGCCTAGTGACTTACAACTCTCAACCATTTCTGTGTGCGTGTCTGCAGGAATGGAGGGGACCTACAGTTTATTGCCGAATCCGAACGGCTAAGGTGAGCGGCACTTTTCTGTGACAGGAGATACTCTTGGAGGATTTGTCAATTCCTCGCAAGAGGCAGTAGCCGTTTTTTTCTTTTAAATAAATAGGTGGCGAGGCTGGGGATCGAACCTTAGACCTCCGGCATGACAGTCCATCGCACTAACCATCACGCCACGGCTACTACATTTTTAGAGAAATATAATATTTCATGTGTTAATTGCTACTTGAACGCATTTGCTCGGAATTACACGAACAAAGAATATGACAATTCCTTTTCTCTTTTTCTAAAGCATTTGAATGACAAAGAAATAAATGTGTTGTTTAAATTTCGTAAAGGACATTCCGTTAAAGGATTCATTCAGGACACTTATATGTATAATATTCCCAAATTATCTTTTAAATTAACTATACAGGGTGTTTGGTAAAAGGTGCACCAAATGGCTAGAACGAGTAGGTTGGGTTAAGATAAGAAAAAAAATCGTCTGGGAGGGGGGTCTATTTTGTCCCGTTTAGGCGGTAGGGGCGATTTTCTAAAAAAAAAGTGACTTGAAATAGAAAAAAATATTATTAAAAAACAACGGTAACACCTACCGCTCTCTTGCACCTTATACCGAACACCCTGTATAGAAATCAAGGCAGGTGAAAAGGTTTCCAGTTATAGATATGGTTAAAACCTGTGATTATTTTTTTTTTAAGAATCCCATAAACGACAAGGTATAGAATTTCCATGTTAAAAGGACACTTTAATGAGTGCTGGTAATTATATCATTTGATGCACAAACTAATTAAAGCTCAAATGAATAAAATTATGCGATGTTATATACTATAGTTATGTTGTGGTTGTGGTTGGGTATATGATGGTTGTGGTTGATGATGGTTTTGGTTGATTTAGATATAATACATAATGGGATAAAAGGATTTTCTAAGTGCGAACGCATGTTCAAGTAATAAAGCCCAAAAGGGACAACGGACGATCCGATGATGATGATGGTGAAGATGAAAATGACGGAAGTGCTCAAACACCTTTCACCCGCTATTCGTCTGCTTTGTTCTCTTATTAGCTTTTCAAGGAAAGATGAAAAGTGTATGTTGAAGTTTTCCTTTTCAAAAGATGAAAGAGGATGTTGTGGCTGAATTTTATATATTTACGAAATATCGCCGTAGCTATTGTTTCTGTCGGAGACTCATATGCAATAGGGACGCTTATATCTACGAAAAGGAGATATTTATGGAGACAATGTGAATTTGTGATTGTTTTCTGATGCAGTGTTAACCATACCTATACAAATGCATAACAAGAGAACGGACTTGAAAATAGGTGCTACTTTGTCCTCCGTGGTCTGGTAGTGTCCGTCATACTGTTAATGGAAGGGCAGGATATCAAGAACAGTAGCAGAACAGAACATACACACCACAAAATAATACCAACAGAGGTCGAGGTGATATACTGACATGATAGTCACCGCTGAAGGTTACATTCAATGTATATAGGATTATGGAGTAATTGATGGATTCGAAATGCACCATCAGCATATATCCATAGATACTCGTAGCTATTAAAGGAACACGTCGTATCTCGTCGTATCATTGCGGTGTTGTTTTTGATGACAGGTACATTATATTCTGCAATGCTCTGGATCTGTGCTCGCTGAAGCAAGCTGTGGAAGCATTATTCCCGGAGAAACACCGTGTGGAGATATATAGACCAGTGAACCAGTGTTCATATCGAATACATAATACTAAAATTTATCTCTGTTTTGATAGGTATTGATTGGCCAAAATTGCAGGCCAATTTCAGACATTACGATATGCTGTCGTGATTGCAACATCCGTCAAATGCTAATGAGAAACTACATTAATTTGAATTTCTTAAGGTGGTAATAGGTAACTTCGGTTTGTTGTTCTTTAAGTACATACACTAGGTTATTTTCGAAGTAGACAAATTGCCATAAATAGAATTTCAGCCAACCAAAAAGAGGTTGCTTTTTCGTCCCTAGATCTTAAATTAAAATTGAGCAACGCGTTTAGGATTTAAGGTTTTTAAGTAAGAAGTTTCTTTTTTTCACGTTTTTAAAGCAATCGTAGCTTAGAACCCGGTCTAGCTGGACCAGGTACTAGCCCTGGTACTGGGTCCTAACGAAAAGATAGTACCTGACCATTTCTTCACATCATTAGTACCAAGTTCAAGGAACTTTATACGTATAAAACAGGTCTAATACCTACTGATTTTCACAACATTTTGGCATTTTAAAAATCATTTTGATATATTAATTCAACATTAACATAATTTTTTGTAAAGTTTTTAGTCCTAAATGGTCCTACTCGATACCAAATTGACAGGAATAAGACTAAGTACTTGTGTGAAGAAATGGGTTGATATCGATTTGAGTACTAACTTAAAGAGTAGTAACGGTAATAGCGTTAGGACTCTATGAACAAATTGGCTGTTAAAGCTTTTTCCTTGTCTTATGTTAATATTTTAACAACCTAAGATTCGATATTTATTATTAAGTAAACATTTCTGAAAATTTTCCTCCCAGCACCTTTACATGTGGAAATAGGAAAGCGTTAATTACATCGCAAACAAGTTAGTTCTTACTACCTTAAATTTGAATACTAATTTATTATTGTTATTATAGACTGAATTAACTGCTTGCCCGTTTAACTTTTTTTTTAATCAAAAATCAAAATGATTGAGCCCACAACAATCTTAAGAACATAGGGTTTGGTCGACAGCGACACACAGGTGTTCCACTCAATGGGGTAGAGTAGAGGCAGCTTCCATAATTTATGAATTATAATTTTGATCGATGAAAGCTGAGTTTTATTTGCAAAATATGAAGACGCGTTCAGGCGTAGTGGGCATATATTAAAGTTAATTTTGGTTTCGTCCTAGTAATCAGATCTTCAAGGTTATGGAGTCTTTAAACTAAGCCAGAATATCAGGATACATTTTTGTATACAACTTTTTGAGGAGGGGTAAAAAATTTCGTACTAGAGGGATGATTGAATCCGCCATTAATTTGATTTTCAATTTTTAAAATGGAAAAGTTAATGAAAAATTTTATACAATTTTGAAAAATAATATTTGACAAATATATTTTACCAACGCTCCTTTACAAAATTGTCATAGGTTTTGGTTGAATAAATGTCAAAGGAGATGCAGGAGGGGTGTCTTAAAGCTAAACATTATTCCATTCAACCACTTTAGATAAAGGTGAACTTTGACAGGCTATAACTTAAAGATGAAAAAAGCCCCAGGGATCATTAATACCTTAATTTGTAGGTATTTTGATTCTCTAAAAGTTTTTCATTGGCCATTTTGTTACAAAATTAAATCCAGTTGAGTTATTAAATGAATACAAAATGACCAGCTGTTTCAATATGGCGGCTTTTTCCTAACTTCTAACACCCCGAATTTTTTTTAGAATGTGGAGATGTAGCCCAAACACATATGAAAAAAAAATATTTGCCCGTCTAAACATAAAGTTTGCCCACGTTTTTCTCAAAACCTTATAATTGCACGAAAAAAGTGTCCTAAATTTTTTAATGTAAAATTACATAAGCTAAAAGTTTTGCTTTAAATTTTTTTTAAAACACTGATGGTTTTTGAGAAATTTGCAAAAAACTGAAATTTAACCCCTTTCAATCCCCCGTACAAATTTTAGCTTCATTCCGAATTTAGTGTCCTTTTTGGAAAATGGTTTAGATACAAAAAAAAAGATATAAAAAAAAACATCTCCAACAAAAATTAAGCTTTGTCGGAATTTTTGTTTGGGCTATTAATTGAGAAAGGAAAAATTTGAAAAGGCCAAAGGGCTCATTCCAAAGAAATTGTTGAAAATAAATTGGGTGCAGTTTTTGATGAAAATACCGGTAGCTACACTACGGTCTACGATTGATTTTTTGTGATTCGTTACAAGTTTCCGATAACAACAGAATATATGTAGTGACTCAATCAAACGACGCAGAGTTTAACTGCAGACACTCTATTTTTCTACTCCAATTTTATAATTTTTTTGCTATTCTTCTATCTTTCAGTCATTAAATGAAAATGAAGTGCAATGCAAGTTGGACTTCTATTTCTTGATGCTCTCAATATTGCCTTTCAGACATAAAAGCCCTTGGAAGAAAGTAAAACTCACGGATAAACCGTTAGCAAACTGTATGTTTTATTAAAAAAGAACCATGAACCTTAATTTTTACATAAAATGAATTGAGCAAAGCTCTTGAAATGATAAAAATAACAAGACTAGGATCGTGATACTCGAACTATAAAATGTTCCTTTGCTTGCATTCAGCATGATGATAATTGTATGAGTATTATAGAACGCAAAGCGGTAGGTCAATTGTGCAATAATTGTGAAAAAGGTGAAGTGTACCATGGCCGGATGTAGATTGAAGTTCGAAAAGCAACAAGGCCAATATTTATTGGAAAAGGGTTATTTCACTTAGATTTGGTCAAGAGTATTTCAATGCAGTTTGATGCATCTGCAGGCTTTCTATACTCAGTTTGACTACTCTACTCCACTATTGTCAGTACAGTGAGTCATACAAATTGTCAATACAGCTGGTAAACATCAAAAATAGTACATTCACTTCTTTAAGTCTGGCTGCAGTTGCACTGTCCTACAGAAATCAAAAAAAGGCTTAAAATTTCGAAGTTTTTCGAGCATAACGCAGTTAGCACAGGTCTTTCGAAACTATAAAATTGGTATTAAAATACTGGTATCTATCCTAACAACTCCTCAAAAAATCAGAGTTATTTATTTTTTTGTCTTATTCAGTTTTGGCCTTTTTTTAATTAATTCCTTACATTTTTTATCAGTTCAGCTGAAGTACTTAATATTTTAGACCTGGTGCTAATTGGGTAGCTAGTTTTCTTACTGCAGCATTTCGTTTCTATACCGTTCTTGTTGAGAGTAAAATCTGTCCACAAGAAGTTTACCAACCAGGCAATTCTAATACGCTCCTGATTGTAGGTGTTTTTTCTTTTATCGAAAAGTGCCACTTGTACCCAGAAAAATATGCTGTTCCCTGTAATTCCAATTTCATTCCACCCTCTAACTGGAATGGAGTTTTAAGTGCCCTGCCCATACAAGGAACTATGTCAAGGCGAGAAATCGCCACACTTTGTCCTTGTTAAGTGTGTCTTCAAAAAGTGGTGTTTTAAGGCGTTCAAAGTATACACGAAAGGCTGCTATCATGGTCCATTATAAACAGTCAACGGGCGGCAGCGGCAACTAAGCAAATAACAGGAGGGACGGCACATGAGCTTTTCGCGCTATATACTCGGCAACTTTTCATTGTCATCATCGAGGGAAAGAATTGCTGAAAAAGACAGAGCGAAAGGCGGTCAAAACGTTCACAAGTTTAATTTACGAGAGACATTTTTAAGACGACGACGACGGACGTTTATGTTTCCGTTTCTGTATTCTAGTGCAATTTAGACTTGAGGTCAAATGGAAAATAATCACAGGGCTCTCTATTTGTTTCTTCGTTCACTTTCTACAAATATCTGAAGCATTTTTCTCAGGAATTTTTTTGTTCAGTAGAGGTGTGGGAGGGGGGGGGGGGTAAGCTGAGTCTTTATGTCTTTGGCAGTCGTCAATTAATTATACTTTTTAAAGTAGCTTGTTGAGTATGTGTGTTGTCGGTTGAAGGATATTATATCGGTTTTCTTTCCATTAAACTAAACAAAAGGATTAATTTAATAAAACAACACTAGAAATTTTTGTTCTGTCTGGCGTGACAGTTGAAATTAATGGGATTTAGTATGTGAGGATTCAGGTCTGATGTAAACAATGAGACAAAGTTCCCTACATTTTCAATTAATACCACGCACCTATCCAAGCATTAATGAATTCACCAGTGGTGGGTAATATTGTGGACTTTCATTTGGTTTTCCAGTCCTATACCTATCTATCTAAAATATTGAAAGTTGACCAGGTTAAATAGGCTAAGATGATAGCTGATTGATTTTTGATTCTCGCGGTGGCGTAAAATTAATAATCCATTTTAGTTTTTGATTTACTTTTTCACTAAATAAAAAATATGATTTTAAGAAATCTTTATTTGGATCTTTACAATTTTTTTTGTTAAGTCTGATTGTATACTGCAGTCTAGTTCATAAAAATGTCAAATATGATTAAAATACGACGACATTTGCAAAAACTATAACATCCTCCGTTAGGGTGATTTTTTTACACCACCTTGCATAAAGAAAGATAGAAGGCTGTTTCACAATGCGACGATAAAACGAGACGTCAGCGTGACGAGATCTCTTCGTAGTTTCTCTCTCTTAAAAAATAATTTTAAACAGTGAAATAATACATAATCAAGCATTTCTCGTCGTCTCGTCACGTCATAAAGTTCGAAAAATTGAAAAAAAGACGCAACCTGACGACGAGAAATACTTTATTATGCATTATTTCGTTGTTTGAAACTCGTTTTAAAGAGAGAACAACTGTGAAGAGATCTCGTCACGCTGACGTCTCGTTTTCTCGTCGCATTGTGAAACAGCCTAGAGAGAGCAGGCGTCAAAACGACAATCACTTAATAGGGCTTTTTAACAAACAGCAATATATCTCTGCCTCGTTCATATTTAAATGTCAAACTAAAATTCTTGGCACAATGACATTTAAGTGGCAGCCATTTGTTTGGTTTATTTTGGAGGCAAATAAATATTTCGAATTGTTTTTTTCCTTTTTTTTATAGAAAACATGCAAGTAAAAATGTTTTTATACTTTTTATAAGATATTTTAATCTTTTTATTGCACAAAATAGCAAGATTTTTGTAATTAAAATAAGCCCTCCTTATTTTTTTCTTTCCAATTTCATCTGTCATTGTGCCAAGTTTTTGCTGTCATTTGAAACTGACAATTTGGTAGAGATCTCTATTGAGCTATCGCTTTTTTCTTATACGATACGGGCCCAGAGTTTTACCGTCTGCTAAACTAAAGGCTGTTTCACAATGCTACGAGAAAACGAGACGTCAGCGTGACGAGATCTCTTCGCAGTTTCTCTCTCTTAAAAAAGAATTTTAAACAGTGAAATAATACATAATCAAGCATGTCTCGTCGTCTCGTCACGTCATAAAGTTCGAAAAATTGAAAAAAAGACGCAACGTGACGACGAGAAATAGGTACTTTATTATGTATTATTTCGTTATTTGAAACTCGTTTTTAAGAGAGAACAACTGCGAAGAGATCTCGTCACGCTGACGTCTAGTTATCTCGTCGCATTGTGAAACAGCCTTAAATGTGGTTAAATTTATGCAGAACATTTTAGCTTCCAGAATAGGTAACCAAATATGTATATTTCTACTATTTTTTAACGGCATAATTTGTACCATTTCCGATTGCTTTTTTGAGTATTTTCTACTTAAAAAAACCACCTTCACAGATACTAGCATCACAAAATGATTCTGATTTTTTCATTTTGAATGGCCATTGAGCGAAACAAAATTTTCAATAAAAACATAATGTACCTACAAGTAGGTACATATAGCTGCTTAGCTCTCACTGCAATTATACAGTTCATCAGCACCTGCAGTTGCCATGAACTATGCCTTTGTATGTTTCTATCTATTCTAGTAGTTCCTATTTCTGAGCCCCTATAAGTATCATTATTGTTGTTTACAACAAAGCATAAAAGTTTCTCGTTCTTTCTGCATCTCAAACAATCATGACGCACCATCAGCACCACCCTATCTTGTTTATTGTCAAAGGTGCTTTCCATTCCGCATTGTTCTTGAATTTTCTATACTATAGAAATAGAAAACTCAGTGCAATGATAGCATAACATTGATGACATCGAAATATGTACTCTCATTGTTTGTTTTAGGTATCTATTGATAAACAGTGGTGTAGAAAAAAATTGGACAAGTTGTTGCCATATTATTTTTTATTAACATGGCCTATAATAGGACAAGTTAATGCTTGATTCGTGTAGACAAATATTTGAGGGGTTTATTAAACCTCACGTCGATGTCATCGTAGCCATCAAAATTCCGTAGTATGTTCGTCTGTGACTTAATTTCTGTATCTCGTTACAGGCTTAGAGGCTAAACGTATAAAAAAGGACTAGCTTTCAATTTATTACGTACTGAACATTTTTAGTTTAAGCCAATTCAAAAGGATATTCGGAAAATAATCTGTAGGGGGGGGGGGGGGGCTTAGGCGGGAGGGGCAAATTTCTTAAAAATAAAATCAGTAAAAAACAACGGCAACACTTTCAATGTAATGACAATATATGACATACCATTATTGTATTGTGTTTTAATTTTTTATTAATTAATTTTTAAACCCAAAATTTTTAAATATAATAAAATTTATTAACATTTTTAGTATTTTTTTTTTTCTATTTGCTAAATTTTTACAAAAAATATGATCAAAAAAAGTAGTTATTGATGGCACCTCCCACAATTTTTTTGATTTTCGCTTTTCTCAAAAACTTTCACACAAAATTTTTTTTCGAGAATGTTTTGTCAACCTATATATAATAATATTTTGTACCAAAATTTGCAAAAAAAAAATGTTTGGGTTTAAAAATTATTTTTTGTAAAACTCAATATTCTAAAAATGACTTGGTCGATTTGTAGATATTAAACTTGGAACCGAGTAGTTATTTCTAACATTACATAGCCAAAATTAACGGCACCTTCCATACATATTGTTCGAAAACCGTTGAGAATAAGTATATTTTTTAGAAAACGAATTCTTCAATTTTAATTAAAATTTGTCTGTAATTTCTATCTACTAATATAAGTATGCTCTACCGTTTTCAAGGAATACAATTTACATTTAAGTCATTATTAAAGATACCTTTCATTAATAGAACCGTTTAATTGATTTTCAACTGTTCAAGCAATTTAAATTAAAAATATTATAACAAAATATTGAATATCAACATTTAAAAAAAAATATATTATATTTTTTGGAAGTTCGTTAAAGTTAAAAAAAAAGGGTAGATGATTTTTGCCAAAATTAATTTTTTTTTTAGATTTGCAATATGCAATAAGTATTAAAAATGGTTACCATTTTTTTTTCTTAAAAATGCTTACAAAATTTTAAATATTAAATATTAATTTAAAAAAATGCGCTCCAACGATTCATTACATTTTTTACAGTTATTACATTTTTTACATATTTTACATTTTTTACATTTATTAATTTTTTTTTCTCATAAATTGAGAATTGTTCAGGAAGTAAGATGGCTTTGAGTTGGGTTTGTGTCAAAAAATTTCATGAATTGTTAAATCAATTTATTTTTAATTCTAAGTTAAGTACTCATCAAATTAATCCTTAAACTAAACAACGCTTGTTAAAATGTATAAAATAAAGGCTCCCATAACTAATAATTTATTTTTTTTAAAATCAGATAAGTAGGTTTTCAATATTCAGACTTGTAAGTCCACATGTTTGATCATAACTTTTATCATTTTAAACTTCAAAACCAAACTTGAAATATTATCTACCTTAATATTTGGATAAATAGGTTGGAAATAGAAAAAACTTCCCAAATGTTTCTTGATTTAGAAAATATTTGTGTCAATATTTTTGTCCACCACTGTTTTTGTGTGTTGATTTTGTTATGGGTAAGGACTTTTCAATGCATCGTACGATAACAGCATTAAATGTGCATCCTTTTTTAGTAAAGACAACTCTCTTATGGATCCCAACTTCAACATAGGCAAAGCTTTTATATACCTTATGGTGAACTCTTTGTTGCGGCTTTTCCTGTCTCCACACATTATATAATGACAGGCCATCATATTCTTCCCCATTTTTCCAATATTAACCGTCTAACAGATCGAACAATACACAATTCATATTGTGAAGGGTGTTAGAGGTAGGTATTCATCTTATTCAGAGATGTTTTTCATGGAAATACTTTTCTCGTGTTGGAAGTTGAAAAACAAAAGCAAAGTAGTTTGAAAAAGGACACATATGATTTTATACCTTTTTGTAAAACTATCTATTGAAACTTGTTGGACTGTCATGCCAGAGGTCTGGGTTCAATACCAGCCGCTTCCACCTTAAGTTTTTTTCAGGGCTACTACCTCTTGCGAGGAAGTAACAAATCCTCCAAGAGTATCTCCTGTCATAGAAAAGTGACGCTCACCAGCCGTTCGGGTTCGAAAATAAACTGTAGGTCCCCTCCATTCCTGCAGACCACGCACACAGCAATGGTTGAGAGTTGTAAGTCCTGGTTCTTCACCACCAAATTTATTTTTATTTAATTGAAATAAAATGATTGAAAACCAAAGAAAAAGGATACCCTTTTGGAGAAATTTAAATTAATGTACACTAGAAATCTTGTCAAACTAGGTACACGATAAATGTAGTCAAAGTTCGTCAAAACTTGACACAAACAAAACAACATCACAAAGGACATGTTAACCAGGTATACGCAATACTCGACCTGAAGAGCTGTTTTACCAAGGTACTTTCTACTGGAAACATGACATTGGACTTAATTGAAAATACCACCAAACTATTTCAATAGAATAAAGGATGACACAAACATTTCGACTAAATTAAACCCTAAAATCAACACTAGAAAAAAAGAATTTCACCAACTAAGAGATTTATTTTTGGAAAAAGAAAATTAAAATGCTCTGTATTACATTTGAAGCAAATTAGTCTAACTTTTTCTAACCTCTTTCTAACCCACCAGGCCAAACATATTATTACTACCATATATGCATATGTGCATACATGTATTAAAATTTTTTACACAACACTGTATTTCTTAAATCCTTCTATCCGCATTTAAAAATTCTGCTTGTTTGCAAATAATCGTGAAATCCTATTCTTTAGTTTTAAACTGAATAGAAATTAGATTTCTGAATCTTATTTTGCAGCAATAATTGAAATAATGCTACTCGACAAATGAGGCCTTATTTCCATTTAGAAATTGAAGTAAAGCCACATTAGGCTTTATTTCAGCGTGCGTTATTTCAAATCAACGTTTTTCAGAAGAAAATTCATTCGGATCGACCTCGGACGATAATACCAAAAGCAGCTGTTCAGTAAGTCCAGAATAAACTCACAAAAATTCATTTAGCTTTAAGGCTTAACTACATTTAAGACTTTTTGCAAAAAGTAGAGAAAAAGTGAAAATGTGATGAGCAATAATATGATTAAAGATGCCTGTGTGTGAAATAATTGTGTTTTGTCTGTAGTATCAATCTAAAATGACATATCAAACACTATTTTCGCAGGCTTTTTCGCACACAGGCATTTCTAGTGCATGTTTTAGTTTTTAAATTTTATACTTTTTGCAAAAAGTCATGAATTTAATTAAGCCTTTAATCTCTCATTGAAAAAATGGGCCTAAGAGTAAAAAATCCTTGTATTATTTAAAAGTTATTTTTCCGATTGAAATCACAGTTCAAAATATTTTACTATTTGAACAAAAGGCCAACTGAGACCATTTACAAACAAATCTAGAAACTTTGCAATTTTTTCGGAGAGTATTCGGCATAAGTGTGCCCCAAAATATTTCTAGTCAAAATTGTAGAGGAGTATTACCTCCTGTGCCTTTATTCTGTGTCACTGCTGCATTTATACAATTATATTATACAATTGTGTTCCATAGATCTGAAGAGCCATGTTACACTCTGTGATTGGATTCATCAGAATTTTTCAAAGACCGAAAATAATACCAACGAATAAGTCAGTTTTTTTATTCGCCTAGTGAAATTCAGAAAAAAAGCTGGTTGACTCAGAAGCAAAGGCAAATATTAAAGTTTCTTTGTGTCTAACATTGGATTTACCCTCGGAGATGGTGTAGCCTAAAATGTCTTGACACTGAGCTTTTACTAAATAGTCTTCTTTTTGTGAAAAGAATGTTTTTTTATTTATTAAGACATAAGTTTCGTATATACTAAAAGCTGTTGTAATCAATTGACACTACAATGATAGAGAAATCCAAAAAATATGTTTTGTCATGCCGTCCGTCGGTTATGATTTGAGCTAGTGCTTAAACGAGCAAACCAATTTAATTAAAAGCATTTCTATTTCATTCCATAGAGGCGAAATCTGACTGTTTTAGAACAAGTAAAGCTGCCATACAACAATTTCCATAGTAACCAAAACTTCTCCTCTTCGAGATATTTTAATAAATTTAATTTCGCTGAGGTAGAAATCCCACGTTGGATGCTGTTTCCATTAGTTTGCGAAAGTCAAAACATAACGCTGCTAAAACTGTTGCTAATTTCTAGGATTTTATGATTGCATTCCAAAAATAATTGGGAATCATGTCTGGGAGTCTAAATGAATCCTTTAATTTTCTAACAAAGCTTTAATATTTTAAATACCCAAAAATATCCAAGTAAAACCACGATTTTTTTTTTTTTTTTTCAATCTTATCTTTTGTATATCACCAACACCAACCCTTGCGGTCTGGCAAGGAAACTATGCCAAATAAGTTTAATTATTTCTAGTTGCTCCTGAACAAAAGGTTATCTCTGCTTAACCCACATCTTTCAAATGGCACCGCAATGCCATACCATCACCATCATTGTGATGGAGGTCTTGGCTTAAACTTGAAACCATAGTGTCAGGATATTTATTTATTTTGCACACCATACCTTTTCGGTTTTTTTTTTAATCAACTGTGGTGGCGGGAATGTTGACAGAAGAAAATCTCATGATAAACATTAATGGGTTTCGAGAGGGTAAAAGTCTTCCGAAGAACAAAACAAAAGGGTTAAGCCTACCAACAATCCCCAGTTGCGAGATTAAAATCTAAAGGGGAAGCGAAAAAAAACACTGCCGCCGCCGCGCCGCACCTCAGCGACGGAATACCATTAAGGCCGCTATCATGTTAAAATATATAACAATATTTAATGAAAGCACGCAACGGACCGAGAGATCAGGCTCTGGCTAGCCGTAAAGCTGGTTTGGCTTTCGCGTGAAAGTTTTCGTAATAAAACGAAAACAATTGTAATTGGCTATTATGGTCATAAGATGGGAGTAATTATGTATTTCATTAAAACACTCAACTTTTATAATATTTCATTAAATTAATTTGATTTTTCGTTGTTTATTTTTTTATTTATTTCTCATTTTTTTTTTTTTTTTTAAACAAACAAGAAATATGGATAAATCCTTTTTGGTATTATGAGGCTTGCGTGAGAGGAAATTTTCAGAATTCGGATTCCAGACTTTTGTTAAAGTTATTGTTTTTTTTTATAAAAGTTTAAAAAAAAAAATTCCGTCCTATCGTCTATGATCTCCTGTGTGTCTGGCTTTAATGGTGTTGTTTTGTTAAGATTGACACCTTTGTGCAAACTTCCAGAAAGAGGATTTATTGCGTGTGCATATTATGATGGTGACAAAGGAAATAATATTTTTCTTTTTGCAGACACGCGTGTCATATAAAATCAAACTGGGGAATTTGCTATGGCTGATGAGATAAGTGTTGCAAAGGTATAAGACGTGTGATAAAGTTATGGGATCTGAGATACGTGAGCTTGGAGTTAGAGGATGGTTCAACATTTAACGTGACTTGAATTTTTTTAAAGCATGTATAAATAAGTTCATAAATCGCTTTTTATTCAAAAAATCTTGTAAAAATGAGAGACTTTGAATAAGATTACACCTTTTTTATCTTTAAGTTTGTCAAAGTTCACCTGCATGTAATGGGGTTCAATAGTGTGTTTAGCTTTAAGACACCCCTCCTGCCTCTCCTGTGGCAGTTACTCCACCAAATTCTATAACAACTTTATAAAGGAGGGTTGGAGAAATATCTTTGTGGAAGATCATTTTCTAAAATTGTAAAATTTTTCATCAACTTTTGAATTTTAAAAATCGAAAATCACATTGATGGCGGTTTCAAACACCCCTCTCGTGTGATTGTACGAAAAAAAGTGTTAATGTAAAATTACATAAGCTACAAATTTTGCCTTCACATTTTTTTAAAAACACTGATAGTTTTTGAGAAATTAGCGAAAAACTGAAATTCAACCCCTTTCACCACCCGTAAAAATTTTAGCCCTGGTCCAAATTCAGGGTACTTTTTGGAAAATGCTTAAGGTACAAAAATAAACATCTCCACCAAAATTCAGCTTTGTCGGAATTTTTTCGTAGTGAAAGTCTAATATTCCTGGGCTAAAATACCATTTTGTGGGTTTTTCGCAGGGTGTTTTGCTCAATATGCGACAAGGGCGCGTGTATGTTGCCACTCCCTGCTTAGGCAGCCGGGGCAATTTTCCAAAAAAGCATCGACTTAAAATTGAAAAAAAGAAAAAAAAACAAAATCACTATAGAGGAAGGAAAACACAAATAAAAGATATAGGATCTTTGGAACAAGAAAATAACAGTTTGAAGCCAAATTCAAGGAATTTTTTTTTTTAACTAGAAGATATTAAAGCATTCAGTTTGAACATATTTTTGTTCTTTTTTTTCAAAATGTTGATTTTGAAATTTAATTTTTCAAAAACAGAAAAAAAATATTAAAAAACAACGGTAACTATTATAATGGCATGCTATAATTTTTTGTAAATCTAAAAATGTCTTCTTTTATTTTCTTTTTAAATTAAGTTTTTTTTAGTGAACATTTTTTCAAGAATTAATTTTCAAACTTAAATTTTGAAAAAAAAAAAAAATATTAAAAAATTGTGTTCAAACTGATTTTGTTCAAAATTTTACTTTACCAAGTAGTATTTTTGTGTATAGTATTCAATGCTACCGTCAATTTTTAGTCAAACACTGGAAGCCAGGTGTCAAAATATTTACTAGATTTTGAGAAAATAAAAGAAGTTTTTCTTAAATTCGACCTCCATCAATTATTTTGTTGCTCAAAAGATCCTATTTCTACAAATAAAGTGGTAAACTAGATTTGATTATTTTCACTTTTCTCCAAAAACTGAATGACTTTTGGGCTTCCGGTTTTCAGCGTTTGACTAGAATATTAAAAATTCTGAATGTCGATCGATTATAAAATCCTTTCGTTTTCAAACACAAGGTGTTCTGAAATACTTTTCGTTTTCAATACTTGCGGTATAAGTTAGCTTTAATTTCGATAGAATTGAAATTAATTGACTTTTGGAAAGAAAAAAGGTTTGAATATTTGATAACCTCAAAGCGAAATTCATAACACTGTTTTTGCATCCTTACGGAAATTAATTTCGTTTACGAATTTGATTCGGAACGGAAATCAGAACAGGGGTGAATAATAACGTAAAATTGTTTTCATTATTTTTTCAAAATGTTGGTTTGAAAATTAATTTTCAAAAACTGTTCTGTCAAATAATTTGAATTAAAAACATAATAAAAGAACGGATTCCTGCCTTTAAAAAAAAGTATGCATGACATTGTAAGTGTTGCCGTTGTTTATTATTGATTTTTTTTTTCTATTTTAGGTCGATTTTTTTTTTTTAGAAAATTGCCCTTTCCACCTAAACGGGGTGAAATAGACCCCACCTGCTGTACTATTTTTTCTTGTCTCGACGCCTTAGCTTTTGTCACACATTAGGTGAATCACCTTGTATATGTAGGTACATACATACGTACATAATTTCGATTTTGTACTTAAAAAAAATATATCAAAGAAAAAAGATATCAAAACTTTTTTAATATGTATATAGACCTTCTAAAAAAGATATTTATGAATTTTACAATATTTTTGTATCGAAGTTATCTGTATTGTTCTCGACAATATCTACATCCGATTCCCCAACAGCATGTCATCAATAACAGGAAAACCAAAAGCCTATGTCAGCAAAATTCCAAATGAAGCCCTATAGTAAGCCCTCGAGTGATAAAATCGAGTGTTCCTGCCAGTCAGTCAGTCATGTCAATGAATTCATATCATGTTTCATTATTTTCTGAAACAATTCTAACACAATCACCTTAAAGTATACAACAACATCAGCAACAATTTTCTATCGTATCTTATATGTTTGTGTATGGCTCTGCGCCTGCATATAGAAAAAAATCGAATTGAATAGCAATTTTGTATAGAAATCGTCACCCACATGAATTCGCAGGAAAAACAATCGAATATGCCTTGGAGGGATTTTGTTGTACATATTATGACATGATATCCATAGGGGAGCGATGGTGAACAACGATACTGTCTGGTCCCGGCCTGGCCCGGAAAGAAATCAAACAACATGAAGGGAAAAATATGGTGTATTTGGATATCTATGCCAACGTGTGAATGATGGGTATGTTATAACTTATAACTGAAAGCTGACATATAAATAAACTCAGGATGCAGGTTAAGGACTTTTCCTTGATTGTAACTAGTGAGGAATTTATAACATATAAATGAACAAAAAAAAAATCAGTTGATCTTAAAAGTTGTTATAATATAACTTACCATGTGCAAACGTGGTATGGAAAATTTAAAGGAGGGTTTAATCCTCCTAGCCTTCTTCTGTTTTCTAGTTTTAGTGTAGTCTTTCATATATACATATATACAAAAAGTGCTTGTTTTAGTAAAACGCTTAAAAAATTTTAGTACCAATAACTACGAGGAAAATAATCAAAAATTTCCAAAAGAATTGCAAATTGGAGCTGTTTTACAATTTATAAACAATTTCCGAACTTTAGAAGAAAACTTGGTATACCTAAAACACTAATTTAACAGGGTAATTTTTTCAAATTTATTTACATAACTGAATTAAATTATTTTGTTTTGTTTAAGACAATTTTATTTTAAAATTTTTTAAGTGAAATTTTTTTTTTAAATATTCAGAAGTATCAGACTGCCCAACTTTAACAAAATTATTCGAGCCATTAAGAAGCTATGTATAATAATAGAAATTACTCAAAAATAAGGATTTTGTGGCAGAAACCTGAAACGCGCAGTTTTATACAAAAATACTATAGTAATTACCGGTATGAAGAATAACCCAAGTCATTATAGCCGTTTTCAAGCCATTTTAGGTGAGCTTACAAAAAGACATATTTCACCTCAAGGTAATCACAAGAAAGTGCTCTGTACCAACTTTAAAGTGGGTTGGTAATGAATGGCCAAAAGATGAAATTCCAAAAAAAAAATCATCCAAAGGCAAACCTAAGTAAATATAAAATCTCCAAGAGATTTTTAAGACGAAATCTCTCACAGAAAATCCCAAAATCACGCAAAAAATCGCGCGCCTGTTTTTATTGCTTGATTCACAACTAACACATCTTGATTTTGTAGAAAGTTAAAAAATGTTTTTGCTTGAAGTTAACACTAACTTTTAAAAATTTTGTCACTTTTTTTTTAAATTAAAGAAATACACAAAAATAGAAAAAAATTCTAAACCAAAAATTGTCTGCAATTGAACCATACAAGGTGGTTCATATTTAAAAAATAAATAGAAAAAAGGGAAAAATAGGTGATGTTTTTTTAAATTTCTTATATCTACACTAGTTGTAGTAGCCCGTGGCGTAATGGTTAGTGCGTTGGACTGTCATGCCAGAGGTCTGGGGTTCAATACCAGCCGCTTCCACCTTAAGTTGATTTTGGAGCTACTACCTCTTGCGAGGAAGTGACAAATCGTCCAAGAGTATCTCTTGGCATAGCATAGTGCCGCTCAACTTAGCCGTTCGGATTCGGCAATAAACTGTAGGTCCCCTCCATTCCTGCAAATAAGCACACATGGTTGAGAGTTGTAAGTCGCTAGGCCCTGGTTCCGCATGAGCCGTTTGTGCCAAAAAATTCAAATATCTACACTAGTCAAAACATTTATATTTTTGACTCGTGGTGTTTCTTATGATTGCGCAGTAACGGTTCCTTAAAAAATCATTTTCTAAAATTTTTAATACAAAAAACACAAAGCTTCAGAATGCTTTTTAATTCATCTCAATATGATCATATTCCGCAGAGATACAGCTCTTCAAAAAACACTAAAAAAAAGTCATTTTTTTTGTTCCCTTAATTTTGTTGACTAGTGTAATTTCTTAATTAATTAATTTTCTTTTTTTTTTTAATATTTTCGCCAGCATTTATAATATAAATAAATCTCTGATAATTCATATTAAAACTTTTTGAAATTTAAAAATTTTCTGTGTTGGATAAACTTGGAAATTTTTGGTAATTTGGAGATTATGGCTAAAAACATTACTTCTTGGAGAATAAGACCATGGGGTCTCTTACGTCTTAAAATGTTTGGATATTTTACCCGATTGAGATATTTTTTTTTTTTTTGGAGACTTACGTCTATCCGTTCAAGCAGATCCGATTTATCCGGTTTAGTTTTGGGCTAAACTGTAAACGCACGAACGCGGACGTCGTCTTAGAGATGCAAGCACAGGCGGTTTACGAAACCCACTTTTTTGGACTCACCATCATCATATAGTGTTGATTTTGATTACAACCTCAATTTTGTTTCAAACCAAACCAATATATAACTTCCCATTGGAAGTAATTATAATAATTAGTCCGATTTGGATTTCTCCACGTTTCGATGTCTCTTCAATTCAAATCCATTGTTTTTAGAGATGTCTGTGTATCTAGTATGTATGGGTAAGTTTTTTTATTCGTACGTCCATAAATCTATAATTGATAATTGATAATTGGTTGAGTATAGACAAAAGTCAAACGATATTTTTTTCAAAGCTAAAAAAAAAACTTAGATTACTCAAAAAATATACAAATGTTGGATGGGCCTTTTTCAGTTCAAACGGTAGAATACTTGCCCTAGTAAAAATCAATAGGTAAACAAATAATTTATTATTAACTTTATTAACTTTAAGTAAAATAACTCATTACATTGTTAACTATGATAATGCAAACTATACCCATCAGAGCACGCAAATCTGCCACGCAAATCTGCAAAATGCTTTCAAGTGCTAAGTAAATAAATTTTCACGAACAATAGGTCAGAACCGGGTTCTGGTTCTATTTGACTGCTAATTGCAAGTACTTTTGAGTACTTCATAATTATTTAGTTCAACAGAAAAGCTAAAATGAATTAAGATAAACCAACGCTTTTAATCCCACCTATTTTCAGTTTAGTTTTTGTGGCACCGATATTCCTTAATTATTCATCTATGTATTTGTGTGCACCTAATATCATAATTTGGGCAGCAAAACCACAAAAATTGTATCCTGACTGGTGTGGGTCGACGATTAATTCGCTAATATGTTTAGTTTTCAATTATAAAACAGTTTTCGTGTCCCTCTTCCATGCTGTAAAACCAATTCAATATTTGAAAAGTCAGAGGTTTAGGAGGATTTGCATTGTGGTGCTAGAAACTCAACAACTCTATAACGGTTTTTAATCAGCCTATCCCTGTTAAAGATTCATAGACTAAAGGTAGGTTCAATCATATTTGTAGATTTTCCCCAGAGATTGTAAAATAAATAATTGCTCTATTTAGAGGCTAACGCTAAAGTCACCGTGCTGCATCGAGATCAAATCTAGGTTGTTATCGTTTATGTTCTTGATGTATACTATAATTAAAAGCAATAAATATGTCAAAGGCAAAGATTACAACCATCAGAACCCGTCTATAGAACACCATCTTAACTCTCTTCATATGCGTGGCAATCAATGAAAACTTTTTAACGGAGGAGTTCTGCATTCAGCTTTCGGCCTAATGGAAGTTTTATGATTTTTCTAAGGAATGCTAAAAAAATATTAATAAACCCTTACACCGGCAACGAGCAGTACATTATCTTTACAGGCTGTAATTTTGTCGATAACGAGGAGCACCCTACGGCAGAAATTGACAGGGTATGGGTTAGAAACAAGCACACAGCCTCTGCCTCAGTTAGCACACGAGTAAGTTTTTGTATCTCAGATGGTGCGGTATCATACGTCGAGCGAGTTATCGAACTGTTTGTGTTTCTATAAATTTTCTGAAAAGATATCCTTAGAAATGGTATGTGGTAGTGGTAGTGGCAACGGCGCGGCGACCGGGCAGCGGAAAAATGCTCAGAACGGAAAGTCCGCCACATGACAGCACAAAATAAGATAAACAAAGTTATAACCATACGGTGCTTGGGGCTTGCTGTCGCAGAGTGCCATTTTAAATAGGTTGTTTTTGGGGAGGTACAGTACAGATAGGGGGAAATATCCGGTTGGTGATTTTAGTAAACAACAGCTCCCTGGACGGGCATAAGGAATAAGAACTTATTTACTGTTAACGCAAGGAGTATGTTTGAGCTAAATAGGTAAGAGGGGCTTATACACACGTTATTTTGCTATTTTTATTCTGTCTAATTTTTTTTACTCCAAAGCACTGATATGAA
Source organism: Epistrophella euchroma (assembly GCA_947049315.1). NCBI lineage: Eukaryota > Metazoa > Arthropoda > Insecta > Diptera > Syrphidae > Epistrophella > Epistrophella euchroma. The sequence goes on along the minus strand of OX346247.1, from coordinate 35,964,767 downwards.
GTGAAAAACAAAATTTATGTTTGCTATGAATGTATACCTTTAACATTCTGTAGAAAATAAACTCAAGTACAGACTTTTCAAATTTTTCATGTTTGTGGAAAAAAAATATCAATATGTTTGTGTCCAGAACAATATCTAATTTCCTCATTTTTTTTCAATATAAAATAAAATTAAAAAAATTTAAATTATGACACAATGTTGGCAATAATACCATTATTATGCTTAAGCTAGTTTTCGACGATATGGTCATATAGCAATAATTCTGGACCTGAGTGCAGATTTTAAAGTTATATTTCCATCCAAAAAGGATTGGAAGGAAGACCTCGTGACAAGTTACTTTGACAGAACTATCTGCATTCGATGGTTGAAAGATGGAGTGCGGAGTTGGTTCAGGTATTTTTTTCGAATCTCGAATATCTTCAAATTTTATCGGCTACCCAACTTTTTCCAGGCGAAATAGCTGGCAATTAGAGAAGCATGCAAAATACTTAAACAAGACCCTAACCAAAATCGTAATACTGCCATTCTGACAGTCACTATTGTCTTCTAAATTTCTCCAAAAATGTCGTGTGAGGTCGCAAGCCAAAATAGTATCCTCAGAGTCTCTCATCTGTATTCCGGGTTATTGTGTCATAAGAGGCATGCACGAGCGGGCAAAAAAACTGGCCAGGATCAGCTCTTTATAACTCACTTATGGAAAAAGAGTCCTCTTGGTGTTATATGAAGGGCAATATATTATTCTCTATTTTTCTTATAGAGTCTAACCGTAGGTGGTTCAGTTTAGCTATACTGCGTTATATCTAGAAAAATTTGGCTCACAGCAAACCCGAACAATTAATTGATATGCCGACCCATGGTCAGATATTAGCCAATACAAAAATACTGGATATAAAGACATGAACCCTCGGCTGTCATTTGAGTTTGCCTACAAGCTCTATCAGATAAAAAATGAGAAAGTATGTGTAAAAATGGCGGTATAAAACTCACACATCCACAGGATTTATCTTCACACCACCCTGCTATATTGTTGTTGGAGTTCACATCTATTCATCGACACAAAATTAAATTACAAATACAACAATGTAAACAAAAGGGTTTTGGAGGGTGAAACGTACGAAAGATTCATATCTTTATATTCAGTATTTTTGAGCTAGGGTCGGTCGTTGCGACCTTTTCTGATGGGCACTGGCGACCTTTTCTGATGGGCACTGGCGGATTGGAACATGCGGCGAGGCTGGAAATCCCTCACAATAGTCACTGCCGTATATATGTAGATGCAGGAAAAGGAAACTGTTTTTCATTCCATCTGTTAATGTCCTGCTCTAGCCAGAATTAGAGCACAGTCATTTAGAAAGGCTTTTTTGTTTTGACGAATTGAACATTTCTTTCCTCAACGCGGTTTTGGGACCGACACCGAGACGAGACTACTTTAAAAGCACCCGAGACTAGTCTCGGTCTCGTGACATTTGGACTTTGTTTAATACTAAAAAGATAAAATAGGCATTTGGCGATTTTAACTTTAGTAAAATGTTAAAGAGATAATACGATGCTAACTCGTTTAAAATTTGTTAAATCCTGTTTTTAACCTAGCATCATACTAAAAACGATTTAACATCATACTAAATCGTCTAAAATTTATAGCGCCATAGTTTTTAACTATATTCATGCAGCCTAAAATAGCCAGACTTATTCATGTAAAACCAGCTTTCTTAATTACCTCCATTAAATATTCTCTTTTGTATTTAAATCCAACCATAACCTAACTAATTTGTTTCCAAAAACTTTTCCAAAATCCCAACTTAAATATACCTACCCATAATTTTTTGAAAGGAAACATCAGCAACGAGAAAACCTTTCATAAATAACTTTTTGTTAAATATAGTTTATCAATTGCCTTTGTTAATAAAAAGACTCAAAATAGAAATTCTATATAATTTTAACCCGTTCATTCGTTGTTCCGTTGCTTGTAGCAACTTCTTGTAAACTACAATAACAACCAAAATATGTTCTTGTGAACCCCCTTCCCTTTGTAATTTTCTCAAACCCATCGTTCTATACCATCACATCCTAATAACCAAGCATGCGGTATTCGGTAAAAACCTTCATGATATTAAAAACTTTATCCATGAAGCAAACGAAACCTTATAATATAATAATAAAACAACAAGACCAACAACAATAATTCGAAAGTTTAAGGACCTCATCAACCTGCTTGCGTGCACTCTCTTTTCATCTGACTGAGACTCTGTGAGAAACAACAAAGCAAACAAGAAATATTTAATTCACTTTTCGCTGAGTAAATATGCACTTTTCGAAGTAAATTTAAATACGATGAAGCCAGGTGGATGTTAAACAAAAAAAAAAATGCATAAGTAGTGTAACGTCAAGGAGGTTCAAAGGATCAAAAAAAAAAATAATTAAAATTTAAACTTTTAAAGACATCTTGACAGATTTTATTTTTATTTTTACTTAAAGTTTAATGTATAAAGACATAAACATACCACCTCCTTACATCACCCCCATTTTAAGGATATTTTCTCTTTCGAAGGATTTCCATAAGAGACACATCCAAATTCAATAAATAAATAAATAAATAGTTTATCTTAAAGATATATAATTTCTTATGTACGTAGGTTAAAAAATAAAATTATTAAATTTACAATCGAACAACTTCAACTGCTGCTCGAGGCTGGAACAACGACTCTGCTGCCAATCTCAATTTTTCAGACACCAGACGGGCAATTTTGGGAGTACGCCTCCAGACCATTTCCCGGGTACGGTCGTGATTATCCTTGCCTTCGATTTCGACCTGTGAATAGTCAAAGAGTATGTATGTGTTAATTAAAGCTGAGCTAGCGGCAGCACTTTACCATAGCATAGCATTGCGTTGTCATTACCTGTTTAGGCTGTTGAACCTTAATGGAGACAAGGGTGGCCTGGTCATTCACGACACTGAACTTAATTCGGCCGATCATTTCGTTGGTGCGGGCAGTGGCTGTCTTCACGTTGCGCACATTGCCGCGCTTGAATGACTTCTCCACTTTGAGTGTCAGTGGACCCAGTGTGAATTTGCTTTTAATTGTCGAATTTCTGCCTTCCGGATCGCTGACCACTTTGGCATTTCCAACACGACGCAAGGATGCCAATCCAGAGAGGCTACCTTCGGCACCGCGTAGTTTTTCCACCATCACCGGAGCCGGCGAAGCTGATTTAGCTGGTTTTGCTGAGGCCGATGCTGATGGTGGAGCCGACAAATTGGAGGAAGTTTGCTTGGGCTTTTGTTGCTTTGTTGTCTGTTTGTTTGTATTGGACCGAAGAGGTTGAGTTTTTTTCTTATTTTTTGTGGCAGTCGAGGAGGAGGACGAGGACACCGATGGAATTGTTCGCTTTTCAGCTGATTCAGTGTTGACAGTTTGAAGTTTTTGTTTTTGCTGCTTCTGTTGTTGCTTTTGCTTGATTTCTGCGGACGAAGGGGAACCAACTACTGTGGATGTTGATGGTTTTTCTTCGATGACTGCAGCGTTGGTGGTGGTGATGGTGTCGGATTTGTTGACTGTTGTGGAATTGGCTATGGCATCCATGGAACGAGCTTTTGAGCCACTAGATGCTTTCTTCGTTTTGCTGAAATTATGATCAAAGAAAAATCATTTGTAGGGATTTATATAGGAACTGTAATTGTGAAAACGATTTAAGTTGGGCAGGTTTATATAGGGAGCCTTTGGACTCTGAAATATTTTAAGTGTCTTTGATTAAATGGGAATTGTGAATTTCCTTTTTGATTGTGTTCAGAAATAATGAACTATCAAAGTATGGTTACTGGTTCAGACAGTCGTTTTGATAATAATTAACATCATACACTTAGTCAACTTTTTCGGAGTAAGAGGTTTTTTTTTTTTTTATTTCTTTATTAAAATTTTAAGGCCCAATTTTTCAGTGCTGGATTAAAGTTAAAAAATAAATAAATTTATTGACACAACAGCTCATGAAGAACTAGGGCCATTCAACCATTCCTATGTGCGTGTCAGCAGGAATGGAGTGGATCTACAGTTTATTGCAGAATCCAAACGGCTAATATGAGCGGCACTTTTTTAAGATAAAAGATACTCTTGGAGGTGTTGTAAATTCCTCTCAAGAGGCAGTAGCCGTTTTATTTTTTTTTAAATTAGATATTAGGTGGCGAGGCTGGGGATCGAACCTAGACCCCCGGCATGACAGTCCATCGCACTAACCATCACGCCAGGGCTACTACGGATTAAAGTTAAACCCGGATTTACTAGGTTTACTGACTTTGATGTTTTATCCTCCGAGATTGTTAGGTCGATCTGCATGAATTCTCTAGAATTAACTGTAAATATATTGAGGTCCCGAATTAAATAAGTCTGGTTAATTGTACTTCACTTAGTCCCATGTTCTTAGTACGAGGTTGAATTTAAACCCGAATTTACTAACCAAATTTTTTGAGTCAACTCCGGATTTAATGATGTTTTATTCGCCGAGTTTATTAGTTCGATTCGCTTGTACTCTCTTATGAAAAACTATTTCTTGTTAACAGTGAATAAATCTAAGTCCAGAATGAACTAACTCTGGTTTAACTAAACACTGAAAAATTGGACCTTAGAGTTATAAGTAGTAGCCGTGGCGTGATGGTTAGTGCGATGGACTGTCATGCCGGAGGTCTAAGGTTCGATCCCCAGCCTCGCCACCTATTTATTTAAAAGAAAAAACGGCTACTGCCTCTTGCGAGGAATTGACAAATCCTCCAAGAGTATTTCCTGTCACAGAAAAGTGCCGCTCGTTAGCCGTTCGGATTCGGCAATAAACTGTAGGTCCCCTCCATTCCTGCAGACACGCACACAGGAATGGTTGAGAGTTGTAAGTCACTAGGCCCTAGTTCTTCATGAGCTGTTGTGCCATCAAATTTATTTTTTTTATTTTTTTAGAGTTATAAGTTCTAGAACTATATCGTATAATAAATTATAGACTTTTTTGAAGAAAAAGTCCATCTTTCGTTTTTTTTTTTGCCAAGATTACAATTGGTATAGGTATAACTATATACTCCTGTTTAAGTGATTTATATACTTTTAAGCCCACCCCTGAAATTTATTTTCAAACTTCGAGTTCTCAGAAAATTTTCCTTAACAACTAATTCTTAATAATGGCTTCCTTTATAAATAATATTAGAAAATAGATATACTACCTACCTCTTTGTACTTGATGTCTTTGTTGACTTGCTGGGTGTGCTGGGTTTCTGGGGTTTTGTTGCTTTCTTTGGAAGTGATGCCAATCGAACTTTAAAAGGATCATAAGAATCGGATACAATGCGATTGATACGAGCAAAAATCGCATCAATAAATTGATTGTGACGTTCTTGGAATGCATCCTTTGGCATTTCAATGACAACATTCTTCTCAGCTCCGCCTGCAGGAAATGAAAAGAAAAAAGAAATAAATAAGAATAAAAATACCAATGGATACAATTTTTTTGTCTTCTCAATTAGATAAAAAACTGTGTAGCACAGTCTGTAATTTCCGTTTTATATAATTTATTGTTATACGAATGAGAACTTTTTTTTAAAAAAGCGATTGTTAGATTGTTATATCCTTTTGTTACCAAGAATGTCGTGATTCCGATATCCTACCTTGATATTTTTATTATTTTATTGTTATTAAGATAAAAATTGAATGAAAAGCTTATTAGAACCGACTACAGCCATTTTTCGTTGTTGTTGTTTTTTTTTTTTTTTTTTTTGTTTGTTAAAGATATAAACAGCCATATATGGTGGTGGTTATTGTGGTGGTAGTTGTTTCGTTTTAGTAGGTTGTTGTTGATGATTTTTGATGATGGTTAGATATGGTGGTATTGTTAGTTTGACATTTAATTGCGTTTTTATTGGTTAATTAAATTATTATTAAGTTTATTATTATTTTTTTTTTTTGTGTAAAAAGCTTATTATTTTTTTTTTCTGCACTATGTATAGAGGTAATATCTTTTATGTGGTTTCATATATGGGAGTTAAAATATCGTCCGTTTGTGCAAAACAATACTCAATTACGATGTAATTGAAGCAAGCGTATATATTTATGTTTATTGATATTATAAAGCATTCAAGCAAAAAGGTTGTTTTTTATGGTAATATTGCGTGTTGGGTATTTAAATACGAAGTTAGTTGTTGAATTTTTATTTTTGTTCATTTGTTAGTTAAGAATTGATTTTTGTTTTTTTATTTTATTGTTTTTGTCTTTTTTACTATGTAAAATAAGGTAAAATAAAAGGTAAAATAAAAGAATCAAATAAAGGAATTAATTTAAAAAGGCTAAAGGTACTTACCATGTAAACAGAAATATTACCATTAAATTTTAATAAATAAGGTTCTATAAATCCAAATAGTTTTTAATGAAACACTAAAAACCAGATTCTTAAAAGTCTTTTATATAGTTGATGAGAAAATTAAAAATAACATCAAAAGTAAGTTTTTCTTAAATTTGACTTCAATTCGTTAGTTTGTTGCTCCAAAGATTGTATCTCCACTAAGTAATTTTCTCAAAAAACTAAAAAAAAACACTTAAGCTTGATTCACATTATAGTGCCGATACCGATACAGTCTCGATACGTTCTTACTCCGATAAAATATTCTTACACAAAAACCAATGAGTATATTCACACCATCAATACCGCTCCGATACCGATACATCCTCGCTCCAGTTTCTATTCATTGGATAGGATATTTTATCGGAGCTAGAAAGTTATTGATAGAGTTTCTATGGAAAAAAAAGTAAACAAATATACAAAATTAATAGAAAGGAGAACAAATAAATATAAATAATTTTGAATCAGTATCGGTATTGGAGTGGCAATGTGAATTGAATTATTATTAATTTTTTGTAATCTTTTACTAAACGTTCATATTCTACTTCAAAAAATTTTGTAAAAATCTATTTCGTTTCAAACCACTCATTCTAACAATTTTCTGCCCCTTTCTACTGGTTATAATTTAAGAAAAACGAAAATTTTATTTATACTAGCCCTATTATTTTATCCAACGTTTTTAAATGTTTTTACGAATTGATTTATTTTTGTGTACACTGAGGCGTATGTGGAACAAAAATTTATAATTCTGTATTCAAAAGTTAATCATTAGTAAAAATTAATTTTCACAATTTATATTTGACTTTTTAATGAAAAATAAAAAATACATAAATGTTGTATTGTGTGAATTTCGTTCTTAAACATTTTAATACTGTACTGTACTGAAATTTTAACACATTTTTTTTTTTATTTTCTCAAAACCGCAAGTTTTTCATAAAATACAATTTTTGGAAAAGAATACTATTAAACAGATTTTTAGTTACAAAATCATTTCATGGAAATATGGTATTGATATATTTGCAAAAATTGCCATATTCTTACTTTAAATTTTGTTAAAGTATTGTGACTTCTGGATGAAATAAAAAATGTAACTCAAAAAGTTCAGCATCTTTACTTCTTCTAAATTGTATAAATTTTTGTTTTGGTGACTTTTTAATTAAAAAAAAAAAAAAAACTAACATTAAATAATTTCACAGAGACAAAAATTCAAAGTCACTCAAGAATGTTCCAAAGTTAAAGAATTTACTGGTTTAAAGGAAATCTATCAGGGTGTATAATTCTTCTATTTCTATTCAATTAAAACTGGTGTTCAAAGAAATTTTGTCTTTGTCATGTGAAAAAACTTTCCATTTTTGCTACATACAAATAAAACATATAAAAAAAACTGATGCGAAAAACTTAAAATTGTTCTACCAAATCCAGACAAATTAAAAAAATAAAGGCAGAATGGTGCCTACGTGGACGTACCTACATGCGTATAAATTATAGACAAAAAAAAAAACAATGAATATGAGCAGATAAAAAAAATCAATATGTTGCTCGTTAAAAATTCCGAAGGATCAAATTAAATAAAATAAAATAAAATAACATTGACTAATTCTGAAAAAAAAAAAATATTGTTATTTTTTACCAATAAATTATATTGTATTGCAACCACCTTTATTTAATCGACACGAATGTATGTTTAAAGCCATAATTGAAGCAAAGAAAATCCCATGTCTAGCCTAGGGGAACCAACTTTTAATTAAACCTCGAAAAGGAATTTCTAAACATTATTCGTGGTTTCTGTTCTACTGTAGACATACATTGTGATGTAATTGAATAAAATATGAAGTCAATTTTTTCACAAATCTGTAACTTTCCCTTTTAGAAGCTATATCATCGTGTTTCAAATTAAAAGCATCTATGTATGTTGTTCGTTAAAGTTTTTCAATTAGTAACGTATTTATCTTCTCTTTTGATTCCTTTTGATTCTACCTTCACACTCAAAATACAAAAAGAAATAAAATTTAATGAAACTGTCTCTTTTGATTATAATAAAAAATTAAATTCTATTGAATTATAAGACAATAAGTTCGCAAAGTAGCAAAAAAAATTTAAACAAGTACCACAAAACACAAAGAGCAAAAGAAGAAAAAAGCATAGAAAGTAATATTTTCCTTGAATTCGAAAAAAAAGCAGCAGAGGAGAGCAAAAGAAGAGCATCAGCGACAGCACAAAAGGATACATCTACAAAGGCGTAGTTTATGAAGAAATATTTTTTTTTTTAAATTTACATTTTACAATTATTTTAACTTAAATATTTAGCAATTAATGTATGTGAATAATATTATATTAAACATACATCAATTAAGAAAATTAAAATAATTTACAATAATGTTTATGTTTTTAAACGCTTGAAAAAATATGCGTCTCAAGATTTAGATCACAAAGATTTTGAATTTTTTCATAAGATTGTATAAGCATTAAAACAAATTTATATTTTAGGAATTACAAAAAAAAATAATATTAATATTTAAATACTTCAAAAAAATCAAGATATGTAAGTACTTTGTAGTTTCAACAAAAATTATTTTTTTTTGTTAAGATTTGTGAATTAATTAATTTTTTAGTTCATTTAAATATTTAGAAAAAATGTTCTGAGAAAAAGAAAATCTTTGTGAAATTATTTGATTAAAAAATAAACCTTTTTAAACCACGCCTTTTGATTTCCTTTTTTCTTTTAAGATTTATATGCCCCAATATTGTTTTTTAATTAATCAAACACAATATCTTTTAATAAATATTACAGTTACATTTAACTATTTTATTTTTTTATTTGCATACTTAATTTTTTTTTTAATAAATAAATAAATAAATAAATAATTTAATTAAATAAAATAGCTTATATAACAAAAGGACACAATTATAACATAAATCTAAACTAATATTAGATTTTAAATTAAAATTTGATGTTAGATGTAAAATAAAAAAAAAAATTTGAAAAGAGATTTTTAAATTTTCCAAAGCAATCAAATAATGAGATGAAATCCGGCGGCGCGGCGGGTAATTTTTTTTTTGTTTTTCTATAATGGGACGCCATTTTTCAAGCGTTTCATAGTTCCCAATCACCCATTGAATTGTGAATTTATGTTGATTTTTTTTTTGTTGGATGTACATTGTACAATGATGGTGTTGCGATTTAACTACATTATTTTTTTTTTGTTATAATATTATGATCTACTTTACATTTTTTTTAAATTCTACATTTTTGTTCTAATTGGTCGTTGTTAAGTAGTAAATGATTTTTACATTTTTGAGTTGGATAGCTAGCACCAAACTCTTAATTTTTCACTTAATTTTTTTTAAATTTTGTTTTTACTATCTAATTCTATTTTTTTATGATAGTTTTTGTTAATGCAAAGCTGATTTTTTAGTTTTTTTTGTGTGTTTTGATTTTTTTGACTCACGTGCACGTCTTGCTTCAATGGCATCCTCACCAACAAAATCATCTTCTTCATCATCATCATCGTCGGTGTCATCATCGTCTTCATCGTCATCAATACCAGCCAAAGCACCACCAATATCATCATCATCGTCATCGTCATCATCATCGGATGATTCAATTTGATTAGTTGCAACAACTGGTGCTGCCACAGCTACCTTTGCTGTTGTCGATTCTAATGGCTTGACATTTAAGGATTGGATGTCGACTTTTGTATCGATGCCCGAGTTCTCTTCGTCGTAAAATACATTTTGTTCACCTTCAACAGCTTCTTCGGCACCAGAGACGATCGCATTCTCGCCTTCGGAAGCAGCTGAAGCGGTTTCTTCTAGGACTTCGGCAGCAGCAGCAGCAGCTGGTTGGGGTGGAGCGACAGCTGCAGGTTGAACGGGAGCAGCAGCAGCGGGAGCTGGCTGAACTGGTGCAGCAGCAGCAGCAGCAGCTGGACTTGGTTCATCTTCATCGTCATCATCATCATCGTCGTCATCTGAAAATTATAGTTGAATTCAAATTTGAAAATTGAATTTTGTTTATTTATTAAGGTGGAGGTGGAATGTTCGTTAAGTTCAGGAGGCGCTAATTATTTTTATAGTTTTTAATAAGAAGTGAGACAAATTGTTGAATATAAAAACAGTTTTGGTATTTAACCAAAGTGGTATAATTGAAAAAAAAAAAAAAAAAGGAAATGTTCAGTGAACGATCTTTGTTTTTGTTTTAGGAGAAAATAAGTTAAAGTTGTGCTAATTTTGTTTCCTTATAAAATTTTGACCCTAAGGAGGCTCTGTCAAAGACTTTCGTAAATTAACTCCACTTCCACCCTTCCCCTTAAGCCCCAATAGTCCACTTACCTCCGAGGATATCATCGAAGATTCTGTCAATATAGTCATCATCATCATCGTCATCATCATCTGCAGCAGCAGCTGCTGGAGCAGCACCCGGTGCAGCTTGTCCTTGTGGCGTATCTTCCTCATCGTCATCATCATCTTCTTCATCATCGTCGTCGTCTGCAAGTCCCGACAGTAATTGTACTGAATGAAAACCAACCGTTTGTCCCATTTTTCAATTTAAATACTCACCATCATCATCTTCAATTAATTCAGATAATTCGCCATCATCATCATCGTCCTCATCATCGTCGTCATCATCATCATCGTCATCAGCAGATGCAGCTGGGGCAGCAGCAGCAGCAGCTGGAGCGGGTGCAATATCACCACTTGCCGCTTGTCGACCTAGAGCTCGGGCTTTTGACACAAGTTCATAATTTTCCACAAGTTGAACAGGCGACGAATGACACTCGAGCATCATAAAGCCCAAAAGGCAAATGGCTAAGATGGCTAATTTCATTTTGTTTATGTGTGTGTGTGTGGTGTGTGTTTCTGTTTATTTGCTTATTTTAACTGCCTTTCTTAAATTGTCGTCTGGAAAGAAAGATGAGAAAATAAGGCGGACATAAGCACATATTTTATTCTAAAACAATAAACCACCAACGTGTTTTTGCATAAATTTGCCACAAACACGATAAGCAAATTAATTTCCACAGGCGCAGTACATATTTGTCGCATACCTGCTAACTAGCATTTTTTTTTTTTTTAGAAAAGGGGGGGATTGAGCTTAAACGATATACAAAGCTATTTAGATGTTTGACGATGGTTTCTCTCTGCCTGCATAGAAGAAGAAGAGTGGTAAATTTTATGTTGTTCTTGTTTACTTTTCTTTTATAGTGCGTAACATTAACCCAGTTAACGCTGGAATACCTGTTACCATTGCGAGTAAAAGAAAGAAATGTGCTATGGTCTATCGACCAGTGCAGAGAGATGGGTTAAGGTAAAGGGGAAAGTTACAGAAGTGGACTCTTAACCCACTTGCCGAGTATTCACAGCAGACAGCGCACAGTACAACCATCATATCTTCATTCCATTGCGCTCCACAGAAAAAATGTATCTCAATGAAGCAAAAGTATGTTTGCTGTCGTTGTTGTTGATGTTGTTTTAGCTCGACTAACAAAAAATGCGGTTGGATTGACTTTAACATTTTAATGCCGTGCTTTAAAAGATACAACCACAGTTTTGAAATAATAAAGTCGAAGAGAAAGAAGAAAGAAGGAGGAGCAGGGGCAAAAATGTGTGAAAATGGAACAATGTAGTTAGTAAAGAACCAAAAAGAGAGTGACTTCTTCAATCTTCGCATCGTAACCAGTGATATTGCATTGCAGCAGTGTGACTAAGCGTGTTGAGATAGCTGTCATACCAACATAATCTAACTTCTAACCCTAGTGCTGTGGCAGGTAGGTATGTAGGCACAGGTTGCAATAAAAGAAACCAAATGACAATGAACTTAGGAAGATGAGAAGTTATGGTTAGTCATGGTTGATATATTTTTTTTTTTTAATTACGGTTTATGAGTAGTTTTTTTTCTTCAGTTTTTGTGGTGATATTCATTATTACAAAAATTTAAGGGCTAACACAAATAACTACATGTTTGCAGTTTTTTTTTTTTAAAGCTTTCTCGTAGGTCGTCTGAATCAAGGCAACACTGTTTTCTAAAGAAATAATTTTACTGTTTAATATTTTTTGGTAATAATTATTATAAATCTAAATGTTATTATAGCTAAATTTGAATGCAAATTTCAAGTGCAATAGAACATGCCCCAAGAAGTAAGAATAAACTTAACGAAATGTCGAAAAAAGTTTGAGATGAATCACCTATATTTATGATATATGAATTTTTATTTGCAAGATTTTCATCCCTTCATTTTTGAAAATTCGACAACAATTGTGACTTTATACTATAAAGTTATCGTTACGGAACTTATATGTATACAGGGTGTCCAGTAAATAATAATTGATAACATGGCAACTAGTCATAGCAGGCTTTAAGACCTTTCAGCAAATAACATGCAAAAAAATATTTACCATATTTTCAAAAAAAATATAAAAATAATGATACTCCTCCTATACCTTAACACTAGGACCACCAACGAATGATTTTTGTTGTGTGCAGGCATGTTATACATTTTGATGAAAAAAATAGAACCGTTTTCTGAATTTCGATTTTCTCGTGAACAGCTTAACCAATTGTTATTAAATTTTTTGCTCAGGAAGTCCCTTTAAATTTGAATTAGGTACAGTGAAAGCTCCCTTAGCCGGACAGCGACGGTCGTAACACATTTGTCCGTCTAAAGGAAAAAATAAAAAAATACTTATCTAAGGAAATTTATAATATACAGTGGCATCATGAAACATTTTTGCCATGAAATTCATTCAAACTAAAAATGAACATGAAGATACAAGAAAAAAGATACAAAAATAGACTACAGCTGCAGAAATAAAATCCGTTATGAACAGACAGTAATTTGGTGAAATCGCATCTATGTCGCTGTAAACCAGGGGGACCGTTTTTAATGCAGAATAAATTTATGTAAAAGTATAACTAAAAATAATGGTTGAAATTTACATACTAAAAAAAGTTTTTGTCCGCTAAGGAAATTTAATTTAACAAATCGCGGCTAATATTCTTGTCCGCGACCGGGTAAGGGAGTGTCCGCTTAAGGGATCATAAAATGTATGGAATTTAAATCCAAGATCCACGGTCGTGAGAACTTGTCCGCCTAAAGGGATTGTCCGCTTAAGGGAGTTGTCCGCAATAGGAGCTTTCACTGTATATTGTATGTAAAAACGGTTAATAATTTTTTTAAATCATGGTTTGAGGTTTTAATTATGAATACATACTTAAAATGGCTTAGGTACCAATTTTTTTTTGAAAAATTTCTAGACATTTTACTCGCGCCACCATGTGCCTACGTCAGCCTAAGGAGATTGATGGATTTTCTTCAAACCCAAATTTTTGTACATTAAAAAAAAAGATTCATAATACATATTGATATTGTTTTGAAATTTTTTTTAAAATATGGGCTTGTTTTGGATTTTTCCAAAATTATAGGTACCTATATTTTCAGATGTTTGCTTTTAATTTTTTTTTATTCTATTTTGTTCATTATTATGTATATTGGACCGATTCAAAAAATATATATTAAATTTTCTCCGATATTCAATGCCACTAGCTTTCAGTTAGGGTTTAGTGAAATAATAAGCCTTGTAAAATTTCAGCCGTTTAGATTAATATTTAGAGGTCGCTCATCGCTAATTTCTTTATTCCATACAAATTGTATGGGAAGTTTTCTTTTGTTTGCTTCTTTATTTTATAACTTTACACACTCAAAAAAATATTTCGTAAATTGATTTTTCGTTCAAAGTACAAAATTTTGTAAAATAAACCAATTTTTCGTAGCCTTTATGGAAGTCAAAAAATTCGGAATTACGAAAAATTTGTAAAATTTATGAAACCACATTTGTAACTCTTTTTCACACAAAAGTTTGTTGATATGTACAAAAAATTTGTACATTCTACTCAATATATCTTTTTTCAAGTGAAGCAGTAATACGCATATTCAATTCACGAATATTTTTACTAATGATTTTGAAAAACTACAAACATTTTGTAAGTTTACTAAAACAATCGTTAAAAATCTAAAGCATTTCGTAAACCATACAAAATATGTTTTGAGTGCAAACGTAATACAGTTGTATTTCGCACAAAACGTTTTGTAATAAAACTAGGTTTCTACTTTTCGTAAAATATACGATGGTGTTTAACGTACAACAAAAACATTTCGTATTACTCACAGCTGCAGCTAAACGTTGCTTTTCCGTTTCTACAAAGGATTTTGTAAAAGTAGAAATATTTTGTAAATTCACGAAGATAGTCATAATGTCATCAATTTGTTCGTACAATATGCGAACGTTTTGTATTTTCACGCATGCATTTGTATTTTGTACGATTTTTTTTTGTAATATTAGTCATACGCTTTAGCATTCGTAAAATGTACAAACGATTTCAATTTTATTTTATGCATAGGACGTCTAGTCACTTACTCGGAACGTCCTCAATTAATGATTTTTGACCGTCGCGCCGACCGCCCGCCGTAATTAAATTGGAAAACGGAGAAAAAATATTTTGTGAATTAAACGTGAAAAAAAAAATAATTCAATAAAGTGTACATAAATTCAAGTTGTTTTAGCATTGAAACTAAGACAGATAACGAAAGGAAAAAACATTTTATAATTACATGTGGGTAAGTGTATTCATTATTTAAGTTATGAAGGGTGTCCCATAATAATTCGTGCACGATGTTCTAAGAAAACAATTGTATAGGTGAAAAATTCTTCTGAAAAATTGACTTAAAATAATTTTTCCCACATACAAGTTTTTTTTAAGAATAATCCCCCAAAATATCGTGCACTTAATTAGAAGACCCACTGTCACTGTATAATATATAAATATTATAATAAAATAGTTGAAAACTTTTAATGCTTCTTATGATTTTCTTAATATTTTTTTCAGCATCTTAAATTAAAATTAAAAAAATTAACACTAAGCAAGGATTTGTTTTTTTTTTTTCAATGATTTTAGTATGTTCCTTGCGAAGCCTGTAAAACAAGGCACCAGTATATGCGCTGCTTAATGAAATAAAACGTAAGTAAACTTTTCTTTTTCTCTTAAATTTTATGCAAAATTATCATTATTTTTGTTTTATAGTTGCAAAACAAGAAGAAACGAAGTTGTCTCCTGATGCATAAAACGTAAATATTAACAACGGTTCATGTTCCTTTGTGGAGGTGTATTATGCAATAAAAAAACAAAAGAAATTAATATTTATTGTTTTTTAATTTTTCTTATTTCAGCCAATATATGAAGAAAACTCGTAGAATGAACGATTGTAAACTAATTTTCCAACAAAAGCATTTGTTGAATTTAAAAAAACATTTGTGATTTAAGATCCTATATATTTGTAGAATACACGAAAAGATTCCTATAAGCTACGAATTCAATTTAATTGAAATACAAAAATAATTCGTAGTTTATACGAGAGGCATCTTGTATTCTACAAATTTATAGAATCTTATATCACAAATGTTTCTTAAATTGTAAAATGTATTCGTTAAGACACTATAGCTAGATCGTTCATTCTACAATATTATTTTGTATAAATCATTTTCTAATTTTTGAGGAATACGAAAGTTTTGCAAGATATACACAAATATTTTGTCTTTTACTTTTAAAATAACGTTCGTGCAATTTACAAATGCGTGCTTATAAAATGTACGAGAACCATTCGTAGAGCAAACGAACAAACGTTTTCGCAGTATCGACAAAACTTTTAGTTATATGTACCATTTATTTTTTTGGGTGCAGCAGCTTGTTGTACGGTAATTATAATTAGTGCATTCCTTCCAAAGTTATTAAAGGTTAAATTCGATGGTTTATTTCACAGTTTTTTGGATTAAGGATTAAGGATAAGGAGTGCAATAATTGGATAACTTTAATAAAACCTACCACAAAAGCAAATATGTACGTGCGACCTAATCGTGAATTGTAGTGTACGTTATCAATGATCACCGTTTGTCCTTGAAATTATAAAATTTCAGCCCAAAATCCAATAGATATAAAAAACAACCTGCTATGGATACACAAAGACTAAAAAATTTTCTTAAAAAAAGAAAATACGAACCGTTAACGACAGTAACACAATACATTGTGATAAAAAAAAAAATACTTTCACACCTGCTCTACTCGATTTGAATGACAAATAGAAAACTTACTTTTTTTCTTCGTTTTAATTTAATATGAGAAAAGGTAAAGTGAAGCCTATATATAATATGTAAGTAGGTATATGTAGCCAATTTTTTGTTTGCAAAAAAACTTTTTCGTTTGCAGTACCATGATGAAAAAAAATTGAAAATTGTAAATAGGTTGTGGCAAACACGTATTTATAGATACTCTTATAAAGATACCTTCTATCTGAGAATGAGTTCATTGACTTTTGAAAAATAACATAAAAGAAATATATCAAGATTTTTCCATTCAAAATAGGACAGCAGGTTAGGTTATGTTATAGGTAAGCCACCCAAACACAGTTTCAGATTTTGTTTAACTTTGTAATTGCTTAAGGGTTAAGTATTAGTTTTGTGTAAAAAAAAAAAATATTGTGAGATTTTTTAACAAATTTAATTTTGATGACTGAAAAAAGTTGATTTTTTTTTACCGTACGTCGTATCGGACGTATCGCGTCAGTGCATCCACTGTATTTAGACCTAGAACCTAAACGGGCTAACCGATTTGCATCCAATTTGGAAACAGAACATCTTAATGCGATTTTCGATGTTCCGAGTGTGCAGTCGAAAAAGTTCCAAATTTAAATTTTAATAATTTGTTGTATCTGATAAACTGCCTAAAATGATGAAGTGCGGTAAAGTTTCCATAATAATATGTACCTTAAATTGAAAAGTAAAATTACGTATACGCCCCAGTGTACATTTGGAAAATGAAATATTTATTGCTAATATTTGACGTTGCGTTTCGAGACAGTGTTAATATTTAAAAAATAATGAATTTATTGAACGATACCAATGGATATTTGTTTAAAATTTTGCAAATTGGGATGAAAAATCTTGGAATAAAATAAAGAGAAACATGCGATTTAGTAGGGATGGCGCTTTTGTCAGCAAAACAACTATAAGTGTAAGCATTACCATCAGCAAAAAAAAAAACTTGACTATAAATTTCCTCTTTATATTTTGTATTGTAACAACCAGTTTTATTTAAATTAAACAGAAAATACATCTATCTGTTTTTTTTTCCTGAGCATTTAAAACAGTTCGGCCAACATATGAGCATTGAACTTGAGAGCAAGTATGAACGTTATTTGATGTTAATTTCATTATCTTCAAAAATGAGTACATATACCTACCTACATAATGGAAGCAAAACAAAAATTATTCGTTTATATAAAATTTCTTTAAAATAATATAAAAATAGTTCATACTTATGTCTAGTCTAACTAATTTTGTATTATTCACATAAAAACCTATTTTGAAAATAAATAAAAAAAAAAAAAATTAATCAATTTAAGAGAACCTCTTGAGTTAAAAATTTCGATCGAAAGCGGTTAAGTTGTTAAATAAAATTCAAAAATAATAATTAAAAAGAACTATTTAATGTCAGGTAACCTTAATTTAATTTTTTTTTAAATTAAAGTCGGTAGAGCTCTTTTAAAATCAAATTTTCAATCAATCAATAAAAACCTCAAGTTGCAGTGGTTAAGCCAGTAGTTCAAGGTGCAGACAGACATACAGGCAGATTTGCGGGGCCGTTTGTTAAATACACCCATTGCACGTCCGTAAATTTTTTATAATAATTTTGTATGCAAAACGAAACAAAATACGTTAAGGAAACCAAAGATGCGGAAGTATGAGGAGTATGATCCTGAAGACTATGTTGAACCCAACGAACTACTCAATAATGGACGACTATTGTGAGTTACATACTACTTATAATTGCTGTTTTATCGCTATCTCGCATTAAACCAAGTTGTTTTAGCTCTGACAACATTCATTTTCTTGATTTCTTATTTCGGTTTGAAGCCGAGGGTTGACTTTTGTTTGGTTGTAAATGTTTTTGTCTGACAAGAAAGAATAAAGTTTGTAAAAAATTATAGGGGGTTTAAGCTGAAGAAAAACCTTATCTCTTTAACTAAAATTCCTTGTTTGATATTTTATTTATTTCACCAGTTTTACCAAAAATGTTCTTACTTATTAAAAACGCAACATCACTTTTGACAATTTCTGCTTATAGGCATGAAATTTTTTTTATTTCGATTTGACGAGTCATTTTCCCTTATTAAAACAGTTTAAATGGATTTTCTTTTTCCATCACCCAAAAAACAAACATTTTAAAATCCCTCTTTAATCATTTTGATCCTTTAAAAAAAAAAACTTGTCCTTCAGCAATCGATTTCCCTCATCCTCTTTCACTTTGGGTATATGACTATGAGAAACTATACCTGATTTGTTCAACTTTTTTTCTTTAAAATTTTATCGGTTTCAATTAATTTCAAGAACATCCATACCACTTTAAAACCAATCAAAAAGATGCCATGATAACCTCTAGGCAGAAAATCGGATTTTTTTTGGAACTTTCAAAGTCAATTTTCCCTTTTACTTAACTCACGATTTCTTTTCATAATATTTTTTTTTATAGAATTTTTTTGCACCATCATCATCATCATCATCATCAAGATCACAACAAGAAAAAAGTACTATAAATCCACTTTATTCATCAGGTTTCTGCTTCAACACCCAATCAATATCATGAGCAGTAAACGAAAGTTTTTCCATGTTTGCGAGCCAAGCAACCGAAGAAGCATCAGACCTGGCCCTTCAATTCCGGTATTCTATCTGCAGTTGAACCCTATATGAATGATAATCACATTCTGCTTCAGGACACAACTGCAAGATTGACCGAGAAAATGGTTGGTCGTCGTCGTTTATGGACCGGACCCTACCAAAAAACTCTCACTCTTGTCGTCATCGTCATGGTATAGCCTTTTGGGCTTCCTAATCTAAATTAAAGTGCTTAAATCCCCGTGCCGCATTGCATACTTAAGTGACCTTTTCCTTCATTCAATTTGGAAAGGAATTTAGGTAGACTTTTTGTGTGTGTTAGAAATTTGAACCTCTAGGTCCTTATTTTGTATTACCCGAAGTTGTATACCTACTCGATGGTTGCAATCGGATGCAAAAATGTTTTTTTCCTTTAGAAGGCAAGTGGAAATGCCTCTGATATTTTCAAAACAGTTTTTTTCTTCTTCTTACTTTACCCCACTTCACACTTACATTGACCCAGATTCATAGTGATACAGAATTTAAGCTTTTATAGGTAAAACGTACGATTCTAGTGGATGCACCACACAGTATTGTGGATGTAGATGCAGATGTGTATGTTTGTTTACACGCATATGGAATATCTAGAACAACAATCTTGTCCGGGTAGATTGTGCAAATAGTATCTATCCACACATATCCAGACATGGGAAGCAAGAAGTTGAGGCAAAAGTATCAAAAGAAGAAGAAATGGATTTTCACATGGAAAAAGAAGGGCTTCTTCACCTGCAGATTGTAAGTTTGCAAGTTGTGCAGGAAAGAAGGAAGATTTGAATTCACAGATAAGGGAGGATATAGAATTTTAAGGATTTTTGCATGCGTTGAGGGTTTTGCTTTATAAATTTGTTTTTTTTTTTTTTAAGAGCTTTTGAAGTTTTAAAATTATTACGTTATGAACTGAAAAGATCATTATTTTGAAAAATAAATCCCTGATGACATATCTACTTTACGAAAATACATACCTATTGATTGTAATACATATGTAAGAACAAGTACCTTCTCACACTAGATATTCATCATGAAATCTATGTAATATATGAACTAAACTTAACAGAAGAAGTAGAGATTCACTTGTTTTTTGCACCATTTGAAAGTGTCGAAGCAAAATTAAGACATATACCTACAATCATGTTTGTACAGTTACATTAGGGTGGTACTTATTTAGAATTTGTTCGAATGAAATAAAATAAAAATATAGAAATATTCTCTAAGTGAAAACAGATTTGTATGCTTCTCAAAGTACTTTAGATATATGGCAAGTTTGGAGATTTACCCCATACAACATAGGTATAAAATTAAAACTTGAAATGCTAAATTGAGTATAAGAATAGGAAGAACAAAACTGCATGTACCAAGTCTAAATAAAATGCACGACTGGATCGCACGAATTTGCTCTTGTATTAAAAGTTTATTCGAATTGAAGAATGGAAATTTGAGTATGGAAAAAAAGCATGAAGCACATTCTTTAAATTGGTAAAACAAGTGTTTTAAATGTTTTAATCTAAGAATGAAGAAAGCCATCTCAATTCTTGCAAAAATATGAATTTATGCAGAAAAAATTTTAAAAATCATCGGAACGGTTTTCTTACAAAATAATTTTTTATATATGTATAAAATTTCTTGAAGTTTTTTAGAAATACAATTTGGTATTCCATTTTTAAAATTCATCAACCCGTTTTCAAAAAAAGTATTTTTCAAAAAAAAAATATTAATTTTTTTTTTAAATCTAAAAAATACTTTTTAGAAAATATTTGTTTGCAGTATTATTTACACTTGGTAGGACCTTTAGAGTAAAAATTTTAATATTTTTTTTTTCAAAAACGGTGGCGTGGTTAACGAGAAAGTCTAAAAGAAATAAAACGGTTATATGGCACGTACCGTTAATAACTGTTTTTGGTAATTTTTGTTTCACTAAAATGTAGCCTACACTTCCACTGTACATACACGTATTAAAAAAAATTCTAAGGTAAACAAGCTTTTTCGAAATGGTTGTGCAAGTACCAAATTTCGATTTTCCTACTAGGAAATCACCCAAAAATCTTATGCTCCAAAGTTGAAGAAAATCGCTTCGTTTAAGCTGTTAGACTGTGAACAGACATACAGATAGACAGGCGGAATTGCGTGACCCACTTTTTTCGTGTTCTCTAATATTGGTAATGTCAAGTTTGATAATTGTTATCTCAAGTTCGATTTTTAATACGAATCGAAAATATATCGCAAGTAAAAACAATCTTAACCACCTGCAAATATTAACCAAATGTTGAAAAAAATAAAAAAGCTATATTTACTTTAATTTTTCTTTATAATCACTCGAAAGTATGTTTTTAGGTAGGTACGTGAAGTAATTATTGGGGGAATGAGCTTTATTTTTTTCAACAAAAATATTTTAAAAGATTTTTATTTTAACGGTATCTAAGTTCCTTCCATAAAAATGTTTTTACTTTAGAATAAATTGGTAATTTTTAAATTATTCTAAAACTAAATAATCCATTCCTTATTTTTTTTTAAAGTAAAAAGATTATTTTTGAGAACTTAAATTTAAAAGTAAAAATTTTAGAAAAAAAATTTTAATTTTTTTTTCAAGCTTATTTTTGTTTGTTTGTTTTCAATGTTTAATATTCTAAGCAATTCTTAGTTGAAACTGAAAATCAGATTTAAAAATATTTTTAGTTTTGAGAAATTTAAAATAACAAACAAAAGGGCTTTTTCCCAAAACAAAAAAAAAAAAAACAAAAAAGCGTTTTTATTAAGAATATTAATTTTGTTGCGTCATGAACATAAAACAAAAAATAAAATAAAAAGTGCATCTAATTTTTTTTTATTTCTCAAAATTTAAAGAAGTTTAATTAATTAAAAAATCAATTAGACAAAAAAATTAAAATTCCTTCAAAAATTTTGACTTTGAAATTTAATTTCTTACAAATTTTTCACTTTGAAAACTAAATTTTAAAATCAAATTAAGGAATGGAATATTGGATTTTTAAAAAGTTATTACATATACATATGTGTTTTGATTTTTAATAATTTTGTTTCCATTTTCATTTTGAAAAATTGACCCTCCCGATACCTCCCCCCTCCTAGTTTATTTTAATTAAACTAGCTTACTTAATACAACCCAAAATAAATTAAAATAAAAACAAAAATAGTCTGTTGGTTTCTTTAAGAGATTTTTGTACCAACTAGGAATTGGTATTAGTGCCCAAGTGCACATGCACGTATAAATCTTTTCTCTTCTCATAAATCACATTAGTTTAAAATCCACAATTTAATGACTTGATTTATTTTTTCCAACAGTTCGACTTCGAAATTTAATTACACATTTAGATTGCAACCTCAACAAGAATACTTCAACCAATACCGGTTTGGTATTTTTAAAAAGTAGGCCAAGACTTATCGTGACATTCGTTTCCCTTCGTTCCAGCAAAATTAAAAATGTATCATGTTCAATTTCTCGATCATGTTCAGATCAGATATCCAACACTTTCTTTTTTCCTCGAAAACAAAATGCAACGAGAATAAGAATCACTTTCTCGTAAAAAAATAAATAAAAAAAAAACAATGTCAAGCACTCACACAATTCGATAGTGAAAAATCCACAGGTATTGCAAGAAGCAGGTTTTTTCGTCAGCTTCTTTGATTAGAGTTATCCACTTGAACTTTGTTATGCTCTTTATTTTTCTTTTATTTGGTTCTAAATGCACTTTTTACTTTGAACTTGTAGGTAAAAGTCTTCTTCGATTGTGGGTTGAACAAAAACACTCTTCACTCTTTGCCACCGATAACTCAATTGAAGACCGAGAAACTTTTCACCTTTCGTTTTATGATAAGTCAAAGACTTTCCATCGACAAAAATTGTCTGTCTTTCTTTCTGGTTTTGTGTTTTATTGTCTTGTTTTGTGATTGTGAATTTTTGGTTATGATATGAAGCTTGCAGGTAGGTATATGAAAAAATAATTTTTTTTAGATCTCGGAGTGCAACAAATGATGAAGAAGCGCGCTTATCGAACCTACGAAGTGTACTGATCAAGAGCCAAACCGAAAGTTACCATCATACCTGTTGAGGCTGCTAAGATATTTAGCTTTTCTTTTTTGGATTAACAGTTATCCCGCATATAGCATAGACACACACCTAGTAAAAATTAAAAAAAAAAAAAACAACAAAATACAAGAAGAGTGTGAATATTGTGCGAATGCGAATGTGTTGTTAAAACTCACACTCTCTTAGAGCAACAAAATCAATGAAAATAATAAAACAATTCGGCTTAAAGTGAAATCGAAGTTTGTGCGCAGAGGTATGTGATTCTATGTAGATACTTTATAAGTACGATGCGTTTAGCCATCGTGATGAGCATTGAGCATACTCATTCGCAAAGAAAATAATAATAAATCTGTGTATGAGTAGGTATTCAACATCCGTACAGAGAGCCCGCAATATAGATTCACGTCATAAAGTCCGGGAATACTAATAATGGAAGTTGCAGCACTTCTTGTAGATTAAATCACTAAGTGGAATTTCACAAGCTTAATAGTTGTGGTGAAGATTAACAATTAAATAATATCAGTCGTATTAATTAGATTTTCTTAGAACACTCTTGGACAGTTGTCCAGCTAGCCACTGTCTAAATATTTGGACAACTCATTATTAATAATCACATTCCAGCAGCTGTCTAAATACGGCCTCATATTTCACGTTACATACCTGGATTAATTCATTCTCGAGTGAATTAATGAATTTAATCGACTTTTTGGCTACGTTCAACGAACATTTCTTTCATTATAACATAACTTTTCGTTTCGTAACTTAAAAAATGCCTTACTTTGTTCATTGAACGTCCCGACTTTAGAATAGGTTTGGACAACCAATTTCGGTGTCTAAGTTAGACAACCGATGGAAATGTTTATTAATACGATTTTGGAGTTGGACAGCTGTCTAAAGTTAGACATACTTTGGAATGGGTTTATTAATAAGACTGTATGAGTTTAAGAAAATTAAAAAGTTAGTGGAACTAAGTAGTCACTGCCTTGTGAACATAGACTTATTTTCAGAAATTATTGTTTATGAATTGATTTCGTTTTGCCAAGGTTGTCTGTTTATTTGCTGACTTAATATAACATATTAACATAAAAATTGAAAGACTA
This sequence comes from Epistrophella euchroma, assembly GCA_947049315.1. Taxonomy (NCBI): domain Eukaryota; kingdom Metazoa; phylum Arthropoda; class Insecta; order Diptera; family Syrphidae; genus Epistrophella; species Epistrophella euchroma. Next base: position 35,940,500 of record OX346247.1, on the reverse strand, counting down.
ATTTTAAATTTAACTACTTTTTTCTATAGATTAGTAAGCCAGGGTGAGACAGCTGCTTGCAATTGGCAGATTGTAGAATTTGTTATAATAAAGTGGAAAAGTTCTTATAAAATGGAAAGTTATACTGGTACAAAGTTAACTTTAAATTAAGTACAGTGCTGCCAAAAACTTCCGGATTTTTTCCCATAGTAATGATTTTCTTAATACCAAGTAGAAAACTAACAACTTTCCATAAGTTTTTTAATAATTTGTAAGGAGTATGAGACAAGTTAATAATAACCTTAAAAATTTAATTCTACGATGACAAGAACAATAAAAAAAAATTATTTTATAAAGTTACTCAGTAACATGCCTGTGCAAAACTAACCCGATTTCGAGTCTTTAGACTCAAACTGTAGATTAAAACATTTTTACAAGTTGAGAGCTGTGTAAGTTGAAATTATATAGTGCATAAAATGGCTAAAACACGTTATAGCAACGCGATTCGATACGAAATAATAGAAAAGTTCCAAGCCGGTATAAAACAAAAAGTAATCGCTGAAATCTTAAAAATTCCAACGTCAACGGTTTGCGACATCATTAAAAAATTTAAAAGTGGAAAATCAGTAGAAGCAGATCATTTTGGTGGACGCCCTCGCAAAACAACAATTAAAACTGATAGGCGCATACATAATTTCGTGCTTATAGACCCTTTTGCGACTTCAAAGACAATTTGTGATGAACTTTAATCTACCCATAGGGCCAAGTACGGTCAGGAAGCGTTTAAGAGATTTCGGTCTTTTTGCATTTCGACCAGCTATAAAAAACCTCTTCTTACTGCTAAACATTGTAAAAAAAGGTAATCCGTAAAAGATATTTGGGAAAGACTTAAAATTCCTAATCAAAACATTTAACCCAGGGTTCAATTTGCAAAAAATCATCCTAACCGGTTTTTTAGCAAATGGAGGAGTGTGCTTTTCAGTGATGAAAGCAAATTCAACTTATTTTACTTTAAACCCAATAGAAAACTTTCGGGCCATTTTTAAAAGGCGGGTTGGAAAAAATAAGCACACGTCTACAACTTTTCTTTTTGAAGCTTTGAAAAATGAATGGGAGAATATTCCTGCTTCTGTTTTCGAGAATTTAATCCAGTCAACGCCTCGTAGATGCCGAGCTGTGCTAAAAAACAGGGTTGACTGGACAAAATATTAAATAAATAATAGAAAGTTAATTGCAAAAAAATAAAATCCGGTTAGTTTGTCACATTAAAATTTTGAATTAACTTTAATTTTTTGAATTTTATTTTGTTTTGATGGATAAAGGTTCCATGGTTTTTGTTTCAAATAATAAAATTGTTCAGTAAAAATGGGAAAAAATTGCAAACATTTGATTTTTTCATTCACAAACTAACAATCAATGCAGTTTACCAAAAAAATCCGGAATGTTTTTCACAACACTGTACCTAACAGTTGACCGAGCTTGGGCCAAAGTGCGAAAGGACAGAATATACTACTTTGAGTCAATTGCACCATGGTTGGGTAGTACAATATTTGAATAGCTGGGATGAGGAAGACGTTGTGTTTGTTTATTCTTTAAAATATACAGAACAGCTATTTTTGATCAAAGAGTTCATGAAAAAGGTAGCCTTGAAATTAAGATCATCTGTGCGTCTTTCCGTTTGTACATTTGTGCGTCTGTGCATATATGTGTCTATCTAAGCATTTGTTCGTCCACTGTAATTTGAGCTTGAACCTAAACTGATGGACCAATTTTCTTCATATTTGGTATACAGAAAATTTTTATATCGGTAATTCCCTAGAGGAAAAATTCGAATTTTTTTAATTTATGTAAATCTTTTTTTTTTTTTAATTTTCTCCAGAACGCTTATTCTAACGATTCTGATTCAAAATCGTTCCTTAAATAGAGTCAAAGTAGTTATATATAATATATTTTCAGATTACAATTTTGATTAATAAATACATACCGAAAAAAACGAAGCAAAACATTTTCTGATCTTTTTGTAGGATTAAAATAAAATCTGAAGAAGAACGTAATCACAATCACGTTCGAAGCATCCTTTTTGAGAAACTAGACATATTAAACAGGACCCAAACCCCACGAATATTAGAGTGAACACATTTTTAAAATATGTATTTAGACATATTTTTGAATAATATTTCATACCTACATATATTACATAATATCGCAGTGTACAAAAATAGCTCTTGAAAGTAACTCGCGTGGTTACACAAATTCGCCGCTAGACCTATTGTGTCGATATGGAATTTGTTAGAAAGCTTTTTAATACCTAGACAATTTCTCCTGTATTTTTTGTACCAATTGACGAGTGAGCAATTGGTAAAAAAATTTTCAATTTTTTCAATACTTGTGTTATGTTGGAAAATTGCTAGTGCCAGGATAATTTTTGACTTCAGTATTGTATTAAATCGTTTCAATTTGCATTTTTTTAAAATTGCAATCCAAATGGAATTTTTCGTTGGTCTTCAACATGACAGTGAAATGTTTACGAAAACCACAACGAAAAAAAAAAAAAACACAGAAAGCCATATTGTAATGAAAGAAAGAACAAATATAAACACGGACAACCTACCTACTCAAAAAATAAAATAAGAAACGGACGTTACTTAGTCTTTATTAGGTATGTAGCTCTGGTAGAATTCACCTGGAATAATGAAGAAGACCAATGGTAAAAGCGGGTCTTCCCAGTAGTTGACAAAAAATTTGTAACTAGAATTTTATTCATAAAGTCTGGTCTACATAGACAGCAGAGCAGATGCTTAGCTCGTGACATTTGGACTTTGATGGAAATAAGTACATATTTTTTACAACCGTAAAATTGGATAATGCCGCTAAGAATGCACCCTCTTGAGCAATTACTTAAGACAAACCAGAGATACTTGTGTCTTTATTTAAAAGGTAATTATAAATTACAACAAACGTAGCTGTGAATATTGCACTAATTATAATTATAGTCGTCAAGTGTTCCAGTAAATGTTTATCTTATGTTAAGGTGACCCTTTGAGAAGCTAAAGTTAACGTCAATGGCTACTTTTAAAACGCCACGCCATTACCTTGGCTACATTTGAAGGGTTAACTGTTTTCTGCCTTCTTTTTTTTTCTTCTTATTTTATATTAAAGTGTTTTAACTCTAATTACATTTCATGCATGCGAAAGAGTAAGGAAGCTTGGTACTTGAATATTTTAGTACTGGTAAAATGTAAATATTCTACTTTTCTTCTTTTAAGATGTTGCAGAGGAAGATTGCATGACTTAAGAATTTTATTTGTATTTCCTACGAAGAGAGTAGGTAGAGATGATGAAGTGGGTTCAGGTTGGGCATGAGCAGGCAATGAAAGTAGGTACCTAGGTAGAATTGGCAATATAACTGTTCATTTATACCTATTAAAATGTAAGTAAAAATAACTTGAACTTCTGGGTATGGTAGCTATGTATATGTTTATAGCTAACAATCTTCATCTATGTTCTGTTACGTGATGTTAAATAATTATGTTTATTTGCTTAAAGTTCTTTAACACGGAAAGTCTTCGGTAGGTATAAAGCTAGAATTCGTTTACAAAGCGCAATAAGATTGTGTTTCTATAAGGAAGAGCAGGTGCATTCTATGATGATGTACGTACATATTTGAGGAATTAGACATGCGATGAGGAAGTTATTTCTACGATTTGATATTTGTTTTAACTTTTGTATCTCCTTTTGGTTGGATTCATGTTAACGATACCGCTTATTTAAATTAACTTTAAAAGAAACTCTATAATGGATTTTAAGATGAGTTCTGCAGTTCTTGAAAAATATACTTTATACTTTCGGTATTAAAATTATACCTTTATATTGGTATCAGTCCAAAAATAATATTCAATAAAAATTAGTTTTAGGTAGATTACTATCTCTACGTCAATTAAAAGAGCTTGACTTATAATTGTGTTGCGTTAGTTTAGTAATCGGAAGACAAAAAGGTTTTTGTTACAGAAACCAGACTTTTCTTTTCTAATGGTTTTTGTTGTGTTTAATTTGAACATGAGTTCATTATTCCACCACGTCCAGTTTTCAAAATAAGTACCCGTTAAAAAAAAAAAATGTTATTGTATTATTTTTGAAGTTATCTAAAATCACGAAATAATTTTTTTAAACAATTTTAGTTTTTTTTTTCCTAAATCTAAAATTTGGGATTTAGGAAACAAAAAAATTAATTTTTTCCAAAATTTCGATTTTACTGCTTTTTGCTGAGTTTGTGCTATCAATAAATTGCCGAATAGATCAAAAAATATTTCCATATTTTTAGAGCCAAAATTTATTATGTAAAGCGTGATTTTCAAAAAAAGTTGTGTTGTATTGGTTTCAACTTGTGTTAATATTTTTTTCAAATTCGCACATATTACGGATGATTTTTTTTTTTAAAATTAAGTTTTTCGAAAATCTTGAAAGACCGGAAGAGCTGAAAAAATTCGCATATTTTTAACTTTTTCGGCCGATCGCAAATGTTGCAAAGAGCCTAAGCATGAAGTAAGCACCACCATTTTTAAATTTCGCAAAAAAAAAAATTGCAAATTTGCGAATTTGAAAAAAAATCAAATTCACGGCACAAGCAGCACAAGTTGGTAACAACTATTTTTTTGAAATCGAAAATAGCGGTGCTAATTTCATGCTAAAAATCATGGGTAGTCCCTAAAACCCATATGCTTCAAGTTCACCTATAGAACCTCAAGAATGTGTGGTATAAGCATTAAGCAAGTTCAGAGAGCAAAAAATTGCTGCCCATCCCATTCATTAACCACTGTATCATTGAGCTCAGTGAAAGTTTTGGAACATAGTTTTTAAATACACATACTGCAGACTTTTTTGCCAAAAATTATTATTAAAAAAAATCTGTAGAGACAGTAGAGCATCATTTCGATTGCGTATTGGTAGTCATTTAAAGCTAAAGTAAACCTACACCTTGAATTTTCTAACATTTATTTTACTTTTTTTCAATTAAAAATAAATTCAAATCGTCAATAAAACCAGTAGAAATTAGCTTTGTTCCCGACTTTTTTGGGCAGTTTTGGGCAATCTTTCAAATTTTGAGGAGGAGGAGTGGGCATGAAATTCTCTCAGAGAGAAGAAAACAGTCGAAAAATTCTGGAACGTTTTTTTTGGGCAAAAATGTCTACCACTTTTTAAACAAATTCCAAAAAATTATAACCAAAATAAAAAAAATATGTAAATTATTAGTAAACCTGTAACATAATTTTTTATTATTATAAAACCACAATTTACTTCAATTTAACATTAAAATATAAAATTTAAATTTATTTTGCTATAGAAAAGTATCTCAATAAAGAAATTCATGATTTTTGATTACATTTTCTTCTTCAGAATTACTTCTGGTAAAGAAATGGTACATTTTGTAAACATAAATTTACTAATTAAAACGATACAAAAATAAAACATCTACCTAAACTAAAATAAAAATATAAATAACACTTGGTCAACCCTTCGTCAACAGCATATTTGAATTTATTTGAATTGAAACTGCTATTTTTTGACAGAATTCAAACTTGCTAATTTCTGCCCAAACAAATTTCTTGGGCAGAAATTGTCAGGAAGGGGAAATGTTTTTTTCTCTCGCGAGTGCTCTCTTTTGCGTGGAACAGGATTTGGGCAACAATTGTTGACAATTGGCAGTTTTGGTCAAGGTCTGGAACAAAGCTATTGTTTTCACAACAACTTCTTTCAAAAAGGACGCACAAGTCATCGGAGCAAACATATTTCCTTGTAGAAGCTGAAACGGAGATAGCCTGCAAAGAGGATGAGCTGATGCTGGTTTATATTTGTTCCGATCCTAAATAAACTTCCTTGTCGCAAAATTTAGTACAGTTAATTTATTTTTATTAGCTATACGTTTTTTTTGTAAATGCCTAGGAAAAAATATTTAATATTTCACTTTACTTGTATTTGCATATAAACGTCTTTATATTGAAACAACAATAAACAAAGGAAAAATTCTCTGTCATAAGAAAAGTTCATTGTTAAAAATCTTAAGTACAAAACCACGTTTCAGTATTAATAAAATGCAAAAATTAATTTACAAAAAAAAACCAAATCAGCACAAAATATAAATTGCACGTCCATTTACAAAATGTGAATCAATCACAATTAAATAGTCATCAGTCATCATGAACAATAGTTTGCATTTTGTGATTTTGTTTATATTTGAACTTCAGTTGCCTTGTTTGAATATTTTATTATCACCCTGAGAGTACATCTTCATAAATACTTTAACCACTCCCTTATTTATTTGCTCCTTTTCATGAAAAAGAAAATTCAATACCCACAAAGGTACTTTGTTTTCTGAACTTTGTAATTAGCTCGTACATACAATAGGTAAAACGTTATACATAAAGCAAAAACCCTTAATTTTGTTCAAATAAATTGCAAAAAAAATTGAAAATATTAAAAAAAAAACAGTGGCAAAAATTACACAAAATTTTAGAAAAATGAATTTGAAAAAAAAAATAATATTCGCCAAAAATTTTGACTTTTAAATTTAGTTTTTTAAAAATAATTCACTTAAACAAATAAAATAAAAAAAATAACAGAAATTAGATTAAAAAAAGCTATAACACATCATTGTATGATGCGTTCCTTGATTTTTAAACCATTTCCGGCGGCTGCCAGTTCCAGTTGACTTAGGAACTTGAAATTTCACATGCTGCATAATGTTTGTGTAATTAGGAGAAAAATTATGTATAAAAAAATTTTTGGAAAAGCTTTTGGTTTCCCAGAAAATTCGTCTTGCGTTTTCGCAACGCTCGCCGAAAGCAATATCAATTTTCTTCATGAACTTTATATGAAAATTTTTTGTATGAAAAAATAATTAAATATACCCAGATACACTTAGTAATAAAAAGATTATTGAATATCAATAAAATAAAACTTGACCTAAAAATTTTTTCAATAAAAAATACAAAATGAAAAAAAAAAAAATCAAAAAACAATTTTTTTAATTAATTTTTTTTTTTCAAAATAAGACCAAAATAACCTATAAGCTTTATAAATTTGAAGTTTCTCAAACCAAGCCTTAAAAAGATAAAAATAAAAAACTTTATAAAAAATTAAAAAAACAATTCACCTATAAACAAAATACTCATTTTTTTTAGCAAAAATGGAAGCAAACTTAACTGGCCACAAAATATACATATAAAACACATTTTTGAAAAATTGTCATTTTCATTCAAATAGGCATAATATTTGCTCGCAAGCGAACACGCAAGTTCAAACTATCGCCTTTCCACCGGAAACAAAAGAAATGGTAAGAGCCTAGAGACTAATGAGCACTATTCTTGCATTATAATAAATGTTTAGCCTTAAGACTTAAACTATAGGTCTCGTGCACCTACACAAGCTACACTTTCGACCCTATATCTTATGTGCTCATAATAAATTATGAGACCGTTGTTTAGCTAACATATTGCGATCGGACATCGCGTCGTCGTCGTCCATCAAGTCAACTTTTTGGAGTACGAATACGAAGTATTAGCTGCTATATACCTACTTGGCTGAAAGGTTTGGTTAGAGCTTAATTGGATGATGTGATTGGAATTTAATTTGCGTGAAAAGATTTTCATTTTTTTTTTTTCAATCATATTTTTTCGTTATCAAAATCGAAATAATCTACTTTGGTTAAATTGTCCACGCCAATTAGTGCGTCGGAGCCCGCACATTGAAGTTGACGATTTCTACTTTTTTTCTTCTTCGTTTTTTTTTTGGTTTTGTTCTTTCTCTGCTCGGCTTCCTTCTTCTTCTTAAAAGACATTTTAATATTTTTTTCTTTCATTATTTTTATGATAGGTATTGAGTATTTGCAATGAGCCAGGACCGTGGCACTTAATTTGTTCGAGAGGGGACACCATGGTCAAAAAAAATTCACACTGAAAAGGTAATTTGTTGCGAAGTTAAAAAAAAAAGAATAATAAAGTAAGTAGGTAATTGTTTATTATTATTATTATTATTTTATTTTTTTTTTTAATGTTAAAATATTGTAATAAAACTAACTAAAACTAAGTTCCTTAAATTCTTCAATTTTTTTAATATATGTATTTGAATTATTTCATGATTTCTAAACTGATGAAGATCTCTAAAGGGAAGGGGACATTATACCGAATAAATTTCAATACTTTTTAAGTACTATTTCAGTACTTTTAAAGAAATTGAACTGTTTTGTTTGGCTTGACTTCTGTTCATTTTTTGCTGCTTTAAAATTAAAAGTTATATCTCTTTGAGATTAATTTTCGTTCTTAAAAGAACTTATAAACGAAACAAATTTTAAAAATTCGGTATTTACATTTAACACAAAAAATTAAAATTTAAATTCACATTAAAAAAAAAAATTAGTAAAGAGCAGCTATATTTTCCAAAAAATCAACATCAAAATGTCAATCATTTTATTACAAGAACTATTTTTAAAAAATGAGTCTTAATAGACTTTAAGTTCTTCAACCCATTTAAAATATAGAAATCAACTAGTATCTACAAATAACCAGAAAAACAGACATTAACAATCAGAAATAAATTTATTTTGAAGGCTAGGATCCCGAATAAATAACAAAAAAATTATTCGGGATTTTGGCGTTCGGGATTCTTGGCATATTCGGGATTTAGGCATTCGGGATTTCTTACCCAACCAATCTGTTAAACATAGAAAGCCTTTGAATAACACAAGTTGTTAGATCACCATTTTCAAATACAGATTTAAAAAGAAAATATTGCTGTTAAGAATTTTTTTTTAAATCATTTTATCTTGAACAAAAATTCTTTTGAATTTATCTATTTTTTATTTAAAATTACCTTTACATTCGAAGCATTAAGTTAAATTATATACATACAAATGTATGTGTATATAAAAATACAAATATTGTTCAATTACTTTTCGAGAGGGACTTAAGTTCCCCAGGTCCCCTCCATGGCAGCCTAGCTTGGTTATTGATTTTTTTTGTTGGTTAAGGAGGGCAATTATGTTAGGTTTGTGTACCTGATATGCTTAAAAGATGACCATGGAGAGACTCGTAAAGTGTTAATATTTTTCAATGACGAGGAAAGTGGCTCAATTATTTCTTCGTTGTTTATTGTCATAAATATGGTTTTACAGTACAGACATAAAAATAGTGAATAATCTTCTTTATTTTTTTTGAATCTATATAAAATATTATTATATATTATAATATTATCTGTATCGAAATCTGGAATATTTAATGTAATAATGTATTTGGTTGAAATCTGCTCTCTTTAAAACAGTTGCTAGCTACTCGTTTTCGAAATAATAAGACCTTAGTTTTTTCTATCATTAAGCCACTTCACGTATACATTATGTAAGTGTTAAGTACAAATATCGGTACAGCCCTTCTTCATGCTCAAGAGATTGTAAAAATTTTATCTTCGGGAATTCTCTGAAGAATCTTTGTTGGTCAAATAAAATTAAATCATTTAATTATTTTTATAAAATTTCTGAAGCCGTTAAAGAAAAGATCAGAGTGGTACTTAACGCTTATTCAAAAGCAACTGTTATTTTTATTGCAACATGACTTCAGGCCTAACACCCTTTGAAGAATTTTAAATTATCAATAGATAAGAATTGAAATTTGATATTTAGCAATCCGTTTAGGTATATTTTTGAGGAATATTTCTCAAAAATTGATTTCAAAAAATTTTTGGTAAAAAGAGTTGCATGCGTTGACTATGCGAAGAACGTGTGCATGCAGTCAAGCTGGTCAGTTGTATACATCGACGCAACTCATGCAACGGATTTGTATTTATCGGCCTCTCTATATTATTATTTTTTCCTGAATATCACTTTCTGGGTCTTACTGTATTCTTTCAAAAGTTTCAATTCATTGAAAATATTAAAAATGTTTGCCTAAGGTATTTTTTTGTATTAACTGTAGCTGAACTGCATTCTTTGTTCTCTCCAAACTTAAATGGTTATCAAAAAATTAGGTCTTACCATATCATACACAAAAGGAGGCAACCTAGAAAACTCTTCCCCGAAAATGGCAACAGCAACCCTAAAATTTTATTCCGACCATAAACCCTATACTCTACGTCTAGCATATACATACCTACACATATAACCAAAGCAGAGACTCACAAAAGACTTCAACCATACTTAAGGTTTGTTGACACGTTTCACTTGTCTTCATCGAGGAAAAGTACTTAACTGACGCATTGCGTGATTGGAAACCATAATAAGTTCGGCCCGGCCAGATTCGAGGCCCATGGCCTATAGCTGCTGATGGTTTGTTGGTTGGTTTCTTCTTGTGGAATTTTGATGAAGGTTTTACTTTCGCACCTAAATGTTAAAATCGATGATAGCGTTGTTTGTCGATACTATGCGGTGACAATGCAGATTATTCAGGGACAAGAAAAGTTGTGTGTGTGCTTAATACTTTCTCTTTCTTTGGCCCGTCCAATTGTCTGATATCTATCTACATCTACATATAGATACTTTTATTTATCTTCTTCGATGTTATTTGCGGCTTAATGGACTTGACATGAGTTGCTTGTTAAATTTTACGTAATGGTTCGAACGAATTCTTAGTAATTTTTCGAGGTTTTTGTTTAGGCCCGGAATTTTATCAATGAAATCAAAGCCACAAAAAAAAAATCACTAAATATTTATGATTGAATCAGAAGCTGGGGTTTTAATTTCCTAAAATAAGAAAGTGAATCTTCTTTGAAGTGATTTTATTTTTGTTATTTCAAATGCGTGATTGGACAATATTTTATCACTTGTATGATGCAATTTGTTTGAAATTAAAGTACTTCTACGTTGAACAATTTGTTGTACAAATGAAAATAATTTTGCAACTTTCGTCTGCAAACTAAGAAGTACTTCAAAATTCAATTGACATTTTTTGTTCGTTTCACAATAATATGGAGCTTTCTTTCTCTTCCAAGTTCCATGCTGAATTCAAATTCAATTATTGAATCTTTTAAATTAGGTATTTTAAAATCGATTTTCGTTATCATTGCGGAAGTGGGTACCTAAGTAGCTTTAAAGTTTGAAAAGTTTGAAACTTGAAAAGATTTAATTACTGTTTAATAGTTTTTTTTGTTTCTTTTTTCTCTTTATAATTGAAAGACAGGAATGAAGAACTTATTCGTTAGTAATGTGCTATTTGAGGTTAGTTAACATAAGTTTGAAGATCTATAATGATTAAAAAAATAAAAACTTAAGAAGAATTGAAAAAGAAAGACCAACTTTGTTTTCGATTGTCAAAAATAATTTTTATTGAAAACGCTTTAATAATAATCTTTAAGAATATTGTAGGATGTAGGGCTGGCCAGGCGAGACTTTTGTTTGTCTCGTCTCGGTCTCGCCTAACCAAGCCTCATCCCGATCTTGGCCTCGCCTTTTCTCTGTGAAAATTTTAATGTGCAATCTCGTCTCGGTCTAAAATCAACTTTTTCCAGAACAAAAAATAAAATCGAAAAAATTTTCCATTTTCTGAGGTAAAATTTAAATTTTTTAGAGGTTTTTTTAATCCATTTAAATCGGAGCCATCCTTTGGATTTTGACAGTTCATGGCTTGAGTATTTATTGGAACTTCATATATACTTATGAATTTAATTATCTTAGATCTAGGTTAGAGTAAGTAGTTCTTTTCTGTATTAAGGCCTAAGAGAGCATGAATCGTATTACATGACATTTGAGATGTTGAAAAAACGACAATTAAGATAATAATGGTTTTTTAGGGTACTGCCAATAATACATTTCAGATAAGTATGTACATACCTAGGCAACAAACTATATTTTAACGTTTCGATAATATTTTTTTCCAAGTGTCACCTATAAAAGTATTTAAAATCACCTTTTTCCGGAGGGGGAAACAAAGTCTGAAATACATAAATCGTACGTATTCTTCTCTGGATTTTCACAGTGCGTCATCTGAATTTAATTATGTACATACATATGTGGGTTGATATTTTAACACACATACAATTCGCAAAAAAAACTTGTGAATATTATAAAAATTGAACATGAGTACTAAAAAATAATTAAATAAAAAAATATTTCTTCTAGCGAAAACTTAAACCAAACCACGAGACCGCCGCCGCCGAGACAACCGAGACCAGCGAGACTCTCGGCGAATTTCGGTACCGAAAATACCGGAGACCAAGACCGAGACGAGACCGAGACTAGTCTCGGCCCTAAATAAAACATAAATGGTGGAGAATTTATCAAAATTTATCATCGTCAAAATGGCGTATTAACGCAAAAAAACCGCCTTTATTCTTAAAATTGAACAATGTTTCTGGAGATTGGAATTATTTCTGCAATCGACAAAAGACGTTACTGGCTACGAACATTAAATTAAAAAAAAACACAATTTAAAAAAAGAGTTTTATTTTTAATTGATTTCGAACCATGTCTGAATGGGTTTATATGGTTATGACTTTTTGATATAAAGCTAACTTTAGTAAGGTTTATACTTTTTATGAAACTAGAGGAACATGAAAAAATTTTTAAAGTAAGAACCATTATTGAGCCATACAAATTTTTTTTTAGATGGCCCTTTTATAAATCGAAGAAAAAAATTAGTTTTAATCAAAAAAACATAATTATATTCATTTTTTGCAAAATAGTTAATGAAATCAAAAATAGTTTCATGAAAATGGTCTAAACTACCAATCTCTATTTAAGCGTACAAATTAAAAAAAATGAATTCTGGACGGTGTAAGGTGAGCGAAAAACCGGTCAAAACTCCTATTTCGCAATGAAAAAAACAGCTGTTAATTGAAAACGGCTACGATTTGTTATGGACAGGTTACTAAATTCTGTGAGACCATATAGCCTGGCCTTTCATGTGTTTAAAATTTGATCATTGTTTATGAAACACCCTGTATGTAGAGTGGTCAATAAATTGGTGATTTCCAAACTTTAATAAGTGCACCCCCCAAAAAGCCTCTAAATAAATTTAAAAAAATCTTCGCAAAACCTCCTGCCCAACTAATTTTAACATGTGCCGTCGCCGGGCCAGTTCTTCTTTTCTTTATAAATAACGTGAGTTTTTTTCTGTTGTTTTTTTTTTTAGCGCATAAAGAAATAACACAAAAAATCCGAAAAATCCTCTACTTTTTTGAAAAAAAAAAAATATTAATTACGAAAAATAAAATGGCGGAACTAATATGGCAGTCTGAAAAATTTAATTTTTTTGTAATCAGAAGTTGGAAATCACCCATTTAATGACAAGTCTAACAAATTCTCACACGTGCATATAAATACATATCTGCAATATGCAATGCACTAATGATGTATCAAACCTTGAGCTCTTACCAATTGTAAACAACCTACACTCCTCCAACTCTTTTTTGTATAAGTATTTATTTCTAAAAGTCACTACCCTATATTTTAAAAAGCAATGACGCTTCAAACATAGTTTAATACGTAACTGATTGATGGCACTAGTCTCTGTGTTCTAGACCATTTTAAGCTGGATAAAAAATTCCACGCACATTGTTATTAATTGATTTCAATGAAAAATCATTTCTATTTTTCAAATTGTTTCCATAATGACGTGTCACATTTATTATTTAAACGGCCGGCGGCGCGACGTATGATGACATATTGATTTAAATTTATTTTTATTTTTAAATTAAACACATCAAATGGGCAGATACAAACAAACTTTCATAAACTGAGAAGTGCCCATGACCTTTTTTCTAACCTAAAATCTAACTTTGTCAAATTAGGTTCTCAAAAGCTTATGCAAATTTTAAAAATAAAAAAAAAAAATATAAAAACCTTCATAGAGTTTATCTTGTCTTTAAAACAGAATGAGTACAACAAAAAATAATTGATGTGACACTTAGAATGACCCTTTTCACGCTTCAATTCCTTTGCTGTATATAAAACATCAATATCCCTCCTAGAAAGATGGATTTTTTTTTGTGTGTCAGATCTTACGTTGGTATCGCATAATCTTAAGAATTATTTTCTAAAATATACCCCCAATTTATATATGTGTATAGAAAGTACGGTGTCTGAATATATTTTTGGAATTTATTTAATTTTGACCCAAGAATTTTAAAAACCACAGTAAAAAAAATGTTCGCACACTTTCCACTTCCTTTTTGAAAATTAAAAAAAATATCCCTTAAAAGTATATAATTTAAGCACAAACTTGAGGACCGAAAATTTATTCACTGCATGTTTTATTAGATGTGATTTAATTTTATTTCATTATGTACCTACATAATATGAAAATATTTGGGAAGGACATTTTCATGTTTTAATTAATTAAATTAAGCCCATATCATAAAAATAGTTCTGCCCAAATAGTAGAAAAGTTAAAATAGGAAATACTTAAGGAAAATGTTTTTCGTTTTAAACTACACTTGCGAGCAAAAAAAAACGGAATCACTCTCTTGCTTCATGTTAAGATAATAATTACTCTCAAAGTAATTAAGATGCATGAATGTTTAAGGTATCGTTGAAAAGCTGCAACCATACGCTTTAAATCAAGGCTAAAAACATAACAATCACTTCAGGATTTTAAGAGGTAATCGTCACAGTTGAAGCATGTAAGAAAAAATAAAGTGAAATTAAAACAGGTAGTAGCTCGAAAATTTAACATTTTAAACAAAATTAAGCGTAATTTATTGTTGAAGTATCTTGAGTTGCCCACCTTATCTCTAATTACAGCTTCTAAATGATTTATTATTATTAACGTGAATGCGTTTCCTGTCTGTCTCTTGCGGTATTCTTTTTCATTCGTCTTTCAGTGCCGCTTTCAGTTAATTAATTGTTTCAGGAGCTGGATTTCTGGCTTTAACCCTTCACTTAAGCTCGTCTAACAAATACTTGTTAAGACTTAAGTCTGGGCTTAGCGCCAGCTAGTCCAACTTTCCTAAGGAATCCGACTGTTTCCCGCGTATTGCTGCATCGAGCGTTATCATGCATTAGTACGAAATCTTTGACAATACATCCAACGTAAGGAAAGGCGTAATGCAGCATAATATCGGAGATGTACCGATTCAAAGTTAAACCTCCCCCCGACCACCATAAGTAACAAAAACTAGCTCACTTTTCCTTCAATTGAAATGCCTGTCTGTATCATACAAAGCCCTCCCCCGTAAGTCACGCGTTTCGAAAAAAACAGCATTGTTCAAATCGCTCGCCAGGTCGTCTGTGCATTCAGCACCTACAATCACTTCCGTGCAGACCCCTTCTGCACTCATCCGAGAACATACTTTGCCTCCATTGCTTAACTTCCCAATCGTAGTTCGCTAGAGAAAAACGAAGTCAAGCTTTTCGGTGATTTGCAGTCAGCTTCGGTCCCGTGGCAGGTCGTTTTGGAATAAGGTCTGCTTCTTTAAGTCGTCTCCTACATAGTCGTCTCTTCACTAGCAATTCTTCTTCGTACCATTTCAAGCTATTATTGGACGTCAAGGCCAGTCAAATGACGATTTTGGAGAAAAGTCATTGCGATTAATCTTTCATATCTCTAAGTGGTACATCGGTGACATCCAGATATTGGCGTTCGCACAAACTCTCCAGTTTCCCTGAACGTGCTGTAGATCTTTGATGCACACCATTGGCTTAGATGGAGCTGACGGGCCACAGCACGTTGACTTATTCCTTGTTGAAAACAAATTTATCTTCTTTGAAAACCATATACGCCAGTTATTGTTTCTTATTAAAATTAGAAAAAAAATTAGTTTAATTTTTTTTTTGATTTTTTTGTTTATAAATATTTTATTTTTGATTTTTTTTTCTATTTTGTTAAAAAAACGTGACTTCCAGAAGAATTCTAATTGAAAGCGACTGCGCTATTTATTGTTAATGCAATACTATTGTCCAGTGTACAGACGTGCTTCCTTTGAAGTAACAAATTTATTTTAAACAAATTTAAAGAAAAAATCAGTAGTCTGATAATTTTATCATCTAAATTAGTATACAAACATAATGAATACTTAATGATATTGATTTTAACTTGTTTATTTTAAAATGTTTATGTATTAGAAAGTTGACGAAGGAAGTAATACATTTATAGCTCCTGTCTAATTAGGTTTTCCTGTCTAATTAGGCCTTTTTTTGTTATTTTTAGGCATCCAACCTCTCACCAAACGGCGAACAATGCTCATGTCATTTGACTTCATTATATCAGTCCAGAAATAATTATTCAAATAAAATGGTGTTTGAGTTAATATTCCTTATTTTCCTGATAATTAGAATTTGGAACAACTTATTGCGTAGTTAATTAATTGATGGACCAAAAATAACTCTTAGAAATATCAACTCATCAGAGAATTAAAACGAGGTCACAAAGTAAGAAAGAGAGTACATGAAATAACTAGAGAATTTCCATTGGGAAAACTTGTACAAAATTGTACATGCCTATATACATGCAAGACAGTAAACACATATTTAGGTCTTAAATTACATTTGAATTGAATTAAATATCAAAATGTGAGAGTGCTGACCTTAATAAAGACTCGATGGGACAAGCATCAAGGACTTGGTATGGCATAAAATAGGCCAGAGTGACGAGTCGAGTGTACACCACAACATCATCAGCTATTTGATCTGATGAATAACACAACAATGTTTGGCATGCCAATTATACACGGAATGAATTTGGAGAAAATTTTTACGGACATCACCAGTAGATGTATAGGAATGACTCATTATGCGACACGCAATTATTGACATTTATAATTAATGTTACTTATTTCACAGAAAACGCTACTTACTCGGGTCGGCTGATTATAAGGAGTTTTTGGTTCGTTATAATACAAAAGAGAAGAGAATAATACACTTTCAAATAACATGAGTTACATACAGACATAGATATCTAATAACGACGATATATTGAAAGACTGGTCATACGAACATGCTTTTAGCCCTTGTGGTTAAGACTGTTGTCCGGTAATTAAGCCGGACTGTAAATATTATGTTAGAAAGCGCATTCAGGTATAGAATTAACAAAATGTAAGGAAAACATTGAGCCGGATTTATCATCAAGTGAAGAAGGAAATAACCTAATATTATTACCTGTACAAAAAATCTAGCCGAACGTGATACACACTGATAAATTTTTATATTTCCATTTTTTTGGGACCTTATAATCTATGTATTACCTACATGTGGATATATCGACCCCTTTCCGCCAAATTATCGTAAGCGACATTTTCATATTGTCAAATAAAGTTAATTATTTCATTTTTTCCTGTGCATTTAAAGCAATCGGACTTTTTGTTATCCATCAGTAACAGTATATTGTTAATAATTTTGAATGCTGAAATTTGGCCTAATTAGTTTCGTTGCTGAGCAAACAACACAACGAAACTTTTATTTTTTGTCGCTTACGATATTTTGACGGAAAGGGCTCGATATGTGTAAGAAGAGAAAGAAAATCTTTGCCTGATTTAAGTATTTATAACATTACTGACCCTTTATAATAAATAATATAAAATAAACATTAGCAGAGTCACTGTGGCGTATACGTACTTTCTATCAGTAAAATATTAGTTAGTTTTGAAAATCTGTACATCTCAGCTTTACAGTTGATTTTAAATAATAAGCCCGCTCTTAAATCAAAACAAACTTTATGTGAGTTAAGTGAGAGTTAAAATCGATTGCGAATTTTATCCCACTAACATTTTACTTCATTCGGCACAAATATTTTTTGTCTTTTGATAATTGTAGAGTGATGTGAAGTTTATTGAGTTGGTGTTAACATAACCACTGCCATCAGTACCATCATTCAAATTCAGCATGGACTCTTCGTCAAATTCGTCGCACATTTTGTATAAATTAGGTTTTTCTTATTACCACAAATACTCATATGAAGCTATATGAAGTACTGCCCGAAATTGTACATCAATAGAAAGCAATAAGTTATTTAAACAAAATTAAATACTTAACCTGCAAACTTTGTTCCACTTTAGATTAATTGAATAAAAAATGTCCCTTCCTATGCAAATCGGATGATGTTCAGCCAAATTGCAAACGTAAAAATAAAATTCCAATTCAGAAAATATAGTTTTCACTTTACCGGTTTTTCGGGGAAAATTTTTCAACTCCGTAGTGTATTCTGCTGTGAACTGAAAATGACGTCTAAAATTTTTTTTTATGAACATAGAAGTTTTTGTTGCTATAAATATTGAAAACTTCTTAATTGCTAATTAGTTTACGCAAAAAAAATTTATCGCTACTTTGGTTTGCGAAAAAATGGGTGTCCTGCTAAGTAGCTAAGTTGACGTTAACTTAGCGGGTCAACTTTCTCAAAACTATAGATAAACGATCCGTGAGTGGATATATATTGAGAACTCCTTAATTTCTAATTAGTTACGCAAAAAACAAATCAGTTTCTCTGTTGGTTTGCGAGAAAATGAGTGTCCTGCTAAGTTGACGTCAACTTAGCAGGTCAACTTTCTCAAAAATAGAGATAAACGGTTCGGAAGTATATACATATTATATTGAAAACTACTTAATTGCTAATTATCTACGCAAAAAATTTTGAATCAATTTTTTCGTTTTCGAATAAATAGGGATGACGTCATCATATACAGCGATTATTTTTTTTTTTGCGTAACTAATTAGCAATTAAGTAGTTTTCAATACATATCTACTCCCGGACCGTTTATCTATAGTTTTGAGAAAGTTGACCTGCTAAATTGATGTCAACTTAGCAGGACACCCCTTTTTTCGCAAACCAACAGAGAAACTGATTTGTTTTTTTGCGTAACTAATTAGAAATTAAGGAGTTCTCAATATATATCCACTCACGGATCGTTTATCTCTATTTTTGAGAAAGTTGAACTGACAAGTTGACGCCAACTGAGCAGGACATCCATTTTTTCGCAAACCAACGGAGCAATTAATTTTATTTGGCGTTACTAAGTAGCAGTTAAGTAGCAACTTATTATTACATATTTTTTAATCTGCAACGGAAAAAGTGACCTGCTAAATTGATGCACATATATACAACCCTGATTAATGAACTATTTTTGAACTATCAATTTTTGACTTTCGAACTTTTTGATTTTAAGATTTAAAACTAATTTCTTTTGTATCTATAACTTTCTTATATTTTAAATGAAAGTGAATTCAATACCAATTACTGACTTTTAAGATGGCATGTGAATATTCCATATATGAGGTGCTATAGGATCCCACAGCCCGTTAAAGTCTTAATAAGAAAATTTTGCCTCTATTATAAGGAATATTAAGTTAAGTTTCTTCACGGTCATGTTTAATTTCTTTGAGATTAAACACACATTCATGTATTATATAGGTTTTAAAATTCGGTGACTGCACCACATCGTTTTATTTTACACTTCATGTATTATATAAACCTTATTCTCCTCCACTAAAATCATCTTAATTTATCCTGAATAATGAAGATGTGTTCATATGTACAAAATTATATATGACAGAAATGTCTTTGAAATTAATTTGGAAAACTAAGTTAACCACCTAAAATATATTTGTATTCTCGACGGCTTTAATTTTTAAATATTACCAGCATATAAAATAATTAAAAAAGAAAATTTTACCTATGGTAGGTATATTTAAAAGCACCATATGGCAAGTTGCCTTCCGGGCCATCATAGGATCCATGAGTAAAGACAATAAGAAATTAGTTCACAAAACAAATGATCCCTATTAACGTTACGCTTAAGTATACTAAGACCCTTAAGCCCACCAACACAAATCGAAAGAAAAATATAGGTAGGTGCCTACCTAGTACGTATCGGCCCACTACTGTAGCTATTTTTGCGAAAAGTTACCTCAATTTGAACTCAGCCGTTATTAATAGCACTTTGTTGAACAAATACAAGAAGCTGAGAACAAACAGGGCCGTAGCTAAGATTTTGAATTGGAAGGGTCTTGGCGGTTGACAGGAAGAAACGTTAAACGATATTAAACTAAAAATCAAAAATATTCGGCAAAAAATTATAAAAGGCACGTTTTAGTAATTCTAATTAGTATCAGTAACCTATTCTTATATCATATTTTGAGCTTACAGAGCTTTGGAATGCCTTTTGAGTCCTCCTTCCGATATGCCTTTGTTTACTACGTATGCAACGCTTCAGCTAATCAACTGTCAAACCATTCCCATTTGCAAATTAATTAAACCGAAAATTAAATATTGGGCATCCAAAAGATGTTGGGGGGGTGTTTTGTATGGTACTTTAACATGGCCCCTAAGCTATATAATAACTCAACTTTTAACTTTCCCACGCTTTTAATTAAATACAAAAGTGACACGAGCGCGGTCTAGGCCAACCGCACACTGTGCGTCACGCATGTTAAAGCTGTGGTGCACAGTATACATATAGCAAATTCGGTATCCTAGCGTTTTTGATACCATACCATGGAATGGAATTTTCTGGAAATAAAATATCGTCGTTCTCTGGTATTTTCTATCTTTTTGAATACATTTTTTGCGTGCCTTATTTTTTTATTTGCAAAATATTTGGTTCTTCTTCTTCCGAAATACTATGAGCTGAAGCGTATACGTCCTTTCTGTATTTTTTTTTTCATTCACGAGAAAGACGAACGTGCAGAAGACCTTAATGATTCATGCCAATTGCAGCCTCCAGGCAAAGCATCTTCAACGAACGGATCATTGTTGTTTAAATTTAAATCCAGTTGACGGAAATTTTCTTTTTCCAGCGCATGCACATCAGGAATAAGTACACCAGGTAGTGAAAAAAATAATGATAAAAAGGAGAAGAGCACACGAAAATATTTTAAGAAAATCAAGAAGAAAATGAAAAGTTCCTGTTTCTCATGTTGAAAGTATTTTTAATTCTTAACCTGGTGGAACTGAAGTCTTTACAAACATGCAGTATCTATAAGTTTTTTTCCACACACATTTGCAACGGTTGGACCTTTTTTTTGTGTATGCATTCTTTTTGCACAGCTCTTTATTGACATGCGATTAAGAGTAACAACCCCACGTTCGTCTTCTCGGCCTTTGTTTGTATCGTTAAGTACACATTTACCTTAGGTGTATAGTTGATATAGAGGAGGTACTTTTTTTGGGAAAGTTTTAACAAAGCAAGTTTACTTTTTTTGTTTCTGATTCAATTAAATTTTGTTGGAGAAAACGGGTGCACATTTCTGGCTCACCATAACACACGAGTATTGAAAGGGAGGGAAAGTTTAAGCTAATAAAGGAAATGTTGAAGTTAATTTTAAGTTTTTGACAAAGTTTTACGATATTTCATTAGATAAAATGTAGGTATGTTACCTATCAGGTCAGCAGATGGATTTTTTTTTAGAGAAAACTACACACTGGTGCTTTGATTTTGTTTTGTTGCAGCCTAATGTATAATATGAACAAAATTTCACATGAGTTCTTTAAGTTAAAATTTAAAGAAAAACTTAGTTGCCCTCTTTCGTACAATTCTGAAAAAAATGAATATGTTTACATAATTTGTATGAAGATAGTGCTCAAAACGTGCAATTAATGGTGAAATATTAATTATATAGGTATTTACTGTTTTACCCAAAACGAGCTTGTGTTATCCAAGCGTTGCCGGATGTGGCACGATCGTGCACTTATGCACTTATTTTTCATTTAAATTGCACTGTGGGACTGTGGTACTCAAAGGCTTAAAATGGCACTTTGATTTTAGTAAAACTTACTTTTCCTATAAAGTAATACAATAATTTTTGTATTTCATACCACACAAAAACTTGTATTGGTATTTTACAAGTTCTTCATATATGACGTGCAATTAATAAAATTCTATGAAATCATCTACAAAACTTTTTTTTAAGGTCTAACTACATTCCAGACTTTTTTCAAAAAGTACAAAAGTGAGAAACTAAAACATGCACTAGAAATAATTGTGTGTGAAAAAGAGTACAAAAATTGTGTGCTTTGTTATTTTAGACTGATTTCAAAGGGCCAAACACAATTTTTTCGTAAAGAGCCATCTCTGAACCATATTTTGTTCATCACTTTTTAACTTTTTGCCATCCTTTTTTCCTTTTGTCTTGAATGTAGTTTAACAATTTCCCTCAATGGCACGCAGTGGCCAAAAATGGCACTTTTTATTGTCAGCGGTGGCCATTACAAACAAATTTTTTCGGCAACGCTGTTATCCACTGGCTTTAAATTAAACCATGGGATAGTGATTGATTTTCTTATTTCTTTTAAAATTCCGCATACCTATCATCATTTTTGTAAATTTCTTTTAAAATTCCGAATACATTTTATCATAATTTCTGTAAATTCCATGAAGACCGAATGATGATGACAATAACAAATCTATGTAGGCAATTCCATTCCTTCACTATTGTAATTTAATATTACAATATTGTATACAAATTTCAAGTAAAAAGGGAGAGAAACGACTGATAACTTGATGTTTTGAGCAACTTTAACACTATGTAAGCATAAAAATATAAAGAAGAATAGAAAATTAAAAAGAATTTTTTAATTGGCATACTATTTATGGCATTTCTGGCACATTTGGTTTTTTTTTATTTTAACCCATTTCACTTTATAAATAGCTAAAATCTCTATATATAAAAATGAATCCCTTTTTCTCTATGGTCGTGCCATAACCTGAGAACGCCTTTACCGATTTCATTCATCTTTTGTTTCAGTTTTTGAATTCTTTGTATGAAGGTTCTTAATAAGAAAATTGCGAAATTTAACATAACACTCTGTGTTACTAAATTATTGAATACAAAAATCATTTTGTTTTTTCTTAACTAATAAAAGCGAAAAAAAAATAATATGTCTCCGTTTTAAAAAACCTCTATAAAATTCAAATTTTACCTCAGAAAATTTGAAATTTTTCCGATTTTTTTTTGCTCTGGAAAAAGTTGATTTTACACCTTTTGGGTGACATTTATTGGAAAAATTTGTTTACCAAAACGTCAAAATATAATAGAAACAACACAGGCAGCCGCCAAAAGTAAAATGTTTTAAATGAAGGAGACCAACATGGAGAAATTAATATTAAACTCGTATCTTCAATATCTTCGATTATTTTAAATGTCACCCAAAAGGTCTAAAATCAACTTTTTTCGGAGCAAAAAATAAAATCGGAAAACCTTTTTCCGGCGGGAAAAAAAACTAGTCTCGGTCTCGTTGCCAGCCCTAAGTGGGATAAAATAAACAACAAACTCTAACTTAACTAACATAAAGATTTATTTTGACTTAAGAGGGGTTTCCTATTCAAAATATTTAAATATTGTAAAATGAGCTGTGATGTATATTAATATAAATAAATTTGATGGCACAACAGGTCATGATGGGGGCCTAGTGACTTACAACTCTCAACCATTACTGTGTGCATGTCTGCAGAAATGGAGGGGACCTACAGTTTATTGCTGGATCTGAACGGCTGATGTGAGTGGCACTTTTCTATGTCAAGAGATACTCTTGGAGGTTTTGTCAATTTCTCGCAAGAGGCAGTAGCCATTTTTTTTATTTAATTATTACGTGGCAAGCCTGGCCATGAACCTAGGCCTCCGGCATGAAAGTCCATCGCACTAACCATCACGCCACGGCTACTACATCTGTACAACTGTGATGTACAGATTTTTAAATCTAAGTAACATATTCTGATAAAAAAGTACGTATACGCCATAGTGACTATGCTAATGGCTGTAATGTTGTATGTATACACTAAAAAAAGCTAAGATTTAAGAAAAGGATTTTTTAACCTCTGTCCCTTCCTTTATGCACGTGTAATAGATTGTTATATGCAGAAAAAAAATATTAGGTGGAAGTGCCGATAGTGTTTGTGTGATTGTATCTTTTCAGCAGTGTGACAATAAAATGCAAGAGAGTTTATATTTTTAGACTAATTATAGAAAACACACTCCGAGTTTCCTCAAAATTTCAGGAAATCAAAGGCAAAACCCCAGTGACGTTAGTCAAAATTATTCTCGCAGTTTGCCAACAAGTTGTAGCAGCGCATGCTTTTCTAAGAAACCACTTTTTGATTACAGAAAGTTGTTAGTTTTCAAATAACTTCCGTTGGAAATAAAGCATGAAATGTTCAATTTTTTCAAAGCTTGTCGGGTGCAACATTCCTGTCATAAACATACATACATACATAGTGCATGCATTTTAAATTTTTTGCATTTAAAGTTATTTGTAAGGTACAATATATAGAAAGCAATAAGTAAAAACCTAAAACAAACCTTAACTGGAACAATAACACTACCTGTGTGGCGAAAAAACAAATCTGACTACAACTAGATCTGAAGCGCTCTTAGTGTTTGATATCTTTAAGCAGATCAAAATATCGGCTCCGTAATAGGTGTCATAACCGGACACTGTCTAATAGGCAAACATGCGACGAGGCTTGGGCTATACTCGAACGATTTCTGCAGAAGCTGTATGGACGAAGAAGATGAAGAATCCATTCCTCATCTTCTCTGTACATGACCTGCTCTCTCTCTCAAAGAAGTAGGCTCCATCTAGGAGAGTTCAACTATAATGATCCCGCACGCTTTGTAAAAGCTCTAAGTGGTTCAATGAGTAGGAAGAAATTCTACTTGTTTCATGTGGTATCACAATGGACCAACTCATATGGTCTAAGTGTGTCAAGCACTTGTGCTGAAAGCCACGCTAACTTAACCTAGCCTTAAAATCTAGAAAACACAAATCTAGAATTGAAAAAAATATCGAAAACAATCTAGAAAGTAAAATCTAGAATAAATCCCAAATTCAAAAATCTAGAATTAATGTATTAATTTTTGAGACAACGTGTGCAATGTTTTTTGTTATATAGCATACGGCGTATAAATAGTTAGGTATGTGCAGCATTCTGCTTGGACCATGTAAGATTTGGGGTAGGTGCGAAGTTGGGTGTACACAAAGTTTCTTTTATTTTTGTGCATTCGAGATTTTTGCATTCTAGAATAAAAAATTGTTTTTTCGAGGTTTTGTCATTCGATATTTTTGTCGTTTGCGATTATGTCATGATCTCTAATTTGAAGTGTACTAAAACAGGCATATTTTCCATATGGTAGGGCAACGCTTGCCGTGGTCCACTAGTAGATTAATATAAATAAATTACAAAATCACACAAAGATCTTTGTTCGTCGTCAATGGACGATCTTCTGTGAATAATGTTCCTTTTGTATTGAATCTAAAAAACAACCGATTTGATGTGAACCAGAAGCCTATAGCTTTTGCGATTTCAGAATCAAGATTCTTGGTTTTCGGGATTTCGAGTTTTCTGGGATTTTTGGTTTTCTAGACTCTAAATTTCGGAAATATATCCAATTCCTTTAAGACTTTAAATCAATTGTTTCAGTGAACCATTTTTGTTGGTGCAGTTTTCAAATAAAATGAGTAAACTGTGCAAACTCTATAATTCATTTCTATTCCAAATGTTTGAAATTGAAAAAAGGATGACAAGATATAGTAGACACACATTCGTACATTTCAATGTGAGGCAAAAAGGATTATTATCAAAACGCAGCCTTCATCTATAACCATTTTAAGTAGGCATAAACCAAGAAACCTTTCTACGTAGGATAGGTTTATATATTCTACTCAATTCGTTATAGTAAAGATTATTTTATTTTATCTTAAGAAATAATTACAATTCCATACAAGCACTGAAGCCAAATTGCTCATAATTCTGTACTTAATATCTACTCAGCATCTTCATTATCAGTTTCTGTTTTGTTCTCTTTTTTTGTTCATCATAATCCAAAATCCTAGAAAAAACTCTATCCCCTTAATTATCATTATACATAGATTATATATCCATATAGTATTCAAAAGAAAATGGTTCTTAAAACCTGAAACCTAACACAATCTAAAAATCCACTCATTACCTAATTAAAACATCCCACCATATACATCCGCAATACAGATCTCATGGACCAAGCTTATCCTTTTTCATCTATACTACAGCACCTTCAAACAATAATTATCCTACTTCAAATCCAAAAGATCTTCTTATTCCACGCCATCATAACCAATAGCAATTAACCACCCACTTTCATCATCAAGTTCTATTTTCCTCTTTTGTTTCTATTTTGTTTCCTTTTTTTTTTGTATTTATTTCATTTCTCAGTTTTCTTTTTGTGTATAAAGTAAAGTGAATGAGTACCTACAGTGCGAGTCCCTCTTCTATATCGTTGCTCCCGATTTATTCCCGTTGAATACGATAACAAACAGCTTCACAAATGACTGTCGTTCAAAAGCCGGTTGTGCTTCGTCATGGCTTGGATGTATCTACATATCTATATTTTTTTCTTTTTCTATAAAACTACCCGCACCACTATTTCCATTCTATTGCCACCATTGGTAATAGTAATAGCTTTTGGATGGTCGTTTTTTTTTTGTGTTGCTCCTGTTCGTCCTTTTTTCCTTATCCTACGTTATTATTTGTGGTACCATTTTTTTGTTTGTATGGAACTTGTCTGTTTCTGACAAAAGCACAGTGGGATACCTATCTTTCTGCCTGCCTGGTGCCTTTAAAATAGGAATTCATATTGAATAGAGAAATCCTTAAAAGGATTTTGCCAGGATAAAAATGAATGAAAGCCAATATGAGGATGACGAATGGAATCTTTTGCAGCTGTATAGTAAGATAATGAAAGTTATATGTGAATCTCAGCGATAAAAAAAATTCCTCAAACTTGATAAAATTATTTTCTAGAAGAAAAATGTTATAGATGCGCTCTCTTTCTCTCTCTATCTCTCTCTCTCTCCCTGATCTGTGTTAGTTTTTTTTTTTTTTGTTCTATGAAAGAACACATTTTGTTCTTAAACTGACCATACACTTTTCACATCCTTTGCAACTATATCCTGATGTGCTTTCTTTAAAAGTCTTCACCATCAAGTACCTACCTATACCTTCCCATGCAATGTAGGTTTGATTTGGAGCTCAATTTATCCAACGTTTGGGTAGTCAATGGTTGCTGATGGCCAATTCAGTATCAAGGCAAACTAACGACGACAATAAACAAGCAGAAAAACATAATTTCACTCAAAACTGTGTGTACCTAAAGCGCATGTCCTCTCTTACGTTCCAAACAAAATATCGCAATTGAACTGACCTACTACTCTCGAAATATGGAGCTGTTTTCAATGATGAACTTGGAATTTCCTACATGCACACGAGCTATACAGCTGCGCCAAATAATGTTATCTATCTTTGAACTCACATCCATTTTGCGGCGAATTGAAAAATAGGTTCCACACCACAAAACTTGTGAGTTTTCTTGAATTTAACTCAAACATCAGGTTCTGGATTCAGTATCTTGGCGACGTTTTCTCATCGATGACGCGAAAACACACGATCCAGAATCGTATCAGTGATTAAACACTGCGATAACGGATTTTGTCTGTTGCACACGTTCTCGTTCATGGATTTTAAGGGAATTTTTGAAATTCCAATTCGGTTGAAAACTAGGCCAAATCACGGTATTTTGAGGATTATCAAACGAGAAATTATATGGGGTTTATCCATGACGATATAAAAATGCAAGATTGTTATCATTACATCAACCCCCGGGGCTTCATGGTTCCTGAGAGCCGATTTGTTACGATGTTATAGTTCGGAAAATCAATACGTTCCATTGCAAAAAAAAAATCAGTAAAATTCATAAAATCACATCCCCAACACTTCATCCAAACTAAAAGAAGCCCTTTGGCATTGTGTTCTATTTAATTAGTGTTCCGTACCATCATCCGTTATATACATATAGATACTAAATATCTGGTGAGGATTAAGGAAAGAAACAAAGTGTCGCTATAGTGACAACGCGCAATAATAGCAGCGAAAAGCGTCGCGTCATTTTCACTTTAACGAATGACTGTGACAAGGACGTTGCTGATGCTTCTAAGGATGACGATGATTATGATGACGATGTCAGCATAATGCCACAGGATATATCAGGCTAAAAAAAATGTATTAAAAAAAATATAGATGTTACCTTAAATGCATTTCTTAGTGTCGCAATTATACAGTGAAAATCCTTTTCTATATGCCCTGAAACAATTTTTGTGCGCTCTTGCACTCGTTCGCTTAATTAATTGAGAGTGTGAATAATTAAACATAAAAAAAAGAGGAAACTAGAAAAAAAAAAATTATTTCCCACCGTGTGTCACATCACAGTTTGATATCCCTGTAACCTTGTAATCCTTCATCTACATCATCTCGTTGTTCGGTCGTGATGTCGGTTGCTTTGCTATTATACAGCTATACTCACTGTGCAACATTTTCGTCGTCGCGCTAAAAATTCCAGTGACATCCTTGATACCTTTTTTTTTTTGTCTTTAGAAAAATATTGTTGTACTTGTGCAAGGAACAAAAATGTTTGAGTGTGATAGAAAAAATTTCAAATGAATAATGCAATATTCTTTCTAATTAAGTGAGCAAACATATAGTGTGGATTAAGGAACGGAGGTCCTTGGTAAAATAATTATTCGTGCTATGATATAGTGAAGACATAATTCTCAAGCTTATTCACTCGACATAATCTAATTTTAAATTCACAGGTGTATAAAAATTCAAGGAGTAAAAAACAAAAAAAAAATGAGTCTCAAAATAAATAAGGATGCGCCCTTCTGTCACTTTTACATTTGTATGTATGTTGTTTTATAAAGTGTAATTAGTTAGTGTTTTATGACCCAGAATCACGAAATAATAATTTTTAATTGCAAAATAAAATTGGATATACCGTTATCCTCTCATATAACCCAACATATAAGAATAAATCGCATGTCAGTTGGGAATAATCTGACAAACACAAACAGGACAGCTCTAATTTAAAATAAAATATTAAGGAAAGGAAAAGAGCAACATAATTGTACTTTGTTTATTGAGGGAAAATAATAATTATTTCTACCAAAAATAAAAATAAAAAAATATTAAAAAAAAATAACAAATAATATAAAACAACACGGCTAACATTAAATTAAAGGGAACTGAAAACATCATCAAAAACAAGAGCAACACCACCGAAGGAAGATAAACATCACATGAGCTGTCATCATGATCGCAATTATAACATTATTCTTCTATATGACAAGTGAGTATACCTGTTTCGTATGGTTATGTTATGTAGGACATTCATTTGTGTGCTTCAAATGTAAATGAAAATTCTTTCATTAATATTGACAAACAACATAACGGGTTGTGTAGGTTAAAATAA
This sequence comes from Epistrophella euchroma, assembly GCA_947049315.1. Classification (NCBI taxonomy): domain Eukaryota; kingdom Metazoa; phylum Arthropoda; class Insecta; order Diptera; family Syrphidae; genus Epistrophella; species Epistrophella euchroma. Next base: position 35,911,342 of record OX346247.1, on the reverse strand, counting down.
AATAAAAATACAAAATAAATTTGATGGCACAACAGCTCATGAAGAACTAGGGCCTAGTGACTTACAACTCTCAACCATTCCTGTGTGCGTGTCTGCGGAATGGAGGGGACCTACAGCTGAATCCGAACGGCTAACGAGCGGCACTTTTCTGTGACAGGAGATACTCTTGGAGGATTTGTCAATTCCTCGCAAGAGGCAGTAGCCGTTTTTTCTTTTAAATAAATAGGTGGCGAGGCTGGGGATCGAACCTTAGACCTCCGGCATGACAGTCCATCGCACTAACCATCACGCCACGGCTACTACAGGTTTGTGAAGGTTAAGGGGTTTAAAGTATGGTTACCACTTTTGTCTTTTTCGATTTTGATTTAATTTTAGCTATAGGTGTCTTACTTATTTTTTGTGGCTATAATGCCGTATTTGGGTTGCTTAAATAAAAATTTTCAAAATTTTGATCAAATCTGAGCAAGGGCCTAATTGGGTGGATCGATTTCTGAAAAATTTGGTGGAAAATTCGAACGGCTTAGTTAAGCGGCAGACAGGGGAGGATTTGTCAATTCCTTGCTAGAGGCAGTAGTAGTTTTTTTTTATTATCATGAGTTATACGAGGTTGGGTATCAAGCTTAGACCTTCCGGCGTGAGAGTCTATCGCACTAACCATCATGCTACGGTTACTACGATTTAATGAACAATTTACATTAAAAAAATTCGATTTCTAGAAGGCTGCGACCATCAAGGATAATGTAAATAGACTTAACAACCACAAAAATGTGAGATTTATTCAAACTAAACAAGATGCTCTGTAAAAAAAGATATGAAATTCATTCAATTAAAATTGTAGTTCACTTGGGCGTATACGCATTTATTTTTATTTTTTTTTTAATCTTTAACAAATTTTACTACAAATTTAATTTTTGCGCATTAAGTTGGTAATGTCGATTAAGCTATTTGAATTAATAGTTTTCCTCTATCACAAAAAAAAAAAAAAAATGTGGGAGCGGTACAGATTTCGCGGGCATTGCGTTTTTATTAACTTATGAAAAATACTTTGAAGCAGTAAATAATCCTTCTCTAAAGCCTCTGGTGCTATCATCTGTGATGTGATCATGACAATAATTCTTTACTCTCCAGACATACTACATATATCCCTGATGCTCCAAATGCACATCTTTACCTGTGACGTCAGTGGTCATAAGCGGTTAAATGCGTAGTGCATACGACCTCGAATATGCGTGGGTTCGAATCTCATGGTGTGCATGTAGAAATTTTTTTCACAATAAAATTGGATTAAAGCTCAGCACCACTAAAAAGGAGACTGATGATAGGCGGCTCGGCACCCCTTGAAATAGCTATATCTCCAGCCAAACAAAAATAAAACGAACTAAAATACCTAAAATGTATTCATAAACAATTGGTGGTAACACCTTTAGGTTGTTGTTGTTGTTGTTTAAAAATTCAATAAAAAATGTTCAATGTTTGTACAATGCCAAAAAAAAATACTTTGATTCATAAGTCATTGGGGCCCATTTGCTGAAACGAATCCTAAATATTTAAACACTTATGTTATAATTTTTCCTCAGCGTACACTGTCACATAAGCTTTTATGTTGAACTTAAAAACTTATAAAGTTTTATTTAAGCAAATAGGTCTAAGTTTCATTTAAATGTACAAATTATTAAAGTCACGCTGATGTACATAATAATATTACATTAAATGAGAAAAAAACTAATTTTATTATTAGAATTAAGTTTTAACAGAATCTTTTTCTCATTATCATTTTTAGATCTGACACGTATAATATAATGACTTCTCAGAGTGCAAAAGAAACTTCATGTTGATTTAGCGGTAGCCATAATTCATTATTATGAATTTGGAAGCACCCTTTATTAGTCATTTGGTACCTAATAAATGTAGTGGCAAATTAACCGTCACCGGCCCAACCTCCAAATATATATTGCGTCCATATTTCAATGTAGAAAATTTCAATTAGGTACATAAAAATGAAAAAAAAAAAAATACCAATTTATTTTTGGTGGTGAAAGGAAGCTTTTAACTTTGTTTTTTATTAGTTTTTCCCCCAAACTTTTGTAACGAACATTTAAAAGCTTCCTTATGGACAAAAAGTTGGTTGTTTGTTTGCAATAACAAACAGGTGAAATTATAGTTCTTCTCTTCTTTCTGTTCTTATAATAGGTACCTAGTTTCTTTTTGCTCAAAAGTAAGATATCATCATACAAACATAATTACAATAATGGACAGATATATCTTTACATTTTTATACATACTTCTCATTATGGACACAATTACTATAAATTTCGAGAAAAATTATTAGGTAGTGAAAATCTTTTATATAAGAACCAGGGACACGGAAACATTGATTGTTTTACAGTTTTAAAAAGTCGATATTAACGACTTAATACGTTTTTATTATAAACTAACTGACCCGACAGACGTTGTCCTGTCTGAGCTATGAATTCGAACTGGAATACATAATAAAAAAAAATTGAGTACCTACTTCTAGAGAATTTGCCATCAGATAACGAAGAAAATAACCAAATGTTATGACCCTTAAGAAAATATATATATATATAATATATTCATAAACTTGTTACAACTTGTTACACACTAATAAATTTTTATATTTCCATTTTTGTTGGATCTAGTAATCTATTACATGTGGATATAAGAGGAGAGAGAGGTGAAACAATCCTCTTTATTATTCCTTGCCTGTTATTAGTTCCTATGTATAATATTACAGACCCTTTAAAATAAATAATAAAAAATAAACATTAATAGGGTCACTGGGGCGTATACGTACTTTTGTATCAGCATAATATTAGTTAGTCTTAAAAATACTGATGAACAGCTCAAATTCATCGCACAATTTCTTTTCTTATAACCACATATACCTATATGAAGAACTAGCCTAAATTCTACATCAATAGAAATAATTAAGTCAAAATTCTTTCGTTGTGTTAAAATTGAAAAAAAAAAACAGCATTATTTTGTGCACTATTTGAAATAATTAAATAGAAAAATATTCGCGATAAGATTTTTCATATAACTAGCATAAATTAAGTCTATTTAAATAATCTTTTTTTAATAGACTCTCGCAATAAACTTCTGTATTGATGCACTACGTATCAATCGCCAATGTAGAAAGACCGTTCGAACAAACAAAAAAAAAAATTAGAAAGTATGTAATTTATTGTTATCACGACTTTCCGAATTTTCGCGCCTAATTTTCCAATTTTTATCTCCGTAGTGTGTTTATCTGGTTCAATATTAATCCAAGCGAAGAATCTCCATTAAATTTGGATGATCTTTAGCCGAGTTATGCGCGTACGAAAAAAAAAACTAATTAAGAAAGTTCGAAACTTCAAGCTTAGTTAGATTTTTTTTTTATAAATTAGACTTATATTAGATTAAGATTCCTATGGAGAGCTTAAATTTTGGAATAATGTTGTACCAAAATGTATTAAAAGTCATGAAATATAATCTAAAAACCCAAAACATAAATCAAATGTATTTACAAGAATAAAAATGTAGGAAAACAAATCTTTTGACATTTTAAATTCTTCTGAAAAAAAAAACATTTATCACTAAGAAAACCCCAACTTTGACATCCGTCGTATACCAGTGTGAGTGAAGAAAACCACACAAAGTCTCATGATATAAAAACATAAACAAAAAAAAAAACGCCAAACCAACTCCTACATAATATAAAGAACCTGGTGTTCGTTTTCATAGGGAATATACATAAAATGAAAAGGAGGAATATTAATGTGTCATTATTGTTGACACTTTCATCTCTGAAAAACTCCTGAATACTTACAAATATAAACACAACTTGCATATTGTTGGCTTTCTACATATTCTTATATTTAAAACAATATGTCTACAAAAAGTAGAAAATTATGTCTTTTCCCAAAAGTTTAATTTTGAATATTTCATTTTAAATTAAAAAACATGAACGGATTTTGCCTAAGTTTTTTTGCCAGTGAACTGTTTCACCAAAATTATGTGCCGAAAATGAACAGGGAAATATGGTTCATGATTTATCTTGATTCAAAAAAAAAAAGATAACATACATAAAAGGGAAACAAAAAAAAAAGTATAAAAAAATATCAACCAAACACCGGAAAATCAACAATTGATGCTTGAGGGCGTGACAAATCCAGAATTCCAGATTTGTGGTGTTAAAAGAAACCGATTTATACAAAATCGTTTCATAATGTGGCAGGATAAGAATGATGCACAAAATGTACAAACAAAATAAAAGCACTAACAAGATAAAATATATAATATGTAGGTATTCGGTAAATTTCCACCCAAATCCGGCATTGATGCCAATCTAAGCATATAACTTTGGGACTTTTATTATTTAACACTTTTCACAAAAAAAAAAAAAAAAAAAAAAAAAATATGTCCTGAAGTACCAATGTCAGCATCTTTTATCTTAAGGAAAGGGTCTGATTTCGTGTTTTGTTTATTATTTTTAAATGAGTTGATTAAAATATAATACGTATATTTAATTTTATTTAAGAAGGTTCAAAAAAGGGTAACCATATCTGCACACTTATTAATTTTTTTTACCCTTGGGACATTGGATGAAGGTTTGGGACTTCTTAATTGATGTTTGAAGGGTAGCTATAGTAAAAAAAAAAACTGGTATATGCTTTTATCGGGACGAATTAAATTTAGGTTTTTAGAATGGCGTTAAAGTAAATATTTGTTACTTGCAATTGCAAACCCTCTAATAACTAAAGAGTTTGCCCTTTGCTTTGAATTCAAAAGTCCTTTAATTTAATGTAAAAAAAAAACACGACTATTCTGTCATTTTTCTTTTCATACACTATATTAGATTTTTGAAAAGTATAATAAAACATAATATTACCCCTGTATATGGGTAACCGGAAGTTTTCTTAAAAAAACAAAAGTTTATCTAAAAAAAATTATCAAAAAACAATAGAAACACTTAGTATTATGCTAAAGGTCTTTTTAAAAGCCAAACATTCATTAAATTTCCTTCTGAAATGAATTATCTTTAATCGCTTTAAAAAAATTTAAACCTTAATTTAAAAAAAAATTAATTGTCTTTATTTTAATAGGTAGGTATTCAATGCTCTTAGTAATTTTAAGAAAAAACTTAAAACTAAAAACAATTCCTTTGAATAATTTAACTATAATCCATATTGGTAAGTTTCTCTAAAGTTCCTATTATCACTTATAAAGTAGTAAATTAGATTTTGTTCTTTAATTTTTTTTTTCCAACTATAGACGTAATCTAAGCGTATTATTAAAAGCGCAATCAATGCTTTTGATAGAAACAAAAATATGGCATAATATAAAAAAAATCTATTTAAACATAATATTCATAACTTTTTTCATATAATTATGAATTAGAGTTTTAAGATATAATATAGCACCTACTGAGATTAGTAATCAAATTTAGTTATGTCTTAAATACTGCAGTGAAATTAACAATAACGTTATGGATCTTAAATGATTTACCATACATTATGTTCTCAATTTTTTGGATAGTCCACGTAAATATTTATGTAATGCCATGCATGGTTTATTATTTAGAGCCCATTCCGTTATAATCCATTTTACTGAAATTCTAGTTGTAGGGTCAAGGGGGGTAATTTTGAACAGGGGTAATTGTAAACACACTTTTTTGTCTAAAATGCCATGGCATTATTTAAAAACACATTTTGACACAAAGAGTTATTTGTGTTTTATTAAATGACGTGAGTCCTTCGTTTTTTTTGCTCATTTTGAGTGTTCATTAAAATTGTTCCAAAACAAATAACGGCCATCAAACTTAGTTAAATCTTGTTTTTAAAGAAGTAATAAATGTAAGTGTTAATGTATGCCATTTGTTTTTATTCTTCTTCATCACTAAATTTTAAAGTTATTTTGCTGTTTACAATTACCCCATTTTTTTCCTACCATGGGTAAGTGGAAACACCGAAATGGGGTAAAAGTGAACACTTTGGGGCAATTTTAAGCGTCCATTTTGAATGGCTTTGGTGTTGATCTAACAATATTTTATATCAAAAAGATGCAACGTACATATCAACGAAAAACCATATATGTATAAGATATCCTTAATGCATTACAAGATGTGTGCAACGAAAACAAAACATATCGACAAGCATATCGGTGCCAAGGAAAAATCCTACTGTCATTATACATATATCGAGGCCGAAAACCTGGGGCCAAATTCTCGCATCAGTAAGCTCTTTAGGTCACTGAATTATTTCAATTGGCACTAATCTGTTTAAAATGTGGCCATAATGGGTGGCCAGAAGACTACTGGTATCGCAGTTTCATGTCAAGACTGTTTCACAATGAGAAAAAAAAATGAGACGTGTCGGCGTGACGAGATTTTTTTGCAGTTGTTCTCTCTTCAAAACGAGTTTTAAACAATGACACCGAAATCAGCGAATTAAATTTCCTGAACGACGAGCTAACTATTGAACCACGTTTGTACAACTGGTCCTAAGTCCGAATAAGGCAGCTTTTGTTCTAAACGCACATGAAATCGGGGTTGGGCAGTGATCCAAGCTAAAGATTTAAGTGATAAAAGATTTGTTACTATAAACCAAATGGAAATGTTGATTGTTGCCAGAACCAAAAACAACTGTTATCGAAGGAATTTCAGAGGTAGAGCTTAATGCAAAAGTATCAGTTTTTGAAATGTAATATTTGAGTATAACATTCTTTTAAAGATCTAACCACAGATAATAGAGTTACATAGATATCGCATCCCATACAAACATTTCTTTTGTCTATAAAATCGAATCGGTTGGCCAAAACACTTATGTACTATAGCTAGTGTTTTGTTTTTATGTGTATATGTGTGTATCTATCTTTTATATATTCATATATAGTATATAAATCCCACGAATTTGATTAAACTGGGACGTACATCTACATCCCAGTGATAATATTTTTTTCTTCTGCATGCGATATCTATGGAACTTTAGTGTCTGTGATCTAACCTTATTTATAATTTTTTTGATATAAAACACGGAAATAAAAATTGCCGCCTATAAATTTAGTTCTGTATTAAAATTTTTTGAGGTAAATGTGATAATCGTTATTTTGATTTATTTTCTTCGTCACATGATTTATTTTTCATTTTGTTCACTTTTGTACCAAAAGTTTTTATTTTACGTGCCTTAGATACCGAGTTTTTTGTTTTCATTTGCCCCATTTTTCTCGCTTTCCTAAAAAAATACGTGGGTATGTAAATACATAAGTATAAAATTTTATGAAAATTAGTAAACAAACACATTCAAAATTATAATAAACACTACAGGTTAAAAACAAACAAAAAAAAAAGAAGTTGCAAAATCGCTTTAAATTTAGTCAAATTTTTAGAAAATAATCTCTCCCATCTGAATAGGCAAAATTAACCCCACCATCACCAAAATGATTTTGATCAAATTTCGACCTATACACGCTTTAGCGTTTTGTCGCATTTTATGTGAATCACCCTGTTTTGTATTTTTTTTTTGTATCAATTTAAAACCAAAAATACCTAAAAAGCTTTTAAACTCACCTCAGTTAAACTTTTACATGCATATATGTTAACATAAGGTATATTCATACGATTTTTAACTATACGATAATGGTGCACTTTGTAGGACCCAAGTGGGTAACAATCCCTAGTCTATAATTCAAATGCTGATTGAGTGACATTGAAGTAAACCAATGACACCTGATCTCATTTTTATGAATTTGAGTTTTAACAACACTATAGAACAAAGTTATGCCACCTATAAAGTCACACCTCAGCGTTGTGATGGTTTTCTAGTTAGCATTATTACCATATTGTTGTGTAAATAGAATTTACTACAAAATCACGATGTGCCATCCTAGCCTATAAGAAGTGTAAGTAATTTAAAATGAATGAACCTCTTGAATCCAGAAACTCTGGTCCTGTAGTAAAATTCCAGCATTATGTATGATGTCATGAAACACCATTACATAGCCATCAACTTTAATATACGAAAGTCCTTTTATTTTTGAATTCATCAAAATAAATCTTTTAGAAACAAGAAACATCATCCAACAAATTGCTGGCTACCTTAACAATATTACAACGTGGATTCGATTCCGGTCACGTCAAGTTGCGGATCTACACATGCCCAAAAATGAAGTCATAAGCAGGATTAATAATACAGAAACTTTGGTGGATACGTGGATACATCCTGTGAGTGGAACCTATACATATATATGTACTCTATCTACCTTATAGTTATATAGTGCACAACCTGTCAAATTTAATACGCACCTGGTAAGTGGTTTTCCCTACCTCCCAACAACTTTCACTCTGCTATTCTGCGAAAATCAAATTAGCAAACAGGATTTGGGGAGTGACTAAACCGCATCGTCACAGACCAGTGAATGACACGCGTCAGAAACGTCAATATATGAAAAGCTTTGATAAAGGCTCTATACTCCGGATGGATTTGTTTTATTGTTAGACTCATACAACATTGAGTTGTGGTAGTAAATCAAATATACAGAGATACTCATATATCCATAAATTAATAAGGCTAAATGTAATAATAGCACACACTTCCATAAGTAGCGCCCAAGAGTTGACTAGCATTTAATCCTTGACACACACTACATTAAGTCAATAATATTTACAACAAAATATCTGTATTTACTCATCACCATAGCATTGCAACTGGAACTGTATTTTAGTTTTGTTAGTTTGTGTGGTAAATTTCGATTGAAACTATTAATTAATTCATATTGATGTTGCAGACACGCTAGTTGAGAAATCAAATGAGCATAAATAATCAGGTCAAGAGTGTGATATGCTTGAAAACGGTTTGAAATAATGCAGAATATGTAGATAATGTGCACTAGGATAGGAGGTTGATGATGGGATTAGAGAAGTGTGGCATGCTTAACTAAGTAAATGGTTAATTATTTTGACAAATTCGTGTATGTTCTATTATTATAAACTTTTCAGGGAATATTTCCCTCGTTCAAACATTGCGAACGTGAATGATGCCTAAAAGTTTCCTTAGGAATTTATTGGTTTCGAGAATAAATTTTCCAAAGGAATTTGGCTGTCATTGCATTGGATTTTTGTTCGAGGGAAATTTATTCCGTATGCATAAGATTCACGACAGTAGAAAAATTTTTGTGGGAATAAAATATTCCGTGGGAAGCAAGATTGTCCGGGAGATTCCCGATAGGGCCCGATGCGTATTAAGAAAAATTTAGGTGCCTTCAAAAAAAAAAAAAACATCGCCAAATATATTTTAGAATTTTTAAGATAAAGACATTTTGCTTTAGTTTTCAAGTTAAATATAATACAGATTTTATATTTTTTATGTTATGTATGTTAATTTTAAATGAGAGTTGAAAAAAGCTGACATACCTTTTGGTTGTTACCCTATAAGCAATCTATTATTCGGTCGAAATTCAATGAAAACACGACCTTTATTTCACATTTAAGTTACTTAATCGGAGATCATAACCCTGACTTTTTGCACTTTTAAAATACACCTTCGGCCACCATCTTGGGTTTTAGTTCTTATTGAATATCTCGGGTTCTGTAAGTCTTACAAAAAAGTCTGCCATGCACATAGTGTGGAAAATTAAATTTGCTATTTTTTATGTTAAGAATATTTTTTCCATATTGTAATTATTAAAAAAGTTACAGGCCAACAAATTGAAAAAATTCAATATTTTCAAGTATTTATTGTGACGTCATTTAGAATTAAAAAAAAAAAAACTAATGATACCAAGAAACGCAACAAGGATAAAGCATATGGGCGAAAATCGCGATATGGATATGTATGTTTCTAAATGACCCACGGCACCGGTGCGGTGGTGGCCATACTTTCAGAAATCGCCCATATTTAAAAATTAAGTTTTTTTGCTTAGTGCCACTTTTGTTTTCAATGTGCGAATTTCATTGAGAGATGTTTGAATATTTACTGAAACGAAAGATGGCACGCTAGTTTTAAGCCCTCACGTAATTAACAATTTGCTAAAAAAGACTCAATTCAACAACAAAAGTATATATTAATTTAGAGTTAACAAAGGAAATTACAAAATCATGTAGGTGGCGCTATGGTCGAGTTAATAAGAAATTCTATATTTGTAAATGTTTATAAGGCAAAATGAATCATATCCACAATATAATGTTGTTTTAGTGTCAAAAAGGTTGAGCAGCAAATGAACGTTTAACTCTAGAGGGAGCATTTTACATTTGTTTTTGTTATAGCTGGGGTTATTCTATCTTCCTATAAAGTGTAACCATATTTAGTTTTTAAGTTTAACTTACACCTACTCTAAAAGTATGCTATAAATAAGTTGCAGTTTTATTTTCTTTAAAACTAAAAAAATGTATGGTGCACTAGGGCGTATAAGTACTTTTCTTATTTTATCGAATTTTGAAGACATTTTCAAGCATTTTTTTTGTGCATGTCAGGTTGGCTTATATCAAATAATAATTATTGTTTTGAGTATTCTAAGATTTGCTTATTTTAGATGTTACTTTTTTCTCACACAAACATTTTGGCAAGCGATTTGAGTCGAAAAATTCTTGTGATCGAGTCTAAAATTTGTCACAAGTTAGCCAACTATTTCCAAAATGGTGGTGTTCTGTTCAAGTTATTCATACATTTTATATTAAAATATAATGGAATAAACAAGGATTGAGTCAGAGTAATTGCTGAGTGATGCGGAGTCAACATGGAGTTGAAATAAATGCGGAATGATAGCGCTTATTTTTTTTATTATAAGCTGAAAACAAGAAAGTAAATTACTTTCACAAATTCTTAAGTCTAAATTAGAACATTTAATACCAGATAGGGTAGAACAACATTTACTGGAACATCTATAGTAGGTATAATATAATTTTTTTCGTTAAACAGATACACAAATGCTTTGGGATATAGGTATATTTCCAAAAAATGTTCAGCGTTGTGAAACTTCCTTTATTTTTCTCTCACTGTGGTTTTTTTAACCATCAAAAAATAAATAAAAAAAATAAATTTGATGGCACAACAGCTCATGAAGAAATAGGGCCTAGTGACTTACAACTCTCAACCATTCCTGTGTGCGTGTCTGCAGGAATGAAGGGGACCTACAGTTTATTGCCGAATCCGAACGGCTAACGAGCGGCACTTTTCTATGACAGGAGATACTCTTGGAGAATTTGTCAATTCCTCGCAAGAGGCAGTAGCCGTTTTTTCTTTTTTAAATAAATAGGTGGCGAGGCTGGGGATCGAACCTTAGACCTCCGGCATGACAGTCCATCGCACAACCATTACGCCACGGCTACTACAACTTTTTTACTATTTTTTTAACCATCAAAAACATTTAAATCACAATTTTTACATCAAATCCCACAAAAAGTCCTCTCAGAAGAAATTCAATTTAAAATTATTTAACTCAGCTGAAACAATTTGTTTTTCTATCGATTTTAATATTTACCTACACTTTAAGTACCCCACATTCCCGAAGAGTAAACCATCATATACAATGGATTTGGCCCAATATTCCCTTTTGTGACACTTTGGTCACCAAAACTGGCACAGTGGAGCAGGTCGCTATTTATACAACCTCAACAGAACACAGTCTGCCTCCCCATTCCCGTATACATGTTTACAATGTTCGACTATATACAAAATAATGTTGTTTGTGCTGCAGGGGTGTTTTGTTTGTCGGACATTTTCGTTTGTTTAACTTTGGACATTTTAAATTCTAAGTTGTGGATTTTTCAAAAACAAAAAAAAAAAAATCACGCCTTTTCATCGGAATACTGATGTGAATGTTCGCACGGTTTGTGTTTGCTTCATTAGTGTGGACACAAAATAAAAAGTGATTTCTCACTTTCAAAATTGAGATTTCATTCTTCCGAGGTGGGTGGGCTTGTCCGCTTGGAAATTGTTTCTAAAACAATTTTTTTTTGTTTGCCTGGTGGTGGAGGCGGTTACGACTTTGGTTTTCACTTTGTATCTATACAAAACATGACATTGAAGAATCTTTAGAACGGGATCCATATGGTGTCGCCCTTTTTTGTTTTATTTTTATTTTCTGATGGTTTTGATTTCGAAGCAAAAAAGAGCAAACAAAAAAAAAAAAACAAATATAAATTGACGGCTGGAAATGGCTGTTTTCAAAAATTATGGTATAGCTCTTTTATGAGATTTTGTAAATGATCTTTTATAAGATTAAAATAAGGTATAAGCATTTAGTGACTCATAGGAATGTTGGCTCTTTCCCCCTCTCTCTGACTTAGACATTAAATATGAAATGTGTCAGATTTATTGCTGGAAATTAGTTAAATTTGGCTTTTTATGATCGTTTAATAGGGCGATGGGCTAATAAAGTAGCTCGTGTTAATCTGTTTTAAGAGTGTTTTATTTTTTTTTGTATTGTGAGGGTGGTGGTGATGACATATAGCTATGTTTATAAAGATAAGATTTATTATTTTTCAACGACGACGCCGCCGATAGGAATGACATTAAAATGGAAATGATTTAGCTTAAGATTGTTTTAATTTGCATAGGTATTTACATTTTGAAGGAGAAATTTAATTACAAAATTGTTGGTTATGTGATATTAATGTTTCTAATGTTTTCGACATTGTTTAGCTTGAAGTGATTGCAAAGTTTTTAATTATTATTTGTTTGTTTATTTTCACAACACTTATGTAGTTTTCGATTCGATTTTCAGAGTGTTTCACTCTGTTTTGATTCCAATGGAATATGAAAAACTCTCTTTCGTAATATGTGTAGTGTATCTATGTAGAAGTAAAAACTAAAATGAACTCTTCAATAATTTCAATTTCAGAACATCCCAAGAAGAAGCATTTACTATTTTGACAATTAATCCAACACATGCTTTTAAACGTATGTGTGTTTTCAGAGTGCACTCCTAGCACTCCTTAATCAAATACGGAGTGAAAAAACACTCCTAAATCATCACTCCGAACAGCAAATGGAAGGTTTTTGGAGTGTTGGGAGTGTGGATGGAGTGAAAAAAGAGTGCTAGGAATGACCAACGGAAAACAACATTAAAATAATTTGAGCAGCATATAACGAATCATTTTTGAAGGAAAATTGAAGGCTTAAAAATATAAGATATAACGTAAGGGCCACTTGCACAAAAGTATTCTGACATCAGTAAACTCTGGTTTATAAATAATTGAGGGCTGATTTGATTCAAATCACGTTGTAGCAAAATATTTTTTTTTTTTTCTCTTTTCAAGTTTAAAAAAGTTATCTTCCCCTCGTTCTCTAAAACTCTGAATAGCTCTCACGTCAAATTATAGAATTTCTTACGAGAAAGCAAGTAAAAGCGTTAGAGTTTGTTTATTTTTCAATGTGTTTTGTGTTTGTTGGGTTATTTATTCTCCGTTCGTGCTAAAAAACGATAAGTTTTTATTAATTTATTTAAACTGGGATAGTTATATCCTCAGTTTTATGTATTTATACGTTCGTTTTGTGCAAGTGGCCCTAAGTTAATAAATTTTTGATAAAAATATTATTAAAATATTTTTTAAAAAATTTTAATTTTTTTTGTATTAAAAAATATTTTTTAAATTTTTAAATGCACTATTTTTTGACCACCTTCAGAAGCACCAAACTGCAAAATTATAATAAACTCGGTATACTCATTAAGAATCTATCGAAAATTAGACAATTTCTCTAAAAACATCAAACCCTTGTTTCCACATTTCAATTTTTTTTTGTGAAAACTTGAAATGCAGTTTTCTTACAACCGTTATGGTCAGTACAAAATTTAATCAAAATCATAAGGGTCGTTTAAAAAAAAAAAAAAATTGAAAAAGTCGAAATATTTATGGCAGCTACCTGTTCTAGATGAGCTTAATCCAATATTCGAATTTTTCTCTAGGAAATCGCATAAAAATTCTTCAGTTTAGGCTCTAGCTCAACTTACAGTGGACGCACGAACGCGCAGTCGCACAGACCGACGACGGACTGTAAAAATAAAGCAAAACTCACATTTTCGGAATTTTTCATCATCGTAGTGTCAAATTTTGATTACATCTCCCAAACACTTTTTTACACGAAACCAATAATATGGATCTCAACATTTTGATCAAACTTTGTATAATAATGACAGAAAGAAGAAAATTGTGGTTCTAGCAATTCTGTCTCTGTCTATTCAACTGCAGCCGTAAAACATGGCTACTGCCTCTTGCGAGAAACTGACAAAACCTCCAAGAGTATCTCTTTTCATAGAAAAGTGCCGCTCACATTAGTCGTTCGGATTCGGCAATAAACTGTAGGTCCCATCCATTCCTGGACACACGCACACAGGAATGCTTGAGAGTTGTACGTCACTAGGCCCTAGTTCTTCATGAGCTGTTGTGCCATCAAATTTATTTATTTACTCAGCTGCAGCTTTAAAGAATGGTGCAATTTCTTAAGACTTGGTAGCATTTTTGGACATTTCCCCGAAAATTTTTTTCATTTTTTTTTTCGGACCAAAATTAACAAAACCTGAATAATTTTATTTTTGTAGCCGTTACAGAAATATTACTTTTCTCAAAAAGGGCCCAATTATTTTTTCGTTGATATTCATTTAGTTATATAGTTTCTCGTTGATGCTTTTTTATGGGTTTAAGTTTATTTAAAGGGAAAAAACATGTGAATACTTTTTTCACACTAAAAACTTTTCGCAATCTTTCTCGCGTCGTTTTTCGCATCGCATATAGCTTCTTACTCTACTGTACACGTAGCCTTAGTTTTTAAAGATTTGAAAACAATCGTCGTAATCAGCGTTGCCGAATTGACACGATCGTGCTTTTTTGACACGATAATTTCCTCGTGGCACGGTGGCACGAAAATTTATAATATGGCACGTTCTTTTTAATTCCATTACTTTACTTAAAATAAACCAAATTTCAACAAAATGTAATGAGGGTCCAAATTTTTTAAAAAGTGGGCAGAAACACATATTTTTTGACAATGCATGAATAAAGCAAATGATTTTTTTTTTGATTTTTTCTGTTGTATTATACCCCGTAATAAAATTTATTACAGTTTTTCCAAAAAATTAGAAAAATTTGTGGTTTTTCCATATGGCAAGAAAATTGTCACGATTTTTCAGAAAATATGGCACATTAATTTTATTTCGGGCGGTAACGCTGGTCTTAATCAATCTATCCTGTTTCAAAGTGCTTATCTTTGGAAGTACTTATCAAATATAGTAAAACTCTATACATGAATTCTTTGATATTTAAAAATGTATTCTTGAATATATAATTATAACTGCTTAACAACACTGTCTTCATTTAATTTTATTTTCAAAGGAAATATAACATTTTTTCCAAATTGTCATTGAGTAATTGAATATCTTATCGCACTAGATTTATCCCATTCATCAAAAGTTTAACATTTCTTTAACTCTGTCTCCTCTCATTCCTCAAATAAATCCATCAAAGTCATTTAGCTAAAAGAACTAATTAAGCTAAATTTTATGTTCAAAAAAAAAAAAAAAAGTACCGAGATTGTTAAGAATACAATATCATGTATTCCTTTGAAAGAAAAAGGGAAAAATAAAAATTGAAATGTTTCCCTCAATTCTCCTTCTCTAACTTTTAATGCGTATACATAAAAAATGTGCTAAATCACTTCCACGAAGTAAATATTTTCCTGCAAAGGACTTCTGTTTTGATTATGTATTTGAGAAAAGTTTTTTGTGCTTTCTATTCAAAACATATTAACTTACTGTAGTTAAATGATTGATAATTTATATTTTCGTATCCATTACACGGAACACGGTGACACGTGATGTTGTATTTTAACAGAATTCTGCGAAATCATCAAATAATATGTACAAAAAAACAAAAAGGAAGTAAGAATGAACAAAAAACAAAAAATGATTGAGAATGATTCTTGATTCGCGTGAATTTGCTAGAAGTGTGAAAAACATTGGCCTCGTTGAAAAGAATCTAAAGACTGTGTTAACAAATGCTCATGAAATCAGAGAGGGTTATTGAGAAGGTGAATCAGCCCGTTTCACCCTTTTCTATTGATTCCATAAAATACCATAAAATACAACGCGTGAGATTATAACATTATCTACATATTATTTTGAGTGAATATTGTATTGCCTGAGAAAAACAGGTGTTACAATGAATTTTAATCTTTGATTGTGATATTGTTTTGATGTTTTACTCGAATAATCATGAAAGGCATTAATTTTGCTTTTGTGAAGAAGTGTTGTTTGTTGTTTTTTCCTTAATTGTGTTTAGAAAACGTGCTTGGTTTTATTTTTGTATTATTAAATACGGATTTTATTGTTCTATCAAAATAATTGATCTACATATATTGTATGGTGTACTGGAAATATGTTTTTGTAAAAATAAATCCTTGAAGGTTTACGGTTTTAAATTTAAGGAATTTTAATTTATGCATGAATAATCATTATCGTTTTTATCGCATTGATATTATGGGTGGCTGGCCCGTAGCCAGAATTTTGTTTTGGAGGGAGCTTGCTGATGGTGAATATTAAAGTCTTTAAGCTTATGGAGAATTACAGAGCATCTTTTCCAAATATAAAAAAGCCCTCAGTAGAAAACGGTTCTGGACTATAAAGCCTAGTATGCTGCTGATGCGAAACGAAAAATCCCATACAAAAATGACACATCGAAATCAAAATCGAAAAATTTCGTTCCGCTTTTCGTTCTGCGGTACGCTTTCGATGAACGAAATCGATTATTTGGAGA
The DNA here is from genome assembly GCA_947049315.1 of Epistrophella euchroma. Classification (NCBI taxonomy): domain Eukaryota; kingdom Metazoa; phylum Arthropoda; class Insecta; order Diptera; family Syrphidae; genus Epistrophella; species Epistrophella euchroma. Next base: position 35,894,595 of record OX346247.1, on the reverse strand, counting down.
GATCTCCCTTCTGTTTTCGCACATTATAAATTGTCTGTACCATTAATTGTGTGCGGGAAAGTGACATTTGCTCTCTATTCTTGTTTGTATTTGTTGTTTCTTTAATCACGACATTGCTTTCTGCGATTTTTATGCGTTTGTTTTTTGTTTTTGCAAATGGTGACTTTCAAGGGGTAATATTTCGTTATGGTTTTCGTAAGCATTACGTTGTCATGTTGGAGACCAACTTAAAATTTCGTTTCGTATTTCGCAATTTGCTTGGGATAAGTAATCAGAAGTTTTCTAAGAAACACCACTGCTTTGGGATCTTAGCACCTAATGGGATATTCGCAAATAATGTATGCAGTCTAAAAGGTCAGTAATAGGTCATAAAAGGTAGTTTAAGAAATTTGTTAGGCTTAGAAAATTTTTAATCCAGGATTGAAGTTTTTCAAGGTCACCCGCGATTTTTGGCACCTCATTTATGGGATATTCGCAATAAAAGTAAACCACGCGCAGGGCCACTGGATAGTTATAGAAGGTCAGGTAATTTCAGTTATTGTTCAGGCATAGGTTTTTTTTAAATTAATTTTCAAAGTTTTTTTTTCAAGGTCATTACAAGCTCATTTTAGCACCATATTTATGGGATATTCGAAAAATATATATACCATCTGAAAGGTTACTTAATCCCTATAAAAGGTCAGTTGGTTTCAGAAATTGGTCAGTCATAGAGATTTTTTATGAATGTTTAAAATTATTTTTTTTTTCCAAAGCCGTGAGATTTTTAGTACCTCATCTGTGGAACTAAAAAAAAATAATTATGCCATCTGAAAGTTTACTGAATCCTCATAAAAGGTCAGCTAGTTTCAGAAATTGGTCAGGCATAATTTTATAATTTTTATAAAAAAAATTCAAGGTAAAGGTCAATGACCTTTCATTTTTTTTGTTAATCTCATAACTAAAAATCTATACAACTGACCAATTTCTTCAACTGCCTGAACTTTTATAAGGAATAAGTAACCTTTCAGATGGTGTATACTTTTTTGCGAATATCCCATAAATGAGGTGCCAAAAATTGCGGGTGACCTTAAAAAACTTCAAACCCTGAATAAAAAATTTTCTAAGCCTGACCAATTTCTTAAACTACCTGACCTTTTATGAATAATTACTGACCTTTTAGACTGCATACTTTTTTTGCGAATATCCCATATATGGGGTGCTAAGAGGACACAGCCGGTGTAATCGTAGTTCAAATAAAATTAATCCGTGGTGCAGCAATCTGAACTCACCAAATTTGTCAGATATATAAAATTTGTCAGCTGAATAGTTGAATTATTATTGTTTAACCTCAGCAGGTACATCCGGCGAAATCAGTGATTTAAGGTTTCTGAACATCGGATAGGTATTTGAACCTCGTTTTCACACCTGAAATTGTAAAGCGAGTCTTTAATAAAATAAAACAAAGTTTTAATAACGAAACATAGGTACAACTCAAAGCGGTGTTTTGTTTGTTATCCAAACACAAAAATCACTTCGGCCGATATCCTTGTCTTCACAAATTCTTTGAATATTAAAAATCGTTCAACTACTACTAGTACCTATTATAAAAATTATTTATGCATTTTTGGAGTCAATATGATTTTTTTGAACAAATTGCTCAAAGCAATTTATATTTTTTTTTTATCAAATTCCTCCAATGTGAGCTGAGTACTTCCATGCAAAAAAAAAAAAAAAATAGTATATTCACTTTGAAAGACCCCTTCTCGACTTATCCTTACCCTAGATTAGTGATGTACAATCAAAAATCCATGTATTTTTTTTTATTTATGTCCACTCTTAATCCAGAACGCAGACGATAGAGAGATATACTTTTTCGTCGTTTTTTTTTTTTCTTTCATATAAATTGAAATCAAATTAAAGTGGAAATTTTTGCTTTTTTTAAAGAAAAAAGAAGCATGAAAAAATTTATGCGCATTTTGCCAGAAGAAATAAAATTTAACACAAAATAAACGAAAGAATTTTGCTTAAAATGAGGGAAACAAAAATTCAAATAAGAAATGGAATACCTTCGGTGATGAAGTTTATTTTTTTTTTCCATTTTAATAAATACATTTCTTTTTTTTGCAATTTAAATTCAAATATGGAAAACAACCAGCATTACGAGTATTATGCTGGCTTTGGGGGAATGAACATGAAGTCGTATTATTTTGTTTTGTTTTTTGAATATCCTCTCTCTACCCCCAGGCCTTTTTTAAAAGTTGACTTGATTTGAATACGGTTTAAGGTGATTTGGAATTGAATATCTGAAAGGAAAAGAAAAAAAAATCGATTGTGTATAGATTTAGATATTGCGCGAAGGAATTTTTTTCCCATACAATCAAAAAAGGTTTATACTCAAAACGATTGACAAAAATTAATATAAAATTGGTTTTCCTGCTGAAATTGCTCATCATGATTTCCAAGGAAAACTTCCTAATGTGTTTGATAATTTAATAATTTTATTTTTCTGAATTAAAAAAAATTTGATTAATAGGGCTTGTTTTACATATATTCGGTTTCATTTGGTTCGGTCTGTATTCGATTCGTTTTCGTTCTCAGCGTAGACCTTCAACACACACACGGCCCATATCAGGCAGATTGTTAACTTTTAATACACAAAATACCAACAAACCGCAGCACGATGTTGACAAGTCAAAATAAAATAAAATAAAAATAATCCGAATATACGTATATCTTAATTACTTTGTGTGCCCTAAGCCCTTACTCGAATACCTGCCGTCTTGAAACCGAATAAAACTGATTCATGTCACGGAGGCATTCGGTGATATTCGACTTCTATTAGGTTTTTATTCTTGCCGTTTTTATAGGTTCACACTTATCAAGTGCTACCGAAAATTAACCGAATACAGACCGAACCGAATGAAACCGAATATCTGTTTTATTTTTCGATATTATGTGGGTGCTTTTTTAAAGACATGCGAGAAAATGGTAGTTGAATACACCCTACTGATTGATACAAACAAAAATAATATAGAAGGGGTGTCTATTTCCCTATGTTAAGCCGAGCAGGCAATATTTTCTGCAAAGTTGACTTGAAATATGTACAAAAATTATATTAAAAAAAAAACGATAATACAACCTCGTCATTACATTTTTTGAAATCCAGAAATCCGTGCATTTTATCTTATTCAAATTGTTTAAGTGAATAATTTTTGAAACTCAAAAATTAAAAAAAAAATGTTTTTTTAATAAAAATTGTGTCCTAACTATTTTTTTCAAAATTATAAGTTTTTGAGTAGTATTTTTGTTTCTAGTATTCAATATGCTCCTATCAACTTTTACTCAAACACTAAAAATGCTTAAATATCTTCTAGTTGTTGAGACAATTTTTTTTTTCAAAATTTTGCGTATTTAAATACCACTGTTTCATATTCAATGCTCTTTTAAAAACTTGAGTCAAAAAAATACTGAAAAAAAGATTCAAATTCTTTCTTAGTATTTTTTAAAAAATTGAAAAAATTCGGAAGCTACTTTTTTAATTAATTTAGAATTTTTCCCCGTATATTTTTTAACTCTAAATGATCCCAGGAATCATCCCCCCAAATATTCTGAACGAATTAGGAGACACCCTGTGTATTAAAGAAAACGTAAAACTCGTTTCAAATCGAACACTTACAATTGTCCAGGGGCCTCATCACGTAAAACCAAAATTATCAAGCGACATCGTTTTGAAGATAGATATCCTTATATTTTCTTTACAGAAATTATAGAGATAGCAATCGTCCAATTGTTTTCGTTTTACGTAATAAAGCCTCAGATAAAATTCGGGTACTCGAAAAGAAAAAGGAATCACAAAAAAAATTTTGGGCCAGTTGTACAATAGTGGTTCAAAATTTATCCCGTGGTTCAGGATTTTTAATTCACCGATTTTGGCGGATTAACTGAAGTTTAGCGATCGATGGTTCAGGCATGTACTTAGCTATTATCACATACTTGAACCTTGAACCATCGTTGAACCTCAGTTAATCCGCCGAAATCGATGAATTAAAATCCTGAACCACGGGTTAAATATTGAACCACGTTTGTACAACTGGGCCTTGGTAAATAAAAAAGAGGACGAAAAATTTTAAAATTTTTAAAATTAAGATGGCATGTGTTGTACGATATTCGAAGTTTAGAAAAACTGAACTTGTATTACTGCGCTAATTTGGAATTACAAATAAAATCCGTAAAGATTTAAGTTTTAAACTCACTATAACTACCCCCTCTTATGAAGCTGACGGCTCTATTAATATATATTACAAAAAAAATTTCATTTGAGCCCAACCTTCCATATAAATTGACTTCGATTATTTCAATGATTTCACTAAAAACGGTTTGGCCGAAATTAATTTTTTTTGAGCATAGATATATTGATTAAGTCAAAAGCTTTGCTTTGGCATAAAAATAGTTACAGATTGCACTTTCTAAATAGCAATCATTAAAATTTTCAATTTAAAAATTTCAATGATGATTTTCATTGATAAAATCATTATAAGATTACGAATAAAGTAAATTAGTTCAAATTTTGTATTTTAATTCTATTTTTTGAATTTTTTTATTTTCAGTCCCTTATTTCGCATAAAAAAAGTTTATCTACAACACATTGTAAGACTTCTCATTATGTACCAGAATTACAAATCTACTCAAATAAGTGAGACAAAAAAATTCCGCAAACTTTTTCCAAAAACGAAACAAAATCAACCAAAAATTAACTTCTGTTTTTTCAAACGAAAATTAAAATTTATTTCATGTTCTTTTTAAGAAAATTATGTTGAAAGTTTTTTTTTTCTCCATATTATAAACTTCTTCTTCAGAATTTGTTTTTTCTTCTTTTTTTCGTTTACTCGATTTAATAGGATTTGCTTCGATTTAAAAAAAAAAATTGTTTTGCGAAGGATTTTTTAAATTGACTTCATGTCTTTCATAAATCAGATCAGCAATGCTTTTCTTTCACCGAAATTGAAGGATTTATGGGGCATTATAAGATTTCAAAAAGAATTTGTTTTATATGTATATATTTTGAATTATAAGGATTATTGTTTGGCAACCCATACAACAAAAACGAAAATATTGTACAATAAAATTGTTGCTCTAGAAGAGTTTTCTTGTTTAACTGCAATAAAAGCTATTTTTATAGCTCCAGTCAAACGTGAAGGAATGATAAGACAGCTGAACTAATACAACATTCCTTTTCACCTCTCGCCCGTCATACCCCCAGCGACCAAAGCGGAAAACGTTATCACACGTTATCTAATCATATTTTGAATAGCTCCTCGTATATCTACCAACATTGTAGAATCCTTGGGGAGGGGTGGTTTACTGTTACTTCTATCATATTTCTTCATTTTAGTTTTACTTCTCAGCCCGTGGCCCGCGTCAAATGTCATATATGTAAGTTCTCCTTCCGCTTCCGCTTCACTACCAACGACAAAGGTTTCGGCCTCTCTCTCTCTCGTTTCGTTTGTGTAAAATTGTGGAGGAAGTGTGTAAGTTCAAGATAAATGTTAGGGATAGAGGACTGAGACTGTAATGCTGCATTATGACAAACATTTGTCAGAAGCAAAAGAAAATTACGAAATATTTTCATACACAACAGTCAGCGCACGGCTTATTTCTGAGAAGAAATAGGTATTTGTAGTGTTATGTGCGTGTGTGTTGCATATGTATGTATACGACCATTTCATCTTTTTGATTAAAATTTATTGCTCGACTTGAGTAAGAAAGGATGTGAATTTCCAAATTTTATTATGTACGGAACGAGAGGCAGAGAGTATAGTCGGGCTGAGATTGAACGAAAGAAAGGACGTGAAAATTTGGGTTTAGGTAGAGAAATTGGAATGCTCCAAATACTTTTAGGCTCATCCTACAAGGCTTTACTAAATTTAATTGAAAGCTATATCGTGTATATACATCTAATGGTAATTTATTTCAAAAGGACAAAAGCACTATAGTGTTGGATGATAATATGTAGTACATACAAGTAAAATATGTACAAACAGTGAAATAACAATGAGAGCACTAATCCAGTTTGTCGTTTGTGTATTTTTGGGAATTTTATTGTTTTAGTTCTTATAGGTTCTGCAAAAGGGAATTATGCTATAAAGATTAATGTTATAGAGATTGAGAGTAAGAATGCTTTTTGGTTTTTTTCTAAGGAAAAGTTTTAGATTATTAAAAAAGTGACATCGTGATTTGGAACTTAAATTTTTCCAAGGTATGGATTTCCGGATGATGTATATTTGTATACTTGCAGATGGTTTTTAAGCAGATACAAATAGTTGATTAGATGGTTCACATCCTACAGTTAGATATATTTATTATATCTCTTTTCGGACGAATAACTTTCACCTTGGTGTCGAAAGAACGCTTTATTTTAGATAAATGCTTCTAAAATAAAGCGTTCTTTCGACACCAAAACGACCAAACGAAAACACTATTGATTTACGTCAAAATGAGACCAGTTTTATGTTCGTCGAATCATATGCAAAGATGGCTCTGATGTCGATTGAATAAAAATGTTCTAAAAGTTGAACATAAAAACCGCCGTAAATTTGGCAATCACTCCCAATGCCACATTATGTTTAAACTACAAGAGGCAAGTCTGCGCGATTCAATCGAAAATTTCTTTCTTTTCTAATAATACTTTTTGAATGAGCATTCTCAAAATATTTTGATTTTGCGAAAAAGGTTTTTGTTCTATTTTATTCATAAGGTAGTAGCCCGTGGCGTAATTGTTAGTTCTTTGGACTGTCATGCCAGAGGTCTGGGTTCAATACCATCCGCTTCCACCTAAAGTTTTTTTTCGGACTACTGCCTCTTGCGAGGAAGTTTCGACTTTTTTACATAACTTTTTTTACATAGTTTTCCTAACGTTTTTTTATATTAGCTTTTACCTGCTCTATTTTAATATGCTTATTTAAAAAACGTAAAAGATGTAAAAAAGTAAAAAAAAAAAAAAAAAACGTGAAAAATAATCAAAATTAGTTAGCTTCAAATCTGAAGATGAGAGTTAGAGCTTAATATTCTGTGCGATATCTAAAAAAAAACTATCGGGTTTTCATTTTATTTTCGATATTTATAAGAAAAGATTCTCTAATCTATTTCCATCACTATGTAATGCTTTATTTAATTATTTGTTCTTTCTATTTCAATAAATTAGTTTTGCATAATCTGAAAGTCCTCGTGAAACCATGCAAAAATTAAAAATAAATACTTTTTCTTAGAAGAAGTAACTATAATCATACTAATTTTGGCACTTTTTAAACAATTCAACACACTTGAACGACTGCAAACTTTCTTTATTTATTAAGACTAGATTTTGACAGATACTGACAATTCTTCTAATTTTCTCTCTTTTTTTCTCAGTACATATTTTACTTTAATTACCTCGTCTCTACCTTTTTTACAAGTTTTTTTTTTCATTTTCTACGGGATTCTTATGTTTTTACACTTATTTACGAATTTTTTACCTAGAAAATGTAAAAAATAGTTTTTACATGAATTTGAACATCACTGCTGATAGAAGCTCTTAGGCCACTTTCGAGAGTAAACTCGCAATTGGTTACAGATCGCGGAGAGCAACACAGAATTCCAAACAGTTTGTATTTTGCAAGTAGTGTCGGAACGGAAGTTTAGTAGCATAAAGAACCCTCTAATAGACACGACGCGCCTTAAGGTTCAGAATTTACAAAAAAACTTTTTTAAGAAATGCTTAAAACGCTTCCCCTTGACGGTGTGCACATTTGAAATAAGGCAATAGGAGGAAGGGATGGGGTAGGTATAGGAGTGGGTACCGGGTGAAGGAACTAGGAAAGGAGACCTAGAGGCTGGCAGAGCGCGCCAAGACTAGGGAGAGAGGCGGAACGAGGGAAGAATGTCTGCTACGGAGGCGATGGCATGCTTGCAGTGCTCGACTTAACTCGCCGGATGTGGGGAGGGATCTTGCCCCCGTAGTCAGACCTCACCTATTTCAAAAAAAAATATAAACATGCCAACATAATGATAAAAAAAACACTTAGCCACCACAAAACTGCTCCAGACTTTGGGTGCGCTGCGGCTGATGGTGCAACGCGGCCTATGCCCACCCAACCTGGGAATCCGTCGGCCATTTGTGGACTCTGATCCTTTTTTTTTTTAAGTTTTGAGACACTTATTAGTTTGGGGATTGGGCAATCTATTGTAATGGCTTTTATTATTTTAATGATCGCAGTATCTTACTAATTATCATGGAAATAATAAAAGTAATTTTACGAGTAAGATTAGGCCAAAATAAAATTTTTATTTTGACCAAATATAATAACTAGCCAAAAAGATTTAATTAAGTATCAAAATAATCACAGATTTTGCATTTTAAATATCTTAAAATTAAAAACTAAAATTTTCAATGATGAGTTTTTAATTATAAAGGTAAAACTGGCGCCTTAATTTTTCAATTCAAATAAATCTGGCTTTAAATATAATTATTGGCTATACCTATATTAGTATGTACTTTATTTAAAAATTATTAAAAACATTTATTTATACTATATACGTTATACATACCTTTGCTTTTTATACAGATTCTATTTTTTTTCTATCTATAGCAATGATCAATGTTCATTGTTCAGTCCTCAGTGACAAAATCATTCTCAGTGTGACGCATTTCCGCAAGAAAATTTTTGTTCATCTCATGTGGCCCGTTTATCATTCTTTATAAAGCCTGAGTGAATTTAAATTTAAAATCTTACTTCACATAAACAATTTAGGTGTAGGTTAGGAAGGTATTATACATATACTTAACTTATACTATCCTACACATAATTCGAATAAGAAATCGAATAAAATGTTTTATTTTCCCAAAAGGATAATGTTGGTTCATCCTTATACATTACAATACATGGGTATATGTATATGTATACAAACAACAATTTGTCCTGTTTATATCCTTCTACCTCTGCCTACCTCTAAAATACACAAGACCTTAAAAAGATTCATGAGATAACCATAAAAATTCCTATGCTCACTCTTGCTTTTTTTAAATCCTTTATTTTTTTAACTCGAATGAAAATGTTCTTTTTGAGTTTTACAAGATTGCTTTTCTTTCTTTTAAAAAAAAAATACAACAACAAAATTTGTCCTAAATAAACTTTATAGCAAATTGACAATGCTCGACGACTGACGATGATTATGGAGAACGTGTTGATTTAATATTTTAAATCTTAAGTGTATTTTTATGATATAATTTAAAAGTCATTCGTTCATAAACCGTGGATTTCCTATTAAAGTTAAAAAGTTATAGAATTAAAGAGAGGTTAAGTATGTGCATACATTATACATTTGTACGAGTACTAAGTAGGTACATAATATGTATATTTGCTTTTTTGATTTATTTCTTTGTGTTAAAATTAAACATCAATCTCGATAAACATTCCACTAAGTGAAAACAAAGAAATGATAAAATAAAATTGAATTGCTTTTAAAGCAAAAATATTGAAGGTAAGAAGAAAAATAGGACAACAAAAGCGATTTGAATAATGTATTTTTGTTTTATTCCTAGGTATACAATTTTTATATTTTTCTGGTTTGAAAAGCTAAAATTATACAAAGAACTAACTTAATTTTAGCTGAACGTTATTTAATTTGCATACAAGAGATGCTATAAAAACATTACAACATTAAAAAAAATATGCGATTTCAACAAGACAAAATTATGTAAGCTTTTCTTTGATAGTTTCAGCTTTTTTAAAGTTAAAATTTAGTATTCATGATTGATTAAAAACACTGTCCAGCCCATGCCTATCATTTTGGTGATGTGGTTGGCCACAACTAAAACACAGCTTGTTCAATGCAAAGTTGAGTCTTCTAAAAGAGGACTGAAAGTTTTAAATGTATAAAATCTAATTAAAAAATCAAATTATTGCAGTTATTAAATATTAAAAAATCTGCTTTTATTTATTTGTTTACCTTTTATCTATCTGAAATTAAAATCAAATTAAAATGCTTTTATGAAAATCCAAATGACAATCTAACTCAATTTAATCAAACAAATGTACATAATTCGCTTTCCATTACCACTTAATTGGATAATCTTATAAATCAATAATAAATTCATTTAATTTCCCTATAATTTATATATCCATTTCGAAAGTCAAGTAAACAAAAACCACTATTTCAGTCAGTTATTTATGTTGGTTTTATTACCAAAAAAACAACAATAACCCATTCCAAGGTCTACAATACCAGATTTATTTTTTCTGGTCTTTTATTTATTGTCATACCCTAAGGATACACACACATAAAATAATATAATATCAACTTATAATAATTGAAATAATAAATAAATGTCAGCATATTAATTTTCCTCGCCAACATTCAGTTAATGGAGCTTAATTTAAGTTGCTCCATATTGAATTTGCTGAATTAGATGTTAATATGATCTATTTAGAGTCATGTTGTTATTGTGTATATATAGCCAACATTAAAAGGAACACAATAAAATAATAATATCCTCAATCAATCTCGTTATTTTATGAAAGAAGAAACAAACGGAAGAAAAATAACATCTATAGCTTCAGGAAATGACTTTGTTTGGCCTATCACGAAATCGTTCATTCTTATTGACAGACAGAGACACACAAAATGTATTTTTTTGGAGATGTCGGAAGAGGATCTCAATTCTTATGATGGTCAAGTGTAAACAGGGCGAAATAAACTCACCCATAACCTATCAAAGGATGTGAAATTATCCTTATGCCACGGACACTGATGGCACGGAAAAATCTCCATTGTCGTATTTCGTACATGAGTTATATTCACCTCTCCCCTTTTTGTATGATACACAATAACTCAACTATAGCAAATAAAACTTATGTATATACACAGTCAAATAGGTCAGTTAACCAACACACAACACAGGGTATCCCAAACAAAATTATATTATTTATAGATTCGTATTTGTAGGCCAATCGCCCAGATAGATTCTCATGGGTATTAATACACAAGGACAAGGTATTTTATCGGAAGCTGAAATAACCTGAACTTTATTTAAATATACGGACACCTGTGTAAAAAGAGGGCAGTTTACAAAAGGTCGCTTAGGGTTGAATTTTTTAAGTTGGTCATTTGAAAGAGAAAGATAAAAATTCGCCTTACTATTGTATCCAGCCACAATCTTGTAAAACAACAACAAAATATCATAACCAGCATGCAATCGTGTAAAGAAAAAAGGTATACATTAAGAAAACTGCAAAAAAAAATCTTCGGATAATGAAGTTTCCGCTTCGATAATCGATCGAATCGAAGTTTATTAAAAATAAAAAAAAAATTAATAACAGCTCTTTTAAATTACCAACCTTTCGTCAACCTTTCGGTATTTCTTCCTTAATTTCCTAATGGCTGCTTGATTTTAGGGGGTTGTTTTATTATTGAACTAACGCACGATCATAACTGATGACGGATTTGAGTTCAACACCAAAAACTACCTTCAGAACCACCTCGATTTAAAAACCGTAAAAGTAACAAATAAATAACCACAAAAATTTAATACTACGTTTTCACCGACCACTAAACCGAGATTTAGGTAGATTTACCACAAATCTCTTCACAAATCCCGTGATTTAACATACAAATTTTAATCTCCTCAAATCAAGATTTAAAATAAATCTCATTTAAATCTTCATAGGTAAAATTCGAACAGACCTATTCCCCTATTCAGCGCAATACAAGCTGCTAAAGCAAACTTGCCATCTCATTTTCACTTCATAAGAAAAATGACCCACCATCTGCATTTTAAAAGGTTCTGTCAAAATTAATCTATTTTTTAATCTTTTTTTCTGGTGAAAACACTATTTGGGATTTATGAAATCTAAACGAGATTAACGTGCAGTGAAAACGTAGTATAACATTCATAATTGAATACTATTTTCATTTTTTTTTGGGGCGAAGTAGTAGGTATTCTTTTCGTTTTTTCTTTATTTCTTAAAAACAACAACTTTTATAATTTTTTCTGTTTTAAAGTCAAGTATGACATTTCCTCCCATGCAATTTTTTTTAGAATGAATCCAGAAATCATCCCCCAAAATATAGTCTACGTATGAATTAGTTAACACCCTATTCAAACAAGTAAAAAGCGTCAGGGTTTTTTTTTTCAAAGTTATACAACTTTAAAGTGAAATGAAACCATACATAAATATAATTTTAATGGTAAATTTTATTGGTTTAATATTTGCACGTAATTTTCTGCAATTAGTGATTTCGGACACACATGCGATAAATCCCATTTTTGACCACTTTCTTGATCAGCTAAAATATTGGATACAAGCGTTCTGGCGATATGGCCTGATTCATGATTAAATGACAAAATAAGTGGAAAAAACTTTTTTATCTGTCATATTTAATCTCACAAAAAACTCTGTTGCCAATTTCAAAACCAAAATTCTTGAAAAGAAACACGCTTTATGTAGGTATAAGATTATATTATTCAAGTAAACAGGGTGATTCACCTAAGGTGTGACAAAAAGCTAGAGCATGTAGGTTGAGTCGAGACAAGAAATAAAACGCACGACTGGATCGCATTTTAAAGATTGAATGTATTTTACATAAGTAAATAATTTTTGTATGGGAGCCTTAAGTTTAAACTAGTATTGTACATGTAACTTAGAGCTTAATTTGAAAAATTATTAAAAATCAACATAATTCGAAATGAATTTATTAAAAAAATCTTCTTAAATTGTACACCATCTGCCTTATTCATAAAAAAAAATGCTTATTTCAGCTCTTGTGTAGTTACCCACCCTGGAATAGGAATTTTACGGACTCAAATTAAAGGAAATTGGTAACTACTTCATTTGAGTCTGGAAAATTCGTATTCCATGGTGAAGTTTCCCTGAACACAAGAGCTGAAATAACCATTTTTTGTTTATATATACGGCAGCATGTGTACATGATGTAATTTTTTTAACTCATAGATTTGAGAAAAAAAATTCAAAATCGTTCAGGTCGTTTTTTTTTTAAATTAATTTTTTATATATAAATTTTTGTAAGCATTTTTAAAGAAAAAATTGGTACACAATTGTGTAGTATTTATTTATGTTAAATAAAAAATTAAATTTCGAAAAAAATTATCTACCCGTTTTTGAAATATCGACTTTTCCAAAAATGTATTTGAATTTTTTTTTTTAAATCAAAAATTTGTTTTATTGAAAATTTTGATATGCCGTATGATTTCAAATTTTGAGAAGCTTTTGTATAAAAAAAATTAAAATAAATCGGTTACACACATAATAAGATACTTAGTCCAAAATAAAGAAAATGGTTCTATAAAAGGTACTGTTAATAATAGTTAACTGTAAATTTTGTTTTTAGTAGATCATAGACCCCAATAATATTAGTATTAGAAAAATTTTGATCCCAATTCATAGGAGTCGTTTTCGAGAAAATTTATATTTTCTGTAACGGTTTTTAACATTTATATCGAAAGTACCATAAATTTTGACTACAACAAAAACATTTTTTCGAAATATTTTAGATAATGTTAAAAAACCGCTCGGTACCAAGTTTCGTGAAAATCAACCCAGTCGTTTTCGAATTATGTATGTTGTTTAAAAAAAAAAAAATTGAAACTTTTTAAAAAATCCAAAAAAAGTTTTTTGAAAATTTTGGTACACAATACTATTTAAATTTTTCAGAAAATTCTCCATAAAAAAATTATCAAAATCAGCCTATTCCTTTTCGAGAAAAACGAAAATAAAAAAAATGGTTCTATGGGAGGTACCATTTAAAACCATATTTTGGAAATTTAATTTTCCTAAAAAGGTAGCATATATCTACTTAAATTTATTGATTTTTTTTTAGAAATATCTGTGGAGCCATTTTTGAGAAAAATATGATTTTCCAAAAATGCTAAAAAAACCTATATGGCAGGTACCGTTATTTTTGGTCCTAAAAAGAAAATGAAAAAAACGTGTCGGGGAAATGCCCCAAAAAAACTTCATACCAAGTTTAGTTGAAATCGGCCTATTGGTTTACGCTCTAGGCGAGTACGTAGACAGACAGACGGACGGAATTGCGAGACCCACTTTTTTCGTCTTCCCTATCATCGTAATGTCAAGTTTGATCAAAATCTCGAGTTCAATTTTTTTTACAAATCCAAAACTTGCCATATAGTACTTATATACCGCAAGTAAAAATTCTATGGGAGTAGGCAGTCTATTTCCCTCGTTTAGGCCGGAAGGGAAATTTTATAAAAAAACGACTTAAAATAGAAAAAAATCATTAACAGAAAAAACGACAATGTACCTACAATTACAACAATGGGCCCTACATATTTTTAAAGCCAGAAGTCCGTTCTTATATTATGTTTTTAAGTAAAATTATTTGAGAGAATAGTTTTTGGAAAATTTATTTTAAAACTCAAATTTTTGAAAAAATAATAGAAAGAAAATAAATAAAAAATATTAAAAAATTGTGTTCAAACTAATTGTGTGCAAAATTTTTTTCATTAAGGCCCATTTGCTGAAACGAAACTTACATAAATATTTATGTTTAACTTAAACGCTTGTGTTTCACTTTTTCCTCAACATAAACTGTCCCATAAGTTTTTATGTTGAACTTAAATATTTAAGTTTCATTTCAGCAAATGGCCCTAAGTAATGTTTTTGTGTTTTGTATTCAATGCTCCCATCAATTTTTAGTCAAAAACTGAAAACCGGGTGTCAAAATGTTTTTTAGTTTTTGAGAAAATTGAAAATAACAATAGATCCTATTTTTCCACTAACTAAGCAATTAAGTAGATTTCGTTATTTTTAGTCCACATCCAAAAGACGATTAGGCATCTAGTTGTTAGCGTTTAACTAGAAATTGAATAGTGAATCACCCTGTATACAAATGGAGTGTAAGGGTAGGAAATCATTTAAGGTCATTATTATTATTGTATATTTGAATTTAAAATTTTGTTATTAATTTATTTTGTTAAACAATAATCGTAAAATATACATATAATTTAGATATACACCTACACGTAGAAAAGTTGACGAAAAAAAAAAACAGAATTGATATTAATGTTTCACCCTGTGGTCTTCCATCCACTGACACAGCATAATTAATTCCAACGGAACTCTTCTTTTTGCCTTGATTTTACTTTCCAGCCAAAACAAATAATTAGTTTGCGGAATTGTCCTTGCTTCTTATTGTTGACAATTCCCGTCTCAAACCGCATTCACGAAAAATTACCCCAAAATCAAGGAAATCCTTAATTGGTACTGTGTGGCACAATAAAAGCTAAATGTGTGGGCGATTCCGTCATCCATATTATCCTTGGAAATGTTGCAGAGTCCTTGCCTCGTCTGAACAAAAACCAAAATATACAAACACAAATTTTAGAAGCAATCGATAAAGCATCCTCCGGAACTGGGACACTTATTTGTTTGGTTTTTGTTATTGTCTTGAAAACTATTTTTTTTTGTTAGTAGGTACTATTTTCTTATATCCTTGCATGACCCTCATTATCCTTTCTATAACATTTTCCTATTTTTTAACCCGTTTTTTTTTGTCGTCAAGAAATTCGTTATCCTTTATATTCAAGAAAAAATATTATATATACAAATACACATTATATACTATATACATGGATATGCATGATAGTAAAAAGATTATGTGAGAAAATGGATCATTTTGAAAAAGGATGTGTTTAAGTTCATATACACACAAGAAAGTAAAATCGGGCAATTTTTTTCTGCTTCTGAAGAAAATACTATAATATCCTTTCATAAGAGGTCAAGCGTAGCAAATTGCATTGGCTTTATGGCCAAAAAGACCAGTTTGACATGATGCGATTATCAAAAAATAAATTTTATATAAAACTGAAGGTGAATGTGTATGTGATGCCACCCAGAACTCACTTTCTTTTTGGTATCCTGGTCCCTGTGAGAGTATATTAAAATCATTTGCTAGCCGGTTAAGCATTAAATTTGACGGTTCGGTCGGTTTATAGTATTCTTATGCCTTTCATTATTCACGAAGAAAGGATATATTATTGGATGCCATAAATTAGATCACTATCACACATGCATCCAATTTATCATTTGGAAGGTCGTTAGCCCATCAAAATGTTAAGCATTTTCGGCTATAAAAGAAAGTTTTGGCTTATTTGGGTGGGGTGGTTAGTTTGGGTTTGGGAAATGCTGATTTGATTTCGTTATAGTTTTTAAAAGAAAAGGGTATCTCGTGTTGAGTTGTAAATCTTTTCTATAAATACAATTTTGGGTAGAAATTCATAGGTATAAAAAATTTAAATGGAATTCGTGAATCAATTTTATGTGATCGGTTCATTTATTTCTTGATATGAAATTTGGAATTTTCAATTATTTATTTCCAAGCAGTAGTTTTTGATAAAAAAAAAAGAATCTGATAAAAAAAGGTCGATAACTCAAGTAGAAAACTGTTTTTTTTTTTTTTTTTAAGATAAATAATTTATAGCAGAAAGGTAAGAAATAAACTAGCCAAATAACTAAAATTACACTTCCTTTTTTTTGCGTTTTTTTTTTTTTTTTTGTCAGAAGCGGAGGCAATATTGCATTTTAAAATAATTAGTTTTCTATGAACTATGTAGGTAATGAAAAAAAAAAAAAAAACAACGAAATGCCAAACGAATAAAAATAAAAAAAATTTCAAAATAACGGAAACATGAAACACCTATTGTTAATTTTTTATAATGATTGAAAAACATAATGAATACAAAAAATTGACCATATTGTAAATTTAATAAAATAATTAATGACTAAAGTGAAACAAAAAAAATTAAATGGATTTTGCCAAAAAATATGCGCCCGGTTTATGGATAGCATCCCCCGGGTACTTAGAAGTAAAAACTCGCAAAAATGGTGTGAAATTTGTTTCCCGCCTTGAGCAGCAAGGTAAAGGAAATTCAAGTCTGCTTCCGGCTGACATACAGCGTTGACCGTGTACTAAGAAGAAGTATAAGATGTAAAAGTCAGGTTGTAGTATTCGTTTCCCAAAAAAGAAA
Source organism: Epistrophella euchroma (assembly GCA_947049315.1). NCBI lineage: Eukaryota > Metazoa > Arthropoda > Insecta > Diptera > Syrphidae > Epistrophella > Epistrophella euchroma. The sequence continues at coordinate 35,877,575 of OX346247.1, read as the reverse complement.
ACGGATATAGGGGTTCTAGAGATCCAAAAAGTGAAACAGAATAAATTAAAAAGTATTCTCCTTGAGCACACTTGATTGGAACAGGCAACAGGCAAAGGCTTTTCCCTCTCCCTGTGTATATAAAATAGCAAAAACCATGTTCACTATTAAAATTAATACCTAACCCTGCAAAGTGTTCATAATTAATTATTTACACCGCAAAATTTTAGAAAAATATATCAGAATATCGAATTTTTTTTACTATTTATGAAAGCACGACATTTTTTAATTGCGAATTAACAATATTGTACCTAATTCAACATTGAACAAGATTAATTAAGTTGAATTTTGCAAAAATTGCGAAAAAATTAAAATAACCCAAAATTTAAACTTCAATAAGGCTCAAAAAAATATTAAACGTTTTTCGATATGTCGCACAATCTGGCAAGCCTATTGAGCTTCCTATGCAGCACAAAGTAAGAAGGCTTGCGAGTTTATGAATTAAGCCAAACATAAACCATAAGCTATTTTTCTACTTCTGCATTGAAAAGTAGGTATTTAATTCGCAAGCTCTTTTAAATTTGTGAATTGAAAGGTATTTATTGAATTTTGAACAATTTATTTATATTTATATTTAATTCACAAGCTCTTTTGGATTTGCGAATTGAAAAATATTCATATCACAAGCTCCTGGGAATTAGAGAACTGAAAAATATGTAATTCACAAGCTCTATTTGATTTATGAATTGAATTAGTTTTAATTCACAAGCTCTTTGTGATTTGTGAATTGAATGAGTTTTAATTCATAAGAAAATTTTAGTTTGTCATTTGTTAAATAATTCACATGATTAACGATGCAAGTATTAATACGTGTTGCAATAAGAATGTTGCAAGTGGCTTAGTGTTGATGTGAGGCTGTGTCCGATATGTTGCATGTGGCATGGCGGTGCATATGTGCAAAGGGCTTGTAAATTAAAACTCATTCCATTCAATTCACAAATCACAAAGAGCTTGTGAATTAAAACTCATTTAATTCTCAAATCCACAAGACCTTAAATTAAATCTTTCGCAATTCAAAAATCAGAAATAGCTTGTGAATTAAAATTTCATTTAATTCGTAACTTCATATAGACTAAGAGCCCACAGCAGCTTGCAAGAGTTGCATATTTGCAAATAAAATGTTAAAACCTATCCAAAAATTGCTCTCGGTATAATAAAAGATCGTGATTTAAATATTTTTCAATTCACAAATCCATTACTGACTTGGCTTGTGAATTGAACAAGAGCTTAAGCTTCAAGCGAGACATTAATGCATTGCAATTGGGTATTTCGTCTAATATCATTAAATTCAAATATTAAAAAGAGCTTCTGCTATCAAAATATATGTATATCAAGACTAATAGATAAAAGCTTTGACGTCATTTTGTCATTCCTAAAAGCTAAACGGTTTTAAATTAGATTTAGTTGAAAAAATGTGTTTATTTTTTTTTTTTTTTTTGAAATTAATGTCTATGACCTTTGAAAATTGTGTAGTTACAAAGAAATCGCAAAAAATACAGCTAAGCAACATGGGTTTGGGCAAAAAATGAAGACACAAATATTCCCTCACCGTGATGTTGATACTCTACTACACACCACTTTTCCTTTGTTTTTCTTGCTTCCTTGCTTGTATTTCTTTATGTATGATAATACTTTCGCAGCCATCTTTTAAGGTAGCAAAACAGCCATCATAATTATTTATACATATTTTCGCATAAAATTTCCATAAAAAGGGTTAGAAAGTAGCTCTCATAAAAAATCCATACAACTAAATGAAGAAATGTTACCTATAGAATAGAAACCTTGAGATAGAAAAATAAATTTATGTTAATTTTTCCGAAATTGTTAAAAAAATTCCTTTGGCTTAAGACAGAAAAGCCAACCCTTTTTATGATGTATGCGTGTATTATTCAAAGGTATATGTACTTATGCTTCTATTAAGTTTAAAACCCTGGCAAAAATCTACTACACTTAAGTTAAAAGAAGGGCATAGATAGTATATTTCTTTCATCTTATTTGAATAATGAGATATTGCTATTATCCCAAAAATACTATCTAATATAAATTTCATTTAGTGGGGCAATATTAAGTCATTCCATAGCAAAATGACTCTCCATAATAATGTTCATCCACTTTGTGGTTTTGATATCAATTGTTATGGATATTGTTTGCGGATTATAATACAATTGTCTGTCATGTGTCATCGAGTGGTAGTAGATTTTGATTTGAAATTGCGTGTGTCATCAAATTCTCGACACAGATTTGGTGTATCATCATCATCATCAGCAGAGGGCTTCATTATTGTGCCGCCAACACGTAGAAATCACTCTCGCATTGACAGACGAGACGATAGAGAGAAATAGTCTACTCCAGCCATTTCCACAATCATTTTTAACTCTAAGGACATTTCTAGATTTCTATATCTGTGTGCGTTTTATAGTATAGTGATATACTGATATGGCTTAGGTAGATATATATAATATCCGTTTAAGAGTTCTTTTGAGGGGGCAAATGAGAGGTGGAATCTATTTTAAGATACTCTGAGGCTCTAGATGAGATTAAATTACTGTTTTTGTTTTCCGTCAGAATCGTGTATTGTATAGATATAGGTATAGTCTCCTGTGACTTAAGTGGATTTCCTTTTCGATGTTAATCAAAATGATTTTCTTTCCAATTGATATTGATCTCTTGATGTGTGAGATGTATCTTATTTATTAATGTGTCGTTTCAAGCCATTTTTTTCTACAATTGATATTATCAAAATATAGGATATAGCTCCGTTATGTATGTATGTATTGATGTTTATATAATGTTCATATAATGGGAGAGAAACTGCTATACAAGTTTTTCATAATTGTTTGGAAGTTCTGAAGCAGACTCAATTAAGTAAGAAACAAAATATGCTGCTGATGTTGATAAAAATTCAATGGCCAGCTATTATGCTGCGGGCATTTATTTTTTTTAAATAAATAAGTAAAACGTAGCGTAAAGGCTAAAGCATTACAGTCACGCCAAAAGTGATTCCCAGCCACTTCCACCTAAACAGAAAAAAAGTGTAGTCCACATAACAATCAACATTTTAATTTTCATCAACTATTTGGCACATTTTTCGACTGATATTTTTGTAACTATAAAATTAAGTTTTTGTAAATATTATCTTGTGTTATTTTTTAGGGCACTTTAAATTAGTGTTCCCCAACCTTTTTTGTACTATGCCCCACCACAACATTTCCAAAATCCTCATGCCCCCCTAACATTATAATGTTGAAGTGTTGATACCTAATCAATTTTTAACATAAAAAATCTAAAATTTTAAATACAAATAAAATGGCTGATATGAGGAAAAAATTTACAGAAAAAAAGTAAACACAGTAAATTTGTTTTAGAAACATAATAATGTAGAACAGAAATTCAAGTACAAAATAATTTAATAACATTGTAATATTAATTAATTAAAATTAATGAGATCTGCGCTTGATGCCTCCTCCAAATAGATTTTTTGTCAGGATTTTATGAGTCCTTTAAGTCTCAAGTTTCCTCGTCTTGTCATATTAAGAAGATTTTTTTTCTATATCAGCAATTCATTTATGACACTAAATACGCATTCAGTTAAATATAAAGATGGAAAAGGTAACAACAGGCTCTCTTGCATATTTGGTTGCATTGGGTTATCTGATTTCGGTTCCTCACAAGGCCGTGCCATCGCTCCTTTTATGTCGAATAAAGTTTAAATTGACTCATTATTTTGTATTTCCGCGAGTTCTTCTTTGATACTGTATATTTGAAATATCAGTCACTAGCATTGACTGCATTATCCAAGATTGGGAAATTAAATTTATTCAAAAATCTTTCATTTAAATCAGCCTACAAATTTTTCAAATGATCGACAGTTACATATACATCTATAGCGGTATCGGTCACTTCATATTTTTGGAGCCAAGAAAACTTTTCAATATTTTTGTTGTAAATATTATGTGTGTGACAAATTCCATAAAGTTAACGAGCACAAATTTCTTCCTCTTCTTCTTCATGCCTCAAGATGAAGGAATACTGGCGAATTTTTCTCTTGCTTGAACAAACACTCATCAGAAATATATCTACAAAAGTGGAAACACATAGATTTTTAAGAGGGATGTGTAATGAAGCATAATTTTATATTGCCCCTCTATAAAATGAAACTGCCTCCCTGTGGGGCGTGTGATGCACGTTGGAAAAAAAACAGCATTAAATAAAAATAGAAATGTCAATATGATAGATAAGATATAATATTCAATACAAAATACATTTTCAGAGTGTCCTCGTTTAAATAGAAAAATATGTTTTTCGGTTTTCCTCTATTTCCGACACATACCAACATACATTCAAAACGATTTAATATAAAAACATATAAAAATTAATATATGCAATCACAATATGTACGTAAATAGTATAAAAGATATAAATCATAAAATTAATATTCATGACAATATACTCATATGCATATTATAGGTAAAACTATTAAAGCATTCCATTAAGAGCAAAAAAAACTTATTTTTTACGAGTTGATACTTGCTATATTATTGATAAATAAAGAAAAATAATTAATTTATTTAAAATTAAAAACTAAAACAGTAAAAAATATTTTCTTAATTTGTGTATATAGATAATTTATAGGTGTATAGGTGTATTGAAGGATAAAATAAATAATCGGGTTTGTATTTTAAAATATTTTATTCTTAGGTTATAAATTATATTTTAAAATTAATGACATTGTTCAGTAGTTGAATTTGATACCTGATAGGTATAGTAAAATAAATAAAATATGCTGATTTTTATTTTGTTTTGCAAACAATATTTACTATTTATGACAAATAAATTTATTTTAAGCCCGATAAAATGTGCTTGGGATAATGAGTTATATGGATAAATTGACATTATTATTCGGCCATTGTTTCACGTATTAAGGTTTGTTTTACAAATGAGAAGCTGACGAACAAAAGCGCCTATTTCCACAATATATGTTTTTTTAATTGCGGTTTTATGTATTTGCTTATATACAATATACCACGAGTATACATTTAATTTTCTTTTATTTCATGGTTTCACACTAAAATAAAGACATCCATACTTTCGTCAAATAATAAATCTTTGTTATGAAATAAATAAATATTTTTTAACAATTGATTTTATTGCAAACAAAAATTAATTAAACTTTGTCCGCCTCATTTCTAATCAGTCCCCATGGAATGTTGAAACCATGAAAAAAATCGATAAGTACCTAGAATATCGATCAAATTTCCAGCTCTAGCAATGTCAAGTATCGAGTCTCTTTAAAATAAAATCGTGTGACCAACTCGCTGTGAGTTATGAAGAAGTCAGTTGTGCGAGAGGTCGTCGATTGTCCGTTCAGTTTATCAGTTCTTTGGTGAGTATTTACAAAACAAATTTGTAGAATAGTAGCCATAATGGCTAAGCAATATAGTATAGGCTGAATAAAACTATAATATTAAATATTTTGTAATTTTTCTAAATTACAATCTAAGTACCTATGTACGTTTTTTGCGCAAAAACTATGAAAGTACTCAGTCGTCCTAACTCCCTGGCTTTTCAATGCGAAGAAAAGTACTGAAATATCCAGGGGCCTGAGAAATTTTGCATTTTCGTACATATTCATTGCGAATGTTTCTAAAAAGAATACAATTTATTTAAAATTGATTATAAATAGAAAAAAATATTTAATTATTTTTTCATATCGTGATTTTTCTCGATCAGAAAAAAAAATGGGAAGAATAAAAAATTATGCTGAATTTGTTTCTGTAATTTAAATCAATTTGAATGCGAGCAATACGGCTGAGTTCCAAAATGTAGAAAATGTTTTGATGCGGAAGTAATGCCTTCATTTTTCATACGCATCAGCATCGCAAACTTGATGCTTTGTATAGAAATATTACATTGCATAAGTCTGACGTTTCGAAATGCAAAAACAAAAATTTAAATCGAAGCAGCTACAAAATTTTTGGATGCGCATGTGATGAATTTTGGAACTCAGCCTACCTTTTGGGTATAATAGAATTTCCTGCAAAATTAACTGGAAATAATGATGATCTCTATGTACATTTGGGCTCACATACTTCCAAAGCTATGAAGTGATAAAACCAACCGTATTTTTTTACTAAAATGCTTTGTTACACCGTATGAACTTTTATGTTTTATAAGGCCTAAATAAATTTAATTTCTATATTTAAATTCATGAGTCATATTTTAGAGAAAATTAGAGGAATATTAAACGATTTAATTAATTTTTTGTCAGTCTCCTGGAATACAAAATCAATCCTTTGAACCTCCTTTTTCAAAAAATAGTCCCTAAAACTGAAATTTTTTTGACTGGCCACTTTCAGCAACTTAAAAAGCTTCCAGGAATATCGTGCTGAAATTTTCATCATTTTATTAACTGTCAGATAAATTAACTGTCCGATAAATTAAATCGTTTTGATTTACCTCAGAAATTAGCGCCTATTTAATTTAGCTTGTGGGACAGTTTAATATATTAGCCGCTACCCACAGCCGGTGCTGAGTAAAAGACAGAAAGAAAAATAGTTATTAAAACAGAAAAATCAAAGTCGAATTTGAAAAAGTTTAAAATTTGAAAGAATCGTCAAATTTATTCTAATAATTTTTCAATTCTAAATTATGTAACACCATTCTCCATTACCCTGTTCACATTTGACTCACTTTGCTCGGCTCATTTTGACATATCTTTGTTTTAACTCATTGCACCTCAAGATTGGGAAGTGAGAACTCACTTATTTATCTTTTTCTCATCATGATACAGAAGAGAAGTCATATGTTTTTAGAGAGATTTAAGAATGTGAAGGCGGTCAATTATTCTAAATTTGTATCTACTTAAGCCATTTTTTTTAAATTAAAAAAAAATTTAAGCTAAATTAAATAAGTATTTATAAACAAAATTAACGTATATATTTCTGGCTATTTAAAATGTATAGCATTATAATAAAGTGATTCCCTTGATTTCTAATGAATTTTTTTCAATTTCAAGTTGATTTTTTAGAAAATTTCTTTTTCTACCTAAATTGGGGGTAAAAGACCCCCCTCATAAACCTTTTTTTTTGTTTTAATGACCAAACCCACATACCCTAGCCTATTTTCGCATCTTACATATATGCAAAACACACTGTATAACAAAATTGGTGAATTCAGTAGAAAACTACGCCGTAAACCCTATGTCCGTTATGCGAATTTTTTGCAAAAATATGAAAAGCAGTTCTCTCAAAAACACTATACCAAATTTAAAAAAGAATCAATGTACCCGCTTAGGATCTATTGCTTAAATTTTAGTGGACGAATGTTCGCTCAGACGCACAGAACGCGCGCGGGATGAAGACCGTAGTGTCAATTTTGATTTTTTTTCATAAAAACAATACTTGCCCTATAGGCTATAAGGCAAGTAAAAAGACTTAAAAATTTACAATGAAAAAATCTTTCCAAAAAATATGAAAAGTGCATTAAAAAAGGTAAAATTCTGTGCAGTATTGTATTCAGCTCTTGCAGATACATGCACATATTACTTCCGCTATACCTTTAACATAATTTATTTATGTTGTACAGTTAAACAAGATATTCCAGTAGCATAATGAAATACAATTTATGTAGCATGAAGAGCAGTATCCTTTTTCGGTATTGCACTTTTTTCGCATTAAACAATAAACATTTATAATAAATCCGCATTCAATTACTGTCCGATATAATTAATTTCTTTTATTTAATTGCGGAAGTACTTAACGGTTATTATCCCTACAAAATGCCATATACTCCTACGCTTGGTAGTCAGTTTTTGTTTTGTATAAACTTACAAGTAAATACCTTTAGCTGAGTTGCTACCTGCCAACGACTATTTATGAACGAGTAAACGTCTGTTTACTTATTTTTGAATTGTGATATAAAGTTGTTGTTGTTTTTTTTTTTAATGGAAGACTTAATAAATTTAATTATCCTGCCAGGCTCTAGAAGGGAAATTATGCAAATTGAGCATTGAAGTCATATTAAAATGTCAAACACAACCATATTATTTGTGTAAATATACTTGCACAAAGCTATACGAATATGCATATACATATAAATAATGATGATATGTAAATGTGTAGACTATATGTAGAGTAGAACCTCCAGCATGACCAGATAAATTCAAATATTTATGTAGTTGGGACTTAAGCTTTGCGAATCTGAAACACCCTCATTACCGACGCGCACGTTACAACTTAAACAGGATTTTAATTAAAACCATTTGTCCCGACATCAGCGCGGTCATGGTCGTAAACTTATTTGCATCAAGCTATTTTTTATTATATATTTTGTTTGCATTTGTTTTTATTTTTCATTTATATTTTTTAATTTTATTATTATTTTTATTTTCATTGTTGCCGTCCTTTTGAATTTATTTTTAATTTATTATTTTTCTAAGGATCTCAGTTTTTCTGTTTAAATGTTTTGATTATGTTTGCGAAAAGGTTCAGAAATTATGCAATTATACAATAAATACACTTGGTCTTTAATTATGCATATTTTTGTATATTAATATTTTCTTGTTAACTTTAAAAATTCAGTAGACTAAAGTTCAAGGTATGGGGCAGCTGGTTTTTGGAAGTTTTGAGGCAGTTAAAGGCGCATTCACATTTCGCGTTGGTGTTGTTATGGTATTTTAAATCTTCATAAAGATATGAACTTGAGTATCAATATTTTTGAAAAATATTTTAAAAAAGATATTTGGCATATTTCGGGACATTTCAGAATAAACCATTTTTATGAATAAAAAAGTGAAAACTTAAAATTGGGTTTGATATTTTGGACAATTTCTTTAAAAAAAATTAATTTATTTCTTGACTTAAAAACTAAACGAATTTTAAAACTTAAAATTTCAGACCTCAATACTCAAACCTACAAATAGATAAGCTTCTACTATTTTGTACAATAAATAAATAAAATAATAAATGGTAAAACTAATTTAATTATTATTATTTGCGCTAATCATAGAAATGGACGAACAGATTGTGGGTTAAAATAGCTCTCCATCTCACTTCGACTCATTTTGAATTAGGCAATTTTGTATTCCCAAAATTTTTGTTTAGCTGGAGATATAGCAATTTCAAAGGGTGCCGAGTCGCCTATCATCAGTCTCCCTTTTAGTGGTGTTAAGCTTTAATCCAATTTTATTGTGAAAAAAATTCTACATGCACATGTACACCATGTTTATTTCCGAAATAAACAATGTTTTTCATAACTCAAGGTGTTTTGCATAACATGCGACTTAGGTTGCGTCGAGACAAGAAAAAAATTGTGTGGGACGGGATTTCCCCGTATTTAGGTGGGAGGGGAAATTTTCTAAAAAGCTGACTTGAAATAGAAAACAAATCATTAAAAAACAATGGCAGCATCTACAATGCCATGCTGTACATTCTGTTTTTACATAACTAAAATTGTTAAGGTGAATTTGTAGAAAAATTGATTTTCATTAAAAAAAAATAATAATAATAAAAAGTTGGGACCGTAATACCTACTTTATGTGCCAAGATTCAGTTTACTACAAAATTCTGTATTTCAAACATTGACATCTGATCACACTTCGGTTTTTGTATTTAGCCAGTTCAGGTTTCTCAATCTCCCTAAGTTCTCAGAGATCTCAGCAATCTCAGAAATCTGAACGTAATTCCTAACTTTTGCTGTCAAAAAACTAAAGCTGATATTTTTTGGATTCGCGTGCTCAATTATTTTTTTGTCGCAGTTGATTAATTAATAAAAGAGAAATGGAAATTGGTTTTGACTTCTAGCGGAGACATTTATTGATCATGTTTCTCCTCCTGCTTACGGAGTTTGCTGACGGAGTTTGCTCAGTGAGATCTCAGAAATGTCAACTGGATAGTTATACCTCACTTATTTATGTTTTCGTTCGAAATTGTAAATGTTATTAATTCAGGTGTGTTAAATTTATTTCGCATAATTTCAAACTTCAACTTTTCAGTGTGGGTCAGACTTAGCTTCTTTTTGTTTATAATGCAAAATGCCCCTATTTCCAGCCAAACATTAAAGAGAAGGTTTTAAATTGTTTTCTAGTTTAAAAAAAAATAAGTAAATTTAGTTTTGCTTAAATTCGACTTCAATCAGTTAATTTGTTGTTCCAAAGATCTTCTGTTTTCAATTATGAAAAACACCCTGTATATCATCTATATGGGAAGTACCGTATTTTTTAAGTTAAAACAGAAAAAGAAAAACCACCAAAAACCTAAAGTTCTGCAATTCTGCATGCGTTGAGATACAGACATACAGACGGATAATTATTAGGTTAGATTGAAATCTTAAGTTAGATGTTGCGCAAAGTTTTTTAAGAAAAATGTACATAGGTCATAGGTATTTTCAAATAATTGTAGGCATACAGTAATATGTATTGTTGAATTTTTGAACAACAACAACAAGAACTTAAAGGCGCTACCACCAATTGTTTACGAATTAATTTTCGGTATTTTAATTCGTTTTATTTTGTTTGGCTGGACATATAGCTATATTTCAAGGGGTGCCAAGCCCTATCATCAGTCTCCTTTAAGTGGTGCTGAGCTTTAATCCAATTTTATTGTCAAAAACTTTCTACATGCTCACATGAGATTTGAACAAAGTACGCATATCAGATTTGCTCAGTTTTCGAAGTCGTACGCACTACGCATTCCACTACTGGATGACCACTGACGGCACAGGTCGAGATGTGCTGTTTGTTTATCAAATGCATTTGGAGCATCAGCATTTTTTATAAACTTCAAGCGACAATTTTTTATCCTGAGTTTTTTTTTTTTTTTTTTGTAAAAAAAATAAAATATATTTTGATGTTTATGTAATCTTTTTTGTTTTCGAAATTTTCTTTGCCCATACCGGATTCTTAATGAATTACATAAGTTTAGAACCAAGTTAAAAGAGAGGTAAACTTTTCAGTTATTTTATTTCTTTGAAACACATTCATAATTTATTTTATTAAATACCCACCATAACTTTAAATAAACCTTTTATAATATCTTCCAAGGACCCAAATGTGTATGTTTTCAATCATTTTCTAAAAGATTTAAATATTAACTTAGTCCAGTGTCAGATATCATACTGTTTTAAGAAATTTAAGAAAGGTTTCCTGACAACAACAACAAAATGATATCTATCACTTTATAGAAACTCGATGATTTCAATGATTTATATTATTGTTCAAGAGTGTTTGTAGTCTAAACAAATTTATTTCTAAACGAAAACCAATAATAGCAAATCACCTGTCACCCTTCAGGACAAGAAGTAATAACGTTCACCTATGGAAAAAGGGAAAAGGAAGTTGTTGTTGAAGATTTACATTTGGGTAGAAAGTAATTTGAATACACAATTATACAAGGATCTCTTATCTTCTATATGAGTGTGTTTTTAGGAAAAGGTCCCTCATAGAAGGTTAACACATACATATATGTGTAGGCAAGGCATATCAAAATAACATCTTTATATTTGTTTTCTTTCGTGCGGAGTCCAAAATTGTTTTTCCAAGACAAATGCTGATATCTCAAAAGTGTTTTCTTTAGTAAAGGTGACTGAGCAAAGCAATTATTTAAGTTTCCCTATATAAATAATGTGGCACTCTCAAGGATCTGAAGGAGACAAAAAATAAAATAAATGTCACTTCAGATGCTGGACAAATAAGACATATCAATGTCAGATGGCATTATGAATAAAAATATCCATTTGGAGAGATAGATTTTGATACTGACAATGATATAATTATACATTCTGGTCAAGACTTAATTCCGAATTGCCAGACTAATTTTTTTCTTTCTATATAAGCTGACCCAGATAGAGAAAAAGAGTGAAAACAAAATATTTTAAAATACGGAGCAGACCAGAATAAAAAAAATATCCTGCTTCAGACACAAAGTTATATGAACAGCAGGGAACTTTATAAAATTTTATTAAACCTGACCGGAAACAAAAAAGGGGATCAGAAAAGGCTTTTTCAGACTTAAGGATATACAAACAAGCAATCAGGCAGGGTAAGGATATATACAAAAAAATCTTCACATTGACTTTCATAATAATTCTTCAGGTATTTGAATCTCAAAGAAGCATTTAACACCTTGAAAAACCTTTCCTTTTTTTCTGTTAGGGTCTTCTGAAATTCAAGTGGACGGTTAAGCTTTCAAAAAGAAATTTCATTAGTCCTAATGTATCAGCAAGGATCTTTATATTTTTTTTTTCTCCTTTAAATTGATTTAATTTTTTTTTTTGTAATAATTTTGGGCAACAATTCATCCAGAAATAAAAAATGAAAACGAATTAAATTAGCTTCCAAGTATTGCAATGATTGGTGAGTGTGCTGTGTGCGATGACAATGAAAGCGGAAGGAAGTGAATGTTCAATAAAATGATACTGTCCCCAGCTGCCGTTGTTAATATTCTCTACTCTATATTCTAGACTCTTCTTTTTTTTGTTCTTTTTGTTGATGTGATAGAAATTCTTTCTCCAAGTGCCTTTGATAAAATAGGAATAGAAATGAAATGGCATATTCCGTTTCTTCGAGTATTCTTTCAGAAGAAAATGAAAAAAGTTTGTTTATTTATGACGAGTAATACCAGGAAGTTCAAAAATGTAAGGAAATTTAAGATTTCTGTTTTGAAATCTGAATCAGTATAAACGTATTTATACCACGATAAATTAAGCTTTTGGAAATTTAAGAAGCAGATCTTAATTTATTTAAAATTACCAAGATATGTTCAAACGTAAAAATAGAGGAAACATTTTTAAAAAAATAGAAAAAATATAACAGTACGCATACGCCCCAGTGTACATACTATTACATTTCATTAAAATGTGTTCTGTATAGGTAACAGTTTGGACTATATTCATTTTGGACACAAAAATAATTTCTGACGCCAATTTTTGGCGAATTAATAATAATTACTGACATTTGGTACATAGCATTTTGAGGACACTGATCAATTCAGTGTTTGGTATACTGATTACTTTTGTATTGAAAATAGAGTTTGCTTATACAAAACTAAATCTTTTTTCCCTTGGTCTCGCCATAGCCTGAGAATGAATTAACCGATTTCAATTATCTTTTTTTCTACGTTTTCCAATACTTTGTTAGAAAGTTCTTATGGAAAGAAATACTAAAAAAAATTGCACAGAAAAGGTGAATGTTAGTTTCTATGAGGCTAATAGACTCTAAAACCACCATACAGATTGAGCACGGAATTTCAGTAAATTTTAAGTGGAAGTCCGATAATGTTCAAGTGTTTATTTAGTCAAAATCGTCCAAGCAGTTTGCCAGCAAAGAACAGCAGTGCATGCATTTTCGACAATTTCCAGAAAGCACTGTCCGCTTAAGCTCAAAATTACAGAAAATATTAGGTGGAAGTGCGAGAGTGTGTTTTTTTGGGTTTGTTTCAGTCCAGCAGTGTGACAAAAAGGTGCAACAGCGCATGCCTTTTCAGACTAATTCTAGAAAAATTGCGCCGATTGTTCTCAAAATTTCGGAAAATCCTAGATTGAAGTCCTGTTTGTGTTTGGTCAAAATTAGTCTTGCAGTTTTTTTTATTTTTTTTTAAGGTAATACTAAGCCGATAGCCTTAGAGAAAGATACTAGGTAAACGCAAAAAATGTTTCCGATTTCAAAAATTATTTGGTGTTTGAAAGGTGATATTTAGAGGATTGAGTTAGTTCAGCAGTTAAAAAAAAAAAACAAATTTTGAAAATCTTTCTACCACCACGTCTGCTTTCCTTATACCTTAGTTTTCTCTTAGTTGAAGAGAGTTGAAAGTTTTTAAATAATTTCTGTTGGAAATAAAGCATGACATTTTCAATTTTTTCAAAGCCTGCCTGTTGCAACATCCCTTTAATATAAACGTGTGTAAAGTTTTTGCATTTGAATTTATATTATGTAAAAACAGGCATATTTTCCATGTGCTATAGGGCGATACAACGTTAATTTTTTACTATTGAAATGGAAATAGAAAAAACATTTTAATACTTACTACTGCTATATAATAGATGTTCACAATTTAAGTGTACGGAAGATGTGATATTTCAATGCACTTAACATAACTCGATATAAGTAATTAAAATTAAGTAAATTAAATTATATTCATAATAATCATTTTTAAATTTGTTACTTGAATTTGTATCCAAAAACATGAGAGCAGTTCTTATAAAATTACTTTAAACATTAAAAAAAGACTTAACGAAACGGTTTTTGGTAAAATTTGTAATAGAGTTAGAAAATTCAGTATGTACAAAATTGTTATTATTTTTTTAAAGTTTTTTTTTTGTTAATGTGGCAAAATTTCAAACAGCCTGATCTAAAGGTAAAAGTATATTATACTACTTAGCTCTTTACTAAATTTAAAAAAAAAAAAACTATTTCGACTCATGAAATTTTAAAAGAAAAAGACACCAATTTTACAGTTTATTTGTATTATTTTAAAATCAAAAATTGTGTAATTCACCATGCGGCGTTAAGAACATAGTAGAATTTGTCATTAAAATGTTTTCTAAATATTGCAAAAAAAACAATAATTATTATCTTTAATCACTAAGTGATTATTCAACGCAAAAATTTAAATGTAAACGCAGCTTTTCTTTTTCTCAAACTAAATTTTAAATATTTTTTGAAAATTTAAACATCGTGGTAGACAATATAAAATTCATCAGGTGATAAAAATAATAGCCAAATTAAGGTAAAATAAAAAGAATGTATTAGATTGTTAAGGAAACAAAAAAAAAAAAAAATAAGCATACGCCCCAGTGTACCTATTTTTGTTTTCGCAAAAAAATACCTATTCTGGGTTTAAATAACGTTCACGTAAAATATATACTAATGAATTTCTTTTAAATCAAATTTTGTCCAAGCTTCGATGCAACTTTTGTTGGTTGATTAAGGTTTATTTTTCTAAATAATGTTCTGTTGTACGAGTAAAAGTTTGTAGCATTCATATAATGATAACTTCAAAACTGTTTTTTTTTTTTTTTTTTGTATTCATTACCTAAAATCCATTTATTATCTAGAATACATTGAATTTATTTTTTTTACATTATGTACGTACAAATAATAATTATTTCATTTCATTTAGAACAAATGAAATAGTTTCCAAATTCGCAGAAAAACTATTCGAGTTAGGTTGGGCATTTTACTGATAAGTTTATTTGTGGTTTTATCTTTTGTTTCTATTTTCCATACATCAGGTTTTTGTGTTTTTTCGTTCATTATTTAGATGCTTTGTGTACTCAACATGATTCGCATAAATATTATATATCTTGCGAATTTCGTTGAAAAAAAAGAAATTGTTAATAGAAGCTATGACTTCAAACCGTTGACTATAAACGCGTCAACGATATAAACAATAGTACTATGTGTACATACATATTTGTAAATCAAAGACTTGAAGTTTGGTATGTTTATTTAACGAACATATTTTTATAAAATTTTATTTGAGTAATGTTGAACTGTTTCCATTATCTTATTAATCAATAATTTTTCAGTTAGGCAAGAAATATCAAAATTTTTTTACACCCTTATATTTAATGTTTTCTTCTTTTCTTTTCAGGTAAGTTATATATATGTAAAAATAAACAAGCCGTAAGTTTATTCTAAGATAAAAATTTAATTAATACTATGTAGTTAAACATCATCAATTTATAAATTTGTTTTGTCGAAATTAATTCGTTTTCGATTTTTCGGAAACTCAAAAAAAAAAAAAAAAAAAAAAAATTGATTTTATTCAAAATTATTGAATGTAAAAGTGATAAAAAAGGAATATATATTTGTATTTTATTATCTTAAGGCTATTGGGAAGGCAAGAATTTATATAATTTATACAGGTAATTAAACGTATAGCTTAAAAACTCCTCCAGATATATCCAGTAAATAAATAATAAATATGTATGTAATGTACATATGTATAACATAATGCCTAAAAATTTTTCATTTTTTATTTCACATTAAAAAAAAATAAAGTTCAGCAATTTCTTAAAAAAACTTTCTTCTAAATAAAAAAATTCACACAAAATGGCTATGATATTAACTGGCACCACAGCAATTTAGATTCCTAGAAATACCTAATATACTTGCCTTCAAGGTACAAACACTTGAATTTATGACAAGTAGCTAAAATTTAACTTACTTTCTTGTTGTTCTCGTTCTTAGTTTCAAAAACCATCCATTATATACACAAAGTCCTCGTATTTTTTTTAAATTGTATTGCCAAATCGCATATAAATCACCCAATAACACTCTTAATACCCTAAAATTTCTCGAGCTCCTTAAGAGTATTAAAAAAGTTACTAAAAAATGTACCCTCCTAAAAAAAAAATTCATAAAACAATTTTCTAAGTGTCTTTTAAAGCCTATAAAATAAGAATACCGCCTCCCAGCCTATACACCTTTACGAATAAGAATGTGTCTACGTTTAAATTCAAACGTCCTGTTTATAACCTTGTGAAAAAACGTACCGCCAATAAGCACCAATTAAATTCATGTCAACGACGATATTTGACACCAAGAAAAGTGAAAAAAAAAAAACAGACGTTTAATCTTTTACCGCAAACCATTTTCTGTTCAAATATTGCCACCGCACCCCATATACACAGTACACACGCACCTTTAACTTCTCTTCGATATTTTCAATTTTCAGTCATATTAGAATGTCGAAAAAATGAAACGGAAGAGTGTATATACTGATGCACACCCCTCTTTTGTTTCCCTCGATAGGGTGACCTGCAAATTGATTTCAGACTCGTACAATCCAACTGGTACACCCCCTGAGCAATCTTTTTATATCGAACGCAATAAAAACATACTGTCAAGCGGATGTTTTATTCAATAACAACGAGTATAAGGACACTCAGAGATACACATTCAAAAATGTTTATATCGATGTGTGGGAAGAAAACTTAACAACAAAAAAAAAAAAAATGGAAAATATATCACAAGATGTCGAAAACAGAAAAATAAAGACAATAAGTCGGCGAAGGACGAAGAAGGCTCCGCTGAAGGAGGATTATAGAGACACAAAGAATAGAAAAAGAGCGCTAGAGCCGCACTTCTATGGGTGCCTAATGCCAAGGAGAGGACTACAAAGTTGGCACTTGGAAATGTTTTTTTAATAGAATCACGCAAACTGTCAAGCTCTAAAGCTTTATGCTTTTGCTCGCCTTTTGTGTGCTTCCTTCTCTGGCTGGCCTCATTTCCTGGCATTATTCTTCCACACAATTTCCACCTTCTCACTACATAGAGGGCGAGTCGACGGTGACTAGAGGTGAGTGGGTGGTTGGCTTCCTGTTTCAGTAGCGAGTCCTGTTGAGAGCCACTAGTATACAAATTATTATCCCAAACATATACACCTACCCGTCGCTATCCATTTGAAATTTTCTAGGAAATAATCATTCAACATACTAGCTGATTCCCATGAACCTCTGTACAGCACAATCACCTAAACCAAAGCCAACCGAACCGAACCAAGAGTGTCTGTCGCCACAGTCTGTTTGTAATTTGTATTGTCTGTACGTGAGGTCCTGCCTGACAATTGCTGCCATGTATTGTGATGTTCATATTTGCTGTTTCGTTTTATTTTCACAAATATTAGTATTAAATTGAATTTTATGTTTTTTTACATTTTTTTTTTTTGTTTAAGATCCTTAAAATTTCAGATCGAAAATATTTCCGACAGCTCACGAGTGGGTACTAAAGAAGTGCATCAACACAATACATACAACACATTTAATTGTGACAAGGAGTGTGTCATAAATGGCAAACGTGACTACTTTATCAATGGCTTTTATCTGAGTTTGGAATGTTAGTTTTCTTTTTTATTGAAAATGCTTAGGATTTTATTTTAAGAGTTTTCATTGTTATTATTTGTAATTGTATTTAAAGAACATTGTCATTGTCATCGGTGTTAATTATTATTACTTATTAAACTAATCCAAAAATGTTTTCAAATAACAAGATTTTTGTTGTATGTAATAATTGTAAGTATACCTAACAGGTAAATTTAGGACGTGAGGTATTGACACAGAAAATTTATTTTTATTTTTGGTTTGGTTGTTTTTGGATATTTTTGTAAAACGGCAATAAAACCTCAAGAGAATTGTTAATTAAAAAACAAAGCCCAAATAGAAAAAAATAAATGCAAAATTATGAAACAACGACCAAATTAAAATACATATACAATAAGTTATTTAATTATTCATTCAATTTTCTTTTTATAAACTATTATTCTTGAATGCTTTTGGAGGAATATCAAGGGAAATGAAATTTTTCACCTTCTTAGTGGTATATGCCATAACCTCAAAAAGTATCATTCTCCATACTCTAAACAATTTTTTTAAGGTGTTAATTTTTTTTTCGAGCGAAAAATATTTTCTTGATTTTTAAGAATTAGTTTTACATAAATAAAAAATAATCACGTTTGATTATTATTATTTAGGTATACATATACTAATCCTATGAATATTATAAATGTGAAATTTTATTTGTCTGTCTGTTTGTTCCTCTTAATATCCGAAAGTACCTAATTGCATGTAATGAGAATTATCAGAGCCACTTTGGCGTATACGTACTTTTTTATCAGCATAATTTTAGCTACTTATAAACATTTTTACATCACAGCCTTACAGTTCATTTTGAAATTAAGTGCATTGGTGTCACAATAACCAAAGCCATCATTCTTATTAGTTGACTGTTTAAACAGTGTCTAAGTAATTCTAAATAGTCAAAAAAAAGTTAGATTTGTCAAGTTTGAGACAAAGTTAAATCACTTTAGCAATAATTAAAAATGTTTATTTAAAACTTAGACGGCTGTGTAAAGTTACCCATTTCAGAAAGTATGATTTTCACAATTAACCTGCTTTTCCGGCAAATTTTCCAACTTTTCTTGATTTTGCTTAATTACTAAGCCAACGTCATTGGAGCGTCTTTGATTGCATTGCACGTTTTAAATATCTAAAAAAAAAATATCCAAAAATTTTATTAATTAATTAAAAAAAATCCTTAATTTTTTGAGTGATTTCAATTTTTATAAAAATATATTTATTCTTTTCTTATTACTTTAATAGTTCAAAAAACCAAATTAAAAATTAGTATTTTAAGGCATGGAAGACGAAATGTTATTTTTTGTAATGTGAATGCTTTGAATACTCGAACGTTTCAAGCTTAAATCTCAGATTTCGGCCGTTTTCAAAAACGTCAAATCAAAGCCAATTTGAATGGAAAATGATCGTCATTTATAA
This sequence comes from Epistrophella euchroma, assembly GCA_947049315.1. Lineage (NCBI taxonomy): Eukaryota > Metazoa > Arthropoda > Insecta > Diptera > Syrphidae > Epistrophella > Epistrophella euchroma. Next base: position 35,858,267 of record OX346247.1, on the reverse strand, counting down.
TGCAGAAGTTGCAATCTTTAAATATGCAATCGTCCTGCTTGCAAACAAAGCTTTTGATAAATATCAAATGATTTTTTTGACGCAGATGACGTTTTCGAAAACGGCCTTTGCTTTGGTGGGAGCATACCTGCCAGCGGTTAAAAACTTAATTTGCGAGTCATTACCACGTCGTGTACATGTGCGTGTATCTATAGTTACTTAAGTTTTATGGGTTTAATTCAAAAGCCCAGATAAAAAGTATAGAAGTGTACCTATAGATAAAAGATCTGGGGGCCCTAGATAGGAATATGGGGATCCAAAAGCTTTTTAATAAGGCCGCTATCTGCAAGACATTTCACTGGATGCAAAAAACCATTTTTACTAGTAATTGTGATGATGCAAAGCATATGAAAACATTTAAAAAAAAAATAAAATACTTTTCTATTTTTGTTTGCTTTTTTTCTAATCAAAAAATGTAACCTGCTTGCTAACTTCACACAGACGAAGGAAAATTCTGTGCGCACCCCCAGGGGTACGCGTACCACACTTTGGTAAACACTGGTCTAGACCTATTTGACTCTGTTGTTTGTTTTACGTTTAAAAAACAGAATATTCTCATATTGTGTCCAATACGCTTTCGAAAATAGACAAAGCTTATTTAAATTAATTTAAAAGCACTTTTATCATTTAATCAGGCCTTAAATGTCGTAACATTATATCTTTGAACTATCTTACCTATTATTTTCTAAAATTTATTTTAAATATTCCTCTTGACCATTAAAACAATCAAACTTGACCACTAATAAGCTCAGGATGATAACATCGCATCGTAGCTAAAATTGATTAGGTAGCAATTTCATTAAGTATACCGAATTTAGAAAAGCTATAATACACAAGAAAAGCTTATATACAAAAATTAAATATATACATAGCTACAGTGTGTCTGTGTATGCGGGTATAAACATCTCCACTTCCGTTCTGAAAATATTCTTGAATGTCATTCTTGTTATCTCAGAAAGAACATCAAAGGACCTTTTTAACCTATACTTTACCTACTGCATAATACACTACGCTCTATAAAAGCAAAAACATTGAAAGATGTAACGTTTTTGAAATCTGTTTTCAGGCCAAGAAGAAACAAAAAATTTAAAAAAAATAAACCTAAAGAAATATGGAAACAGAATCTGCTTAAAATTATTTGCATAGATTCAAAGGACCACCAAGCTCTCTTTCTATGTTCTGCACCATTATTCTATATACATATAGGTACATTCATATAAAATATTCTTTTCTGCAAGTGAATCTAGAAAATCCTTTTTCGAGATGCAAATGGAATGCCAGAATGATTACATTCATACGTGAGGACCTCTTTTAAATCGAGGTGTAAACACATAACGATGAATCTCCATTACCACCACCATCACAACCAGTATACCATTTTATTCTAACCACTCGTACCGTTTTGCAAAATAATGATCATTTCCCAACGGAACTTAGGTATTTAGGTATATATTTCTGCTCCCCAAAGTCAGCTGAAAACCCGAGTAAAGATATAAACGCATTCATCGTTACGCTGCGTGTAGTCCCTTACGCCAACATATTTGATGACGAAAACTGCCATAAAGCTGACAGTCAACATGTCTCGAATCTCGAAATCTCAAAAGGATCCAATTTTTCTCCTTTCAGCTTTCCTTCGAACGCATATAATTCAGTGGAATCTTTGAGGGTTATGGTGGTGGTGTAACCCGGAATTTTTAAATTTCAAATCGTACACTAGACATCTTTCTATTCTACGCCATCAATGTTGTCTTTCTTTGTGTTGTTTTTTTTTATATTTTATTTTATTTTATGTCGTTTATCTGTTCTTTGCTCACAGGATATGGAAGTAGAAAAGATGTTGGAAAATTATGAAAAGGAAATGACTACGATGACAGTTTTTTTTTTTTTTTTAAGAGATGAGGAGGAGAATTTTCACTTTTCACATACAAACACATTTTGTACTCATGGAGCCGGAGTCAGGGATAATGATGTGAAGTGCCTTTAACAATGGTGCGCGAGTATAGTATACTTCTTCAAGTGAAGAGTGAACGGGACATGACTCCAAATCGTGTTGTTAAAGCAATAATGCAAATCATTCGAGAAGAAGATAGAAAAGCTAAAGGAAGGTCTGTAGAGAAAAATAAAGGAAGGAAGAGGTTATCGTCAAAGTGAACCCCAAACACTTAAGAGAGTCCTTTTAAGAGTATTTTTTTTTATTCAATTTCTGCAACTGAAGTGTGGTTGATTGAAATTTGCTTTTGTTGGGAATTTTTGTTTGCTCTTATATTTTGAGGAACTTAAATTTATTGTGATCAGCTTGACAAATAGTTTAAATTGATTAGTTTTTTTTTTTGTAATGAGTCTGAAGGTAATAAAAACATTTATTGTTTGGTATATAATGTTTGGTAAAAAAAACACGATTAGATCGCACGTTCTTGCGAATATAAAATAAAATTAAAAAGTTAAAACTACTTAGAAAAAGGAAATTTTTGTAGGTTTCCTTTTTTTTGAAAAAAAAAAAATTCCTTACAAATGTATTGATTTTCTATTTGAAATTCTCAGGAGGATTAGATTACAAAACCATAAAAAAACGGTTGCGAGATTAAATATGTATCTACATATATCAGTGAATAACTCAAAAATAATGAAATTTTTCAAAAAAAATCCCAAAACTTCTATGTAGTATTATAACAGTGTATCGAACTGCATGAGTTTGACAAAGTCTGGATTCAATAATTTGAGATAAAATCTTTGGGGCCCAAAGTATGCCTATGGTCTATGCCCACCAGAGGAGAAGGACCTTGTAAGGCCGTATAAACTGTGGTAAATTGGGACTTTCTAAAAAATTAAGTATACTTCTTATACTAGTATCGTCCTGTGTCAAAAATCGACACTTTTAATTTCGCAAACAATTTGTTTGAAAATATTGAAGGAAGAAAACATTTTCTTTTAATTAAATTATTTTTTAAATATGCACAGTGTTCGACAGTACGAAAACAAAAATGAACCACAGTGTGTAAATGCGTGTCTCAAGTATATTCTGCACATCTCCGCAATTGTGGCTTTCCAACCATATAAAACTTATCGAAATCGGTCAAATACTTTTTGAGAAAATGGTACCACAAAATTTATTTAAAGCTATAGCTTTAATATTAAAGTGAAAGTTTAAAAATATCTTTTGAATCTGTAAATCGCTGCCTCCTTTCATAAATAATTGATTAATTATTATTATTTAGTATTATTAAAATTTGTAATATTTTTGACTTAGCAATTTATTGTTCACCAAAATCTAAAGCATAGATACATGGCCAAATTACACCGGGTAGAGTAACCCGGGTAGAAGCCCAAGGGCCCGCAAACATATTTAGGGCCTCCACAAATCATGAATTCAAAAATTTTTCTATTTTCAAGAAATTGATGAGCAATAATTAATTACAAATATTATATACAAACCAGGGATATTTTTATTATATAAAATTTATATTTCGTGATGCGGAATCTAAAATTCATATTAAAATCTTCACACTGTTCTATAACTGACTTAGTTTAAAGTTCTTTTTGTTTAATTATTTTATATTATTTTTCTGAGAAAAACATGTTTTAAGTTTTCAAAAATAAAACATTTTCAAAAAATAAAAAAAATTTGTATTCTATAAATTGTTGTTTAAATGTGAATATAAAATGTATCAAAAATAAAGAATAAATAAATTTGATGGCACAACAGAAGAACTAGGGCCTAGTGACTTACAACTCTCAACCATTCCTGTGTGCGTGTCTGCAGGAATGGAGGGGACCTACAGTTTATTGCCGAATCCGAACGGCTAACGAGCGGCACTTTTTTATGACAGGAGATACTCTTGGAGGATTTGTCAATTTCTCGCAAGAGGCAGTAGCCGTTTTTTCTTTTAAATAAATAGGTGGCGAGGCTGGGGATCGAACCCTAGACCTCCGGCATGACAGTCCATCGCACTAACCATCACGTCACGGCTACTACAATATAAAATGTATCAATAAATATTAATTATTTGAAGGCCCTCAACCTTTTTCTTTGTCCCGGGTCCCCACCCCACAACCGTGAATCCGTCCCTGTATACAGACAAAATTTGGTGTATCCTCTCCTCAGTGGTTCTACCCATTATAATGGACTCTTGACGTCCAATGTGGACGTACAGACTTGGAGACGGTATTCCAAAACCCACTTTATAATTGTTTTGTTAAGGTTTGATTCCGTGAAATTTTCACAAAACCAATACCTCTCTCATATCTGCAGGAAAATAGAAAGGTTTTTCTAAGTTAAAATTCAAATTTTTTAGTCTTCTTCAAGTAGGTATAACTATCGCCAGTTGACGTAGACAATGGATACATTTACAGGGCATCCTTTTATGTGTTCTAAACCATTTCTCTGCGTTTGTGTTGTAGCTTGACCAGATTAAAGGTTCTAACAGGACTATAAAAGGATAACAAGAGAAGTTAAACAAATGCAATTTAATTTTCTGTCTAGGCTAGTCCTAAATGTAGGTCAAATTACTGAGTTCTTCCACTTTTTTGAACAAATAAAATATCTTTTGAAATTATGTAGATACAAATATGAACATTATATACGTACATAATTATATCCTACTTCCATGCGAAGTTACTTAAAATGTGCGAGAATGAAGGAAGACACTGACACAATGTACATGGGGATGGGGCTTATATGGTTTCCGGTATATTGTTTATTACCATCTTCATTGCCCCTAACTATCATGGGGCGGAGAGTAAATGCCGTTAAAACGACATTTTGGACAAAGGACATTCGCCAAAATGAATACGCATACAGTATTTTGTCAAAGAATCGAGGTTGTGAACAGTACTTTCAACTTTCACATCCCCTTTCAGTCATACCTACATCCAATTAACAAGGCCAAATCCTATTAAAGCATTTGGTTTATGATGAAGACTCTATAGTGGCTTGTTGTGTATATACACATACATACATTTACACTCAGTTTATAGTGTGTTGTTTGCGCTCAAAAGCGATTGCACTTTGATTGTGTATATATGCCCTAAAGTAACAGGAAGTTCAAAAATGAGTGCATTAGATTGACAAGTTCCCTATATCTTTCACTGACATGACATTAAATCGATGTTTAGGTGTAGCCTACCTTTATGTAGTAGGTACCCTGATGGTGATGCATCCATTTATCTATTAAATTATAGTGCCATTCAATGAAGTCGCCCAAAAAGGACACTCTACGTATATAGTGTGTAGTTTGCATTGAGTTTGTAGGACCTGAGTGCATTTGAAATGATTGATTAGCAAATTGATGGCAATTAGTTCTGAACAAGGTTTTAGTTTTTTTTTTTTTTTTTTTTTTTGAGGACATGAAAATATTGGACATTTTCCCATATAATGTATCAACTATCTACCTTTCATAAAAGCTGAAGGCGTATAATTATTAAATTTATTTTAATAGGTTCACTAATTAAGGAAGCAATTTAATTAATGTCAACGTTTTTCATCGAGTATATGCTGTATAGTGTGTCTAACAAGCATTAAAACTAATTTATGTTAATAAACTTTACCGATTGTTGAATTTAATTAGTTCTTGATGAAAATTAGTTTTTAACTGTCATGCTCTGGACTAAATTATGTACATTACCTGTGAAAATATTTATCTTGTGTAAAACGAAAAATTCGAAGTTGTAATCAAAATTCACCTTTGGATGATGGAGGAGTCCAAAAAATGGTTTTCGCGCATTTAATAAAAAAATATTAAATTAAAAAAAAAAATACGTGTATGTATTAAAGGAAAATGGCAACACTTTTTAAATACTGATCTTTTATTTTATTTTTAAATTAACTATTTTCTTCTTATAAATTTCGAAAAAAATTACTGAGCACGATAAAATTGAAAAATTACTAAAACCTGGTATCTTTTCACATAAGAATTTTTATGTTTTATATATTTAGAACAAAGTAGGTATTTTAAATTATGTGCAAAAATGTGTTTTCGATTCTTTTCACCATTTCTGAATTTGAAAGTATTTTTTCCGAAAATGAAAAATAAAAATAAATTGATTAAAAAATCAAATAAAAGACATACTTCTGGCTTTCCAAAAAAAAAAAACACTTCTGTTGCCATTTTATTTAAATTTTTTTTTATTTAAAATTAAAACAAAACGACAACACTTAATAAAAAGTGCTTTCTTTTTTTAAAGCCAGCAGTAAAGAAATAAATAAATAAAATCCAGAAGTATGTTTTTTTTAATTTTATTTTTAAATCAACTTATTTCTACTTACCTATTACTTTCGAAAAAATTGCTTTCATGCTCAAAAATATTGAAAAAAATTGAATAGGTACTTACTGATTTTTTCAAAATTAACGATTTGTTGAAAATTCAAATGCCTCAATCACTATCTAGATGTTTTTTTTGGGATGGTAAGCCATTTGGCTCTCTCGTGTAAAGCCATCTTCTCACAAAGTCTATCATAGCAATTGAAATATTTCTCAAAAAACCAATGTAGATTGCCTTTGACTAAACAAGTCATATAATTTTATATATGAAGTGAAAGAGAGAAAAAAAGTTTCATTTGACAGAATACTCTTTCGTTGTCATTTTGTGCATTTTGCCTCAATAGAATATATTCCAAAAACACTGTAATTCTTAAAACAGATAAGAGAACTTGATGGTGTATGTATGTAATCCGAATGTAAATAAGTGTTAAAACGCCTTCAAATGGTTTCATCCGGTCACTGAATTCAAATCAAAAGTAAATTATTTTATTTCAATTTAACATTATTGAACGGAAAAGGAAGTTGTTATCTCTTCTTCTTTTCAATTTACCCAAATCAAATCAAATAAAAAAAAATGCCTCCCACCCTATTCATTCTTAAGTGACCCCAATCAAGTGTCTGACAATTTATTGAAAAATGGTCTAGTCAACCCTTTATTCGAGTGCAAAAAAAATAAAAAAAATAAAAAAAAATAGAAAAAATACGAATTTTCAGCCTAGCATCGCTGCCATCAATATCACCCCAATCCTAGACTTTGTTTTGCATTTAAAAAGAAGACTTTCTTCCCCCACCTTCATTTCGCTAGCTTGAGACAGATGTAGATTTAAAAGACATAAAAGAGTCTCGAATATGTAAAGTCAGAAAAAAAGAACCATTTACCCTTGTTTAATAAATAGATATGTCATAGTTTTTGAGCGAAAATGAAGACAAAAAACGCATACAAATGCTTTACCATACAATTCAGGCTTTATGTTTTGTTTTCTTATTTTTTTTTAAATCTATCTGATGGATGTGATTTTATGTACCCACATAAATGTACATTATAAAGCAAGCAAAGGCAGACAGAGTTGAATTTTGTATTTTATATTGTTGTTTATTTGTTGTGCTCATTTGCAATGAGTTCATCGTGGTATAGAAGAGCCGCATACATTCCAACACAATGGAAGAACACATTTTAATGAGTTCAATAAATTTTAATTGACCTTTTTCACAATATTTAAAATATTTTATTTAAAATATTATGTATGGCCCTAGAGAGCAAGTACAAGAGTTGAATCCCTTAAATTTATTAACCTTAAACAATTTTATCAAAACTCAATTAACCATTAGCCGAAAAGGCTTAAAAAATAAAGATCAACCTGTCTGTTTTATTTGATTTGAAATTTTATTTTTTAAGCTTCAATTTAATTAAAATCAACCCTTCTTAGGTTGAGTGTTCCTGTTCATATTCTGTTTTTTTTTTTTTTTTTTTTTATTATAAAATGAAATATAAAACACATTTGATTTTGAAAAAGGTCAAAAGCCTTACCTTCCTATATTATATCTATCATGGGCAATATGTTATATATTTTCCAGCCATCCTCTTTTTGTGTAAGCTTTTTTTCCAATTTATTGTAAGCTATGTTAAAGTTGTATACTATAAACCTACTCCCCGTTTATACCTTTGCAATAAATTATATTGGGACAAATTCAATTGAATTGAAACAGAAAAAAAAAATTGCAAACCCAGCTTAATTGAGGTTAAAGTTGAATTTATTTATTATTATTTTTTGTTGTTGGTGTTGCTGCTCTTTTTTCAGTGAAAGTCAGCAGAAAAAAAGTTTATTAAGTTTCCCATTTTTTGTGTAACCAGTTTAACGTGTATGTATGTATGTAGTTATAGATTTACATATGGTATCCCGTTGATAATAAAAAATAAAATAAAGGTTGCTCGGAGTGTTTTCCTGTAAGTAAAAGAAGAAACAAGTTGATTTACAAGCTGTTTCGTAGATAAAAAAAGATAATGGAAAAATGGTTTGTATGTATTCAGATTTGTGGTGACCATCCGCCTCGTACTTACCAGAGCAGTTAAAATGAGATTAAAATGGTTGTCCTGAGTTCTGTCTGTTCGGATACGACCTAAACGCATAGGTCAATTTTCTTCAAACTTTGGTACTCAAAGTTTTTTACACATTAGATACCCTGATATGTTTTCTTTATTTTTTTTTAGAACAAAAATAACGATTCCTGCCATATAATTTTTTGAAGCTTCTTAAAAAAATCGTACTTTGCTCAAAAATGGCTTTACAGTTTTTTCAAAAAGAAATGTATATTATTTTAAGTAGGTATTATAAACGCTATTTTCTTAACAAAAAAATGCAAACAAATCGTTATTAATCGCACCTCGTATCGAAATTTTCGCTTTTGTCCGAAACGGTTTGATAGATTCTGATCAATTTAAAAAAAATATACCTATGTTATACATATTTGGAATTAAAAAAAAAAGTTTAAATTTTATTTTAAACTCAATTTTTCAAAAACAACTTTAACATTTTTTAATTAATGCGGTATGAAGCGGTTTTTTAAGCTATTTAATATATTTTTTAACAAAAATTATTTTTTTATCCAAAAAAAAAAAAAGAATTTAAAAGCCCTAACAAAAAATCTTATTTTTTCGAAAATAACTTCTTCGATAAAAATTGATAAAAAAAAATGTACAAAAGGTACATTAAACTATTATTAACAGTATACCTACCTCTTATAGAACTATTTTTCTTATTTTCAAACAGCTATCTGTGTGACCGATTTAAGGCTCTCCCAAACCAGAGCCATTAATCGCTGCGACAATAGAAAACAATAACAACAACGTGTTGTTTTGTTTGACAACCACGTGTTGTTATTGTTGTTTTCTTTTGTCGCAGCGATTAATCGCATTGGTTTGGGAGAGCCTTTAAATAAATTTTTGTGCAAATTTAAGTTCAAAACATTGCACATTAAAATTAACTCAGATAGCTAACGTTCCAAAACTATCATGAAAAGCTTATCTTTCGACTTTTTAACGAACATTAAAAAAACTTTTTTTTTTTTTATAAACTATTATTTTTTATTTAAATTTATAGAATTAATAAGAAAAATAATTTATAGATCAAAGATAAATATCATAAAAATAAATATTCCTTTCATTTATTTTTAAATACTTCAATCACATTTTAATGGGAAATGTTTCTTTGAGATCATTTTAGCACTTTAACATTAAGATTAAATAAAAAACTATTTTTTATCAAAAAATTAAATTATTCTTCAGTATTACAAAACAAAAACATAAAAACTAAATAATAAATGCAAAATAATTTAAATATTTTCGTTGCAAGTTAGACAAAAGTCAAGCGTATATTTATTTATTTATAACTAAATAATTTATAAAGATTAATTTATAAACTATTTTTGAATGAAGACATCAGGGCAACAGAGCCATATGGTGTCATCTTTTGAAAGCAAATAATTCAACTATATTTTTATAACAAATAATCATGATTATTAGAATTACTTGAAAAATAAAAAAAAATTAGGTTTAAGTACAGAAAAAGTTTAACTGAAAATTGTTTTTAAGGATTTAGATTTAAATATCATTAAATTTACTGTGAAGTGATGTTGCTTCTTTGATGTTTCTAAGTTACTGCAAACTATGTAGCTGGATCTAAGATTTCAGCGAGTTGTTGTTCGATCAGTTGTGGATCGTTTACGTTTGGAGATGGGACAAGTAACCAGTTGTATAGATGCTGACTCGTGAAAATGGCTTTGCCTACACTTACTCAATTTTTTGCACAGTCGTTTCTTGTAAATGTTATGTTATATGGTATATGTTTTGGGAAAACGTGGTGTTTACGATACAAAATTTCAGAGTGTTTTCAGTCCTCAGCAATTTGTATTTTCTGGATAGATTCAAATATTTTCCTCGTGAGTCCATAAGAGACAGGAATTTGAATAATTAACGATAATAATTTACATTCTATGTATTACCGTTATTTTTTAATAATTTCTTTTCTATTTCGAGTCGATTTTTTAGAAAATTGCCCCTCCTTCCTAAACGGGGAAATAGACCTCCCTCCTTTCTTGTCTTAACCCAACCTACTCGCTCTAGCTTTTTGGTGCACCATACACCGAACACCCTGTATATGTATGTAATTTGAAGAGTTTCTCGCATGTACCTTTTTTCTTCTATTTTGTCTTTCTCATTTTCACCTTAATGTAAAATTTAATCAAATTTCCAGTTTAAGTTTTTGTTTTCAAATATGTAATGCATATTTTTGACATATAGCATCTATGATAAATTGCAAGTAAACTGGAAGAGAATTATGCTTAATTCGTCAAGAATGAAATTAAACAATGGCGATGATGTAAGCGGTGAAAAATGAAATTTAATTTATATCTCGCTAGATATTTTTTTACTCTGTCATTATAGGTATCCAGTTGTTAGTTTTTTATTCTTAGTTTCGTCGAATAACAAAAGCCTTTTATGAAAAATGATAGCAAGTGGTAGACATTCTTCTTCCTATTTGTATCAATAATGTTTTATGTTTTGTTGAGGAACTGTGTAGAACCTATATGTTAGTTTATTTAACGTTATCATCCAGTAATGATGTTATATGTATAAACGTATATTGTTTTGTATTTTTGCTTTAGGTATACCTATTGTTTTTCCTTCATCAATCCACTGCATTGTATCTATCTGTGTTCCATGTTGTAGCCGGGATGTAGCGATGGAAATCATTACATGAAAAATAACATCTTTTATGATCATGTTCTGCATGTTTCCCTGCAATGTTTCCCATACATACAAACCGTAGACTTTTTGACAAGAAGCGCTATTATAAAATCGACGAGAATGAGAATTAAAAAAAAAAAAAAAAAACAAACAACACCGTCACATTGCGGCTGTTGTCAATGATGCTATGCTGGGCTGGGTGTTGTTATTTTGCTGCTGTTTCTGCGGATTTTTCGTCCTTTTTAGTTTCAACATAGGGAAATATGGAGCAATATAATGAGATCTTTCGTCGATTGTTATACCTTTCGTTAGGTCGTCGTCGTCAGTTCACGTTTATACATATGTACATATATACAGGTTTTCTCTGATTTTATATACTGTATGTACACAACATATTCCATTTTTGTACTGACGAAAAAAAATGTTCTTTGTGAGGTATGTCTGATGACATAGCTAAATAAATGCCTTATGGCATAGAGATAGAATAGAACTTAAAATGTTTTTGATCCCAGCAGGACAGCTTTTTTTGAAAGCGGTTTTATATTTTTTATTATGGAGTTGAAAAGGTACCATCCATTCAAAGCAAACCATAGGTTTGAATAGAATTACAGAGGCAACGACAGCGTCGTTAACAAACACTTAAATTTTTGGTTACTAACCATCAAACAGTGACTATAGCATGGGCTCCGTGAAATAACTCCTCAATGAAATAACCACCCAATCCAAAAATTAAATAACTTCTTTTCTTTTTTTTAAGTCCCTAAATTCAAAGGTGAAATAAATCCCCAAAAGCGCATGAATAAGTCCCCAAACAAAAAATTAAATAAGTCCCCATATAAATAACGAAATTACTGCGTTGGTGTGTATTGGTGTGTATGATGGGAAGGGGTATGTATGCTGCCTCCTGCAACCCCTCTGCTTAGTCTACTATAGGATTTGGGGTAGGTGCGAGGCAGTGGCGTGGCGTGAATGATTTCAAACGGTAAGTCGGAAAAAATATCGTGTATAATTGATCTGCTTTCCACGCCATATAAGTAATGCAATTCAGACCAATTTTTTATAGGTACATACATGAATGAGCTTAAAACATAATAAACTGAATTTTTCGGACAGAAACCTATGATTTGCTCAATAAACTTCAAACAGCAGCTGAGCGCGATACATACAAAAAAAGTTGAATCAAAGCTTGGTCTGAGTTGACAATGATTTGAAAATTTTACATTTTATGCACATCAAAAAGCGACCAAACGACCAACCATTTGGTTGCTTTCAACAAAATTTATCATTCAATACCATTATTTGCACTCATTCAACCTAATAATTATTGCTAATTATTTATAAAAAATAAAATTTGCAGCATATCATTTTTGCTTATTTATGAGCGTTAGCATGGTGAGATTGAGACACGAAAAGGGCAATTGCTTTAATTTTAGCACACAGCCAAAGTTTTTAGGTCGAAAATGTACAATAAAACATAGATTTGATTTGATAACAAAGTTTTCAAATTAAATCACAATCAAATGATCATAGATAATAAAATTTCAGTTGAAAAAAAGGAGCCGCCTTAAGAAAATTCGAAGAAACTGGTTTAAAATTAAATAAAACAAAAAAGTACGCATACGCCCGAGTGAACAGCAACATTCTGCTCCTTGGTTTTTTGGACCCTTTGGTACATCATCGTTGGTTTAGAGTAAAAATAAGGCCGTAATTAGTAAGCCACGATAAAGTCGAAAAACCAAGGGTTATAATAGTTTTTATCATTAGGTATGGAATAATATATTAATAAGGAGTGTAAGAATAACTTTATATTATTTTTGAATTTATTTAAATATTTCGAAAACTTGTTTAAACCGACCGACATTTTTGAAAGATAGAATTTTAAAAGGTAACTCGATAGGAATCGAGTTATATGGACGCTACGCCACTGGTGCGAGGTTAGGTGTATGCAAAGTTTCTTTTGAATTTAAAGAATCTTGAATTAAAGAAACTATGAATTTATCCTATATCCAATGTCAACCGCTGTTTTCTAAATATACATGTTACCGCAAAAAGCCGTAATAATAAAATTCTAGAATTTACCGGTAAATCCTACCACACTGTTTATACATAGGATACATTAAAAGTCTCTTTAAATCAAGATTCTTTAAATGCATACGCCGTAATGCTGGGTACTAGCACTGTATTTATTTATGATTTACCGATAAATTCTAGAATTTTATTATTTCGGCCTTATTCCCCAAGTTTGGGGAATTATTTGATCATGAAATTACCCCCCAAATTTAAAAATAAAATAAGTCCCCAAAAATCGATGAAATAAATCCCCATTTTAGGGGAGTTGAAAAAACTTTCGATTTCCATATAAATTCTAAGGATTTTTTTTTTTTGGGAGTTATCTCTTTGGGGAGTTATTTCACGGAGCTCCAGCATGTTCACTTTCTCACCAAGTGGTTCAATGATGGCACTATAAGAAAAAGTATTATTTTTGTTTTTGATGACAATATTCAATAAAATTTAAATGGACTAAACCTACTTTAAATCCATATAACTCAATAATTACTATTGTTTGACCAATGATCATCTCACAGATGATGCTGGGATGAAATGTACTTCGTAAGGCATGTATATAGAGCATTATTCTTCAAAACTTGTTGCAATCTTTCTATGATACTAATATCATCTGCTAAGCAAAGTATCTATAACTATGCACCTAGTGACAAAAAATCCCTTAGTTGATATGCTACCTTTCTTTGGAGTCTATTAAAGATGTTGATTGGTTGGATCCATTTAGCTATTTTTAAAATTTTTTTTACTTACCATTGCCTTAGAATGCCTTCAAGATCATTGATTAGGTATTTTATATGCTCACAATAATGTATCCTTTTTAATGTCTAAAAAAACTATAATATAATGATATCATTTGCCACCAGCTTTCATATAATCATATTATAAATCATTAAATAACAGAAAAAAATCAATACCTAGCAAAAGTAATGCAAAACGAATTGGAAGTATATTGCAAATGATACACTTAGAAATGCTTTTCCTTTTTAGTATTCTATTAGAAAAAAATCCTGAAAATCTCCATGCTGATCTAAAATGATAAATTTTCCCTTGGCACTCGTATTGAATACCTATACTCTATTCCATATAGGTTCTTCTTTACAGTGTGTTCATGGGAGAATCGTGTGTGTAGCACCTGTTCAAGGACCAATGTGAACGTATAAATCATTCAGTGAATATCCTTTCTTTTGTTATTTTTGTTTTTTTTTTGTTTTGTCAGTCGTTTTTGGGAATCCAAAACGATTCCCCAATGTGGTAAGAGAAATTTAATATACGTGATACGTGATACCTATAACACATCTTCCTAACAAAAAAATTCATGTGATTTTCACTTTAGTTCTTCCCTTACCAGCTTTGCCAACCTTTCGAGCCAATGGTTGTCCTTCCCCCTAACTACACTCAATTCAGCATCCTTTTGAATAAAATTATCATCCTTGCTCGGCTATCGTCACATGAAGTGAATGGATTAATAACTATAGCCCAAGGTGGGAGCGTACCATATTTTTTTTTTTCGACTTGATGAAAAGAATGAGTGAATTCATTTTTCTTTTTTCCCATTCCCAGGCGAATGGAGTTTTCCACAAAAAAGGTCCTTTGCGCCTTTTGTTGATAATGTGCACCTAAATACTCCTACTGACAGAACGAAAAAGAGTTAAAATACAGAAACAAATAAACACCCAAGTTATCTTTTAAAGTTTCTAAAAAAGTTTGTGTGTACTTTGTATATATGGTATATGTAGGTATCTATCTATTTCTCTGGCATAGTTTGCCTGTTTTTTGCAACTCGAAAGATTTTGTGTAGAAAAATGCCGTTGTGTAGAAAAATGCCGTTGTCCATGAACGAAACTCAGGATACATTGAAGGATCAAAAAGAAAAATACAGCGTTGCCAAATCTGTTGCTGTTTTTTTTTTTTTTTTTTTGCAATTTTGTTGTGCTAAATTTAAGAGAAGTTTTTTTGTCGTTGAAGTAAAAACAATTATTTTTGCACAGATGGTATAGGTAAATTTGTACACCTGTCAGCAAAATACTGAGATTTTTTTTCTTGGCTTTCCTCTGCCAATTTCCGTTTTTTTTTTTTCTTTTCCAACTTTAATCTTTTATTTTTCTTTCATTTTTTGATTTAGCTTGAACATGTTTTGGAATTTATATGCAAGGAAGGAATGTGAATTTTGTTCATTGGATTTACGTTTGTATGTACTCTGGTAGGTAGGTATCTTCCAACCTATAGACAGATTTGTATTTTCTTGGCAAAATACTGTCGTTGCTCATTTGGAGTGCCCTTGGCATTAAAGCTGGTTCCATAATATTTATTTATAATTTACAGGTTATAGGGTGAAATATTTTGTGTTTCTTTTAAAAAAATATGTTCCAGTAAACTACATTTATATAATCATTGCCATGGCCTATATTTCTTATAATGTTTGAAATGACATGAAAAGAGACTTTTTTAATTTTTTTGCTTTTTACGCCTTATAACTACTACGGCTGTAGGAATAGGTACCTAAGTAAACATAATGGCGCAAAATTTTAAACAGCCTGATGTTAAGGTATTAGCATGATACTACTTAAAAAATTAAAACTCTTTCGTAAAATATTTTTAGTTTTTAAACATTTTCTAACTAGCAAATCATACTAACCCTATTTTTCTAGCTGAACACGCCTATAACAGTGACAGTAGTTCAACCAATTGTTGCAATTATGTAGCTGCTTAAGTGACACTTGGATTTAGTATTACTAAAAAGCTAAATGAATTTCCGCATTTCTGACTGTCTGTCTGTCCATTATTTTGGTTACAGGTTTAACAAATTGCTTGATTTTCTTTAAACTTGGTATCAGGAATTTTTCTGATATTTTCACGAATTTTTTTTTTTTGATTTTTTTTTGTGTTAACAGAACATTTTTTTTTTAATTGTGGACTCTTGAATACAATTTTTATGCAAAAATAATATTGCATATAAAAATTTTTCACAAAAAATATATTCTGATGGTTTAAAAAATATATTTAAAATTATTTTTTGAAAACTTGATATTATGTATACTTACATATCTACATATTTCAAAAAAATAAATACGTAAGCTCATAAACAACCAGGACCTAACAACTCTCATTTATTCCTGTGTACCAATTCGCAAGAATGGAGGGGACCTACAGTTTACTGCCAATGCCGAACGGCTAAGAAACACTTATTCATGATGCGACAAAAGTTACTATAATTGGAGGATTTGTAAATCCCTTGTACAAGACTGTAAAAAACAATTTTTTGTTTTTAGGTGGAAGAAGCTAGGAATCGAGCACACACACTTTTACCATTATGCCACTGCAATACTTTTTGACCTTGGTACTCAGAAGCACCAGGTTGCAAATTATAAAAAAAGTGAAAATGATAAATAAGTATTCAAAAAACACCAAAACCCGCTATTTCTGCAATGCGAATTTTTTGGCAGAAACCTAAAAAACTATTTTCTTCATTACTATTGTCATTAAAGGTAGGAAGTTTAACCAAATTCGTTATAGCCGTTTTGGAAAAAAAAAATTGAAAAAAAACGAAATATTTTCATGGGATACCTGTCTTAAATGACCAAAATAAAAATCCCTTTTAAGGAACCCCATCAAAACGCCATGTACCAAATTTCAAGTAAATCGGCTGAGCCGAATTTAGGCTCTAGCTTATGTTACAGTAGACGCACGAATTAAAATCCAATGAATTTCGTTGTAACATATAGTTTTTGAGAATATTTTGGGTATGTCGTTTAATACATTTCTGTTCGTTTAAAATATCAAGATGTTCAAGCACTGAAAGAAAAATATTTTTTACTACACCATCGCCAAGTTTTCATTTGTTATTTTTTTTTTGTAAAATTCGAATGTAACTGTCCGTTGCACGACAACAAAATAAACAAACAAACTGTTAAAAGAACACAAACACTCGACGACAAAGACATTGTGTAATCCTGTCCTGACTATTTCTCACTTTGTAATACATAAACCTACACACCACGCAAAAAAAAAAGCACAAAACCTTATATAGAAAGAAATTGGGATTGGGATACATTTTTCCAAGTACATGTTCAGTTCACCTTGCAAATAAAACCAAAAACCTAGACAAAGAAGAATCTATTTTGTCTTGCCCTGGATGGTTCTGGGTTTTGAGTATGCAGAGTCCTTGAAGAGAGTCCTGGTATGTAACGTTGTTAAGACGAACAAAATGCTCATTCACCTCTTGTCCTAAGACCGCCTTACCTAGATTTGTTCGTTTGTTTGGGGGAGTTATTTCTTTTTGAAGGGCGACTTTAGTTGGGACGATGCACGGGTGCTTGTTTTTCCTGTCAAACTTTTGGCAGAGAAAATTTATCAGATATTGCGTATAGTCGAAAATTTGGTATGTCGTCGTTTCGTGTGTGCTTAAAGGTTTTGCGGGACTTGCTATTCGTTAAAGTTTTACTTTTTCTTTTATGTAGGTAAGGTACATCTATTTTATATAGCATAAGCATTGAATCTTTGTTTACTTTTGATCATAATTTGATTGAGGGGTTCTGTGGTTTGGTCGCATTTTGGTGGACTTAGTGGATATAACTTTTTAATGAGTCTGATTTTGTGTAAATTTTTGTTTGGTTGGGCAAATTTAATTGAACATAGATGGTTTCATCTTCTTTTGTATAGACAAGTATTCTTCCTATTTTTGAAGTCGGTCCTATCTGTCCTGACGAAGGACCGACCATACACAAAAAACCCCATCAAACCAATCAAGGATAGTACGATGGCTCTCCCAATCGCATTGTTATTAGTTAATTAAACCTATACGGAAAATTCTATGGGGTTTCTTTGGATTCGGATTAGGAAAATATCGTTCAGATTCGTCTTATATTGGTTTTGATCAGACATCACAACGCATATTGGGCTATTTGTATTATATGAGAAAAGACAGAGGACATCATACCTTTCGAAAGAATGAATGGTGCTGGTGGTGGTAGGGGCGATGATGGTGAAGGAATATTGAACTGGAGATAGACTTTTCAAAAAACATAGAAATGGTGTGGTGAGCCAAGGTTCTATCTAAATTAATTGCCTGGTTGGAAAGAAGTTTTTCCATTTTCTGCATGATGGCTTTTTTGCCATTTTCCAATTTCATTTACTTTCCAGCTATGTGTGTATGCTATTCAGAATGGTCTTTAGGTGTGTTGTACAAATGCTGGTATCCTGTTCGATTGTGCCAATGGCATTACAAAACCAGAAAACGAACATGTGAAAGAGGGGGTTGGCATCTTTAGTATGCAGCATAACTTTATTGGGTATGTTCTCTATAAAGAGGATGAGAATAGTAATTAAATCGAATAGTTACGCTTCTAGAGTACAAAATGAAATTGTTACATTAAAAAAAAAGGAAATTGTATAGAAGAAAAAACAAATTTACAAACAAAACAGCTGGTTATCTTGTACAAATTTACAACTTGAGGCAAACAAAAAAGTTATTTTGCTGCAATGTAATTAAGTTTGCTAATATAAAATGTAATAAGTTTTAAGGTAAAAAGTATGAATAAACGAAGTTTCCTTTGTTTATTTTGCAAAAATTAAATCGATAATGAATGCTGCTTCAAAGGACTGAATAACATCATTCATTATAATTCCTCGTCAATTTTGAAGTGAGATGGATAAATTTTCGTAAAATGGTAATTATTTTCTTCTAAGGGTTTTCCGTTGAAGTCATTCAAATCTTTTTTATATCTATGTATGTTACATTATTATTGAGTACATATTACATATTAAAAACAGTAAAACACGTTTAAAATTTTACGAATTACGATCCTGCCTCCACTTGGCTCGGGTAGACAAATCAAGAGTACGAAAAAAAAAGTTAAAAAATCAATTAAATCTATTAATTAATAATATTATTAACTGCTGCACAATCTAATTTTATTTCTTTGATACATATGAAATTTTAAATAATGAAAAATATTTTCAAATTGATAAACTAAAAGAAATTAAATATTACTTAAATATTACTCACTGAAAGTAAAAACTCTTTTTTTATCAACTGTATATGTATAGTAGCTTCTGTGTTATTTTTCTTACCGTGCTGGCCATTATGAGAGCAAAAAAAAAATCTAGTCCTTAAGTTATCCTAGAAGTTCATCATTTCCCTGAAAAAAAAAATTATAACGGATATCCTTTTGTTTTACCTCGTTTCATCTTGTAAATATGTACTTAGCTACATTTAAAAATGTCAATGATCCTTCGAAAAACAACGTGTAAATACTATCTACCTTTCAAATACAAAAAGATATAATTTTTTGTTTTACCCCATTTCACCCTAATATTTATCCTGTAAAAATAAGTTTTTAAGCTAAACTTGATTTTTTATAATTTAATCTTTAGGTAGGTACCTATGTACCTCATTTCACACAATAAAAAGAAAAATTTTAAAAACTAAATCATTAAGAATGTTTTCCTCATTTAACGCCAAAAAACCAAAATCTTGAAAAAAAAATATCGCTAAAGCAATCCGCTAAAAATATCCTTATTAAACACAAAAGGATTCATTTTTTTTCAATCGGATACCACTACATTTTATTGTAACTCATTTTTTTCCATACAAAGAGCCACATTTTAAAAAAATGCATCCCTAAGGTCATAGCGAAAAAAAAAATCTTTCAAACACAAACATTTTATTTTATCATTTCCAGCATTACACGAAAAAACACCTTAGCTACACTTTAAACGAATATCGAAAACGCTTTCAGAAAAATTATCTCGAGCACTCAGAGGAAGCAACATCAGGGCCACATGCTCATGGCAGAACCACCCAGAGCATAGAAAATATTAAATGGAAATATTTCATTTACCTTTCAAAATGAGGTTTCTCTTTTCCTCTTAATTAAATTATATATATTTTAAGAAGTTACTACCGAAAAGCTTTCTTATCATTTTATTTTTAGTATATACGGTGAAACAAAGTGCATATCAAAAACAAACAATACAGAACTTCTTTAAATTTAAATTTCGTAAACCTTCATCAGATTTAAGAGCAGAAAAAAGACTAGACTTAAGGTTTAAGACCGAGTGTATGTATCTTGAAAAAAAAAAAAAAAAACACAATAAAACCGAACAAAAATGTTTATGAAAAACATCTTACTGCAGCAAAGCTTCCGAATAATCAAAATTATTTCTCCTTTAAAACCCTAAAACAATGACCAACAAAAAATGCTAAACGAATTCCATACGTACTTATTAAAAGAACACTTTTATAGAATTTAAATCGTAACAGACCTTCTGCGAGAGCCTTGCCTCTAAAATTAAAAAAAAGTCGAAGGCCCCTAATACTTCTTTGATCCGTTTCTTTTTTCATAAGGTAGGTACTTCATCCAACACGTGTTCACATACAGATAATAATGCCTCCAATTTGAAATGAATGATAGCAATTTATTTCAAGTGCTTCTTCGTCCAGAGCACAACAAAAAAAAATTGTTAAATAATGGAAATTTTCTCAACTGACTTCATTGAAGCCAAAAAAAAAAAAGAAAAAGAAGAAATAAAGGTTTTCTTTTAAAATATAAACATTATTTACTCTCATAATATGTATGCTCTTCATCTGCTATGAATACGAAACACATTTCTTTCAAAAGAAAGGAGCAGAGACCATCATAACAACAGCAACAACAACAAAACGACCCTCATTGGTCTGTGGAATTTATCGAAAGAACGACTGGAGCAAAGCACTTTCATTTTTTTTTTTTTGTTATGTATTTCCTCTTTTCAGCTATATTTTATTTATCCAATTTTCAGACATTTCAGTCTGATTATTGATGGCTGGCCTTTTCATTCAATCTGCTCCTTAAGTGTCAAACCATCATCAACTACTAATAACCTCTTAATGAGGGGCATATTTCTCAAAAAGCTGATGGGTTCTCAAGCACTTTGTCCCGACTCCTGACGTTTATAAGAGTTTTGTATATAGACACCATAATATGCCTTCTCCTCTTCACAAAA
Organism: Epistrophella euchroma; assembly: GCA_947049315.1. Lineage (NCBI taxonomy): Eukaryota > Metazoa > Arthropoda > Insecta > Diptera > Syrphidae > Epistrophella > Epistrophella euchroma. The sequence goes on along the minus strand of OX346247.1, from coordinate 35,837,180 downwards.
TATAGCCAAGCTTTATAACACTACCGACCGAGTCCAACAGACGAAGGACATTTCAGTCGCGGCGAAACAATTTAAACGATGCAATTTAATTTCCGCAAAATGGCATCTTCTCTACATCCGCAATGCCATAAATATCTACCCCAATCTTGTTTTCACACAAAATTAAATTACTTAAAATCTGAACGCAAATGAAGTTCGCACCAATAATAATGCACGCTAGTGGCAGTCTGGCAATGTGACAGTGGCAGAGCGGTGGAACGGATTCCCGGAAGAAGAGAAAATGACTCGCGGCTTATTTGCTTGCAATCCGATGATTCCAAGTGATTTGATTTCGACAAAGGAAGAGTAGTAGTTGTCTGTAAGGTATTAAAAGTAAAGGTTGGAAAAAAATGTGCGGATGAGAAAGTTTCCGCAAACTATAAATCTTTGAAATTGCTATAAACTTACCACCACCGCCATTCTGCAATGGCTTAGCATCGTGGCAAAAGCCAAATGCTATATAAATGATGGCCATGATCTAAAGATTTTCCACTATCTATACTATATTTTGTGGAGCCGGACTTATCCCTATAGAGGCCTGGAAGTCTTGAAGAAATTAAATAATCCTTCCAGTTTTACATAACGATATGTAGGTACTAGCTATATACGTACATATACATACATTTATATACAATCGCAAATTACAGGCGTACAAAAAATATAACTCGAGATTTATAATATTAAACTCGACATAACCATAACTGCCTGAAGAGAATAGAATGCTGCTACTGGAGCCGCAGACGGAACTGGAGGAGCTGTCAAAAAGTGTAGTACAGCTGTACAGCTTTGAAAGTATTTTGAAGAATAACAAAACAATATTCTTGTGTACAAGCTCAGAACTCAAATTTATTATTTTCAATATTTTTCCTTTTATTACTAATTTTTTTCGCGACACAAATAACCATGATGTATTTTTCCGACGCAAAAAGCTGTTTTTTTTTTTTTCTTCAAAGAAGTTGCGGCTGCAGCTTCGTATGCGGCTACGTTGCGTCATGTCCGCAACATTGAATTTTTGTCAATCAATATTTTGACGGCTATTCCATATGCGGCTCGAGTTGCAGCTCCGTTGCCATTCTGTTCAGACAGTAAGGCAAAAAAAGTGGGCCTTGAAATTCCGTCTGTGTTCGGCTACATCTTAAACGGGGTAGTCGATTTTCTTCAAACTTGATACCTAACATTTTAAATTTCCATCATTTTATTGTTTTTTTTTTTTTTTTGATAAATATTTTTTTTTTTACAAACAATTTGTTATAAGATATTTGCAGGTCTTTTGACATCCCAAAACATTCTTCCTCGCCGATTTGATGATTTAAGTTCAGAAACTCAATTTTGAATGCCAACACAAAAGCATCCTTATCCAAACCTTATCCATTTAATTGGGATTTCATGCCTAAAATTAAAAAAAAATATATTTTTTAGATTTTAGATAAATTAATTTTTTTTTAGATAAATTAATTTCTCTTGTTGTTGGCAAATAAATATTTTTGTTAATGCAAGATAATTTATAAGGTTCGATAAAAAATATTGGTGGTATTTTTTGTACATTTTAGACTGTTTAAACTATGTCTAAGTATTTCGAAACAGTCGAAAATATTTTTTATTTAATAAAAAAAAAAATATTACATTTGTGAAAGTGTAGACAATCGATTACGTTGTCCAAAGAAATATAAAAAGTTAGATTTAGCAACAATTAGAAATGTTTTTCTTAAACTTGGACGGCTGTCTATATAGATACGACGGCCATATATGTTTGGCTCCTTATAAAGTTAAATAAGATTTTATTTTAACGGAAAACAGTGTTAAAAAAGTCAATAAACTTTTTGACTTTTTTTTTGATTAAAAAATGTATTTTAAAAATTTGTTTAATGCAATATTTGTTTAACTATTTACAAGCACCAACTTAAAACATTAAAACCTTACAAAAAATCGCCCAAGACATTTAAAATTTATCTATACATATTATTAAAATACATAACTTAACAAGACAATGTTTTTCGCAAAATATGTAACCCATATTTTTTGAGAATTTTTGGCAAAAGAAACTGAAACTCAATTTTCTTACAATCACTTTGGTTATAACAGAGAAAAAAATTGTTGCATGGCAGCCATACACGTTCTAGATGAGCTAAATCAAAAATTCGAATTTCTCTGAGATTGATTTTGTTTTTACAACACATGGTACATGTTTGCTCACAATCCAAATACCGACTTCTCACATAGTGATTACCAAAAAAAAAACAAAATAAAAACTCTTTCCTTTTCGTTTCCGAAATTGGAATTAAATTAAAATTGCAAATTACATAAGTTTTTGTGAATTTGTATGTTTTAATTAAAACCCTTCCCCTTGCCCGCTGATTCCTTCATTAATTCATGAGTTGGGCCCATCTGCAATATAGCATACGAATCCAGCCATGAATTGAACAAAGACTCTCGCTCTTAGCCATAAGAAGGCGTTCGATAACAATATCCATAATGGCATCGAAATGTTAAGTTGGCCACCTAAATTTTATTCGTAGCCATTTCGCTTTCCGAAGAGTGGATTCGTGCCTTATCTGGGGGCTCTTAAGCTGTAAATTCTGTGTGAATATCTGAGTTTCTATCTCAAGATGAAATTTTTGCGCTGCCAGAATTTTTTGAAGATCTCCGAAAAGAGTATTTTTGGCAAGCGAACTTCAAGTTTATGAACCCGATTCGTGGCCTTGTAGACCCTTAGAAATTCGTTAAAGATTGATACTTAAAACAGCGTAGTATAGGTACCGCCTTATATTATTTAGGTATAGGTATGGCTTGTATTGATGTTGAAGCAGCAATATCTACATACATCGTATTTTTAAAGAGTAAATTCAATAAATCGACACGAAATTGAAAGGGATGTTTTTTTTTGAGAAAATGAGAGATCTTAAAAAGTGAATGGGTATCAAGGGGTATACGGGTGTAGATAAACATAAGGTGTGCTTTTGGGAAATTACTAAGCTGAAAGTGTTGTTCGTTAAGTGGAATCGATATGAGTGTTTATTGAACCATCTGTTCAGCTTGGGCCATCGGTTTTTATTTCCGTCATTAATGAATTGATGTCGTCAGTTTATATTGATAAAAAAACAAAAAAAGGCTCTTGACGACGACGACGGTTAGGTGTGTAATATACCTAATTCTATATTGTTGAGGGTTAAATAAACATGAAGGACACATTTTTGTGTCATAAAATAACAGGTCAGAGAGGCGAGATGGATAATATTCTTTTGTTCTTATAAGGGATACAATTTTTATCGATATACTTAAGATTTTTATAGGTTTAATGAATTTTTTGTTTTCATTTTGTTCGTGTTCATTCAACGATAATGGGATGAAGTATAACAATGATTGTTTGATACCCTTGTTACTCTTGACGGGTAGTGATACCTAATTAATTAAAAATTTACAGAAGCAATGACAAGAAGCTTATAAAAGCTGATGACCTTAATTTATTTTAAAAATGTTGTTTTAATAAAAAAAAAAAACGGTATCTACTGAAGTAAATATTTACTTATTTCTATAATTCCAGGAGTTAATTCTTTTAGAAGAGTATATATTCGTGAATATTTATTACTTTTTTTACATTGAATTTATTATTATTGATTTCTGAAATAAGTTTATTCTTTCTGTGTCCATTTTAATGAAAATTAATAAATTATTATTTTTTTTTTATTTGACTAAATGTGATTCCCTATAAAACAGTTCTTTTTTTTCAAATTTTCTACAAAATGAATTAATGACGAAATTTATTTTAAGAAAACTGCATTTCTGATTTTTTTTGCTAAAAAACAGATTACGGAAAAATATTTTTGAAGTTTAAGAAAATTGCCTTTTAATAAATAAAGATAAAATTAAACAATTTTGTTCCAGTTTTAATTTAAAATAAAAAAAAAACAAATTGTTGTTATTTTATCATTATTTATTAAAACCTAAACACAATATGGAGACTACACTATAAATTGAAATTGCCTTATTTACTTTTCAGTTATTCACGTAAAGCTTTTAAATAGTGTTACAAGTATTTTAAGCAATGCTAAATTAAATAAATATTTTTTAAATAAATAAAATATAAAATAATAAGTAAGTACTAGGTAATTAATTTTGATTTTTTTTTTTTTTAACTTTTTCGTTAAAATTTAGTTTTAAAAATAAAAATAAATAACATAATTCAACAAAGGATTATTTATTATTGTGTTCACTTTTGGATACTGATGGTAGATATAGAGATTTACATAATTGGAAAAATAAACAATCTTTTAATTTATTTTGACTCCGCATCACTCAGCATTTATTCTGGCTTATTTCGTGGTAAATTTATTACTTCACTACAGCAAACCTTCGGGAATAGTTTGGTGTAAATTTGGGATATTTTCTCTTAGTTTGTACCAAATGCCTGTTCATTAGTTAATTTTTATTGAAAGAGAAAAGGTCTTTAAAAATTTACATAAAACAAGAGCATCTTTTCTGATAAACGGTCGTTTGAGAAAAAAAAACATTATCTGAATCAATCAATTGTTGTTGTTTGTTGAACCTTTACTTGCTTCATAACTTGAAAATTATGAAAATGTAAAAGTATGAAAATTATATTATTTTTTTGTTCACCTAGCAGACGGCGATGTCTTGCTATTATGTAAAGTTTTTTTTTTTTGTTTTAAATGGAATATTAAATAAAATCTACCTAACTTATTTATTACTTTAAATAATAATATTTAAAGTGACATAAGCCAAGGTTAGGTGCAAAAACAAAAATAAAGTACAGATTGTGAAATATTCAATAAAGCAAAAAAGTGCGTATACGCCCCAGTGTACCTCACTACTTGTTTTATCGTTAGTTTGATAGAAAATAGAACTACGACATATTGACGGCATAACTTAAGGCTGGTAAACGGAAAATTTTGAAACAATGTGTGTGGAAGTGAGAATAGGTATGACAAGCTTTTTCGAAAAAAATTTAATTTTTTTTAACATTTTTTGTCACTACAACAACATTGGTAAATTATGTTAATAATACTGTGATTGAAGTAATTTTTCTATTGGAACTTATCAACATTGTTTTGTATATAAAATGTTTTCTAATAGGGACCGGTAGATGTTCAAATTAATTAAATAAATATTGCAGTGAAATTAACCATAATGTTAATTGATTATAAATATTTAACCATACATTATATTCTCAATTTTTTGGAGTCAATTCGAAACATGCGGTTCATTGTTTATAGTCAACGGTTTATTATTTAGAGCCCATTCATGGTACATGGTGTTAAATATCAACGAATTTTTAATTTTATTTAAAAAGTCTATTAAAAAAAAATATGGTTTAATTTTTGATGGCACGAAATCTGAAATATATTTGAGCGTTAAGACGGATTTTGTTGACTTTAAAGGCACTCATTCAGTTGCAACTTATTCCCATACCTTTTCTTCCACTAAAGGAAGAGACAGGAGAAAAATTCTTACAAGGTCAATTCGGTTTATCTCGATGACCAGTTCTAGTATCACCTCTTCATGGAATAACAATGCTATCAAAGCGCTCGTGCAAAATGTTCATTGCGGCATTATTTGCGTGGCACGTATCATCATCCTATTACATAACCATCGATCGCTATCATCTAATTTGGGCTAAAAGAAATTGGTTATCGTTAATCATTGTCATCATCGTTTTCGAAGAAGTATGGACCGATGATGCCACTACCGCTGCTGCCACTGGCCCATAGATCACTCCAAATAGAAGACTTCATTAAGATTGGGATCGTCCCTAATTCAGCAATTTTAATATCCAAAAATGATCCTCTTCGGTGAAGATACAGACAGACAGAATGTTGGGACCAACTTTTTTGTTCTATCGTGTTCTCTATCATCGTATTGTCAAAATCCCGAGGTTGTTTTGTTTTATGAATCCTATAAACTTGCCCCACAGTACCTATTGCAAGTATAGTAAAACCCGCTTAAAAGAAAAACCCGCTTATCTGAAACACTTTTTCATCATCGAGTATTTTTCGACCAATTACCTTTAAAACACTCCGCTTTAGCGAAAAAACCGGTGAAAAACCCGGACCTGAAAAATATTTTTAGTTCAATTTTATATTTTTCTCTTAAGTGAGACAAAAAATAGTATCGCACAGAACAAAAAATTGGAAAAATGCTTTTGTTTCTTCTCTATTTTTTTAACTTATTTTTTAAACTTGTTTTTTTAACTTATCCGCTTAAGTGAAATTTTTTTTCACTTAAGCGGGTTTCGTTTAAGTGAAAAACCCAATTAAGTGAAAGAAAGACTGTGACATTTTGCAGTTTCTCTTAAGCGGGTTTTACTGTAATAATTAATAATTACTAGCTGATCCGGCGAATTTCGTTCCACCTATAATTGATTAAATTATTATTAATGTTTCTTTTGAAAGTCGAGCAAGCTCGGACGGAAACTCCCTTAGACGGACAACAGTTTTGTGAACGTCACTGTCCGGCTAAGGGAGCTTGCACTGTAATTTTTTCCTTACTCCACTCGGTTGAAATCAGTAATGTTTCATTTTCATAATCTTCAGCAGCTCTCCGTAAACCTTTTTTTCATGCTGCTTTCTACTGAATGCACTGCCAATTTTCCTCTCAAAATATGTACATTTATGTAACACTTCGGTTCACTGCAGAAGAAGCAAAAAATAAACATTGCGCACGGCAGTGGTGCCCATTGTTCAAATATGTATGTATGAATGTAAAATTTTAGTTCGCTTAAGAAGAAGGAAAAAACAAACAGAAACACCCTACGCATTGGCCGTCGTCGTGGAATGAAAGGAGGAATAAAAATGTAAATGAGTGAATGAGCGAAATTTGAGTGGACAGAGATTCAGAAGCAAATACACAAAAGAAAATACACAAAACACGGAACGATAATGAAATGGAACAAAGCAGCAACCCAGTCATTGCGATTGAATTGAATTATTAGATGCGAAAATACAAAAAGTTGATAAATTTATAATTAGTAAATAAATTTATTTCTCAGCTTAGAAGTACAGTTTAGAAATGATTTAGGGCTTAAACTTTGAATAAAACTATTGACTTTATACAAAAAATCCCACTTTTGTAAAATATCAAGCAGGTTTAAAAGAATAATTCAATATGTTGGCCAACTTCGACAAAAAAGTGTACGAAATTTTCTTAAAAGTTAATAATCTAATTTAACAAATAAAAAATATCTATTTACATGCTTCAAGGAATAAGGAAAATTATAAAATTTGTTTCAAGTAAATCGGTTATATACTTTCTGAGAAAAACGCGGACAAACAAAATAGGTATTTGTTTCGTCTTTATATAATAGTAATATGATATGTATATTATGTAGATTATTTATTTTAACGGGATTCATTTATAAATAAAAAAGTAAAAACGTCATCAACTTCTAACAATAAGTCATTCATGTTTCATTATAGCAAATAACTTAAGTATAGCACACCTAAGAAACTTTTTAGAAATCCTGTTATTTGTTTAGATTTAGATGTCACGACTTACTTTATATCTTCCTCGTTATAAAGCAACAACTATGACAATAAGTCCTTGCCATTATAAACCATCACCACTTCTATATTAAAGCGTTTGAATAGAGAGGTTTGCAAACACAAATAAAATACAAAAAGGAGCTACCTTGTTCATTATTTTAGACTTCACACAATGGCATTATGAATTGTTTAACAGCTCCTGGCCGACTTCCTTGAAAAGGCTCTTTGTTTACCCATTTACACCTTCCTAACAACAATACAAAATATACAAATACAACACCCACCACATAGAGTGTATAGTTGTATATAGTGAGTCCTGAGTCAGAAGAAGAAGAAGAAGAAGAAGAGGAAGACGATTGAAATCCAAACAATGTTTTAACTTTCCATTCTTAACATTTTGACGTTTACTAAAGCCCCTACACCTCACTTCATCCTAATGCGCATCTCTCTGGAAATAGATATGTAGGTATGCTACAATCACAGTTGTTGTACGAGTAGTTCACCTAAATTGCAGAGTTTGGGCCTGGAAACACTATGGGAACACAGTCTTTTGCAAACATTTATTCTGTGATAATTGGGGCATCTTGTATGACATATTTATTTAAGTCATCTTGCACAATCTCCCGCTTGTGTACATATAACCCCCCCCCCCCCCCCCCTCCGCTTTTGGCCCCTTGACACAAAGGAGTCATGTGTGATGATGGAACAAGGACTAAAACTTCACTCAGGATATTGTTCTCTCAAAGTAAATAGAACAATAGCTTCTATGTTTTGTGTCTTATTTTTAAGCTTCAAGTTGCAGTCCAGGCAAACGAAAGCTTTGTGTCTATTTGCATTTACTGTAGAACATAAAAATATAACAAAAATGTAGGTTACTTGACTTTTTATTTGATCTTTGGGGGCGAGGGTTGAAAGGCTGAAGGACGAATCTCTAAATTTTGTCACAAATTCTACACCAAAAAAATCTTAAGCACACATACATGGTAAAATAACATTTTTTCTTCTCGCGTGTATTTTCATTATTATGAAGCGCGCGTTATAACAACTTCGTTTTGGAAATCCTTTTTTAGCCTGGTTTTTTGTGTTAATCCTTTGAAAACATGGAATTAGGGGATTTTTTTATGACTCGTTATACTTAGCTCTCTACTATTCAATTCAATTCCCTGCTGGGGTAGCATACAAAAATAGATAGCTTAATAGGGCCATTTGGCATTCTTGGTCCCAAAAAAAGGGCTTAAAATTTTTTATGAGATTGACTATACGCTGTTGTTTTTTGTGTTTTAGCTTAGAATGCGTAAAGAGGGTTGAAGTTGTCGTTAAAATGTTCAATTTTTATTATATCTACATAGAAAGAGAGAGAGAAAGAGAGGTGAGTGTGTCGTTGGTTGTTCTATAAAACATGATTGTTTTGAGATAATGAGATTGTCAACTTGGCGGAATGATTAATGAAATTTATTATTAATTCAGGTTAATAAAATGTTGCTTAAGCGTATTTGTGTGTATGTGTTTTTTATTATTTGTTCTTCAGGTAGATGGAAAAGCCAAAAATAATAAAACCGACACTACGAAACCGGGGTAAAAAAAAATAACAACAAGAAATGAGATTTTTCTTTTTTCATAAATCAGATTAAAAAACTGAAGATAGCTTTTTGGTGTAAACAATTAAGGACATTGATGGAAAAAACTCTATTAAGGCCACAAGCAGAATTATAATTTATTATAGAATTTAAAAAGAAACATTATAATATGAGCCAAATTGGCTACAATTCGTCTTATGGAGATTTATGAGTATACTTAAAAATTAATGGACTTGAAAGGAAGCCATAAAAAGCTAAAAAGAAATGAAAAAAAATCTACATAAATAAGATAATATATGCGTGAGGATAAAAATGAAAAAAAAAAAAAAAAACTTTGGAATTTCAAATTTAAAATTTTCTATTTAGTCAGCTACTTCCTGGAAGAAGTTTAAATTTGATTTGATTGAAATGGCAGAATTTTGTGTGTGTAGGTGTACGGTTGAGTTGAAGTCGTTTTAACAGAGTGGCATTACATCGGATTAATATTGATCTTTGATTTGAAAAAAAAAAAAAGTGATAAAGTAAGGACATGAACAACCATTTCAGTTACTTTGTTTTAACGCTTTTGATGGTAACTTTAATTTTATTTATATTAGAAACGTCAACGCAGAGTTACTGCCTCGAAGTGGCGATTCTGGAAGTAGGAGTAAATGTGATTGTAACTTAGGCCTAGTTTTCACAGTCAAATTGAAAAAGTAACACTTAAGTGGTCAATGTGGCAATTGAAAGCCCAACAAAATAGGGCACACTTATCTGCGAAATCGGAAACTGAAGTGCCAAAGTATGGTTTTCCTACGTGGCCTGGCGAATAGATTCATACTCAGTATGTAAATTTTAAAAATTGTAGGTCTAAAATTATTATTGTGTTGTCTAGAGTTACCTGTGTAATTAAAGCATACCAGTACAATTACAAGTACAATTACCTTGTGCTTTAATATTTTAGGTACAAGTACATTTCCATTGTAATTGTACGTAAAATTTCTAATTACCAGTACCGGTACTTGTACTTGTAATTTAAACTACAAAAAGGAATCTAAAATTTGGACTGATGACTTGTACTTAATTGATGTGCTGAAATACTTTTTAAATACTTTTAATTCCTTTAGGGAATTGAAAGTATCTACTTGAGGAAATAAGAAGGAATTAAAAGATTTGAAGAGTTTTTTAGTAAAATAATTAAATACCAAAGTTATCAGTACAAAATTTGTAATTTAATTGTGTAGTTTTAATTACAAGTACAAGTAACGGTACTTGGAAATTTATTATATTTAAAAAGCTGTATTGTAACTAACGTAAGACTGTGAAAAAAGTGGACCGAAATTTTTCATTTCTTTTCCATTTTGATGACGATTTCAAAACGTTTATTAAACATACAATTTGTTCATTTAATTGATTTGTACGAATTTGATCATTCGGTACGGGAAAACAGTTCAATTGATCGATTTGAAATTTTAAAGATTGGTGGTCTATAGTTCTTTAAAATGTCTGATGCAATCAATATTTGTTACTAAAAGTCTTTAAAAAGTCGCTTTTCTTACCTTTCCTTAATTTTACGGTGAAGGGCCAAAAAAAATAATAATTAAAAAGTTTAAAAAAATGATCTTGTAGAAAATTAATTTCAGTTTTGAAAACTACCCGTGTCGGCATTTCTTTCTGAGATCCAAATCAAAATTCTCTTTTTCATTCAATGCCAGATATTCTTCTGAAAAACAATTTTAGAATGACAAAAAAGACGACATTAAAGCTAAAAAAAGAAAAAAAAGTTATCGAATCAAATCAAAAACAAAAAAGAAATTAAAAGAAAATGACACTCTCCTAAAAAAAAACAAATCAAAAACATTAAAATGATTGGATTACCCTATTGCTTTGCGCAATAACGGTACTTTAAAAAATCATTTTCTAAAATTTCTCAACACGAAAACCTTAAAGCTTTAGAATGCTTTTTGTTTCATCTCAATACGTCCACTTTCCACAGCGATACATCTCTTCAAAAAAAATATTTTTTTGTATTATTTCAAGAAAAACGGTGTAAACGATATGACAGTGCATAGCCTTGCCTAAAAAGCTTTTTTGACACCATAAGTGTGGGTGATGTCTATACCGACCCTAACGGACACGATTGTTATTCATACGAGCCGAAACATAAGAGTTTGATTTGAAGTTTCATTGTCTTTTTTTCAAAAGATCTACCCTGATGTCGATATGGTCGATAATGGACTTTCCGGGATCATCTAAAAAATATTTATATAGAGGCACCCTAACGATTCTTTTTGTTCTAAAAACCTTGATGCTAGAAATCCCCATCCATCAAAACCATATTACTCCATAAATTTCCATCAAGCGTAATGATGCAATATTTGCATTAAAGAATATTACATGCGTTTCAAGAATTCTACCAAACATAAGCTTCGTATGTAGGTTATTGAAGTCATTAAGCAAATAATGTTGCATGCGCATTACACGACAGGAACGGGACATTTAAGTATTAATCTGGTGTTACATATACGAATACGTGCTTGAAGGCAGCATTAAGAAAGCAAATATATTTCCATTTTTTCTTATCACAATTTCTAATGTTTTTTATCGCTATTTACAGAATTTTTGATCATCTTTGAGGACAAAATCAACCACAAAACAAGCAATGTTCGCAATAATGTTAGTGTATTTATTTAGGTGTAAAATTATAATGTACATAGAACATAGGTATAGGTAGGTAGATACTTACTACTAACTTCCAATATGTTCAATATTTATTATTGGTGTTAAAGGTTTCAAGGGAGGCGACAAAAATCCAGGTGAAAACCAACAAAAGCTGGGCAAACACGCAAATTACCGTTAGGGAATACTTAATCAAAAACTTGTTACTAATTCGAGTTTCTTCTTATTGTTTTTGCTGACACATAGCATGGTTGTCTGCAGAGGGCTGCCCAAAGTGTGTTTATGGGGTGTCTTATAGGACTTCCTGCTGCCACGCCGCCCTTCCCGGAACAAGGAAAATCTCCGACAAGTAAACAGACAGAAGAACCAAAACAAAAAAGACAACGAAAAACATGATGGTAACTCGAAAAAGGTGGAACAAAACAAACAAAAAAATTAATATAAAGAATGGGACAGGCCTGAGTTACAATGTAATGTGATTAACTTAATTAATCATCCAAAGTGCGGCATGGAAAACTACGTTTCTCTTATTGCTATGTTGGCCCAGGGATTTGGGTAGAAACCGTCGAAGAAATAAATATAAGTATAACTTTAGGCCAGAATACTTAAACATGGCAATTGACAATGGATTTTTCTGAGATTTATTGTGAAAGATAAATAGTCACTCTTGCCTTGAGTGTGATTGATGAATTATTGTGAAACAAGTCAGATTCTTGACCAAAATGGAGGCACACAAAAAAAAAAAAAACTTCATGATTGTTTTTGTCGAAAAAACACTTTTGGACAGCTATCAAGGTTTTAGATCGAAGGGGTAGTTGGGTTGGCAAAGAAGGGGCGTAATATCAATTTCATGGCCTTGAACAAACAAGGAAATATTATAATGAGTACTTATAATTTAAGTAAAAGATGATTATTCATTGTCTTGATGTTATTGAAAAGTAATTACATACTATGTAGATACTGATTGTATTTAATTGTTTATACACAAAAAAATACACAGTTAAAGGGAATAATAAATATTTAGAGAAAGTTCTGTTTTAATATAGGTTTACAAAAATAGATTTGGTGTGAAGCCATGTACTTTAATTTATATAGACATAGACAAGTGCGCTGACAAGGTCTAACAATAATAAATCCTTTCAGAAACATGACAATACTTTTAACTGACAAAAGAGAAAGTTATTAATAATTCAACTTTTGAATTATTGGTATAGTTAAGGTAGACACCTACTTCCTTTTCAAACACAATGCTATCAAATAAAACTGATACTGCTGATGTTTTAGATAGATTTAGGGAATTTGTTTTAATAATAAACAGGGGCGTATAAAATTTCTTTATGAGAGTTTTTTAGGTTTAGGTTTGGAGGGGTGATAATATACGGCCAGCCGCATCTTCTAACTTGGATCTCAGTGGATCCATTGCGTTCCCCACGATATATGTAGGGTGCGGGTAAGGACAGGTGAGGAGAGGAGTAAATAGAGTTTAGGGGTTAGGTATGAGGGGTCTCCCTGAACCATTTTGAATTCTGGACGAATTTCAGAATGTTTTTTAGTGGCAAACGCGAGATGTCGCCCAATTCGTCGAAAAAGTATTCTCCCAGGGCTGTTTTTCTGGTTCTTTTAGGATGGGGCATTCAAAAAGAAAGTGATAGGAGTCCTATCCTCTGCCTCTTCATCTTGGCACCCTATGCATTATCGGATGTAGTTATGCGCATTCTGGCTCATGTAGGTACCTATTGAGTTGTGACCCATTAGGATTTCAATCAAGAGGGATAGTCCAGGTCTGCTTATGTCCAGAAGGTAGTCTGTTTTTTCCTTAGAAAGATCCGGCCATAGATTTTTCGACAAGTTTACATTTGTAACCATCTGTCGTTTGCGACTTTGAGGAATATCTGGTGGATTCTGCTTTTTTCCTGTTCTAGCAACATAAACACAGATGAATTAGTTTGACTGAGGTCAAGAGATGACCCATTCTTGGTCAACTCATCCGCTATTTCATTCTCAAGTATAATTATATCATACGCTGTCCTGGGACCTCTTAGCTCGTTATGAAAACGAATCACCAGTTTAGACATTGTGACGAGGGAGGAACTTTGATCGCCGCCTGACTGTCAATAAAAAAGTCAATTTTCTGTTTGTTAGTTTGCACGTCGCGTTGCAAGGTTTCTTATGCGGTCTCATAAACTACCAGCACTACTGTTTCTCAGTCTTTTCTTTAACTTTTTAATAAAAATTAATTTATAATATCAAAAGTAGTAACTAACAGCTTCACATGATATTGAAATTCAGAAATTTTTTTTTTAATCCAAAAAATATCTTCTTTTTTTGTGAAACATGAATCCATTTCTATTTAATTCTATCTCAGCGAATTCTAGCAATTTAAACTCGTAGATATATCCAATAATAAAGTTAGATGATTTTTTTTTAATTTTAAAGTAACGTAAGAGTCTCTTAAGGGTTGTCTGCATTATAATTTGTTTCTCTGTTATTCTATGGTAATAAATTGTTACAATGGACATCACGACATGATATTTTTGAACATGATAAATTTTATTTTTGTTTCATTCACCCTACCCTCTCCAACACCTCATTATATAACATGGTTTCAATTCTGTCATGGAGCGTATGTTAATAGAAAAAAAAAAATATAAACAGCCTCACTGCCCATGATTTAAAGCACAACATCAATGGGATAAGTATAACCTGCCAGGATTAAAGCAAACAATAATAAAATTCACTCAACTGGATATGCATACGAAGCCATATGTCAAACTATCCTTGAATATGTCAACTTGTCCTTTCTGCGGTGATGTCCATAGAACAAATACATACAACAAAACACAAGCATAACAATGATTGATTTATTAAGCTGCCTTGGTGGTCAACCGCCTTGTCCCCACGATCCCCATCACTGTACAGGAATACCACATACGTCATACAGTATGCCTATACGCTATACCTACATACAAAAAGCGCGAAAAGATGAAAAGATTCTCAAGCACAATAGGACAATTAAAGGTCGTGCATGTGTTGTTCCTAAAGCAAAAGGGAACATCCGGTGATGGACAATTATTATTATCAAAACAACGGATACCAATTTTGAATAACAGCGAATTCCAAAGTTGGAATCTATTCAATGAATTATTCCCCAATTCGTTATCGTTGGCTGTGTTAACTGCCGCCGCCGCCGCCGGGTAGCCGGGCCCAGGAGGTGGTAGCTCTACGAGTAGCCAGTAGACAGGTCCTGCAGTATTCAGAAAGGTGCTGTGATGGTGCATTCCTGAGGCCTCAACTAGAATTCATTCAGAAGGGATGTTATTTGTAGCCTAACGCACTATCTGGTGTAATTTATCTTAGGGTTGTGTTGTATGGTAAAGATATAGGTAATCCTTGACCCAAAAAGGTGTTGTATATTATCTGTATAATGTGGCTGGAATAACGGAATGGTTTTGGTTGGTGTTTTGCCTCAGTAATTTAATTATATAATCGCATCGCATCGTAATGTATCCATACACCGATGTACCTATGCATATTGTATAAACCAATAAATAAGACTCGATGCTGCAAGATAGATCTCGGTTGGTTTGGTATTGCGGTTCAGCATGGTGTTAATTAATTCCCATGTTTAATTGTTGTTATCATTTGGAGTTGAATTATATTGAAGTCAGGATTTAGTATACCTACCTAGGTGTTTTATAGATAAATGTTCTATATCTATACTTTGCAGTTTCACTCTCAGGGTAGGATTAATCTAATCACCCAAAGCACAGATAAGTACTAATTCGATTAAATTATTAAGTGTAATTTTGTGTAATCTCTATAATCTCAGGAAGATTCAACCTAAAACAATATCATAGGATCCTGTGGGAGAGTAGCTGAGTATTGAATTGGCGTTCAATCTATGAGTAGGTATATTAGATCAATTTAAGGACTTATTGGAATAACATGTTAATCCACGACATAGTTGTGCGGGCAATTGAAAAAAAAAGATAAATTGAATATTGTGTAGTTTTCTATTAAATTGCCAAAGATATTATATTTTGAACCTTATATAGGACAATATAAAATTGAAAAAAATAAAACGCAAGACTGGCACGTACGAACATGCTCTTATAGTAAAAGTTTCTTGTCATGTTGAAGATTGAGTGTATTATAATAATATAATTAGTAATAATAATTAGATATGAATTTATCCATATAATAAATTGAAGAACATTGGAAAAAAGTTCACGACTTGGTCTTATGCACACTATGGTTTTAAAGTCTGAATACCTACATAAACCTATTTATCTGATTTTAAAAGAAATAATTTTTGTATGGCAATTGAGAAAGTATTTTTAATTCAACATAATTCGAAATTATTTTATTAAAGAAGTCTTCTTCAATTGTTTTGAGAGCTTAAAAAAGTACACCATCTGATTTCTTTAACGAATCTTAGTTTGTGAGAAAAAAAAAATTCAAAATCGTAGGAGTGGTTTTTTTTTTTTGAAATTAATATTTTATATAGTATAAAATTTTGTAAACATTTTTAAGAAAAAAAAATGGTAAAAAGTTTTTTGTTGTATTTATTATTGTTGAATAGAAAATCAAATTTCGAAAAAAAAAATCATCTAACCGTTTTTGAAATATCGAATTTCAAAAAATTAAAAAGAATTCAATTCAGAACACAAAGGTTTTGGTCTCAGGGGTGTTTTTTTTCCACTTCACTTTCTAGAATAATAAATTTAATTTAGAATTTAATTTGTCTGTATGTATACTGGGTGTCCTGTATTCGTGCAGAATATTTTAGCCGAATAAAGTTAGCATAACAACTTTCGAAAAGTTACTTTTGACTGTCTCAGAAATTGCCGTATAAATGCTGTAAATATGCCGTGAAGAGAAAAAAATATCCGCGCCAATAGTTCTCCCAAAAATTGATGTCATGCTAACTTTATACTATAAAGTTAGCATGACGCTTTTTAACTTTGCGATATGCCATATCCTTCAAATTAATTGTCGTAAATATGCCGTGAAAAGAAAAAAATTTCCGCGACAGTGGTTTTCCCAAAAATGGCCTAAAATGGTTTTCATACAAAATCTTTATATAAAAGTTAGCATGACACTTTTCAAAATTTGGTCAAAAATAACTTCTGAATATCCGAGATAGTTGAAAATAATTGCCGTAGATATACCGTGAAAAGGAATAAAATTGCCGCGACAGTGGTTATGAATATGAAAATACTTTCACGTCAATTGCTTATATTTTCACAATCATTTTCATTTAATAGCAACCTTGTTATCTAATAATTTTTTCACGGTTTTATTCATTCTAAATATTTACTTCTGTGTATAAAGTTGGTTTTAATTATTATTTTTCAATAAATTAATTACTTAAATATGAAGGAATATGTTTAATTTATCGCGCCTCCTAACATTCATACTACCTCAATAATTTAGTGCCTTTCGAAGAATGTTTTGTTGATAATGAGGTTTTTATTTGAATGAGAACATTTAATTTTATATGTAACTAGCTGTCCAGTCTTAGTTGTGAATATATTCCATTCGAAATGGAATAGATAATAATAAAAAAAATGTGTACCTACTTCTAGAGGATTTACCCAAATGAAGAAGGAAATATCTAAATGTTATGTAGCCAAACGTGTTACAAACTGATAATTTCTTATATTTCCACTGTTTTTGGGACATTTGTTGCATATTACATGCGGATATAAGAAGAGAGAAAGGTGAAAAAGCCCTCTTTACATATCTTTGCCTATTTTGTAGTATCTATGAAGAACTTTACAGAACCTTTAAAATAAATAATACAAAATAAGCTTTAGTGGAGTCACTGTGGCGTATACGTACTTTTTTATCAGCATTATATTAGTTAGATTTAAAAATGTGTACATAACAGCCTTAAAGTTTCTCGCGTTAAAGGAAAAGATTTCTGGGATAATTTTGAGAAAAAATTGTATTGGGGAAAAATTCTATATAACCCTACTGAGGTGGGGTAAGGCAATTTTTGAAAAAAAAGACTTAAAACGGAAAAAAAATTATTAAAAATCAACGAAAGCGCATAAAATGAAGTAGCTTTTTAAAAACTGATGTTCCGTTCTTTTATCTTCTTTTTAACATAAAGTTGATTAAGTAAAAATTTTTTAGAAATCAAATTTCAAATTTTCGAAAAAAAATTGTGATTTTTTCTTTATAGTTGATTTTTCTTTTTTTTAATTTACGTTATTAATTTCCTATATTCAATGCTCTTTTTCAATTCTTAGTGAAACACTAAAAACCAGATGCAAACATTTTTCTAAATTTTTGAGAAATTAAAATAAAAAAGAAAAGAATTTTAAGTATGTATATGTTTTCATTGATTTTTAATATTTTTTTTTTTCACTTTAAGTCAGTTTTTGATAAATTAAACCCCCCTTCCCTGCCTCAGGTGGGGAGATAAAATAATTCCTCAATAAAATTTTTTTCTAGGAATGATTCCAGGACTCATCTACCAAAATATTCTGCACGGATTAGGGGGTGTAATACATAATTTAAAATAATTTTATTTTTATCTCTATGTTTTTGCTAAGCCTTTTCAGGAACAATCTTTCTCTGAGTGGAAAAATTCCCCAATTCCACTTAGTTCTAAACTTCAGTAAGAATATTTAAGTTTCCCTTAATGAACCACATCAATAATTCAAAAAAATATCCTTTCTTCTTCGCTATGCTAAGTTTAACTGTCCTTCTCATAATAATTACCAGAAATAACTTTGTATACTATGTAAATACCCTTGTGGTTACAAAATATAAACAAATACTCATATAACAGTCAAGAAAAGTTGTTTTATTTTTGTTTTTGCTATCCTTCTTTAAAAAAAGAAGGATTTTTCCACTTCATCATTTGCGGTGAATGAGAGTGAATATTGATGTTCATGTTCATGTCCTCCTTATGTCCATAACACAGCAAAAAATTCCTTTCTCGAAATGAAAGATTAAAAGCCCAATATATGCCTACCTATTTACTATACATCATAGTAAAGTAAGAGGACTTCTGAATAGCTGAGCAGTTTATGATGGCTATGGGCTTGAACCGCTGTTCATGATATGCGCTCTTCCCTTTTAACGATAGAAAACGATGAAAGGCCAACATTCAAATGAATGATGGAGAGTTATACACAGTTAAAAGTTCGAACAATGAAATGAAGATTTATAAATGGAAAATGATAAAAAGTTGTGAATGAAAGACAGACGCCCGGCATACAAGCTGCAGCACAAGAAGTGAAAGTGGTGTAAGTGAAGGCATGTTGATGCAATGAATTTGATGTTTAGAAAACAATAAAGAGAAGTGTTGAAGAGGAATTGCGTGATTTGATTCAAATACTCATCTTCTACTCCATGCAAAACTACCCAGTAGGAAATTTCTAAAAATTCAGTGCTGAATAAGCTGCTTCTTCCTCGAGGAAAAGAAGCTGCACCCGCCACTTTTGTGCTCTTTTCTCTGATGAATTTAACATGGGCAGGGCATGTCATTGGTGGTAGGCACATGCCACTTCCTCGATTTAAATTCAACAACGAAATCACTGGTTCGTTGGAAGTTGCTTTTTCATTAGCTTGGAATATGATGAAAAATATGATGAATATTAAACAGTGAAATCACTGCATAAATGTAATATGCTGATTCATCTGCTTATTTTCATCAATGAATAATGTGATGAAAATTCAATACTGAAATCATTAGGTAACTGGGAGTTGCTTATTCACGGACTTATTATTGCCCGAGGAAAAACGTGAGGAATATTCAGTAGTGAAATCACCAATTACAAACGAATTGGTTTTTCACCACCTTTTTCGATAGTAGAATGTACTTCCCTTATTAAAATAAAAACTGATATAATTTATGTGGTACCTATGTACCTAATTATTATCTTTTTATTGCATTATTATTTACATTATATAAATTAAAATAATTACAACAAATTATTAATTATTACAAAATTATTTATTGTGGCTCCTCGAGTAACCTAGGAATAGAAAAAATGTTCAGTTTACAATAATTCATACATATGTATGTAACTATAAAGAGTTACTAACCTTGGCATTATTGTCCACATAAATGTAACACCCGCTTCCATAGAAAAAGAACAACTAACTTGCAATGAAAATATAAAACAAAAGAAGATTTCCAAAATGTTCAACAAGCCAACAAAAAAGCACGCGCCACAAAAGAAATACAGAATAGAACAAAAAAAATTCAAACGATCACGTGATCATGGCATGTTGAATTGAAAGGGTACATATTTTTGCACTACAAAAATCATCACATTGTTAGTACCAGGAAAAAGAAAGGGCAATTTTCAGATTATCGTTACTTTTTCTCGAGAAGAAGGTTATATAAAGCAGACGACGCAATTAAGAATTAAAAATGAGAGAAGAGAACTGACTACTTTTCATTTGAAAGCGTCGACTTTAATTCACCATCAATTTCATATTTGTGGCCGAAGTCAGCCAAGAAGAGTTTTCAAAACCTTTTTTCTCTCGCAGAGTATCCTTTACAAAGCAGACGAGTGGATTTAGAGAATTACCTGATGAACTTATGCATGACTTTTCGTCAATTGAATCATCGCTTAATTTTTCCTCTTTAGCCACTTTTAATTTCGTATTGAAATCAGTTGGCTTTTTTGAAACAAGTAAAAGAAGGGGTTGTTTGGAAATGGCTTCCCAGTGCAAAGCAGATAATGTGATGAAAATCATGAACTGCTGAAACAATGCATTACTTTTTACTGATGTAATCAATGCACACTGTTTCGCCTATGAAGTGGTAGTTGAATTCAATGATGAATTCAGCTTAATTTTTCATTGAAGACGAAATTTCCTGCTGGGTATTTAAATTTTAGTAAAATTGAGAGGGAACAGAAGCAAGAAAATTGTCAAAATGAAGTGCTTGAAAAAATCATAAATTGTTTGGTATACCAAAACGAATAAAGTGAATGATATACAAACTCAAACTTAAGGGAACTGTTCGTAATCAAAGTTTTAAATGAAAGGCAATCATTTTGCGCAGAATGTTGATATTTTAAATTTTAGAAAAAGAATAATAATTTTAAATTCTAATAAAATTATATAATTAACTAGAATTTTTACACATGATTTATTTCAACAATAAATAAGGTGAGCAAAGTCAAGAATAAACTTCTAATAGGTAAGCTAAGTATTTTGTAGTTAAATAATTTATTCAATAATACAAAACTATAACGAATAGTTTTATTTATTTACAGACAACTTTTTTCGTAAATGAATACCGACTCTTAACAAAATCTACAGCGCATATGCACTGTAAATTATATTCTTCTAGGGGAACATGGTTACATTCTTGCACCTAGAAATATATGTTGTTGTTGTAAGCCCGTGGTCTGGCTAATGTACGAAGAAGAAAATAAACAAGAATAAAAGAAAATTATTTTTGTTATTGTTTTAGTGGACTGTATTGAATTAAATTCAAATAGAAGATTTTTTGCGACCTTTAGTCCAATGCGTTTCGCCCAGAGAACTGAACATGATATACTGTCACATATTTATTTCAAAAAAATAGGTAATTCAAGATAAACTCATGTCTTATACTCAAACTTTTTCTTCTTTTTCACTTTGTCGAAATTAATTTCAATGATTAATTTTCATTGAATGAGTAACGAAATTTTTTTAACTAGTATCATCCCGTGGCCGAAACTCGGCCAACAAAAACTGAAACACTCTAGGAAGGAGACAAATTTTAAATTTGTTTGAAAATATTGAAGGAAACAAACATTTTTTTCTTAATTTTTTTTTTTTTGAATATGCACAGTGTTCGATAGTACAAAAACAAAAATGACCCACAGTGTGTAAATGCTTGCCTTAAGTACATTCTGCACATCTCCGCAATTGTGGCTTTCCAACCATATAAAATTTATCGAAATTGGTCAAATACTTTTTGAGAAAATGGTACCACAAAATTTATTTTAGCCTATTTATGTATAAATTTTGTGATATTCCTTAAAAACTATGAAACATAATAGCTATAGATACTTGTGTAAACAAATTCCTTAATTCAAACTTGTTATTATTAGAAACATAAGCTTTATAAACTTAGCCCCGGGATCTAAGAAAAATTATGGTAATTTATAATATAAACAGTAAATTTCCTTACAACATAATGTAAGGATTTTTTTTTTGCTAGAAAATCATTAAAATATTGAGAGATAAAAAATGATTTACCTCACAAATTCTTATGAAAAACAACATTATTGTTACGCTGTTTAGCGTAACATGCCTGGCAGGTGCAATAAGTCCTGATACCTTTGGTTAAATTGAGTTAAGATATTTTTGTTGGAAAAAAGAAGAAAAAAAATATTCTACGAGCTGGGACTTTATTTTTTGTTCGTTTATTTAAATTACATAATAATAATGCAATCTGTTCCAACTATCTAGGTATACAGCGAAAATTTAACTCGTAGTTGTAAACCTTGGAAATGCAATTAAGAAGCCATCTTAGAAGATTTACGAACAAGAAGAAAAAAAAAACGTATAGCTGATGGGAATTTTACTGGAAAATAGGAGTCAGCTAAACTATATAATAAGTATCAGAAACACAATGATACAGACAAACACTCTATTGCGGTGAATGGGCGCATAAAAAAAAGTAATTTCAGTTTATTCTTTCTGTCACGCCTTCGTTGCTTGCTCGAGGAAAAGTAAGTAGGTGTAGGAGTACGTTTACAGCTACGTCTCCTGCTAGTCTTCATCAGGATCAAGGATAGCGTACCTGCATTTATATCACAAACGTGTAGGTATCATGAATCATGAAATTGTGAATACAAGATGAATAAATGAAACACCCCAGCCTTATGTTGAGAAAACACTACAAGAAATAAGAAATTTAATAAGGAGCTCAAAAAGTCAAGTGAATATCCTGCAAATGCTTTTTCTTATAAATTGAAGGGTATCTGATTGTTGCGTGTGATTCTACTTATACAATTGATACTCAAATGGCTTGAGATTAGCCATATATGTAGGTATGGAGAGAGCGAAAGAGCTTGAGAAAACGAATTTTTCAAGGAGCCCATATTAAAGTAAATGAATAGATTCCTCATAAACATTGAAGTCGTCTAACATTTTACTCACTTTTTTGCCTCCTTTTGAAAATAACAATGTTCCGAGGACATATACATATATCATTCTTTGAAATAGGTGTGCACTAAGTGAATTTTGCCAGGAATAAGAATATTTTCGCAAAAACAAAAATGTATGTATTCTATGAAGAAGCTTAAGATAGGAGTGAGGTAGACTACTCTGCTTATATACGCTTAATTTTCAATAAATTTACGAAAAACTCCAAAATGAGCCCTTATACCTCTCTCCCTTCCGTCTTAAGCTCATGGCCCTGGGATGGGGGCTTTTATAACACCGGTCTAAGTGATTGTTTGCATTTATTTTGCCTTCGTTGACTGGAGGTTTGAGTTATAAAAAGTAATAAATTTTACGAAAAGTTGCGTTATTTTAAAGACTTACAATTTATAAATATCAATGTAAGCACTCCCGAGGCTAAAACATTGAAAAATACTTTCAGTACTTTTTTCGATAATTGAATTTAAAACCCAAAATCCCGAAAACCTTAAGTCCAGAAAAAATAAAGTATAGAAAATGCAAGATCCCGAATACTCAAAATTCCAAGAATAAAAAATTCAAAAAACCCAGAACACAGTAAACCTCAATATTTTGAAACCCCCGAAATCCCGAAAACTTCAAATCATAGCCTCGATATCCAAAATCCCAAAAACCCAAAATCCGCAGAACCTTAAGTAGAGAAAACATTAAATTCAGAAAACCAATATCACCAAAACCCAAAATCCAGAAAATCCAATATCTCAAAAACCCAAAATCAAGAAAAGCTAAAATTCCAAGAACACAAAATCAAAAACATGAAATCCTGAAAACTTTAAGTCAGAATCCCGATGTCCAAAATCCCGATAACCCAAAATCCAGAAAATCGAAATCGCAACAAGACAATATCCCAGAAAAAAAAAACAGAATTTATAACACGCCAGATCTGGAAAACCAAAATCATTCAAACTTTAATTCAGAATCCCGATATCCATAATCCCGAAAACTCAAAATCCAAAAAATTCCAAATCCCAAGAATAAAAAAATTAAGTCGGAATGCCAATATCCAAAATCCCGATAACCCAAAATCGAGAAAACTCGAAATCCCAAAAACACAAAATTCAGAATTCAGAAAACTTTAGTCGAAATCTCGATATCCGAAATATCGAAAACCCCAAAATCCCGAGAAATTAAATGACAAAAAATTAACCAATTTTTTTCTAAGAATTTTTGTTTAAAATTCTTAGTTTCCACTTTTAATTGGTTCCATTTGGGTGTGTTCATAAGGTCTAGACTCTAGACTGTCAAACAAAATTAAGAAATTTGAGATTGAGAACACGTTTTCTGTAATTTGGCAGTACTAAAGATACTTTTTATAATACTTTAGTATTCTTTTGATAGTGAAGAACATATTTTGTAGTTTTCTTGGTGAAATTCACCTTAGACGTTGACGAAAATATACATGTAGTGTATGTACAGTGTATGTATGTAAATTGTACAGTACACCCGTCTTCTACAAAATTTCAGATTCTATCTCATAGTTGCTTGCAAATGTGTAGAATGAAGAGCTTATATTTTATAACTAGCCGATAAAACCCGGCGTTGCCCGGGTCTTCTTTAGTAAAACCTTATGACAACCAAATATCGACCAAAAAGATGATTTAAAATCAGCACTCGAAAAATGTTCAGCTTAAAGAGCCCTACACACCATCCATGTTACTTGTCAGGTAACATTGACGTTTTTTTTGTCAGGTAACGTTGACAATTATTTTCCTAAAATTATGCGTGTGGGTTGTGTGGGCTTGCATTTGAATAAAAATGTAATGAACCTAATTATGTACCTACCTACCTGCCTGCCTATAGTGTAATTTTAAGACAACTTTGAAAATCAGACTATTTGTATGTTATGTTATACCTACCTCCCATTACCCCCTAAGGAGCGAACGACCGTGAATTTTGTTAGTAACCACTTGATAAAGAAATTAATAATTTATCAATGAAATGTTAAATTTTTTCTTCTTCTCTACCATATACCTACCATATTCAAAGCATTTTTTCCCAGCAAGGGTTATTGCCGTCTATAAAGAATAATTCCGTGCCAAAAAACCGGAATACATTTCTTACCACCCCACGCATCACTTATCAACATCAAAAAAATTTTACCACTAAATAAAGTAGGTACCTACCTATTAAAATAAAAATACATATGTAGGTAGGTATTACCTAAAAAAAAAAATTTTGAGCCGATTCTGGAAACCAGATCCCTCCTTGCGCACGTTCTTGTTCTCTTGTGTTTCCACATTACATTTAATCTTCATTTAAAATCTCGAACCTTGAAAATCCGATCATTAGAACTCAAGGTGTAAATTTTGCTGATTTGAACGTAATAAGCACCCCCACATCACCTTTGCTTACCTATGCCTTTGACTGTGTAGTTACTCAACAAAAAGAATTAGAAAAACAAATGTATTAGTGATTCAAGTGCCCCCTTACACCTTATTGTGCACGCTCTTGCAACTAAATAAGTTCGTTTCCATTCACCGTCACCAACCACCAACCGCCAAACCAACAAAAATTTCAGTCTTACCTTAAAATCCAACAATTAGAACTCACGTTGTAAATTTAGTCGATTTTCATGTAATAAACATCCCCCTATCCTATTTACGTGCGCCCTTGATTGTGTAATTATTCAGAAATTGAATTATTTTTTTTTTTATTTTTTGACGATGAAGAATAATTCGCTGCCACAAAAAACCTATACATATTTTTACCACCCCACCATCACATCACTTATCCTCATGAAAAAATTTGTACCTAACCTAAATAAAGTATATTAAAAAACCAACCACCCACCGCCAAACCAACCAATTTCAGTCTTACCTTAAAATCCAACAATTAGAACTCAAGTTGTGAATTACCTAAGCCGATTTAGCACCCCCCATCCTATTTACGTGCGCCCTTGATTGTTTAATTTACTCAGAAAAAAAATTAAAAATAATTTTTATTAGGGGTGCATTAAATGCCCATTACCCCTCCTTGTGCACGCCCCTTGCCTATAAGTTCGTTTCCATTTACCATATCCAGCAAACACCCACCACCAAAAACCAAACAATTTCAGTAGCAAACATTTTTTGCTGCAAATATTATACCTACCTTACATACTCCACTCATTTCTTACTATAGAGAAAATCCCTACCGTTGATGTTTTTTTTTTTTTTTATTTGAACTTTCCTATTACACAAAAATATGAACACGATTCGTCGTCGCCGGTGAAAACAACTCTCTTTACTCACTATCTCGCTCCCACCTACCAAGGCACATTATACTGCACATGGTTTGAATTGTTTTTTTTTTTTTTCGATGAAGATTTTTTACTACCCACCACTTAAAATTTTCATCAAAAATTTTCCCTAAAAATAAAAAAAAACAAAAATATTACCCTACCCTACCAAACAACTCTTTTTTTGAGCCGATTCCAGAAAACCAGCTCACCAAAAATATGGATTTGACCATAAGTCAAATCCACATGCCACAAAAGGCAATTTCTCATACTCCCTATCTCGCTCCCACCTACCAAGGCACATTGCACATGGTTTGATTTGTTTTTTTTTTTATTTCTTGACGATGAAGAATAATTCACTGCCAAAAAACCTGCATACATATTTTTACCACCCCACCATCACTTATTCTCATGAAAAAATTTGTACCTAACCTAAATAAAGTATTAAAAAACCAACCACCCACCGCCAAACCAACCAATTTCAGTCTTACCTTAAAATCCAAAAATTGAACTCAAGTTGTGAATTAACTAAGCCGATTTACATGTAATATAAGCACCCCCCATCCTATTTACGTGCGCCCTTGATTGTTTAATTTACTCAGAAAAAAAATTAAAAATAATTTTTATTAGGGGTGCATTAAATGCCCATTACCCCTCCTTGTGCATTACCCCTCCTTGTGCACGCCCTTGCCTATAGTTCGTTTCCATTTACCATATCCAGCAAACACCCACCACCAAACCAAACAATTTCAGTAGTAAACATTTATTTTTGCTGCAAATATTATACCTACCTCTCACATACCACTATTTCTTACTAAAGAGAAAATCCCTACCGTTGATGTTTTTTTTTTTTTTTTATTTGAACTTTTCCCTATTACACAAAAACATCAACACAATTCGTCGCCGGTGAAAACAAAACTCACTTCTCGCTCCCACCTACCAAGGCACATTTACTGCACATGGCTTGAATCGTTTTTTTTTTTTTTTCGATGAAGATTTTTTACTACCCACCACTTAGTTTTCACCAAAAATGTTCCCTAAAAATAAAAAAAGAAAAAACAAAAATACTACCCTACCTAAAAAAAAAAACAACTCTTTTTTGAGCCGATTCTAGGAATCAGCCCACCAAGACCAAAAATATGGAATTTGACGATTTATCGTCAAATCCACATGCCACAAAAGGCAATTTTCCATGGCAAAACAACTCCTCCTTATAAATAATTGAGCTTGAAGTAAATGTGAGTTGAAAATCTATAAAGCAGAATTTTTCAAGGAAAATACCTACATGCTTGATTTTAGAAAATTTCCATACGATTTTTTTTGTGGTAAGTTTTTAATTTGTTTATTATTCGGTATTTAACAAAAATTTTCTTTTCTGCTGTATCCTATAGCATACCAGATAAGTGAAATTTGTATTATATCTATTTTTTAAAAGAGTTTTTTTGTTTGTTTGTGAGTTTAGTGCATACATTCAGCACTACTGACAACCAAAAAAAGTTACTCTTTTATATAATAGTATAGATAGATAGAAGTATAGATATAGATCAGCTGCAAATATTGCGTAATGCGTTATTAGAACGAAGTTCTTAAGTGCACGGTTTGTTTATAAATCCAAGAAATCGGCAGAAATTTACATCAGATGGTGGCGCAATGGGATAGGTACTTGCTTCTTAACCGAGAGGTTGGGTGTTCGATCCCTGCTGACAAACTGGCAAATAGTTTTTTTTTTTTTTTTTTTAATTTTTCATATAATTTGTATTTTTCTCGAATTTTTTTTGTCATTTTCCAAAATAAGTAAATTATTTCACTCATTTAACTATAGTGGCGTAGAAACTTACATACAATCATGAAAACAAATGCGAAACGATACCTATTTAGGTATCGTCCAAAAGCCATCGTTTTGAAGATATGGTTTTGACTATAATCGACTTACGTGAAGCAAATATTTTTGATCGTCAAGACGATAGTCATTTTTTGGTTACGTGAAGCAGGACTATCGTCGAAACGTTATCGTTGGGTGATAATCGTTTTACGGAATGAGTCCCCTGAGCAATCCATTCCGATTGTTTATGTTACACACCGACTTCACAGTAGATAATTCATTTCAGATTGTTCATCGTGCCATGAAATATCTTGTGGAGTCGCGATATCTGATCTTATGATAATCAGCGATCTATCTCTGATATTTTCTCTTGACATGGCATTTGACAGATGGTTGTTTTTTGTTGCTTTTTGTCTAGAAATGTTATTTTTTGTGTCTAACGGAATTTTTTGGAAGTCAAAGTTTAATTTTCTTGAGCTAGAATACAACAACCGAAGAGTTACACTTTTATCTGCAAAAAAATCAACCATCAAACTCCCATGCAGTCGAGGTACGAAATTATATATCATGACATGATTTGCCCAGCGAAGATATATGAAAATGTCTTGATATGGATATCAGATATTTAGTTGGATGTTATTTTTATATGAACTTATTATACCTACATATACACAAATATAACCTAGATTTGCTGCCGATGGCACCACGCATATACACATGGTTTGAATTGTTGTTTTTTTTTTTTGTATTTTCTTATTCTCCTTCGAAAAAGTTATGTTCCCTAAAAATGCAATTTGGATTTTAGTATGAAAATTTTTGGAATTTTGAAAAAATTATATCTGGTATTGAACGGATATTTCATCTTTCTAAATATGTAATCAAAAATTAAATCTGACAATTAGAACGAAAGCTAAAAACCAGTTCCAAATCGGCTCTTTTTCACATTTCACGTGGACAACGAACAATTATGCCCATTTTTCAAGATTTTTGTGAAATGTTGTATCGAAACTTTTTAATCTATTCTGGGGGTTGTGTAGCTTGTAGAATTATGATTCAGATATCAATTTAAACGTTAGCTTTCGAAGGTGCAAAAGAAAAATTAAATTTATAGATGCATCCAGTAAAAAGTTGTGAGGGCATAAAAAGATTTCATTAATTTTGTAAATACCTCAAGTTTGGGGTATTCAAAAAATTTGAAATTTTTAAAATGTTTATAAATCAATAGTTTCCATCAGGTGTAGAAATTTTAGATTTTTACAACCACCCATAAAAAAATGAAAAATAAAAACCCACCAAAAAATAGGTGAAAAAAATGTCTGGTTTTCAAAAATCAAAAAGTGGGTACAAAAAATCCCATTAAAAATTCCTGAAACCTCAATAATTTTTTTTTCATTACCTTTATAATAGTGTAAAATCTATGTCCTTAACTAAAACCCCCAATTTATGGCGAATTATTTGTCTACGTCTATTTTTCAAAATTCAACTTTTAACATTTTATAACTCGCTTCGTAGATTTTATAGAATTTTTTTAAATTAAGCACTTCCTTGTATTTAAAAGATCTATCGACTAAAATTAATATGAATACTGTTTTTTTACCTTTAATCAGAAAACCCCCATTAGGGTAGGGTAACTAAAAATTTGAATTTCAAAAATTCCGTCTAAGTGCGCCTATACATAAAATTCTCTATTCAATAAAATGTATTATATATTTTTATCATATACAGTATAACCTGTGCAATGATGAGTCAGATGAATGAATGGGGGAGTCAGTGACCGACCTTTCATTTATAATATTTTGGCCCCTTACAACTTACCCCTCTTTGTGCACGCCCTTGTGTTTCATTGCATTTATTCTTCAATCAAAAATTCTAACCTCGAAAATCCGACCATTTGAACTCAAGTTATAAATTTAGCGTCCCTTGTTTGTGTTATTACTGGTGTTTTCATAAACTTCTGACTAACCGATTTCTGCAATCACAAAAACGAATGAAAAACTAATTTTTAAATGTAAATATCACCTCTGTTCTGATTTTCGTTCCGAATTAAAAAGAGTGTTCTGAATTTCGAACGAATTCAGCTTGGTAAAACCTCTTACCAGATCTGGGTGTTAAATAAAACTTAAAAAAGCTGTAAACTGTGTGTTGTTAGTATTTCTTCCCCTAGTTCAAAAGAAAAAAAATTAGTTTTTAGAAATATAATGTTTTAAAAATATATTACATTTTTAGCTTTACGAATTCAAATTCGACAACCAAAAACGAATCGAATTGAAAACTTCAAAATAATTGAGTAAAGAACACCTATGTTTTTAAAACGAAAGTATTTTTTACTGAAGCGAAAATCAGAACAGGGGTGTATATATTTTGGTTCATGATTTTAAAGTATTTTAAAAAGAGTTATTAAAATCGAAGCAGTTAAATGTATAAACCTTTAAGAAATAGATAGTTTTTTGTTATTTTTGAAATCGCAGAAATCGGTTAGTCTGAGATTTATGAAAACACCCTATATACATCAAAAATAATAATTTTTATTAGTGGTGCAAGTGCCCCTTGAATTGAATTTGCATTGAATTTTCTCTTCATTTAAAATCCGACCATTTAAACTAAAGTTGTAAATTTACCCAGTTTGCATGTAATACGCATCCCCCTATCACCTTTGCGTACGCCCTTGATTGTGAATTACTCAGCAGACAAAAATAGAAAAATAATTTTAGTAGGGGTACAAATGTCCCCTTACCCCTCCTTGCGCACGCATTGGCCTCTAAATAGGTTCGTTTCCATTCAACATCACCAATCACCCACCGCCAAACCAACCAATTTCAGTCTTACCTTAAAATCCAACAATTAGAACTCACTTTGTAAATTTAGTCGATTTTCATGTAATAAGCATCCCCCTATCCTATTTACGTGCATCCTTGATTGTGTAATTACTCAGAAAAAAAAATTGAAAATAATTTTTTAAAGGGGCGCAAATGCCCCCTTACCCCTCCTTGTGCACGCCTTTGCCTCTAAATAAGTTCGATTCCATTCACCATCACCAACCCACCGCTAATAAACCAACCAATTTTAGTAGATTAGATACAAACATTTTTTTTCTGCTGCAAATACCTATTATACCTACCTACTCATACCTATACCTACTCCAATCATTTCTTACTACACTATAGAGAATACCTACCGACTGCTTATGTTTTGTTTTGTTTTACCATACCTTCCTATACACAAAAATATCACCACGATTCATCGACGGCGAAACGCGAAAACAGTCAACTCTACTCACTATCTCGCTCCCACCTACCAAGGCACATTGCACATGGTTTGAATTGTTTTTTTTTTTTTTATTTTTTGACGATGAAGAATAATTCACTGCCAAAAAACCTGCATACATATTTTTACCACCCCACCATCACTTATCCTCATGAAAAAATTTGTACCTAACCTAAATAAAGTATTAAAAAACCAACCACCCACCGCCAAACCAACCAATTTCAGTCTTACCTTAAAATCCAACAATTAGAACTCAAGTTGTGAATTAACTAAGCCGATTTACATGTAATATAAGCACCCCCCATCCTATTTACGTGCGCCCTTGATTGTTTAATTTACTCAGAAAAAAAATTAAAAATAATTTTTATTAGGGGTGCATTAAATGCCCATTACCCCTCCTTGTGCACGCCCCTTGCCTATAAGTTCGTTTCCATTTACCATATCCAGCAAACACCCACCACCAAAAACCAAACAATTTCAGTAGCAAACATTTTTTGCTGCAAATATTATACCTACCTTACATACTCCACTCATTTCTTACTATAGAGAAAATCCCTACCGTTGATGTTTTTTTTTTTTTTTATTTGAACTTTCCTATTACACAAAAATATGAACACGATTCGTCGTCGCCGGTGAAAACAACTCTCTTTACTCACTATCTCGCTCCCACCTACCAAGGCACATTATACTGCACATGGTTTGAATTGTTTTTTTTTTTTTTCGATGAAGATTTTTTACTACCCACCACTTAAAATTTTCATCAAAAATTTTCCCTAAAAATAAAAAAAAACAAAAATATTACCCTACCCTACCAAACAACTCTTTTTTTGAGCCGATTCCAGAAAACCAGCTCACCAAAAATATGGATTTGACCATAAGTCAAATCCACATGCCACAAAAGGCAATTTCTCATACTCCCTATCTCGCTCCCACCTACCAAGGCACATTGCACATGGTTTGATTTGTTTTTTTTTTTATTTCTTGACGATGAAGAATAATTCACTGCCAAAAAACCTGCATACATATTTTTACCACCCCACCATCACTTATTCTCATGAAAAAATTTGTACCTAACCTAAATAAAGTATTAAAAAACCAACCACCCACCGCCAAACCAACCAATTTCAGTCTTACCTTAAAATCCAAAAATTGAACTCAAGTTGTGAATTAACTAAGCCGATTTACATGTAATATAAGCACCCCCCATCCTATTTACGTGCGCCCTTGATTGTTTAATTTACTCAGAAAAAAAATTAAAAATAATTTTTATTAGGGGTGCATTAAATGCCCATTACCCCTCCTTGTGCATTACCCCTCCTTGTGCACGCCCTTGCCTATAGTTCGTTTCCATTTACCATATCCAGCAAACACCCACCACCAAACCAAACAATTTCAGTAGTAAACATTTATTTTTGCTGCAAATATTATACCTACCTCTCACATACCACTATTTCTTACTAAAGAGAAAATCCCTACCGTTGATGTTTTTTTTTTTTTTTTATTTGAACTTTTCCCTATTACACAAAAACATCAACACAATTCGTCGCCGGTGAAAACAAAACTCACTTCTCGCTCCCACCTACCAAGGCACATTTACTGCACATGGCTTGAATCGTTTTTTTTTTTTTTTCGATGAAGATTTTTTACTACCCACCACTTAGTTTTCACCAAAAATGTTCCCTAAAAATAAAAAAAGAAAAAACAAAAATACTACCCTACCTAAAAAAAAAAAACAACTCTTTTTTGAGCCGATTCTAGGAATCAGCCCACCAAGACCAAAAATATGGAATTTGACGATTTATCGTCAAATCCACATGCCACAAAAGGCAATTTTCCATGGCAAAACAACTCCTCCTTATAAATAATTGAGCTTGAAGTAAATGTGAGTTGAAAATCTATAAAGCAGAATTTTTCAAGGAAAATACCTACATGCTTGATTTTAGAAAATTTCCATACGATTTTTTTTGTGGTAAGTTTTTAATTTGTTTATTATTCGGTATTTAACAAAAATTTTCTTTTCTGCTGTATCCTATAGCATACCAGATAAGTGAAATTTGTATTATATCTATTTTTTAAAAGAGTTTTTTTGTTTGTTTGTGAGTTTAGTGCATACATTCAGCACTACTGACAACCAAAAAAAGTTACTCTTTTATATAATAGTATAGATATAAAAACTTCAAGGATTATGTTGCAAAACGTGCGACGAAATATTTCTTTAGCCTTTCGTTTTCCCGCTAAATTCCACACGGAATATAGATGGCATTTAAGTTATATAGCATTGGTTCATAGCGTTTTTCTTCGTTCTCATTTTTGAATATTTTTGCCAAGGAATGCCAAATGTGTGTGGTGGTCGTGATCGTGAAGGCGATTTTTTTTTGTTCTGGTATTTTTTTTTTTTTGTCCACGGAATCCTTGTTCCTCTCGCCATGCTGCGTGGTGCAAAAGAGGAATTTTGATTAGAAACCTTATTGCTGTTGGTTTGGTTGGGAGCTATGTGAACAAGAAAAAGGATTTACGTAGTGGGGGAAATTAAAATGCGTTTTAGTTTTTGTTCTTGTGTTGCACTTTTTGGATTATTCAATTGTACAAAAGAATAATAATATAGGGAATTAAACTCTTGGCAGTTTGCACTCTGGAGAACAATCTGTGTAATGTATGTTGTGTGAAATAGTTAAATGGAATTACAAGGATTGCAGCAGAGATAAATGCAGTATTCGCATAAAATATGGAAATTGTGTTGCAGAGAATTAAAAGCGAAAATTGAAATAGTTTTTTTTTTTTTTGTATTTAGTTTGAACTCAATTTGCATATTATACTTTAACTTAAGTGGAAATTTCTTATGATCATCAGGATTGTAAAATAGCTATGTACAGAAAATTGAGTTTTTTTGGAAAATTTTGACTTTATGTCAACACCAACTGTTGAAGTTAGGTACGGATTGAATATACCTACCTACGTTTCCAAATAAAAAGGAAAGGGGAGAAGAAGCTACTTCATATTTGGATTGGAAAATGCTTTCCGTGGGCTATGTTGCTGTCTTCTTCAGGGGAAACTTTAAGTAGTTTTAAATGGTTTACATAGTTTATAAAATGATAATTTATAAAAAAAACCTAAAATAGTAACAATTAAGGTTTCTTATAAAACATAATATTAGAAAATCGTTTAGAATTTTTGTCAATTGTCCATTAATATTTAGACCTAGTGTGTACGTTATTTCACTGTAGGTATACTTACATCAAAAGTCTCTTCATAAACGAGGGGAACGATTTAGCCCAAATCTGGAGGTCGAATTCGAAAATATTTATAAATGCTCTAGTGTGCTAACATTTTTGTCTAGATTGCAATACCTATACCTGCTTAGTTTTGAGTTTTAAACTATTTAAGAATCTAAGTATTTTGTTATTATTATTACATAATTATTTTTTAACTTTAATATAAAAAATTATTTCAGTAGGTAAATGAAAAATATTAATTAAATACATTTTCGAATAGTTTGAAATATTATTTTAAACAAAGATGACTATGCATCAGCCGGCTTGGCAGCAAATTCCCACTTCAAAAAAAAAAACAATCGAATTTTCCACCAAAGTTAAAAACGCTAATTTAAAACAAAATAATCCAATTTGAAAATAATCTTGAGTATATTCAGAAGCAGATTTATTGGACATACATAAATAATTTGAAAAACTAAAAGCTACTTCAATAAGTTTAAAACAAATTTATTTAAAAATAAAATGCACGACTGGGTCGCACGAACTTGCTCTTATAGTAAAAGTTTTGTAATATAAAACACATAATTGATAATTATATGTACATATATGTATTTATCCATTTAATAAATTGAAGAATATGAAAAAAAAGCATAAAATACGTTCTTTAAATTGATAAAATAAGTACCTACATACTTAAAATGTATTAATCTCAGAATGAAGAATGCCATCTAAATTCTTGAAAAAATGTAAATTTTTGCAGAAAAAATTTTAAATCGTTGGAGCGGTTTTCTTAAAAAATAATTTTTTATAAATAAAATTTCTTATTTTTTAGAAAAAAAATTGAAATTCCATTTTTAAGAATATAATAATGTACAGCTAAAATCATAATTTCAAAAATATTCATCCAGGGGTTGAAAAACGGGTTTAAAAAAATGATTGAAAAAAAAAAAAATAAGCACTTTTTTTTTAAAAATCCAAAACAAATTTTTTTTAATGTATTTGTATGCAGTATTATTCACACTTGATAGTGGTTAAGCGGTAAACGAGAACATCGAAAATAAAAAAAAAAAAAACGGTTCTATGGCAAGTATCGTTAATAACGGTTTTTGGTAAATTTTTTTTTCTCTAAAATATAGACCATACCACTACTAATACTCATAAAAAACTTTAAAAAAATTGTTTGAGCCGTTTTTGAGATAAATAACTTTTTTTAAAACGATTGTATGGCAAGTACCGTTATTTTTTGAGCTAAAAAAAAATCTCGATTTCTCCTTCAGATAATCACCAAAAAATCGTATGCTCCAAGTTTGAACAAAATCGCTTCAGGGGTTTAGGCTGTAGGCCAAGGTACAGACAGACATACAGACAGGCATACAGACAGACATACACACAGACAGACAGACAGACGGAATTGAGGGACCCACTTTTTTCGTGTTCTCTATCGAGTTCAATTTTTTGCCCGAATAACTTGCCCTATAGTACCTAGACCTACTATATCGCAAGTAAAAAAAGCGGATGAAGTATTTTCAAGTATTAAAACTAAGCCTTCATAACAGTGGATGACAACTGCATCTTGGTGTTGGTCATTAAAAAAGATCTCCAAATTCCTAGGAATTCGAAAAAAAAAACTTTTCGATGTCTGAAACTTTAAACTTTTACTTTAGTGTTTACCGCACCTTACTATCAGGAATGGTAAGGTCTGGCCTTTTACACTTTGAGTTTAGCCTGAGAAACTTCTATAATAAAGATGCCACGATAAAAGTTTTCAAACAAAACAACCGCACATCCGTATTTTGACATGCTCGTTTACCAAACTCACTTTTAACAGAAAAGAAGTGGACAAAAAAAATCTAAATTGAGAACTTCATTTTAAAGTGAAAAGTGTCTGAATTCTTGGTTGAAAATTAAATTAAATTAATCGCTGTCGTCGAAAGGTAAGTTTGATTGCTAAAAAGAAGCACAGGTACGACTTCTACTATACCTATACGGGATTTTATTTGCTAAGTTAATATGCATACTTTATAAATATTGATCCAGATAGTATCTGAAAAAAAAGTGGAGTTTTTGTTATTGTTGTTGTAGGATCCTTGCGGCAACGATAAAAATCGACGAACGACGACGAAGAACTGAAAGTTTTCCCTGGGGAGTGCCAAAAGTTGATTATATTGTGGGTCAGAATATTGGCACATAAGAATCCGGTTCAGGGAGATATTTCACCAGCTATATAGAAACTATAGAAACTTAACCCAAACAATAGTAATCGACTTCTATTATTATTATTATTTTAGATATAGAGTCTCGTTTCAATCATATCATCGTGATTTGATGTCATAAACAACATCCAAAAGTTGGGTTTTAGACATTTTAACCCTTTTGTGTTAGGCGATATCTATACATTATTATTTGCCTTCATAAAATCACCCTTTGTTGTGAAAGACCTTTTTTACATGAATTTCTATGTGTTTGTAAGCAGTCTGTTTTGAATAAGAAATTAACTTTAGAAAATACTGTACTTTCACAATATAACTGTGTTTAAAGTTTGCTTACACATCATCATATTATTATGTTCTATATAATTGATATGATTAGATTTTTCAGAATTATAAAATCGATATGTATGGGTGGCTGATGTGGCTGTGTGAGTGAAATCAGACGTACAAAGGAATTTTCAAGTTTTCCTATTTAAAATGAAAGGGGGCTGGGTTGTTGAAATGTAATTAAGCTCACAGTTTGAAGTTTTCTAAGAAAACAAGGATGAAAAAACGTCTGTTTATTTAAAATTAAAGAATGTTATACGAAATAAACTCATAAATTGGTTGAAATAAATCAGAAGTACTGCTTTTTGAGCAGTTAAACAATCGAAACACACCTTTTTTTTTTTTAAATAGTTCTATAAGTATTAAAAATTGGCAAAACTGACTAAATGAAGAAACGTCGTTTTTAGTTTGAATCACATTATCTACATAAGTTTGTATTAATATAAGTAAGTTTCTTGTTTATTGAACAGGTAATAAATAGTTAAATAGAAATATAAGATATCAAAATTTGACCGTCAGTCCACTGTGCCAACAAAAATCTATCCTATCCTTCTATTCCTTCTTACATTGCCTATAATTTATAAGACCCTAAGGTCTTACTGGCATATACATATTTGTTTGTGTTCTTTTTTTTTTTAATATTTGTTGGACTATTGTATTGTTCTTTTGGTTTCAATCTTTATAAAATAAACTGTTAAAAATCTTTATTTTGATACCTTGGAGTTGTATCCTATATCAATACAAAAATACGTTTCAAAGTTCTAATATTCAAATTTTTAAATTTGGAGAATTATTATTTATAAATTTTAATTTTTTGTTTCAAAATTGCTATATGTAAACCTAGGGTGAGATGGGTTATAGGTAGCATAGAAAATGCGGTATAAGATTTAAAACAAAAACTCC
This sequence comes from Epistrophella euchroma, assembly GCA_947049315.1. NCBI lineage: Eukaryota > Metazoa > Arthropoda > Insecta > Diptera > Syrphidae > Epistrophella > Epistrophella euchroma. The sequence continues at coordinate 35,799,286 of OX346247.1, read as the reverse complement.
TTTCTTATTTGAAGGTCGGGTGTTCCTTATTCCTAAGGGTAGGCCTTATAGGACTATATATTTTTCTAAATTTAGCTCTTTGTAGGGTAAAATTGGGTAAGTACACACAAATGACATTCCATTTTTACAATGATTTTACTGTTTGAAAGGTTCAAAGGTTCTTATAGGGAATATAATTGCTTTAGATATATTTTTTCAATTTTTGTGGATAGACTTCGAAACAAATATTTTCACTGATAGTTCAAAGATAAAATGCGGTGTCGGTTCAGGAATCTTTTCCGAAACTCTGAATATCTATAGATCTTATCTGCCACCCAACTTTGCTAGTGTTTTTCAGGCGGAATTACTGGTAATTAGGGAGCATACTCAAACAAGATCCTAACCAAACCCTTAATACTGCCATACTGACAGACAGCCAGGCATCCGTTAAAGCAAATGTCGCACCTTTTTCGTCTTCTAAATTAGTTCGGCAATGTCGGGATGAGCTTTCAAACCTAAACCTTAACCTCACTCAAAGATCTGGGTACCAGGTCACATTGGCATTGAGAAAAACGAATGGGCAGACGAACTGGCCAGGCAAGGATCAGCCCTTCATAGCTCACTTGCGGAAAGAGTCAGCATTCCTCTTGGAGTTATGAAGGGCAATATTTTCTCAATTTTCCTCACCGAATCAAATCTTAGGTGGCGCAGTCTTACAAACTGTGTCAACTGTGCGGCGTTCCTGGGCATTCCTCACAATACTCCACTGTCGTAGCTGTAGGGACCAGCCCAGCAGGAAAAGGAAACAGTCATTCTTTCCCTCTGAAAATGTCCCGCTTTGGACAAAACAAGATCACAATCATTGGGAAAAGCATTTTTCAATGCCCTCGACGAACTTTCGGAACTGAAGATCAGAGACCTGATCTCCTTTCTCAACGCAAGGAATTGGCTCTTAGCTAAGTTCAGTCGCGTCTAAACCATCTTCTAAGTTTTCTTAGTCAGTCTCCTGAGACCACGAGCAAGTGGCTATAGATTACCGAAGCCTACAAATTGCCTAGCCATGGCATTTTGTCTTGAAAGTTACACTTAAAAACTGTTTTCTTTACAGGTCATGCGAGTTATGGTATCAAAATGGTGCACTTCAGCGCCATTTCTACCTATATACCTACATGATACAAAATTGGAATGGGGTATTTTTTTTAAGTCCTTAAAGGAGAGATTCGAGTATTTGATGTAGGTCATCTTTCATCTACTCGTACAATATAGGTAGCTCTGCCATTCAAAAAAAATAAAACGAATCTTACGATTTTGTTTGAACTAAATACCTCAATGAATGACCAACGAATTTGTAAGAGACCTGAGTTTCAGGTTTTTATTAAAAAAAAAATAAAAAAAAAATCGCATTTCGGAAATTGGGTTTTGGCGTTTTTTGAGAAAAATCCAAAGAAAACAATCTTGAGTCGTTAAATTGGGTGAACGCGGTGGCTAGTTAAAATCAGAAAAACTTTATATTTTGTGGATCATTTGCTTTCAACTCCTGAACCATAATTAAATCTCTTATATGCAAAATGGTGCAGTTGCCAAAAATTCTTTGCCTAGACATCACCAACAACTGTTGGAGATTTCTTGGTTTTCCTCAATACTTGCTTGCACCCAAGCAGTAATCACATCATTTCGATTCGCACGAAGTCTTCTAGCATGCGGAAGATCACAGACAGTTGCTGAAAACGCTGGACCCATCCGTAAATCGTTAGAGCACTGGGCGCATTTCGAATACGAAAGAAATTTCGATATGATCTTTGTATATCTGAATAAAGGAATATAGCGACTTTCAAAATAATACTGAACATGAAAAATTTTGGTTCTTTGTTCTATGCTTTCCATATTATACATGTTCCGCTTCCAAGTATTTTAAAGTTCATTCTGAAAAAAGAAGTACGTAAACAAAAAAATTATTCAATAATTAAATCCGAACACTACTTATGCACCACCCTCTAGAAGCTTTTCTCAATTCTTTCTCGGTGAACTACATATTTACAATTTTTTCAAAATTATCAAAGCAGAATAATCAACATCTAAACAAATATAAATACTTCTTGAGAAAATTAAAAGATCTCGAAATTAAAAGTTTATGGAGAAGGAAATCATAAACTGTATGCAATATTTCCTTAATGCAAATATGTACATAAAAACAAAACTGCTCAAAATGTAAATTTCATGTAACATTTCTGTAACTCGAATAAAAATATTTCTAATGCACTTTAAAATTCGGTCAGTTCACCAGCTCAAAGAAATTATCTATTTCAACAACTTTCATAGAAATTGGATCCTTTTTAGCAGTTAATATTAATTCAGCTTTTGATTTCGTAAAAGCCATGAATCATTTTCAATCTAAAATAACTTGCACATAAAAATATAAAGAAAGACAAACAGAAAAACAAATTTTCAATCAGCAAAAGTGTAACACTCCATAAAAAAAACCGTTCCGTAAACTATTCATCAAATTTTCAAAACTTAACTTCAAAATTTTCAACATCAACTGCATACAAAGTTGAAGTTACCTATAAAAACTTATTTCAATACATCTCCTCTTTAAATAAAATGTAAAAAAAAAAACAATATCTTTCGTGTTTTGGTTCACTTTTAATTAAACTAAGACTCTATCTCATTCAACTTTTCGGCTTCTCATCTCCATGATGGTGTAATTGCACGTTCGTTACGAATATAAATATTTGCATTACCCTCCTAAACCTCTAGAGTTAAAAGAACTCTTGTTTTCTTTACCTAGACTAGATATATATACCAATACTTTGTTGCGAAAGACTTTTTGATTTTCCGACAAAATTGCGTCTCTGAAAAAGAAAGGTAGGTGGTATGTATATGTCTTAATTTTCAAAACATATGTACATATTCATCTAAACTTTACCCAAAGTTTGTCGTCCTGAAAAAAAAAAGGAAAAAAACTCTGTCAGAACGGCAATACACTCATACTTCATTATCTGTGGTACCTCGCTTGCTTGAAACTTCTTTGGGGTGGATCTCAATGAAATATTTTTGCCCAAAAAAAGCAAACATTATGTACCTACCTGAGTTAACATTTTTTTTCGTCCAGAGCTGTCAAGAAAACTAATTTCACCCAAGAATAGAGACAGCGTAATTATAGAAAAGAACATCTCCGTATTCAGGAATATTATGTAGGTTTAATGTTTGTCTCATTGGCGTAGCTACCGCTGTATCAGCTGTATCAATGATACAGGGCCCCCAAGTTATTGGGGCCCCCGAGATATGCTGAAGATAAACAGCACCTGGCAAGAAAATGAAAAAAAAAACTTCATTTAGGTCGAGCATTTAAAGTGTACCTACTTATAACCAATTTTTTGGCATGTGTGTTTTCGATAGTCGCAATGTGTTTATGGCAGCGGGTCACAATTCTGCTATAGAAATTTTCATAATTCTGCTTTACCTTGCAAACATTCTTTTTTTCAAATTCTATTTTTTTTTCGATTCGGTTGCAAAATTTTATTTTTCAAAATTCTGCTTTTCAAAATACCTATCTACATACCGACAATGCATATTTAATAGAATAAAATTCTGCTCATTCTGCTTTTCCAAGGAAATATTCACTACTAATATGCAAACTTAAAATTTAAAAGTTTACAACAAAAAAATGTCAGTATTTAACAAATAAAAATAAATAATAGCTAATCTGAGCAAAAAATTTGCACGCTTTTTTAAATTTTTGAAGCTTTTTTTATTAATTTCAGAATTTTACAGAATTTTGAAAAAAAAAAGAATTTTGAAAAGCTGAATTTTTAAAGTAGAATTTTGAAAAGCACAATTTTGACAAAAGAATTTTGACCCAGGCAGAATTTGGACACCAACCCGTGTATTGTTGCTGCTTAGGTATTTTGATTATTCAAACTAAATAAAGATTTCAGAGCCTCTATAATCTAAGTAGTATGTTCGAAATCTTAGAACCAGATTAATTGTTATCGTTCAAACGACATAGTAAAAAATGAGCAGGAAGACTGGTTGAAAAGTTGAAAAATATAAAAAAATACTTGTCAAATGATTTTAGCGAGCAAGTAATTGCTTTAAAAAAATGAAATTTAGAAAAACTTTTAAAAAATAAAAGTTTGTTCAGCTATAGAAGATTTAATCAATAAATTTTCAGAAAAAAAGTCAATTTATTAATTTGTCGAAGTTAATTTGAGGAGTTTTTGTCCAAAGATATTTTTTTTTTTTTGAGTTTTATAAAATATATACCTACATTATGTTTGTATGAACCAATTTGAAGCACCTACCAAGATGGTTACTTTTAACATTAAACTTATCTTATATGTTGACGCAAGTATTTTAGCTTATTAAAAAAAAGTCAGACAAGAGAAGGGCCCCCAAAAATTATGATACAGGGCCCCCAAAGGGCTAGCTACGCCACTGGTTTGTCTACACTCTACAGCTAACTACATAAAGAATATAAACAAATTTTATATTGTAGAAAAGTCAAGTTCTAGAGTGGTAGAAGCGTATGTAGTGTTGACATACATGAAAATAAAGTTTTCCTGTTTTTCACAAGTAGAGTGGAATACGTTTTGAAAATTATTTCACCTTTTGAACATTATTAACAGATAGGTCTTAAACACAATAATGTAGGAGGTAGCTTAATGTTAAACAAATTCAAAAGCAAAATAATTATCTTGTGGATATAAAGCTTTATTTGAAAACTACGAGAGTATGACTAAGAAAATTTTTCCAAGCATTTATTTCTCATTTAGACGAACAGCTGTTGATTTTTTAAGTATTGAATTCTTAATACGGGATATAAACATAATAATTATCTATCCACTGTACGCCAATGATTTAGAAAATGATCCCTCCCTTTATAACAGATCCCCCTTTCCAAAATGATTTATTTCTAAGTAAATTCATGCATGTAAATCATTTAAAAAAGTAATGGTCAACAATATTTTTCATATGAATGACAGACACTGTAGCAAATGAATTAAATTGCTTTAAGTGGGTTTTATAAATATCAACTTCACAATGTCGATTTTAATTATCTGAACAAAAAGACTGGCTAAAAGACCGACCGATAAAAAAAATTGTCGATTTTTTAAAATGTAAATTTTCAAAATGTCGACAGCTGCAATCGACATTTAAAGAATCGAGATTTTAAAAGTCGAGAAGTCGATATTTCTGTCGACATTTTTTCAAGGCAGTCGACTTTTTTTCAAATCGATATTTCAAAATTACGACATTTTTTTAGTCGTTCAAAATATTTCGGCATTTTCACTTTCAAAGAAGCCGACATTTTTTTTGTCGATTATTCTATTCATACGTATCCCACTCTTACTGCCATATTATTCACTCGATACATCCAGATTTAAACTTAAATCCAGATGAATTTACATTGAATTTGTATGACTTACATCCAGATTTAAGTTTTAATCTGGATGTATTGAGTGAATAATATGGCCGTTAGTCTCCCAACTCGTCAATGGAACAGTTATTATATTATAAACAAATCGTCCGGTACGGAAGAAAAACTACACAACTCAATAAATGAAATTTTTGTGCAAACATTGCAATTTTGCTAGAAAAGAAAAACTATCCTTTGGAAAAATACCAGTCTCTAGTATAATATTTGGAACTATATAAAACTTTTGTGTGATATAAACAAATCAATGGAAATTCAATTTTGTATTTAATTTTTTGTTGAATATTTTGAAAAAATGAGATTTGTTGAGTTGTGTCGTTTTTCTCCCAAACGGACGACACTTACTTTGTGAATACACATTTTTTGTAGGAAATTTAATTAAATTTAATTTTTTAGTGTAGGCTTTTCCGCTTATACGCTTCGTTTTCAAAATATTCACGAAAAACTACAAAAGAGAACAAATTCAGTATCTGGTCATCTTAAATTGCTGGAAAAAAATCTTCAAATCAAAGCTTACTCATTCCGAAAGTATTGAAAACGAAAACTATTTCACAACACCTACTGCGTTATTTATAAACAAATAAAACGAACGACTGGATCGCACAAACTAGCTCTTGTAGTAAAACATTGAGTGTATTATAAGTAAATAATTTTTTTTATTGGAGCCTTAGGTTCAAACTATTATTATAGATGTAACTTAGAGCTAAAATTGAAAAATTATTAAAAATCAACATAATTCGAAAAAAAATGATTAAGGAAATGTTCTTAAATTGTTTTGAGAGCTAAAAAAAGTACACCATCTGATTAATTTATCCAATCTTAGTGTTTTAGAAAAAAAATTAAATATCGTAGGAGCGGTTTTTTTTTAAATTAGTTTTTTATAATTAAAATTTTGTAAAAATTTTTAAGAAAAAAAATTGGTACACTATTTTTTAGTATTTATTTATGTTGAATTAAAAATTTCAGAAAAAATTATCTACCCGTTTTTTTAAATATCGAATTTAAAAAAAATCCAAAATTTGTTTTTTTTTTGAAAATTTTGATATGCAATATAATTTCAGCTTTTGAGGTGCGTTTTTATAAAAAATCAAATTAAAATCGGTTACACACATAATTAGATAGTCCAAAATAAAGAAAATGGTTCTATGAGAGGTACTCTTAATAATGGTTAACTTTAAATTTTGGAGTATCGTAGACAATGCTAATATTAGTATTTGGAACAATTTTAATCAAAATCGCAGGAGTAGTTTTCGAGAAAATTTATATTTTCTGTAACGATTTTTTAACATTTATATGGAAGGTACCGTTAATTTTAATTATAAGAAAAAGTTTTTTTTCAAAATATTTTAGATAATATTAAAAAACCCCTTGTTACCAAGTTTCATAAAAATCAACCAAGTCGTTTTCGAAATATTTGGTTTTCAAAAAAAAAATTAAACCTTTTTTCTAAAATCACAAAAAAAAATTGGTATACAATACTATTTCAATTTTTCAGAATATTCTCCATAAAAAAAATTATCAAAATCAGTCTTTTCCTTTTCGAAAAAAACGAAAAAAAAAAAAAAATGGTTCTATGGGAGGTACCATTCAAAACCATTTTTTGGAAATTTAATTTTCACAAGAAGGTAGCATATACCTAATAAATTTCATTGATTTTTTTTGAAGAAAAATCTGTCGAGCCATTTTTAAGAAAAATAAGATTTTCCAAAAATGTTAAAAAAAATTATATGGCAGGTACCGTTATTTTTGGTCCAAAAAAGAAAATGAAAAAAAACCTGTCGGGGAATGTCCCAAAAACACTTTATACCAAGTTTAATCAGCACAGACAGAAAGACGTACGGAATTGCTAGACCCACTTTTTTCGTCTTCGCTATCATCGTAATGTCAAGTTTGATCAAAATCTCGAGTTCAATTTTTTTACGAATCCAAAACTTGCCATTATAAGTAAAAATGGTTATTTCAGCTCTTGTGTTTAGGGTAATTACGCACCAAGGAATAAGAATTTTCCGGACTCAAACTAAAGGCAATTGCTTACTGCTACATTTGAGTCCGGAAAATTCTTATTCCATGCTGTATTTACCGTAAACACAATAGCTGAAATAACAATTCTATTTTTAGCCATTTTTGGGAGAACCACTGTCGCGGCAATTTTTTTCTTTTCACGGCATATTTACGGCAATTAATTTGAAGGATATGGCATACTCAGAAAATATTTTTGACCAAATTTTGAAAAGTGTCAAGCTAACTTTATATGAAGAATTTGTATGAAAACCATTTTTAGCCATTTTTGGGAGAACCACTGTCGCGGAAATTTTTTTCTCTTCACGGCATATTTACAGCATTTATACGGCAATTTCTGAGACAGTCAAAAGTAACTTTTTCGAAAGTTGTTATGCTAACTTTATACGGCTACTATTTCCCTCGTTCTAATGGGGTGAAACCCATTTTTATACATCAAGACATAGAATCATTGCGCTTTAATAAAAAAGAAAATATCGAAACCAAATTGAATCATTCACATGATGATGAGCACTTGAAATTGTTTGCTTAAAATTTAATGTTCGCAAGCAATTTGATTTTCCGCACATTTAGCGCCATAAAAAGGCTATTCAACTTCAATATAATAGCAACAACTAAGGAAAATAAAAAGCTAAGTAATGGGTTGAATGTCCTTGCTTTCGAAAATATAAAATAAAATAAATAAATTTGATGGCACAACAGCTCATGAAGAACTAGGGCCTAGTGACTTACAACTCTCAACCATTCCTGTGTGCGTGTCTGCAGGAATGGAGGGGACCTACAGTTTATTGCCAAATCCGAACGGCTAACGAGCGGCACTTTTCTGTGACAGGAGATACTCTTGGAGGATTTGTCAATTCCTCGCAAGAGGCAGTAGCCGTTTTTTCTTTTTTAAATAAATAGGTGGCGAGGCTGGGGATCGAACCTTAGACCTCCGGCATGACAGTCCATCGCACTAACCATCACGCCACGGCTACTACCCTTGCTTTCGAAAAGCTCATGCAAATTAAAAAAAAAAAAGACCTTTAAATACATTAAATTAAAATCTCAAAAATTTGCATCAAAGCAAGGTTACCGTTTTGTCTGTTATTCTACTAATGTAATCCTCCTCGCTAACTTGTAATACGATTTCACTAAACACAAAAACATGACTTAAGATGGCATTTTTCTTGTTCTTGTCATATCAATTTAAAACTGGATTTAATTCTGAAATCACTGGTTTTTTATGAGTCCATAACATTCCCTCAATTTCAGTATAAGTTCATATGTAACTATAGGAAGAAGGAAGACGATATACAAAATCCTTTAGCTTCAAAACGCTCCACAGGCTAACTTGCTTATTTGTTTCATGAAAATGTTATGCAAATGCTGCAGATAAATGGGCTCCATTGAGCAAACCAATCACGTAATTTGCATAATTTGTTTAACTAATGGTATGATAACACTTGAAAAAGCCTTCAGGTATCCATATAACACACTCTCATAGGAGCCCATGTATACTTTACGCTCTGGAATTGTTGGGTAGCTAATTCGTTTGATGGAAATTCTCAGCGTATCAGGAAGTAATATCGCTCGGATACGAGTTGTAGGTACTTACATTTAATTTAAATGTGTTAAAGTATGCTTGAAGATAGGATCACAGCGCAAGTCCTTAGAGGATTCTTTCTGTTCATGAAAAGGCAACTCAGCACAAAACTATGAGAGGTAATAATTTTAATTAATTTTCTCGCGCACTTGAAATCTAATTGACGAGCAAAGTGGTAATTAAATTAGTTTGCTAAATTGTTCAAAATGAAATAAAGAACTTTTAATTATCACTATGCCAACGTCAAAGCTTAAAATTGTGCGCGAAAACAAACTTATTTTATCACGTATGTGCACGTAATTCTCCCGTAGGTATTAAATATGACTTCACGAAAAAAAAAAAAAAACAAAAAAAAAACACTTTTTATTTGACGAACTTAAAATTTCCATCACTGGATTAAGGTATATATTTTTCACGACAATGGAATTTTGCCAAACTTTTAATTACGTGATAATGAAGAAAATTTTAGCTCACAAAGAAAGGCAAATTGTAAATCGTTAATGGATAGAAAATGACTGCAAGGCTATTTTTAACCAAAAGCTGAATTCGCGTGCGTTTTTATTCTCCTTTATATAGCTTTCAAACTTATTAACATTTTATTAAATTAAACTGGATTGAGAAAGAAAAAGTAAAGCGCTTACATATATCATATAGGTACCTTCACGAGTTCATTAAAAACGCTGTTATAATCATATCTCATCCTTGACACACACTCAGCCATAGTAATCTGGATTGTGGTATATTTAAAAAAAAAAAAAGCTCCATTAAATTTAGTTGAAAATTCCCTCATAGAATTTTGTGCATCCATTTGTCATGGTGTCGTATATGAGAATGGCATTTTTATTGTCATTATCACGAGGATTAGGAAAACACACACAGACAGTGAAATGTTTTTATTCAAAAATACGATTTTAGGGAAAATTCTAGCAACATACAGTAAGCTGAGGAAAAAAGTAGCAGCATTTAGTTTTTACCACAAAGTCCGGATGAATAAATTTGTCATGGTCTAATATAAATTGGCTTATGGTTTGCATTTAAGATTTAAAGAAGTTGGACCGAGTTTTATGCGAATTATTTTCTATGCCTTAGTAGTTTTGAAGCATAATAATAATAATAACAATAATAAAATAATAATTTTGAGAAGTTCTTGAAATATGACATCTTATAAGAATTAAGAACTTGAATTGTGAAAAAGGATGGATGGGTATATTTTACAGGCTAAAGTTTTTTCGTGCGGTTCTATTATTATTTATACAAAAACTGATCTCGGGATTTTGATAAAACTTAACATAGCGATGATAAGAGAGACGAGAAAAGTGGATCTCACCATTCCGTCTGTCTGTCTGTATGTCTGTATGCCTGTCAGCGGCCTACAGCCTACACCAATAATGCGATTTTCTTCAAACTGGATATAAGATTTTTAGGTGATTTCCTATTAGGAAAATGCAATCAATGTAAAAGACTTCAAAGACTGTAAAAGAATGCAATCAATGTAAAAGACTTCAAAAGACTTCAAAGACTTCAAGCAGTCTTTTAGTATTGCATTCTTTTAACTTTTAGTCTTTTAACTGCATAAAATGATTGCATTATTAAAGACTTCAAAATTGATTGGGAATTATTTTTTGAAGTTGAAGTACTGAGGTGAAGTAAAAATACTTTAAAATAAGTCTTTTTATTCAATTAACGGCAGTTCAAAAATGATTGCATTCTTTTACATCTCTGGTTAGCATAAAAATTTAATTTATTGAGTTGTGTAGTTTTTCTCCCGAACGTTTTTTTTATTTTCGACTTTATTATTAACTTCTCAACCAATTGTTATCAAAATTTTTAATCTTAATGTCGTCTTAAGTGTGAATAATAGTGGATACAAACATTTTCAAAAATTTTTTTTTTTTTGAAAAATCGTTTCTTTGAAAACGGGTTGATAATTCTTTTTGAAATTGGTTTAAGTTGTATATTATTATATTCTTAAAAATGGCATACCAATTTTTTTTTTTAATTTCATTAATACAAAATTATTTTTTAAGAATACTATTTTTAAAACTTTTCCTGTATAAATTTATATTTTTTCAAAAATTGAGATGACGTTCATCATTTTGAGATTAAAACATTTTAAGTACTTTTTTTATCAACTTAAAGAACTTTTTTTTCATATTCAAATTTTCATTCATCAATTTATTAAATATATATATAATTATTAATTAAATGTACTTATATTTCACTCAATCTTTAAAATTCGAAGAAAATTTTACTACAAGAGTAAGTCCATGCGACCCAGTCGTGCATTTTATTTTTTTAAGTTTTCTAATACTTTGTGGAAGGTTCTTAAGGGAAAAAAATTACAAAAATTGTCAAGATAATTAGATAATATTTTAGAAAATTTAACGACTATTTTAAAATGAATGTTAGTTTATATGAGGCTTATAGACTCCAAAACCACAATACCGATTGAGCTCAATATTGCAGAAAATCCGAGAATGTTACTGTTTTTATTTGGTTAAAACCGTCATAAAATGTGGACAATCACCCATTTAAAGACCAGTCTAGTTATGTAATTAGTCTGAAATTGCATGCGCTTTTGCACCTTGGTGGCAAACTGCTATGACGGTTTTAACCAAATAAAAACAGTAACATTCTCGGGTTTTCTGCAATACAGAGCTCAATCGGTATTTTGGTTTTGAAGTCTAAATAAATTAAAAAAATCGTCGCAAAACCTCCTGCCTCTAACAATTTTAACACGTGTTGCCGGACCATTATTTTTTCCAAATAAATATGTATATGCGTTTTTATCTGTTTTCATTTTTTTTTTGACGCAGATAGACAAAACACACAAAATCCAATAACTATATTTTTCTCATTTTTTTTTTTTTTATATTCATTGTTTCGAAATTGGCTTGGATGGTTTTTATTAAATTTCTCACCAAGGTGTTTTCTAAGAATTATTAGTATAACAAACATGTATAAGACCTTCTATGCAATTTTTTGAAAAAACCTTTAGGAAAATCTTGTTTTTTTTTCTCGAAAACGACGTTCATTAAAATTTTTCAGTTACCTTAACGTTAGTATGATTTAAGCAACTAACAGGATGAAATTTTACAATTAGCCGTTTATTTTCAGTATTCTCTCTAAGTATTACGATTCGTTCTTTGAATTACTTATACATTCTCTAAGTGACCTATATTATAACTATGTATACATATATACCAAAGCATTGCTGGTATTTGTTTATACTTAAATCGATATTGGCAAGATACATACCAAGAAAGCTGTTGTGGTTGTATGTAGGTTTAGTACTAATTTCACTAAAAATTATTCATAAACAGGTGTTTATTAATTTAATCCCAACCAAAACCTCTAGACCCAAATATTTTTGACCAATTTTAAATTAATTACTTGAATATAATATTGTTACGCGATGCTGGATGAGTTCACTTATGACCTAATTTTATTTTTTCAATCTAAAATAAATGTCTCAATAACTTGAAGCAGCAATTTCCAACCATCGTTTTTCAATTTTCCTTATTTTAACTGCCTGTCAGTATCAAATTAAGGACCTTTTTCATGTAATGTATTGCCTTTCAAACTTCACCCATTGCCATCACCCACTCGTATATATAGAACTGCCATTTCAAAATCCCATTATTACATATATATATTAGGATATGAGTTGAGTATACACACACCACAAAAAAAAAAAAAAACAAAAACACAATTCGAACTAGAAAAGCAGTTGGCAGTTTTTCCTCTTCAACAGTCTAATGATGCTATATCCAACCTTTTAACAGCATGCCTTCAAGTTATAAAAGAAACAAATTAAGGATTTTCTATCCATTCATGCACTTATTATGTTTCCTATATTCAACCTTTGCCTTTGGATTATTATCCCTTTAACAGTCTCACATTTGTATTTTTTTTTTTTTTTCGTTTTTACAATTTCCATGTGATAGTATATCCAGCTTATTATACTTATAATGTGTTGTCCGGAAGCTGTTTTGACCATTTCAAATGCCCGTTACCACACTGAGAATGCCCTTGAACAGGGAATATACTGATTCAGCAGTAAAACTTATATAATATGAAAAGATCGAAACGTGTATTCGTTCTGTTATGAATATTTTGACACGGAACTTTGCTGAAGCCTGCCTCAAAAAAACATGAAGACCATATAATTTCCTGTATTTTTTTTTAATGTATCTATCTAAAAGTTATAATGTCTAAATAGATTTTATAAGGGCTTAAAAGAATCAATTTTATTTTGTCAAAAATTGTGGTTTCGATCCCACTGATTGATAAAACTGTTGGGTGGTAATAGAAATAACAACATATTCACAAGTGTTTGCATCAGTGTAGCGGCTTAGATGTGGAGATGAATGCTGCTTTTAAAAATTTTTCATTCTTCACTTAGGTACCTTAAAATTCTTAAATTATTGAATTAGGTCTTTGCCCGCAAACTTTGTACCACGTCCACATTTGTTTTTTAAACTACAAAATTTCTTTTTCAATCGACCTACAACAACTTAACATGTAAAAATAAAAATTTTAATAAAACATGTAAAGGATTCAATAAAAAAGTGCATATACGCCCAAGTGTACCATTATTTTAATTAAATGAATTTCATTTCTTTTAATATTGCTTATTTAAGAAATCTTATATGTTTTTGCTTGTAGTGAAGACTTTTTACGTACATATATTTGTTTTTTACAATCCTACTTCTAGGAGACGAAAAGCTATTTTCTTTTGAAATTATTTTGTATTTTTGTTTTATTTAAATATTTTATTTTAAGCTTTTAGTTGTTCCAATTTTGTCAATGTTTCTTAGGTAACAGTTCATTATTTTTAATGCTATTGATAATTATATCATTTTCATTTATGTTACTCAATTTCGTTTATTGCTGCAATAATAATTGAAGGATCGATAGTTTTTAGTTTTTGTTTTTTTTTCAGCAATAATATTTTTTACCACCCGCAAGATTTTGAAATTTTTGAAAGCCCGAAAAACAATTAAAATAAGAACTTCTTAAAAATTATACGTTTTTATTAAATAATTTTAAACTTCTGAAAAATCTTCTACTTATAGCTAAGGTAATGTTGTTTTTTCTTGTGATATTGCTACATAGGACTAGTTTAAGATTTTGATATAAAAATTTGTGTTTAGGTACTTATCCCCGAGTTTGTAAAAGTAAACAGGCTTAATCACTGCTAAAAACAATTGCAAAAAAATGGTAGTAGTAACGTACATTTTGGGCAAAATTTGATTTAAATGCTGAGAGTAAATATCAGCGCTTCTAAAACAGTGAACACAATTTCAAACGGACTGCATTTGCCTTCAGAAATGCGACTTAAATTTGGCACTGTTGCTGAAGTTTTACCTTTACGAACTCGACCTATGTTAGCATGGTCTGCATTTTAATTTTTAAAAACTTACCAAAAACTTTTATTAACGGTACCTGCCATAGAACCGTTTTTTTTTATTTTCGACTTTCTCGTTAACGGCTACACTAATTTTGATCAAAATTTTTAATCTGGAGATCCTTTCAGGTTTGAATACTGCATAAAAATATTTTCAAAAAAAAAAAAGTTTTTGAATTTAAAAAAAAACTTCAAAATTTGTTTTTGAATAATATTTTTTTTTTAAAACGGGTTTATGATTTTTTTTTTTAAACTACGGTGGAAGTTGTATATTATTAAATTCTTAAAAATGGCATACCAATTTTTTTTCTAAAAATTTTCAAGAATTTGTATAAAAAATTGTTTTTCAAGAAAACTGCAATTTTTCTGCATACAAAATTATATTTTTTCAAGAAAGTATAGATGCATCACTCTGAGATTAAAATATTTTAAATACTTATTTTATCGATTTAAGAAACGTGTTTCATGCCTTTTTCCAAATTATTCTTTAATTTATTTTATGTCACACCTTATAGTGACAAAAAGCTAGAATAATTATTTAAAATTCGGAAAAACTTTTACTACAATAGCAAGTTAGTGTGATCCAGTCGTGCATTTTGTTTCATTAAAGAAATCATTTTAAAAGAAAATCTTATTTGAAAAACTGTTTTAATCCGAAAGTTTAAAAAATTAAAACTATTTAATATTAATCTAAACAATTTTAAGCTGTAAGAGTATTATTTTGTGTGTGTGTACTTCGTCTTTTACTTTTTACCTTTTTTATACCTATTCCTTAAGTCCTGAAGAAAAGATGAAGTGTTCACTATCAAGACTTCAATTGAATTAAATTTGTATAATTTCACAAATCGGCATTTACGTAAATGCGACACTCGTAGTGTACGTTGAAATTTAGGGACCTATAGTGATAGCAATAACTTTAATATAACTTCTATGTTATATGTATGCATAAACGTGTGCAGAAGTATTGTATAACAACACAAAAATTAGGACCCTACCAAAAGCCTAATTACCATCAAGGAGCTTAATAGAGGTTCGATGGGTATGAAGATGATGACATAGAAGATGTGTGTTAGTAAAGGAAATGAGCTGAGTGCAAACGGCTGTTTTGGTAATGAAAAGAACGACGGACATAATTGGTAGTTAGGTATATCTTTAAGAAGCGGGTTCTTGTGACTTTGTAGATAATTTGGGGATATTACACATAATAAAGGGATTGTAATTGCACGACTATTTTCTTGTGCTAATTATATCTTACAATGGCTACAATTAAATGTAATTGAGACTAAAACGAGATATCCCATTCGAGGGGCTGCTGTTTTTTTTTCTATCATGGTTGATAAAAGGGTAATTTTTGAAGTAAAAATGTGCTGTTTGTTATTACTTGTGACATGTGAGTCACATTTAATTCAAGGTTTTTTTTTTTTTTGTTTTGCAAAAAGGAAATTATGTAAATTTGTATAGTGAAGCTAAATGGGTGGATTATCATGCGAAAATATAACAATGGCATGCAATTAGCTATTAGTTTACATTTCAAAGAGCTAACCTAGATAAAATTTAATTAAAAGTTGAGAGTAATATAATTTTGGGAAAATATTTTTTGGACTTGTCCTATATTACATTCTGACAGTTTTGTTGGATTAGTTTGGGATAAGGGCTAACGCAAGATGTGCTAATTATATTTTCCAATAATGTTTTGTATACCTACTGCTTTAAGAAATTAACCTAAAAGGTGTCACCTAATTCGTGCACTATATTTTGGGGGATGATTCCTGGAATGATTCTAGGAAAAAAAAAAAATTGTACGAGGAAAAATTCTATCAGCCCCTGTATCGAAGGGTGGGGGGAGGGGGGGCGGGGTAAGATTTCTGAAAAGTTTACTTTGAATGGGCGAAGAAAATTATTTAAAATCAACGAAAGCAATAATAGAATTTTTGAAGGCTTATAATTATTTTTTATTTTTTGAAAAACTAAATTTCAAAAACAGAATTTTGCGAATACATATAACATTTGAATTTTTTTTTCAAGTTTATTTTTTTTTCAAACTTTTACATATGTACTTAAGTGCCACTATTTTATCTTTTATTCAATGCTCTTATCAATTTTTGGTCAAAATCTTTTTTCGCTTAATAATAACTAAATACAAAAAAAACAATCCGTCGATACCTTATTAAGAAATAATAAAAGAAAAAAAAAAACTGTAATGTCTATACTAAGTAGCTAAAATAAACAGGTGGATGAGCTCCAGAATTTTCTCAAAATTCAAACAACGGTTTTTACATCACTTTCCAGAGCATTTAGCTGACTATATATAGTTTTAAATCCCTGTTTGTCGTTTCTACACCAACTCATCTAATTAAAAATGCAACATTTTCATTGTCAATCCTGTTTAATATCCCCCAAGAGTATAATATCAAAAAACTAAAAAAAAAATACAAACAAACAAAAAAGAAAATTGAGAGAAAAACAAAATGCTGGAGTGTGCGTTTTTTGTTGTTGCTCTTACCCAAATAACGATTATGGTTTCTAATTTCAAGCCAACCTACAACAAAATAAAAATAAAAAATTAGCATTGCAAAAAAAAATTTAATTTCAACACCAGAGAACTCTGACTATACAAAGAAAAACCAAGGACGAATGAAAAGTCGGGCAGACTTTCAAAAATATATGTGTATAAAGATAAAGTGTGTGTAGGATACCTTCATGTATAAAAGTAGCTTAGCGCAACTATACACCATCAGTTGACAAAAGGATAACAACGAAACTCATAACCGAAAAAAATGAGAACAATTAAAATTTCATGTTACGGTAATTTATGTAGCCTCTGAGTGTTACTCTACTTTTGCTCTGGTATGCTATATTATAGAGCAAACCTCACAACAGGGACACATTTGCATTTTGACCAACAACATACCACACCGCATGATGCTCGTGTCCGTGACCATGTAGTGGTGGTTATGACCAAAAGTTGTTATTCAAAGAACAAAAAAAAATAAATTGTGAGAAATAGTTGGGCTCTAAGGAGCGAATATTTGTCAAACACGCTCAAACCAGGATCGGACGAATTTGTCATAAAGGCGCACTGAGTATTATAAGCTTTAAGATGGGAATTATATTTATTTTAAAAACAAATGCGACTGTAGGTATATTTCTAAATTAAAGTTGGGACTTGGGACAAAAATTAAGGCTTTTGTTATCTCAGTTTAGATTAAAGTACCTGCGAGACCATTTTCTAGTTTCCCTTGAAATTGTTATAACTTATACACTACAGAGTTATACTATGCAAAGGTGATCGTTTAGTAATGTTAGATACTAAATTCTAGTCAAACACAAAAATTTGGATGCCTAAATGTCTTTTGGATTTTGAGAAAATTAAAAATTACGAAACCTACTTTACTACTTAATTAGTAGAAATAAGATCTTTGGAGCAACAAAATACAGCGAAAGCTCCCTTAACCGGACAGCGACGGTTGCAACACTTTTGTCTGCCTAAGGGAGTTCAATGCAAAATAAATATATGTTAAAGTATTTCTGAAAATAAGGGGGAAATTTACGTAGGTACTAAAAAAAGTTTTTGTCGGCCTAAGGGAATTTAATTTAACAAATCACGGCTAATATTTATGTCCGCGTCCTGGTAAAGGAGTCTCCGCTTAAGGGAGCTGTCCGCAATAGGAGCTTTCACTGTAACGTATTTTAGTCGAATTCAAGGAAAACTTACTTTAGTTAATTTCAATTTTCTCAAAAACTAAAAGACATTTAGACATCATTCTGATTTTTAATGTTTGAAAAAAAATTGATAAGAGCATTGAATATTAAACACAAAAATATTACTTAAAACAACAAAATCAGTTTGAACACAATTTAAATTTTTTTTTTCAAAAATTGAAGTTTGAAAATTAATTTTTTAAAAATTGTTTTCTAAAACAAAAATTAAGAGGAGAAATTGATAACACCTTTCCACTTTTATTTCGTTTTAAAGGATTTGCCTCTCACAAATTATTTTTATACAGGGCTTTAGGCTGGAATTTTTATTTTTATTTTATTTTTACTTGAAACAGGGAGAGTTTAAACCAAAACTTATGACCCCCTATTTCCGGGTCTTGAATATACACCTAGGTATAGGTATAAATAAACTCGGAAGGTATAAAATATTATGCCAGTATTGCCAGTGCAATATTTCAACAAAATCTTTGAAGCCGTTTGTGCACTCAGCAAGAAATAATCAAAATGGGCATGGCAGTGGGCATATTTTACTTGCCCACAAAAGAAGAAACTCTGAAATTTCAATTAAATGGATTGATTCGTTTCCGAGAAAATTGAAGAAAATATGTAAATTTTTCGAGAGAGTACGAAATTGCAAAACTGGGATGGCAGTGGGTGGATTTTAATTGAACAGATTTCAGAAATTATTTGTGCCTTATATTTTAGGATTTGATTCCGGGTATTATTCTAAGAAAAATTTATTTTGGCAATAAACTATAAAATTGTGATTTTTTTTGCAAGCTGATTTTTTTTTTTGCGTGATTAAGTGCCACTGTTTTTGTTTTTCAGTATTCACTGCTCTCATCAATTCTTAGTTAAAAACTGAAAACCAAATGTAAAAATTTTTCTTAGTTTTTGAGAAATTGAAAAACAAGACATACTTTTCCAAAAAAAAAAAAAAACAAAAATAGGTTTAATTTATGAATGATACATTTGCGTCTGTCTAAACATAACAAAACAAACATGAGTTATGCGTACCTTTCGTTTTTTTTTTTAATTTCTCAAAAACTAAGAAACATTTTTACATCTGGTTTGCAGTATTTGACTAAAAATTAATAAAGGATATTAAAAATGTATTCAAAAAAAAAAAAAAGGTGCACTTAACCACGCAAAATTTTGAAAAAAATCATACATATTTCTCAATTTTTTTTTTAAATTTTGACGTTTAAATTTAATTTCTCAAAAACCGTTCATTTAAACAACTTAATTTAAAAGCAAATAAAAGAATGAAATATTTACTTTCAAGAAAGATATTGCATAAATAATTGTATGTATACTCAGTGTTGCCAGATGAAAAAAAATCTCCCCTCAGAAAAATTTAGAAGCCCCCGAAAAATTTAGAAACCCCCAGATTACCACATTTTAACAAAAAAAAAAACCCTATGTTTTTTTCAACTTTTTTCTTTTTATTTCTTATTAACAGCTCATACATGTACATATGTATGTATTTACCTACAAGTAATTTGTTATTAAAATAGCATTTAAAAAATTGTTTTTATTTAAAATTTATTTGGGTAGCAATTATTGGATACTCTTTGTTAGTAGATATAATTTTAGAGGAAAATGCAGGTATTGGAATAATTTAACTTTAAAACGAATCCCTTCAGATGTCCCCCCAAACATGTCGTCCCCCCCGATTTTCCCCCAAACTGGTAACCCTGTGTATACCTATTTTCTTTAATTTTTAATAACACTGTGGGTATGAGGGGGGGGGGGTAGAGTTTCTTGCCCTTACAATTCTTATCCCAGAAATAATCCCCCAAAATATAAAGCACGATTTTGGGGAAATCCTGTATAGCTAGAATAGTATACTTAAACTAACGAATCTAATACACAAGAACAAGACCAGTACCCGACACAAGGTAAAAACAACATGAACAAAAATAATAAAATGAAATACTTAAAATCCAGAGTTCGGAGACTTCCTTAGATTAAACTCAGGTAGACTAGCAAGCGAAATTTTCGCCTCTGATAAAAATTACATCATACTACATATTTTTGACTTTTTTGACATTTTTCGTTGAAGATATAACTTATTCAATCATTAAAATATATTTTTAATATAAAGGTTCCAACACCTGCATGATATAATTATAATTATTTAATCTACACAAACAAGTTCGTGTATATTTATTTGCTAATTTCGTTTAAATAGGTTATACATACAGCATACATGCATTTGTATCTAAGCTCAACATTTGCAAAATTGAAACAATGGCAAAATTAATTAAGCGTAGTAGAATTTGAATAAACATAATTCAAAAGTTAAACCTTTTCATTTACTAAAACCAAAACCCCATTATACATATTCGTAAAATGTTGTGCAAAAAGTTCAAAAAAGTATGGATAATAACAACAATAAATAATGCAGCCCTGTCCTAGAGACAGGTTTTTTTAATAGAATTTTCAGCGCTTGTTTACTAAAGGGGTTTAGCTTATTATTCACAAAAGAAAATAAACAAAATATAAACTAAAATACTATACAAAAAAAAAACTCAAAAACCTTGAGGTTAACCCACTAACTGCGAAGGTGAACTCATTGCGATGAAGGCTATTTAAAGGATGTGAATGAAATTCCGTGTATTTAAAGAATCATTAAATAAATGCATTTTTAAAAACTTTATCACTAAAATGGAAGTTGAGCTCAAAGCGTGCTATTTACGACGAAATAATAACGAAATGATATTTAAAGGAATGCAACTTTGACAATGGAAATTACAATCGGGTTTTTAATGAAATATTTAAATTCCTCCACACCCTGCTACTCCATATCACCTTAATGTTAAATACAAGCCAGAAGTTAATAATTAATTTAAAACATCTCAACAGAGAACCGAGCTGTTAAGTTCCGTAAAGGCCATTTTATACTCTTGTATACATTTTTTTTTCTCTTCCGTTTAAGGAATAATAAATAAATTATTAATATACGAAACGCAGGTATCGAGCATGGAAAAGTTTGACAAACAATATTCGAAAAAGAATGAAACTTGTAGCCATTACAAAGTTTCGTTGGTAGCTATTTTATAAATTAATTGCTTCTTATTATTATTTTCCTGGAAACCCACCAGGCACAGGAATTGGTTTTTAAGCCCTTGAATCCTGAACAGGACTGAACTTTAGTCTGTTTTTACTTTGTATTGTTGTATATAGTCAGTCGATGACTGCCTGTTGTTTTTTTTTTTTTTTTTTCTTTCAAGGGATTTGGGAATGTCGTCCCTCTGTGTGTGAAGGTCTGAATTATTAACATTCAGGTCATATCTAAAAGTACTTAATTTTTGTTTTGGGGCCATGAGAATGAGGAAATACTATACCGAAGCAATAAATATTTAATACCAAGCATTTTATAAAGTTTTCAACTAAATCTTTTATGCTTTAAGTGGGGATTTTTCCAAAAAAAAAATTATTAAGGTATGGTTTTTTTTTTTTTTTTTTGCTGAACAGTGCTAACAGTTGGTTGCTATTATTCAATCGTTTCCAAGTATTTATAGAAGGTTACCTACATATCAGGCCCGTTATTATAAGGCAAGGCACAGTCGAAATTAATATTCTTGTTGAGTATTTATGGGGCTTGGGAAATGGTTTTGGGATAGTGTTATATGGGTTTTGTTTTGTTAGAAGAAGTATTATGGGCTTATGAAAAAAGGACAAAATATATAAACTTTATATAAGTGGCTATTTTCATGCGACGAATGGAGGGGTTGTTTTAACTTCCGGAATTAATTCAATTGGTGTACAGATTAGCTGTTAGGACTAGTAATTTAAGAGGGTTGAAAGAGTGGAAAGGGGTAGCAAACGAAAATTAAAGAAAACAAATATGTATGTTGTCTCTTTTTTCAATTTTATTTTTGTCGATCTGAGCTGAAATCGGCAGTTAATTCGCAAGCTTTCCGCTTTATGCTGCCTCTTGCGAGGAAGTGACAAATCCTTCAAGAATAGCTCTGGTCATAAAAGAGTGTCACTCACCTTAGCCGTTCAGATTCGGCAATAAACTGCAGGTCCCCTCCATTCCTGCCCACACAGGAATAATTGAGAGTTGTAAGTCACTAGGCCCTGGTCCTTCATTAGCCACCAAATTCAATTCATTAAATTTAATTTAAATCATAGGCTTACCTAATGAAGAAAATTTAAAACACTCTTAGAAGTCTGTTTTAAAATTTTAAAATGACTTTTCGAAACATTGGCACCTTTTTCAAAATAATTAAGCAAAACCTTATAGTTTGCCATGTATTGTTTGAGCCTATAAAGCTTATTTTTATGTGTAAAATCCAAATATATTAGAAAAATTAATGTGAATCGATAAATCTTGTTTCACTGAACAGGTGAAGCTTGAAGTCGACAACCAATTTCTTAATAAAAATTGAGTCCACCTGATCGACCAAAACCCTTACGAGACTCGTTGAATGTCTAAAAATTCCTTCGAACAGAAATCTTGTCATAAATCTTAATTTTGTTTATGGATAAAGAATTATTACGATACTAAACACTCAATCAGTTTGAATTTATAAACCTTATCATTTCCCTTATCCATATAATGCAAATCATATAAACCCCAAGCAAGAACCACAAATAAAAATGTAAAACCCCTGTCAACCACTCAATTCCACAACGCAACAAAAAAAAAAAAATAAAACTCGCAAAAAATAAAATAAAAACAAGGAAACAAAAAATCAACTTTTAACTGATTAGCCCGAAGGGATTTCTAAAATAATAAAATAATAATAATACATCAAGACGAAACATGATACATCATTCCTTTTCAACAACGATTTTGCATAAAAGATCCTTTATGCCTTCGAATCCAGGCACACATACATATGTAGATAGATATATTATTATTTCTACATAAACTGTCTATCGAATGACAAATTGCTGAACATTTTGACATATTTTATCCCAGAATCTTTCGATATGATGTGGGTATCTCAATTTATACTAACGCTCTTATTTAACCTTTAAAAAACAGTTGAGAAACAAAAGTAAAATTATTCCGACAGGATATCCGGCTGTATCTTATTTTAAATTCGTGCATGAGTGTGTAGGTAGAGCTTGTGTAAAATAAAACGAAACGGAAGTTTTTGACAAATAATACACCTGTGAGTTGTGGAACTAAAGCAAAAACAAACAAAAATAAAGTGAGAGTGATGGACCAGGAGGAAAATGTCATAATTACGGCGGCGCCACCAGAAGAATCGTCATTTTCGTCATACTATTAATGATATCTAATTAATTTCGTCTAGTCTAGGAGAAAATTGGAAAATTGATGAGTGTAATCAAAGTTCTCTTTGGTAAAATTTCACTAATGAGACACTTCAGGCAATCCTTTATTTCCAGAACGAAATAAAGAAGGTCACAATCATGACAAGGATGATTATTGACATCGTCGTCCTCGGTGACGATGTAGTTGTCGCCTGGCAATGAACTTAATATTCAAACTGTGCGGTCGCCATTGTAACTTAAGACTATGTTGCTATACTGAAGGTATGTAATTAATGAAATAATGTGCACGACTGGGTCGCATAAACCTACCTTTATTATGCTTATGGAATATCCTTGAGGCTTTTCGATATAAGAGATTGCCAAAGAAAAGCAATGAGGTATAAAATAATTTTGATTAAAATATTTATACTCTGTATAATTAAAACATTTTAATTTTTTAATAAAAGCTTGTTAGGGCAATGAATTGTGATTGATTGAATAAAATTCAGTTTTCCTTTATCGAACATTGATTTTGATTACACATTACAATATTTTTCGAAGGATATTCAGCCAAGACACGATTCAAATTTTTTATGGCGACAGAAAAGTGCGAATTGAAGAGCTCCACGCGACAAGACAACAAAATACGAAAAAGGGAATATGTAAGATTTTACTTTATAACTTTAAACGCGTAGGAATGGTATTGGCATTAACATCTAGGCTGCGAGAGCGGTACAATAAGTTGCCATCCTTTTTTTAGAAAAATAATATTTTTAAACTCTGAATTGAAAAAATTGCAAATGTTATAGAACTTAAAAGCGACGAAATTTGAATCTCAGTAAAATATTTTTTGTCAAGTAGGTCCTGCAAATCTACCTGTCGGATTTCTACTGTGTGTTCTTCGACCTACAGTCTAAACCACTAAAACGATTTTCTTCAATCTTCTACCAAGTAAGCAGTTTGAGAAATTTATTAGAGAGGAAATTCATTTTTTTAGGTAAAAAATGTTACCTTAGAGGTTATTTTACTCGGAAACGCATTTAAGGATTTCGATAAAAGAAAATGTGAAATGTAAAAAAAATTGCCAAAAACTACACTAGTCAAAAAATTAAGGGAACAAAAAAAAATTTATTTTATTTTAGAATTTTAATGAAAAATGAACAATCTTTTTAAGGAAAAAAAAAATTGCAAATAAAATTTTGAAAAAAAAATGTTTAATTTTTCTTTTCAACTTTTATCAGTATTGTAACTAATGCAAAACTGTGAAAAAAGTGGACAGAAATTGTTCTTTTCGTTTCCATTTTGATGACGATTTCACATTATTTTTATGTACTATACAATTTGTTCCTTTAATTGGCTTGTACGACTTTGATCATTCGGTACGGGAAAACGGTTCAATGGATCGATTTGAAATTTAACAAGTATACGGGTGGTCTATAGTTCTTTAA
Source organism: Epistrophella euchroma (assembly GCA_947049315.1). NCBI lineage: Eukaryota > Metazoa > Arthropoda > Insecta > Diptera > Syrphidae > Epistrophella > Epistrophella euchroma. The sequence continues at coordinate 35,774,453 of OX346247.1, read as the reverse complement.
AATGTTTTACCAAATTAAGTTATGTAGTCAATATTTAAAAAACAGTGAAAGATTTACTAAAAGTCTTTAAAAAGTCGTTTTTTTTACCCTTTTTTTAATTTACTATAAGGGGCCAACAAAAATAATTGTAAATAAATTTTAAAAGGATCTTGTTGAAAACTAGTTCCCTTTTTCAAATCTGCCCTTATATTTTCCGTGTCGGCATCGCTTGTTAATATATTGGTATCCAAATTCAAAAAACTCTTTTTTTATTCTTCTGAAAAAATTTATATGATGACGAAAAAAAAAAAAATAATTGAATTTAAACCAAAACCCAATTACAACAAATGCCTACGTATATATTTTTATACACTGACTAGTGACTGGAGACTAGATTTTGATGTTTTATCTTTCGAGTTTTTTAGCTCAAATCGCATTAATTCTGTACTGAAAAACTAAGCTCCTTGGGTTAACTGTAAATAAATTAAAGCTGGGTCCACCACACCTCCCAATACACAATTTGTAAAATCTAATGATGCAGGAATTAGGGGGTAATTTGGGGCTAATTTAGTACCCCAATCCCGAAGGAGCCCCAAATTCCCTTCACCGTTTAGAGGGCAAAAACTGATTTGATAACGTCACCAAATTATCCCCTAATTTCTGCATCATTAGATTTTTGAATTTCCGTTGTGGGGGACCCAGCTTTACGGCATGATAACGTCATCAAATCGGTTTTTGCCCTCCAAACCGGTGAAGGGAATTTTGGTCTCTTTCGGGACCCAGCTTGACGGACTTTAAAATATACTTTTCTGTTTAGATATTAGTTGTTCATTATGCATACTAAACTTATCAGGGTTATTCAGTAAACCTTTTCAACTATCCCATAAATTATTCTGATGTATGAACAGAAATGGCTAAATACTAAAGGAGCTTCCTTCTTAGACCCTCATCCAGTTTCCGATTTTTATTTAAATATGCATTCATCATAAATTCATTCATATGATGAAGATGTTTTTTAACTGATTCACTCTCAAATGCTTCATTGGGTATAATTGCTGCAACAATTTACCAGAACAGGATATTAGATGCGAAACGCTTAATTTAATTGAACCAACTTCATTAAGTGTAATGGATTAAATTTCAAATTCCGTAATTGATAGCATTACGAACATACTCGTCAATATGGTCGGTCTTCTTCCAATGAAAATGAAATAAAATGAAGGTAAATTATTATTTTCTTTGCTGAGTGTATTGCTAACTGTTTGTGTGCTATGGTTGAAAGGACACACTTCCAGTTGAATCGGAAATAAATAGTCTGTCAGGTGGTGTATCCGGTGATATGGATGTTTGCCCTTCCCATATACCTATACAAAAGTATAAGAATTTATTTATATATGTAGTATAAATGTATTTGTGTATTGTAATATAGACAATACTCAATATGTACACATATTTATGTATTTCTTCTTGGTACATATCTACTTTGCAATCAGGATTAAAACGCTGACACATTCAGTTAATGTACTAAAGTGATTGCGGAAAATAGCATTTTGAATTGATATTGGCGCAAATTGATTTCAGAATTACTTTACTTTAGTCTGTATCTTTTTTTTGTTTGTTTGTTGACATCCATTGTGGCAGACAGGGACAACCAGAACCGAGGACGAATTAAGAAATTGAATAATTGTGTTACGGTTCAGTGCAGAAGAGAGTAAGCATCAATAGTTTATGTGTATCTATTGAATATAAGTTTAAGTATGAGGATGAGCATTTTTAAATCCAGTTGAGTTCTAAATTACCTCCTAGCGCATATTTGCAAATACATAGATAAAGATACTTACTCTGTACCAATTATAGTTAAAGAAGTTGTATGTAGTGAAATTTTATTGGTATTTTTGACTATTGGTTATTATTGATGCATTACTTTTATCTATACATTTATCGAATTACGTAGTCTCTCATATTGTAAGGTTCTTGCTTAAGAGCCAGTATTAAAAGATGATACCTTCGGATTAAGGATTAACTTGATTAATTGATTGATTGATTGACTTAAATAATTAGTTTAAATGATTTTTGTAGAACAAAATTTGAATTTTTGTGGTAAGAGATAAACTCAGAGGAAATTTTAGTTAATATTAACCAGAAATTCATCAATATCCCGGTTTTTCAATATCCAGTTTTATATTTGTCAACACAGGTTGTCATGTTTAATTTTTAAAGAATACCGATTTCAATGTGTTGCATTATCAAAATTTAATTATCTTCTGTATTATATAAAAATGAATCTCTTTTTCCCTTGGTCGGGCCATAACATGAGAATGACTTTACCGATTTCATTTATCTTTTTTTAAATTTGTCTAATACTTTGTTAGAGGATTCTTACGGGAAGAAAAATGAAGAAAATTTTGAAATCTAACATTAAAATTTAATTAAGGGTTTTTGAATACTCCGCGTTACTTAATTAATGTACAAAAATCGGGCTGTGGGATCTTAGCACCCCATATGTGGCATATTCGTTAAAAAAGTATGCAATCTAAAAGGTCATAAAAGGTCAGCTAGTTTCAGAAATTGGTCAGGCTTACAAAATTTTTAATCCAGGGTTGAACTTTTCAAAGCCACCCGCGATTTTTGACACCTCATTTATGGGATATTGGAACTCATAAAAGGTCAGCTAGTTTCAGAAATTGGTCAGACTTACAAAATTTTTAATCCAGGGTTGAACTTTTGAATTTCTTTGGATTTGGATTTTCTTTAATAAATTTTAAAACGTTTGTTCAAGGTCATTACAAGGTCATATGAATTTTTAGCACCTCATTTATGGGATATTAGGAAATAATATATACCATCTGAAAGGTTACTTAATCCCAATAAAAGGACAGATGGTTTCAGAAATATTTTGTACCAAGAAAAACTTAGGTAATATATGAAAATTGTGCGACGAATTTGACGAAGAGATCAATCTGAGTTTGAACAATGATCAGAAGACAAAAAAATATTTGTGCCGAAGGAAGTGAAATTTTAGTCGGATAAAATTCGCAATCGATTTTAATTATTGTTTTTAAACAACAAACTCTGAATTAAATCACATAAAGATTAATTTTGATTTAAGAAGGGTTGCCATTCAAATTAACTGTAAAGCTATAAACAGATTTTTAAAACTAACGAGTATACCTATATACTGATAAAAAAAAAGTACGTATACGCCACAGGGGCTCTGCTAATACTTATTTTGTAGAAAAACGACGCAACTCAACATATGAAATTTTTGAGCATTTGCATTTTGTAAATAAAAGAAAAACTATCAATTGGAGAAGTACCAGACTTTACTTCAATATTTGGAACACAATGAGCTATTGCAATGTTTCCTAATTGGATTTTGATTTGTACGTACATATATTTCGGCTGAACCTCATCCGATTTGCATGAAGATCTTTTTGTTGGATTAGTATTGAACCAAGTAAACACTGTAAGAAGCTGAGAATTGGAAAATTTGACTATCGAAGTCAGAGATTCGTTAAAATCCTAATTCATTGAACTTTTTTTTTTTTTTTAAGTTTGCACATGCACAATAATTGTGTCGGAAAACCATCAACATTATTTATTTATGTGCCAGAAAAGAAAACTAACAATGTTGTGTTTTTAATTATTTATTGCAGTTATAATTGAATATTTATAGCTTACTGGCTGAACAGAATAGAATGGCGGAACTGGAGCCGCAGACGGAACTGGTAGAGCTGTCAAAAAGTGTCGTACGTTATTTTTTTTACATGTTCACAATGGAGCTGTACAGCTTTGAAGGTATTTTGAAGAAAAACAAAAGAATATTCTTGTGTACAAGCTCATAATTCACATTTTTTGTTTCCAATAATTTTCCTTTTAATAAATAATTTTTTTCGCGATACAAATAACCACAATATTTTTTTCCGACCCAAAAAGTTGTTTTTTTTCTTCATACAATTTAAAACGTCAAAAGTGCCGTACGTGAAAAGTTAAAAGTTTTGGTGAACTCTTCCATCTGCGGCCGCAGCTCCGTATGCGTCTACGTTCCGTTGTGTTCGCAACATTGAATTTGCGTGTATTCAATATTTTGACAGCTATTTCAGCTCCGACTCCAGTTTTGTCCCCGTCACCATTCTGTTCAGCCAGTTAGACAGGACAACGTCTGTCGGGTCAACTAGTTAAATATAAACGGCACTGGCATTAGGGCCTGTTTTTCAAAGGCTCTGGATGAAATGACTATCAAAAATATTTTCCAAAATATTTAAAAATTTTAAGCTTTCAAATTATAAAAATTAATTATCTAATATGAATGAAACTTACTAAAGCTTAAAAATTTGAAAAAAAAAAAAAAATAAAAAAACAAATAGTTGTTTTCTTTTTTATTTTGATGATCATTATGAATGCATCGGTTACACTTCAGTATACTCTTATCGGATGCAACCAAATGCGGGCCATGCCGTACGAAACGGAAGAATTTCCAATTTCTATGGTTCTTCTTCTTATAATTTTCACAGTTCTAATGTCAAATATTTACACTTTTCCATTATATTTTAGCTTTTTAATTACAAAAACATTAATTTCAAAACCATGAATTGAAGGAAAAGATTGTGTCTATAAAAGTGATTGACTAAGCTCATTCACCCATGCGGAATAATTGATATTGATATTTTCAAAAATTTAAATTTTTTCATTCTTCCAGGTGACGACGCTACGGGACCAATTATTTTTATTCTCATTGTCATGAAAAATACATTGTCAATCAAATCATAAGACCAAACCCATAAGTTGTAGATAATATTTCAACAGAAAATCTAAATGTCACCTGTGTCATGTACATGGAGCACATAAGGATATACGATATTATCTAAGCTTGCAGCTGCTGTCAATGAGCATACACATACATACAAATACATACATTATTATTCCTTGAGCCAGATTTTCCATTTCATCATCCAATCTATTCACAGTCATCTCAACTCGATAATCCCATAGACTGACAGACAAATCCTTCATCCAATTCTCCAATTCAGCAGTCATTCAGGTGTGCGGTTCAAAGGCCGATTAGGTTGCACAACACAATCGGCTTAAAATAAAAATAAAGATGAAAATAATATTTAAGAACAACACTTCCATGTTCCATCAGCAGAACCCAGAGACAAAGATCAATATGTAGACATATAGAAATACGGGACAGATTTTTCCATTCAGAATTGTCGTAGTCGTTCTGTTGTTTGACCCTTGAGAGTGCTATTGCACTATATTGCTTATTCCACCCCAGTTATTTTCTGTCAATTCGTATGTAACACAAAACCCCATCTTAACCATTTTCCAGACTTTGCACCTCATATGTTCTGTGCAATGCATAGAAAAAAATCTAAAGAGGGTTGAATAGGTACATACTGGCTGCCAGGTTGTCGGTCGGCCAAGCGGATACCCCATTCAGAATGCAACCGAATTAGAAAACTTCCACTTCATTTCAGGAAGCCACATAAGAGCCTTCTGTATCTACTTTGATGTACTTACAAGCACATGTAGTGCCAGTGTGCTCGGACCTGTGCATGTATATGCTCTGGCAAATTGTGTAAGTGCCCCATTGCCATTAATGCGATATGCAGTGGTCAGTTGTAGCCATCAGGCCCGTTTTCCATTCATAGATGCAGTTGAACCAGCTCCAACAATATCAACACTCGACCCCTTCTCTCTCTCTCCATTATCTTTTTTTTTAAGAATTTACCACTTCCGTTGAAAATGAAGTTATTCTATGGCCTGGGCCAGTTTTCTAAAACTGAATCCTTCTTCTCCTTTGGATAGTGTCCTGCGGTTGGTGGGGACATATTATATCTTTTTCCGTAAAATGGAACGCAAATGGAATAGAGTTTGTGAATGTTCTGTTCGACTTTTGGTAATGTGATACGAAATGGACTGGACATACCACATACATTATACTTCACTTTAGGTTGAACAAGTGCGGAAACTATGGAAAGAGGGCATCACCAAGAATATAGAATTGTGCTGAGGTAGCTTACAAAAGTTACATATAGAAGACTCATTGTTCATTGCAAGTTTTGTTCTTCTGAATGCCACAGAGCAATCATTATATGCCACAATATAGTAAAGTAGACAACCATGACAGTGCGGAGTCTTTATATTATAATATGGACATTGGAAATAACAATGTGTCGATGATGTTTTTGCTGAATGGAAACTTTTCTATTTTTGTATTTTGCACACTTCTGACTTGTGTCATCATGAGATATTAAGCAAGTATAATAATTTTGAAATGTAGCTTTATGATCTTTCATTTTCTAGATAAAACAATTGTACTAGATTTACCCAGAACAAATAATAATCTCCAAAGATTAAAATAGAGCTGTGATAGTAAAAAAAAAAAGTTTTCTATATCCATTAACTAATTTCTTCAAAAACTAAGTAGGTACCCCAAAAGTAATTAATACAATTATTAAAATTAAGAAATTATCTAAGATAAGCAACAAGTTTTCTTAAAAATTAAGAATATGCTAAAGGAAATTACATTTTGTACTTTCTCAATTCAATAAAGCCCACTAAACAACAACACAAATATTATTCTTTTATTTTTGTTATTCCTCTTCTTTCTCAATAGAGCAAGTATTGGTTTCGCGTAATAAATTGTTGAGGTTGTAATCAAAATTGAAGTAAAAAACAAAAAGGATTTTCGTGACTTTTTTGGTTTGCTTAAAATTTGGTTCGTTGCATTTTTTTGTGATAGGCGAAATTCGAATTTTATAGTCAGGTCATCTAAAACTGGTAGCAATACAAATATTCCGTTTATTTTTTTTTTAATTTTCTCAAAAAACTGTTCTAACGACGTTTATTATACTTCGTACCTTAATATGACGAATGTAGTTGTAAGAAAACTGCATTTCAGATTTCTGCCCTTAAATTATCATTGCGAAAATTGACTCATTTTCCTACATTTTTGTTATGTAGGTACCTTATACAACAAGAGTAATCCCCCTTTCACACGAGGTAACTGAGTTTCCAGCAACAATCAGTATACATGGACGAGAAGGGCAGGAAGAAAGAGGAGTAAACAAAATCTCCCGGTCAACAAATTCGGGAGATTTTTTTGACGTTCCTCTTAACACTAAAAAAATATCTTTTAAGAATCTGCAAATAACTACTGATCCAAAAAAAAAAGAGCTCTATCTCTATATTTCACCTCACATATGATAGAGAAAGCTATAGCCAAAACGATGATCGTTTAATCGAATCGTCTTACGCGATCTGGGCCCTGAACTTTTTGTTTAATCAAAAAAGTCACCTATTTTGGCTTACTAATTTTAATTTAGCTGAAAAAAAAAACTAGTTTGTTATAGACTCTGGTAGTTCTTTTTTAGTATCTTGAAAATGACTAGCAAACTACTGAAAATTTCTCAATGAGAACAGTGGCTATCGGAAAAATTTAAAAATAATTTTAAAGAAGAAAATTAGAAACGGCAGAAACCGTATCAAATTATGTTGAAACAAATTACCTCATATTATAACATGACCTCGAAAACAGGGAATAAACAATTTCTCATGGTTTTCAAATGGAAATATCTTAAAAATAATTTAGACTTCGGATTGGAATTCAGCACATTAAAAAACTTCGGAAAAGTGAAGGTATACCTACCTTTTTTCTTCGGCAACAGAAAAAAACTTAATTTTGTTGACCAGTATTACTTTTTTACCCTATAACATCGGAACTATTAATTCTACAGGATTCCACTAATGCTTTAATAAAAGTTATGTTATCCCTCTATAATCTTTGCATAATAACTTGCCTCGTAGGCTAAGTATTTTTTCTCCGAAGACCGGCTAAGACTGCAATTTCGAACTTTTTAACCAAAAATTTCCAATTTTTGAGGTGCGGTATTTCAAGATCTGTTCAAAACTTACAGAGATGCGGTTAAGCTAATATATAATAGCAAAATTTTCTTTCTTTTAAATTGCAAAAGGTTATTTTTTTTTAGAATAAACAAAAGTTACAAGTCCGAATATTTCAAGGATTTTCGAAAACCACGCAGTTAGCACAAGTTTTGAGAAGCTGCAAAAATAGTTTAACAGTTTAACGCTCTTGCAATCTATCCTTACAACTTGACTAAAAAAAAGAGGGGGGTGCAATTTTTTTCGACCTAAGGCGTATTTTTTGTTCAAGTTGACTGAACTAAATTTATTTTCATGAAGAACGAAAATGTACCTACTTAAATTCTTAATTTTCCAAAAAATTAGAATCATTTAAATTAAATTTTTTATAAATTATTAATTTTTCAAAATAAATATTAGAATGTTTTTTTTTTTAATCAAAATTTTTTCTGAAAATTAGAATATTTTTCCATTATGTTAGATACCTACTTATTGGCTATTTACTGCATACGCTTTCTCAGTCGACATTGTACATACATCTTCTATAGTATAGGTAGGTATGTTACCTACTCTCCTCTTTTGGCTGCCTTCAGAAGATATGAAGTCATTTTTTTTATCAAAATTTCTGGCATTAGGAAAAAGAAGATCTTATCTAATACTCAAGGCATATAAAACAAGTAATAATGTATGATAAAGGAAATTTATTGGTAGATCAAAAACTAATTTTTAAATTCAAAACGAAAACATGTTTCTCTAGTTAATCCACCAAATTTATTAGATTAACTCCAAATTCCAAATTAACTCGAGATCGCAATTAAAAGAATAATATGTTTCAGGAGTTATGTAAGTCGAGCTCATTCCCGAAATTCAGTTAATAATTTTTTTTATAGTGCTCTTTAATGGATATTTATTCAATATTCGTCCAACAAAACAGTACTTTATTTTCCCTTTAAAGCTATAGAAAAAGTTCACCTTTAACAAAGAAAACAGCGCTCATCCAGACGTTAAATCCCTAAAAATTATGTTCCTGCATCGAGAGCAGACAGAGGATATGTATGTATGTAAGGTTGCCTCCCCATAAATTGCTCCATTATGTATATTTCTTCAAATCTACCGTCGCGCCACTTCGCTCGTGTGTTCGGCCAAATGACAAATAGCATGTTGTTCACCGATGATTAAGCACTTCACACCTTGTGTAGGTACCAAGGACATGGCATTGCAACAGGAGCAAACTTTTGCAAACTGGCCAGGCCATCATCACATCAGTTCATAGAAATTGTGTGTGATGTGTGCAAAAAAAAACCCAAATACCGAAGAGGTGATTTTTAAGCAAACATGCTTTGCGTCTGTGCCACCTTTGGGTCCAAGGCTATGGGGATGTGAAGGGATAATAGCTATGGCACCTATGTACATAAATAAAACGAGCCTAATGGCGCAACTTTGGGCAAACAGATTCGCATTCCAAATTCGATTTTATGTGAAGCAATTTGTGTTTTTTAACATTTTCTCCTTTTTTTTTACTCTATAGAGAGATATAGGCAGAAATTTGCGACGAATATTCATTCATTCACAAAGCAAAATAAACAAAATACAATGGAAATGTCTGCTGTCCTTCAACTGCCCCATCATCTGAACTGAACTTTTTGATTAAAGAAAACACGAAGTAGGAAAGCAAAAATGGTTGTGGGCGGTAAGAGTAGGTGGTGCTCAGTGGACCGAATATGCGTCGGCAACTTTGGATGAAAAATATTAAATACTTTTTTGTTTGCGTATTTTCTTTGTGGATTAATACTTAAAGAAAAAACGAGATATTTTTCCATAAATCAATCCTGATTGGGTAATTTTTTTTTTCCTCTCGGCGCAACCACCACTTATGTCCTTCTTATAATGGAAAATTCCAGCACACAAATGGGTCTTTTCAGAAATAAATATGAAAAATTTTCCGCTGCTTGGCTGGCAGTTTGGCAGTTTAGTTAGGTGGAAGAGTGCAAACCCTACCATTTTAAGAAAGTTTTTTTTTTTTTTAAGTTTTTAGTCCAAATTACCTTTACTAAAGTTTTTAATAAAATGGAATTTTTCAGGTTTACAAAATCAAGGTTGATTTTGATGTTACATATATACCAACGAGTGTACATAGGTACATAATTATACAGTTGGGATTTATTTTGAATTTGGTTAGTAATTAGCTGAATTTGAACTCATAAATCGTGAGTCTATAATCATTAAATTTATTTTATGCCATGTGTACAATGCTTTTTAAAGTTTGATTTTGATAAATATATTTCGGTCCTCGCTAGATAAGGATTCAGGTGGTAGATAAACCGCGCCAAAGGCCATAAATTACATCGGTAGTGTGCGGAATTCCAACTAACATCTTAAAGACAGACCATAATTTTTATTGAAAAATCGTCTTAATTTATAAGACAATTTAATGGTGTGAAAAGCAAAGAGAAGACAAAATTAAAAATGGGTTAAATTCACGTTAAATTTTATCCGATTTGATTGATTTTTGACACTATAATGAGGTGAATCTATATTAGAAAATGTCAAAATTAAATCTCGGATAAATTTTAATTGAAATTTTAACACAATTCGAACACGGCCTAAGTACATAACATAGCCCCAAATGCATGCAAAAAAACTTTTGAAATTGTCTTGAGAGCAACAAATATATAAAAATCATAAGGGCGGTTTAAAAGCATTATCTACAGTAGATCCTAAAATTTTATAAACATTAAAAAAAATTGGTATCTTTTGATGTGAAATTATAATTTAATTTTGAAAAAAATCATGAATCCGTTTTTAAAATATCGAATTTACAAAATATTATTCAAATTTATATGGTCTTGCGTAAGAAATTATATTTGAATCGGTTAAATAAATAATTAGATAGTCCAAAATAAAAGAAATAGTTCTATGAGAGGCACTCTGTTATAATACCTGCATGCTTACAGTAAGATTTATTTTTGTTAAATAATAGATCAAATCGTTTTCGAAATACTAATTTTTCTAACAAAATTTGAATCTTTTTTATTTAAATTCAATAAATATTTTATGTATGTATTTGAAAATTTTGGTATACCTACAACAATATTTTAATAAATCGCCGTCTTCATTTTCGAAAAAAACGAAAATAAAGAAAAATTGATCTAAGGGATTTACCATTTAAAACAATTTTTCGGGAATTTCATTTTCACCAAAAAGGCTGCCTATGTCTGTTAAAATTTATTGAATTTTTTATTAAAATCTGTGCAGCCATTTTGAGAAAAATCGAATTTTCAAAAATGTTAAAAATATTATAATGTCAGGTATTGTTATTTTTGATACTAAAAAAAATTAAAAAAACACATCGGGGATAGTGTCCGAAAAACTCTATTTAACCCCTCGTTTAGGTTATAGTCAAACGGACAGACCGACATACACACATACAGATAGACAGACAGACGGATAGTATTGCGAGACCTTTTTCTTTGTCTTCCCTGTTATTGTAATATTACATATTAAGTTTGATCAAAATCTCGACCTTAAATTTTTTTACGAATTCAAAATTTGCCACATGGCATCTTAGGGTATATATTCCGCAAGTAAATATTAGAAAATAATAATATTTTGTAAAGGAAAATTATAAATAGTTAAGTTGGGTTGGGATTATAATTTAGTATGTACCGAAATTCGATTTTCAAAATTCTTTGTTCTCAAACTTATAATTATTCAAATTTTGTGTGTTTTAAAATTCTCTATATTAAAAAAATCCCTAAATTGTAAAAGAATACTTGAGTAGTTGTTCGCATTTTTTTTTATAAACTAATTTTCCTTGTGTAATTAAAACAACTTGGAGTTAATTTTAACTGTGTTTCTGAAAACATCGAGCTTTTTCTGCCAAATTATCGTAAGCGACATTTTCCTATTGTCAAATAAAGTTAATTATTTCATTTTTTCCTGTGCATCAAAAGCAATCGGATCTTTTGTCGTCTGTCAGTAACAGTATTGGTAACAATGTTCAATGCTGAAATTTGGCCTAATTGGTTCCGTTTCTTAACAAACAAAAAACAAAATATTGCTTACGATACTTTTATTTTTTGTCGCTTACGATAATTTAGCGGAAAGGGCTCGATATTGCTTCTTAATTAAGGGGTGTGAGATCTTAGGACCTCATATTGGAATATTGGAATAGTATGCCATCTAAAAGGCCAGTCATTGGAATTTATAAAAAAAGAAAAATTATGCCATCAGGAAGTTTATTAAATCCTCATAAAAGGTAAGTTCAGCTTTAAGTAGATTTTTATTTATGAATTAAAAAAAATATATAAGGTCATTGACCTTGACCTTGAATTTTTTTAACTATAAAAAACAATCCATGGCTGTCCAATTTTCTGAAACTAGCTGCCTAATATAAGAATTAAGTTACCTTTCAGATGATACATATGTATATACTTTTTTCGAATATCCCATAAATAGGTGCTATGAAAAAGTCTGGTGACCTTAAAAAACTTTAACCCTGGATTAAAAATTTTCTAAGCTTAGCAAATTTATGACCACTGACCTTTTGTCATACTTTTTTTGCGAATATCCCATATATGTGTTGCTAAATCCCACAACCTTTATTTTGATATTGCTGTTAGTATTCGAGTAAAACTAAAGGTATGGTAACCTTGTTTTTGTAGGTGTACTCACCGAATTGCGAGTGATGCAATTCGCAGACATCAAAAATGAAAATAATTTGACAATTTTATTTCCGCAATTTGAATGTGGGATTATAATAATGCACCAAAAAAAAGCTGGGTATTATGGTATTTTTGTCCGGAAGAGCACAACAATGGGATGAGCGTTTTTCCCCCACTGGAACTGCATGGAATTTAGCTGGAATCCATTCCGGGGTCAGTTTCCTCATACTCCATCTAATTCACCAACCACCCACGCAACACCAAATATCAAATCGCTATGGCGTGGCATAGCAAGCATTTCGTTCGTTTTAGTACGCCATGATTTATTGATGACATCTTTCACTTTGTTCGCTGGAAGCTCTGCGCTTAGCGTGTTGCTGTGTATTCGCTAATGCTTTTGTACGATTTATGGAATTCCATTCGGCCACAAAAAGTTGGAATATACGCCGCTGCATACTTAAATGGCAGATGAGTAGAGTATTGTATACGAGAGGATATGCGGTGTCAGTTTAGGAGAGTCAAGACTCAAGGGCGTAACGTTGATGAGCATCAGAGTTGATTATTGCTTCATATTTGTTTTGGCTAATTTTGATAAATTATTCATTTCCTTTTTGGCTCTAATGGTAACACGGATGACCACATTATGAGCTTTTAACCAAAGTATTGTTGGGTAATAACCAATGAACATATTATATTTGTATCTAAGTACCAACCTACAGACCTACATACATACATATATGTTTTAAGTATGTGTTATCCTTTATTCATAGGAAGTCATTTTGTGTTGCCATTTTTTTTTTGTTGTAACGATCTGTCCTTTCATGGCTATTATAATAGAATTGAAACAATTTCAGTTGGAAAATATAAAGCCATTTAAAACCTTTAATACGGATTACAGATTAATTAATGAAAAAGTAATTAGTGGCTGGACGAATGAGTTATGGACAAATCAGTCGCATTATATGGAAATTCGACCGAATTACGGGTGATTAGAGGTGGACTTAAATTTAAATTGAATTATGAAGCTAAAGTTATCTCTATATAAACATAAAAAATTTAAATAATTTAAGAGTAGGTACACATTCGCATAAATAGAATTTAAAATAGTCATATATTTTAGAATTTGATTCATTTTAAAGCTACATAATGGTATTGAATTCACATCTACGAACAATGCATCTGATCTTCTGGCAAAAAAAAATTGGTTACTTACATAGGTCCATAAGTAATTTAAATTCGTCCAATTTTTTAAAGCTCAAAGTAACAATATATACATAACAAATATTAACTATTATGTATTTCTAACCAGGAAATAATATTGTTATGCTTGCTGTTTTAGAAATAACTTTTTTTATAATACCAAGCTCCATGGGCGCACGCAAAAGAGTGGATAGGTGCACTTACCTCCCCTTGTCCCTCCTTATCGTTATTAAATTCCTTTATTTTTCGTTGAGTAGTACATAATCTTAAATAAATCCTGAGTTCCCGAGGACGAAGCATAGGTAAATATAAATCCTAATAGCATTTGGTAAATTTTTTTCGCTATAATGGCGACCCACCATACTTAGTAGTACCTACCAACAAACAAAAATTTTAATAAAAAATGTAAGAGCTTTTTTTGACACAAAAAAAAAAATTTCATAACAATTGTATAGGAGGAACTGTTATTTTTGAAGCAAAAAGACATTTTGATTTTCCTCGCCTTACAAATTTTAAATTGCAAGTTTGAAGAAAATCATTTCCGTGTGACTTAGGTCTAGTATACAGACAGGCAGACTTTTTTATAGCAAAGCCTTAATATTTTACTGGTGTAGATTCACAATGTAGGCATAGGAATGATTAATATTTTCTATAATTGGCGTGTTCAGGAAAATGAGGTCTCGGAGAGTTCTCAACGTTAAAAAGTGAGCAGGCGAATCAAAATTTTTTTCCTCAGAGTTTTGACATCAAAACTGAGGAATTTCGCTGAGGAATCCTAATGTTCATGTAACAGAGATTTCTGAGAGCTCTGAGATCTGATTTTCTTGGACTTGCCTATATTATTATTAACGGCAATATTATTGACTTTCTTCAAAGCTAGTTTTACTTAATTTCAAGTTTAAAATTTCTCACGAATTTTTAGTACTTTGACATCTAAATAAAAAAAATTCATACTTACATTTTTTGACATCAAAATCGAATCAATAATTTTTTTGAAAAAACTTACAACTCGATACCCCTATAAAACTAGTTTTTCAGTAAAACTATAGCTTTGAAGAAAGTCAATATTATGGCCGTAAATGTTTTGTCATAAAAAACATTATTTAAAATATTTAAAAATTCTTAATCCTCGATTCAAATTCCTGTTTTTTAAACCAATGTTATAGAGATCAACATCAACCTGCATACCTTTGGCAATTAGGTGTCTATAACAACACCCCGCAACAGAGAACATCTATCAAGCCGCCGCCGTTGCTGTTGTGGTGTTCATAATTTAAACAATTTAATTAAGTTTAAATATAGGTACATATGTACCTACATAAAATAATTAACATCTGATTAAATACCAATTTTCATTTAAATCATAACCGCAATCAGCGTATTCTCTGGTCAACCACAAAAATGCGTAGTGCAAACAATTATTATCTACACATAGGTAGGTATACATATGCTCACACTCTGAAGTATTATATAGATGCCTAAAATTAAGAGCCGATACTTCCCATATTACGTAGACAATGTTGTTCCTTTTAGGCCTGATAGTCAATAAATAAAATCAAATTAATTTTGTTTGTTATTTAATATTTACCTCTAATCATTATACTTGTAGCTACTTATTTGTTTTTCGCAGCCTATATACCTTTACCTAAGCATCACACATGATGTCACATAATTTTTTCCCAACACATATACTGTCGAGTCCAATTTTCAATCCATTAGTTTAATGGCACAAAAATTCAACACTATCACTTTCACAAACAAGCTATTAATATACCGTTATACACCCATGTAAATGGTTCTCATAAACATAAAATCACTTAAATTGTTGGGGAATAAATAATAAAATATGAACCAACTGCGACAATGCGAATGGCGGTGGCGCTGAAGCAGCAATATTAATAGCAGATAGCAGTGCTCATAAATATAGGATTGGGGAAATACCTATAGTTTTCTAGCCCTCGTCAAAGTGTTTAGCTAATTTTATTCAAAGGAAAGGATACTTAAGCTCATAAATTTAAATGAAATCAAGAGATAAGTGATTAATCGTATCTTCATAATGAAGTGATAATTGTCAAGACCGTAGGAAAAGGGGGGTGATCTCTTTGATCATTTGCTGAATTTTTGAATTTGATAAACTTATTTTAATCATGAGAGAGATTTTTGTTTTAAGTCGAAAATTATTCATTAACGTAAAGAAAAGCTTTTAGAAGCCAAGCTTTGAAAAATTATTTTGGTTCCTTGGAACGTATAAGTATTAGTCTAGGAGAAAAGTGTAAAGTCAAAAATTCTTCAGGTTGAAATTTTGAACATTTTATGTCAGACTCATTCTGGTACTGTCCAAAAAGTAAGAGGTTTGCAAAGTTTTCAAAAATTTTTTTTTTGTGTGTTCTTTCTTGAAAAAATATTTAAACCAAGGGACTTGGATTTTATATCCTATAGATCTTAATCAAAATGAATTTTCTAATATGTAAAATTAGGTACCCTTCCCTCTCAGCTGAGCTCCCATTCTTTTGACATACAAATGAGGTAAACCTACTTACTTGTTGCAATAAATTTTCAAAAATTTTGTCCATGAGTTTTTTCTATCCGACCAATAGGAATTAAGATGAACTGAACTAAGAATTATGAAGAGTTTTCGATCGGAAACGCCGAAGAGGAATACGCCAAATTTGTTCTAATTCTTTAGATTTTGAAGGACAATAAAATGTATAAGGTCCAGCCTTTAATGAATTTTTATACTGTCAAACCAAAGTTGGATTGTAATAATATTTTATCTCTGTTCAAATAAATCAAATCATGGATACAAGAATCGGGCATAAACTTACACTCTCTTACATTTTAATTCTACAAACTCTAGAATAGGCACTTTTATTTTATTTGTACACCCCCAAAGCAAACATTTTTCTGACTACGGCCTTGAGTTCAAATTCATTCATATTGTCTTTCTAGTGATGACACATATGGATATAGATGATGTACCTTTGGTCTTGACCTCCCATCAAGCATAAATCTTTTATTATATCTACCTACTCGTATATTCTCCCTAACACCAACATCGAGTTGTCATCCTTTGGTATTAAAATATCGCGGGCAAAATGGAGCATAATCTAGGAGTAAATCCCACATAAATTCTCGTCACTCCCACACGGCACACATTATGTTATGGCACACGGCCCTTGTTCCATTTCATTGCCGTGTTAAACACATTTTATAAAGGGGCAGACGCGGAAGAGGTTAGGCTGATTTGACAACGACATCAACAACAACGCGACAACGACAGTGTGAGTTTATCTATCGCAATTGTAACACCCGCTGCCACCACTGGCCCAGCGCAGAGCTATTAATGTTGGAACATATCGTTTCTCGAATTTATTAATAGCTTCTTAATGCTTTTGATGCCGCCAGATTTTCTTATGTCTTCATTTATTGGCCATTAATTTCAGTATAAATAAGACGCAATACCAATTCACACTCAATAAGATGAAATTTTAATTTTTTAATTTATTTTAGGTATAGGTAGGTATTTAAAAGAAATTAATTTTTAGATTTCCTTTATATGCGTGATGCATTAAAATAAATGTATTTAATCTGGTTACTAGACCTATTTTTAAAACAGTGATAATCTTATTTATTTATCTTACTAAATTTATGTATATATTTATCATTCAAAAAGGTTCTATAGAATAAGGTTAAATTTTCAAAATCAAAAAATTTAAAATGCCCACAGTTTTACAGAGACGAAATACTTTCCTAGATTATAGAAAGAATTAATAAAAATTCATTCTAAAATCATTTAATTAAAAAATATTTATCTAAGTATGTATGTATCTCACAATTTAAGAATTTTTTTTTAAATTACGTCAGAAATTAAATTTACTATATTTAGGTATAATTTCCTAAAGAAATATGTAATTTAGAAGAAACTTTATTTATAGAAATTTCTTAGGACACTCCATTTTCGTAATTAATAATACAAACATTTTTCTTTGATCTAAAATTATTAATAACCAATATATTCAACGTGCACCCACTACTTGGATCTAATGACTTACGTTCCTACATACGTCAAACAAAATTTTCAACCCACAAATAAACTTATTGGGTAAAGAAAAACACAATATTCTTAGAATTAATCGAAGAAACGAAATTACATTCATATTATGGATGTAGGTATGTTTATTTTTCACCCACATTTAAATAGAAATTCAAATAGATGAACTATAATTCAAAGGTATGTAGGTGTAGGTATAGAGGAATTAGGAGTAAGTTATATAAACATACCTTTAACCTTTTTTAACCCCAAAATTTTTTATTTGTATCCTTTAGGTATATTATAACAAAAAAAAAATTGTAGGTAGGTATGTACCTATGTCTGGTTAACTATTGTTATTTTAATGCTAAGCTTACTTAATGCAGGAAACAATGCCTAACTTTTATTTACTGCTTCCTTAAGTTATGACTAAAAAGTAGATATAAAATTTCACCAAAATACATAGTGGGGAGGAGCGGGGCTAGGAGTAACTGATGGGGTAAAAAGTAACAGCAAAAAATTAAAGGGTTCCTAAAAAATAAGAAACGCGTGATGCGTGAAGGAGAAAAATATTCATCTACTCCAAGGTAACGTCAAATGTACTTTGGCTTTGAATTGGACATAAGAAAGAAGTTATGAGGGTAGTCCCCAAAATTGATACGTTTGTTACTTTATTTTTTATTTTTGGTATTCCTATTCACTCGGGAGAGATACCTACAGTGTTAGTTGTTTTTGTGAAAGTTTTGGTTAAGTTTATGAATAGGTATATATCTGATGCATATGGATTTGTTGTTGTTTAGTTTGTTCATACTTTTATATCTGCACTTAGTTAGTCACTCAGCCCAAATCATCATATCATTACATATATACTTACATACATTAGGATGGTCCTTATTTTGGAATTTTTTTAATGTTTAAGTTGCCATCAGGGATTCAAAGTAAATCTGTTCGCTTTCTTCCAAGAACTGCAAATTTTTAACAGTTGAAGCCAAAGGTTCTGTCAAAGTTCATATTAAAAAAATAAAATAAGACTAAAACTAGCAATTTTGAGTAATAAACCAACAGACCTGGGTGTTCGAAATAAATAAAAAATATACACGTACCGTACAGTCTTATTCCAAAGTGTTTATTACTTTACAAAATACTGTCCCAATTTCAAAACCTTATTTATAAATGTTTTCCATTCCTAAAAATAAAATTATTGTTCAAATTATTTAAATAAATTTAAAAATATATAAATATGCAAATACATTTACCTATATACCTATATGCAAAAATTATATTCAAAATAATTAGAAAAATTGGATAATTTTTTGTTTTTTTTATATTAATTTCAATGATAATAAAAATAAACTTTGAATTAGGCGATTTTCAATCTAAGCCATTTTGGCACTTGAAAACCTTGTTCCAGGATGCCAGTATGATGAAAATTTAAAAAAAATTAGGCTTCAAGGCATAAAAATTCAAATATTTTAAAATAAGGATCACCTTAATATGTACAAACATTAAACACATCACTATACACCACGAAAGGCTTTGCCTTACACCTTTATTATTTTTTTTTTTTTTTTTCATTTGATAGAGCTTTGTGAAAATATGAATTTATATTTGAATATTTTCTTCCTTTAATCATATCATAAATAATCCCTTTTGGAGTTGGTTGGCATCACATGTACAACAAGCGTATACTTAATAATCCTTTAAAATATGAAGTCGTCGTCATAACATACCCAACGAAAAATATCTAAAGTTGATTGTCAAAATTTTACTTTAAAGATATTATGTAGGGTAGGTGCCTACCCTAATATCAAGAATACAGGGTAGGTTATTACTGCGAAAAAAAAAAATATCTTTTTTAAAAATTTAGTTTCAAGTCCAACGCAATGCTTTTTTTTTAAATTTTGAAAAATCATTTCAAAATATCGACAGATCTTACCCTAAAAATTTACAGATTTCACTCATAGAGTAAGCATGGGGACATTGAAAATGACACCTGACTAATCTTTTCAATTTAAATTAATTAAAACGTAATAAGCTGTTTCAGACATTATAGGTTCTGAAGTTTCTAGGTACCTTTATGCACATTATGTATTTAATGTCCCTTTCTATTTCGCAAAAAATACATCTTGTTAATTTTCTTTAACTACCCATATCAACTTTCCTGTTCAACCAAAAAAATCGTTTTTTTAAGATCTGATATCAAAACTCATAATACATGTACCTATTAGTGCAAACACAAATATGCCCTAAAAACAGTTTTAAGCGCTTATAATTATGCCCTTAAAAATCAATTACATACATATATGCCCTTAATAAATTATTATATTATGCTCCAAAAAAAAATGATTATATGCCCTAAAAATATTGCTTAATAAATAGGCTAAAATAAATTTTGTGGTACCACTTTCTCAAAAAATATTTGACCGATTTCGATAAATTTTATATGTATAAAACTTAAAACTATTCTTTTCGCGGACATTAATCATTTTAACATTACAGATTATTTCGGAACTTACCACGGTAAATATAAGAAATATTATATTTAATGCGGTAAGTTCCGAAAAAATCTTTAAAGTTAAAATTTTATATGGTTGAAAAGCCACAATTGCGGAGATGTGCAGAATCTACTTGATACACGCATTTACACACTGTGGCACGGTTGGAAAAGGGCTTACTATTGTACTAAATTTTGTACTATTTAATTTTTCCAGTACGCAAGTACCACTTTTCAACTTTCAGTACTATTTCAATTACTGGCAAAAGACCAATTCTGAAATTTTCATTAACTGGGTTTAACGCATCACTCAAGTGCTAGTTTGGCATAAGCCCGATGAAATTCATTTAAGATTTTCATACAAAATTCAATTAGGATAATCGAAAAATTCTCCGTGCTTATCTAAGCACGAATGCGTTTAGTTGTTGTAGCATTTAACACGTAAACTGTTAGCCCGGATGTCGTTTTTTTCATCCAATCTCCTATGGGCTTGCAAAAAAACACGGCTAATATTAAAAAAACAAAAATTGTGACATAGTTTGAATAAATAAATATTTATATTTATAATTTATAAAAGTTTTTATCTTTTGTTTCATAAAATAAAAAGATTGTTTTTAATTTCTTAAACTAAAAAAGAGGGAAGACAGAACTTTTCTATATATATAAAAAAAATTGTAAAAATTTTAAATATGTTTTAAAAAAAATTCTCTCCGCAAAATAATAAGCAAACTAAATATACCTCAAACATGGGTCAAATATTCTATTATCTTTCCAAAAATATTCAACAACATACCTACTATGATTCCAATTTATCTCAAATTATTTATTAAATGTTTGATTTTTCAGAATTGGTTGACATATACATTTAAATTGTACTAGCTGCGAGCCTGGCGAACTTTGTATCGCCCTCAAATAAAGTTGTCAAAAATATTAATTATAAATTAAACTTATTTTTTGATTTGGAATGTATCTAGTCCATGCATGCGCTGTTGCCCCTCATTTGCAGAATGCAAGAAATATTAAATTCCTGTAGAATTCACGATTGGAAAAATTTCGGTACTATTTGTTCATTTTCAGTACTATTTTTTTTCTGCTTTCAGTACTATTGGCAAAAGTCGATTTCCATCACTGCACTGTGGGTCATTTTTGTTTTTTTAACTGTCGAACACTGCATATTAAAAAAAAAATATGTTTTTTTCCTTCAATATTTTAAAACAAATTTAAATTTTTCTCCTTACTAGAGTGTTTCAGTTTTTGTTGGCCGAGTTTCGGCCACGGGACGATACTAGTATGCTTAATTTTGCTTGAAAAATATATTCTAAGTAGGTTTGTATACCTTTGTATGTTTAAAAACTGCACTAAAAAGAACGACATAAATCTAAAAACAAAACAAATACGATAGTGGGTGAATCTGTATACGTAGAAACTTCAAAATTTTATTTCGAATTAAATTTAATTTATTTAGAAGCACTAGATTACAAAATTGAAATAAAATCGTTCAAGTCGATTTAACCAACTCAAAAAAAGGTTAATTTTCTCAAAAAAAAAAAAAATAACCCAAATTTCCGTAATGCGAATTTTTTCGACATAACCTGAAGTTAGGTTTTAATTTTTTGGGTATGCTATAATGCTGGTAATGCTGCCCTATAGAGCTTTATTATTTATTTTATAAACATTAGAAGATACTGAACAAATAATAGAAATGCTGATGCTCCAAATGCATTAACAGCACATCTCGACCAGTGACGTCAGTGGTCATAACTACCTAGTGGAATGCGTAGTGCATACAATTTCGAAGACTGGGCAATGGGTTCAAACCTTATGGTGTGCATGTAGAAATTTTTTCACAATAAAATTGGATTAAAGCTCAGCATCACTAAAAGGAGACTGATGATAGGACTTGGCACCCCCTGAAATAGCTATATATCTCCAGCCAAACAAAAATAAAACAAATTAAAATACCTACCTACCTAAAATTAATTCCTAAACAATTGGTGGTAGCGCCTTTAAGTTGTTGTTGTTTGTTTTTCAAAAATTCAATGAAATTGACGCAATAAAGAATGGTCAAGTCAAATAAACTGACATTCTAGTATGAACAATACAAATAAATAATAATAATAACTGAACAAACTATGTTTTTTTTTATGAAAAATATACATACCTAAAATAATTGGCATGCCAAAATATGCACGTAAATCGTAAATATACAAAAATATGCATTTACTTATAAAACGGATTTCTAATCTAGTTTCGTCTTAATAGTGTTACTAAAAAAAATATGCTGTAGCATATTTTTGGTTGTCCTACATATTACATACCTACATAAATCGATTTCAAGCAAGCTTACTCCGGCTTTCACACTCAACTGCATCACTGACCTTTCTTATAGGACCGAATAGTATTCTGTATCGAATAAAAATAAATACCTATCATTCTCAATTTCAAAAAATCACAACCTACCTACCTCCATAATTATGTTCATGCATAGCATTTACATACATATATACCTACACTACATACAAAAATCTGGCAGAGTACCTATAGGTATAGATACACTTTTGTTGGTTGCGTTGTACTTGTTGTTTTTTTTTTTCTCTTTTTCAATATTCTTCATTGAATATTCTTCCACTGAAGCTCGTCTGTTGACGACGACTCTTCTTCGTTTTTTTCCCCGTATACCTATTGCCTACGCCTGCTGTAATTCATCGCTTGTGCTCGTTTGTTTATTTTCATCATTCTAGTAATGTTTTAGTAACACCAACCAAAAATTTGATAGTTGTCCTCCTATACGCTGGAGTTCATTTTTCATATTCTACGTTCATGTGTTCATTTCAATCATTTCGGTCATTTCTTTAGTAACACCAACCAAAAATTTCGTTGTGATGCCCTATACGCTGGAATTCATTTCTGATTTATTGAATTTATTTCATTTAATCATTTTAGTAACACCACAACTCTGTCAAAACGATCCTATAAACATTTTCAATGTTAAAAAATTATTTTCTTTCGGTGCTGCGATCTTCAGTTTCATAAGATATTTTAATTTTTTCAATTGCTTTAAAACTTTAAAGTACAAATGAAGGTACCTACCCATATGAATGGGAGACTATAACAAAAAATGGAATAAAGCGGTGAATATTTCTGCACGGCATTTTTGGAAGCTAAAAGTCGAAAAAAGGGGTTTTAGTCAATCGTTCGAACACCTTTTTACGTTGCTGATTTTAGGGACATTTTGTTGAAAAAGAAGGTTCAAGGGACTGATTCTTTTTTCAGGAGACTGACAAAAAAATAATTAAATCCCTTAATATTGCTCTAATTATATCTAAAATATGACTCATGTATTTAAATGTAGAAATTAAATTTATTTAGGCTTTATAAAACATAAAAGTTCATACGGTGTCACAAAGCATTTTAGTAAAAAAAAAAAATATGGTATTAAAGTTGGTTTTATCACTTCATAGCTTTGGAAGTATGTGAAAACAAATTTACATAGAGATCATGAACTTAATGGAAATTGCGTATTGACAAGGCCCTCACTAGTCAACTGACGAGTCCAAGTGAGATCGCCGGGACGAAACGCCAAAAATTTTCATGGACTAAAGGCCGTTAAAAGCTATATTGAATCATAGAGATCATCATTATTTCCAAATAAATTAGCAGGAAATCCTATTATCCCCAAAAGGTAATGCTCGCATTCAAATTGATTCAAATTAGAGAAACAAATTCAGCATAGTTCTTTATTCTTCTTTTATTCTTTTCTTTATTCTATTCTTTTTCTTTTCTGATCGAGAAAAATCACGATATGAAACATTAATTAAATATTTTTTGCTATTTAGAATCAATAAAATCAGAATCAAAGAAATTGTATTCTTTTTGGAAACATTCGCAATGAATATTTATACAAAAATAAAAAATTTACAGATTTCACTCATAGAGTAACCATGGGGACATCGAAAATGACTTTATTTTGCTAGATAAACCAAAAACATGACTAATCTTTACAATCTTTACAAATTAATTAAAACTAATAAGCTGTTTCAAACATCATTATAAGTTTTGAAGTTTCTAGGTGTAGGTATTTAATGTCACTTTCCATTTTGCAAAAAATAAATCTTGTTAATTTTCTTTAACTAACCCCATCATACTTTTCTATTTAACCAAAAAAATCGTTTTTTTTTTTAATCTGATATCAAAACTCACATACCTATTAGGGCAAACAAAAATATGCCCTAAAAACAGTTTTAAGCGCTTATAATTATGCCCTTAAAAATCAATTACATATACCTATATGCCCTTAACAAGTATGAACAATACAAAAAAAAAAATGAATATAGGGCCCTAAAAATATGCTCAGTATTGCTTGTAAAAATATTCTAATTCTATGTAGGTATGTATACCTACCTATGTAATGTATTTTTAAAAACTGCACTAAAAAGAACGACATAAATCTAAATGTCTATAAAGCTAGCATATACACATTAGCATAATCATTTGAAACCATAACTAGAATTTTTTGCTCTTTTTGTGCTATTTTTCTGTGAAAGTCTCGATTTTTGTGCTAGCATAGTTTTCTTTTATGCAAAAAGTTATGCTACCCATATAAAGCTAGCAAAACATAAAACAAAACTATGCTAGCACAAAAATCGGAACTGCCACACAGTAATAGCACAAAAATAGCACCAAATTTTAGTTTTTCTTTCAATTGATTATGTAGAGCAGTTTAGAAGTTTTGCTAGCTTAATATTAAGGTAGCATAGATTTGCATAAAACAAAAACTATGCTAGCACAAAAATCGCGACTTCCACACATAAATAGCACAAAATTCTAGTTATGGTTTTAATTGATTATGCTAATGTGTATATGCTAGCTTTATACACGTTAAATCTAAAAACAAAAAAAAAATATGTAGTGTACAAGTGAGACTGTCGAACATAACGTCAATTTGCTGGGGCTAAAAGCCATTAAAACCTATTTGAAATAGGTACATGCATTTTTTTTTATAATGGTGAATCGTTTAAATTCATTTACATGGGTTTATTTAAGACATTAATTATATCAAAAATAAAAAACAAAATTTACACGAGTGAGTCCCACGAGCTTGCTCTCGTGGCTAATAAAAATTTTGGTACCTTTCAACGAAAGGTATGTTAAAAAGTCAGAATTACTGGGAACATGATTTTTTTACTTTTGGGTTAATATTTTCTAAATTTTCAAAAGCTATCTATACCTATTGTTTAAGCCGTGTGCGAATTGGATTAAAATCGCGTTAAATTTTATCCGAAGATTAATTTAATTTTTGTATGTGTACTTCAAAATTTAATTTAGGATAAAATTTGTTTGAAATTTTAATTCAATTCACACACGGCCTTAAAATATTTAGAAGCACTAGATTACAAAATTTAATAAAATCGTTCGAGTCGATTTAACCAACTCAAAAATAGGTTAATTTAAAACAAAAACGCCAACCCAAATTTCCTTAATGTCCATTTTTTCGCCATAACCTGGAGTTATGTTTTAATTTTTTGGTAATGCCTACCCCATAGACCTTTATTATTTATCGAATAAACATTAGAAGACACTGTACAAGTTATGATTTTAATGAAAAATATACAAAAATACGGCAAAATATGCACGTTAAACGTAAATATACAAAAAATATGTTTTTTTGACGAAACATGGCGCCTATAAGATAGTGGGCCTTACCAATAATCAAATTTAGTTAGGACTTAAATATTGCAGTGAAATTAACCTTAACGTTATGGATCCTAAATTATTAACCATACATTATATTCTCAATTTTTTGAAGTCAGTTGAATATATGGTTCATTATTTATAGTCCACGTAAATATTTAGAATACCATGCACGGTTTATTATTTAGAGCCCATTCAATTATGATCCATTTTACTGAAATATTTAAGTCGTAACTAAATTTGATTATTGGTAGAGCCCAGTATTTCTTATAAAACTGATTTCTAATCTAATCTCATCTTAATAATGTTGCTAGAAAAAAACATACTCTGGCATATTTTTTGGTTGTCCTACATATTACATAGGTATAATATCGTTTTCAAGCAAGCTCTACTTCTGCTTGCACACTCAACTGCATCACTGGCCTTTCTTATAAGACCGCATTGTATTCTGTATGGAATAAAAATAAATAATACCTATCATTTTCATTTTCACAAAATCACAACCTACCTATGTACCTCCATAACTATGTAGATAGATGCATACACACATATACAACATACAAAAATCTGGCGAATACCTATCCACTTTTGTTCGTTGCCTTGTCTGTTCATTTGTCTTCTACTGAATACCTTATTGTTGTTTTTTTTTTTCTCTTTTTGAATATTCTTCATGACCATTCTCCACTGAAGCTTGCCCGTTGACGACGAACAATACTTTTCTTTTTTCGTTTTTTCCCCGTATACCTATTGCCTACGCCTGCTGTAATTCATCGCTTGTGTTCGTTTGTTTATTTTTATCATTCTAGTAATGTTTTAGTAACACCAACCAAAAATTTGATAGTTGTCCCCCTATAAGCTGGAGTTCATTTTTCATATTCTAAATTCATGTGTTCATTTCAATCATTTCGGTCATTTCTTTAGTAACACCAACCAAAAATTTCGTTGTGATGCCCCTATACGCTGGAGTTCATTTATGATTTATTGAATTTATTTAATTTATTTCATTTAATCATTTTGGTAACACCACAACTCTGTCAAAACGATCCTATAAACATTTTCAATGTTAAAATTCTCAGTCCCCTGGATATTTCAGTACTTTTCTTCATTGAAAAGTTTTGTAAATACTCACCAAAGAACTGATAAACTGAACGGTCAATCGACGACGGACTGATAAGAAATGCCGCAGACAGAGTTTAATAAATTTAATAATTTTTTTTTGCAATAAAATCAATTGTTAAAAAATATTTATTTATTTCATAACGAAGATTTATTATTTGACGTAAGTATGGGTGGCTTCATTTAAGTGTGAAACGTCAAATAAAAGAACGTTAATGATTTGTCTTTGCGAAAACGCCAAGAGGACATGTGAGGGGACCGAAAATTAGGCACATTGAAGAATTTTTTGAGCAAGAAAAATAAAATGGCACCCTAATAATTTTGTTTGGACATTAAGATATCAATCAGATTTAATTTTATAAATAAAAGCAAAATCGCATTATTTAATTGAACGGATTTTAAAATATTTTTCGCGCCACCGAAAATTCTATCATTTGTAGAATCACCCGAATGTATAAAAATATTGTTTAATTCATTTTATAAAAAATATTTACAAATTTTGATTTATTAAGATTAATTTAACTGACAACATTTATTATATTTTTTATCATTTCAGGTGAGTTCAAACCACAAATTATTACAAGTTTTACCAAAGAGAAAAATAAAGGTATTTATGTTTTAATTTACGTTTTATTTCTTACTGAGAGATAGCTCAAATTATTTCTTTAGCAAACATCCTCGCAGCTCGCAGCGTTTCTTGATATTTTTATTAATTCAATTTTTTTTTTTGTAAATAATTTAGTATCTACTCATTCTAAATAATTTATAATCCATATAGTATCTCTCACTATACTAAAACCACTATTAACCAAAATTACAAAACATCTTTGTCAAAAGCAGATTAAATTTTAAGCAAACCAAATAAGAAAAACAACAGAAAGAAACTCTCAGAAATCCAACACTGGTCAATTATATCTAAAATGCATTCTGAAAGAACTATTATAAAATAAAAAGCACAAGAAAATCAGCTCAAACAATATTGTACAAAAGAAATTTTCAGCCATAACCATAACCTAAAACCTAGATAGTTGGTGGAAAATTGCTTCGAAAACATCCATTATCTCGCACTATCCAAGAAATGCTGACATTTTATAATTACCACACCAACGCAAGCAAACCACACCGCAGAGGCAGCAAAAACGTGGAGTGTGCTTTTGGCTTATAGGAAAAATACCTCTCTAAAAACCGTCTATTCTGCAACATTACAGACGATGGATGCGGATGCTGAACATAGACAACACAAACACATCTTCGCAGCGAGACCTTGCTTCAAATTGACGCACGTTCATAGAGAGCTGCCAGAAAAGCGTACACAACTCGCTCAACTATTCAGCACCTCAACTCAACTCAAGTTCATAATTTGTAGCACTTGTGGGTCGATGAATCATTTTTCCTCCGTCTTTTTTTTTTTCTGCGGAACGGAAAAATTATGGAAAAGATGTCTCCTTTTCTTTACCCATTAAGTTGTCATAAGTTTTCTTTAAGATTCTCAATATTTAGTTGAAACCCAAGTATTAAGGCACAGAAGTAGGGAAAGGGGGAGGAGGTGGGAGGGGGAGGGGTTGTAATGACATTGCAGGGCTTTAATTGCCTCTGCAAGTTCCTATAAGTGGCTTGTGATGCAGCATCCATCAAGTATAAATCCCTATTTGTGTGGTTCGCTCGCTTTCTATACACGAACATCAATTTCCTCCTCCATAAGGGATGCAATGAACATTGTGTTTGTTTCTATTTTCACTCTATCCTTTTTTTTTTCCTGCGGTTCGTCCTCGCGTTTATCCTTTTGAGGTTCGTCCGCCAAATGCTGTAGATTAGTGGCTTTGAAATGTTGGCCATTATATTGGTGAAGCTTTCATTTCATATCCTTAATGAAAATTTACAATTATGTTCGTCCTTGCGAGTTCCACAGTGTGTGCCTTGCCTCTGTGTTGCATGTGAATGTGTGTCTATGTTTAAGCTAAGCTCCCCAAACTGACACTAAAAACCTTATCTATATTTATCCCCGTTTAACCGAATTCATGCAATCGATTTACCGATGAGCTTATCGTCGACAGGGTTTCGATCTTCTCGCACACACATTTCTGGATTAAGGGTTCGACTAAAATCTCCTTTTGAACATATTTTTTGGTCTTGGTGGGGGTTGGAATTGAAATAAGGTCTTGGTGTTGCGGATTAAGTTCAATGGCTATGGTTTTGGTTGATTTTTTGTGTTTTCCTGTTCTGTTGCCGGTGTATATTTGTTCTCCAGCAGATTATCTCGAATGATTTGCAATACACTGACAGCCAGGAAAATACTTTAGAGCTCAAATAAATTTGTACTGACTCTACCGTAGGTATAGGTAGGCAGATTAAAGTATACCGCAAAAGCAGAAGCATCATCATCGGCTAAAAGAAAAAAAAAATAACTGTCCTCTTATATTCATTCCATTTGCTAAAGTAGGTAGGTATATCTTTAGCCTTTTGAACAAATTATGCCTTGGAAGAGCAAGTTTTTTCATCTTATTTTATTTTAGAAGAAAAGTTGGTTTCCTGACACTAATTCCCTCACTCCTCTCATTCTCATTCTCATTGATAATAAGATACTTGAGGTAGCTTAAGGCATGATAATGGGGTTCAATTTGTGGCTTGAAATAAGCTAAATTTTTGAACCTGTTATTTTCTTTTTTTTTTCTTTTATTTTTAAAGTACAAAGTTTCACATTGGGATTTCCATTGACTAAGCTAGTTAAAAACGATTAATCCGAAATTAATGAGTTTGAATCCGACGAGTTTTCTTTAAGTAGTTGTCAATCACACGTGTAAGCTGGGGATAAGGTAGTGTTATTTTTGATTTTTAAATAAATAAAGGTAAATTCACAAAGAACACCGACCAAAGATATACAAAAAAAAAAACGAGGAAAAACATCGACATGGGTTGGTTTCCAGACGAGACCCTCGGTGGGATTGTCTCTCTTCGTATCTTTGAAATGGATCAAAAAGATTTCAGTTCGAATTCTTTTGAGCTAATTGAAGATTTTTTTTTATATATAAATTTATTCAAATGTATAAAGACATTCAAAAAATAAGAAGTAGGAATATCAAATGAAGGACTTAGTTCAATGGAAAAAATGATTATGTATCCTTCTTATAGTTAATCAAAAATCAGTCTAAAGGAGGATAAGTTAATGACGAGAAGACCTTGATCTAGATAAGTAAGGAATCATTTTTTTTTTTTTGTAGTATTTACATTCAGATTTTGTTAGGGTATTTGTTTAATCATTCAGATTCAAAATGGGATTTTCTTTTAGGTATTATTTTGTATATCTATAAAGATTTAAAATAATTAAAGAACGTGCTTGGATTGGAGTTGAAGAAATAATGGAAACGAAATTTTTTTTTGAGAAATATTATTTAATGATTTTAAATTCAAGTCGCATAAAATTTTAAATAGGATTCTGGATAAAGCATTAATATTATTAGCATTAATATTATTCCTCAAAAGAAAATCATGTAATTTTTATTTCCATTTTTTTGTTATTTAAGATCTTATAGGTACCTATATTTCCTCTTGACGTAAATATTCTGCTGTTCAGGTGTAGCGTACTTTTAATCTGATTCCTTTGCCTAAAGAATTGTATGTGATCGTTGCACATAACTGTTTGTTTAATGTATTGATTTTTTTATTCATTTGTAAACCTTTTTTTTTTTTTTTTAATATTTGTATATATTTACTTATATAGTTATGGATTTGTTATTAATAAATAAATTAAATAAATTTGATTGCACAATTGCCATGGAATTTGGGCCTAAAGTCACAGCCAAATTAGACCCAAGCCCCAAATATTGTTTGTGATAAATGGAAAAATCTCAAATTATTTAGAGGCATAGAAGAGTAAAAAGATTTCAATGCAATAAACAATAACTTTTTGGTATTTTATTTGAACGAAAATTAGGAAAAACAAAAAGCACGAGTACGGTAACTCTGGTGCCGCAAAATAATAACGGATTTTGGTAGAGGGGTTTAATACAATCATCTTTTA
The DNA here is from genome assembly GCA_947049315.1 of Epistrophella euchroma. Lineage (NCBI taxonomy): Eukaryota > Metazoa > Arthropoda > Insecta > Diptera > Syrphidae > Epistrophella > Epistrophella euchroma. Next base: position 35,743,374 of record OX346247.1, on the reverse strand, counting down.
CTATGGGATGGGGGGGAGGGTGGGGATTCTACCATTTAAAGAATCTGGATTTAAAAAAACTTTGAATTCATTCCATATATTCGGGGAATGAAAGTTTCTGAAAAATTGACTTAAAATGAAAAATTATTAAAAATTAATAAAAATTCATACAATGATGTGCTATAGCTTTAATTTCAAGTTCTTTAATAGAAAAGTTTGAAATTAAATTTAAAAGTGAAAATATTTGGAAAAAATTGTGAATTTTTTTGATGGCTTTTTTTTTTCAAAATTTTGCGATATTAAGTTTCAGTTTCTTTTTTTTTCAATTTTCTTGTCAAATACTAATAATCAAATGTAAAAATCTTTTTTAGTTTTTGAGAAATAAAAAAAAAAAAAAAAAAAAAAGTTACTTATTCCCAAAAAAAAATCGAAAAAATAGTTTTAATTATAATTAATTTTTTTTTAATTATAATTTAATGTTTTCAAATGTCGACCTATGTATATGTAAAAAATAAAATAAAAGAATGTAGAAAAAAGGTTTCTTTTAAGATATTTATATTTTTAAAAAGACGCATTTATTAGCCCACCATATATGTGCCCGTTATAAATGTAGATACATAGATAATATTGGTCCTTTTGTTTCTATTTCCCTGTACATACCTAAATTAGTTGTTTTGGAGAAAAAAACTGAAAGCATAAACTCAAAATAGAATAAATATTTGATTTTTATTTAAATTTTCTAACTTTTACCCAAAAAGTTCATTCAAATGTAAATTTACTATACCCATGATATCTTTCGTTTTTAAACTTTTTTTAAATACAAAAATAATATACCAAACTCACCGATCTTAATAAAGTTTCAAAACATTCATGAAAGTAAACATTTTTCAACAACAAACAAAATTGTAACATTCATGACAATGAAACCTTTAGAAAACTTGAATCCAAAACAAACATATGAATGTGAAGTACATTCATAGATTTATTGTTCAGCTCTTGCTTATACCTATCATAGAAACATTGTGGAAAATTCTCTTAAAAATCCTTGAATCTTTGTTATTGTTTTTTGTTGTTCACCATTCGATTTATCGTATAACAATGAAATTTATTCCAAAAGTTTCTCTTGGTTTCCTTCGATAGTTTCGAAAAATATTGAGAGGAAGGTTGAAGGTGGGGGAGAAGGATGCGGAGTTACCTCATTCCAATTCAAATATAAGTTCAGAAATAGTGTACATATGTATGAAGTTACACCCGTTCTTATAAAATCGATCAGATTTTTTCTTTTTTTATTGGCAGAAGTAGAAGCCAACTTTGTACTTCCTATATCGCTAAACTGCATCAGATGGAGCCTAGATGAAGAATAAGGACGAACTTTCAGAAACAAGAATTTATTTCTAAACGAGGTGTATAGCGGGTTTTCGCAGAAAAGTAATTCTGATTTCGTATACGTAGGTATACGAAGCTCCTACATCTCTGGCTCTGCCTTCTGCAATCAGGCAAGAAGAAGGCAAAAGCACATTTGTGATAGCAAACTGTTGGTTCACCATTCCCCATTGTGTCTTCATGTGTTCAATTCCCTGATTTAACTTTCATTTTTAGTCAATAATCCATCAGGAGGAAAAACAAAAAAAAATAGTTTTGGCTTTTCCGTAGGTACTTTATAATACTGACTGCCTGTTGGCTGGTTCTACCTATATTACTTACAGTGTATCTTTGTTCTCCATTTGTGGGAGAAAAGCGAAAAATTCAGTTCAATTGATGTTTATGGATAAACTTCAACTTTTGCAACATTTTTTCTAAGAGCAAAAAAAAAATCAAAGTAAAAAAAAGTTCCATATTGCATCTACTTGAAGTGAATGCTTTAGTTTATTTTTTTTTCCTTTTTGTTTATTTGTTCTTTTTGCATATTTCCTTTCATCAGGAGCGTATACCATGCAGCATGGACTGGCACTTTTATTCATCAGGATTTATATTAAAAGGAAAATTATGAATCGAATAGTTTTTTTTTAGTTTTTTTTTTCTGAATAAAAACACAAACAGCATACCTACAAAGAACGAAGGAAAAACCTTTTTGAGTGAAAGTTTGATATTTAAATAAAAATTGCTCGTACGGTTGGATTACTTGTGATTTGATTTATTTCTTTTTTTTTTCAATCAATTTAGGTCACCGGGAGACAGATCGACTTAAGTAAAAAAGGGGAATAACAAAGTTTTGGAAGCACTCTGCGATATTGAGGGATTTTTTTTTTTTTTTGTTGATGCAGATATACATACTCGATTTGATTTGAAAAAAATATCAAAAACCACCGCACAACGTAACTTAATTGGCAAATGAAATCACGTACGATTTTCATTTCCTTCCCTACTGAATCACACTATGTTGAATGGTTTGGTATTGCATGATGTGGACGGAATACAGCAGTTTGCACATTTTTTCGCAATTGGATTTAAAAAAAAATAAAATTCCATCACAGGATTGATTGAATGAAAACATCCTAAAGGTGGGTTACTGAATAAGTTGAGTGAGTCTGAGTGTAGTGTAAACACTGTAAGCTCAAACCAAGCATATATGTAACTACATAACTGGAATAAAGGAAGAATTTCTGTTTGTGTCCTTTGATGCGCAGTAGTGGAACTATATTTGTTCACATCCAGGATGAGAACAAGGAGTTATTGTCAATTGTATGCCTTTTGAAATTCGACAGTATGTGATGCAAGGTGATGGAATGGTATTTATGAGGAATTTATAATGATAGATTCAGAAAATTCCTGATGGTCATGATTCATGAAATTCATTTAAAACAAATTATAAATATTATAAGTGAATTATAAATTGGAACAAAATAAATTAAAATCAAGAAAAGCACAGCCTTTTTTTAAGATTTATACTTCATTCTTTAATCTGCTTTTTAAATAAAGTTGCTTAAGTGGATAGTTTCTGAGAAATCAGATCAAGTTTGTTTTTTTTTTTTAAATTGCGTATTTAAGTGCTAATAATTTTTTCCCACATAATCAGCGCTCTTATCAATTTTAAGTCAAATACTAAAAACCAGATGCAACAATCTTTCTTAGTTTTTGAGAAGTTGAAAAGAAATAAAAAAAACGAAATTACTTCAAAATTTGATTTCTCAATAAACTTAATTTAAAAAGCATATAAAAGAATGAAATTTATGACACCACCACCATTGTTTGTACTTTCGTTGATTTTTAATAATTGTATTCCAATTTAAGTTTATTTTCCAGAAATGTTTGCCGTAGGTATACAATTTTTTTCTCAGAATGATTCCAGTAAGCATTCACCAAAATATTCTGCACGAAGTAGGGGACACCCTGTAGAAAAAGGTCATTTTACTATCACCTATATTTATTTAATGTTTTCAATTTTTTGGTCTAGGGCCACTTGCACAAAAGAAACGGATAAATACATAAAACTGAGGAAAACTATACAAGTTTAAATAAATAAATAAAGTTTTTTTGTTTTTTGTTTGCACGAAGAGAAAATGCTTAACAACCGAATAAGAATATTTTTTTCAGAATCACCAACACAACAATCAGAAAAAGCATTGAAAAATAAAAAAAAAACTCTAGATAATGCTTTGATTTTATTTCTTGTAAGAAATTCTAAAATTTGACATGAGAGCTATTCAGAGTTTAAATATTCATCCAGTAGAGAACGAGGAGAAGATAACTTTTTAAATGTGAAAAGAGAAACAAATATTTTGCTACAACGCACGTGATTTGAATCAAATCAGTCAGATAGCTCTCAATTATTTATAAACCAGAGGCTATTGCTCTTAGAAAACTTTTGTGCAATTGGCCCTTAAAGTGAATTTCTCAATAAAAAAAAAGATTCTCTGTTTTCAATCTTCAAATCGAAAACATAACATAACAGCACGGTCGTATGCAAAGGGGGCAAGGGTGGCGGTTGCCCCCTCCGTCCCTAATAAGAATTACTTTCCTAAATTTTTTTTTTTGTTGAGTAATACATAATTTTAATTTTAAAAACTATCTTCCATGTTTAAATTTTTCTTTAAACAAGTCGTTCTGTACTACATATATACAGTAGAGTGTCCGTTATTTCCCAAACCATTTTTTTTATCCGACACCCCTTAAATTAAAAGTTTATGCTCCACAAAATATTTATTTACAAATAAATTCTATCATTAACCTGTGCCTCTTACATAAAAAAATAAATAATTTTGAAAATATATTCTATATTTTTTTACTTCCTTTGAATTATGTTTTTTAAAGGGATGATCAAATAATAAAAATCAACAAGAAAATTAAGAATATTTGCAGTAAAACTTTGTATGGGAAGAATATGGCTTTAGAGGTACGGGCTAATGAGCTTGGCCAAGTTTTTTTGTTTTTTATTATTTGCAGAATTTTGTAAGACAGTGTCTTACAATTTTAAAAATTATATTATGTATTTGTTAAAAGAAATAATATTATTTTAATTTTTTTTTGCTATCGGCGCTTAAAAGTGTTGTTTGCTCGGATTCATGTAATGAAGTTTTTTAAATCTTAGTAAGAAAAGTCCTAATTTACATTTAAAGCTGGATAGCATATAGAGCCATAAAATGGAGAGAATACAAAAGAAAAAAAAAAAGAAAATTAAAAATTACAAAATAGACCTAACGCTAAGCCTAACCCAAAAAGATGTCTTGATAAAATAGCTCAAAACATCCTTTAGTATTTTTTTTAACTAATTATTATAATTTGTACCGACCTATATTTTGTTCAAAAATATAAACTGAAATGTTTGAAATGGGTTTAAGAATATAAATGGAAGTTATGATGTTGGAAATAAACACCTATAGAATACCTATAAAAAGTATCTATATCTATAGAAAGTATCTCTTGAAAATATTTTACATTTAACGTGTGTGCCATATTTAGTTTCTATTTCTAATGCAGTTCTAAACCAAGCTCATCCATACCACATCTAGCCAGTATGCACCACACATGTACGTATATGTGGATAGCCATTCTGTATTTTCATCATCTCCTGGGAACTAGTGTTTTTTTTTTTTTTTTTTGAAATAAGGTAAGGTATTGGTATTATATAATCTTCAAAGTGTAAAAAAAGGAGATGAAACATTCACTCAACAGGAAATTAGACGCCAATCTTAGAACTTTGTGTACCGTACCCTGATACCTGGGGTCCCTGGGGATATACCTTTTAAAATTGAACCCATCAGCCAAGGCAACAAGCTTTTCTAAAGCAGTATTAAAATGGGTGTTTTTAAACTCTAGTAACTCGATCGTAAAGCATTTTACTTACCTAAACTTTTGGTTTCTTCGATAGAAATTCAAATAAGATAAATCTCCAGTATTGACAAAGGAGAATAGTTCTTGGAATTTAATTACATTAAACTTGTGGCTTATACGAATCACAGTCGAAGTAGGAAACTACCTATACATATGGGTATCTTATATTTATGACTTGATTTGTTTTATATTTTGTAAGCATAGAGAGCTTAATCTTCCAAAAAGATTTGAGATAGGTCAAAGCTGACGAAAATAGAGATGATATTTAATTTTTTTAATTTCAAGTTACAAACGCCTTTTATTGAAAAAGATTATATTTCTATTTGCTGTATTTAGGTAAAAACCTATTGGTATCAAATTTAAAATATAAAATGTAGAAGTTCGTAAAAAGAGGTTCATTTAAAAACACCACCCACACCCTTTAAAAAAATATCTGATATCAGTATTAAACAAAAATTTCCTGAAAATGTTTTCCTTCTTTTAAAATTGGGAACGTGAATAAAAGTTTCCTTCGGAATTTATTGGTGTCGGGAATTAATTATGAAGGTGAATTTGCCTGTTATTGCTGTGGAATTTCGTTCGGGGGAAATTTATTCTGGAGGAGATTCACAAAAGCAGGAATTCTGTATTACCAAAATCCTGTTTATTTATTTTTCGAAAATACTATGTACGACCCAAATTCTATATTTCAGAATTCTGTATTTGAAAACACTGTATGTCCAAATATCTGTTCAAGCAAAATGCTGTAAGTGTAAAATTCTGTTTTCAAAAATGCTATTTATATCCAAGTTCTATACTTTGAAGAAAATTTTTTTTAAAATATCATAGTTTAGCATGTTAAAAACAAATAGATTTTTTTGAATTTACTCTTTTTAAAAACGAAAAATGCGTATTTGTAATCAATGTTTTATTAACTCCATTTTCGTGAATATAATTCTGTTAAACCTCGATATGTGGAAAGTGTTGAATTTAACGATGAAACTTAGAATTCTTCAGCAATATTGGTACAAGTCCGAAATGTTTTACATATTTGCAAAATTCATTATAGAATTTGGGTTTTTTGAGGTTTTACATTGACATCTTAATATTTTTAAATTATAGGTACAAAATAGCATACATGAAATTCGGCACCATTGAAAAAAATCCCCAAACAGAAAATGAAAATTTTCCCCAAATATTTATATAAAAAGCAACAACAACAAATAATATTTTATGAATAGGGGTCATTCTTTATTGTTTTGGGGCTTTTTTCCATTTTTGTAATTTTCCTGTTAAATTTCACTATGAAAAATGCCTTTTTTTTATTTAGTTGGGGTAATTTTCCAATTTTGAAAACGGGTAATTTCTCTCATTTTGGGGATATTTATTATATTTGTTTAGGGTAATTTTTTATTACGGCCAAATTTCATGTAGCCGTACAATAAATATATATGTATAATGAAGCTTGAGTGAATTTTTGGGTTGGGGTCGAAATACTGTAGGGTCAAAATACTGTATTTCAAAATACTAAAAATAAATAAATTTTATGGCACAACAGCTCATGAAGAACTAGGGCCTAGTGACTTACAACTCTCAATCATTCCTGTGTGCGTGTCTGCAGGAATGGAGGGGACCTACAGTTTATTGCCAAATCCGAACGGCTAACGAGCGGCACTTTTCTGTGACAGGAGATACTCTTGGAGGATTTGTCAATTCCTCCCAAGTAGCCGTTTTTTCTTTTTAAATAAATAGGTGGCGAGGCTGGGGATCGAACCTAAGACCTCCGGCATGACAGTCCATCGCACTAACCATCACGCCACGGCTACTACAAAATACTGTAATTCAAAATTCTGTTTGGTCAAAATTCTGTATCTCATTATATATATGTATTGAAATACAGAATTTTGTGTAACCAGAATTTTGAATTACAGTATTTTGAAATACAGTATTTTAAAAACAGTACTTTGACCCTACAGTATTTCAACCTCAACCCTTATTTTTGTGATGTTTCCGTAGGTTTATCTATTAATGTTGTCATAGTTTTTATTTGTAGTTGTTTTTATTATTGTTTAGTAAATTAATTATTCAAATATGAAGGAAAATATTTTATTCATCGCCCATAATTAATTGCATTTCGAAGAATCATTCATCAGGTATTCATTTGATTAAGAACACTTTATTTCATATAGAATTAAAGATGACCAATAAAGCTTTGCACTGATGCTAAAAAAGTTATACGTCACCACTTGATATATCGGTGTGCCAAAGACCGCATAAAAATAGTTGCTTCACATGAAGTGAAAACTTAATATCTCAAAATGTATTTAAAATTAAAAAAAATATTTTTTTTTGTATTATTTTAAATACAACCAAAATACCTTTTATTTGATACCAAAATCATTATCCTACGTCGTTTATTTATCAAGTTATAAACAAATATTTAGAAAAAAAAAAAACTAAAATCTTTATTTTGCAGTCGACAAATTCAACCTCAAATATCTCGGCTTTCCTATGAACGATTTTGTAAATATTTTCATTTATATAACAAGCTCAATGTCACCTTTCATTTGATATCAAACTCGTTTGTGTACACTCTTGTCCAAAGCTCCAAAGTAAAATGAGCATTCCTTTTGTCAAATTAATATTTTTTTTTCTTTTGCTTATAAGCAATTATAAAAAAGGTCTGCCAATTTCAGGGTTGTTTTTCTAGAAAATTGATTCTCTAATATTTAAAGGTCAATTAAGTTATTTTTTATCTGTTTATGTATCAAACACAAAATTTAGGGGCTGTACAGGGCCACGGGCAGAACAAAATAAAATACCGTGGTGTCAAGATATTGTGTAAAATGCTCTTCCATGAATAATTCAATCATTGATGTGTTTTTTTCTTTTCGACACGTGCCATCTTTTTTCTCGACCAACTTACCCCCTTCTTATAACATTTTTCTTAATTAAAACAAAAAACCCCTGTTTTGGCAACCATACACAAATTTATTAAATAATAAAGTACAAATTAGCAATACAAATTCCACAGTCTTTCATCACGATTGTTAGATCGTCTATCAGCTTTTCCATTTCAAAAATGACTAAGGCAAACACAGTAACTGATTTCGCACCCTGTCTAATTTTTAATCAGATATTTCAGTGTTTTGGTGTTGATTTTTGGAATAATTTTGAAAGCAAATAATAATTAAACCTCATCAGTCTTTCCACCCAGCAGCTAGAAATTGAAAGCAAAATAGCATCCTCTCTGTGTAGGCAATGATAATATTCAAGAAAATTATAATAAATATTCGTTTTTCAGTTTTAAAGGAGTCATTAGAGAATACACAATACACCACTTAAAGAAACAAACAACAAGAACAAAAACGAAAAATGAATTTGTGTCGAAAGTCAATGGTTTACTTTTATAGTATACATACATCTAACTCCTAACCTATGAGTATAGACAAAGATCCTTAATCTCAAGTCTTAAATCCACTCTGACTACTGTTTTGCTTTTGCAACATAGCCACTCGATGTGACGGTTGTCGTAGCGACGACACGGCGACGACGGGTGACAGCGGCGACCAGTTTCATTTAATTAAGGAAATATCCCCACAGCCCAAGGACATCTTGTTCATTTTGGAGCATTTGAAATGAGCATTGAAAGGACTTTAAGACGCTCTCGGGGCACATTCGGAATGAACGTTTGTTGAAGTTCCTTTTCTGTTTTCATTTTAGATAGGTTTTTCGGGTGACAGTAAATATAAGGTGCATGTTTAATAAAGTCACAAAGCAGGAGTGGTCTTAGAGATGCTTTGTTGTAGTGTTTTATCAGCATTTTAGCGTAAATTCCAAAGTCATTAAGAATTAATGCTAGGAGACCATACTTCCTTGGTGGGAATAAAGTGACGCAGAAATTGTCATTAAATTTAAAATTAAGTAAAATGCATTTGTAAAATATTTATACCTACTTTAAGAAGGAAGTGCACCAAAAAGAGAGCCATTTTTTTTGGTAAGGAAAAGAAAATTAAAAAATGACCGAGCAACTTTTCAGAATTTGGATTTTGTTATAAAATTCAAAACATATCCGGGACTAAACTTTGATTTTTCTACAATAAATTTGGTCATTATACAAAAACCAAGTTTAATTAAAGATATTAAAAAAAAAATCAAAGGTACTTTGTATATTGCTTGTTTGTTGATTCAAACTAGCTTTTAATGGCCTTTAATCTATAAAAATTGGCGTTTCGTCCCGATGATCTCACTTGGACTCATCCATTGACTCTGACTAGTTAGGGCCTTGTCAATACGCATTTTCTATCAAGTTCAGTTCATCAGATTTCATGACGAATACCTATAGTGATGTGAACTATATATCCAACCAGATTCGAATTCCTAATCATTATAGCTGGAAGTTTTTTTGTGCCCGTGGCTTGTTTGTTTTGGTATGTTTATATGACTCAGAAAAAAAAAATACTATTCGTAAATATTGCCTTTTTCCGGTTTTTGAGAAAAATTAATTTTATTTTTTTTTTAATTTCTCAAAATCTGAAAAAGATTTTTGCATTTAGTTTTTAGTAATTGACTAAGAATTGGTAAGATCATTGAATTAAAAAAATAAAAAATCAAAATTTTGAACAAAATCGACATGAAAAATTTTTTTTTTTTTAAGTTTTGACTTTGAATAAATTCCACAAAAATTATTCACTTTAAGAGCTTTTGTATATAAAATTAAATAAGCGAATGGAATATTTAGCTTTAAAAAAAATCTAAAGTACATCATTTTATATGCTTTCGATGATTTTAAATAATGTTTTTTTCCATTTAAAGTAATTTTTTTTAGAAATTTCCCTCCCCCCAGTCTCAGGGGAGGGGGAGATAGAATTGTTCCCCATACATTTTTTTTCTTAAAATAATCCCAGACATAAGGGGACACCGTACTATAGAGTAATTGAACCACTAATTTTGAGAAGTAAATAAAAATACATTTGACTTAATTTTTCAGGAGACGAAAATAATATTTTCTTTATTTTTCATTTCCTGGATGTTTGATCTATAGATGATTTAAAGAGCACTATGACTTGAATCATATTCAAAAGACATTTTTTTCATATCTAATCCTGGTAGCCAGATATACCGTTTTGAAAAGTTTGGATTTATTTCCTTCTTGGAACTGAAAATTTGAAATTTAAAAAATTTAAGTTTGAAAATTAATTTTTCAAAAACTATTTTCTCAAATAATTTGAAACAAAAGCATATTAAACTAACAGACTTCTGGCTTTAAAAACAAGTAAGGCATGACATTGTTAATGTTGCTGTTTTTTTGTAATGGTTTTTTTTTCTATTTTAAGTCGATTTTTTTAGAAAATTACCCCTCCCGCCTAAACGGGGGAAATAGACCCCCTAGTCCTCTTGTCATAACTCAACCTATACGCCCTAGCTTTTTGTCACAACTTAGGTGAATCGCAAGAAAAAAATATTTCTAAGAAAGAAAAATAATTCCATGGATTTGTTTCTTTCAAATCAAGTGGTTTTTGTGTCATTCTAAGGCCTAATAGATGCGTCTACCCTTACAGAAGAGACATTTGCAGAAAAATAATTCCATGGATTTGTTTCTTTCAAATCAAGTGGTTTTTGTGTCTTACAGAAGAGACATTTGCATCAAAAAGTCATTTTTGTGTCGTTTATTCCCTTCTTAAAATTGGTACCTAGTTCAATTAAAAAATGATTTTTTTTCTTTAACAAAAATTACTTGTAAAATTTTTAAATGCAAAATTGTTTGAACTATTTAGAGTCACCAGAGGGCATATGTACATAACCTGTACAATACTGTATAGTAAGTGTTGCCGTTGTTTTTTAATATTTTTTTTTCATTTTAAGTCATTTTTTCTAAAATTGGCCATACCTCCTAAACGGGGCTAGATAGACCCCCCTCCCATAGTAAAAAATGCTTATTTTTGACCACTCTGCAAAAAAACGTTATCAAATGTTGGTGCCAAAACTAACGTAGGTACTCTCCCCGAATGGATAATTTTACTGCAGAAAAAACATAGCGAACAGCCTATACTAAAAGCACCACGGCACATCACTGATGTACATGCATACCAACATACATACATATATAAATATACATACGTCAGTTATTTCTGTCATGCATGGTTTTTTTTTTACAAAAAACTGAAATGCAGTATTTTTTCAATTGCTTTGCTTTATAAATCAAACGTTTCATATTTAATCAGAACCTTTGATGCGGTTTTCAAAAAAAAAAAACTAACACCTTCATAATATGGGGAACCCGTCCCGTTCGACTTTCAGCTCTACGAAATCAAATAAAAAATACTGTAAGTTTTTTCGAAAAATTTAAATCAAATTATTTTTTTAAAAAAATATATGAAAAATTTAAAAAGCTATAGTATGTTATGTGTTAAATAAAAATTTCAAATGCACTTAAAAAATTTAAATGAATTAAACAAAAATGTATGTAGGTACACTCTGAATAAAAAAATAATAATTATTTTATTCAATTAATGGTCTTAAATTAAAACAAAATATGCAAAACTTTCAAATGATTGAATAATATTTTTTTTTTTTAATTCATGTATATTTTAAATATTTTCTAGGAAATTTTTATTTTCTCTTCGAAAAGTTTCAAACTATCTAGAACAATATTAAAAAATAACATAAAACAGAAATTCCATTATGATGTTTACCAGTTGTTTTAAAACCACAAACACAGGCGTGAAATACCAAAAAAGCCGCATTCACCAGCGTGTTATATAAAAATTCCCATCATACCCAACTTTATCATATCATCTGAAACCTATAAGTTCAATTTTAAAAATAGTTTAATTTTAATTATCCTTCTTTATTGAGATCGTAAACCAGGAGAAATGTTTGCCAAATGGCTACATTATAAACAATCAGGATGTATGATGAGTATGTGCTCTACATATACAAAAGTTTAAAAATAAAATCGGAAATAAAAAAAAAAAAGAATACGGAGATAAATGTTTTACGTTCGATCGTACTCGCATACCGCATCGCAATTTAACTATTCCAGAGATACTGTTCCCGCTATACCTCCCACTATTTAACCAAACGGAGCGGATCCTGTGGTTTCAGCGGTGAATGGTCCGTGATTCTAAATTTATATCGCGAAAGCATATACAACAACAATGTTTTCAAAACTCTACATTTTATTTATATTTCGCCAATATGGTCATAATTCCATCCACAACTTTTAATGCACGCAGTGAAGTTGTATACACGAATGAGTGTGTGGGTGCTTCTATCAATTATGCATGCATCGATATGGGAGTTTGGGAGCATCCCGTTGGATATTGCTCACTTCCGATAGAGATTCGATAATATGCAAATGCATTGAACTTACATCGGAAGTTGCTAAATTTTCGTATAATAATTAAATTAGTATATTACAGGATAGAAACGCGCATACCTATTCATAGAAGTGGATTGATTGCTTCAATTTGTGTAAGTGTTAGCAGACAATAATTATCTTTATAGTAATTGGTTTGGTGTTGGTGGTGATTGATAATGATAATGCACTCCTCAATTGAAATTAAAACGGAAGAAGTGATTGCTGCATCGTCTCTTATAATAGGGTGTTTTAAGATTGGTCGTGATTTTATTGATTTGAATTTGGATGGTTTGGCATGGATGTCTTAGAATAAAAATCGACTAAACCTCGACTATGTAAAAAAAAAATGACAAGTTGTGGACAAACAGGGCCTAGTGACTATACGCTATCAGCCACTCTCTATAATCGATATAGGAATACAGGAGCACTACAATTTTTTGGAAAATCCAAATAGTCCAGTCAACGAAGACTCAAAATCATAAAATAAATGAAATAAATCGTGTAGTCTGGATTATTTTTTTAAGTGGTAGGGGTGACCCCCAGGTACAACATACTAAAAGTCTCCAGCCCAGGCCCGCGAGCTTTAGCCAGGAGAGGGGGGGTAAAAATCCCTTTTTGTACTATTTCGTATATTTCGAAAACCAAGCGTTTAAGAAAAGTGTACAACACAAAATTAAAGTAAATTAAATTTGCTACAGAAAAGGTTTGTTCATATTTTCGCTAGAAGTGTAGCAAATTTAATTTACATTCATTTTGTGTTGTACACTTTTCTTAAACGCTTGGTTTTCGAAATATACGAAATAGTACAAAAAGGGATTTTTACCCCCCCTCTCCTGGCTAAAGCTCGCGGGCCTGGGCTGGGGACTTTTAGTATGTTGTACCTGGGGGTTACTCCTATCACTTAAAAAAATAATCCAGACTACATGATTTTTTTAACTTATTTTTTATTCGTTACAACATTGACCGTTTCAATGTACTAATTACTCTACAGAAATAATTTTCTAAAAAAAAAAGTAGCTTTAACAATTTTCAATTTTCTCTTAAACTAAAGGACTTATAGCCATATAGTTTTCAGTGTTCACTTAAGGATTAAAAGCAGTATAAAACACTAAACGAAAATCTAGTACTTTGTAACAAAAAATTTTGAAAAAAAATTATCATAAGTTAACTTTTTTTTTTTTTTTTTAATTTTTGATTTAAAGTCAATTTTTTTCAAAAACTTTTAACTTAAATTACTTGCTTTAGCAGTGGAATAATAAAATAAGTTTTTGCATTTTCAAAAAGCTATAGTAGAGCATTGTAGATGTTTCCGTTGTTTTTAAATGATTATTTATGCACTTTGATCCAATTTTTTCAGAAAATGGTCCCTCCCGTATAAGTGGGGGCAACTAGACCCCCCCTCCTTAGCAAGTTTTTTTTTAAATATATCTCTTTAAACTATTTCACAAAATGATGGTGAATAACTTGGAAATACATTGCATACTTCTTACCTTTGAAGATACAGTGTTTTTCATATCACAAAAAACACTGTATCAAATAAATTAAATAAGGATATTTTAACTTTAGCCACCTTCTTTAACCCCATGCCTTCTTTCTCATCAAGTCAATGAAATTATCATGAATCGATACGTATTTACCTTTTCTATAATTTCAGGGTTAATTCATCAAAAAACGTTAAATTTTTAACGCATTAACATGGTTTTTCAGATTTTCTGACATTTGTACCCCCATATCTCTCTTAGTATTGCTTCTAGCAAAAATATGACTAAAACCTAATTTGAAGAAAATTCAATTTACTTTCATATTGTAGTGTGAACTTTTCCGCTAATACTCTTGGTTTTCATAATATTTACGAAATAGTAAAAAAGGGGACCTTTACCCCCCCCCCTCCTGTCTAAAGCTCGCGGGCCTGGGCTGGGGACTTTTAGTATGTTGTACCTGGGGGTCAGCCCTACCACTTAAAAAAATAATCCAGACTACACGATTTATTTCATTTATTTTTCCTTCGTTGACTGGACTAAAACAGCTGAAATGAATGTTACTTTGTCATGACAAAACAAACTCTCGTATATCAGAGCCGGTAGGTATCAGTTAAGGGCAGAACAGGCTGAACCAAATTGTCTCCCAACTTTCAGAAAAAGTCAAAGATGAAATAAGAATTTTTTCTAGCAAGCCTTTGAGTGCCGGAGGAGTAGAATATTTTCACGTAAAAACAAAAAAAAAATTTTTTTTCAATCTGGAACACCGGGCTTGACGTACCTTCAAAATTTACAATATTCAGTGATCCCCGCATATATGCTTTTAAAAAGCTGCCTAATTGTTTTTCGAATATAGCTTGCGATTTTCCACACGTTTATTTCTGTTAAATGTATGAGTTTATAAATACCTTTTGTGTGTGCCGCCCTGACACCTGTCAGCATTTCACTAGCTTAAACATGCATCCAAAAAGGATATTAATTCACAGAAAAGGTCACCATCCTTCATCAGGGTACAAAAGAGAGAGAGATAAGAATCAAAGTGTAGGATATTTTGTGCGCTACGAGTTGGTATAAATATTCTGCAAGAAGTCCTAAATATAGATCTTAATAGTTTTAACACGCATTGCTGAAGGCAAAAATTAACTTTGTGTATGAAGCTTTAGATATAAATAATAAACTTTGCATGCAGCTGCAGTTGATGCTTCTTTGTGCAGTATATAAAGCTATAATTATAAACGAATAAAGTGATTTTAACACACGGAAGGTATTTTTCCGCGAAATTTCTTCCAAAAAGGTTATTGTTGTTGGTGTTGTACAAGAATATTGTTTTCTATCCAATTTATGCATTCTACTATTTGACATGACAGCTAGAAATAGCACCTTATACGAACTTGTTTAATATCAAAATATCAAAGGAGATCGAGCTGTTGCATGCATTTAATATTTAAATTAAGAGGTGGATATTTGAAATTTTCGAATAAAATTATTATAGCTTTTAAGTTTCAATAAAAATAATAACGAAGTAGCCAAGGAAAAATGCACAAATAAAGATTATTCTGCAGAAAAAAATACAAGAACATATTTTCTGCTTTTTTGGGAATTCCGTAAAAAGTCCACTGTCGAAACTGGTTTGCATAAAAAGTAATTCAAGGTGGTTTGTCAAAAACATCTAATTTTTACGTACATATAAGTTTTTCATGATAAACGCTAGAGAAAAGTTAGACTCATAGATCATAAGCTTTAGACGTATACGTGCTAAGAAAGTATCATACTAGAAAATTATCATGCGTGATAAGTATCAGGCTAGAAAACTATTAGGCAAAAAGAGTCTCATGCTAGAAATCTATCATGCTTGAAAACTATCATAGTAGAAAACCATTATGCTAAGAAGCTATCGTGCAAGAAAACTATCATGCTAGAAAAGTCTCATATGCTAAAAAAACTACCATGCTACAAAACTATCATGCTAGAAAACAATCATGTTAGAAAAGTTTCATGCTAGAAATCTAACATAACTGCCGTGGCATAATGGTTAGTACGTAGGACTGTCATGCCGGTGGCCTGAGTTCGATTCCTAGCCTCTTGCGGGGAATCGACAAATTCACCAAGAGTAACTCTTGTCATGAATAAGTGCTTCTCATACCTTAGCCGTTCGTACTAAGCAGTAAACTGTAAGTTCCCTCCTTTCCTGCCAATAACACACAGGAATGGTTGAGATTGTTTTGAGTCATTAGGCCCTAGTTCTACACGCGGTGTCACTCCACTAAATTTATTTAATTTTACAAAATTATCAGGCGAGAAAAGTATCATGCGAGAAAAATATCATACGAGAAAAATATCATGAAAGTATTATGCTACAAAACTATATCATGCTATAGAAAATATACATACAGACTTCACCATATTAGTACTCGAAATAAGACCATTTTGTTAGATGTACGCTGATTCGCAAAAACCTAGGTCTTGAAAATTAGTTTCAGAAAAAAAAATGGTTCAAAAAAAAAAAAATGAAAATTTTTTTGAAAAACAACGGCAACACATAGATTGTTGTTTCGTTTTTTTCTCAAGTCTGAAATATATTCTTTATATAAATATGACTACTTTTTTTATTTTAAGTATTTAACTTTTAAATAAAAAAAAAAATATTTGCTGTTATCCTCTCTTTCAAAAAAACATACTAAAACAAAGACCATTCCCTAGTAGCCTTGAAGTCTATTGTTGAGATCTAATAGCCCCATACCGGGTTATAGTTGTTCTTAAACAAGAAAAAAATATGGCAAACAATAATTTTTAAGTTGCTGCGGTTGTCTACTACATAGCAAGTGAAACGCTGCCAAAAGCACTTTCACCAGGCCAGGATAATGGCAAGTTTTTCCTCCCCATAGCAAAGAGGACACAGAATAAAGTTAAATTAAATTAACGCACTTAATTAGCGGACGGAAAACAGCAATCCCCAAAGACATGTACATACATATATATATTTCTATACAATCTCACATAGCCATAGCACAAAGTGCGCGCGCACTTGTTTCCACTAATGACCTGATGTGCTCCTGCAGTATTAATCCCGGTAGGGTTTATTCATTCGCTTTTGTCCTTTTTTTGGTCAAGGACATTTGGATTGTTGTTCTGTTAAATTTCCTTCAGAGTTGTTCATTCTATTTTTTTGTAGATGAATAAAAAAACTATTGTCAGTGTTACTTAACCACCATTACCATCATCAAGTGCCTCCATCGCCATCAGTCCGGGCCACAACTTCCAACAGTATCCTTGCATTCATTCAGTTTTCCGCTGTATTTTTCCTCTGAGCTCATTTTGTGTTTATCCTTGGTATTGTATCTTTCAGTATCTGTGTTTTCTGATGCTGCTGCTGTTTTTGAGGAAAATTTTGAGCCGACCTACATATGTATAGCTATTGCGAGAGACGATGGAGTTCGGTTTCAAGCGTTTTTTTCTCAAGACAGGACGAAAACGAATCATGATTCTGCTGCTCATTCGGAATGGAAAATAAGGAGATATTTATTTCTTTTCTTTTTTCTCAGGCTAGGCTACACAGAATGAAAGAGAGTGTTCTTTTACTGGCAATTTATATTTCGTTTCCTTTAATTTCTGTATTTTTTTCTTATGATGTTTCTTTCGTTCCCAGCATGTTGGACGTTGGAAGAGTTTTTTGTTGGTGTAGGTAGTATTTTTTTTAATGAATTCACAAGGAGTAGTATTTCCTTCAATTCTTCTATTCTTTTTTAATTTAATATTTTATATTTGAAGATTTGAAGAGATATATACTCTCAATGGACCCAATGGGGAGTTCAATAATGGAATTCAATTATTCCTGGGTTGGGTGGAGATTGGAGAATGAAATAGTATAAAATTTGAATTGACTAGGTACCTATACAATGTGGATTTTCGAAAGACGAACAAACCCAAATGAATGGATTGCATTAAGAAAATCAGAATGTCCTGGGATATAATCTTCATTGATGGGAATATCTCGTTATTGCTTTTGAGGTATTTCCAAGGATTTCAGATCACAAAATTGGTCGATGGTCGGTCTTGAATCATAATCTTATTGGACTTCTGGATAATAAGACCTAGCAATTTATTATAGTCTTTCTGATGGTATTGTTTTAATTAAATAGATGATATAAGAATTGCATTTTGCTTAAAATATTTAAACAAAAAGGTATATTCTCCAATTTAATTTCATTAGACATCATAACCTATATGGACTTGTATCTAGGTATAATGGCTATAAATAGTGTGGATATTTGAATTGAATTATATGTATCAAGCCACAGACCACACGAGAAATGTTGATGAAATATTTTTAATTGTTTTATGATGAATACAAATATACATATTGTGTTCACTAAAAAATTTACAGATTTCACTCATAGAGTAACCATGGGGACATTGAAAATGACACCTGGCTAATCTTTTCAATTTAAATTAATTAAAACGTATTAAGCTGTTTCAGACATAGGTTCTGAAGTTTCTAGGTACCTTTATGCACATTATGTATTTAATGTCACTTTCCATTTGGCAAAAAATATATCTTGTTAATTTTCTTTAACTAACCCATCAACTTTCCTGTTCAACCAAAAAAATCGTTTTTTTAAGACCTGATATCAGAACTATATGTACCTATTAGGGCAAATACAAATATGCCCTAAAAAACTGTTTTAAGCGCTTATAATTATGCCCTTAAAAATAAATTACATAAATATATGCCCTTAATAAATTATTATATTATGCTCAAAAAAAATGATTATATGCTCTAAAAATATTGCTTAATAAATAGGCTAAAATAAATTTTGTGGTTCCATTTTCTCAAAAAGTATTTGACCGATTTCGATAAATTTTATATGTATAAAACTTTAAACTATTCTTTTCGCGGACATAATTCATTTTAACTTTAAAGACTTTTTTCGGAAATTACCACGTTAAATATAAGAAATATTATATTTAACGCGTGTAGTAGCCATGGCGTGAAGGTTAGTGCGATGGACTGTCATGCTGGAGGTCTAAGGTTCGATCCCCAGCCTCGCCACCTCTTTATTTAAAAGAAAAAAACGGCTACTGCCTCTTGCGAGAAATTGACAAATCCTCCAAGAGTATCTCCTGTCACAGAAAAGTGCCGCTCGTTAAACTGTAGGTCCCCTCCATTCCTGCAGACACACACATAGGAATGATTGAGAGTTGTAAGTCACTAGGCCCTAGTTGCTAGTTCTTCATGAGCTGTTGTGCCATCAAATTTATTTATTTATTTTTATTTATTATATTTAACGCGGTAAGTTCCGAAAAAATCTTTAAAGTTAAAATTTTATATTGTTGGAAAGCCACAATTGCGGAGATGTTCAGAATCTACTTGAAACACGCATTTACACACTGTGGGTCATTTTTGTTTTTTAACTGTCGAACACTGCATATTAAAAAAAAAATATGTTTTTTTCCTTCAATATTTTAAAACAAATTTAAATTTTTCTGGATTTATTTAAGACATTGATTGCATCAAAAATAAAAAAATATACACGGGTGAGCCCCACTAGTTTGCTCTCGTGGCTAACAAACATTTTTGTACCTTTCAACGAAAGAAATGTTAAAAAGACAGAATTACTGGGAACATGATTTTTTTTATTTTGGGTCAATATTTTCTAAATTTTCAAAAGCTATCTATACATATTGTTTAGGCCGTGTGCGAATTGGGTTAACATCACGTTAAATTTTATCGGAAGATTAATTATTGACGATAGTGGGGTGAATCTGTACGTAGAAACTTCAAAATTTTATTTGGAAATTAAATTTAATCGAAATTTTAATTCAATTCACTCACGGCCTTAAATATTTAGAAGCACTAGATTGCAAAATTTAAATAAAATCGTTCGGGTCGATTTAAGCAACTCAAAAAAAGGTTGATTTTCTCAAAAAAAAAAAAAAAACTCTAACCCAAATTTCCGTAATGCGAATTTTTTCGACATAACCTGAAGGTAGGCTTTAATTTTTTGGTTATGCTATAATGCTAATGGTAATGCTTCCTTATAGACCTTTATTATTTATTGAATAAACATTAAAAGATACTGAACAAATTATAAAAATGCTGATGCTCCAAATGCATTTGATAAACAAACAGCACATCTCGACCAGTGACGTCAGTGGTCATAAGTAGTGGAATGCGTAGTGCATACATACGACTTCGAAGACTGGGCAATGGGTTCAGACCTCATTGTGTGCATGTAGAAAGTTTTTACCAATAAAATTGGATTAAAGCTCAGCATCACTAAAAGTAGACTGATGATAGGACTTGGCACCCCCTGAAATAGCTATATCTCCAGCCAAACAAAAATAAAACAAATTAAAATACCTAAAATTAATTCTTAAACAATTGGTGGCAGCGCCTTTAAGTTATTGTTGTTTGTTTTTCAAAAATTCAATGAAGTTGACGCAATAAAGAATAATCAAGTGTCATAAACTGACATTCTAGTATGAACAATACAATAAAAAATAATAATAACTGAACAAACTATGTTTTTTTATGAAAAATATACATACCTAAAAAAATTGGCATGCCAAAATATGCACGTAAATCATAAATACACAAAAATATGCATTTACTTATAAAACGGATTTCTAATTTAGTTCTAGTCTCGTCTTAATAGTAAAAAATATGCTGTAGCATATTTTTGGTTGTCCTACATATTACATACCTACATAAATCGATTTCAAGCAAGCTTAACTCCGGTTTTCACACTCAACTGCATCATTGGCCTTTCTTATAGGACCGAATTGTATTCTCTATCGAATAAAAATAAATACCTATCATTTTCATTTTCAAAAAATCACAACCTAACTACCTCCATAATTATGTTGATGCATAGCATTTACATATCTACCTACACTTCATACAAAAAGCTGACAGAGTACCTATTGGCACCAGGAGTCACGGCACCTGACAGTCAGTAAGTGAACTACTAGAGGGGGATACAATTTTTTTCGATTTGACATTCAATGTATTTCCCATAAGAGAAAACGAATATAATATAATAATTGCGATAGATTAACAATGTATGTTAGTTTGTTAATCAAGAAGAATATATACCGAATATAACTTCTTATTTGCTTTATTTTGCCCATAAAGAATGTAAACAAACGTGTATTGTTGTTGTTGTTTTTCAAAATGGATGAACGTCGGGAGTTGAAACGAGATCATGTGCGTAGTGAGGGAAGGATTTTAGGGGCAAAATAATATTATGGATTGAACTGAAATAGTTTTTTAACATAGATAGGTATATTGTAGGTATGTATTTGCATTTTAGTATGTGAAATAGGATAATAGGTATGTTTTATGTTTAGAACATTTTAACGTAAAACTTTCTAACCGAATATAAAGAAAACTTAAATAATTAATAGATATGGTAAATTTTTAAACACAGGATTGGATTCGATTTAAAAAAAAACAAAAAAATTTCACAATGAAAAATAATTTCATGTATTTTCATAATTATGGGCAAAATTTCTTTAAAATTATCAAACACATTTTACACAGCACAAAATAAAAACAAAACATATTTTAAATAAAACTGGCTACGCCTCTGCCTTGCTTTTTCCTTAACTGGGTATCGTTGTTGTTGGTTATCATTGTGAGGATGATTTGTTTACACTTTTTATCTATAAATTAAAGCATTCTAGTTTTTAGTTTCGATATATTTTAAGCTCGATTCACAAACTCACGTGTTTTATTATTACATTGCAATTAAAATACCGATACCCGTTCATATAAAATAAATTAGTAAAATTAATGTTTTCTAGACCATTTTTTCGTTTTCTCTTATGGGAAATACATTGAATGTCAAATCCAAAAATTTTGTATCCCCCTCTAGTAGTTCACGCGCTGATATGCAGGTGGTGTCGTAAGCAATTTCCCTGGTGTCAATAGATACACTTTTTTTGTTTTGTTCTCTTTTTGAATTATTCTTCATTGAATATTCTTCCACTGAAGCTTGTCTGTTGACGACGACTTTTCTTCGTTTTTTGCCCCGTATACCTATTGCCTACGGCTGCTGTAATTCATCGCTTGTGTTCGTTTGTTTATTTTTATCATCCTAGTAATGTTTTAGTAACACCAACCAAAAATTTAAGAGTTGTCCCCCTATACGTTGGAGTTCATTTTTCTTATTCTAAGTTCATGTGTGCATTTCAATCATTTCGGTCATTTCTTTAGTAACACCAACCAAAAATTTCGTTGTGATGCCCCTAAACGCTATATAGCAAGTATGTATATAAATAAATCGACCCATGGGCTTAGGCTCCAGGTGAGTACACAGACAGACAGACGGACGAAATGCGAAACCCACATTTTTCGGCTTCCATATCGTAATGTCAAGTGTGATCAAAATCTCGAGTTAGATTTTTTTACGAATCCAAAACTTGCTATAATGTATATGTAGTACCTATGTAGTACATACGTAGGTAATATAGCAAGAAAAAAATAATTTGTAGGGTTATATAGATTAGATGTGTAATGGTGTTAAAAATTGTCAATAATTATGCAAGTAATAAGTTTTACAAGAGTTTTTGAAATTGAAAATTGTCTTCATCAACAAGGGAGTTGCTGATTCTCTCCCCCAAAAATAGATTAATTAAAATACTATTTTAAAACTTTCCTAATAAATGATGACAGAATTTAAAAATAATAATTTCTAAAAACCACATGTCTACCTACCTATAATTATGTTCTCGTTTAGCAATATCTTCTAACTGATTAATTTTTGTGCCCTCATATTAAAACCTGTCTAAAGAAATAACAGAACACAAAATTTAGTCATTAAACACATCTTTACTAAAAATCCCTTCTTCTAGATAAAAAACTCAAAGTGTAGGCTTTATTAAAATGTTTATGTTCATTATTTTTCTTATAACCACTTAATTTATAATCATTATCTTCAATCTTATGTGGCCACTTGAATTAACTGTAGCAGCAGCAACAACACTTTAAAGCGATAAACGAACCCACTTTCCCATACAAATATTATGGTGAAGGATCCAGTATAATATTATATCTAATATTTATTATGTATACAGAGTAAACATCATATTTATCTGTTAATCTTGTATCTTTTCTTATAGACAATAAGGTTCGATCCATTAAAAGTGACTCTTACTCGCACATAAAATGTATATATATTGGCAGTTTTATGTTGTTAAAGCAAACTTTTTTGAATTTATGACAATATCATGTCGTTATAAGTTTGTGTATACAGATGTGACACATTCAAAATAACACCCAAGGACGATCTGGAATGTTGAAATGTTTAAGTCATTTTCAATTTAGCTAAAATGTATATTAAAGTCTTTAAATATTGAAACAAAATAGATCAATTGATTTATAATAAAGGATGGCAATTAAGGATACTGTTTATTATTTTGAAATTGTATAATATACCTTCTATGGTTCTTAATCAAAAACTAGTTAATTGGTAGTTAATTTTGTTCTTTATTTTGTAAATAGTAAACCTTAAAAGAAAAATAAGATGATTGAAATATTTTTAATAATTTTTTTTTTCTTAAAAAAATATTTTTCCTATAAGTATAAATATTTTTAAATTATATTTCACGTTGAAAAATCATTTTAAGTGCATCCACCTAACCTTCCTTGATGGACAATGGGATCCTACATTTTATGTACTAATATGTATAGGCAGAATTTATTTTAATAATAAAAACCATTCTTTATGATGTTTTTCTCGTGGAATTTCTTTCTTTTCTCAAAATTCTCATCATTAAAAATAGATGCTGCAACCTGCACTCACACACAAACCATAATCGAGAACAAAACGATTATTATCTTCCCCCAAACAGTCTCGTTCAAGTTTCCACAAATATAGCTCATTCTTTTCTCTTAGTCGGCTTAATGACCGATGTATGTCTGTCATATAAAATTGCCGCCTCACATTTATATTGCCCTCTAAGTGTCGAGAGCATTTTCCCTGATCGATTCTTGGAGGAGCGCCAGTCAGTAGGATCCACATCCCTCTCTGTCATGTGCGTGTAATGACGAGTGTGATGAATCGGGACATAAATTCTGTGACTTGAAGCGATTCTTTTACTACAAACAAGCTTCAGTTCTTTAAGATGAAATGGAAAAAACCGAGAGACTATAATATTTTTCACATCTGTGTAGAAAAAAAAAATTAAAAAAAAAAAAAGAAAACTTCCAAATGTTTTGTATTAAACAAAGCGATACGCCCGATTTAAATGCACCGAGACAATAAAGTGAGGTCTGGTCTGACTACAGGGAAAATAGATCAGGGCTGGATTTTTCTTTGAAATGGAAAAGTATAGGTGTTAGGGTGGCGCTTATTTTGGCAATGTTCAAATTTCGAACTCAAAATTTTGAAAAAATTGTGTTCAATTTCTAAATTGAAAATATCGAAATCTCCCTAATTATACTTAATTAGTAGAAATAGGATCTTTGAAGCAACAAAATAAGAGATGGAAGTCGAATTTAAGGAAAACTTAGTTTTGTTATTTTCAATTTTCTCAAAAACTAAAAAACATTTAAGCATCTACTTTTCAGTATTTGACTAGAAATTGATAGGAGCATCCAGAGAAAATTAAAAACAAAAATATTATTTAATAACATAAAATTTTGAATCAAATTAGTTTGAACACAATTTTTCTCATTATTTTTTTCAAAATAATTTTTATTAGGTATATTTAAATAAATTTAATTAAAAACGAAATGAAAGAACGTACTTCTGGCTTTGACAAAAACAAAAAATTTATTGTATGATATTGCAAGTTGCCGTGGGGTTTCAATAATGTTCTTTCTATTTCAAGTCGATTCAAAAAAAGAAAAAATTGCTCCTCCCACCTAAACAGGGGGAAATAGACCCCCTCTTATATACGATTTTTTTTTTCTTAAATTTTACTTCCTATGAGTATAGAAGAGGTTGGGTCTTAATGCGATAGTTCTTTTTTGAAAATTTTGCCAAAACGACTGTTTTTCTGTTTTCCTAACTATAGGGCTATATTTCAAAAATGTTGACAAGAATTTAAACTTATTTTCTCAAGTCATATTGCTCCATTCTCCTACTGAAAAAAATAAAAAATAATTTAGACATCTGGGTTGGTAAAGCTCAAAGTTTCGAAGTGTTTTAATCTGCCCCACATCCAAATTGACAATAGAACAAAAAAAAAAAAAATGTCATTACAATATTTACAAATCTTGTTTGTTCCTAAAGGCCTAATTAGATCCTAATCCATCCCTGGTGGTTGATGTCGGGACATTTGATGAAAAACACTAAAGAAGGCGGGTCTACATTTATACGACCCTCTTAATTAGCACGTATTTTATTGTAATATAAAAACATGCCAAAAATTCCACAATGCACAGACATTGAAAAAACCTTTAAGCAAGAGCGCGCGGTTGGAAATGTTGAAAATGAAAAAGTTAGGCCAAAGGCTATGGCGCGTTGAAGTAGCGAGAAAAAAGATACTTTAATTTGTTTAGCATGAGACATTAATTAACTTGTGTTTTTTTTCTTGTTTTTGGTTAAAAAGTTGGAAAAGTATTACATTTACATTTTTGTTTGTCTTAATTAATTTTTTTTACTCGTGTTGTTTTTGCCCTTTCCTTGGTTACGCCACACTGTCGTGCAAGTATACCCACTCTACTCATCGCACTCAGTGTAATTTAAAGGTTTTTACACTAAAATAGAGGTCGGGTATTTTGCCTTCTTTTACTTTAAATACATTTTCAGGGGTTTAACTGATTCATAATTATACATACATATTATACTGGGTCAGATGCTTTTTTGTAACGAACTTGCGTTTTTGCAAACGAAAACATGAATTTTCATGGAACTAATATTGTATAAAATACATACCTACATACATTTATGCATATAGTCTTTCTTTTGAAGGGAAAGTGTCCTTTTTTGACACTCCCTGAATTTAATAAGTGTTGATTCCAAAACCTCAATTAGGTGTTTTTTTTTTGTGAATACTAGGTATTTGTTAATTACTCTTTCACGAAGCATTAGAATTTCTTTTAATCATAATGTTTGGAATGTTAAATTAGGAAGAAAAATAAGCTTTTAAAACAACTTTGTTTGGTTAGTGCTGAAAGGGTAGTTAGGAAAATAATTTGATGAAAATTATATTTTGGTAAATAATGGAAACTTGTCAATTATTGTGGTTTATAATTTGATGAATCCAGATAATTTTGTGCGTAGGTATTTATTTTGGCTAGTTATAGGTGCCCATCTAACAAAAACTTCTTTGTTTAAAAAGGTACCTACTTAGTTATTTTTTTTTTTATCGTGAGTAGCCAAATACAAAAATTTTTTCAACAACAACTATGTACTGAAGGTTAAATACCTCAAATTATGTATGCCAGTGAACTTTGTATAACATCTAACCTGTGTGCCAGAAGTTGGGGAAATTCACATTAATTCTCTTACCTTCCCATCACATACCTACCTATAACCTAAAGAAACTCCCTTTTATTCCACGTATATTTAAAGTCCGTTTCCTTATGTGTTTTTTTGATTCCTAATCCATTGCCATTTTTACAAAGTATAGCACTTAAAATTTTCCATTTAAACAGTTCAGCTATAGTATAAGGCTGGAGATGTGGCGTAATAAACGTTTCCACATTTTCCTATAACAGAGCGGTCATGCGATAACGGGCACTTCCACTCCTTTACAAAACGCCTTTTGCAATTACCTCCAGGGTGCAATAAAACATTCACTTTACCCTTTTTTTTGTGTCTGTATGCTTCTTCTGTTTCCGTCTATAGGTACCTACCTATAAATAATTCACCTGCATTTGCACCAAACGGTTCATTGTAATCATCATCCATGAAATACACTTATACATCCTGACAGTTTTCGTCGCTCCTTAGGGCTACCATCATCACAACCTCCACCACCGCACCGCACCGCAACGTTTACAACTCTTCCCCTTTTACCTCTACCACATGTAAAATTCGTAGATGAAGTGCAAGTTATTCTCGGAGTGCTTTTGGGTAAACCTCAAGCTGGGTGTCTCAATCTGATATCAAAAGTTATAAAGTATCTGGGACGTTCTATAGTCCCTATACAGAGTGCTTCTGGAATGCCCGAAATGGTGAATGTTATAAATGGGTAACCCGTGTTTGCCTTGTATTCTCCTGCTTTTTCCCGCCGCGCGCCGCCGTACTGGTCATCAAAAATCACACGTTTTACAGCTCAGCTGGAGCTGGTTGCGGAACGTTGATCTGTTTGCCGGTTTCAATTAAAGGGAAACCCTCAACAACCATTTCAACGTTTGACTTAAAGCCACCATAAGTCAGAGGTCTTTACATTTCTGGTGGTAGGATGAGAAATGACGAACGACCCCTACCTATATACGTAATCAAGGTGGATTTTGCCTGTGTTTAGAATGTGTTATAAAGTGGAATGTTAACAAGAATTTATCAAGCAGCAACACAAGAAGTCATAGTTCGTGAGCCGTTTACGAATTAATTTAGGAAAAAAACCATGAAATAGTTTTCTTTTGGTAAAATTATTATAATTAAGACGGATAGGATAGAGTTCATCAACTAATTGTCAGTCGTTCAATTAATCATCCGTGGTTCAACAATTTTAACTCACCAATTTTGGCGGATTAACTGAGGTTCAACTATGGTTCAAGTTTCAAGTATTTTTTAATAGCCAATTACTTGCCTGAATCATCGCTGAAACTCAGTTAATCCGCTGAAATTGGCAATCAGACTTTGATTAGGCTTTCACTTAAAAAACAAATCCGAAATAAGTAGATGCAATTGTGTATAGCTAGCTTTATTTTTATTTCTTCCAAAAAGTACCGGACTAAAGGTTTTAAAGGGATGTAGTTTAGTTTTTTATAAACATCTCGAAAAAAGTATTTTTTTTTCTGTTTTAATTTGAAAGTAAAAGTTGTACGTTCTAAAATTCTTCATAAAGTATTGGGAAAGTATTTTTTTGAATGAAGCTAAATTACTTTTACTAATAACTAAGGCTTAGGCAATTGTTGCTTAAATTTTGATTGCTATTTTCAATCCTTTAACTGAAGATTTAGCTTGAAAAACAAGCTAAAGCTAGCGTTAGCTATTTTAAAATATAAATTTGCAAAAAATTATTTTCAATAAAAACCTTTTTTCCTTGATCGCGCCATAACTTGAGAACAACTTTACTAATTTCATTCATCTTTTTTTATTAAGTTATTCATTTATGCCGAAGGATACTTCCTTTTTAGTGGGATAAAAACCTTGGCTTAAGTCACATAAGAACATATTTTGATTTAAGATGGGTCCGCATTTCACAATGAACTACAGATTTTTAAAACAAACTAATATAATATATTGATAAAAAAGTACGTATACGCCACAGTGACCCTGCAAATGCTTACCTACTTTGTATTATGTATTTTAAAGGGTCTGTTATGTTACAGGCTAAGATTAATTAAGAGGATTTCTGACCTCCTGAACGCGTTCCCTAAGATATTTATTTTTTTTTTTTTAAGTTTTCACATGGGTTTATTGTAGTTGCCTGTTCCCGTGTCCGAAAACCATCAACATTATTTTTGTATCTGCCCGAAAACAAGACTTAAAATGTTGTGTATCAGAAAGCTTTACAATTATATGTTTTTGAAATATTTTTTTTTATTATTATTATTTTTTATAGTCCTGCACTCCTGCAGTAACCTTGTCGTCTCAAAGGAGGGTGTGATTGCAATAGATCCGGTAGTTCTGATTTTTTGCTGAGTCGCAGTCGTTTATGATATTGGCCTCATGAAAAACTTAAGTTTTCGAACTCGAGCGACGAACGCATCATGGTTAAAAATAAAAAAAAAAAAAGGCTTTTTTCAGTTATTGGCAATTTTAACCCCAAAGGATTAGTTTTTCGATTATAACTTCGCTTCAGGATTTCAAAGTAATTGAATTTCTTTCAATTCGAGCCCAGAACCATCTGTGTAGACCCCAAAATACAGATATTCAAAATTTAGCAATAATAAATTCATACCAACAGGTAGTATAATTTTCAGTATAATAAAAAAAAGATGGTTCTTGCCAAAAGATGCATAAAAATACTAGAGCGTATAAGTTGGGTCAAACAATAATAAATGTCTTTTGGAAGGGATAGTCTATATCCCCCCGTTTAATTGGGAGGGGCAATTTTTCAAAAAATAGACTTGAAACAGAAATTGACTCATAAAAATCCAAAAACAAAATTTTTAGAATAAAATCCTATACCTTCTCTCAAATCCAGGAATCTATTCTAAAATTTTCTTTTTAAATAAAGTTGTTTTAGTCAACAGTTTTTGAACAATTCCATTTCAAACTCAAAAATATATTTTTTTAGGTTTAACTATTTTTTTTAAATTAACGTTTCTAAGTACCATTTGTATTTTAAATATGCATACGCTGATGTATAAAGTTACTGGACTATTATTCCAGTTTGAATGAAATATTCATATCTAACGTATGTCGGGTCAGCTAGTAAATATTGAGAGAATTATCTGATTTAGAGAATTATCTAAAAAATTAGTTCTTAATAATAAGATTTGTAAGTTTATTTATTTTTAAGTAAGCACATACTATAGGTACAGGTAGATGAAATTTTTGTCAAAATTCACTTTGCATTTTCAAAATCGAAAATAAAATTAATGTCTGATTCTAGTATGAAATTTATAAGATTTGATTACTAGAACTGAAGTTATACAAACCATATTGGTTGAAATTGTTGTTAAATACATTACGTAAATAAATAATAAATAAGAAATTTCATAAAAAGCCATGGGGAGTAGCTTGTTGACATTTGGATAAGGGTTTATAATTCGTGTAAAATCCTGCTGTACTATTAATAGTTTTCCCAAAAAAACACTGCTATAGTCTTCAAAATAGTCTAATTATTGTGAAACTTTTATTGAATAAAAATAAAAATTATAATAATTATTATTATTAATTGTACTATTCATACTAGAATGTCAGTTTATTTCGTCAATTTTATTGAATTTTTGAAAACGATAACCACAACTTAATGGTGCTATCCACCATAGGAGTAGCACAAATAAATTTTAGGTATTTTAATTCGTTTTATTTTTGTTTGGCTGGAGAGAACAAGACAGCATACTTAAAGGCGCTTATAAAAATGTTAATGCTCCAAATGCATTTGATAAACAAACCTCACATCTCGACCTGGGAAGCCAGTGGTCAGCAGTAGTGGAATGCGTAATGCATACGACGATACGACTTCGAAGATTGAGCAAATCTGATGCAAATCTGGATTCAAACCTCGCATGATGTAGAAAGTTTTTCATAATAAAATTGGATTAAAGCTCAGCACCACTAAAAAAGGATTGGCACCCCTTAAAATAGCTATATCTCCAGCCAAACAAAAATTAAACGAATTGAAACACCTAAAATTAATTCGTAAACAATTGGTGGTAGCACCTTTACGTTGTTGTTGTTGTTCAAAAATTAAAAAAAAAAAAAATTAATTTATTGAGAGAAATTGCGATTAGCTTAGGTAAATTGCATCGTGTGATTGCGCTCGGCTGAGCCATTTGGACTCTCATAAAGTCAAAAATCTAAGAGCCAAATAGTGTGGAGGTAATTCAAACAAGTAGTACTAAGCCAATCAAGAAGTACATATATATACAATGAATCAAGGCATGTAATCTCCTTATTCCCTGAGGGTCTCATTAAGTCGATATTTATTTCGTCAATAATTTCTGAAAAATATTTCTATCGAAATAAAC
Source organism: Epistrophella euchroma (assembly GCA_947049315.1). Classification (NCBI taxonomy): domain Eukaryota; kingdom Metazoa; phylum Arthropoda; class Insecta; order Diptera; family Syrphidae; genus Epistrophella; species Epistrophella euchroma. The sequence goes on along the minus strand of OX346247.1, from coordinate 35,712,542 downwards.
CGTTGATATAATTAAAATTCTGGAGAAAAAAAAACTCTCGAAATATCAGGTAAACTTCTATTACATAAGCCAAAAATATGATTGAATTTAATATTACAACCGCAACTGCGTGCGAAAATGCCTTGCTTCCAAGGAAAGGAAGAATATGAACGATTAATGAAATCTCATTCCAGAATAATTTAATGAAAATCCTTACTTTTTTATTCTTATCCTACCTACTATAAATTAAATGATCTGCACTTGAATGATTTCCTAAAAGCCATTATTAAGCTTCAAAAATTCTTCGTAACTTCTCAAAGATTAACTGAAAATTTATTTCACTGGTGGAATCCTCCTCCATATATAATTGAATGATGGTTGTTTTCGGTGCTTTCCATACAGACAAGCTTATATCGTTATACATAGGGCTTTAGTAGACTATTCGTCTTTTCATAGCGTTCTCCATGAGAATCTCTACCACGCCCGCCATACCTTGTCCTGTGAAGCTCACCAAAAATTAGATTTGAAATCAGAAGAGGCAGCAATATTTGATTAAAATAATTTCTTTGGGTTTGTTTAATGTAAGTTTTCCGCACTTCACTTATTCCATAACTGCAAAATATTGTAACGTTTCGAAGTTTGCCGGTGACTGGAGGAATTTTCTATATTTCTCCTACACCAAGCCAACATTTTGATGGTAGAAATTGTGGCACCGAATGTTACGCCAGAATTTCGTTTCAAAATGTGTAACAATTCAGAGTAGAAACCACAGGATTATTATTCGTTTCGTTAAGGAAACTCATGGAGATAATTAGCTTGGCTTAAAAGAGGATCTTAGTTTTTTCGGGTGTGAATAGTGAGTGAAAAATCTTTCTTTGTGAGTGTCTATTTATAGTGTATGCGTTTGCGTTTTGCGATAGTATAGTTTTCATGACGAGAGTATAAATGCAACGAAGTTCATAAATAAATTAATGAAAATTTCATACACTTGCGCGCTGCAGGATAAACAGAGTTTTAAGGAATTCACAGTATGTACCTAGTCCCAAGTAGTCCTATAGAGCTACATCAGGATAAAAAGGCAACATCTTCTCAGACTTGCTCGCCCCATTAAACATTCATAACAAAAAGGCTACTGTTTTATATGGCAGAGTCTGCAAACTCTGGGAAAAGATATCTGTTTTTTTTTATGTTTTCTTGTTTTTTGGCAAGCAACATTTTGTGCGATGGCGGATGGATAAATTGGTTTGAAAAACTGTTAGAGAAGCTATATTTATATGTATAGCTACTCTCGAATAGCGCGTCATTAATTCTGCTTCTATAAGGCGTTTATTGACAAATGGTCTTAAAAATTCATAGGATTTTCCACAATATAGTTTTTTGCTTCAACTTTAGTACTTAAACAGGTTTTTCCTATTATGATGGGTATTTGTGAAGGTAGGTATAGGTATAAATAGTTTTCCCAAAGTTATTGTACAAATGGGTTATTTCGTATTTTTTATTTTTACCCATTAAGCTGGAAAGGATATTGTTCTGCTTGTATTTTTTTTTTAATTTTACGATGCAACATTTAAATTTTGAGAAAAGTGGTTTAAGTACCTATTAATTATATGCCGGTTTATGATCATAAAGTTTTAAGAAGACGGTTGTTATATTTTTTATCGATTTTGAGGATAATTATAATTTTCTTCTTAATCCGACAAAGAATTTTTCGGAATAGGTATTCGTTCAAAATTCAGTAGCTATGGTGATGAACTTTTATGAAGATTATTATTTTTAAAGGTAACTTTATAGGAACAAGAAATAACTTATACCTCCTACCTACATACGAGCTAGATACACATTTTCATTTTACCTAAAAAACTTATTATATAGGTATATTACCTTGGGCTGGGACAACTCAAACGTTCATGTGTGGGAATATTAGCATCAGTACGAAAGTTTGGAATGAGTGTTTGAGTATACATATACGTATAGGTATACGTAGCTGCACAGCTTTAACGACCTAGTTGATTTTCTTAGATTTAATTTTTAATTTAAACCTTTTCTATGAGATAAAAAGAACTATAACGGCCATATTATTCACTCAATACATCCAGATTAAAATTTAAATCTGGATGTAAATCATACAAATTCAATGTAAATTCATCTGGATTTAAGTTTACAATCTGGATGTATCGAGTGAATAATATGGCGGTAACTATACAAAAGAACATTTATTTTATTTAGTGTATTATATAAAAAAGAAATAGAACACATGAAAAATTAACATGAATTAAAACGAGCAAATATGTGCCGTTAGTGCGGTGTCTTTTCATAACCAAGTGCTGCAATATCGTCGCAGCCATGTTATTTTCATTTCCGATGTTGATAACGTTCTATAATAATTAAAATGAAATATATATATGCACGACTGGATCGCATGAACTTGCTCTTGTAGTTGAAAACTATGTATAATTTTATGATGAAAATATGTCTAAAAAGTACAAAAGTACTTATTAAGTTTTTGATTTGCGACACGTTATATATATTAAAGGTAATATCATTAAGCTGGCCATACACGCCGATAGAGTCAAATGGACTGGTGGATTTATAACCTGCTGAAAGTCCAAACGGCTCGGCCAAACTCATTTACATGATGCAATTTGGCTCGGACGAGCCATTTGGCTCTATCGTGTATGGCCAGCTTTTCTCGTTTTCATTTTTTTTCTGCTCTGCACATCTACAAAAATGGTGGATCCAGTGCCCATTTACATGTCAAATTTCGATATTTGTTGTTGTTTTTAATATTGCGGTGTGAAGTGAAGTTTGTGGGAGCAATCGAGCAACCATTTTTTAATTTCTGACAACCTGCAAAAGATATTACCTTAGATTTATGTACTGTGCATGTAGGATATTATAAGGCAAGTTATGGATTCATACAAAAAATCGAACTCGAGATAACAATCAAACTTGACATTGCGTGGGTCAAGTTGGTCCCGCAATTCCGTCTGCTTGTCTGTCTGTACCTCGGCCTACAGCCTAAACCACTGAAGCGATTTTCTTCAAACTTGGGCGTTTTTCTTCAAACTTGGAGCATAAGATTTTTTGGTGATTCCCTAGAAAGGAAATGGAGATTTTTTAAACTAAAAAAATAATCGTACTTGCCATACAACCGTTTTGAAAAAAGTTTTTTATCTCAAAAACGCCTCTAACGATTTTTTTTAATTATTGACCATACTACCACAAGCACAGTGGTATTATAGTCTGCAATTTGGTGAAAAAAAAATTAATTGGAAGCCAAGAAATTGCGAACAAAAATGTAATACCAAATAAAAAAAATCTGAGCAAGAAAATGCAAAATAAAAATTGCCTATAACTTTAAATTAAAAATTAAACAAAAAACTAAATGAAAACTGCGAAATGAAGAAATTCGAAATGATATTTTTTTTTTTCAATTCATTTAAAAAACAAAACTGAATTGAAATACTTAAAATGCCAAAAAAAATGCGAAACAAAAAACAGTGAAATAATATTATTAATAATATCATATTGATGATGGAAAACAGGTTATTGTTTATCAAGGCATTTGAACATTGTCTTGACTTGAACTAACTGACTAACTGACCGACTAGGACGTGAACTTCAAGTAAGTCTACCTACTTGTGGTGCATTCAGGGTAACGCTAAATGTTAGCTGTATTTTACTTACAAATATACCTATCATCAATGTCATCACTGGTAAATAGCAAAAAAACAAAAATCTCATAGAAAAGTTGTTTTAGTAATTTTTAATTTTCTTAAAAACTGGAAGACATAAAACTATTTGGTTTTTTGTGTTCGATTAAGAATTAATATATGCATTCAACACAAAATACCAATTTAGCACTACTTCATTTCACAGTTTTGAAAAAAAATGGCCTAAATGTTTTTTTCCATTTTTATTTATCAAAATTTTGAAATTGCATGCGAATTTTTTTAAAACCATTGACTTAAATAATTTGATTTAAATTTAGGTTTAAAGAACAGATTTATGGCTTTCGAACCCGGTATAGAAGGTACTTCATTTAAAGTGCTACCGTTCTTTTTTATTAATTTTTTTTTAATTTAAAGTCATTTTTTTCTAAAATTGCCCTTACTTCCTAAACGGGATGAGATAGACCCCCCCCCCATAGTAAAACTGCTTGTTTTTGACCCCCCTACGAAAAACCGATACCGATGTTTGGCGCCAAAGTTATCGTACTCCCCCTTTTTTCAAAACGGTTGTAATAGTTAGTATGTTTAGTTTTAAGTTTTGCTTGTGAAGCTTAAATAAAAATAAATAAATAAATAAATAAATATGGCAAGTACCGTTATTTTTTTGAGCTAAAAAAAATTCTTGATTTTCCCACCCAAAATCGCTTCATTGGTTAAGGTTGTAGGCCGTGGGCAGACAGACAGACGGAATTGCGGGACCAACTTTTTTCGTTTTCTCTATAATCGCAATGTAAAGATTGATTGTTATCTCGAGTTTGATTTTTTGCACGAATCCATAACTTGCCCTATACAGTGAAAGCTCCCTTAGCCGGACAGCAACGGTCGTAACACTTTTGTCCGTCTAAGGGAGTTGTCCGTCCAAGGGAAAAAATAAAAAATAGTTATGTAAGGAAATGTATAATATACAGTGGCATCATGAAACATTTTTGCACCTACAAGCCATGAAATTCAAAATACAAAAACAGACTACAGCTGCAGAAATAAAATCCATTATGAATTTGATGACAGACAGTAATTTGGTGAAATCGCATCTATGTAGCTGTAACCCAGGAGGACCGTTTTTAATGCAGAATAAATGTATGTAAAAGGATTACTACAAATCAGAGCTGTAAAAGACTGCAGTACTTTGGTAATGCAGTTAATAAAGTCGCAGTTAATTAACTTACCTATTGAATGTAAGTTAATACTGTAAATAAGTACTTTAACTGCGAAACAAGCAGTCAGCAGTCAGTACTAACATTCCGACTGTGCAGTTAAAAAAAAAGTTAATTAACTTTAAGTTAATTAACTGCAGTACTTTTTAACTGCTTTTAGTCTTTTTAGTCAGTATAAAGTCTTTGTACTGCGATGATTTAACTTTTAGTCAGTAAGTATTTTAACTCAATCAATGAACTGTAAGTTTTTTTTTAACTTTTTTCCTTTTAAATTTATTTTCTTCTTATTCCATCCTGTTTCTTTTAGTTAAAAGACTATAGAAAACGTTAAAAGACTTACAGTTAATTGACTGTAGTTAAAAGACTTGCTGACTAAAAGTTAAATCATCGCAGTACAAAGACTTTTTACTGACTAAAAAACTAAAAGCAGTTAAAAAGTACTGCAGTTAATTAACTTAAAGTTAATTAACTTTTTTTTTTAACTGCACAGTCGGAATATTAGTATTGACTGCTGACTGCTCGATTTTAGTTAAAGTATTTTTGTAAGTTAAAAGACTTAATGAAATTAGTCTTTTTAGTCAATTAACTGCAGTACCGAAAAGACTGCAGTTTTTACAACTCTGCTACAAATAATGGTTGAAATTTGCATATTAAAAAAAAAAAGTGCTTGTCCGTCTAAGGGAATTCAATTTAACAAAACGAGGCAAATATTCTTGTCCGCGTCCGGGTAAGGGAGTGTCCGCTTAAGGGATCATAAAATGTATGTAATTTACATTCAAGATCCACGGTCATGAGAATTTGTCCGCCTAAAGGGATTGTCCGCTTAAGGGAGTTGTCCGCAATAGGAGCTTTCACTGTAGTATGTATATCACAAGTTAGAAGTGCACCTTTTTATGAGTACCTACCTTTAATTGAGTTCTACGAATCTTCTGCGTGGATTTCTAAAACACCTTTCTTGCTTGTCCACACAAACCAAAAGTTAGCCTTGACCCTTAAAATGCTTTTTCGGTAAAAATATTATGGTTGATAAATATTCTTAATAAAGATATGTAGAAAGCTGTTAATCAATATATATGCATGATATGATTTGTCAAACCAAAATGCGAAGTGTCGATAATCACAGCATAATTGAACATGGATTAGACAGCTTTCTCTATTAAAAAACTATTAGATAACAACCCTTAGCAATCAGACTTTCAAATTGTATAACAAACTTTATCATCTATTCTGATATTCAATATTTCCAGTTCATTCTTTTAAATAAAAAAAAGTTATGCAAAGTTATGCAAGTTATACAAGTTATACAAAACATAACACAATACCAGTTTTTTCAATAACCATTTTGTCGCACACATCTTCGAACTCTGACCAAAATTAATCCAAAAAATATAATTGTATACCATCATGGCTTTTATATCCTAAAACATAAAATCAAAACATTGAACTTTCGTTCGCATACTCACTTGAACACAAATGAAATTGTATCGGCAGTCAGCACCCCCATATCAGCCCATATACAGCACATTTACATATTCAATTTTGTATGCTTTGTCCAGAGTCGTGATGATGAAATAAGGTTCTTGCAGTTGACCAGACCATGCACACAAAATGCAGAAGAACTATTTAGTAATTTGCTGAAACTAAATTTAAAATAAAAATCGAAAATATATACAAAAAATACATAACGAAAAAAATGATCATACAAAAAACAACCCCCCCAAGCTTGGACAAACAAATTCAAAATAAAAAGTTAAAAATTTGTATAAAAAAAAAAAAATACAATGGTTTTTCCAGTAATTTTTTGGTTGTGATGGCGGATGAATTTGTATATATGTATGTATGTATGTTGTGTTGAAGGATATATGTAGGTCGTTGTTATTGGAGTTGAACGATGTCAATATGTGTGCACTTTACATAGACACCATTTGTGTCTTCAACCCCAAAAAGAGGGCTTCTATTCTATTTCGGCTTGATATTATTTGTTATATGGTGTAAGAGAAATCAATTTTTTTCCTGCCCCCTGATTGAGCAAACAAAACAAAACTGTGAAAATGCAATTTAAACTTGAAAAAAAAAGGTTGAAAAAAAAATTGAAGGATTTTAATTTTTCGGATATATAAATTATTTTTTGTTGTTGAAAATGGTTTTTTTTTTTTTTTTTTTTTGATCTGCACGGATGTTGCATGTTTTATATGTTTTTTTTTGTTTTTTTGTTTTGAACTTAATGGTGTGCTTTTTGAATAATTGATTGGGAAAATAAAATAAACTAACAATTTTTTGATTGAAATTTCTATCACGTATGGCTGAGAGTTTGATTATTTCCTGAAAAATTTGAAGAGTCATCGAAACGATTGGATATAAAAGTTCAATGAATAGAGTATATACATAGAGAGATACACGTATTTCGTATACAAAGAACGAATGAACATTTGTATACCTACTCATATGAGGGATTGTCGGAAATTTCTGCTTCAATGATATACTTCAAAAGTTCAAAATAAGTTAATTCCATACAAATAAAATGAAATAAAATCTTCTCGAAAAATGTTTGGTTATTTTTGTTTTCGTTCTTTTTTTTTAACGTCGTTATTTATGCTTAAAAAAAAATGGCTTGTAATTTCTGCAATTGAAATTCGTTTGGAGAAACAAGTGTATGTAGTTACGTCAATATTGCTCATAAAAAGCCGGAATCCTAATGACCACTAGATACACATTTTAATTTTTTTTTTTATAAGGATGAAAGAGAAAATTCAAGTACAACCAACAGCTTTATGTGAAGGTCGAAGGAGGTATAACTTTTATGTTAAATAATCATGTTTATGTTCATCCTTATAGGATTTATGACGTTGGCTTAAACCAAGAAATGGCAACATCAGGCATTCATAAAATTACGATCTACTATAAGCTAAATTTCTTATGGATAGAAAACAAATAAAATATTGAAGAGCTATAAAATAATTTTCTTTTTCAGTGAACCTCAATAAAAATACTTTCTCCACAGATATATGTAATGTAGTCGTATTTTGGGCAAACTGTTTCCTGGTTTCGTTTTGAGGTCTATCCTCTTTTTCATTTTGTACTCAATCTTTTTAGATTGAAAGATAGTAATTGGATTTTTGAAATCTTAAATTGTAAAAATAAAACAATTTTTTAAGGAATTTTAGGAAAAAATTGGTATGCAATACAAAAAATTCATTCAAATCAGTTAATGAAATAGCCTGAGACCAAAAAAATCGTTCTATGAAAATTACTGATAATAATGGCTCACATAAAATAAAAGATTTCCCTTAGAGGTTTTAAGAAATTTAATGGAAAGTACCGTAAATTAAAGCAACAAGAATAACTTTTGTTTGATATCTACTCTATATATTATGCTAAAAACCGCTCAGTGCAAAGTTTAATAAAACTTTAGCAAATAATTGAGTTTTCAAAAAAATATTCTAAAACTTTTTTTGTAATACTTCAACAAACCCTCCAGCCAGTTCGGTCGGTTAAATATCAAAGAATAATTTTTGAAAAATTTTGTCGAGATGCTTAGAATCTACAAATCTCAAACACGCTTTTCGGAATTCTCCATCGTAACATATCGTAATCAATTTTGATTTCATCAAACTCAGAATTTTTTGTACACAAAAACAAAACTTGCTATAGGGAATGTAAAAATTTGTAGGCTCAATTTTCTCCAAAATAACGTTTTGTACTTGTTTTTCAAAATCTTTCGAAATGTTTTTTTTACAAAAAAAAAAAAAAAAAAAGGTGATAATAAGTTTTTCCGTTTTGAAAAACACGTTTAAGCCAATATCTCGAAAACGGCTCATAGCAAACAAAATTTGTGAGCACTTTTTGCATAGAAAATTCAATTATCTTTCTTTTTTTCAATGAAATTTTTATTTTAGGATTCATACTTTCAAAGTTAAGGCGCTTTAAAGCACGCTTTGTTCTAGATTTTTTTCATAATGTCAACCGTTAAGGAAATATTGGGGAAAAACTAAAAAAAAGCGTACTTTAAAGCACCTTAACTCTGAAAATATAAGTCATATAAGAAAAAGTTTTACAAAAAAGAAAAATTATCCTAGAGAAAAAGTTCTTACAAATTCTGTGTGCTATGAGCCGTTCTCAAGATATTGGTTACAAGGCGTCTTCAAAATTGCAGCCGACGCACAACAGCTACTATACATCCGCACCGTTTTATTTTTATACTCAAAAACAACACACTTACTAGTTCTAATCATAAAATTTGGTCGGTATATTTTTGGAATGTTGTTCCAAACTTTATGATATTTGCCGCAAGGTTACAGACTATGTCGCTAATCGTATGCCAGGTTACGGTAAATGTCATATACATATTATATCCTAGCAACTGTACCACATTTAAGCTTCATATTCGGGAGAGAGAGATGCTTGACCCCGTCGTTTATTTTTTTTTTCTTCTGAATTTTAAGAATAATGTTAGCATTCTTTTCAAATTCCTTAACGAAAATACCACTTAAAAGTTCCACAACAAAAAAATGTCACTTAAATAAAAAATTGTGTCTTCAGTAGAAAACTTTAGTGACAATCTTACATACTACATAGATGTATACATAAGATTTAAACAAAAAGATAATTTTTCTTGGAATTTATTTTCAATTCAGGGACGTCAACAAAATGTGTCATTTTTTTTACGACACAACTTTAAAAATTGGTTCGTTTGTCAAAATATATACATAAACTAAAAATATAAAGCTTTGTAGATACAAAAACGTTTTTTTTATTTTAAGTGGTTTATTTTAAGAATTAGTATTGATGGTGGCAAGATATTTATAATTTAAGAGAATTGATTTTATGATATTTAATTTAAAGAAAAAAAGTTATGAATGTGTGTTTTTTTATTCGTTTTAAATTGAATTGTTATTGCATATAATTGAACAAAAAGCTTTTGGTATTTTAATTTTTTTTGTTAATTATAAATTCGAAATTTCAAATCAATTAACGTGACTGGTGGTGCAGAAACTCCAATGAAACTTTAAGGAAATTATTTTAAAATTGGTTTCCTTGTCAATTTATTAATTATTCGAATTCAATTATGAAGAATTTACTATATAACAAATAATGAGGTGGATAGGGAGGGGGAGTGGATTTTATATATTATTATCACACGAATCATCAGTATTTTATGTTTGTTTATTAATTATGAGAATATCCTGCCATTTGTGCTTTCTGTTGATATTTTAGTTGGAGCTGTAATTTTTTTGTGAAATCAGGAAATTCATTTCAGTTTGTATTTGATTTATTAAACAACGAAACAGCTTTATTTATATGAAACCATAACTTGTCAGCAAGAATTTTAAAGTATTTTTTTTAATTACTTATTATTTATTTGGTATAAAATATGAAATATATATATATATATGTATATACAATGTATATATTAATTCAAGCATATATACACACTAACCATTGCATACTTTTTAACGTTATGGATGGCACGAAGTCTGACTTCGAGCAGCACGATGGTAGCACAACTTTTTCGAAGCTGCAAAATCGGTTTAAGACTACTGTTATCTATCAGTAGTCTTAAACCGATGGTAGCACAACTTTTTCGAAGCTGCAAAATCGGTTTAAGACTACTGTTATCTATCCTAACAACTTATTTATGACGTCACAAAGTTGTTCCTAAATTCAAAGTAAAAGTGTCAGAAAGTGATATGAGTTCAAATGTTTAATCTCTCAAACACCAGCTGAAATGCAATGTTTTATGTGGATCCTTTGTTCAATTTTTGTCCTTTTGATTTGGAATTGTTTTCAATATTTAAAATATAATTTTATATATTTTTTTGAACAACAACAAGCTTGGGTGTGGCTAGTAAAAATGCTAGTTGATTCAAATGCATTCGTCAAACAATAAAACCTGCACTCGATCGACATGATCACGTGACCTTCGGTAGCGCAGTGCGTAGTGCACTTGGCCCGGAGACGCTTGGTCTAGGTTCAAGCCTCAGTGGGGCAAAAAGTTTTTCGAATAAAATTGAGCATAAATAGACTAAGCACCACTAAAGGAGTCTGATGATCGGCCTGGCGACCGTGAAATAGCTATAACTCCAGCCTATAAAACTTGGTGGTAGCTCACTCAAGTTGTTGTTCTTTCATTCAAACCTTCTATATTTCTTTTGTTGAATTTTATTTTTAAATAGTTTTCATTTATTTTCTGCTGCATTTTCTTTCTGTCAGCATTTTATTATTTTTATTTGGTCAAATTTTCATTAAAAATTCTATGCCATAATCAATGGAAAAAAATTGCACTTATATTTCAGTTCGATTTGTACGAAAACTAAGTAAAAGAAATTTAATTTGGAAATTGTACACGTGTGATGTTGAATTCCTAATAATTATGTTTTCCATAAATTTAATACAATCGAATTTTTTTCTTGGTTATTCATTCCAAATACAATTTAATTTTTTTTAACCCCTTTTGTTTGACGATTAACCATAATTTTTAACTCTGGTCGTTCCTAAATGAAACGTTACCCAGAGTAACTTTCTTAAAAACTTTTATTTTTGACACATTATAACCATAGTTAACCACAGTAAAATAAAATAAGGCACCACTGAGCTACTTTTTGCGACCTAAGGCAAATGTCACTGACATTGTTTTGCGCGAAAAAGAATCGTGGTGAGTATAATTTTTTATTTCTGGGGATAGAAAAAACTTTTCCGCAGAAATTTTTATTTTGCGATAAAATCGTTCCCATAAGAAGTACATGAATTTTTTTTTCGAGGAGGAACTACTGTATACTAGGCTTTAAACTTCAATTTTTATTACATACTCGTAATATGGGGTGTGGCCCCGGCGCAGTGGAAGTAGTGCTTGACTGCTAACCTGGATGTGTGGGTTCGAGCCCCAGTCTAGGCAGCATTCTTTTCTATATTCCCTCAACTGAACGCCACCCCTCGGATTTAATGAGATAATCAAAACTTTATTTCTCAATCCACTGTGCTAACAAAAATCTATCCTATCTAAGCTAAGAGACATGTTTTAAAAATATTATTTTGGGATATGCTTCTTTTGTTGAGAATTTTATTACGGCCCAGTGACAGTTATCTATTCTGCCCAACAACAGACACATTTTACACAAATTCCACTTAAGACCACATCAATTCACAAGACTTCTTTATATCTTTCTAAGGACATCCTTATTGATAAAGTATATAGACCTAAAGGACAAAAGTTTTTAAAGATTGCTCATAAACACTAGGGTTGTTTTAAATTTTATTTAAATAATATACTTACTCTCTCATATTATCGATAAGAAGATTCTATTGTGTTCGAGATTTGCATTGAATGTTTAGTTATATGAAGTCCATATCCATATAATATGTTTACCAGTGTGTATATAAATGTATTCAAAAATGCATATAAGTATATTTACAGTTCAATGAATCGACAAAATGCGCTCTATCACACACTTTTATTATTATCGATGATAAAGTCTCTTTGCTCTGTTGAAGGACATTCGAACAAACTCCGCACATTTTTAATTTTATTGCAAAATTCTTCGAAGCATACAAAAGGAAACAATGCCGAGGCCATACGAGTATCACTTCGCTTAACGAAAACCTATCGAAATATTAATAAATTGAAAATGAAGATAAATAAAAGAAAATTATGGAAATAAAATAAATATGGTGAAGTTGCTTTTCCATTTTAGTTTTTGATATACAGAAATCCAATCGTCTGGTTGAGGAGGACCTTTTATTTCAAAACAAAAAAAAAAGTTTTATACAACTAGAGGTTAAATTATTCATTGAAGCACAAATTTAAATAAATTATATTTTATTGCATAAAACTTATAAGTACCTATAGGTGGCTACTATCGAATCTTTTCCCTTTTGAATGCTTTGTATACATTTTTTCAATAATATTTACTGTAGTAGGTATACTTAATCCAAAAAAACAAATATTTTTTAATAATTGAATGTCTATGAAATTTTAATATTTTATTGGATTTTTTTTTTCATTAATTAAAAGGCAAATACAATTTTTTACGATGAATATACAAATATTTATAATACCGGGTTTGCCAAATAAATTGTGTAACCAATTTTAAAATCACAATTCATACTAATGAATGACGAAACTATAGCGACTGAGTTTTTTTTAGCTGCCAATGAGGAAATCACATAAAATTGATACCAGTAGGCAGCGTTGCCAACCATTATAGTCAAAATAATGCCTTAATTGAAAAAAAAAAAATTCATGCTTTTTTCAATGAAAAAAAGCTTCAGGTATTTTTTTTTTTTTGAAGTTAACGTTATAAATACTAAAAATTAAATGTATGTAGAGTTTAATGTCTTTATAATTTATTAATTAAAGTTAAATTAAAGTTAATTGTGATACAATTTAATTTCGATTGAGATTTAAGTAGGTAAGAATGAATAATTCAATTAAATAAAATGTAGGTAGATACCTAAGTATAATGTAGGTAGTAGTATTAGGTGTTGCTGGATCAGTGGTTGGATGTCAAAGAGACTGAAGCTCTGTTTTCTTGGTGTTGGTAGTACAGCGTCTCCAATCATCGATGCTGCAAACTATTTTAGTTCAGTGGTTTTTTCGTTAACTTCCAGGAAAGGTAGGGGTTGCCAACAACTATAGTTTCTTACATGTATAAACAACAAAAGATCACAAAAAAAGGATACAATTTATGAAAAATTAAACAACAGTTTGAATTAAATACTTAAAAACAATCCTTCATTAAAAAAAAAAAAACTTCATATGAAAACATCGACTTTCGGAACTCTAATTTAGTTATGTATGTCCATGTACCCAATTGATCACATACACGTATGAATATAAAAATATGTATAAAGTAAGTGACCCAAATAAGGCCCACCTTATTTGCTTCTTCAAATAACTTGTAATTATAAGTTTATTGATAGAATAAAGTGAACTGGCATAATATAAACCTCAGTTAAAGCAACTAGCTATATAAAAACTTAGATTTTTTTGGTTAAAATTAAAATATATTTTTTGAGCATCGTCAATTTTTTTTTATTTTCTTGCTGAAAAAAAAATTAATTTTATCCAAAAATAAATAGAACAACTAACAAACTATGTATTAGTGCGTATTTAGATACAAATTAAAAACCGTACTTACTTACTTGAAAAAGAGACAATTTTTTAAATGACTTCTTTTTATCAAAACCACAAATTTTCCCCATTCACTTATTTATTTATTTTCTCATATCCAACACAATTGAGTTTGCTGGAAATTTTAATTTTTTCTGGGCTACAGCATTTGGCCACAGCACAAATAATAATTCCCGTTGCTTGTCGGTTTTGCGCTTTTTTGTGCACTGGGCCTTATTAGGCTCCGGGACTTATTTGGTGCACCTACCTTATGTATTATGTTACGTATATTTAAGTACAGTTTCAATTCAGATCGCCCTTAAAACCATACATCATTTTAGAAGTTAAAAATAAAGATTGTTGCAGATTATATCAAATTTTCATGGACTAAAGGCCGTTAAAAGCTATATTGAATCAATTTTTATCTTTAAAAATCGTTTTTGTGTTTTTAGTCTATTCCTGAACTTTGTTTTATTTAAATGAATATAAGAGAAAACAAGAAATGTTAAATTAAACAAGGAAAATAAACATTTTTAAACTTAAGAATTTTTTCTCCCAATTCAGAAATATTTTTTAAATCGTTAGAAATATTTTAATTTACTAAAAATCTGAACTCATTAAAATCTCATTTTTGGTAAAAACTAAGCCTCATAGCCTCAGATGTTGTAATAATGCCTCAAAGGCATCGTTGATGCCGGTAGGTACCAACTGCAATCTAGCGAAATGGTGTGAAAAATACTCCTGTGACATTGAAAATACAACTTTCACCTAGTCCACTGGGAACACGACATTTCTATTCTGGAATTTGCACTTCATCAAATAATGGTTATAGGTAATTGAATGAAATGCCAATTTCATTTTGAAATAATTACCGATATTGTATATCATTGTAGTCTCAATTTAAAATTATATATACCTTTTATCTTCCCTAATTCAATATGAATTCCCAATTCTTACAATCGTCTGAGAGATTCTCCTAAGGCTCTTTAAACCTATCAGTAATAATATAATAACTTTAAGTCAGTCGCTATTTATCCTAATCCTAATTTCGACGATTGGAATTGGATTAGAGGTGAAAAAAGGTCGATTTAAAGTGTCAAAGATTAATCTGTGATTTTGTCATTTCAAAATGAGTCTTGAAAACTTAAGTATACCCAAGAAAATTAAGAAAAAAAATAAATCATTTTTTCACCTGAAGGTTTTGTCTTTTTTTTTCTAAGTTTCAGTTTTGTTAAATCTTCAATTTCGGTACGCCCCCAGAGAACACACCGAACTCAACAAAATAGTTTAATTCAATAAGGAAACTTTAAGTTTTAACTTTTTCACTCTTTTTTTTTTTGTCCTTTTTTTTGTAAACGGCATCTCCTGAGATTTTTATTTTTTTATGTTTGCTGGATCTCAATGTCGATTCTAAGTGAAAAAATCCATCGATTAAGCTTAAACAGTCTTGAAGGCCACCAACGTAAAAAAACAAAATCTGGGCAAACAAAAGAAAGTCCTCCGAAGTAAAACTTTTCTAATTGAATAGTATTATCGAGTTCGATAAAGAAAAAGAAAAATATCCCTACATTATAATTTTGTTTTGCACTTTCTTTTTTCTCCACTTATAAATAAAGGGGGAACGCTTCATAAATAGATGTATTTATATCCTTTTAAGATTTGATTTTTTTTGTACAAAGTAGAATAAGATTTGTAAATCTCTTTCATTTAGCTTCCATTAAGAGCTTATTTTGTTGGTTTGTCCTTATATTATGTATAATATACATTGTTTAAGTAAAAAGTTTTATTTTCTAAACTTATACTTCGAGGAAAATCCGACCATGTTGTGTCTGCCGTTTTTAAATTAATTTGCAAACTGCTTTATTTTTAATGCTACCTATACTTACCAATACTTCTTATCTTGATGGATCATAAAAATGATGATTTGATTTTATATTAAACTAGCCGACCCGTGCTCGCGTTGCTTTGCAAGCTTGAAATATACTTATTAATATGATAATAATATAATAAGTATATCAAATGCTCCATGAGAATGGCCGCAATTTCTACTATATTATTAACAAACATTTTATTTGCATACTTCCATATGCTTTCCGTAACCAAATAAAAAATTTTATTTTCTCTCACCTCACTGAAACAGTTTCATGATGCCAACTATACATTTCCTTTTATAACTATTTTTCATCTTTTCCCTTGGACGGAAACTTCCTTAAGCTTCGTATTCATTATGCGCGGCATCCGCGCGCACCATGTTCGTCCGCGGCAAATCATGATATTTGCCACGCATATCAATTTTTGAGAAAAAGTTGATGAACCGCGGCAGCCGCTCGCGGCAGTCGATCCAATTGACAGCTAGTAGCTAGTGCCCAAATCACAAAACAAACTACCGTCTCAACTGCGCGCGAGCAAAACCATGTTCGACCATTGCCGCGCTTCAAAAATCCATCACGAGAGGATCGATGCGCGGCATGTTCGAGCGCACAAATGTTCGAGCTGCCACGCGTAGAAACCCGGTATTTATATTGCGCGGCTGATGCGCATAACAATGTTCGTTGGTTTGCCGCGCATAATGAATACGAAGCTTTAGACGGACAACAGTGTTGCGAACGTCACTGTCCGGCTAAGAAAGCTTGCACTGTATTTTATTCCCTACTCCACTTAGTTAAAATCAGTAATGTTTCATTTTCATAATCTTTAGCAGCTTTCAGTAAACCTTTTTTTTCATGCTGCTTTCTGCTGAATGCCCTGCCTATTTTCCTCTCAAAATATGTACATTTATGTAACATTTCTGTTCACTGCAGAAGAAGCAACAAATAAACTCACTGCGCACGGCAGTGGTGCCCATACTTAAAATATGTAGGTATTTATGTAACATTTTAGTTCGCTTAAGAAGAAGGAAAAAACAAACACACTACGCATTAGCCGTCGTCGTTACAAAAAGTCAACAATTGAGTGGAATGAAAGGAGGAATAATAATGTAAATGAGTGGATGAACGAACAATTGAATGCACAGAGATTCAGAAGCAAATACACAAAAGAAAATGCATAAAACACGGAACGATAATGAAATGGAACAAATCAGCAACCCATTCATTGCGTTTGAATCGAATTCATAGATGCAAAAATACAAAAAGTTGATAAATTTATAATTTGTAAATAAATTTATTTCTCAGCTTGTAAGTACAGTTAAGAAATAATTTAGGGCTTAAAATTTGCATAGAACTATCGACTTTATACAAAAAATCCCATTTTTGTAAAATATCAAGCAGGTTTAAAAGCATAATTGAATATGTTGGTCAACTTCGACAAAAAAGTGTACGAAATTTTCTTAAAAGTTAATAATCTAATTCAACAAATATTTTTACAAATAAAAAATATCTATTTACATGCTTCAAAGAATAAGAAAAATTATAAAATTGGTTTCAAGTAAATCGGTTGAATACTTTCTGAGAAAAACGCGGACAAACAAAATATTTGTTTCGTCTTTATATAATAGTAATGATAAGAGCTCAAATAGGTACGAGTAGGTTTATATAGGGTGATTTGCCAAAGTTTTTTTTTTCCAGTTTTGAAAATAAGAGCTAAAAAATAATTAAAAGTTTAATTATATACCTACCTACATTCATTGCACCGCATGGCGCTAAGCCCCTGAATGCCGAACTCATTGGCTGCGCGAAAGCATTTAAAAGCTAAAGTCCCTGGCGAATGCGCCAAAACCAGTTTATTTTTTTTTTTTTTTATTTTTAAACGTTAACCATTTTAAATGTATTAAACTATTTATACATATACATACATATACATACATTAAATGCATTTATAAGCATATTAAGGTGTGACAAAAAGAATGATTTTTGTTTGTCAAGTCAAATCCTATAGAAAAATTTTCAAATTGTAGAGAATTAAAAAATAAAAAAAAATAAAATCGGTTCAAACTTTCCGATCGCGAATGTTGGAAATTTATTTATGCTTTCAATCATTTTTGTATCTACTTAACTTGAAAGTTTTGGTCTTCCTTTTGTTGCCTCAAATCTGGGGTCTAGGATATTAAGACTATTGGATGGATATTAACATAATAATTAAAATAATTATGTACAAAATATACAGGGTGTAGGTATATGTTTTTTTTTGTTTTTTTTCCGAGACAAACAAAAATAATTTCTTGAATTTTTGAATAACAACAACAACTTTAAGGTGCTACCATCCATTGTTTTAGGAATTAATTTATTTTTAATTCGTTTTATTTTTGTTTTGCTAGAGATATAGCCACTTAAAATTTCTTGATGTGCTGTAATGAAACTAATGCCAGTAATTCCTTTGATTTTCCCCACAGACTTACGGGTGAAAGATACTTTCAACAAAATACAAAAGGTGCCTTTTCATCATCGATTGCTAACAATAAAATAACAAAATATAAATTGATTTGGTATAAGCGACTGAATTCAACACCCCTAGAGAGTAAACAAAAAAATAATAAATAAAAACTCCATTTATAGACTCATCGTTAAATCATCCACCAGACCGAGCACCACCTTTATACTGCTCCATCTTCCTTTACATCAAACCAAAAAAAAATAAGTCTTTTCATCACAATCTCTCATATTACACGGATAACGATTTCATGTCACGAACTACCTTAATTTGATGTATCTAATGGTAGAAAAAAGAAGTAGAGTAGACTTCATATACAAAATGGAAGCAACTTTTAATCACCAACCATCAACGAACGTTATTGCCACCTTAATTGAAAGCCAACGACGACATCGGCTTCGACATATTGCATATCGGTGGGTGATAAGGTCTAAAGAGTGTATAGGCAAGCAGGAGTGTTGAATTAGATCATCAATTTTTCCATTACGCCTTTCACCTGAATAATGCCATAAAGGGTTAGAAAAAAATAACATGAATACGGTTTAAAAATAGACCAATACAAAAAAATAATACTGGAACTGATTGATATGACCCGTTAATCGATAATTTACAATGACATCATCTTAGTCATGATTAACGTCACCATTAACATCACCAACTCTTTTTTTTCGTCACCTTACCTACGTATGTAAGTTTTTTCCCTATATCCATTCCAGCAAAAAGTATATCGGTCTGGACGGCTATAAATTATATTAAACTTGCAAGTACTTCATCAATCAGATTTTCTAATGGAAAGGTCAATGTTGTGATTGGTATTTATGTTAATGTTGAGTTCAATTCAATACCCACGACGCACGTTACGACACGTGACGCGAAGGTGGAAAATTGAATTAAATATTAATTAGAGCATAATAAGAGATTTGAAAGGTATGGGTATAATAAATTAACTTTACCCTTTAGTCCTGAAGCGCAAATACAATCATTCATAACAAAGGAAAGGATTTATGGTGTCATCCCACACTTATTAAAAAAAATTACATACTGGTTTTTTATTTATTTTCATTAAATTATTATGCTATTATTCTAAGAAAAAAATTGTACAGACAAAAAACTATCTCCCCCCTCCCTTCAGGCGGGTTGGATGGTACAATTTCTGAAAAATTGACTTAAAATGGAAAAAAAAATAATAAAAATTATTATTTTCAACGTAAATACTTATTCAATTCTTTTATTTTCTTTTTAAAGTTCCTTAACTTAATTTTTAGGTTCTTATGAACACTTTTTGAGAAATTAAATTGGAATTTTTATTCAAGTTGATTTTTTTTTAAATTTACGTAATTACTCTTATCAATTCTTCGTCAAATACTTACTGAAAAACAAAATTAAAATTCAGAATTTTTTTTTCAAAAATGTTGTTCATATAAAAGAATGGAATATTAACTTCCAAAAATGCTATAGCATAGGAATCCTTTCTTAAGATTTTAATAATTTTTTTCCCATTTTAATACCATTTTAACTTTATCCCTCCCCGCCTCAGGGAGGCCGCATGGCTTTAGTTTTAGTAAATCAGAAAATCGTCTTACACTAAATTTACTTGTATTAACAAGTCCGTCGCTTATATTTTTGCGCAAATACTTTTTTGATGAAATACTTACATGACACCCCGATTGGTTTTAAAAAAGAATTTTAATTACACGTGCATTTATATTTACACGTGTATTTAGAACGTACACGCCAACATGTGTACACGTAACACGTGTATAGCTAAAATACACGCTTAAAATTGAGAGCTCTAGTTGAGAGTTGTTGTAAGTCACTAGGCCCTCGATTTTCTTTTAAAAGAATGCACCCAAATTTTCAGATAGATTTGTCAAATAGTTTTATTGTGAGAGAGGCATTTTATAGATACAGTTCAGACACCTAACAGCATTTTTTTAAAAAATTAAAAAAGAAGAATTTCATGTGCTCATTACCTAAACAATATTTCTTACGCACAAGAAACATCCCGCAAACCAAACAAAAGCTTAACAAATATTATCGGGACTCTTTACCATCGATATATAAGGACCATTCACCACTGGTGACTGGATTACTCAATTTCGGGGCAGTCGTACGAGCAAAAATGATATCGAAAGTTTTGTTCAGCAAATTCAGGTAGGTATGCAATCAGAAATTGTTGATAAAATTTTATAGTTTAATTGATATTGGACAATCAGCGACTGAAGGTGCGCGAACTTGAAGAGGCTTATCAAATGGAACGGTGATTTAAATTTTGCTTTCCGCAGAATGGCAAACGTTTTTTTTGAAATGCATGCGGTGGCAGTCACAACGATTACATTGAAAATGGTAAAATGGTCACCGGCGCATATAACGCAGAACTATTGATTCTACACCGATTTGAACCAATGTAAATAGACCGCATTTGGCGAGGAAACTTTTTCTGTTTTAGCAGGAGCACAAGCTCGCTGTCATAATGACAAAATTGCATGAATTCAGTTACGAATTCCTCCCTTTTCCAGCATATTTTCCAGATTTAGTCCCCTGCAACTGTTATTTTATTTTCAAACATGAAAAAATGGCTCGGTGGTAAAAGATTTGGGTCGAACTAAGAGGTCATCTATGAAATAGCTAAACGTCTTTTTTGAAGGTCCCAAGAAATCGTATTATTTGGAGGGCATCAAAAAATTGGAGAAGCATTGGACGAAGTGTATCGATCTAAAGCGGCCCATACACACAACACAAGTGTGTGCACCGGTGTCATGACACCAGTGTGGCCTTCCGCCATACACGCAACACATTTAGCAACACCGACACAAAAAATCAAAAGATTTTGATTTTCTTGACACCGTGTTCGACACCGAAATCGGTGTAAACACTTGCCCATATACACACACCACATTTGAGTACACCGACACCAGTGTCGACACAAGTGTTGTGTGTATGGGCCGCTTAAAAGGAGAAATAAAATAATTTTTTAAGGAAAAAAGTATTCCTTGTATCAATTTTCAGGGACTTTTTGACCCGCCCTCGTATGTAGGTAATAATTTAAAAATAATTCGAATATTCACCATATTAAACATATGACATACATACATATGGATACCTATATACATAACATATACAATACATATATATTTATTCCAACCCATTTTTCATGTTGTGTGCCTGGTACCTACCTGCCTATCATTAGGCTTTCAACTACAAAGCATTTAGCACAAAAAATAATGATTCCTGGAGCAATAGGGGAATAATGAACTACCTAAGTAAAAAAATAAAATAAACGAAGACTAAAGTTAAACTTAAACTGTGAGATTAATTTCATTCTTAGTGGATAGCAGAAAAAAAACCCAAACAAACATCCATATACCTAACCTACACACTTATACACACCCATCATTAAGAGTGGTTATAATATCTGCTTTCGTGTCAAGAGCCCAGAGTAAAACCACAACAATAGCGATTATGTTACCCTCTACACGTTCACACTTCTACCACTAGAAAAAAAATACTTTATTCTGCTCAGCTAGCTCCCCTTTGCCCAAGAGGAACTATTACACTTGTTATGATAATTGCTGCTTATCAAGTGAGAATTAAGTATGTACGTTCATGTGTGCATACATCTGTAGATGTTAACTAAGTATCATGGTATCATCCAACGTTATGTACCAATACTACCTTCAGAGTTGGAAAGATATTTTCTTATGTTTCTTCATGAATCCTGGATGCCTTCTAGCGTAATTTCTTACATATCTGTAGTCGTCAGTCGACTGTATACCTACTTCTTCTGTTCATTTTCTTCTTTCGCATCTTTCATCTATGTAGTTTTTCGTTTAATTGTACTAAAATACTTAAAGTTTGTTTAATGAGTTGCGGAAGAGCAATTCCCACAAATATCCACCAGGCCACCTACATCACACCCTGCCCTACCCTTCTCCATTCTAGCTCATAACCTCAACAAAACACTGCCACGTAGTGTGTCGTATTATGTGGGTGTGTGTCTAGGATGCATTTAAATTTTCTAGGATTGTTCATTTCATTTTGAGGTGATCTCCCTCCGGAATTGTTAAATGCGGGGTTTGAAAATGAGGGCGTGGCTTAAGTGGATTATAATTTGTACAAGAAAACTTCGTGTAAGTAGGTTTTTAGAGGAGACTCTTGCTTTGTATGCCTTTGCAAAACTTAGATAGGATAATCCTACAGTTTGCTTTCTTAGTAAACCTAACAGTTGCGGATCTAGTACTATGGTCTAAGGGGGGAATGTTTAGATTTCTGTTTGTTTTAAGCTAATTATATTTAGATAATTTTTTTTGGGAAATGGGTTTGGTTTTTAAGTGTTATGTAGGTATTTGAATAAAAATTGTGCAGGTCTGAGGTGTAACACATTTTAATTATACTAAAAGAGAGGAATCTAAAATTTAACCCAATTAAATTTATCTACATGTTAAGAATTCTAAGATTAATCATTTTTAAGTCAAATACCTAGTCATCATTTTGAAACATTGAAAGAAACAATAATTTATAAGGGAATTGTGGCCTAACGAAAGGGGATACAGAAACATCTGAACAAATTCAGGAATTTTTTTTGCACAGTTTAGAAACTATTGACTAGGGTGAAGATTTTTTTTTTACTTATTTACATTTTTCTAGACCAAATAAACATACAAAAAGACCAAGGATCTCTGTACGTGTACTACAGGGGCGGACTGGTCCACCGTACACTCGGAAAGAGTGGAAGAGAGGAAGAAAAAATTTCTTAAAAGCACTTGAAATTCCATTTTTTAAAAGAAAAATTTTTCATAAAACTCACTTACGAGAGACCTTATAGTAAATATAGTGTGTTTTTTATGAATTCTTGATCAACAATTTGAAACCCACTAGGGTATGGTGCTACAACTCGGTTGCAGACCCCTTTAATCAATATAAATCTGTTGTCACCCCCTATGTACTTTTCGAGGCCCTCAGAATTATGATTGTGGGCCCCCTATATATTTTTCGAGGCCCTGAGAATTATGATTGTGGGCCCCCTATGAACCTTTCAAGGCCCACCGAACTTTGTATGTGGGCCCCCCTATGGATCTTTCGAGGCCCACAGAATTATGTTTGTGCCCCTTTTAGTCAATGTAGATCTTTTGGAATTTTCGATGCCCAGAGAATTCTGTTTGCGTACCTTTTAGTCAATACCTATATTATGTAGATTTATTTTGGTCCCTTAAAGTAAATAAATATAGTAGTAGCTCCTAAACTATATGCCAATTTCTATGTCGAAAATTATTACCACGAATCGCTTCAATCGCTACCTATTCTTTTTTAATCAATTCAATTTCTTTACGAAGTGAATTCACTAATAATTATTACTTTTATTAACTTTTCATAAATATTTAACAGGCCTTTAAATTCTTAAATGACGTATTTTGTATGGATAATAAAAAAAAAGAAAAATATAGTAAAGAAAAACCTTCAACTAGTAGGTATGTATGTTTGTAGGTACTAATTTTCCTTTTTTTCGTTAGGATTACTATTTTTCTGTCTATCTTTAAAAAAATAAAGTAAAAAGTCAACTTAGTCTTCCTAAACTATACTTACCTAACATTTATTTTATTTCAATGCATATCTTTCAATTCCTTTCCCATATTCGATATAGCGATATAAAATTATTTCTACTAATTAAAAACTTATATATTAACGATTCAAAATAGCTTTTAACAGCCTTTAGTCCATGAAAATTGGCGTTTCGTCCCGGCGATCTCACGTAGACTCATCAGTTGACTAGTGAGGGCCTTGTCAATACGCAATGTCCATTAAGTTCAGTTCATCTTATACATAGATTTTCATGATGAATACCTAGTGTGAACTATATCTAACCAGATAAGAATTCCTAATCATTAAAGCTAGAAGTTTTTTTTGTGGCCGTGGCCTGGCAATGTTTATATTGTTTGTCAAGGCCCTCACTAGTCAACTGATAAAAGCTGTTAAAAGCTATTGTGAATCAATAATTCAACAAGTCCAATTAAATAGTGCTAAGTCTTCTACTTGGCTGATTTATTTCAGTATAGTATATAGAATTTGTATTATTAAAAAAAATCTTCTTATATATTAACTGCCTTATTCATAAACAAAAATTGGTTATTTCAGCTCTCGTGTTTAGGGAAACTACACCATGGAAAAGAATTTTCTGGACTCAAAATAAAGGCAATTGCTTACTGCTCCATTTGAGTCCGGAAAATTGTTAATCCTTGGTGTAGTTTCCCTGAACACGAGAGCTGAAATAACCATTTTTTGTTTATGAATAAGGCAGTAATAGTTTTTGTTTCATCTCAATACGACCACTTTTCACAAATATACAGCTCTTTCAAATACACTAATAAAAATTGAAAAAAAAAAAAATTTCTAAGTTATTTTGGCTAGTATTATTTTGTTTTTACTAAACAGAAAGTCACACCCTCCTAACGTCGTAAAATTAATGTCAAATAACTAAGCCCTGTAAAACTTTTTTGATATGTATATTTATGTTGAAAAACTCAAGTAAATTAATCTACCAGTTGAAACTGCTAAAAACTAAAAAATCATTACGATTACCTTCACTAAATAAAACTAAATGAATTGAACATGGATATTAATAAATTTTTGTACATTTCAAAATTAATAAACATGAAAAATTGAAATATCAAGAAACAACTTCTGCTCATCAATTTTTATTTTTAACCATTTTGAGAGTAATTATGTATTTTGGGGCTCTTCCTAAAAGTACCGGTAGGCCCTTTGACACACAGTCCGCCCCTACGTGTACACACCTAAGTATACTCTGAGGTTGCTATAATATTTTCAATTTTACAAATATAATTGGAGTTTGCTTTATTTCCCCTTCCCAAACACCCGCCCCTGATAAGCAAACTCAACAAGCTTCTTAGATTTTTTTGTTGGTTCTTTTATAGGTTATGCATATAAATTCAAAAACATCAAGTTTTCTGAACTTTTTTTTTTTAAAGACGATTTGGGAATGTTCGTGATTTTAATATATAAAAAAAAAGCTTTTCTTTGATTCGTTAAAATAACAAAAGAATTATTTTTTTGTGTCTAGGTATATATTTTGATACGCATACGACATTCACTTCAACATAATAATTTCTGTGCGTTTTTAAGATATTCAGAATAAGGTTTCCCTTTACATATGCCTCAATATTCTATAGGTACCTAAAACATACCTACTATCTAATTTCGTTGTGTGTGTACATGTAGATATATAAAGGACAACTTTTTAACAATGAACAAAATTATTATGATAAAAAAAAATAAATTTCTAAAGGAATATGCTAATTCAATTTTTTGTATGGTAGCTTGTAAAGTTAAGCGATTATAATGTTTGCATGGGGTACCTAATTTATGTGAAATGGAAATCATTCTTTCTACAATTTTAATTCTTTTGGAAATACTTTTTCTACATTTTTTTTGCATAAGAGAAGGTATGTATTAGATTTTTTTGTGTTTTTCATATTGATGTGCCAGACTGATGGTTGATCTACCTATCCATAATTTTCTCACGGAAATTTAAAAAAAAAAATCAATTTTCTATTTTATCTGATTTGTGTTTATTATCTGGAAGAACCGAAAAACTTTTCAAGGATTAGGATTACGGATTATTTCCTAGTCAGAATGTAGCCGAAATATACCTTTTCATTTCAGTACCTAATCGTGGAATGAGTGGCAATGAATTTTCTTACGCCAATAGAATTTAATCAGGCTGGAATTTTGGATTTATGATATACTATGTATGTGTGTAGATATTTTTGTTGGTTACAAAAAACTGCGTGATACCTTAGGTATTCAAGAAACTTAAAAGTTATTTAATATTAATTGCTCCATAAAAACCAAAAATGTGTCGGATGATTTTGAATTCTGGGATGTAAGCATCTCATTTGTGGGATATTCAAATTCGATTGGCGAATATTCTATAAATAAGGTGCTTAAAATCTTAAATAACTTTGAAAAACTTTAACCATTGATTCAAATTGATTCCATTCTCAGCTTTCATACGCATCACTCGCTTTTTCCTAATTCTTCTTTCATTATGACTATTTGTGCTTTGTGCAATAAAGTGGAGCCTATCGATTACCTTTCGTGCGGTGTCTGCAATTCTTTAATGCATTTTAAATGTGCAAAAGTTAAAAAATCAGACTTTAATATCATTAAATCTAAAAAGAATTTCGTATTCAAATGTGATAAATGTTGCACCAGTGTGCTAATCAAATATATTAACAACATAGATAATTTCGTTCAAGGTGTACTCGCTAATCTAAATTGCCTTAAAGATGATTTTCCTTTCTTGTGCAATAATAGAAATGATCTAGAAAGTGAAGTGGGTGTGTCGACGCGAAGCAAAACAAAAGAAAAGGTTATTGATCTCTCTGCTGGTATTAATCAAACCAAAAAGTGTCCCCCCGCCCCTGCATTGCATAAAAAAAGACTTTCTCTCTCGTCTTTGCCAAAATCACCTGCTCTGACTCAAAGCTCTCTGTCTGTGTCTATTAATATGGACAAAAACAAGAGTGCAATTGTACCCACATCGAATAATAAACCGGTTTTCTCTACCTTAGCCACCCACGTCCCTTCTCATGCACTTATTACCAAACATAATCGCAGTGATGATATGACGGATGGTGCAAAACAAAATCAAAATACTGAGTTAGACGTTGTTGTTGGAGAGAACGGCATCGCTGACGTGGATCAGGTTGCCGCAACGATTACTATTGATGGTGATGCTGCTTGTGCTGCTGCGCTTTCTTATGTTGTTGTAGGTGATGATGATGTTGTTTTCGATGCCTCTTCGTCTGCAGCTGTACAAGCTGTTATGGATGGTGAAGCTACAGTCTCTACAAAAAGTATTAATCAAAATTCAAACAACTCTACAAGAAATTCTACCGATCTTAATTCACTTCCTCCTCATT
Source organism: Epistrophella euchroma (assembly GCA_947049315.1). Classification (NCBI taxonomy): domain Eukaryota; kingdom Metazoa; phylum Arthropoda; class Insecta; order Diptera; family Syrphidae; genus Epistrophella; species Epistrophella euchroma. The sequence continues at coordinate 35,685,262 of OX346247.1, read as the reverse complement.
CACTTATTGGTTTTTTAAACAACAACGATGCCAACAAAAATAATGAAAACCAATCCGCGAGAGGAAAGAAAAGAATAAACAAAGATCGCACTGATTGCTTAATGGGCAGTGATGGAATAAGTGAATTAAATTCCTTGACCTATTCCTCAGTGTGGTTACACATTTCGAAGTTTAATGTAATCACTGAACCTGAAGACTTAATAAACCACATATCTGCTTAAGCAAACATTCCCAAAAATAATTTAAAATGTTTCAAACTTATTAAAAAAGGGTTATCCCTATCAGATATTTCTCATGTAAATTTCAAACTGAGTGTTCCCTCTGACTGTTATAACAAATTGATGAGTGATTCTTCTTTATGGCCCAAATTTGTTAAGGTGAAAAAGTTTATAAATCATCCAAAAAACGATGCTGCTTGCCTGCCCGTGGATTCGACTTAACAAGTTACGAAATAATAGCTGCTGCACCTATACCAACTCCTACTTTTGCTCTGAAGGATTTCAACGTTGCTGCTTCATCAAGTAATTTATCATTTTATTATCAAAATGTAGGAGGTATAAGAACTAAACTAGAATCTTTATATCTTACGTTTTCATCTGTATCTTATGATATTATATTATTAACTGAAACTTGGTTGACTGAAAATCAGTTAACTTCGGAAATTTTTACTTTTAATTATACAGTGTTTAGAAAAGATAGATCTTATTTAAATACAGGTATGGATAGAGGGGGAGGCGTTTTGATCGCAATTCGTTCCTCATTGTCATGTAAGGAAGTACAGTTAATTTCAAATATTATATCGGCAACAAATTACGATATTGATCAATTGATTGTTTCTCTAACATTAAATAGAAGTACTGAATTATTTATAATTATTAATTATATACCTCCCAGGAGTTCATGTGAATATTATAGTATATTTTTTAATAATTGTAAATCTATTTTTGAAAACTTAAGTCCATCTCAACATATTATTTGTATTGGTGATTTTAATCAAGGAAATATTAAGTGGTTATTAGACACAGACGATAAATATTTAGTGCCATTTGATGTCACGTCCGAAATTGAAACAAATTTAATTGACTTAATACAAATTAATCATTTTTCTAACAGCTTAGGCCGTATTCTCGATCTTATTTTTGTAGATAAGGAATTCAATATATATGTTGAAAAATCTGATACTCCTATTGTACAAAACTCAGTTCATCACATTGCACTCGAGGGAAATTTTTGTTTTTTTAATTATATGAAAAATAATTTATTTAATAATACTTTTGTACCAAACTTTAATAAAGCTAACTTTGATGCAATGAATGAATATTTTTTGTCTATTCCCTGGGAAACGCATATATCTAAAACCGATCTAAAAAATGCAAATGATAACTTAGTATCCATTATCAATGAAGCTGTACGCAGATTCGTTCCAAACAAAAAAGTTAAATCGAACAATCATCCTGCATGGTTCAACAAGAGACTGATTAACCTTAAAAATAAAAGAAATAAATCCTTCAAGTTACTCAAAAAAAACCGTGAAGATATAAGCCTGCGGTCGGCTCATCTGACAAATATTAAAGCATTCGATACTCTCAATAAGTTTTTATATCGTGCGTACATGTTCTCTATAGAATCAAACATTAAGAACAACAATGAATGTTTTTGGAAGTATATAAACTCTAAACGCAAATGCAATGGGTATCCAAGCTGTATGTAGTATCTGAACGATTCAACGAGTGATGTTCAGCAAATTTGTAATTTCTTTGCTGTTTATTTTCAGTCAGTGTATACTAGTAACACTCCTTCTAATGTCAATTTACCAAAAGTCTCTACCATCGTTAATATAGGGTCTATGGTTTTACTTGCTTCTGAAGTAGAGTCAGCATTACTAGGTTTAGACACCAATAAAAAGGAAGGTCCTGATGGGATCCCACCAATTTTATTGTTTAAATGTGCCTCTACCTTAGTTAAACCATTAACAGCGATTTTCAACTTATCGCTTTCGAAAGGTGAATTCCTAGATTGTTGGAAACTCTCTTTTATAACACCTATTTTTAAATCTGGATCTAAACAGGATATAACGAACTATAGACCAATCTGCAAAATTTCGGCTTTACCTAAGATATTTGAAAAAATCGTTTGTGACAAACTAACTTTTCAATTAAAAGATTTTGTATCAGAGTTCCAACACGGCTTTATTTCTGGGAGATCCACATCTACTAATCTTTCGTTAATAACTAACTATATTATAAATAATTTCGAATCTTATCTTCAAACCGATATTATATTCACCGATTTTGCCAAAGCTTTTGACCGAGTTAACCACCATGTCCTTTTATACAAACTCTCACAACTGGGATTTCACTCAAATTTCTTAATTTGGTTAAAATCCTATTTGTCATTTAGAGTTCAAGTTGTCAAAATTGATAATCATCTATCTAATGAAATATTTGTACCATCCGGTGTACCTCAGGGTAGCCATTTAGGTCCTTTAATGTTCTTATTTTTCATCAACGATATTCCAAAAATTTTTGAAAACTCACATTGTCTCCTTTTTGCGGACGACCTTAAATTATATCGCAGGACTAAAAGCTATGAAGATTGCGCTTTATTAAACGATGATTTGAATAAATTGGCAAATTGGTGTAGTTCAAATTTCTTACATTTGAACATTTCGAAATGCCAAGTAATGTCGTGTTTTCGTAATAACACTCCGATTTTCTACGATTATCAAATACATAAAACCTCTTTGGACCGTGTAGCACAAAAAAAGGATTTAGGTATTATCCTTGACACTAAACTATCCTTTCTTCCTCACATAGATTATATAATAAATAAATCAAATCAAATGTTAGGATTTATCAAAAGGAATAGTAAAGAATTTACTGATCCTTTTACTATTAAAACTCTTTATAACACTCTCGTTCGATCGGTTCTAGAGTACTGCAGTACTGTTTGGAACCCTTATTATAATAATTCTAGTGACAGAATAGAGAAAATTCAGAAAAAGATTACTAGATTTATGTATTATAAACTCAGCTGGGAAGCTGATATTCCATCTTATAAAACAAGATGTCTCTTATTTGGCATGCTGAGTCTGGAAAATCGACGTACATATTTTGCGATAATGTTTATCAGAGATATACTAACCTATCATATTAAATGTGCTCCTCTTTTGGCGCTAATATCTATTCATGTTCCCAGATCTAATTGTAGAGATCACATTCTATTTTACGAGCTATTCCACAGAACAAACTATGGTCGTAACGAACCGGTTTCTCGTTGCATCAGGGAAGCTAATTCGGTTTGCACTAGATTAGACTTTTTTAATAATTGCATTAGAGATACTTTTAAGCACAATGTATTAAATGTACTTAATTCTATGTGATTATTAACTTTTAATTTGTAAAATTTATTATTATTATTATTATTTTCATTTTTTGGCTTGAATATATACAACTACATAAAACGAAAAAATGTAATCTAGTAGTCTATAAGAGAAATTTGTTCTTTGAATGATGAAATGAAATAAATAAATAAAATAAAATTTTCTATGGCTGACTCATCAAAATTATTGGAACACAAAATTTTTCACTGGTCATCATCATCTTCAAAATGGAAAAGAAAATAACAATTTTTGTCCTCTTTCCCTTTGCAAAGTTTTTCGTTAATTGCAGTTGGTACTTAAGACCTAGTGGAAAAGAAAGCCATTTTTGGAAATAAAATTTAAAAAAAAAATATTTTTTTTGTTTTAGAATTTGAAACCATTTTTTGTTTATAAATAAGGCAGTTGAAGTTTTACAGAAATATTGATGTTCTAACTTAGGTCTTCAAAATGCAACTTACCTGCAAGTATTTGTAATTTTTCTTAAAAATAGACATGTATTTCACTTCGGAAAAAATGCTGATAATTAGTACAGACCTTTATTTCATCATTAAAAATTATGCTGTCAAAAGTCCCTAAGAATCCGAGTTTGTTTTTTTTTTAAACCTCGATATCTTCTAAAAAATAATCTAAATGACAGCTTTCATAAAAAAAGTGTCATAATCTTTTTTATAGAGGTCTACTAACATTACCTGAACTACTTTTTGATAACATTTACCGTTCCAGAGTTATATGTGAAAAACCTATAGTTTCGACAAATAATTAATTTTTTTTCCGACTTTTGAATAAGCGCATCTTCTTAATGATGAAATTTAAGTCTGTGCCAATTTTCAGCAAGATGCAAATATTTCCTAAGTTTGCACTTTATTTTGTCTATTTTGACTTATAATCCAGTCAAAATAGACAAAATAAAGTGCAAACATAGTAAATATTTGCATCTTGCTGACAAATATTGATACAGAAAGATTGGCAGTGAAAGATTTACTAAAAGTCTATAAAAATTAGTTTATTTGAATTTTTAATTTTTAAACTAACGGTGAGGGGTAAACAAATCGTCATAAAGTTTTGAAGCGATATTGTAGGAAATAAAATTATTAAAGTTTTCAAAACTGTCCTTAAATAAACAAGTTATCGAAAATATACATTCAATTAACTCAAAAAAAAAAAAAATACAAAGAATAAATAAATAAAAAAAAATAAAAATAAAATATTTGTATCGAGCTGCTTCTTCTGCTTTCACTTGACACTTCTCAATATAAAAAAATATAAAATGCTTTTTGTTTCATCTCGATACTACCACTTTTTACAGAGATAAATACCTACAGCTCTTCAAAAAACAATAAAAAAAAAGTGAATAATTTTATTTTTGACAAATGACTGACCACTGACCTTTTAGATGTCATACTTCTGGCGAATATGCTAAGATCAAGCAGCCCGATTTTTAGAACAACATTTTATTTGTTCATCAAAATTTATATTCTTTCTCCATCCGTCGAACCAAAAACTGTCAAATCAGTGGATATAGCTTATATGCTGATATAAAATTAACAGTACTTCACAGGAATTCGATTTTCATAAAAATCCAAATCAATAACTTTACGTAATCTAATCAGAGATATAACAAAATTTCAGTCACCTCCACCTAGGGATATTATGTAATAACAATAACACAAAACATCATTGATTCCATAATAATAATACCTTTTTTACAAAACTTTTATAATACTTACAAATTAAGGGCCTTTAAATATTCGTTCTCACCTGTCCTCATGATGCTGTTTTCCTCGAAAAAAAATCCTTGTTATGTATGTACGAGCACATTTGGGTCCACCATATAGGTATTTCGTTTGTTCCAATTATGTTTAATCCTCAGAAACGATTAATATCAAAATGATTGATGACTCGAGTATACTGTATGCCATCATTCAAAATATGCATTCGTATTCACTCATACAGATATGTGGAAAATATTTTTTCATTTCCCAACTCCTTCAATACCTATAAATACATTAATTTCCTTTTTTTTTCAGGTCTGACCATGTGCTACCAGAGACCATCCGTGAATCACAATAATTTGGATCAAAAACCTACACATTCCCCACCGTTGCATTCACCACATGGCCATAGATGGAATGAGCCATATTTTGACGTAACCATGCCAAGGAATATCACGTCACTTGTGGGAAAGTCTGCATATTTGGGATGTCGTGTGAAACATTTAGGAAATAAAACGGTATGATTGATGAATGTTTAAATAGATATAATTTTTCCACATGAACAATTTTGTTCGTTGTTTTGCTTTTTAAAAGTTTATTTAAAAATAGAATTTTAAGCCCCCCCAAAATGGATTAAGGTGGTTTGTTGTTTTACTGTCTATATGAAGGATTACAAATGAAAAATTGATGCAAAGAAATCAGGTGGTGTCCAATTATTATACCTAATTGGAATGTTAACCCGTTTTGTAAAGTCGTATTTAACTATTATTTCTGACTTCTGACATCATGTAATTCTCACCCATGTCTTTTTATCAAATTAATATATTTACATTATATATAGCAGCCGAAATCTGAAACAACTGCATACACATGTACACAAATACAAAATCAGTGGACTAGACACAACACAGAACACACAACGTTTGACTATGACACTTATACCTACTAAATTATTTAATATCGAAAAAAGATAGGAGGACGTTTTCCGATTATATGTGGGTCTCTTTGGTAAATTATTGTCATTTGGCCCTAATTAAAATGTTATCCAAGGCCAATAACTGTGCTCACCTACCCTTTTTGATAAGAATTAATTCGATTGGAATTTCCAAAACGATTGACTCGAACTCGACTTGCGTGCATGTAATAGATAGGGTATCTATAAAAAGTAAATTATTCCGTGAGAAATGATAGAGCTGTTATAGTTTGATGTTTTGGTTTTAATTGTTTTTTTTTTTTGTTTGATTTTTTTTTTTAAGAATTTATGATCGAGGTCAACACGGTTTTAGATAAACACTTCGAGATTTTAATTACAGATAGATATACAAGAAATTAATGTCCTTTAACTCAGTATAAAAGTGGAAATCAAAAGTGGGAACTCAATTTAATCGTTATTTTAATGTTAAATTCTAAAATAGGGTACGGTCCTTGGAAATTGTTTTGTTGCCTTGAATATAAAATAAGAGCGAACAAAAGCGAGAATTAAGATCTGTTAATCTTAATTAGACTTTTAAAAAAAAATCAACTAACAGTTTTTTTTTTATAATAAATATTAGTGCAAAATTTTAAACAGCCTGATGCTAAAGGCATTAACATGATACTACTTAACATTTTTCTTACTTTAAAGCTCCTTACTAAAATGTGCTTAGTTTTAATCATTTTTTAACTAGCATCATACTAAACTAATTTCCTTTATAAAATCCAGCTGAGCACGCTTAAAACAGTGACAGATCACACCATGTTCACATTTGTAAATGTCAAAGTGACATTTGGAGTTGGTATAATTTTTAGTGATTCTTAGTTGATTCGATTTTTTAAGCATTTTTAATTCACCGATTTCGGGGGATTAACTTAGGTTTAGCGACGGTTTAGGCATGTACTTAGCTATTATCAGATACTTGAGCCTCGAACCATCGATGAACCTCAGTTAATCCACTGAAATTGGCAAATTTAATTTCCTGAATCACGAGTTAAATATTGAACCAAATGTTTGTACAACGGCCCTTAAAAGATAAAAAAGGACATTTTTTATGCAAGTTGCATGCAAGTTTTTCATGCAAGTTGCATGAAATTTTTTCATGCAAGTTGCATGAAATTTTTTCATGCTAGTTTTTAAAGCAAGTTTCATGCAAGTTTTTTATGCAAGTTGTATGCAAGATTTTCATGCAAGTCTTTCATGCAAGTTGCATGCAAGTTTTTCATGCATGTTGCATGCAAGTTGCATGCAAGTTTTTTATGCGAGTCGCATGCAAGTTGCATGCAAGTTTTTTATGCAAAATGCATGCAAGATTTTCACGCAAGTTGCATGAAAGTTTTTCATGCTAGTTTTTAAAGCAAGTTTCATGCAAGTTTTTCATGCAAGTTGCATGCAAGTTTTTCATGCAAGTTTTTCATACAAGTTGCATGCAAGTTTTTCATGCAAGTTGCTTGCAAGATTTTTATGCAAGTTTTTCATGCAAGTTGCATGCAAGTTTTTTATGCAAGTTGCATGCAAGTTTATTATGCAAGTTAAAGTTAAAAAGATAAAACGATTCTAACGCATTTAAAATTTGTAAAATGCTGTTTTGATCTAAAATCATACTAAAAATGCTTTAACATCATACTAAATCGTCTAAAATTTTGCGCTTTTCCGTTAAAAAAAAAAAAAGACTACAAGGAACTAATAAAAATTGTTTAAAAATGTTTTTCTCGCCTGAATATTTCGAGAACAAACAATTAAATTGAATTCAAGACATTTTTCTTATGTGAAAAAAAAAATTAATAAATATTATGTATGAGCCTCAAAGTATACTATAAAAATGGAAAACATGCATTTTACAGCAAAAGTAGTTCGTGATACATTATTTAGAATTTACTAAAAAAAACTAAAAGATATTTGGGCATCTAGTTTTCTGCGTTGACTTTGAATTATTGATAAGGGCATTGCATAGTAAAAACGTTATATGTACTTATTATAGTGAAATTAAAAAAATAAAAACCAAAATTAGGAACTCAAACAAGTTGATTTCAAAAGAACTTTGGTAAAAGGAATTTTACCTCTAAGAAAAGGGTAATTGATTTAATATAGGTAATCAATTTTTTAATATAAATAAAAGGAGTATTCATAGGCGACCGCACTTTAGCTCTGGGGCATAAAAACTAGTCAATATATGTTTTATTTTTTTTACTATAGGGACTTATGACAAATATGACTGTTTTCTTGTGGTTTTCAGTCGAAGCCCAGGTTTTGCCTCCCCCCTGGCTCTGGGCCATCATTTAACTGATGAGTCCAAGTGAGATCACTGCACCACCGGGATAAAACGCTAAAGGCTATTAAAGTCTTTGCTTAATCAATAATTTAAAAATTCCAAATGAATAAAATAACAAAAATTAAATAGAAACTATAAATCATAAAAATATGGCACTTTGAAAGTTGAATTAAATAAATGTAGTTCGGAATATATTTAATTTTTTGTTTCGCTGCTGACCGAGAAGAAAAGGAAAAAACATACCTCAAATTATGGTTTTTAATAAATCCGAAAGCCTAAATTAAGTAAGGATTTGTGGTCAAAATTCTATCGTGTCAAAACTAAAAATTAAAAATTCTGCTTTCGAAATTCTACTTTTCAAAATTCTGCTTTTCAATATTCTGCTTTTCAAAATACTCTTTAACAAAATTCTACAAATAAAAAAATAAATTTCAGAAATGTAATAAAACCGTGCGCTTCTTATTTATTGGATAAAATGAAATTCATTGTTGCAAACAGACCTCAGAAAAAATATTACTTATAACTGATCTAAAGCCTAAAAAATAAATAAAATTTTTGTGAAACAAAAATAACGATACAAAATGTTTATATTTTTTTTCCCCTGGGAAAAATTCTGCGGGCGCCTATGGGGGTATTTATTTCAAATTTGATGTAAATATGTTTCAAATGACCAAATTTTATGTAGGTAGGTCACATACTCAATTTAAAATCTGTGATAAAAGATCTAATTAGGTAGTAAACAATACCTATTATAATTTTATATCCTCATCAAATGGTTAATTGAAATTTTATTATTAAAAATAACGAACCAATTTTTCGATAAAATAGAGATGAAAGCCCTTCGGAAAATAATGTAATTTTATTATTTTTAATATAAAACTAAAATACAACGATATATATATTTAATTCAATTGTACACATATCATACTTAGATTTATGTATATATAATATATTTAATTTTGGCATTTACATATGATATCTATAAAATATTGATGTGACATTTTCAATAAGTTACAATTCAAAAAAAAAAAGAAACAATATTGTTTGTAAATGTATACGTCAACAGCCAACATAAAGTAACTGTTACCGCAATGCATCAAGGATTTATTTTTAAATCCATGAGGTATTTTTGAAACCTACCACCTACATCCATGAAAGCTGTGCTTGTTTAGATTGTGGCTTTCACGAATTATGACGGTATTTTGTGGTTAAGATTGTGAAGGACTCTTTTCTTCTCTAATTAAACCACCTTAACCTCAAAACTCAAAATGATTATGTATAGCATGATTACCTGCGGGTTTATAATTAGCTGGTTTAGGGCAGTGTCTCTGTGGGTGATGCAGAAGTTTCAGCTGTGATGCTTGATGCTTGTTGTCAGGGTCCAAACGTTAAAAGTTTCCGAATACGAAATTTGTCTGATGTACTTGCGGAGAAAGACTTCTGTAAATAAATATTAAAAAACATTCCCGACTGTTCAACATCTGCCAATTATTCAAAGTTACTTTCAAAGTTTTCACTTAACTCAGGTCTTAAAATTAAACCAATTTCTCTTTATAACCTTAAACATTTTAAAGAAGGACATTTCAAGATCAATCTCCATATATTTTGAAACCATCATAAATGTCAACCTAAAAAAATATAAGTTCAATGTCATATTGAACAAAGAAAACATCTCCTGTGAATTTTCTTATCCTTAATGAGCTGCAATAAGAGGGTTAAAATTTGCACTCAAAAACCAGCAACTTTGGTGTTTGATAAAACTTTGAAGTTCTTGTATTTTTTTTTTTTTGCGAAATTATATATAAATTCATAATTAATTTCTAGTGTCAGTGAGATGACTTTTCATCATCTACCAATGTTATTGCAAAGGCATGGCAGCATGACTATGAGAAAGAAATAAGGAAGAGTTTTAAAAGGGAAGAGCTATATCCTTATTGTACTTACGTATAATATTCTCAGTGTATATACCATACCTACAGTTAAAAATATTGACAAAGGCAAATGGCTGTTGCGGATTATCCTTCCTGTCCATCAATGTTTCATTTTTATTCTTATCTACTCCGTCAACATCTCTTCGTCGTCATCGCTATGCCAGGCCAGGAGGATTCAGGATCGTCAACATCGTCCTTGTTTATTTTTTTTTTTTGTGTTCTTTTTATTTTATTCCATTCATCTTTAGAGGAAATAAAGACACAAGTTGATATCTGGCTGAGAATGGTAAAAGCGAAGGAAAAGTACCAATTTGAGGAAACTGTCTGCCAGTGCCAACTGCCAATATAACTGATGATGAACTTGCAGCTTTTGTCCTTATAGTACCTAGTTGCTTTTTTATTTATATATTTTTTTGTGCTGCTTATTGCTTTAGTTTAAGTGTATATATGTACCTAAGTGATGCTGCTCAGTCTTAAGGACGTATAATTATAGTGCCGGATTCATCTTAACTGTCGGAAGGGATCTGTTTTTTTTTTCTTGACTGGCTCTTGAAAAGAGAATTGATTACTTTTTTGGAATATTCAAGTCAATTTTTTGAGAGTTAATAAATGATTATACAGTTTAGCGTTGATTTATATACCTACCTATTCTACCTAAGCAGTAATTTGTGTAGGTATATTTTTATTGGAACTCATAATATAAATATAAGGTAAAATAGTACAAAAAAGTACAAAAAAATATGAAATTTTCAAATAAAAAAATACATACATTTGGTGACGCAACATCTCGTGAAAAACCAAGGTCTAGTGGCTTACAACACAGGCCAAGACCATCTGCCGCACCGGTGAGCTTACTTCAATGCACACTTAAATGGTAAAAAGCGGGTCGAAGTTTAGACTGAAAAAAACAAAAAAAAACTTAGTTTAAGAGTTTAGATCTTTTTTCTTCAAGGCTGAGGTAACTCACCGGTGTCCAGGATTCCTCCCAAAGAAGCAACAAAACTTGGGATTGGAAGGTCTTTAATTCCGAACGAAAAGAAAGCGTTTATTTTTCTTACCTTAACGTTTCACCAGAATTTGTTTATTTATCAATAACTAGCCGATAAAACCCGGCGTTGCCCGGGTCTTCTTTAGTAAAACCTTTGACAACCAAATATCGACCAAAAAGATGATTTAAAATCAGCACTCGAAAAATGTTCAGCTTAAAGAGCGCTACACACCATCCATGTTACTTGTCAGGTAACATTGACGTTTTTTTGTCAGGTAACATTGAAAATAAGCCTCCACACGTATCAATGAACATTGACAATTATTTTCCTAAAATTATGTGTGTGGGTTGTGTGGGCTTGCATTTGAATAAAAATGTAATGAACCTAATTATGTACCTAGCTGCCTGCCTATAGTGTAATTTTAAGACAACTTTGAAAATCAGACTATTTGTATGTTATGTTATACCTACCTCCCATTACCCCTAAGGAACGAACGACCGTGAATTTTGTTAGTAACCACTTGACAAAGAAATTAATAATTTATCAATGAAAAGTTAAATTTTTTCTTCTTCTCTACTATATACCTACCATATTCTTAAAACGAAGCATTTTTTTCCAACAAGGGTTATTGCCGTCTATGAAGAATAATTCCGTGCCAAAAAACCGGAATACATTTTTTACCACCCCACCTATCACTTATCAACATCAAAAAAATTTTACCACTTGTACTACCTAAATAAAGAAGGTACCTACCAGAGAATAAAACGAGTCGAGTACTGTTCACGAACAGCGAATACTCACTCGAAAAAAGCGAGTTCAAACAAACAGAGTCAACCCAAAAGAGATGTTCACGAGTTTTCCTGTTCACGAGTATAATGACTCGTGATTCACGATAAATACTGAACGAGTATGAACGAGCATACCTTGCAACCGAGTTGAATGGGTCCGAATAAAAACGAGTCAAGCGCTCGTGAACAAAATGTTCACGATCAATCTGCTCGGATGTACTCGACTCGTAAGATCAAGATGTGTATCCGAGGTTGGTGGTTGATGGGTATTGGGCTAGGTAAACTCTTCGGTGAATGTATTGGTGGTTGCATATCGCTGGCTTAAAAAAATTGAATTTTTCTTTTGAAGCAAAGGAATATGAAATAAAAATTTCATTTTTGTTTGTATTTTAACAAATCATATTTACATCGTCTTTTTTTAAATGCAATAGCAAAAAAATACAGAAACCTGTTTAACTTCTTGCCATAAACCACCAACCATAAAAACGATAAATACAAAAAAAAAACCTAAAATCTACCTACCCTTCAACAACGACCAACCACATAACCCGCAAGCAAAATGTTCACGATATTCACTTTGTTCACGATCACCCATCTTGGTTCGAGTATATTCGCTTTGTTTTGAGTACTCGAAAATATTTCCAATTGTTTACGAGCATTTTGCTCGTGGGTATAGAAGTGCGAGAAGTTCACGAGTTCGAACAATTTGTTTGACTTTACTTGTGAGTATTTTAACTCGTGGATAACATGACTCGCGAGCATAGAAGCAGAACGATCGAATATGAACGAACATAGGGAAAAAGTGGAATTGTTCGAACATATTTGAACATACTCATTTTAATCTCTGGTACCTACCTATTAAAATAAAAATACATATGTAGGTAGGTATTACCTAAACAAAAAAAATTTGAGCCGATTCTGGAAACCAGATCCCTCCTTGCGCACGTTCTTTTCTTCTTGTGTTCCCACATTACATTTAATCTTCATTTAAAATCTCGAACCTTGAAAATCCGATCATTAGAACTCAAGGTGTAAATTTTGCTGATTTGAACGTAATAAGAACCTCCACATCGCCTTTGCTTACCTACGCCCTTGACTGTGTAGTTACTCAACAAAATGAATTAGAAAAACAAATGTATTAGTGATTCAAGTGCCTCCTTACCCCTTATTGTGCACGCTCTTGCCACTAAATAAGTTCGTTTCCATTCACCATCACCAACCTCCAAACCAACAAAAATTTCAGTCTTACCTTAAAATCCAACAAATAGAACTCACGTTGTAAATTTAGTCGATTTTCATGTAATAAGCATCCCCCTATCCTATTTACGTGCGCCCTTGATTGTGTAATTACTCAGAAAAAAATTGAAAATAATTTGTATAAGGGGCGCAAATGCCCCCTTACCCCTTCTTGTGCACGCCTTTGCCTCTAAATAAGTTCGATTCCATTCACCATCACCAACCACCCAGCGCTAAACCAACCAATTTTAGTAGATTAGATACCTACAAACATTTTTTTTCTGCTGCAAATACCTATTATACCTACCTACTCATACCTACTCCACTCATTACTTACTACACTATACACATACCTTCCTATACACAAAAATATCACCATGATTCGTCGACAAACGCGAAAACAGCCAACTCTACTCACTATCTCGCTCCCACCTACCAAGGCACATTGCACATCATGGTTGGAAAAGGGCTTACTATTGTACTGAATTTTGTACTATTTAATTTTCCCAGTACGCAAGTACCACTTTTCAAATTTCAGTACTATTTCAAATTCAAAAATGTAGGTACCTTTCGAATGTAGATGTTTGCTGCGGTAGGAACTTGCCTCAGTTTTGCATACATAATAAAAAAAATATTTATTCGTATCTAAAAAATTAAGGAAAATAATCAATTTTTTAAAACTTTTTTAAACAAGCTAAGTCAGTTTGTATGGAAATCGAAAACAAATATTTAAAAACCAAATGTGAAATCTAATATTTCATGTTGTTTAAATGAATGTTTTTAAGAAATTAAATTTCAAAGTCAAAATTAAAAAAAAAAAATAGAAAATGGTAAAAAAAAATGAAAATTTTTTTACGTCAAAACAAAACAAAAAAAAAACAAATAACTAAAATAAAAATCATTGTAGGCATTGGTCTCCAGGTTGTGTTAATATATGAAATAAAATACAAATACTTTTATGAATTATAAACATAAATATTTATTTATTCAAACCATATCACAACTTTTGTTTTTTAATATTCAGCCTTATCGAGGTATCCGTTCGAAAGAAATTCCGATACGAAAGTCAAATCCGATCGTAACTTAGATATCGTTCGAGGTATGCTTTTCGGAACAACATAAATGAAGCATACAATCGCGTTATTTTCACATTGGGTCAGCTTCAGCTCTTTTGTTTCATAAGCGAAAAACTTTTATCTGAGAAATTGTTGAAAATTGTATAGATTTGTTTGCAAATAAATGAATAGGTAGTGTCGCTTTAGTTTTGGAAGCCGAAGGCTTAAACATAAGGACAAGACAAAAAGAGGAAAGATGAGTTCCACTCGAATATAAAAAAAATTTTAGATGCAGCGTAAGTAGAAATGCGTACCATAATATTGCAGTATATCCACCAATCGCTGTTGCTTAGCCCTAGCCATTGTTTTCTTTTTCAAATACACACTTATTACACTAAAGACAACACATAATTTATAAATAATTTTTCAATAACAATTTTGAAAAGTTTCCATTTTTATTCCGCAACTATTGCTTGAAGGAAACCGTCGGAAGAAATTTAACGCATAGCTGCCAAATATTCTTTACTTAACGCATTGTGTTGCACTGCGATGAAGTGGGAAGTGCGTTTAATTTCGGAATATCTGATGTGTCAATCGGAACGGATACCTCGATTGAAAATTCTCCGATTTCGAACAAATTGGAGAAAATTTTCTTCTGAACGGATACCTCGATAGGGCTGATTATTTTTAACGCCTTTCGGAAGTCAAAGTTCCATCGTCAGGTTCGATTTTATATCATAAAATCGAGCCTGAAAATGGAACTTTGACTTCCGAAGCGCGTCAAAAATAATATTAAAAAACAAAAGTTGTGACATATTTATATTTGTAATTTATAAAAGTTTTTATCTTTTATTTCATAAAATAAAAAGTTTGTTTTTAATTTCTTAAGAACTAAAAAAGAGGGAAGATAGAACTTTCTACATGCATTTTTTGTCTTAAAATGATCCCAGGGATCATTCCTGTCCTAAAAACATGTGAACGTTTTATGAAATTTAAATTTTCACTCAATGATTCCAAATATGAAAAAAAAAATATGTAGGTATATATAAAAAAAAATGTAAACATTTTCTTCCGAAAAAAAATGTTTTAAAAAAATTCTGTCCTCGAAAAAATAAGTAAACATATACCTACTATGATTCCGATGTATCTCAAATTATTTATTAAACGTTAGATTTTTCAGAATTTGTTGACATAAAGATTTAAAATGTACTAGCGACGAGCCTGGCGAACTTTGTATCGCCCTCAAATAAAGTTGTCAAAAATATTAATTAGAAATTAAACTTATTTTTTGATTTGGAATGTATCTGGCCCATGCATACGCTGTTGCACCTCGTTTGCAGAATGCTAGACCAATTTTTACCAAAGATACACTTCAGATTTTCTTGAATTTTTAACAAAATATAAACTTGTTTTCTGACATATGTAAGTACGAAAATGCATGCGATGCTGCATTGTTGATCTCCAAATCGAGATGGTTGCAAGGGTTCGATGGCTGAATACTCAAACCACATCTTCCTCTAACGATGATAACGTCCAATAAAATATTAAATTCCTGTAAAATTCACGATTGGAAAAATTTCGGTACTATTTGTTCATTTTCAGTACTATTTTTTTTCTGCTTTCAGTACTATTGGCAAAAGTCGATTTCCATCACTGTTGCACATGGTTTGAATTGTTTTTTTTTTATTTTTTGACGATGAAGAATAATTCACTGCCAAAAAACCTGCATACATATTTTTACCACCCCACCATCACTTACCCTCATGAAAAAATTTGTACCTAACCTAAATAAAGTATTAAAAAACCAACCACCCACCGCCAAACCAACCAATTTCAGTCTTACCTTAAAATCCAACAATTAGAACTCAAGTTGTGAATTAACTAAGCCGATTTACATGTAATATAAGCACCCCCCATCCTATTTACGTGCGCCTTTGATTGTTTAATTTACTCTGAAAAAAAAATTAAAAATAATTTTTATTACGGGTGCATTAAATGCCCATTACCCCTCCTTGTGCACGCCCCTTGCCTATAAGTTCGTTTCCATTTACCATATCCAGCAAACACCCACCACCAAACCAAACAATTTCAGTAGCAAACATTTATTTCTGCTGCAAATATTATACCTACCTTTCATATATGTACATATATACCCTACTCCACTCATTTCTTACTATAGAGAAAATCCCTACCGTTGATGTTTTTTTTTTTTTGTTTTTATTTGAACTTTTCCTATTACACAAAAATATCAACACTTCGTCGCCGGTGAAAACAACTCTATCTACTCACTATCTTCGCTCCCACCTACCAAGGGCACATTTTCTGCACATGGTTTGAATTGTTTTTTTTTCGATGAAGATTTTTTACTACCCATTACTTATTTTCATCAAAAATTTTCCCTAAAAATAAAAAAACAAAAATACTACCCTAAGTAAAACAACTTTTCATTTGAGCCGATTCCAGAAATCAGCCCACCAAAATTATGGATTTGACGAACCGGATCACCGGAACCAGTCAAATCCCCGATGCCCGATCCCGCCCCACATGCCACAAAAGGCAATTTTCCATGGCAAAACAACTTCTCCTTATAAATAATTGAGCTTGAAGTAAATGTGAGTTGAAAATCTATAAAACAGAATTTTGCAAGGAAAATACCTACATGCTTGATTTTAGAAAATTTCCATACGATTTTTTTTGTGGTAAGTTTTTAATTTGTTTATTATTCTGTATTTAACAGAAATTTTCTTTTCTGCTGTATCCTATAGCATACCAGATAAGTGAAATTCGTATTATATCTATTTTTTAAAAGAGTTTCTTTGTTTGTTTGTGAGTTTAGTGCATACATACAGCCAAACTGACAAACAAAAAAAGTTACTCTTTTATATAATAGTATAGATTGCTAACACGGTAATTCATATACTGTTTACAATATTATATTTTCTTAAGCTAAATAACACGGCATTTCATATGATACAATTGATATCGAGCTTACAATAACTAACACGGTAATTCATATACTGTGTCCTCAGCCTGTAAACCTGAGGAACAAAACGGACGGAAACTCTCGGGAGAGAACCTGTCCAACGTTATCCTAGAAGAGGAACACGAAGGAAATAAACGGTCGGGGCCCTTATCGGAAACCCTTTGTCCCTAGTACGCAACCAAAGGAACTAAGCGGTCGGAACCCACGGAGGAGAACCTTGTCCAATGACCTCCTTGAAGAGCGGGCCAGAAGAACCAAACGGTCGGGAATCCTTACAAGAAAACCCTTGTCCTCAGTGAGCAAACTAAGGAAGTAAACGGTCGGAACCCACGGAGGAGTACCTTGTCCAACGAGCTACTTGAAGAGAAACTCAGAGGAACGAAGCGGTCGGAAGTTCTTAAGGAAATCCCTTTATAAGTAAACACTAACTAAATAACTAATAACATTTGCCCTAGCTGACTCCCTAACAATTTATTTCCAAAAAGTTAGAATGGCCTCTTAAGCAGAGTAACCTGCTAAGCAATGCCTCTCTGTCGCCGAAACACCTAATCAAGAGGTTTTGTTTGCGGCCCGATCTTTAATCCTCTGTACACTAGATTGGTACCCACACTGGACGAGAAAGAAAGACAATTTAGTCGATTGTTTCACCTTGCCTTATCGTATTCTGGGAAACGAGTCAGTGTGAACTGACAGATTGCGAACGAAATATTATTTATTTCAAATGACCGGGTGGGTGCACAGTGACTATGCACTAAACAGAAAAGGTGTATATGGTGGTCGTACCGTCTTGCTGGTAATTAGCATGGGTACTTTTAGGGTGCATGCGGTTGTCGCATCGTTTTGCTCGTAATAAGCTATGGGGTATTGTAGGATGTTGTAACGCTTCGTTACAATATAACAAGGTATTTCATATAGATTACAATAGACCGTGGTGTGTGTATATGTAAATTTATATAATTGGGATAGATTCCATTCCTCAGACCCAGGTCGGACCTGAAGACAGAAACTACCAGTCGATACTGAAGGCACAAAATAAATACACAACTTCATCGAATTTACTATCTAGTGGACCACGCACTTAACAGTATGTTTCTTGGTACTTCTCCTGTGCCTTTTCGTATTCGAGAATGATATGCACAATAATACGGCCAGGTAAATCCAGAAGACGTCCCAAACACATAACAACTTCACTTATCATATTTGGGGAAAGAAGTAAGTGTGAATTATAAAAGTGGAGGAAAAAAGTTATTTATCTCAAAAACGGAACCAAACATTTGTTTTTTAATTTTTTGTGTGTACTAGTGGTGGTATGGCCTACATCTTGTTGAAAAAAAAAACTACCAAAAACCGTTATTAACGGTACCTGCTATAGAACCATTTTATTTGTTTGCGACGTTCTCGTTAACCGCTTAACTGATTTAGATCAAAATTTTTACTTAGGAGGTCCTATCAAGTCAGAACAATACAGAAACAATACTGCATACATATATTTTCAAAAAAATATTTTTTGGTTTTCTAAAAAACAGTTGTTTCTTTTGAAAAATCATTTTTTTTTTATGAAAACGGGTCGATTATTTTTTTTTTTTTTTTTAAATTTGGTTTAAGTTGTATATTATTATATTCTTAAAAATGGCATACAAAACTTTCTTTCTAAAAAATTTCAAGAAATTTTATAGGTGAGGTAATAATAATAAGTACCTACCTATATAAAAAATTATTTTTTAAGTAAACCGCTTCAACGATTTTTAAAATTTTTCTGCATAAACTGACATTTTTTTGGCGGTCTTCATTCTGAGATTAAAACATTTAATTATTGAAATTTCCATTCTTCAATTTATTAAATGGATAATATATACATATGATTATTATTTATGTGTTTTATATTACACTCAATCTTTAAAATTCGAAGAAACTTTTACTACAAGAGCAAGTTCGTGCGACCCAGACGTGCATTTTATTTTTTCGGCACTTATCTTTGTGTTGAGGTATTAAATATAATGTAAATCCTTAAAATGTTTGTTCGATTTTTTTTTGTGATTTCACAAAAAAATCCCTAAGTACCAAGAAATGTACTTTGTTTTAAGTGCAAGAGTTTAAATTTATGTGCCACCACCAGAACTATTTTCTGAAACGAGCCCCGAGCATCGGAAGATGAACAATTATAAACACACACATTTCGTGTGTTTGGTTTGAAAGTCTCATTATTATAATAAATGTTGACACCACCTTTCAGTAGGTTGCTTTGGTTTTAATAACAAATTACAACCTTTTTTCCAACAAAGAACAACAATAACAACAAAACCAGTATGTAAGTTCACACATCTGCAACAACCACTAAAGTCATTTATTTCATCGCTCTAGGGTCAACATATTCCATTAAACTTACATTACTACCCCCATTCCTACTTGACCTAAAAGCCACCCCCTCAACTAAATTCCCACGCTCACACCCACATTCACATCCACACTCCACTCATAGACAATTGAAATGGCTTTTTTGGTTGGGTCGACACAAAATGTGCTTCGTTGCACATTTAACAATAATTCCTCTTTAGTGCAGGCATTTATATAAATGCAGTGACAAGTACCCTTAAGCGCATAAGTAATAGATCCTCCAACACACAACACATACTAAATGATTCATATCCTCTGTGCATAATAGTTCATACATCATACATAATATTAAACTCCACTTGAATATTACATGAATATTTTTTGTTAACCTCTTTTGTTATTATTGTTTATTTTTTTTTAATAATAATATGTTTTGTATTTTTCAGGTCGCATGGATACGTCACAGAGACCTGCACATACTCACTGTTGGGACATACACTTACACTACGGATCAAAGGTTCCAAACATCCTACCACCGAGATATAGACGAATGGACGCTGCAAATAAAATGGGCACAGAAACGTGACGCCGGGGTGTACGAGTGCCAACTATCTACCCAACCAGTTAGAAGTTTTTCGGTAAACTTAAATATTGTTGGTAAGTTAATTTTATTTTTTCAATGAATGAACTGTAAAAATAAAAATATACGTGTTGTCTCGTAAAAGAAAAAAAAAAAAAACTTACCAAAAAAAAAATTTAATTTGTCATGAAGGTTAGGTCAGTGAAGTGAAAAAAAATAGAAAAATACACTTTTCATCTGTCAGTAGTGATAAAATGTCACAATGAGCATGAGTAGCAGGAGAGGATTTGAGGAATTACTGATGTTTTCCATATAAAAGAAATATGGGCTCTCGATCAGTACATATTTTGCACTCGCATCTGTTTACATTAAGAAATGATAAAGCGAGGATTCGATGAAACTACCGAAATGGTTACACCTACATATTAAACAAATTACGACATTATGTAAATAATTTGATCGAAACTCATCAGCACAAATAGAAAAGGATAAACTGTTTCCTAGATCAATAACTAATTTACTTCAACAAATCTACTGAAGCAAATAAAGTAAACCAAGTTGTATGCTGTATAGCTGTATATGAATAACACATAGATATGAATAAAACACTGCTTTTGATTTCGGATGAAGAATTTTCTGTATATGAATAAAATTCATTTAAATGATGAACTGAATACTTAAATATAAACAAAGAAATGTATCATTTAAAGATGACGTGGACAAAGGCTGCCTCCTGTTACCGGTATTGTTTATTTTATTTTTTCTTGTCATATAGAAATTCCAGATTCTACAAGTGCGTGTAAATATCTGCTAGTAGAATGTTTCTTAATTTCTTTTATTGCTCGAAGCGTGCGTTGAAAATTTTGATTAGCGAAAACATCTTATTAATTCTTAGGATGAATAAGATTTTCTATCTGTTTGCAAGATAATACGTGTGATAAAAATCTTTAAAATTTATTGATACATACAGTTGTAAGAATACCGTGAAGACGCACTATTAATCTCTCATTTGATCATGGACTTGGACAATGGACACCCATCAGGAGCTGAAAAGGTGCAGAATAAAATACCTAGTGAAAAAGTATAATGGATCAGACTCATTGTCGGTAAAAACTAAACTAAAAATATATCTAGATACTGGATATCTGGTAGGAAAAGTACAATACATATTATGCTAAAATGACTTAGTGACTAGTGACTTACAACTCTCAGCCATTCCATAGACGGCTTATGTGAGCGGCACTTTTCTATGACAAGGGCAAGAAACACTCTTGAAGGTTTTTGTCAATTCTTCGCAAGAGGCAGTAGTGGTTTTTTTTTTTTTTTTAATATTAGGGGATCGAACCTAGAGCTAAAAAATGACAGTCCATTGCACTTACTATCACACCACGGCTACTACATGCATATTATGATATTAACTTGTATATTATAAGTTTGCCATAAGTACGACTGTAAACTTAATAGAGCTACGTGATGGAATATCCACTGTACAGCTCTGCGAATCTTCATATTGGATCCTATCAGGAATTTCGAGTGAAATATCATCCGAAAAGTTGTTGCTGGATTTCGATCAAGGGACGGGGCAAACTACACATTTCAATTAATTTTTTGAAGAAGTTCGGATAACGCAGCTTTAATAAATCAATGCATATACGCCTATTTTTAGTTAACACAAAATATTCAAAAGAAATTATAGGTCAAAATATCTTGATATTTCGACAATAACTCGCAGAATGTAAAAGTAAAAAAAAATTAAGAAACAGCATTTTTGCTTTAAAGGCGACTTTTAACTTTTTCAGCAGACAGATAAAAGTTATAAATAGATCTAGTTTAGAGACGCATTTAAAAGCAAAAAAATCCGTATTAGTTCAGTAAATGGAGACAAAATAATAGTTCTTAATTTTCGGTATGTTATATATAAATTTGGTTGGCAGATGAAAATTAAAAATCTCCACAACCATGCCCTCTCCGTCCCCCTTCATAATCCTAAAAAAACACTCAAAATTGGCACTCTTATCAGAATTTTGCCTATAAATTTTTTCTGATGCATTTTAACGCAATTTACAATTGAAGGTGGTGTGAAAAATGGGCTGTTCAGAATCCACCCATTATACTTTTATAATTCACCATTTTTGTTTTTTCTAATTCGTCAACAATTTTACACTTATCTATGGTGGGTCTTATAAATTTTGTTTTTCAGCTTTTTCGAGATGCCTCGGGTATTATCGGTTGCCATTTTTCGGCAACAACAATTTTTTCGTTATAGCCCAGTTTACAGTTCCGGTGCGAAAAAAGTAGATCCTAAAATTTTCTCATGTCAAAATTATTGAGGTGAATACTAAAAATATTTTTTGGCATGCTTGGTTTACTGTTTCATGCTAAAAAAAAAAAACCAACTTCTGTCATGAAATATCGTAAAAAAATAATATTAAAAAATATATTTGATTGGAGTGAAAAATTCAATAGTTATAACAAGATACAGTAATTTTTTTGGGAGCAAAAACGAACGGTGATGGGCTATATATTTTTTAACGGGCTAACTTCAGTAACTTATTCAAAAATCCTGTGTTGCAAATACCGAAAATATTTGCTTTTCATAAAATTCTAGATGCTTCTTTTTGATTTTGTCATCATTATTCCTTTTTCTTTTGCCCAAATTATTTATACATATTTATGTATATACATATCTTATTCTCCTTTTTTCTTTTATCGAGGAGAATTATTTCAAATTAGTCATTATCCTTTTCTATACCGAAAATTACCATAGAAACTTGCGACAGAAATCATTTTAAGAAGTCGGTTTACACTTCCGAACAAAAAATTATAATCACATTTTTGCATCCAAAAATAATTGTTTTCCATTTTCAGCCAATTGCTTAATTGAATCAGGATTAGGTGAAAAATCGCAAGCATATGCCTACTGTAAACTAAGCTTATTAGGTTATATGGCTATTCGAAAACAATACAAACTGACCCACTTTAAAATAAATGAGACTTGGCATTTCCTTGCGTTATTTTATGTGTGCTTTTCAAAAAAATATCGACCTGAAATTTAAGTCAAGAACATGCTAAACTCAACTTTTAATTTAAAAATACAAAAAACAAATCAAACACATGAATCAAACACAATTTTTCAAGAATGTCTTACAAAACAAAAACGTTTTTTATGATTCGGTGTGTTTTAAACCTTAGACCGCCAACTCTCCGTAAATTTTGGTTAAAAATTACTCTATCTTCTTTTACATATTAGAAATCTATTAATTTAAGGGCCACTTGCACAGAAGTTTTCTGACAGCAGTAACCTCTGGTTTATAAATATTTGAGAGCTATCTGACTGATTTGATTCAAATCACGTTGTAGCAAAATATTTTTTCTCTATATTTAAGTTTAAATAGATACATACACTTGTAAAAACAATTAAGGGAACAAAAAAAAAATTACTTTTTTTTTAGTGTTTTTCGAAGAGCTGTATATCTGTGAAAAGTAGTCGTATTAATATAAAACAAAAAGCATTCTAAAGCTTTATACTTTTTGTATTGAGGAATTCTCACAAATGATTTTTTTGAGGTACCGTTATTGCGAAATCATAAGAAGCAGCACGACCCAAAAATTTAAAATTTTTTTCTTTTTTTTGAACATTGTCATTTTCTTTGAAAATTTTTTTTGAGCCAATTTAATGTTTTGTTTCAATAACTTGTTTATTCAGCTTTAAGATCATCTTTTTTCGTCATTGTACAAATTTTTTTCAAAAGAATATCTGGCTTTGAATGAAAAAACAGACTTTTGACTTTGACTACCAATAATATCGCAAGGAATGAGAACACCGAAAATTTATGGGTAGTTTTAAAAACTGAAATTAATATTCTATAAGATTTTTTCAAAACTTTATAACGATTATTTTTTTTGGCTCCTCATCGTTACATTCAGAAAAGGTCTAAAAAACGACTTTTTGTAAATCTTTTACTGATTTAAAAATTCTAACTGTAGGACTCAATTTGGTAAAACATTTTAAAGAACTATAGACCACCAATATTTCTGTAAAATTTCAAATAAATCCATTGAACCGTTTTCATGTACCGAATGATCAAAGTAGTAAAAACCAATTAAGGGAACAAATTGGGTGGTTCTTAAACATTGTGAAATTGTCATCAAAATGGAAACGAAAACACCAATTTCTGCCCAATTTTTTTACAGTTTTGCGTTAGTTACAATACTGATGAGATTTTAATGTACGCAAAACATCTTTTCGAGAAAAAAAAAATACAACTCAAATTTGAAAATTTTGAAAAAAATATTTAATTTTTGCTCCAATTTTTTTTCTTTGAAAAAAATGTTTTTTTTTTCTTCTCCACGCTTATCAGTATTGTAACTAACGCAAAACTGTGAAAAAATTGGGCAGA
Source organism: Epistrophella euchroma (assembly GCA_947049315.1). Classification (NCBI taxonomy): domain Eukaryota; kingdom Metazoa; phylum Arthropoda; class Insecta; order Diptera; family Syrphidae; genus Epistrophella; species Epistrophella euchroma. The sequence continues at coordinate 35,660,627 of OX346247.1, read as the reverse complement.
AATTGTTGTTTTCGTTTCCATTTTGATGACAATTTCACAATGTTTAAGAACCACCCAATTTGTTCCCTTAATTGGTTTTTACGACTTTGATCATTCGGTACATGAAAACGGTTTAATTGAAATTTATCAGAAATATTGGTGGTCTATAGTTCTTTAAAATGTTTTACCAAATTAAGTCCTACAGTCAATATTTTAAAATCAGTAAAAGATTTACAAAAAGTCTTTAAAAAGTCGTTTTTTAGACCTTTTCTGAATGTAACGATGAGGAGCCAAAGAAAATAATCGTTATAAAGTTTTGAAAAAATCTTATAGAATAATTATTTCAGTTTTTAAAACTACCCATAAATTTTTGGTGTTCTCATTCCTTGCGATATTATTGGTAGTCAAAGTCAAAAGTCTGTTTTTTCATTCAAAGCCAGATATTCTTTTGAAAAAAATTTGTACAATGACGAAAAAAGATGATCTTAAAGCTGAATAAACAAGTTATTGAAACAAAACATTAAATTGGCTCAAAACAAATTTTCAAAGAAAATGACAATGTTCAAAAAAAAGAAAAAATTTTTAAATTTTTGGGTCGTGCTGCTCCTTATGATTTCGCAATAACGGTACCTCAAAAAAATCATTTGTGAGAATTCCTCGATACAAAAAGTATAAAGCTTTAGAATGCTTTTTGTTTCATCTCAATACGACCACTTTTCACAGAGATACAGCTCTTCAAAAACCACTAAAAAAAAAGTTATTTTTTTTTGTTCCCTTAATTGTTTTGACAAGTGTATCTTCTACTCGTTCTCTGGATAAAAATAATAAAATATATAAAATAGGTCACACGTCAAATTTTAGAATTTCTTACGAGAAAGTAAGTGAAAGCGTTAGAGTTTGTTTATTTTTTAATGTGTTTTCTGTTTGTTGTGTTGGTCATTCTGAAAAAATATTCTAATCCGCTTGTTGTTTATTTTCCGTTCGTGCAATTAAAAACGAGAAGTTTTTATTTATTTATTTAAACTTGGAGTTATATCCTGAGTTATATGTATGTATTTATCCATTCGTTTTGTTCAAGTGACCCTAAGTTATTATTTTCTTCTTTAAAAATAAAATACACACAAAATAAAATTGAATTTTTAAAGTTTAAAATATACTTATATATATATATAGCTATACCATATTAAAACAGCTCTATATTGACCTAGGACCTTTAAGAATAATTTTCACGAAGAATATATCTATATGGGTGTATATATATAAAATTAAAACCAATATCTACTTAAGCTCACTTTTTAAACTGAATACTGCTGAATACTTATATATAATTTAATTTTCAACAGCAGCACAAATAAATTAACCGATTACCATAATCATTATGTATATAATTATGCATAATTCAAGTAGATTAAATCCGCTCCTGATATGATATCCACAAGAATTTTCTGTTTTAACCATTATGTCAACATCGTCGTTGTCGACAATGTCGTCATCATCGTCATCGTGGGACGACCTCGACAAAAACACCACCATCAATGATGCAAAAAATATCTACTCTGTACCTTATATTGAAAAAAAAAAAAATCCTGAAAAAGACAACCTCCGCCACAACGCCAGAAATGCAAATCCCCATCACATTGACTCCAGGACAAGGATCCATTGTAACAAAAAAAAATTTAAAAAAAGGAAAAAAAAAATATGGAATCTGATTAAGAATTGCAATGTGGTAACGATTATATGTTCGAAAAAAAGAAACTCTCACACGAACAGTTCACAATAACTTCAACGATATGTATATGTGTATACATTTGCCGGTTTTTATACAGAAGTACTTTGGGTACATATTGGCGTATTCAATCCGCAGATGATTCCTTCCACACTCTGTGCAATCCGCGTCGTTCATAGTTGCACTTGGAAATATGTATATAAAATTATCCTCTGAAGTGCAATCCTTGGTGCTATTAAAGCTTTTTCCTCCTGCTGCTCCTGCTATTCTTCTGCCCGTTTTTACCTCATATACTGCAAGAATACCACGCATTAAAGGATAATCGTCCTCTTTCCACTCTTAGCATGAACGATTGAAAACTGGGACAATATGAACAAGATTATACAGATACCGAACCGTATTGAAATAATAATAATTACCAACCTGAATTAATAATCCTTATTTTTACTCAAACTATAATGCTTGCAATCTATCTTATGCATACATAAACATATAAATGTTTGTCTGTATGAGATAATTTTTTTTTTATACTTATATTCATTATTATTTTCTCAGACTCCATTGACAGTGAAAAGAATAGTATTCTGCAACAATACTACAACGATGACACTTTCTACATAAGCTCGGATCGTGTCTATCAAGGAAATGACGACGAATTCGCCGGACTTTATGGACCAATTCAAACTGTAGCCGGTCTGTTTTAGAACATAGAAGAATGCTTTCTTTAAACTTTAACTAACATTATCTTAATTAAACTAATAAAGTGTGTCTTTCCGCTTTGTATCTAAATAATGAAATAGGGTGTTACAAAGATTTAAGAACTAAAACTTTTTAACACTACTTCTAAAGCGATTTCCCTGCTCCTGATATTACGCCCTTAATTTCAAAAAATATGATGCCAAACGAAATTCTTAGTTACTGTGCTTCATTTCGTAGATATGGTAGGTTGGTTCCCAAGGCTATAAGATTTGTGAATTTTCAGAAAAATATATTTATAGGGTGTTTCTGACTTTTATGTTAAAAATTAAAAAAATAATTCGTAACAAAAAGTCACAAAAAGTTGTCTAAAAGTCAAGCTAGGTTAATTCAAAGCGAATTAAAGTTAACGAAATAAAAATGTTTTTATTAAAAGTTTATTTTTTATTTTGTGGTACATCAGAGTGCAAATTACTATTACAGTGTATACAATATACATGCAGGCTGTGAATAAAAGATGTAAAATTGCTAATAGAAAATTCCAATATAAAAAAATGATCATGCATTTACGGAAAATGTGTTACAGAGTGTTTCAGAGTCTTCTGATAAAAAAGCATTTTTATAGTATTATACATTGAAAAATCAAACTGAAGTACCAACAGGGTGTTTTAGAATTAAATCGAGTGAAAGAGTGTAGAAAAAAGTAAAACAAAATATTATCAAAAATATTATTTTTAATAGTCGGCACATTAGAGTAGGTAAGTACTTCATACACTTTACCAAGATTAGATAATATCAAGTTTAACAGTGGATAAAACAAGAACTTATAAATATTAAAACTATATCAGTCGTATTATAAACGCTGTTTTACTTTGGATCTGCCGTCCGAGTTATAAATAAATATTTTTTTTACTTGTCTAAAATTATCTAACTTTTTATTTAACTTTAGGCAACAGAATTAATTTTCTGAAGCTTTTTTAATTTAAAAAAAAAAAAGCATATATTTCCGACTATTTCAACTAAGTATTTAGAGAAAAAATCAAAAATCTAATAAATACGGTTGTAGATTTCCTGGAAACTTTCGTCAAAATTCGGGGTAATTTTTTCTAACAAAATAATTATCTCTGCAGCATATCGTCTTTTGAGATCTTTTTCACTTCTGATATATGTATGTATGCCCTAGCGAAGAAATTAGCTTCGAATGAATTTGCAAGCATTTTAAATAAGTAATGATTTTGCGGAATCCTTGATGCAAGTGTTCTGATACCTATCTACAATTTCTTGAAATCTTCATTTTTCGATTTCTCCTTCTGACAATTCTCCAAAGTGGTAATAATAGAAATTAAAGTATGTGCCAAAATTATTTGAAGAGTAAGTTGTTTTTCGGGACACTTTGATTTTAATATAAGTCTGCTATATTCTTGATACATATAGGAAATCCCCAAAACTTGACTGGTGTTTCATTTCCATATCAATAATTGAATAATGAACAAATATATCTAGCAAGGATATATTTATATGGTGATTAATGGTTTGGGAGACCTATGTACAAAAAAGCTAAATGCTATGCATTAAAAAAAAAAATCAACTATCAATGTAAAAATTTCACTTTGGTTTTCTTAAAAAAAATCTTTGTAACACCCTGCATAGAGGTAGACATAGGAATGTACTTAAAATAGAATCCTGCCCTCATATTTTTGGCCGTATAAAATTATGGATACAAAAATCTGAAACTTAAAGCTCTCAAATTATTTGGGTAGTTTTTAAAATCTTGTGAAACCCTGTAGCATAGTAAGTACTTTATAAAGTTAATAAAATGAATAACAAGGCAATTTTGAGGCCGCTAGTGATACACCTTCATTATACAAAGCTGCAACCTTACACCTTACACGTGTTATTTTTTGCTAATCAGATTGTAAAAGTATTCTATTAAGCTGCTGCTTTAACTAACTTCTTACTTCTACGCTTACATCATGTAACCCTAATTCATCCATTTTTTCTTATGTTCCTTCACCCTACGAGTATACTCTTAAATATTCTTGATGAAAGTAAGTGAAAAACTAGTTGTTATTATACAATACATATACCTACATTATTTTCGTAGAGTGTAGAACAAGTTTTAAAAAAAGAGAAGCTGGCTTATATACCTAGTCATAATGAGATTTTAATGGCATCCTGCCGGCTTGTGAACTAACGTGAATTTTCATTTCCTTATTTTCCTGCTACTGATGGCTTGATTTTATTTAAAATGCAATTGTGGGGGATTTTACTTTCTTCTCTTGTATTATTATTTTGTTTTTTTTTTTGTATAAACGGATGCTTGTTCATGTCTTGTCCTCCCTACCAATTTTTGAGATTTTACGACAGAGTGCTGGTACATTGTTTGCTTGTTGGATGGGATGCAACTACCTACTTGAAAAAAAAAGTATTCGAATTAAATTGTTTACGGGTGTGTTGAAACTATTAGGTGTATTTTTTTTTGTGCAAATATATTCGTTTAATATTATCAATGTATCAGCATTTTGAAAAACTAAAGAGAAAAAAAGTACAGAATTTTGAAACGTTCAGAGTTTCGAATGCAGAATTTCGACCCGCTCCCCAGATTTAAACATCTATAAAGATGTTAGTTATTACACAGCGATTGTGACAAAAAATTGTAGCAAAAACACTGACAACTTTTAAGTGGTTTCATTAATACTAGTATCGCCCACCGGCCGAAATTCGGCAAACAAAAACTGACGCAAAAAATTTGTTTGAAAATATTGAAGGAAAAAACATTTTTTTTTAATTTTATTTTTTTTTAAATATTTATCGAAATCGGTCAAATACTTTTGAGAAAATGGTACCGCAAAAATTATTTAAGCCTATTTATATATAGATATTTTATTATGAACATTTATATTTAAATTATAATAATTATATACTTCTTGTCCATATTCCAAAACTCAGATTTTCATTTATGTGCTCACATAATTGAAGCGTCTAGCTAGATAGACTGGAGAAGGGGTCAGGTGCCATTTTTTGATTTTTTTTTTTATCGATAAAGGTGTAAAGCGACAACTTAAATTTCGATCTATTTGTCGTGTCTCTATTGTCATTACTTACAAAGTTAGCTTTATATAAATGGGGTAAATACATTACTTAACACCTTTATGAGATGAGAACTCATTTAAAATTTTTTTTTTTGCATGATGGAGAAGGTAGTAGGTGGAAACTTAACCTTTAACCTTATACCCCAAGAACTCCGTTGGTTTTATGAAAAAGCCATATCTGGAGATTCCTGATAACAAAAAGAAGGCTAAAACTAAACATTTAAAAAGCCAACTGTCACTTACCCCCTTTTTCAGAAAAAATAAAGGTGTAAAAATTGTACATTTTTTGTCTTTTTGTATGGTCTTTTTATAAGTTTCTCTCACTTTCAGAAAAAAAGTTATAAACGTAAAACTTTAAACGCTTATATCTCAAAACTTCAAAAATATCACTTGACCCCTTCTCCTTATAGACGCTTCAACTGAATTTTTTATTAATTGTTCAAAGCAAAAATGTATGTGTGCGCACTTGGATGTTTTCTTATATTTTTTTTAACTCAAAACATCTTAAAAAATCAACGAAATGGTTTGTCCTCGTATTTAATGTTTAAGTCGTAAAGTTCTATACATACATACATACATCAATTTCACAAAATTACCATGCTTATAATAATGCGGGCGAGAATATTTGATCAGGATCAAGTTTCCAACATAAAACAAGAGTGGTGTCGTTATGGTCGGCATTATTATGTCATAAAAATAAAAATATATATTCCAGATAGTGAGTAATGATTTTTGATATTTTCACTAAATTTTAAACCACACATCGTAATATCATTCGTATACAACGTTCCTAGATTAAATTTAAAAAGTCCTTGATGAAAATAAAATTAAATTACTATATTATATCCTATCCCAGTCAGTGGTTGAAATAGTTTGCTTTACAGCATTTGTCGAGGATATTTTTGTGTTATCTAATTTTATATAGAATTTTAACAATGTACAGAGATAGAGAATAAAATTGAATTATGAATTACTATACACATAACTCGCACCCCGTTTTATAAGGCTATTCAAAAATTTTATGATGAAAACTTTTGTATTATTTTATAACTGTTTGATATACGAATGTTATGTGTGGGTTTTTGCAGAAACTATAGTAATTTAAAAATCTAAATTATAAATTTAATGGAGCAGAACTATACATATACATAGGATTATATAGTATGTATATGCTTAAAGAGCTAATTGGATGGAATTCGAAATAACTTTTAGGACAGTTACAGAAAATTCCATTGAATTGAATTTTGTTAAATTAGATTTAACCCAATAGAACAGAGAACTTATGATTGTAAATATATTTAAAATAGCTTTTTGTAATAATTAAAACAGCAAACGAGGTTAAGTTTCATATGAATTTATACATTTTATTGAAACCAACTGACTACTGTATTTTTTCGGTAGGGAATACACTTTTTGTTCAGAACCAACATGTACATAGATTGTAGATGTAGATGACTCCTTAAATTTTAATACGGTGTATAATAAAATTTTAGGTGATATTTCCTCTTAAATTAAATTAAGCATATTATTAAATATTTAAATTTTTATATAAATTTGATATATATGGGGTAAGTTTAAATGTATGTATCCGCTTTTACAAACATAATATGTACGAGTAGGAAATGGCAGATATAGAGGGCGCAACTGTACCGAAACAAGTCAGAAAAAATTGAGTTCGAAGATATTAAAAATTTAATTAATAAACTACATACTAGGTATTAATAACTAAAATAATTACATTACTCGTAAGAGACAATTTAAAAGTTAATTATCTATAAATGTTCTTAAAATTAGCACAATTTTTTTCAGGATTTTTATTTTAAAGTTGATTAAAATAAGAATTTTACAAACAGCAAAAAGGACTCTCCACTAAGAAATTAATGTGAACAAAATAAATTTCGTACAAAATTTTGCCTAATAGTAATGTTTGGTAACGAACGAAATATTAACACCTCGAAATTGGTAACAAAAGGTTTCGTATAATATTCCCAAAGATAGATATAGCACGACGAAAAAAAAAACAAATAATGAACACTTGAGACGAGATTTTATTAATTACAACATTTAATTTGCAGCAATTGGTTAACACTTTTTAATAAGAAAGAGTAAAAAATGACAAATTTAAAGTTAAATTTACAACTAGAATAAGCAACGTTAAATATAAATTTACAGCTAGAAAGTAAGCAAAATTAAATAAAATATTAGAGCTGGAGAGTAAGCAAATTGAGTATAAGTTAACAGCTAGAAAAAGAGCAAATAATTGAAATGATAGTTACATTGCAGACATTTATAGGGTAATTTTTGTTCTGTTTGCCAACTAAAGCAAATTGTTAATAATCTTTGATAATAAGCGAAAGAATTTTGGTCATTTTTGGAAAAAAATGTTAACATCTATAAAAAAAAAATGTACGATCAATCCGTATAAATTTATCATGTAAACTCTCCAAAAAGTATTTTAAACTAGCCGAAAAATTGTCGAGCATTATGCCAGGAAATCAAAAATATTGCCATGATTTTGGTTCTTCTAAAACTAAAAATAATTTTTTTTGTTATGTAGATTATTAAAGGTGTGGGTTGGCGTATGTGGAACATTTTTTTTAATATATAATTTTTTTTATTTTTCAAAAACGTTTCTATGGATTTTTAATAACTGGTAGCAAATTTGCAATACCGAAATAGGATATTGAAGTTTTTTGAGAAAATTTCCTTAATTTTGATGTTTCAACTGATTTCGTTATAGTTTTACAATATGGTGCTTAGTTAATATTTGATATAGTAGATATTTAATATTTGAATAGAAGATATTGCAATAAAAAGTAAATTCAAACAAAAATTAATTTTTTTGTACACTTTTTTTTTGTGAAAATGAAGCTATGTTGTTTACCACAAGAGCAAATTTTGTTCGATCTTATTACAGTATAATATCGGAAGTGAAAGTTTCTGGCAGTTCTAAAAATATCATAGTGAAATGATTTTGAAAGCACGCCCTTATTAGGCCAGGCGCTCAACGAAGTGGCGACGGAGTGGAATAGTATAGTGGCGTGGTGACTAAGTGGCAGTTTAATTGGTAAAGCTTATGTAATTAAATGAAGATGCGCTCATCAAAATGGTGTGGCGGTGGCATGATATTTTGCAGGTGGTAGGGTGCCAGTCTGCTGCCACATATCACTAACATGTTTAATTTTCAAGTGATTGGTGACGAAGTGGATTTTTGTACCACATACGAGTATGCTTCTGATTATTGACTTATAGACCGAGAGCTGGTAAACGTATTTTGCCACCGCAGTGCGCGTTAAATCACTATCGTATCACTTCGCCGCCACTCCATCACCAAGCAACTTGTTCAGCACTCCACTGTCACTCGCTACTCCTTTACCACTCGTCTTCGTCAACACTTCAGTGAGTGCCTTGCCTAACTAACATCTTTAATTTTCAAGCGGCAACCGAGTGGTGATGAAGTGCATTTTTGTATTTACGTAGATGCTTGTGATTATTGACTTAAGTTGGTCGTCTAGAATATTTAAAAATTTCAAAATAAATTCAGAAGCTGATGAATCGGGGGCACCAAACGAAGTTTGCCCCCACAGTGTGCCTTAAATCCATCACAAAAACTGGGCCTAGTTTATTTTTCGGAAATCAGGTCTTACTATGCTTTGCAATGTTTTGAAATTCAAATTACCAATTTTTCTATCAATCTTTACGAAAAAATCGTTTGTAAATTGGGACTGTAAGTAAGTAAGATTTTTAATTTTTTTTTTTGTGCAGGTTTTTTTTTTTTAACCATGTAGCTATACGTACATATATAGGGTATATGTAGTTTGTTCATGAAATAATAAGGTCGATAATAAAATTAATAAATAATCGATTTGCAATGATCTCGTTTTTTCTTTTTTCACGTCACAAAAATGTAAAAAGCCAATATTTAATTGATACCTATACCGACAAAAGACACACCATGCCAATATATAAATTGTTTCCACTACAAAAATTTTTATTCAAAAACCAATCCTTTTTCTAACTTTTTTTTTCTACAATTCAATTTGAGTTTTCCTGATACTGAACTGATAGACATATCACGGCCTCCATCATGTTTAAATGAGGATACAAATATCAACCACAATAATAATTATATTCGGAAGCTTTAAATTCCATTCCTTTAATAGGTAGGTATAGGAATTTATATATGTTCTATTCGTGTGTTAAACTCAAAAGAACATTCATATAGGAAGAGCAACAAATCCATTTTAACCCATAACAAAAACATTAAACTTTTAAGATTGTCGCATGGAAAAATCGAAAAACTCCTCCACAAAATTACCCCTAACAGACTTTATTTCGCCACAGACTATTGAATAGAACATTGTCCCTTTAGGGCATAAAGCACAGACATATGTTAGAGTATATACAAGACTGATTCGAGCAGTCATGACAAAATCGATAGCAATTCACATCACAAAACAAACGGGAACTAATAGGAGAATACTAGAATCAAAAGAAGAAATAACAAAAGCAAAGCAAAGAATACTCCATATTGGCTTTGTAATCCTTAAAATTGTCATCAGCTTAAGATACATATCAGCAAACAAAAAAACACCATCATGAGGAACCTCCCTTTATATCTTTGCCATTGCGTCCTTGATGGTATTTAGGTATAGCTATATTGTTCCTTTTTGCGCTTTTACCTATTCATTCCGTCTAAAGATGTTTTCTGTAGCGAATTAGTAAGACACATATACATAAACCTATCTCTCCGCTTTCCTACTTTAGGATATCCTTTTACCATCAGTAAACAAAATCTGATGGAGCTTTGTCTAGTTTGTCCATGTCTTTTGCTATATGGCAATTCCATTTTAAAGTTGTTGCGGCGTTAAGGGTATGGTCAGTACCCATGTGAAAGAAATTTACACAACAATGATGCTTTGTTGCATTTCCTAATACTACCAGCTTTGCTTTACCTACCTACTATATAAGATTTGTCCTTACAAGCATTGTAGAGTAGAGGTCCGAAGGCGGAATAACATAGTAAATCAATTGAACTGTAACAGCATCCTTGATCCTTTGGCCCCATTCACACACGATAATAAATGTATATGAGTATATGTATGTTGGTTTATATTCTTAAAACTAACCCACTAACACTATAAACGAGTGAACTATAAAATAAAACGCAAATAACAGAGAAAAGAATCTCATTGTTAATAGCTTTTTTTTCGTTTGCATTTGTGTGTGTGGGTGTGTTTATTTGTTTCTTTTTCTTCTAAACGAATCCTTTTGTATCTAATTCTAGTGCCAACAGCAACAATACTTGGTGGACCAGACTTGTATGTGGATAAGGGAAGCACCATTAATCTGACATGTGCAATAAAGTTTAGTCCAGAGCCACCGACACATATATTTTGGTATCATCAAGATAAGGTAAGTCCTAAGTCTACATATAATATATAGTATAGGTAGGTACTCCTATTTATTATACAAAAAAAAGCTTACACGTATAGACAAAAAAGGACAAATCACACACTTAAGAGACTTAAACTTCTAGAAACGAAGGTACAAATTTCTGAGAAGATCCACTCGCACTAAACTTACCATCAGCTTCAGCATGGTTGTCCAAGATAGCGTGTGTCCCAATTTTACATTCAAGAAATAAAAGAAAAAGAAGAAGTTTCCTTTTTAAATTGCTGTCTGGTAAGGGATTACAGATTGGCCCTTTGATTATTATATTGTCCTTTTTCTTCCTCTTCGCTGGCTTGGCTATTATAGACCAGAAGATAGGGTATTAAGTTTCATTATGAAATGAAAAGGATTTTCTTAAGTCGTTTGTTCCGTTTGAAAGATTAAACGTAAAATGGTTCGTTATTTTTGTAAATAGTTTGTATACCACTTAAATTTTAATTCTTAAAGTGGATTTGATTCCGGATGTGATGAAGGATTACTTTCTTTGGCTGAAATTGGTATTATTTCTTATAATATGAATTCGGGAACAACAAAATATTGAACGGACACAGTATATCTTTGAGATTCATAAATCATGTCTAGAGGCGACAAGGGCATAAGACATGGAACCTGGTTATTATATAATATATAGTCTTTATGTCTGTGATAAAGGACACGTAAGAAAGAATGTCTAAGGATCCTTTACGGTACAGATAGATGCGTAACTTGTCTAGACTCAGCTATTGCTCCCTTATGCCATTGGTTCCAAATAATGACATTAACAGAGTTTTATTTGACCATACAGGGATCCGTATAGCACACGTTACTTTTAATTGTACTCTGAATTATGCAACATTCTTCTTGAGTATGTAATCAGCTAGGAAATTGCTTAATTTATAGTTCTTTTATGTACACATGTATACCTACTTGCAATATATTACTCATATACGTTTGATATTCTATGACTAAGTAAGGAGCAATATTAACGTAATTGATTTAGGTACCTACTTACAAGGATATACGGGATATTATATTATAAACATACATTCCTTCCACAAGGTCAATATAGGTATATACCAAACGGATTAAAGCACGAGTTGATTTATTTATTTAAGTTTAGTGAGATATTTCATTTAACGAAATTGATATTAAGTATCGCACTGTAAAAACCGATAAACACAAATGAAATCCTTGAATGATGAAAGACTTGAACGTATGTACGTATGTAGCTTTTATTAAGTCATCAGGCTTGAACAGGTACATACATATTAAAATTTGTATTACTTTTGTATTGATTTTTTAAAGTACCTACGTTTTTAGGGTTGTTAATAACTAAGTATGTATTTAAAAATGGCAAACCTTACCAATTTTTCAAGTTTTTTTATAATGGGTCTTGTTAATAAAAAAAAAGTAAAAGCTGTTTTTGAAAGAAACTAAAGCTAGACAGTCCTAGCTTAAGTTCTGTTTTATCTGAATAAAAAAAAGAATTCACTTTTTCGCTTGAGTTAGAAAGCTTTAGTTTTAGCTTCATATTTGTAGCTTTCGTTTGTTTATTCACATGTTTTGGCATAGGTAGCTTTTGCTTAAATTGAGTTTTATGATGGATAAGCCCAAAAATGTTTTTTTATCACTCGCACCAACTGCACGTTAACTGTACATCAAGTTCGAGCCTAAACGGGTAGGCCCATACCAAGATCTAGATATACAACAACTGTGGTTTAGATTATAGACTTTAAAATTTAAAGTTTAAGCCCACCAATTTCAATGCCTTATCTGAGGTTCAACACTGGTTCAAGCACATTAGTGCGAGTTGTACAAACGGGATTAAATATTTAACCCGTGGTTCAGGAGACTTTATTTGCCGATTTTGGCGGATTAACTTAAGATCAACGATGATGGTTCAAGGTTCTGAACCACGAGTTAAATATTGAACCACGTTTGTACAACTGGCACTTAATAGATTTTGTCATATCATATTATAAACACCATAGTTATTCCGCCAAAATCAGTGGACTAAAATTGCTGAACAAAGGTTTAAATGTTTGAACAATACAAACCTTTTCGTAGTCGAAATCTCTGAAAAAAATCTTTGAGCGCTCAGATACTTCTCTCTAAATTAGAAAACAAATTTTCTATAAAAAATAATTAATTTCTACAAATTTTCAGCGAAAATACTTCAATGTTCATATAAAAAAAATTGGACAGTAACAGTACACGAACAAAGCTAATATAAACGTTGTTTGCCAAACTATTATTTAAATTGTGGATTGTGGCCCGCACTTTAAGGAAATGGCTCTCAAAGTGGCCGTCAATAATTTTTTCTTTGTGGCAACGCTGACTTCCACACGTCTGTCTATCTGGCTTGTCTCTTGTGTATTAGGGCTTTGAGTGGAACCAGGGAGCTTTTCCGATCATCAGCATCTAAGATGTTTGGAGATCGAAATGTGGGTGTAATCAATAGCTCTAAAATCTCTAGGGAACGTCTATTTTACTGTCAATTTAGCTTTTTCTGATTCAATTATCTTGTTGGAGACTTGCCTTACTTTTTTGTTAACTAACTCCAGGTTTACTCGGGTATCTGAATATGAAAAAAATTCTTGTTTTCTGCTTTAAAATTTGAGGCCTCCTCTGAGTCCGCTTAAAAATATTCCAAAAGCCACTGCCCATTTTTTTTTTAGAAAACCCAAAAAAACTATTAAAGTAATATTTACTAATTACTTTATTAATTTTCTAGTTTCCTTTTAAATGTTGGCTGTCTTGCGCACATAAAACCAGCCATATTTGAACTATTGCTAAGGAGAATTCTTATATTAAGAACAAGTCAAAGATTTCTAGACAGGAGTGAAAGAATCATGAAATATTTGTATCTTTTACTATAATATTCTAGTTAAAGCTATTTTTAATCACACGAATTGAAGGTTAAGCTGGAAAAATAAGCTAAAGCTAGTGGAATCTAGCGTAAGCTATTTTAAAATAGTTATTACTAAATCACAGCTTTCACTAGATAGCTTCAGCTTAGTTTTATTCATCCAAAACCTAGCTTTTACTTAAAAATCAAAGTTTAAGCTTTAGCTTGTTTTTTTATTCACAAGACTCAATGTTAAATTTGTTTTTTTGTTTTTATTAGTTTTTTAAGAAACCGCCCTAAGCATTTCAATTTTTTTTTCAAGAGTTCAGAAGTAATTTTTTATTTTGAGATTAAAATATTTTTAGGAGTGTTTTTTTTTTTGTAGCAATCAAAAGATCGAGTTTCGAGATATTTTACGATTTGTTCTAAATTATTAAATATTTATTCCTTTTTTCAAATTCAAATTGTAATTCACTTGATATGTTTTTTCCAATACAGTTGTGCATTCTTTTTTATTTACTCTAAAGAACTTGATACGGACTCTCTCCCCTTCCTACCAAACGAAGTTATTGAGTAGATGGTTCTGGGAAAAAAATTAATTTAACAAAAAGCAATTTTTGTATACCTACTGTTTAGGGGCCCCTATTTTTTTCTTCCCGGGGCCTTTAGTTGAAGAGTTCAGTCACGCAGTTCCAGGTATGCCATATCAAGCTTTTGTTTTAATTTAAAATAATATTTACCTTGCTCTTAAAGCCAGCTGTTAGATATTTTAATTTATGCACAAGATCACGATAAATGATCGCCTTGTAACAATTCATAAACGGTTAAAAGCTCCTAAATGGTCAAAATCATCATCAATGGCCAATACATACAACAAAAAAAAAAACTTATTATAAAATTATGTCGTTTCATTTCAAAGATATAGCAAAACAACAACGGGTGAGTGTTGTTGGGCCACCCTGTTTAGAATTTTTCGAGCAAAACTTTGATTTTTAAAATACATTTATGAATGTATTAATAATTTTCCATAAATGTACCTATTTAAACTAAAAAACTATATATATAACTGTTTGCATATATTTTTTTTTTAAATAATTTTCTCTCTTTTCCTTACAGGTCATCAGCGAAGACTCCGAACGTGGAGGTATCACATTCATCACAAGTAAATCGGATGATCCTAAATCGATTCTTCTCATAGACGATGCTGATTTACCAGATTCTGGAAAATATTCCTGCTATCCATCGAATACTGAAATAGCCAGCATACGCGTTCATGTGCTTCAAGGTAATTAAATTAGGAGCACAATATTCATTTGCTTATCTTGAGTAGGTTTTAAGAAGTAAGCGTGCTTAAGAACCTAATTTTCTGTAATAAATATAACCTTTATCAAAATCTTTTCTCAAAATCATTTTATCTCTACACGAAAACTGAACCATTTGTGAACTACCTACTTTAATATAGAACTATTACCAATTATAGCTAGAGGTACATCTTTATTGTATAGCCTTACAGAAGATCTCAGATATCATTATTAAGGCTTTTAAAAGTCCCATAAGGAAGAAGTCGCAGTTGCTAGTGGCATATTAAATTATATATCCATGGCATCGTGTCGTGTTAACAGCACAGATTCGATATCGATAAGAACGCACACATAGTGCAGAGTGGCTATGGCATGCTTCAATTCCTTCATGTTTTACATACACATTCTACAACAAGGAGCAAAACATCCTACGCTACACTTACTAACATTATTTAGGGATCTATATTTGTATGATAAGAATTCTGTTCGGAGCGCATATTTGCACGAATATGTTCACAATCTGAATCAGCGAAATTTAAAGTGGGGCTTGGCGACGTGCATGCGATTTTTCAAGTGAATTCAGTTTTTCATTCGTTGTACCTACCTATCTCTTCACCGATGTTGCGTTTGGTTATGGTCTTCCTCCGAAAACTCTAGATGCATACCTAGGTACGTTTCCAGTTCAGTAGCAGCAGGATGTGTGAATGTTGGCAATGGCATCCTGACGATGTGTCCCTTTTAACGGAGGTGCTGGCGATGATGATAATGTTAAATGTTTGGATGTATACATGTGCATATACCTAGCTAGGTGAATGAGGTATGTGGGTGTTGGGTGTTCCATTGACTGTTAAAGATCTCTCAAGAGCATAGTTGATGTGTTGTACATGCTGCTGACCCACATTCTTCTATATCCTTTTTTTTGTATAGAGAAGAGAACCTTATCAACGATGACATTTTGTAAAGCTCAAAAATAGGTGATGCGATGCACCCATCCAGCCAGCAATCCAAACAAAATGAAAATGTGAAAAATACGTGACTTTAAATGAGAAGTACATAATTCTGGTTGAAAAATGCTCAAAATGTAGGCACTTGAACCAACAACTTCTATACAATAATATGAATTCTTTTTTAATGAACTATTATTGCAATCATGCGAGTTTCGAGGAATTTTTCATTTTTGTATATCTTAATTCGAAATGCATTTAACTCGAAAAATATTGATTGATATTCAAAAGAAACAAGAAATAATAAATTAAAAAGAAACATTTTGAGGACAATAGTTGATAAGTTGATGCAAATAATTCAATTTGAATCGAATTTGTATACCTATAGGAATATTTTAGTCTCTTCATTTAAAAAACAGTATTGAAATTGAACGACTGTTGCAGGTTGATGTTACGAAATTTTAATCAGTGGTTATTAATTAAGAAATTTCTCTCATAATTTGGGGCTACATGAAATTTGGCTCCAATGAAAAATGACCCTAAACGAAAAATGAAAAATAGCCCCGAAATTGAAGCTTCTTTTCATAATGAAAAATGATCCCAATTTAAAAATAGAAAAATGACCCCAAACTTAATGAAAAAAATCCCCAAAAAAAGTAAGAAATACTCAAACCAAATCGAAAAATTGCCCTAAAAAATATACGTAAAGCAATAACAACAGATAAAATGTGGGTCCATTTTTCATAATGAAATTTAACCCCAAAATAAAAATGAAAGAAGGCCCTACAATAATGAAAAATGGCCCCGATTTACAAAATTTAATCAATTTTTTGTTGTTGTTGCTTTACATATAAATTTTTGGGGCCATTTTTCATTTTTTGTTTGGGACCATTTTTCATTGGGGACATAATAATTTGGAGTTGTTTCAATATTACTCAACATACCTAAAATATTTGATACTAAACCTTAGAACTTGGTGAATTTTTAGATCCCATTACTTTTCACGACTGACTTGTTACATACAAATTTTTGTATGCTTGGCATTTGGCTCTTTTTTTAACATTTATATTTTTGGTGCGATTTCATCCCTTTTTGCAAAGTATTTTTTTTTTTAGTACAAAATCTTATGTTTTTAATTCTTGAATACCTACACCTGAGGCCTAACACTCGAACAAATTTCATCATTCTACAACAATTAATAATAATTCTGAGATAGTGTTTGGATGCCAGGCCCCCTGAATTATAAGCCCCCAAATTTTTAATTTTTACTCAGCATGTATTATTAACCCTACCGCTATACCAAATTTCATCATTCTACAACAATCAGAAAACAGTTTTGAGGAAGTGGGCGGATACCACGCCCCTATATGGAAAACCTTAAATTCACGCTAATGCTAAGGAGCTGAGATAGGTGATTCGTCTGTGCTTGCTCGGCTTAGCAAATATGATGAGTTTCAAGTTTCTGACATTTTATTTCCGAAGTAAGAGGTGAGCAAAAATCGCTTGAGTTTGTTCCTGTAAAAAGCAGTAGTGCCGAAAACTTGGAACATAAAAAATAATCTTAATTTATTGAAAATTATTTCTGAAAGCGCCTACTTTTCCGCTTTCTAATTTTTTTTTCAAAATTTTGCGTGTTTAAGTGCCACTGTTCTTTTTAAATATGCAATGACGTTATTAGTTTTTAGTCAAATACTGAAAACCAGATGTTAAAATGTTTTTTAGTTTTTTGAGAAAATAAAAATAAAAATATTTCTTGTTTATTTTGTTATGTTTATGACATAAAAAAGTTATTATCATTTAAACCCTTTTGTCGGGTTTATGGGTACTTCTTGTTTTTTTTTTTTTTTTTAATTTCTCAAAAGCTATAAGAAAGATTTTTATATTTAGTTTTCTGTATTCGACTGAGAATTGATAAGAGCATTGAATATTAAAAAAAAAAACAGTGGCACTTAATTACCCAAAATTTTGAATAAAATCAACTTGAAAAAAATACACAACTCTTTTCCAAAAATGTTGACTTTGAAACTTTATTTCTTAAAAAAAAGTTAATTTAAGTACTTGATTTCAAAACCATATAAAGTTATTGAATATTAACTTTCAAAAAAGCTATAGCATGTATAGCATGTAGCGGAATATGTAGTGCATATGGCTTCGAAGACTGAGCAAATCTGATGCGTGGGTTCAAATCTCGCATGATGTAGAAAGTTTTTCATAATAAAATTGGATTAAAGCTCAGCACGACTAAAAAGGAGACTGATGATAGGGCGTGGCGCCCCTTGAAATAGCTATATCTCCAGCCAAACAGAAATAAAACGAATTAAAATACCTAAAAAAAATTAATTCGTAAACAATTGGCATGCGCCTTTGAGTTGTTGTTGTTCAAAAATTCAATTGAGGGAATAAAGAATGTTCAAGTCTAATAAACTGACATTCTAGTATGAATAATAATTATACCATGTCATTGTATGTTTCTTTAATTCTTAATATTTTTTTTCCATTTTAAGTCAATTTTTAAGAGATTGCCCCTCCCCGGAATCATACCCCAAAATATAAAGCACGAATTAGGGGACATCCTGTGTAATAATAACTATTATTAGTTATGGTCAAAATGCCAAGCAATTTGAACCATAATAACAATTTCGTACGATCCAGTCGTGACTTTGTATTTGGAAAAGCTCAATACCTTGCAAACCATAGCTCCCCTGGCACTATATACTTTGTTAAACAATCTTTATAAATATTAGAGCTCAATAGCTAAGCCCTGACTTAATTATAAATAACTCTTTTCATGTCTTCAATAAAATCCCTGCTGGCCTGTGCATTTATCAAATTATACATACTTTTATGTACTTAGGAAACTCCATACAAACGTTGTTGATTCCTTAAATCTTTGTTTCAGTTCTTGAATTAACCAAAAACGCTGTTTTTCGACTCCTTTATATCCTGAATTAATTAATGTTTTTTTTATTTTATTTTTCTACAGTAGGTAGTTTTTATGCGATACATGGAGCGAGAAAGTTTTGTGTATTTTTTGTATAGTTTTCTTTTTTCCACGTCACTCCAACCACAAGCCATTGTATTTAAAACATTTAAAATTCAACTGATTCATTTATGCAACACAGTTGCAACAGCAGTTAAGAACTTCTCCACCTGAACTGCAAAAAAAGTTTTAATAAAGTTTTTTTTTGTCGGTAGTTATTTTCATTTTTTCATGGTTTTTGTGTTTACTTTCTTTACAGGTGAGCGACCAGAAGCAATGCAAACTAATGCTGCTTCGCCAACAATACAAACATCTAAGGTTACAGCTACCGTTACTCATATAACGTTGTTCCTGCATTTGATATTATTGCTATGTGAGCTCGTACGAAAAAATACCATTTCTAAATGTGTTCCCAACCGACAAAAAAAACATAAATACCGAAGTCCTTTAAACTCAACTAGGAGCGGTTACACACAGCTGCTGGAGCATGTACGGTGATAATTTTTTTTTTAAACGCGATTGCATAATAATGTACTTTAAATTTTATACTTGAATTGATGAATTTTTTTATATACTAGTTTGTAGGTATTATTTTCCTTACAACTTTTTTTTGTTTAGAATACCAAAGACATTTGTACTAAAAAAAAAAAAAACTATCTTAAAAAAACTTAAAAAATTGTTTGTAAGATATAATTTAAGAATACAAAAATGTTGTATATAAATAAATCGATGAAATAAGTTTAGCTATACAAAAATAATTAAATTTATTAATATGTATTAAATTGTTACTTAAGTAGATATGAAAACATTATCTTGAAATAAAAATTTAAATAACTAAGTCTGGTAAATTAATTATGTTTTTTACAAATAAATGAAACGAATTGAAGTTTTAGCTTTTTTATATTTATTTATATATATTAAAATACATATTCTATTAGCATATCATTTATGTGTATTTTTGAATTTAATTTATTTGTCAAACATCACAATCATGTAGGTGGTTACTTCTGTTAACCTGTATGGTATAGCCTTACCATAATAATTTATTTTTAAAAACAAATTAAACTAAAAATGCGTTAATTTTAAACCTTGAAATTTATTATTTCGAATTATTTTATTTTCTAAATTCTTATTCTCTTCAAAATGTAAATATAAATTAAACAATAATTTAAAAACGTATTACCAAAAATAAGCCCACTCAAAATAGAACAGACGATTAAATATGTTAAATGTGTAATAATGTCAAGTGATAGGATAGATTTTGGATAATTAATTAAATAATAAAAAAAAAACTAAAAACAAGTATGAATATATGTAAGAAATTAATAATACACAAAATTGTATAAATTGTATAGAATAAAAAAAAATGTTATAAACAGTAAAATAAATAGAAATTATAGATACTATCATCTTGGAATGTTATATCGAAAGAAATGTTAAAATATAAAAAATCATTTTAGGTCAAAATTATGTCTATATGAGATTTAAAATAAAATGTTATTTAAGAAAAAACAAATAATATATTATTAAAAAAAAAATAAAATAAAATTTAAAGTTTATGTAAAAGCAATAAGAAAAAAAATGGTAAAAATAAATTATATTATAAATAATATAAAAATATAGAATTTTTATTGAAAAGGATTTATCAGTGCAAAATAAAAATCATTGTGCGTATGTCCCACCAAAAAGTATTGAGTGTAGCTTCGTCCAGTTAAAAAATGATGAAGCTTTCAAGTTAAATCAGGGATTGCAAATAAAAATAATAGAAATAAATCTCCACCCACTGACACTCCCTCTTATTATTTACGCGTCTGGGTCAGTGTTATTTTTTCACACGTATCCCCAAAATACAAAAACAACATTGGATCTAAGTTTTTATCAGAGTTTCATTTCAAAAAAAAAAAAAAATTGTTCAAACTCTGACGGGTAGATATATAGCTTTTATCATTTTTTAAATCGCAAGGTAGTATGTAAACTCAAGCGTAAAAAAAATGATCATAAAAAATAAGCAAACCTATGACTTATTAGCATTCATGGTATTGAAGTAAAAAGTGGGCCAAACCATTCCACGATGGAGTACGCCAACGCCAATACACCAAAAGGAA
Organism: Epistrophella euchroma; assembly: GCA_947049315.1. Classification (NCBI taxonomy): domain Eukaryota; kingdom Metazoa; phylum Arthropoda; class Insecta; order Diptera; family Syrphidae; genus Epistrophella; species Epistrophella euchroma. The sequence continues at coordinate 35,639,523 of OX346247.1, read as the reverse complement.
GTTTTTCCTATAGCCTACAAAATTTTAGCTTTCAAGGACGTTGCCCTATAGGTTTTGATGAGTGAGTGATTAGTGAAATAATTGACGTATTTAAGGTAGGTATTAATAAAATACAAAGTATAAAAGCTAGATAAATGAAACCAATAGTCCATGAGCCAGTGGCAGGTAAACTTACAGTATTTCAGCACGATTCATTATTCATTCATTAAGTGAAGTCATTATGTCTTAGACCTCCTGAGAATTAAATGGACATTCATAATTTCAGCTGATATGTAGTACCTCTGGGAATGGGGGATCCCAATGGTCAAAAAATCGAACTCTAAAACGTGATAGTAGCACGTCTGCCTCTTTGACATATTACACTATGTACACTCAGAGAAAAAAAAAATAGTTGCTTTTGTAACTACTGGCGCATTTGTCATTTCATAATTTTACTTGAAATTTATGGAATGACTATTTTTCATCAAAAATAATTTGAAAATATTTAATAATAGTTAAAAGCAACTGTAAAATAGTTAAATATAAGTTATTATACCCAATGACTATACAAAAATAGTAAAATATAATAAGTACATGTGCATTGCTGATGAAAATGAGAATTTTTTTGTTAGTTACGTTACATCTTCACAGTTGATATCACACTAAGAGAAAGTTAACTTTGTCAATAAACAATACAAATAGCGATAAGTAGATATTTTTTTAACTTTTTCGTACCTAAATCACTAAGACTGAATTTTAAAAGTCTTGATTTGTATAGATCTATATAATAAAAAAAATTATTGGCAGACACCTGGTGTAGGACCTTTTTAACAGAATTTTGAAGAAAAAAAAAAGTCGTTCAAAATTTCAAAACAAAATTCAGTATTTCTTGAATTGAAAAAAAAATTATTAGAAGACATCTGGTGCAATGCATAGGTTTTTAAAGGAATTTTAAAAAGAGGAACTTGTATGGAGATTTTTTGAGTTTTTTTTTTTTTAATTCCGTTAAAAATCAAGGTATACTGCACCAGGTGTCTGCCAAAATTTTTTTTTATTATATAGACTATACAATTAAGACTTTAAAATTCAGTCTTAGGGCCATTTGCTGAAACAAAACTCAAATATTTAAGTTAAACCTAAGAGCTTATGTGACGTTTAAGTCGAACATAACACTCAGAAAAAAAAAAGTTGTTAAAACAAGAACTTAGCATTTTTAAAAAGTTGTAAGCTTAAACTTGTTGCCTTAAGAGCTAGTTGTTACTACAAGAATTATTTTTTGAATGTTCAAGAACCAAGGTTCTTGGCACAACAATTTTCTGTTTGTTAAAAGTAATTAAAAATGCAAAATTGTTCTCCCAAGTATAAATTTGTTGTGGAAACAATTTTTATTTGTATTATTTCCTATCAACAATGGAATTGTTAGTCGAAGAATCAGTTCTTGCGGTAAAAATTATTTTCAAGAATTATTTTTCTTGGCACAACAATGAAAATTGTTGCTTTAAGTATTTCAATTTATTACTTATGTTCAAGAACTAATTCTTGACATTGAAACAAAAATTGTCAAAATATCAACAATTTGTTCTTGGCACAACAAAAACTTGTTGTTGAACTGTAGGAACTGTCAATTTAATGAAAAAAAAAAATGCACCATTCATTTTGTGGCCGCCGACGCGACGCCGATTCAAGTAGTTTTACTGGAGAGTGCAATTAGAAGTACCTATAATTTTTACAAGTGTTTTTTTTTCAGTTTTAATCCATTGAGTTAAGTAAAAGAGTATAGTGACCAAGTAAAATTAATTTTACATTTAAAAACTTCTTTTTTAGTGAACACTTTCCATGCTACCCAAGTGACGAAACCCTCCTCTTAGCAATTGGAAACAAAGAAGGCCGCTCCCCTGAAGCCTGAACTAATCAGCCAGTTGTTTCCAGAAACAAATGTTTTTCTAAGAAAAGTTTTTGCAATAAATGTGTTTTCAAAGAAATGTAAAAATATACTTACAAAAAAGTCAAGATTTCATGAAAGAGTGAATTCAGTCTTGATTTTTTTTGTAGATACGTATGTGTGTATATGTTTACATTTTATTGAAACGCATTTTTATCGCAACAAACTTTTAAGAATTGTTGGCGCAACAAAATAATTTTTAATTTTTTCAACAATTAAATATTTGGGTTAACAATAAAAGCTCTCAATTATCTGACAATTTTTAATTGTTGGGACAAAAACTTAATTTTTAATTTATTTTAAAAACTAGTTTTTCAGGCAAGAACTTTAGTTGTTAAGGGTTTAACAATTTTATTTTTAATTTAAAAACTTTTATTCTTACAGCGTTGTCAACAATGCATTCTTGATTCAAGAATTTAGATATTTGGGTTCATTTTAACCAACGAAAATTGTTGAGCCAAAGTATAAAATTGTTGGCATTACAACTTTTTTTTCTGAGTGAAATATTTAAGTTTCGTTTCAGCAAATGGACATTAATGCTTTACGAAAAACTATTTTTTTACCTCCAAAAAAGAACGTAATTTTTTTGAAGATTTCTGTGGTCTTTTTTCAAAATTCCTGCAGCAGATGTATGCCATTAGTATTTTTGAATAACAGAAACTATACCAACTGGTCGTGATGGCTCGCCTTGTTTCATCCCAGTTTCCGCGAGTTTCCTTGTGAGAAATCCTTATGATTATGTAAATTGCACTGCTTATACATTTTTTACCCGCATTAGTTTATAAGATTCGATTCAACTACTGAATTAAGGTAAATTAAATATACCTGTTACCTGTAGCATCGTTTTAAACCAAGAATTTTACATTTAAATTCCTTTATTTATCTATTTTAATTTAAATATTCTTTTCACAGGCCTTATTTTAGGATTAAAAATATTCTAATGAATAATAACAGTTATTTTTCCTTTTATGAGTGTCGTTAACAAAATGATAAGGGTCCAAGTTCAAAGTATGTTTAACATAAAACAGTGACAATTAAAAATAAACTTAAGAATTGAGTCAGAAGAGTTGTTTAACAAGAGTATTGTTTCTGTGCAAAAGGTTAAGAAAGTTAAAAATGCTATATGACCCGGTATTTAATTTCTAAACCCTTCTGATGTCTAAGCAGATATTTCAAAGGCGTTTAAAAGGGTGGAAGTAATTTTTATATTAATACTCCTGATACAAACTGAAGAATTTTATGTACAAAAGTATAATATAAAATTATTAAATATGAGAAAAGAATGTTAAAAGGTCTAAAAATAAAGAAACCAAAACAATTTCTTTTTAAATTCTTGATTGTGAAAAAAATCCTGTTTTTTTTTTGGAATTTTTCACCATCATAATAGCTCCGTTTTGTTATTTGCAGAAATGGATCAATATAGCTTTTTTCATTTTAGTCGTTTGTACTTATATTCGGGAAAATGTAGGTACTCTTCATTCCAGGAAGCTAACAACACGCACACGGGATTGGTTGGTAGTTAGTCACCATCAGAGGCCCTGGTTGTTCCACGTGATATCGCGGCACATTTTTTTTTTCATAATTTTTAACAGTTAATTAAACACAATATGCGATTCTGCATTATTTTCTGGATCTGTTTGAATGCTCTGAAAATTATTTGCATGAAGTATATACAACCGCCAGATTTTCCAAAAAAAAAAATGGACGCGCCCAAAAAGAAAATCGTACTAAACATATTCTGCCTTATTTATAAACAAAAAAAATTGTGTTCCGAGTAACTAAACCATTGAATAAGTGTTTTCCGGACTCAAACTAAAGGCAATTGTTAACTGCTCCATTTGGATCCGTAAAATTCTTATTCCATGGTGTAGTTACCCTGAACAAAAGAGGTGAAATAACTATTTTTTTTATAAATAAGGCAAATGGTTTTTAGAGGCGAGCCATTTTTTTAAGCACAGCCATTTTTGATTTTAAAAAAGAAAAGGTAATGCTACGTTGTGCCCAACTTGTGCCACCTATGAAGTTTTTATTTTTTTTGGGTTCGAAAATTTTACGTATGAATTTTTTTTTTAAATTAATTTTTTCTTAAAACTTAGTTGTGTTCAAGAAGTGATAATGTATATTAAGAAACGAATATTTGAATCTTTTACGATCAAACCGAAATGTTGCGAAGCGCATATTTTCAGACTTTATCGCCAAAAACAGTTTTTTTTTTTTTGAAAATCAAAAAAGCGCCCTTAATGTATCCCCAAAGTGATGTTTTTTAACAGTTTTAGCAGAATTCATTATAATGATTTTCATATAAAGAAAATTCAGTTATTGTCATCAAAAAGAAATTTGAGCTCATGTCATAATATTTAGTCTGGGCTACGGCCCTGGTGGTGTGGCAAGCACCCTTATTTGTATATCGTGTAAGAGAATTTGCAAAACACTATTTTCATATTTACTAGAATGACGAAAGCATTTACCAACTAAATAGGTATGGCCTTTGCTGACCATATTACCAAAGACCAGCCCTGATGTACTCACTTTATAGATTTCAACAACAACATTCGATTTGGCACTTTGGCAGGCATCACATTTTCAATTTTATTTCCTTTATTTCGAATTGAAGCTTTATTATCATCGATATATGTAGTCTAGATTTTTTCATCATGAAAATCATTCATTCAGCTTTCATCCAGCGAGAGTACTTCCTTCCATATCCTATACTTAACTGTGCCAAATGTTCCCATCATATCCCGGGTCCGGGCCTTGTTCAATTCTTTGTCAATTTCAAAATGCAAATTCAAATACGCGCGACGACCGATCGTTAGATTCGGTTAACCGGAGCCAAATCTGAAGGGTAAACCGAAGCGGCCGGGCGGCGGCGCGGCGCGTGGTGCAGAGTGGCAGCCTATATGATTTTCAAACAAGACAGTATGTACATTTGAATTGAAAATCGGAAATAAAGGATGAAAAAGGACATTCTGTCAGCAAGAGTGATGAATTGGAGTGCACAAGAGTCACGTATGACTGGATTATTTTTTTTTCAATTTTTTTGTTAGCGAATAAGGCTAAAACGATATGAGAGTGTTTGGCAAAAACTTTGTTGTTGTTTTTTTTTTTTTATTTGCCCTGCAGAGATGAATACATTACAGGACGTTGAAAATGGTAGAAAAAGATTTATTTGGACGGATATAAACAATTTCAAAGATGTGTATCTAAGTGGTGGGTTAGGCTTTTGGGGTTTTTGTTATACAAAGTAGGCTGCCTAATTCCGTCGCCGCTACCAAGAGGCTGTCGCGTCGGAGTGGTGGGGGAAAGAATGATTAAATTGGCCTGTTAAATGGCAGTTAAATCTGCCAATGGGTTCAACTTTACGACATCGGCAGTTCGTGTGAGATTTTAACACATTTAGCTTCATATATAGAGATTTGTATCAATTTTGTTTATTTTATTTTTTTTTTTTTTGCAAAACATAAATACTTTTTTAGAATAGAAAGTTTTTTTAGTATTCTTATCAGGTCTTAAATTGCTTGTTTTAAGATATGGCATTTATTCGTATTAAGTTCCGAAAATTTATTTAAATGGAGAAGAAAGGGTTATTTATGAGTTATCGTTTAATTCTCGAAGCAGGCAGACCGCAATTTATATAGCACGATAAATTTTATTAAGTGCTTTGTGCTTTTTGCTTTGTGCTTCGAATATCACAATTAACCTAAGCAAATAGAAATTTGTTTGCTGCTTAAAATGAGAGAACAACTTAAAATTTGTTTGGAGTATAAGCCGGAAAAATAGTTCCACACAGAAATATACAAAAAGCCAGAAATCAAAATGGCAATTATACCACAATATATCTATGTCTATGCATATATTATATAAGAACAAGAATGAATTCCTTTTTCCCTTGGTCACGCCATAACTTGAGAACGGATCTATTCTCGATTTCATGCATCTTTTTTTTACGTTTTCTAATAATTTGTTAGAAGGTTCTTACGGAAAAAAAAGTTAAGAAAATTGCGAAATTTAACATTAAAATTTTTTTTTTCTTGACAAATACAAATATTGAATATTTATTTTTTTTATTTTATTTTTCCGACTAACTCTCTTTTTTTGGACTTGTATTGAACCACATTAACATGTTACGGAGCCAAAAATTTGACCGAAAAAGTCGGAAATCTTGAAAATAAATAAAACTAATCCTTTTTTTGTGTTCGTACGCGCATAACTCGGCTGAACCTCATCCGATTTGCATAGGAAGGGACATTTATATGTAATTTAACTAGCGGACCCCGGAGAACGTTGTTTCGCCCTACCGAATAGAAACATATGCCTGTTTCAATAAAGTACTTCAAATATAACAAAATGTTTCACAATTATTCAAAAATACATATGTATGTATGTATGTATATGCATATATTTGTATTATAAGAATGTTGCAGTAGGCAGGCTTTAAAAAATTGAAAATGTCATGCTTTAATTTCAACATAAGTTATTTATAAAATAAAAACTTTCTTCAACTAAAAGAAAAGTCAGTTATAAGAAAAACAGACGTAGAGGTAGAAAGATTTTCAAAAATTTTACCCTATTTTATGCTTTATATTTAAAAAAAAAAATTCAGTTGTTGGAAAACTGCAAAACCAATTTTTATTTTACTGCTGGACCGCCATCCTTACCCCCAAATGTCACCTTTCAAACACCAAATAATTTTCGATGATCGGATACAATTTTCTGGTTTATCTGAATCTTTCTTTTAAGTCATCTTCTAATTATAACGTTTCGAACTAAAAAAGAAAAGAACTCAAGTATTTCATCTTTTAGAAAAAAATAACTTATTTGTGAACAGTGTAAAGCTGTAATGAACAGATTTTTAAATCTAGCTAATTATGGTGATAAAAAAGTACGTATACGCCACAGTGACTCTGCTATACTAAATCAAAGCTTTGCTATCATATATAATACCTACCTTATTTAATATGAGCATGAATGATAAAAGATACATTTTTGAATTAGACAAAAACCAAATGCGGCCCTGCATTATTTTAAGCTATTGTATACCCAATTCAAGCACTTAAATAAAAATAAAATTAAAAACAAAGAAAACTATAACAAAAATAAAAACAAACCATATAAAAATCTAAACAAGAACTAAACTTTAAAGCAAACGGCCGGAGAAAAAGGCGAGGCATTTGAGAGTACTGTCATGAGCATGAAACTATACTATAGCATATACCGTGCAGAATTAATAGTTGTTACGACCATGTGACGGTGCCATGTGCTTCCTCCTACTTGCATGACTCTGTTTTGGTAGCTTTCAAATAAATCAGCCCGCAGTTCCCTCATCAGCAGGGGTCTCATTCTCATCCTACTCGCGTCGTCCTTGTGTATACATTGTGTATATTTATATGGTTAGTTAGTTATTTCAACCCAAGGTAGAGTTTAGAACCCACCATCAGGCATCAACATAGGAAGTGGGCAAAAAAAAATGCCTTCCGAAAATTTATTATCATTCGTTCAAAAACAAAAAACTAAAAACGAATCATAGCAAGTGCTGCTCCGAGCTCTGTGTCTGTACGTTTTGTGCAGCAATGAAAACCAGGAACCACTTTTGGTTCAGAGTCCAAGGCAAGGCGCGCAGATTATAACGTTCCTAATTCAGGAGATGTTTATCGTAACTGCTATAGTGATTCTTTTACCGTTGCTGGAAGTTTGCATTATGCCTCCCCACAGCCACAAAGGTGGCAACAGCGTAGTTGATGGTCTCCAAGCTCAGCCAGCTGAGTGCACGGCTGAGTGCGCTAGAATATTGGCGGAGCAAGGCAATGTAGCCTTTGTGTTTGTTCTAAATTATAGAAATGTCATCGTTTTGGAGATTGGTGGAGCTTGAAGGTATATGAAATTGAAGGCATAGAGTGTATTCGCATACACCACCAGAAAATATACACATAAGCGTTTTGCCGCAACTGGAAACTGTATGATCAGGAGAATTGTATATTTTTTGTTATAAGAGTTTATCACATAGAAGTATAGGGTGTTTAAGAATTGACACCTTGGGAAACTTCTCCACATGGGAATTTATTTCACTTTAAGTGGGAATTTATTTCTTTGGAAAATTTTTGCTAACTTAAATCTGTAGGTTGGTAAGATATGACCTAAATATTATTAATATCTCCACCCATCTAAGTCAGCCCAAGAACTTTTTTGTACGAACCGATATCTTTTGTTTAAAAACAAAATTAAATAAAATATGAGTTTGCCCCCCTCTTTTATCGAAATCCTGCATACGCGCTTGTTGTTACCTGTTCAAAAACTAAATTAATTTTATTATAAAGTGTAATCTCTCTTGGTAAAAATCAACTTCACTTTAAAAATGAAGCACATTTTCACGAAAAGTGGAATGAATTCTTATTTGGAGAAGATTCCCGTTGAATACATTTCTTGAACCCACGGATACACCACGGATAACTCTGAAACATCAGATTTTGTATCACTATATTATTTTCAAAAAGAAAATTCTTACAGGATTTTGATCACCCTGTTTTTTTAAATTTTACCTCTTTTCCATAGGTCCCTATAATTTTAGTTCCTTATGGCTATTTTTCTTGCCTGGCATAATTTTGCCACGTTCAAAAAGGAGAAGGACTAATTAAATCGTCCTCTCGGGGGACATTTTGTTTGTACACCAAAGCAAACCAACCAGCAGAGCAGCAAGTGTTCCAGATTTCCAGGGCGGAAACCGCCGCGTTGCAACATTAGTTTTAGTACACGAGTAAACGGGGGCTGGCTGGCAGAAGTTCAGTGTATATAGTTTTGGGTGGGTTGATGGTTGAACAAGAGAAACAATTTCTGATATTTATTGTTCATTTGTTTGTGCTCTAGGAGAACTTTATAAGCGTTTATTGCAAATGAATTGAAAACTGATTATACCCAATTCGCTTGTCGTGTCGGCGCGCGGCGCGCGGCGTCGTCGGTATCGTGAGAGTTAAACTGATGGTAACGAAAATGTGGGATTATCAAAAACAGGGTATGCTATTGACTTGAAGTGTGCCATTTAGGTTTTTTTTTTTATTTTTGTTCAAAGGGCATGAGGGTTAAACAAAAGGGAACAAATTAAAGAATATTGTTGTGCATAGCCAATTCTAGGCATTATTTTATAAATAGAACAACAGCAGTTGCAGAAGTATACAAAAGGGTGTTAAAGTTTAAATGGGCGTTTTGTTTTCAAATGGCATGGCGGTTACAAGCCTTAATAAAATCTGGCACCAGGAACTTGTTAAGCTCATTAAAATAAGTGAAATTATCTTGATGCTTATTATTGTTTGAATGGTTTGATTTGACTTTTGTACTTAGATAAATTTATTTGAAGAGGCTTTTGACTTTTCTAAGTTTTTATGTAAGTAATACCTAATGTATAAGCTAATAACTTCTTTAAGTTTTTAATTAGGAAACACAAAGAAATTAAGAGGGACGCAATAAGAATTTCCCATTATGCTGGATATAATATGTATTTTTGTATGTATTACAATAAAAGTTTAAGGTTGATAATAAGCAAGAATTGATAAAATGCCCAAACTCACCCCTTCTGATCACTTGCACAGTCCTTGTAATCAGGGCAAACATTTCTAGAAATTTATTTTAAGATTTAGATATGTAGAATGTAGATGCCCTTTTACTATTATTTATAATGTAAGAACGAAAAAATTTCAATTTTCTGTATACGGAAACACTTACAATGTCATGCTATACTTATTTTTTAAGTCTTTTATTATGTTTTTAATTCAAATTATTTGAGAGAACAGTTTTTGGAAAATTAATTTTTAAGCTTAAAATTTTGAAAAAATATTAAAAGAAAATATGTTCAAATTTTTTTTTTTTTTTTCAAAAGTTTACGTTATCTTCTATACAATATATAAAAATGAATCCCTTTTTGTGGTCGTACGCACATAACTTGGCTAAACATCATCCGATTTGGACGGGGATTTTTTTTTGTTGGATTTGAATTAAAACAGATATTAATACACAACAGAGCCGAAAATTTAAAGATTTGACCGAAAATTAAAAAATACGAACCGCAAATTCAGAAAATCGTAAAAACATATTGAAATTTCAAACTTTCTTAATTAGTTTTTTTTTTCGTACACGCCTAACTCGGCTAAAGATCATTCAAATTGGATGGGGATTTTTTTCTTGGATTTGTATTGAACCAGATAAATACACTACAGAGAAAAATATTGGAAAATTGGGCCAGAAAAGTCGGAAAGTCGTGATAACAATAAATTATTTACTTTCTAAATTGTTTTTTTTTTTGTTCGAACGGTGTTTATACTTTGGCGATTGATACGTACAATAGTAGCGCATCAATACAGATGCTTATTGCGAGAGTCTATTAAAAATAGATTAGTCAAATATACTTAATTTATACTGTTGTTATAAGGGTGAATTTTTTTGCAGCTCACGTACGTTTCGTGTTTTGTGTCACTGTCAAACATCTTCAGTTTGGTCTATAATTTAACCATTGAAGCGAACGACCTACCACAACGCCGCCGTATTTTTGGTGAATGGGCTCTTGAAAAGTTGGCCGAAGATCCGAATTATCGAAAAATTGTGTTCAGCGACGAAGCTCATTTCTGGTTGAATGGATTCAATGCATCCAGATTATGGGCTGGCGTAATCATTGGGCCGTATTTCTTCAAAGATGATGCGAATCGAAAAGTTATTGTGAATGGTGAGCGCAACCGTGCGATGATAACAAACTATTTTTTGCGCAAAATGGAAGAACTTGACTTGCATGACATTCGGTTTTAACAAGACGTTGCCACATGCCATACAGAACGCGTAACAATGAACCAACTGAAAAGCGAGTTCGGTGAAATTTCACGTTTGGGGCCGGTGAATTGGCCGCCTAGATCGTGCGATTTAACGCCTCTAGACTATTTTTTATGGGGCTTATATCTATAGCGACAAACCCTCTTCGGTTGACGCACTGGAAGCCAACGTTGAAGCATTTATTAGTGAGATACCGGCCGATATGTTAGAAAGAGTATACCAAAATTGGACTAAGCGGATGGACCATTTGAGGAGCAGGCGCGGCCAACATTTGCATGAAATAATCTTCAATCATTAAATTATATTAAATTATATTAAAAAAAATAAAAAAGATGTGATGTACAGATTTGTATGTCTAACTAATATATGCTGATAAAAAAGTACGTATACGCCACAGTAACCCTATTAATGCTTATTTTGTATTATTTATTTTAAAGGGTCTGTAATATTATACAAAGGAACTAAAAAACAGGCAAAGAATAATAAAGAGGATTTTTTCACCTCTTTCTCTTCTTATAACCACATGTAGGTAATAGATTACAAGATCACACAAATTTATCAGTGTGTAACACGTTTGGCTTTATTTTTTTAAAGGGTTGTAACATTTGGTTATTTTCTTCTTCATCTGATGGTAAATCCTCTAGAAGTAGGTACGTCTGTTGAGTAAGCTAGTTTGTATATAAAACATTTGGTTTTATTTCTAAATAATATTTGACATATTTCCTATGGCGTTAAATAGCCAACAGAAAATTTAAGGAATACAGAAATTTCACCTCGAATTTTAATTCAATTGATTTTAAGTTGGATAGTTGCGTATCACTCGGCTTTTTTGAACTCTTTAAATTAAGCTTTTTCCAAAATATTGAATTATCTTACACAATAAATTATATAAACGTTTTTATGAATTCGTTTAACTCAACAAAAAATATTATTCTTTTTGTTAACATAAATATTATTTTTCAGGCTTAAACATTAATTGCTATTTTATTTGAAATTTATTTTATTGCATGTTATTTTCTTTTGGCGTAATTTTCGGTATTTTTTTCTGGGGTTCTTTACAATCCTTACCTGTTAGTTAAAGAAAGATAGAAAGAAAGAAAGAAAGAAAGAAAGAAAGAAAGAAAGAAAGAAAGAAAGAAAGAAAGAAAGAAAGAAAGAAAGAAAGAAAGAAAGAAACGCACGGTTCACTTTTTTATCTTCCATACATCCTAATTTTTATGGTCACATAATTTATTTTCCTTTTTTATGAATGAGAAAACTTTTGCCTTAAAAAAAACTTCACTTTCATAAATCTATATCATATATCTTTTTAAAAACTTTTAACTCTTAAGAAAAATACCTTAATAACTCTTCAACTATATCAACCAAATTATTTGCATAAAAGTCAAATAAAAACTTAACCTAATTCCATTTATATGTATAAATACGAGGACCACCCACCCGATTTGTCCCAATTCGATCATTATTCAATTTCATCTTTTTCAAATTCATAACCCATTCAAAAAATACACAAGCATATATGTACCTACATACATACACACGCAACCTAATCATAGCACTCTCCCCATTATTGCCAATGGGAAATTCCCACATCGTATCTTCGCATTCCCTTGAATAACCTGGCTTTTTGAAATTTACGATCAGGGTCAGCTAATAAAGGAGAGGAAGAAAGGTTGGTTCAGGATAGGATGAGCTTAAATGTGGGTGAGACACGAAACCGTATAAATATTCCAAAAAGACATTTCATCCTGGTGCCATGCCTGTGCGGTGGTGGTGGTGGCATGGCGATAGCGGTGGCGGTTTATATAGTTCTGATCTTTCCACACACCCACACACACATATATATTTCTTCATTCTTTGGGTTTATTTTAGAGGAAAATCCTGTGAAACATCTCCGGCCAAGGTAATTCCATCGGAAGGTCGAATACAATTTCCATGCGATGACCTATTCTTCTGGCAGCAACCAACCAACGGTGCTGATGCTGATGGTGGCCAGGAATACGGGAAAATAAGAGCTCGCTTTTATCCAGAATCCAGTATTATAAAGGTACCTATGTACGTTATGTGGATAAATGTAGGTAACTACCTACTTTCCCAGTGTCCGACGTTGACCGGAGTTCTTTTATTATTTATTGTCATTTAATGTGCTTTGATTTAGGGTAAAATTTAAACTACCATTCAAGTGCATCCATAGCCGATATGCATGTGCGAGTTTGAATGTATAACAATCAGGGCATCAGAGGTGACGAAATATGGCCCATTGCTGCATAATGATAAAAACGGAATGCAATTAGGCCTCACTGACGATGACTGTTTCAGAATTAATTGCTTAAATATTAATCCCAACAACACTCTAGCTCGGAGCGGCTGTCCGTTTATTTTTCGATATTAAAATGATTCACAAGAATTTCACAAATTTTATTTAATGCAAATAATTAAATAATAATAATAATAATAAACATATTTTCAAATTTATTTTATGCTATATACAAAGGTATTTTTTTTTCTTGTTCTTAGGGCGTGTAATCCACATTAAAATTTTGATTAATTTTATCCTAAATTAAATTTTGACCTTTTTACGTACGATTTCACCTTCTCCTCAGTGGAAATACAATTTAAACCCATTTTAATAATCCAATTAACACAAGGCCCACAGTCAGGTTAGGTAAAGAGATGTTTAAAAAAGATGTAGTTGAACCGGTTATTATCAAATGTAAGCATGTGTGTGTTATGAAGTTATCATCCCTTAAATGCCAAATTTGGCGAGTTAAAGTTATTCGCTCGCTATCACAATGTCACAGACCATTACATATTTATTAATAAGAATTGCAAGTTGACAGATGTGTTAGTCTTATTTTTCCGTTGTTTTTCGTTTATTGATACGGGGGTATATGTTAAATTTTTCTGTAAGTATAGGTATACATAATATAAAATACAATAATAAAATAAGGCCGTAGTGTTGCCATGTACCTGCACTAAAGTTATAATATACAACTGATGAAACGCGTGGACGTACGCATTCCAGGGCTGCCACAATCTCCAATCAAAAGTCACTTTAACAATATCAAAAAGTAGCTTAATATTCATGTTGAAATTCTACATGTAAGAAGTTACCTACAAAAAAAGATAGGTTGACAGTAAAATGCACTGCAAAAAAAAAAAAACAAGGAAATAAATTTCCTCCCTAAAAATCATCATAATTTTCAGAAAACTGTTCTCATAATGTGTGGCAAACGACTAGGGTATGTAGTTTGGGTCAAGACAAAAAATATTGTGGGGTCTATTTTCAACCTGTTTGGTCAGAGGATGGCAGTTAAAAAAAAATGTCTTGAAATAGAAAAAGTTCCTTAAAAACAACGGCAAAATTTTATTAAGTTATGCTTTTTTTTTAACTAAAATTATTTTAGTGAACGTTGTGTTCAAACCATTTTTTTTTAAACCAGATCATTTTGTGTTAAAAGAAATTTCTAGGTTTGTTATCCACACTACGATGAAGGAATGGTCCAATAAAGTGGGCTCCATCATACCGTTCAGTTCGTACGTCGATAAAGTTTTAATGAAACTATTTATCGTGATTTATCCCGGACAGATAAAATAAAGGGTATGAAACTAGGACAAAACACACACGTAGGGTAAAAGTGGGTGAGATGGTGCACTTTTAACATCTCGTGCAGTGATGCATAAATTTATTATAAGAAGATTTAAATAAATTGGCAAGAGATTTAATAAATTCAACAAGGCCACAGGTAGTACCCAAGTGTAAAACAAACCTGTAAAAAATATATTCGGACGTTTCCCGCATAGTCCAAAAAGAGTAGATGAAAACCCTAAATGGGAGGACTGATTTGCTTTGAAATTTGGTACATATAATTTGTATGCTATGCCCTTAATATGAGATTCGAATTTTTGTCTTAACTTATGCAAGGCGTGTACAAGTACATGCAAAATTTTTTTTTTTCAAATTCTCTCGATAACCGCTTTTGATTAAAATCATGGTTCTAAGGCAGAAAACTGTTTTCAGAGTTTTGCAAAAAAATTCATATCAAGTAAATAGGTTTTTGACCGTCACGTCGTCTTAGGAAAATTGCCTTATTTTCGAGTAACTCGAGTACCTGCATGACTTTCTAATAGCTTGATCGATTTTGTTAGGTATTATGTACTATTGCGACTGGGGCTTCTTAGTAGTTGATACAATATTGCAATTAAAAATGTTGAGAATAATTTTGTTAAAACAAATAAGTCAAATAAACAATTCATTCCTTTAGAACTTTTGAAAAAAAAAAACATTTATTTACTTTTTCCAATCTTATTTGTAAAAATTCTCTCAAAACAATTTTCCAGGTGAAATTCTTCTTAATCGTTTCAAAGTTCATATGAAAAAAAAAATCCAAATGTCCCCTCGGCAACGATATACTAAATGCACCTCCCTATTTCTAATTGAATTTTGCATTTCGCGTTGATTGTTGTGCAATCGCACAAATTCGGTCTTCCGATCCGCATATGGCATCGACATCGTGGTTTGCGTGTCGAATGCATCTGCTAATGAGTGATGTCAAAAAGCCGCTCGATTCGAGTCGGTTGGCCAACGGATTTGAGGATTGAAGGCTGTTTCACAATGCGACGAGAAAACGAGACGTCAGCGTGACGAGATCTCTTCACAGTTGTTCTCTCTTTAAAACGAGTTTCAAACAACGAAATAATGCATAATAAAGTATTTCTCGTCGTCAGGTTGCGTCTTTTTTTCAATTTTTCGAACTTTATGACGTGACGAGACGACGAGAAATGCTTGATTATGTATTATTTCACTGTTTAAAATTATTTTTTAAGAGAGAGAAACTACGAAGAGATCTCGTCACGCTGACGTCTCGTTTTATCGTCGCATTGTGAAACAGCCTTGAGGCTATCATCGTTTTTGCATATGTATACATGACAATATTGAAATTTTGAAACCCTCTCCAATCCAATGGCTTTTGCTCTTGATTAATAATTTTAGTTGTAAAGAGCATTTATAAAAGAAATTCATGTTCGCATGAATGACCATCGGCAACGTTCGTTGCACGCGCCAATCGGTATGGACGAATATCGACAGGACCTGGATACATTGAATAAAAAAAAACACTCAATGCATTTTTGTTAATGGATTATTTGGATGGTTTTGCATAGGTTTCAACGATTTCAATGAAAATGAGTCACAGTGCTTTTTTGTGTTTAGTTGTTTCGGTGGAAATTTTAGATTCTATAGAATCATAACAATGAGACACCAAACGATAACGTACTGGTATAACTAAACTGCTATATAAGTGATGTGGTACATAATACTGTTATTCAAATTAGCTAGGTCTCATCATCATAATAAGGTTACTAAAAATATGAAATTTGGCTGTACGAATTAAAAGATATTTTTATTTACATTATACATAATTATTATGCATATAATGTTTTACACAAAATTATTAAAATAAATCATGCAATGACATAAACTAGATTAAAAGTTGTAACGAAGTTACACTATTTGCGCTACGCCTATCCGAATACTATCAAAAGAACACCGAAATAACCGCAAGAAATAACAACATACGAACACAACATCAAAACAACAGAAGCAATGATCGTGGCTGCACACAAAAAGTCAATGAAATGAGTTGTTCTGCATTTATACAGCTCACACTCAGTTGTCACCGCAGAGTTTGTAAGGGACCGTAAGAATTGCCTATTTAATCAGAATATTTGAGGATATTCTTCTCTGGTACTTCTAGGTCAGTTATCCTGACACTACGTAAGCACCGTGAAGCAAGATGCTGGGTGTGTAGTACACCAGTAAGAAGTTTCAAAACCATTTTCGATTGTGGCCGGTAAAATCTCCGGTCCTCTCCCCTGTTTTGCCATAAATTATATTTAAAGCAAGGGACTAATCCCAACAAACTCACTCGCACCCTGCTACTACTAAGGCCCATTGTTGGTTTCGTCTTAAATAGAGTCTACAAGGTCAAGTGCACAATCCTACCTTCGTACCCAGACTTGACTTCGGTCAGCGGAGGGAGTTAATCCTAATTTCTGAACCCAGCCTTGATTTCGATCAGACAAGGGAGCCAATCCCACATTCTGCCTTATATGAAATACTCTGTTATGTAAAAAATAATAATAATTGTAAAGCTTATTATAATGAATTGTTATAGAATTAGTTGTAAGAAAGATTTAATAAAGAATTAATTTTTGCAACCGGAGTTCCGAACTTTCAAACACCGTCCACCGAGTTTTATTTTGCTTTCTACGGTACAAACCTTAGATCCACTGCTGACGCTACCTCAGCTGAGAATAAAAAAGCATCACAAAGTGTGCAAAATCAATTAAATTTACTAAGACTAAGGATTTAAATGATAAAAGAAGTCACGGACCTAGGAATTTAATTTAGCGAGGGTTGCAGTTAATTTATGCAAAGCTTTGTCGTGGGTAGACATTGAAGATGTATGGTGATTGTCCAATAATGTAATGATTTTATAATTAAGAAATTTTTAGGTGACCAATTATTTAAATTTTATATATTAATAGTTTATATTTGGAGAAAATAAGAAAAGAACTAGATTTGTACTAAAAAATATAATTTTGTCTCTTATTAAATAAAATAATTTTTTTTAATGGCGCTACAGTTCGTGTAGAATCATGACCGAGTGACTTACAACTCTCAACCATTCCTGTGTGCGCGTTATTGCCTCATTAGAAGGAATGGAAGGGACCTACAGTTTTCTGCTGAATTCGATTGGCTAAGATGAGAGACACTCATTCATGACAAGAGTTACTGTTGGCAAGTAGCTGGGGATCAAACCCACACCTACAGCATGAAAGTCCTATGCACTAACTATCATTTTTGAATAAAATTTCAGTATATATCGTCTTGATGTTGGTCCAACAGAGACAGACTACAGACCATAAGATTTAATTGAAAATTCTTCAAAATTTTGAAAATAAGAAAAAATGTTGGTGTGGATAGTTTTTCTTTTTGTCTCTCCGCTCCTTCATTATACCTATATAATATGCTACCTACATTATAACACATTGATACATTTTTTATTTTTGTCCTCTCGTGAGAATTTCAAACTCGTATATGTAGCAATATGAATTTTCCGCTGCAACAAATTAACGACAATCCCCATAGTCACAGGGATCACTCATTCAAGATCATATTTCGCATCACCACCCCTCCCCTGGAGGTGATTATTCCTTTTTATTGACAGACTTTTATAGCCTTCTTCAATCCTCTTGACGCAAAAGTAAGGACATAAAAAAAGGAAACGCAGAAATACTTTTGTTAAAGTAAGCCTAATTACATATTCGCTTACATATTCCTACCAGGTATGAAGTGGAGCGCCAGTCACTGAGCAGAATCATAGCGGCAGGTCATTGACATAAAAAGCGACTCATCCTTGCATTCTTTTAGGGTATCTATACCACCTCTACCTCATATAAACGTGTATTGAGCGAGAGACAGGAGAGAGTGCTCATAATCGTTGAAACTGTATCGTTATCCTTTCCATCTTAATCACCATCATCATAGCAGTCACTGTAGTTGTCATCATCGTCATCGTTTCGGTCGTCATCATAAATTTAGTATATATGAGTGACTATATATAGAACGAGGATACATTGTGTTATAAAGTGTGACATTACAGTCATACGCTTTTTGTTATACCTGTGTTGTTGTTTTTTATTTTTTTTTAAACGAGTAATTAATATACTATCATCAACATCACTATCGCCATCAACATCATAGTCCATTGCATTTATGTGTGTATGTACGTGTGGGGAATATAAATACGAGCAAACAAAAAAAAAATAATTTTAACGTACTTGTATAAGATACTTTTGAAGTACACTACTTGTTTTTTTTTAATGGTGTTTCCACTGCACTTGTCTTTATTTTTTTTTCTTCTAGTTGCACAAGCAAATGCAATTATTATCTATTTCTCACTTTAAAGAGATAAAATATTTCAACTGCAAGGAGCATTTCGTATAGGATAGGTACAGACTATAATAAAGCTTTGTAAGTAGTTTTGCTCATTATTCTTTGTCCTTTGGTGGAAAATTTTTAAATTATGCAGTTTTGATAAATTGGTGGGTAAAAAAAAAAAAAAAAAAAAAAACTTTCTCATTATAGTCGTATAATAGTCTGTTTTTGAGAAGCCTTACAAATTCAACAAAGATATTGTAAAGGAACATGGGGTTTGATGATAGAGTGGGATATTAAAATGGTGGGTCAAAGAGACGTTTAGCCACGATATCGAAGCCAACTTTCATATGTGTATTTCAAGTTTTTTGCTCATTTAAAAGTAGTTTTGTTAGGCTTTATACAAGAGATTCTTTAATTTGAGCAGATACCTACCTACCTAATAGCACACTACCTGCAATTTGTTTCCTTTTTCTATCAAAATGTGCATCTTAAAGTCGTTTTTACACGATGATAGAAGTCATATACTTTCTTATAGATAGATAGAGATAGATAGATAGATAAATTCTTTATTTCATCAAAAAGTTCTTACAAAACATTTTCTTAAGAATAAGGACATGGAAATCCTGCCGTCATCCTGATATAACATTTCATATGATTTGAATAATAAAGATATATAAAGCAAAAATGTAAAACTAAAAAAAATAAAACTTATGCCTTACGAATTACTGAAATTACTTGACCTTTTATCACTACTTATTGGCCCTTCAAATCGTATATATGTATGCACTTTTTTTGCGAATATCCTATAAATAAGGTGCCAAAAATCTCTGATGACCTTGAAAAACTTTTACCCTGGATTAAAAATTTTATAAGGCTGACCAATTTCTGAAACTAACTGACCAATTGCTGACATTTTAAATTGCATACTTTTTTTTGCGAATATTCAATATCATGGGTGCTAGGATAGCACAGCCCTTAAGTCATTCATAAAGCTTGTTAAAAGACATAAAGTTTCTCAAAAACTAAAAGATATTTAGGCATTTTGTTTTCAGTGTTTGAATAAAAGTTGATAGGAGCATTGAAATAATGACATACATAATGACATACAATTTTGAACGAGCTCAGTTTGGACAAAATTTAATTTTTTTTTTTCAAAAATTTGAGTTTAAAAGTACATTTTTCAGAAATTTTTCTCTCAAACAACTTTATTCAAAAATAAAATGAAAGAAGACATTCCTCTGACTTTACAAAAAAGTAAAGTATATGGCATTGTAACGCTTACCTTTGTTTTTTAATAATTTATTTCCGTTTTGTGTCAATTTTTTAGAAAATTTCCCCTTCCGGCTGAACGGGGGAATAGATCCCCACTTCTTTATGATTTTTTTCTTGTCTAAATGCTCTAGACTTTTGTCACATTCTATGCGAATCACCCTGATGTATAGTAGGAGCTCGCCAATTCCAACTATTTGAGACATATCTTAGTTCCTAAAGGTGATGAACATTTCTCTCCAGTTATATTTCTCTTACAATTTGTATGGAAAACAAAATTAGCAATTAACGACCTCTAAATATTAATCTAAACGCCTGAAATTTTACCAAGCTTATTATTTCACTAAACTCTAACTAAAAAGCATGGCACCAATGGCATCAAAAATCGGAGACATTTTAATTTTTTTGTATTAGTCTAATAAGTACATACATATATTTTGCTTTAAAATCGGTTGTCTGTAGCTACCTTATCTACAATGATTTGTTGATTTAGTTAAAAAAAAATACGAGGGTAAATTTATCCTTTATATTGTTAAGTCTACTTTTAATACTGTTGTGGGCTGTTGCCTAGAAGCTTAAAGAAAAGATTTCAGTTGATGATTACCTTTCTCTATCTCTAAAATTATTAATCTATAATAGGTATTCTATTTTCGTTCATTTTTAAATCCTTCTTAAATATGGGACTACCTTAAAAGATTTAAATGAATTGGTCACGTTCAAAGGTTCGTATAATTATCCGCCTATATATGAAAATTCCATGGGGATTTTTTTTTTTGCAATATCCTTACCTATTTATATGTATGTATAACGTTAGGTCTCAATTTACCTTTTTCTTATACAGTGAAAGTTCCTATTGCGGACAACTCCCTTAAGCGGACAATCCCTTTAGGCGGACAAATTCTCATTCAATATCCTTACCTATTTATATGTATGTATAACGTTAGGTCTCAATTTACCTTTTTCTTATACAGTGAAAGCTCCTATTGCGGACAACTCCCTTAAGCGGACAATCCCTTTAGGCGGACAAATTCTCATGACCGTGGATCTTGGATGTAAATTCTATACATTTAATGATCCCTTAAGCGGACACTCCCTTACCCGGACGCGGACAAGAATATTAGCCGTGATTTGTCAAATTAAATTCTCTTAGACGGACAAAAACTTTTTTGAGTATGTAAATTTCAACTAATATTTTTAGAAATACTTTTACATATATTTATTTTGCATTAAAAACGGTCCCCCTGGTTCACAGCGACAATAGATGCAATGTCACCAATTTACTGTCTGTTATTAAATTCATAACGGATTTTATTTCTGCAGCTGTAGTTTGTTTTTGTATCTTGTTTTTTGTATCTTCATGTTCATTTTTAGTTTGAATGAATTCCATGGCTTATAGGTGCAAATATTTTTCCTTATTTAACTATTTTTTATTTTTTCCCTTGGACGGAC
The DNA here is from genome assembly GCA_947049315.1 of Epistrophella euchroma. Taxonomy (NCBI): domain Eukaryota; kingdom Metazoa; phylum Arthropoda; class Insecta; order Diptera; family Syrphidae; genus Epistrophella; species Epistrophella euchroma. Next base: position 35,618,131 of record OX346247.1, on the reverse strand, counting down.
AACTCCCTTAGACGGACAAAAGTGTTGCGACCGTCCCTGTCCGGCTAAGGGAGCTTTCACTGTGCATTTATGATTCTAATCGTATGACATTTAATTTAAGCCAAACCAATAAGTCTCTTTTGTTGAAGAAGACATTATCGTCCGCAGCACAAATACCAAAGTGAAATTCAACAAATAACACTAATTCCGAAGAAAAGGTCACGATTTACAGATAAAGCAGGCAATATCCGAGCCGCTAATTTCCATAACTCGTATTTAAATAAATTCAACAGCGCAAAAATTAAATTAAAAAAAAGAAAAAAAAAAATACAAGACCTTAAAACAAATTCTAAATGAATTTAATGTCATTTGTTGGTATTCGGCTTTTTTCTTACAAATGCAATTCTTATATGGAAATTTAAATGTCTGCCTTATCTACAGTTATTTATCGCCTTTCTATTCAAATCCAAATGAATCAATTTATTTAAACAAAAAAAACAAAAAAAAAGAGACAGGTTTTGACCCTTTGAAACTCGACACCCGATGTTAATTTTATAAGAAAATTACAAATTAAAAATCTTCGAAAAACTTATGAGTTGTGCAATCAAGGTGAGGCTGTTTGCTCTAAATATGCGACACGAAAACTTTCAACAATTATTAGCAGTTTCTTTTGCAGTTTTTTTTGCCTTGAAAAAAAACCGTCAATTGAATTTTTTTACAAACCTTATCAATTACTAAATTTGGCATTGTGTGTAGATTAAAATTATCTCGAAGTTGATATCATTGGTTGTTCTCGGGACATTCGAGTCGAAATACCTAAATTTTTTAACAATTTTTAGCAATTTATTTTGCTGTTTTTTTTTTTTGGCCCCAGAAAAAAACTCTACCGATTATACACTACAACTTTGTGTATTCAATAAAGCTAACCCGAAGTTAGTATCTTTGTGTGTTCTCAAATTGTTTGCTTTTGGTAAAATAAAACAAAGTTTTGGAACCCAATATGTAGGTACTAACCCTACACACTTACCGGATACAGTTGTAGGACTATTAAAATCAGATATCATATAGGTACCTTATACGAGTGATTTTACTCCCATAATATATTATAATTACATAAATACAAAAACCACCTCAATCTGTCTAAAGTTTCGAACATGCAAATGAATAAGACAACCGGATACGACCATTTAAAGCCACTTCAAGAGTTTTTGTTGTTAAGTCCTTGACCACATCAATGCCAAACCTTCTTCGTCTTCGTTGTTGTCGTCTTTTCTTATACTCAGAGAGCATTATCAAATTAGCGAGGAGCATAGCACCAGCAGCGGTTGCATGCGAAATTGCAATCCTTTAAGAAACTTCGTCCTGACGCTTGTTCGTTCGGATTTGTGAACAAGCGGCTGATTAATAGCTTCCTGTGGCTTTTACATACGTTTCTTCAACGATGAGATAGAGAGATTACATCACTATGAATAACACATACACACAGACATATACCAAAAAACCCCAACTAAAGGGAAGAGCCAAAGTTTACTTCGAAACAATTTGCTTTGTATATTCCGCTTCGGAAAGTTTCTTGCAACACCCCCCACCTCTGCACCGTCATCAGCCCTCTCATTACTCTGCATCTACCGCGAAAGTAAACAGATAATAATGTTGTCCTGTCTTATGCAGTTTCAGATAATCACTGCCAACCAAATGCCAGAGGATGACAATCGACGACATCGTTGCTGTACACAACATGAGAACTAGGTAAGGACTTTGGACGTATAGTAACTGAGGAAACGTCAAATTGCTACGACATGGTAATATTTTGTATGTCCTTAATTTTTATGCTAATTTCCCCCCAAACAAGACCATATGCCACGCCCCCTACTTACAGCCACTTCCGTGCTGTAAATTTGCATGCATTTTCCTATCAAAGGAATCAATTTTCCGGATATAGCTGAAATTTTCATTAAGGCGCGCCGCGACACGGGTAAATTTATATGAATTTATTTTTTCCTCTCATAAAAAGTAAGCAAAAAGATGTTCGTTTTAAGTTGATATCAGAAGAACTTGAGGAGAGAGGGAATTTACTTTCAGGGTTTCAGGTAGCAGTAAGGTAATACACTTAACCTGCATTACCTGCTGCCTGAAGGAAGTGAGTGGATGGCAGCCATGTCCTTCTCTATGCACATATTTGCAAAATGATTGCCTTCCTTGGCATTAGACAAGCATAGATACCTACCTACATAGTTACATACATAAGGCTTCGATGGGACTGGCTTTCTTCTTTCCTGAAAGATCTCTGTGAAAAATGTGTGTGAAAAACTGGAGCTTTCGTGTTTTTTTTTTCATCTCTAAGAAGACCCATGGTGAAGGAATTCCCGGACAGAAAAGCAGTAAAGTAACCACCGCATGGAGGAGATGAAATTCAAATCGAAGGCAAATATTTGCAATTCGTTCTCCTTTTCCTGTATTTGAGTATTCCTAAGGAAGACCGGATAGGTACATACCTAACAGAAAAAGCAATACATAGTTGGCTAAAAAGGCTAAAAATGAGAAAATTATTTTCTTGATTTTGTTTTTTTTTTTTTTTTTTTACGAATTGGACAAATAAACTTGTCGGATGAAAGTGGAATGTACCTGCTCGGGAAGACGAAATGGTACTTGCAATCCATGGTCATGTGCGAGAAAGTCACACAAAAGTTGAACACCAGTTGGAATGAAATAAAAAAAAAAAAGAAGAAGAAATAAATTTTGTTTGGCCAAAAGGGGGATGATTTGTTTTTTTATATTTATATATTTTTATTTCGACGATAAACATGGTGAATTAATGTAATTTAAAGCAAATTTGTTGGACGAAACTCTTAAGACAGTTTGAATAAATATTGATTTGAAACGGATGGAAAAAAATAAATTGAAGTTGGGCGGTGCTGGAGCTACATAGTTTGAAATATTTATGAAAATGTGGCTTTCCTATTCAATTAAATGGCTGAATAGAAGATTTTTTGTTCGTTTTTTTTTTCTCAGATTTTGGTTAAAAGGATGGTTTCCATTTGAATGTTTTTTATTTTTTTTTATTGAAATTGATTTTAGACCAAGAATTTTAAATAGAAATGATATTTTAAATTTCAGATTTTATAGATCCAACGATGGGGCACAGAGGACTTTTTATGCAATTTTTATTGTTACAATAAAAGTGCTACCGTGTATTTATTCAATGTTAACACCTTAAGAAGGTACATAAGATGACCAAAGTTGAGCATTTTTGCTTTGTTAAATATATTATATGTGGTCATCTGTGGCCCGTCCTCACTTAAATATGTACCTACATTTTTACTTAGTATAAACATTTTTTACTTAGTATAAATTCTACTGGCTCTTGCGAGGAACCGACAAAACCTCCAACAGCATTTCTTGTCATCGAAAAGTGCCGCTCACCTTCGTCGTTTGGATTCGGCAATAGACTGTAGGTCCCCTCCATTCCTGCAGACAAGCAAACAGGAATGGTTGAGAGTTGTAAGCAACTAAGCCCTAATTCTTCATGAGCTGTTGTGCCACCAAATTTTAATTTTTTTTATACCTCTGGATTTTATTCAACTGTTTTCCTATTTAACCAGAAATTTCAGATAGTTTCAATTTTGACAACCTGCGCAGTTTGTGTACTCTGCACCTTGGAACTGTTAGGAAAATGCGATTTCAGAGAGATTTGGTTTCACTAAAAAGTAAACAATCAAATCCATTTTTTTTCTCATCCGAAACATAAAGCAACATAGTAAATAAATTAAGCAAAACAAAAAAATACCTTAGGATCGAGCCGTATGGCTATTACCAATCCAATTTTCTAAAAAATTGACTTGAAATAGAAAAAAAATCATTAAAAACACAACGGCAACACTTACAATGTTATTCTATACTTTTTTTAAAGGCCGGTAATCGGTTATTGTATTTTTTTTAAATTTTTTTTCAAAATTTTACGTTATTGGCTAGTATTTTTGTTTTTAATATTCGGTTTTATCAATTTTTATGCAAACACTAGAAAATAGATGCCTAATTAATACTTTTATTGAGAAAATTGAAAATAACACGTAAAGTTATCGCTAAATTCGACTTCCATCCGTTATATTGTTGATCCAAAGATCCTATTTTCACTATACCTAATTAAGTTAAGAAGATTTGGTTATTTTCAATTTTCTCAAAAACTGAAAAACATTTATGCTTCCTGTTTTTAGTGTTTGACTAAAACGTAATAGGAGCATGAAATACTAAAAATAAAAATACTTTTTTTACAATTATGTAAAATTTTAAGTTTGGGAATTAATTTTTCAAAAACTATTCTCCCAAATAATTTAAATTAAAATCAAAATAAAATAGCAGACTTCTGGTGTTTTAATGTTATTTTTTTCTATTTTAAGTCGATTTTTTTTGTAGTAGCCGTGGCGTGATGGTTAGTGCGATGGACTGTCATGCCGGAGGCCTAAGGTTCGATCCCAAGCCTCGCCACCTATTTATTTGAAAGAAAAAACGGCCACTGCCTCTTGCGAGGAATTGACAAATCCTCCAAGAGTATCTCCTGTCTCAGAAAAGTGCCGCTCGTTAGCCGTTCGGATTCGGCAATAAACTGTAGGTCCCCTCCATTCCTGCAGACACGCACACAGGAATGGTTGAGAGTTGTAAGTCACTAGGCCCTAGTTCTTCATGAGCTGTTGTGCCATCAAATTTATTTTTTTTTATTTATATAAGTCGATTTTTTAGAAAATTGGCCCTCAAGCCTAAACGGAGGCAAATATACCCCCCTTCCCCCAAACACAATATTTTTGTCTTATCTCGATTCACCTCTTACACGCTCTAGCTTTTTGTCACATCGTATGCGAATCACCCTTTATAACTACGAAATATAACACTTTCCCAATTCCAAAAAGTTTAGTAATCATCTTCATCATAACCGCAACAAAAACTTTGTTTCATTTCATCTTATTACAATAGCTTAAGGTGTGCGCTCACTAGGCAACTTTTATCTGTCCAACTTTTAGTTGCTCGGAGTACCTTGCCCTCGCTTAATACGCAATTGCCGTGCAACTTTTCAATTGAAATTTAAATTGACCTTGTATTTTGAATCAGCGACAGTACAAAACTCGTTCAGTGTGAAAATTAAACTTTTAAAAGCTCCCATTTGGCCAAAATCTTGGAAAATTCTCAAAAGTTGCAGGGAGTTGCTTCGAAGTTTCCCAGTGGGCGAGGGTAACAACGGGTGTCCACCTGAAATATTTCATAGATTACTATCTGTCACTTTTGATAGAAAGAAATAGCGATAGTATAGGTACTATAAAATGGGCATTTTCATAGCTTACTATTTCATTTGTCTCAAAAATTTCACAGGGCAAAGTTATCAAGTTAAGACAATAATTAAAAGAATTGATTTATTGTTAATTTTGCTTTAATCCACAAGAAAAAGGCCAAACCCCCAAATGTCAAAGGGGAAATTGCTTCTTCATAGAATACTATTCATATCTTTGCAATACGTGGAAAGAAAGAAGCCTCCATGAGCAATTTGCATAGCATCATATGCTATACAGTATTCTATGAAATATTTCTCGTGCAGGTACATGGTGAAACTAAAAGTTGCCCAGAGTTTCTGGGAAAAAACTTCCGCGACGAACTCCGAGCAACTTAAAATTGGGCAACTAAAAGTTGCCTAGTGCGCGCTCTCCCATATCAGCTAATGTAATTAGATTGGAAGCAACAAAAAGTTATTGGGCGGAGCAATTTAAAGTTGCATAGTGAGGGATGGGCCTTAGTAGTTATAAATAAAAAATTATAGTAATATGCTAGGCTAGTTCACAATAGGAGTATTTTCTCTGACGAGGGATATGCTTTTAAAGATTAATGTCGAATTCTTTTTAAGAAGAAAATCGATTTGTTTAGAAGAAAAAAGATTTTTCTGAACAAATTCCTGGTATGGAAAGGAAAAAAATCGATTCTGTTTAGAAATAAAATTGAATTTTTTTGTTAAAAGGAATTCGGGAAAAGTTAAAGCACAAACCTTTTATTCTCTACAATTTAAAGTGTGTCTGAACGCATCCATTTCGAAAATTACCAAAATGGCAGTAGATGGCGCTGGCTGCTTCCATAATTTGAATTTTCTGTTTTATGTTAAATTTAAAAATTTAAGTTAGAAAATTAAAAAAAACATATATTTGCCAGTAAGACCTAGGGTCTTATAAATTAGGCAATGTTAGAAGGAATAGAAGGATAGGATAGATTTTTGTTGGCACAGTGGACTGAGAAATAAGGTTTTGATCATCTCATTAAATCCCAGGGGTGGCGTTCAGTTGAGGGAATATAGAAAAGAATGCTGCCTAGACTGGGGCTCGAACCCACACATCCAGGTTAGCAGTCAAGCACTACTTCCACTGCGCCGGGGCCACCCCAAAAAACTGTTCACTAAAAAATAAATTAAAAGAAGATATTTCAGTGTTTAACTATAGAAATTGATAGGAGTACTAAATACTAAAAACAAAAATACTACTTAATAACGTCCAATTTTGAACAAAATTATTGAATTTTAGAACAACAACAACAACTTAAAGGTGCTACCACCAATATTGTATACAAATTAATTTTAGGTATATTTTTATTCGTTTTTATTTTTGTTTGGCTGGAGATATAGCTATTTCAAGGGGTGCCAAGCCGTCTATCATCAGTCTCCTTTTTAGTAGTGCTGAGCTTTAATCCAATTTTATTGCGAAAAACTTTCTACATGCACACCATGAGATTCGAAACAAGTATATGAGATTCGATCAGTCTTCGAAGTCGAATGAACTTCGCATTCCACCGCTTATGACGTCACAGGTCGAGATGTGCTGTTTGTTTATCAAATACATTTGGAGCATCAGCATTTTTATAAGTTCCTGTAAGTATGCTGTCTTGTTTCTCGTACCTTACTTTGATAGACTACAATTCGTAGTACGTATCAAAGGGGGAGAGGTTGGAAGATCGGTAACAAAGCAGACTATTAAGTTATTATTATTTATTGTAATATTGTATTAAAAGTTAATTTAAACACAATTTTTTTCATTATTTTTTCAAAATTTTTCAAAAAATCTTAAATAATTTGAATTAAAAACACAATATACAAGAACAAACTTTTGGCTTTAAAAAAGTATAGCATGATATTTTAAGTGTTGCCATTGTTGTTTTAACGATTTTTTTTCTATTTTAAATCGATTTTGTAGAAAATTGGCCCTTTCGCCTAAACGGAGGGAAACAGACTCGACTTTTTTTAGTTTTTAGTTTAGTGTTTGTCATAGCTTAGGACTAGGTGAATCATCCTGCATATTGGTAGATATACTTGATGATTTTTTTTCTTGTTTTGGAGGTAGCATAACGTAAAGCAGAGCAGTCTAGCACCATATAAAATATTGGGATCGCGCTACAAGAGAATTTAATAATGGAATTGTACCACTGATTTTGAAGCTCATACTTGACTACTTGTGATGCAGTTTTAACTACTTCAATACAATGTATGTCCTAAATGTCATATTGTACCGAAAAATGTCTTTACGGCGAAGGCATAGTAGTACCGATAGTGATACAAGTGAATATTTTGTGACAAATAGGCGAAGAAAAATTTATCGGTTGCGTATAAACTACGAAATTTCAGATGCTTTTGCCTTCAAAGAAAAGTTTCGGATAAACCGTATAAGGGCAGAGGAAATAATAAGAATAATTGGACCGCAGATTGCTAATGAGTCTGAAAAAAACATTTCGTTGACACCAAGGCAGCAATTTTTTTTCTATTGTCAATTTTAGTCTGCAATGATTTTTATTAAAGACATTATTATGTATTTTATATAAGACTACTTTAGGCTTACCACTGTAATCCGTTTCAAATTTTGCCAAAAAATATCTCTAAGGTATTTCCCGTCTTTTTCAATAAAGGCCATGAGATTTAACTGTTTCATAAATATTTTGCCACTCGATGATTTTAACATTGTGTGTTATAATATTTGAAAATTTTCCAAATAATATGTCTTTTTTTTCGCGAATGAAACCGGTAACAAAAATTTTGTTTTGTTTATTCATAGAGCTTAACGTTAACGTTCGATTCCGACTCGGCAGACTTTTACAAATTTGTGGGAAAGAATTGTTTTTTACAAGTTTAGCAAACATGCGGTGAAACTGTTTTTTTTTTTATTTGTAAATCACAACTACAATTTCCTCTATTTTTTTTGCTCTTTGTTACAAATTTGTTCGAATTATGTTTGTTGTTTGTGAAACAGAAAATCTGTTTACAATTTTGTAATTGTAGATTACAAGTACAAATTTGTAATTGTAATTGTAATTTGGTGAAATAGGCCACACGTGTTGTTATTGTTGTTTTCTTTTATCGCGGCGATTAATCGCGTTGGTTTGGGAGAGCCTTTAAGCGAACAAACTTGAACAAAAAAAAAACACATTAAGCCATTCAAACAATTGATTCATTTTCCTATTAGATTTTTTTTTTTTTTAAGGAAAGTTTTGTTTTTCATTTGTTGAAAACTTCATTGAAACTTCAAAGCCTTGCAAAGCTGTATCGTTCACAAACCATTGTGTAAAAGTATTTTTTATTTACAGTGATGGCAGAATCTATTCATCTTTTCAGAGTTATCTTGGGGAGAGTTAATTTTTTTTTTAAATGAGTGCGTTCAGCTATAAAACAAATGCGATGGGGAATTTCTGTTGTAGGTTTTTATCTTTGCTAAACCGTTATTTAAAAATTTGAAAATCTCAACCGGTAGTTTTTTTTATTAAATTTATCCTTAAATTATTTCAAGTATACTGAATTAAATATACTCTAATGACAAATCACAATATTTTTTAATTCAGGATTATTAAATGCTTTGTTGCCATCACTATCATAAAAAAATGTTTTTTTTTTTTTCGAAAAATTGACTTTCCAATTTTGTGGAAGATTTAATCAACTTTACTGAGGTACTTTGTTACCTCATTCAACCAGACCAGAGATGCTTATCTTATGAGATGATTGTTCAATAAATTGTTTACTAATTAAATTGTAATAAAAATTGTTTGATTTCACCTTAAAATTAGCCAGTAAATATTGTTATATTCAACAGTAAAGGCAAAAAGTAAGTTGCGTGAACAATAACAGCCAATGTGAAATGAACTGATTGTTAGAGGAGATAATATAGTAAATTTTAAATTACTTGTATCAGAATTTATCCAGTAAATCGTAAAGTAGAGTCGAATATTCTTATTTTAGTTTTTAGATTTATTTTAAATGGGTCTCTTGTTCAATATTCTTAACTGTAAACAACTCAATGTTAACTCAATCATTATTCACTCAAAATGAAGAACACCATTTTTTAACAAGAGTTTTGGATTTACAATATTTATCGTGGGTTCAAACCATACCGGTTCAATTGTTTAGAAAACACTTAGCAGATACAAAAACCTTTAGTTTTTTTTTTTATTTTAAACAAAAAAGGGAATTTGCCAATTTAATATTGGAATAAGAACGTAGAATTAGTACTCCGAATTATTTGTTTTCTTTATTTTTATACATGACACAAATTAACCGATTGGACAATGTTGATTTATAATAAAGTTTGAGAAGCTTAAGCCAATTTTAGCAGTTTGGTATACTGGGAATTTTTACTCTGAAATCTTTCGTTCGTTTAAATTTTATTTTCAATTTTTTTTTTATCATTTGATTCAAACAATGAATCAACAAAAGAGGCTGCTTAAAATTAATGAGATTAGGTATGTAAAAAAAATCATGTGCGTGTGTGCACTGAATAAAGAAATCTGCATTCGATTGTTAAAAGATTTTTAATATTTCAGAATTATGGTAAAAAAAACAGCTAATTTTGACACAAATTCCTATTATCATCTCAATAGATTTTTAAATTACTTTTTACTTAAGAATCATCAATCAACAAACATCTGATATGTTTGGATATTCAATGTAATTACGTAGATACAGAAAATTATGTCGAAAAATCAAAGTGGTTGGTTCTTGAGAAGCAAGATAAAAATTGTTAAATTTTTATTTTAAAGAACAAATTGGTGCCATTTTCACTTTTTCTTAATTTCGTTTTTTCATATACATATGTACTAAATAATTTAACTTTAATTTAATTTGCTTTGATTTTTGGTCTCCAGTTACAAACTAACTTTCTTAAGTTACGTAGATCATAGTAACACTCAATTTATGCGTTACACATGAAATGGAGTCTTGCTTTTCCGATATCTACCAGAGGGTTAGAATCAAAGAATCATCGGACTGATGATGGAACTTTCTTCATTCTATTAACGTTGCTATCTTAGCCATGTAAGCCATTTTTTTATTTCCTTTTCTCCCAAGACAGCTCTGCAAATTTTCATCTGATCTTGTATTTTTGTATTCAAGATAATACCTAAGTGTTAATAGTTTTGTATGAGTAAATTTATATTATACTAGCTGACCTGACAGACGTTGTCCTGTCTTAGCTATGAAAAAAATTGAGTACCTACTTCTAGAGGATTTTTCATCAGATGAAGAAGAAAATAACCAAATGTTATGACCCTTAACAAAATATAGCCAAACGTGTTACACACTGATAAATTTTTATAATATTTCCATTTTTTTTTTGGGATCTTTTAATCTATTACATGTGGATATAAGAAGAGAGATATGTAGGTGAAAAATTCTCTTTATTGATCTTTGCCTGTTTTTAGTTCCTATGTATAACATTACAGACCCCTTAAAATAAAAAATACAAAATAAGCATTAGTCACTGTGGTGTATACGTACTTCTTTATTAGGATATATTAGTTAGACTTATAAATCTGTACATCACAGTTTTACAGTTCATTTTATATAATTAGATATATTTTGAACAAAAACTCCTCTTAAGCCAAAATAAGTCTTTATGTGAGTTAAGTTAGAGTTTGTTGTTTAAAAAAATTGAAATCGATACTGTTTTGTAAATTTTTTATATTTTTCTTTTGTTAGTTTTGCGTGCGATAATAGAGACTTTACTGTTATTTGTCTAGGCATATTTTAAGGTTTTGAATGCAGCTGTCATCAAGAGAGCATCACCTGCCAGTTGTGTAGTTAATTTTGTTGTCTCAATCAGCTTCTTTGCACTGAAAAAAAGTACCAGTAATGTGAATCCCTCTAAAATCGACTTTGTTTTAATTAATTCACATTATCGAGGGACTACTGTATATATATGAAGAACTACCCTCATTCCTACATCAATAGAAACAAATAAGGTATAATTTTTTTTTAAATGATTAATTAAATTATAAATGTCCCTTCATATGCAAATCCGTTGATGTTCAGCCGAGTTATACGCGTACAAACACAAAAACGGATTCATTTTTATACATAAAGAGATAAAAATGAATCCCCATTTTGTGTTCATACGCGGATCGTTGCGTATTTTTTTGTTGCTTTTTATTGAACCAGATTAACACGCAACGGAGCCGAAAATTGGAAATTTTTGACCGAAAAAGTACGAAAATCTTGAAAACATGTTGAAATTTCAAACTTTCTAAATTAGTTTTATATTCGTACGCACAACCAGATAAACACACTACGGATATAAACATTAAAAACATTAACAATTAAACTTTAATCAATTATAGGTACAACAAAGTTCGCCGGATCGGTTAGTATTTTATAATTATACTAGCTGGCTCGACCTGGCTTCGCACGGGTACAAAATCGTAAGAAAATAGCAAACTAAATTGATTGATTATACGATAGGTAGTTAATGTCAATAACTTCAAAGTCGAAATTTTATATAATTTTTTGTAGACGTTGGGACGGGAGCAGGGATCCGGCTTTATGATAAATTTGCCCTTATACTTTAACTGCCTTATTCATAAACAAAAATTGGTTATTTCAGCTCTCGTGTTCAGGGAAACTACACCATGGAATAACTTTTTTCCGGACTCAAATGGAGCAATAAGCAATTGCCTTTATTTTGAGTCCGGAAAATTCTTATTTCATGGTGTAGTTTCCCTGAACACGAGAGCTGAAATAACTAATTTTTTTTTATGAATAAGGCAGTAAAAGTTTGCATGTATTGAGCTGTAACGATTTCAGCTCCAAAAGACGTCATGTGGAAGCATGAGTTGTATTTCCTGATGTTTGATAGGAAATGTTTTGATTCGGCAAGCAAAGTTTTAAGAGCTCTGGCAGTTCTTCAAGTTGAGGCAGTTTAATTTTTCCGGCGGCGCAACACATTCTTATCGTTTCTCCATTAAATTTCAAAGCTTTGCACACACTTCAGTCATAGTGCCAATGATAACATTCCGACTCAAACTATAATCAGAGTCGTGGTTGGCGCTGATCTGGTGTTTCTCCTTAACGTCTTTCAGCCGCTCTCAGTCTTTCACGCTAGTGTAGTTGGAAACGAAGCAGATCTGAAGCTGTAGAACACGATCGCCGTGCTCGCAACCGTGCATGTACATCCTCTAATCTGGTTTCAGGTCGCTCTTCTGCTTCTTCGGCACGTATTTAAGCCATTCTTTGGCCTGTTCGCTCGTTCACTGATGCCCGTTCTTCCTCAGTACTACTTGCCAGCCCTCGCCGCATTGAATCCGCAATGCGAGTTTGACGGCCTATGTTTGATCGTTTTGCAGTCATTACATATTTTGATAAGACTCAGACAGATCTATTGATAGATTTAGAAAAAAAGAAATTTCAGCGGAATATCGAAACATAAATAGATCGAATTCTATATGCAATGTACTCTTTCCGGACAGATTTTTGGGAGAATACATACATTATTTGAATTAAAAAAAAAAAGAAAACGAAAAAGTAAATGCTAAATCACGAAAACGAAAAATAAATAAACTATACTTACGAAAAACGCATCTCATATATTTTCGTCCGTGTAAAATAACAGCAAAAACATATATTATGTATTTTAAATTTTTGCTTCAAATTTTTGGCAAAAAAAAACAAATTAGTTTTGATAAATAATGTTCATGATTGCTGATATCTCAGTACAGCGGGTGTAGCTTTTTTGTCCAACTGATGGTGATATTTAAAAAAAAGTGTATATAAACACGCTCGTATGCAAATGAAATGTTGTGTCAAAATTTCAAAGCAATCGGTTAAGAACTTTCGGAGATTACTTATAAGGAACAAACGTACATTTACATTTTTATTTATATAGATAGAAGACATAAAATGTATCACCTTTTACTGAACAATTAAACAAAACCCTAATCTCGTATATTTATATGTATATTTCTTATATTAAAATTCCTAAATAAAAATAAATAATCTCTCTTCTGCGCATGCATTGCAGTTAAGTTGACTAAATGGGATATACCCATTAACTTGATGAAAATACATGCAGCAGGTGTTGCTTAGACAAAATTGTACCCTCGCAAACATCACCTATATGAAATAGAACCTTCTCCACATAAGTTCACCTTCATCACTTTTTATACATCCGTTCGCAGAGCCAAGATTTAATCTTGAGCAGAAGACTGCACCTTAAATCCGGGTAATTTCCAAAATTACAAAAAAATAACTTTCTCTAATGCAACGTTCAGTTTGCTTCAGCAACGATGCCATTCGCAAACTTTTCCCACAATCACATCCTCAAACATTTGTATACCTACCTACCTATGTTCCTATATAAGTGTAGCCATAGCTACATACCTACAAAAGGTTGTTCAGAGATCCAAACCATGATGAAGTGATGGAACTAAGTACCTAAATGTTGTCCTGGTCCTGTTGCAACAATTTTTCGTTTGGCATTACTTTTGCATACAAAATTAGTTGCAACGATGTTGCAGTTTTTTTTAAATAGTTATAGAAGTGATCCATTTTTACGTCAGCACATACACTATAAACTTGATTACGTTCTTAAAACAAAAATATTTAGATGAATATAACAAGGACGTTTCTTTTATTTTACATTTTATAAGCTGGAATTTCATGTCAAATGCTTGTTTCTAAATTACTTTTTTCTCTTATTTAATGTATCTCGAGTACTCTGTCTTATAAAATTACATATGTATATGTATAGAATTATTTAGTATTTTATTTTTAGAAAAAAAATTCTCGTTTTGGCCAGTGTTAAGAAGAGGTATTTTGTAGTTTGTTTGAAATCACTAATTGCATTTTAAGGATTTAAATACGTTATCCAGATAATGTAGGTAAAGTGCTAATGGTTTAATAAAATTAATTTTTAAGCTTAAAAAAATTTATTATTTTTCAAACACACAGTTTACTAAGTGGGTTTAAAAAATAAAAAGCTTTAAAACTCAGATAAAAAGTCAAATGAGTTTTGAATCCTATTTTGAACAAATATGGTCTTGAATTTCATGCTTGTACAATTTAAGGGCCAGCGATCCCGTGGCTGGAGGAGTATAATACCCCTTTGCAAAACTGCTACCAAACTGCTAGAGCAAGTAGGACAAGAAAAAAATCGTATCCGAGGTGGGGTCTATTTCCCCCCGTTTAGGCAGGAGGGGCAATTTTCTAAAAAATTGACTTAAAACAGAAAACAAAATATTTAAAAACAACGGTACAATTTAAAATGTCATGCTATACTTTTTTGAAAAGCCAGAAATCCCTTCTTTGATTTTCATGTTAAATTAGGTTGTGTTAGTGAATATTTTTTGAAAAATTAATTTCCAAACTCGAAATTTTGAAAAAAAAATTTTATGTAGATAAGTATAATTTTTGATTTCAAAATTCAATGCTCTCATTAGTTTTTAGTCAAAAACAGAAAACGGGATGATAACATGTCTTTGAGTTTTTGAAAAAATTTAAAATAACCGCATGAGCAATTTTCTAAAATAATTGACTTAATACATAAAAAAAAAATATTAAAAAACAACGGTGATGGTTAAAACGAAATTGTTAAAAAATTGTGTTCAAACTAATTTTGTTCAAAACTTTACGTTATTCAGTAGTATTTTTATTTTTAATATTCAATACTCCCATCAATTTTTAGTCAAACACTGAAAACCATATGTCAAAATGTAGTCTAGTTTTTGAGAATATTGAAAATAACAAAAGTAAGTTTTCCTTAAATTCGACTTCCATCCGTTATTTTGTTGTTCATAGATATTTTCAATTTTCTCAAACACTAAAAGACATTTTAGCATTCGGTTTTCTGTATTTTATCGAAAATTAATAAGAGCATTGAATTTTGAAAATAAAAATTACACTTAATTACATGAAATTTTGAAAAAAATAATTTGATAGTTTTTTTTAATTTTTTATCATTTAAAGATTTAAAGATATCAAAGAAGAGATTTCTGGCTTTCCAAAAAAGTATAGCATGGCATTTTAAATTGTACCGTTGTTTTTAAATATTTTTTTTCTGTTTTAAGTCAATTTTTAAGAAAATTGCCCCTCCTGCCTAAACGGGGGGAAAGAGACCTACCTCCAACACGATTTTTTTATTGTAGATGCAGTCGAACAATAATTTAATCTTATTTTAGGCTGGCTGTCATTAATCAGCATGAATGCTTGACATCACATATGCACTTATAGACAATGGGTTGGTCCATTGGATACCACATGAATCAAGTAGCCTAAACGGGGTAACAAAAACATCGATATTACAATATCCACACAATAAGAAGGCAACCACATACACATAAAAGATGAAATGTTGTTTTTTTTGTACTATTTTTATTTCGAACCAGTCTAATCTTTTTATAAAATATTTTTAAATTGATTTATTTGGAAGTCTTAACTCCCAATCTACATGCTTCGTTATATTTTTCACTACTCTAAACAATTTACAACCAATAATATACTCTATAAGCTCTACCAATAAATCACAGCTTTGTCATTCGTCGAATGACTCCTTACCTTGTATCGCGCCTGCACCGCTTATTTTTTTTTATAATAATTTAATTCCATTAAGTTTTTTTAATGAGAAATGTAAATAAATCTGGAAAATTAACTTTTTACTAACTCACTAACTAAACAAGCCCTCAAAATGTCAATAAAATACATATATGTACACAAGTAGATATAAATATGTCACTAGGTACATAAAAACTGTCAACTATTTGAAAAGTTTTGCAAGTATAATTTATTTGGTCGTGCATTTGAATGTCATGAGTTATATTCTCTACTAACCAGGTATTTTAAATGAGATAGCTAATTACAATTGCAATATCACATTGTTATAATTGGAATTCCATTTTCTATGCAGATCTGGCACTAGTGTAAATATTGGCGCCATTAATGTAATGCATATAATGTAACTTTTCTTTATTGTTTTATTTTATGCAACAATTATAATTGATTCAGAAGTAGGTGGAAACATTTTGAATAACTTAGTTTTTTTATTTGATTTAATTGCGGTTATGTCAAAAGAATATTGCACCTACTTATTTTTCAGAAACATAGATGCACTTATTCTACATAAAAAAAAAATCTTATTTAATGACACTAGTTGGCATCTCCCTGCTTCGTTCGGGTAGAAAAATCTTACTTTTCTTTAAATTTAGTTTGTGAGTGAAGAATGCCTCCGAAATAGACTTAAGGTACTACTGCAAAAGTCAGTGCAATTGTATATTTTTCCATTCAATCAACTTAGTTAAAGTACCTACATACGGAAAGTCATTGTATATCACGGTGCGATTCATAGCATTAAATCCGGTAATCGGGAACATCGACAGTATCGTTGTTTTTTTTTTAAGTTTTTAAAAATGTAGGTATAAATATTTTTACATCTAGTTTTAAACATTCAACTTAGAATTACTGAATGCATTGAATTTTAAAAGAAATGCACAATTTTGAAAAAAATCAACTTGAAACAAAATGTACAATTTTTTGTTGGCTTTGAAATTAATTTTTCAAAAAAAAAAAAAATTACTTTAACAACTTGACTTAAAAATCAAATAAAAGAATGCAATGTAAGCCTTCAAAAGAGGTATAACAGATTGTTGTATGTGCTTTCGTTGGTTTTTGATATTATTATTTTTTTTTTCCATTTTAAGTAAACTTTTTAGAGGTGAGCTGATACCTATCCTGTCATTATTAGGCCAATTCACCTACGAAATAATATTTATATCTTGAAGGCAATCCTCAATAATTTTGTGGTACCTGCCCCAGTTCACCCTATAAATATACATACATATTTTTGAAAAGTGCTTAAAAAAAGGAGCAAGCCAGAATGTCAAAAAAAAAAATTACTTCTTCGATTGTTAAAGTGCCCAGGGAAAACAAGACCCATCAGCAACTGCTTACGCAAAGAGGGATAGGAAGGGGTGCTTGACCCCCTAATGAAAGTTAATTTCATATATTTTTTTTATTAATAACACAATTAAAATAACTTAGTTCCTGGGGAATTATTAAACTGTATCGTTTGGAAAAAAAATTGTTGGGATATCATAAAATTGCGACATTTTGTTGGTTAGCTGAAAGTGGTGTGCACTAAATTCTAAATCCCATCTGAATTAGTCATAGGTCAGGGCTTTTCGATCGAACGATATCTTATTTAAAAAGATAAACATAGAATGTGAGTTTGCCGCCCTCCTGATTTAAATACTGCGTACGCCCTTGCTGACTAGATACATTGATTGTCTGTCGTAAATCTGTCCTTAATATTATTGTTTCTTAATATGCAAGCACTGCAGCGGAAAAACATGCCAGAATATTCCTAATCTCTTAAAAGGTGAGTCAGTGCCGTAGCAACGTAGGGGCTAGAGGGGGCTTTGCCCGCAAGCATTTTCCCAAAAGATACATAATATCGGTACTAGAAAAAGATGAACGAAATTAAAAGACAATCGAAAATAGTAATAGTAAAGAAAATTATTTGTATAGTTTATTATTTCTGATCTAAACTTGTTCGCATTTTACTTAAAAAATATTTGAAAAAAAAAAAAACTTTTAAAATATTTTACTTTGGTTATAGAAACGAAATTTAAATTTTTCACAATAACAAGTTCACATTCTATAATCTATTTGTGCTATTCTATTTTTATCTGTATTATCGACTGCCCTGGTAAATTGCAAAATTTTCATAAATAGATGTTAAATTTAGAAAAATTTCTTTGCCCCCCAAACAAAACTGAGTAGTTACGGCATTGAGGTGAATATCTAGGTACGCGTGTGACGAATTCGAATTATTAGTTTATTGACTTTAAATTTTGGGCAAGTAAACGTGTATCTACGGATTATGTACCTCTATCCAAGCTTTCTTTAAAAATCATTCAGTGTATTTTAAAAGTTATATATTTCCAACCAAATGCTGCATGACTTCTGTTGAACCTGAAAAAAGCTTTAATGAATGAAAAAAATTATTAAAGCTCTAAAAAAAAAACATCGCATCCAGAAGACCAACAAGAAGTTCAACATTATTTGCCTTGCGTGTTCCTTTCTTTATGCCCAAAGTAAACGACACTGAACGTAAACACTTAGGGATTCGACACCGACCGACCGGGCGCGTTGTGGTTCCCGAACTACAAAAATAAATCATATAAAACGCGCCGCCCGTAAAATGTATCTTTAGATTTTAGATATTATGACATGAGTTGTCTCTGAATAAATTTTTTAACACGTGCATTTTGGCACGAATTCAATGTTTTTCTTTTTTTTAAGCAAAAGTAATTCTGTCAATGGGATTATCTTGTCCGAATGCAAATACAGATTTATTTGAATCGAAAATGAATCATTTTATTCATGTCATGCATGCATCATACAATGCAGTTTAGCTGGTTATACACTGCGTGTAATTTCACTATTTCAGTCATAGCAGAGAAGATGAACTCAACTTTCGATGAATCACCTTATAAAAGACTATGGAACGTGCGCCATACAAGAATCGAGAATGAATAGACTCAGATCGTGGATTAATAAGTCATTGGCTTTGAATTTGCATGGGGTCCCCATTGTGTGTGCATTATGGCTCAATCTATTGGCATCCAAGTTCAAATTGAGGACACAGAGTTGGGTTTTTTCGCAAGTTCCCGTCGACATGTCGGTCGTTTAGATTTTGTAAGCCCACATTTATTCACGACTTTTCAATGAGGCTTTGAGGTTGGAATATGCTGAGAACTGTAATCTGTGACATATATTTGCGAGCACTATCATAGTCAGTCAGTAGTCATACTGACCTACCCAAAAACAAAGGTGAAGTACTTAGATATCAGCTGTGCGGCAGTAGGTATAGCGCAGCGGTGGCGCGTATTGCGAATTCCGTGAGACCCTGAGACTTGCTTGATAGTCGCGACAGAAAAAATGCCACAAGCCAGCTGCTGATGGTTGCAACAAAGCCAGTAATGTGGTTCGAAAATTAATAGTTTAGAGATTTCAGACAGCCAGTTGTAAGCTATTGCGCGACCTTTTGATCAAACAAAGACGCATTGAAAAGCGATGACAACTTTGTACAGTAAAGAAGTATAACATTGCATTCACATATTCGTAGAACGTTTGGAATGTTTTAATTTGTTGATTATTAAATCGCAGATAAAGGAGATTTATTAATGAATATTATGATCAACAATATGCATCTAAAATTTGATCTGAGTCAGAGTTCGCAACGTTAAATTGCATCACGCACCAGAATTTTAAAGGCCAAGATAAAGAAAAATAATTTGAAATGCGAGTGCATGCACAATGCACATGGTGTAGTAAAATGCCGATGAAGGCAAACAAAACTGAGTGTCTGAATTAGGTGACCTAGGACTAGTTCTAAAATTTTAACAAAACTGACTGCCAAAGTAACTTTTGGCTTCCTTAAAGGGCCAAAACTGAAAACTGATTCATTATCAAATCACATGTAATTGAATTCTCCAATATTTGTTTCCTACTGTTTTGACTAAGGTAAGGTATCTATAGGTATTTATATAGTTGCGAAATTTTCCAAGCGAGATTTCGCAATGCGACAATCCATGGCACCTGACCCAACAACACAAAAATGGTTCGGCCATACAATTTTTCTTTTTTTTTTTTTGTTAATAGTTGCGGAACATGGCAAAGGAAAATCGAACAAATATACATATGAATATATGTAAGCATCGCGTGCCGTTAATGTTTTGCAAAATTTATTTTCGGCCGTAAAAGTTGTATAGGTATGCGATTTTTTTTTGTATTTCTTTGGCAGAAGGCCAGCACGAATCGAGAGCTTGGATTTTTTAATAAAACTAAAATTAAAATTAGCGAATAAGTAATCGAAATTACGATTTTTTAAGTATTAACGCCATATGTTGAGAACATTAAAAAACATCTTTTTTTCGAAAATTAAAAAATGCCAGTGCAAAATGTATCATTATACGTAAAGGCTGCAAATATCTCTTATGTCGTTTTCGTATGGATTTTCAGAGTGTTTCACTCCTTTTTGATTCCAATGGAAAATAAAAAACTCTCTTCCGTAATATGTGTATCGTATCTATGTAGAAGTAATAACTAAAATGAATTCTTCAATAATTTCAACTCCAGAACATCCCAAGAAGAAGCATTTACTATTTTGACAATTAATCAAACACAAATTTGATGTTAGCATTTCATAAAGAAAATCAAAATTTTTGAAAGAAAAATCATGAGATCTACAAGTTAAAAATTTGCGATTGGCAAATGGCACAAGTTTAGCGATTTTTCTTAAATATCAACGGAAAATGGGACAAGTTTAGCACATCACATCAATTTTTTTTTTGAAAACCGGAAATGTCACTTTTACTGTGCGCACCATAAGTATGTTTCGCATTGCATTCACTTCTCGCATCGCATTTCTTTATGTGCACCAACTTAGCAGGTCACTTTTTCCGTTGCAGATTAAAAAGTATATAGTAATTAGTTGCTACTTAATTGCTAATTAGTTACGCAAAAAAAATTAATTGTTTTGTTATTTTGGGTGTCCTGCTAAGTTGACGTCAACTTAGAAGGTCAACTTTCTCAAAACTATAAATAAACGGTCCGAGAGTGGATAAAAGTTAGTTAAGTTAAGTTAAGATAAATTGACTTTATTTCAATAAATATGTTACAATTAAAGCTTAGCCTAAGTCATAATGGGTTTGGCCTATGGCCGTCTACCAGAGAGTGGATATATGTTCAGAACTACCTAATTGCTAATTAGTTACGCAAAAAAAATTTGAATCACTTTTTTCGTTTTCGAATAAACAGGGATAACGTCATCATAAGGACACGCATTTTCTCGCAAACGAAAGGCGCGATTAAATTTTTTTTGCGTAAATAATTACATAGCAATTAAATAGTTTTCAATAATATCCACTCCAGGACCGTTTATCTTTAGTTTTGAAAAAGTTGACCTGCTAGGTTGACGTCAACTTAGCAGGACACCCATTTTCTCGCAAACCAAAATAGCAATACATTTTTTTTTTCGTATACTCTTTAATCTGCATCGGAAAAAGTGACCTGCTAAGTTGATACACATCATTTCTTTTTCCACTTATATGCGAAATGAGATACAGTGGAACTTCCGTAAGTTAAATGAAAGAAAAAAAATTCGAGTTATAGAAACTTCGATTTATAGAAATAACAACAAAACTTTTAGATTTATTGTTTTAATTAATTATAAGGTTATTCAAAGAGTGACAATAAATTTTAATCAACACATGTTTAAAAAAGTTAATATCATTAGTTAACATTTTTTTAATGCATTTTGACTTGTAAAATGTTTTAGTTTCATGAATTGGATTGAAGAAACTATTTCAAAGGCTTCATACACTTGAGCTTTCCTCGGCTGCCTGATGAGTAAGCCTTCATCTGGATCCATCTGGATCATTTTTACCATCACTTCACTTCAGAAGCTACCGAAAGCAAAATCTCTTCATCAGACGTCATATGACAAAAAAGAACTCATGTATGGGCACGCCAAAGTCTGCGTGAATTTGATTACAAGATCACTCAAATTCACTTATGACCTCCAGTTTTTGATCAAAAGTTAGATGCTTTAATTTTCTTCCTGACATTTTTTTTTTTCAATAAGAAATTTTAAACACAACATCTACGCATAAGAACTTCACCCATAAAAACCGAAGTTTGACATAAAAATCTTACATACATTACATACCTACTCAAACAACTTGAAAAATTATGAAATCACAGTAAATTAAAGAAAACTAAAAAACAAAACTTGAAACAAAAGGGGTTCCCCGAGTCAGAGAAAACTTCGACTTAATTTAGGAATGTACTAAACAAACTTGCAAAAGACTACATTCAAAATTTGAAAAAAAAAAATTTAAAATAAAGAAGAAAAGTTCAAGTTAAAGAGACTTTTTGCCACCAATTGCGGTCTAAAAATTTTGAGTTACATAAGTTCGAATTACGGAGGGCAAAATTCATGAAAATAAAGTTGAAAACGCAAAGTTCTCAATAAAACTTTGAGTTATAGAGAAATTCGACTTATGGAAGTTCGAATTATCAAGGCTTCCCCAATTAACAGAATGTACAACAAATCAATTTCTTTTCATATAATATCCAATCCAAACAATAACTTAAGCACTCTCAATTAAATAAAGTGTCATTCGCTTCAAAAATACGTAAACAAAGAATGCGTCCACATGAATTTTGAATTACAATTTACAATACAAGAGCACTTCTTTAGTAAACAATTATGTTCCTTTATTTGAGTGGAATAATCTGCAAGAGTGCATTTCCTGTGGTTCTTGCATTTCGGTATTCTTCATATTTTGGTTTTGTTTTTGTATAGAAGAATTGGATAGTTTTCTGTCTGCTTTCTTTTTCAAGAACATATTTTACAATACATGTAAGCTTATAGCCATCGGAATAATTTCGAACAAATTAATTCTTCTTCACTTTGTTTTCAACTCCAATTATACGATAGATGCATTCGATTCTTTTTGATACAAACTAAAACTCAATAGATGAGAGAGATGAAAAATCAATTCAACAATCAGTTCCAACTGCTCATCCGAAGCATTCCTCATCATCCTCTTCAACATCGTCGTCGTCGGTGGTTCGATGGAAACTTTGAGAATATCATTGAATCTGCGTTGGGCATCACATTTTGGTCTTTCATTGTCTTGCCGTTCAGGATAATAGTCGGATGGCATCGAACAATCGACACGAAATTACAGCCTTAGGCGGACTTTTGTTGGGAAACATCAAGGAAGAATATAATTGAAGAAATAACCTTTAACTTGTAAACAAGGGATCGGCTTGGATGTAAGATAGTTTTAAATGAATTTTAATTATGTTAAATTCTGTCAGCAGTAGCAGAATTGTTATGAAGACGCAATATAATACCTATAGAAATTTCAATCAATAAAGGGTTAATATTAAGGCTTTTTTTTTGAAAGTTCAAGTTTTGAGGTACATAACACAAGGAACCGAGAAAAATAAATAAATTAATGGGAGGGAAGCGAGGGGATTGTTTGTTAGTATTTGGTTATTCTATTATATTTTTGGTTAAAACTGCATATTGTCAGGTAAAACAAGAAGATATGATGTGCCAAAAATTGAGTAGTATACAAAATACAAATGAAAAATGGTAATTTAAGAGTCAGGGATGTATATGTAAAGAGTTTATTTATTTGACAACAGTATGTAACTTGAGTGGCCCAATTCGCGTGTTAAAAAGATTCAAACTCTCTTTATGGGTCTTCTGTCCCACTCAAGCAACTCCGTTTCCTGCTCCGCTTTCGGTCACACACGGCAGGCGCCTTAAGTTAACAGTTTCCGGAAGAACGGTATATGCAAATTTATTAAGCAGCGAGACTTCGGTTCTCATATTCGAGAACTTCGGGTGTGATGAGGCCCAGGTTTACAGCGGGACAACCGGAACCCCCTGAATTCTCCATATTTAAGAAACTGATGAGCAAGAAAGTGTACCTACATAATGTTTCAAAATCAGGTATATTTTCGTTCTACGTATAAATATAAAATTAATGTTCCATTATGGAATCTTAAATTTATATTCAAATCCTTACACGGGTTTCCCGCTGACTAAATTCTAGGCATATTTGTTTAATTACCTTTTTGTTTTTCATTTTCTGAGAATTATTTGAAGCATTATTTTCAGATAACAAAAAATATGTTCATACATACATACTAACAAAAAAAATGTGTTTAAATTCATATTAATTTGTTTTTCAATTTTTTCAATAATTATTTATTATGTATTTGAAAGGGCCTTTACTTTTTCTTTGGCCCATAGCCCCCCACAACCCGAACTCCGGCTCTGGGTTAAATATATGTATGCGAGATTGTTTAAATCGAGGTTTTTAAGTTGTGAGGCTATGAAAAGTGGGTTTAGTAAATTTCGTTTTTTTGAGATTTAAAAAAAGGTAGATTTCGTTATTTGAAATTATTATTTGATTTTTTTTTATTGTTTTCCTATTTTCTTTTTTTTAAGGATCTCGAACTTTTCTTATATGGGGCATATTTTTGTACTCTCATTGTTGAAAATTTACTTTTTTTAATGAAGCATTATTTAAGTACCTATGAAATTTGACTCCATATTGTTGGGACCGTTTTTTCATTTTCTGTTTGGCGCATGTTTTAATTTGGGGCCAGCGTTGCCGCCCGAGATTAAATTAACGTGCCTTTTTTCGTGCCACATAAAAAAACCACAAATTTTTTTATTTTCCTGAAAAGCCTGTAATCAATTTTATTACAGGGTGTAATACAATAACAAAACTAAATGGATATTATTTGCTATCTTCGTGCATTGTCAAAAATGATGTGCTTCTGCCCAGTTGTTATGGAATTTGGACCAATTTTCATTAAATTTTGTTTAAATTTTCTTCATTTTGAGTAAAATAATGGAAATAAAAAAACGTGCCACTCTGGCAACGCTGTTTGGGACTAATTCAACGGAACAAAGTAACAGAGTGAGTATAGGTACCTCCCTTAACTTGTTTTTCTATTTCAAATGTTTCACATTCCGATTAGGGCGGTCAGCATTTTCTGGTTAAATATACATATTCAAAAATGGCTTAGTAAAAAATTTCACCCAAATAATGTATGACCTAGCCTCTGTATCAGGCGAGCAAAGTTAATTGCAAAACAGCTCACTATTCTAAATTTTTTTTATTACAATCAGCTTTGCTGGCCAATTTTTTTTTAACAGCGAATATGAAGTACATGATACTGTTTTCTGTTGGGCATTTATAGCCACATAAATTACAAATAAACAAGTTCTTCGAAGAAACTTGATTAATTCAATGCCAGACCGCAGCATCTTGCAAAAGAAAAAGACTTAAAATAAACTTAAGTTCTATATAAACACACACTTCTCGTAAATTATTCTGTAGAGTCGATACATACATACATATTTCAAAAATAAACTTTTAAAATATGAAAATAATAAATTAGCTAGAATTTTTGTTTTCTCCATAATCTGTTTGCATCATCAAAGAGAAAATTTTCATTCAACCATCACACATACAAAAACATCCGCATTGCTTCGAGATGAATAAAAAAAAAATCAAAATATTTTAGGATGTAAGCGTGTGTGTATAAATATTGAATATCTTCAAAAGCAAAATATGTTTTTTTTTTTTTTTTGTGCCAAAATTAAAACTTAATCTGCATACCTATACTTCAATTTTTTTTTCTCGAAATTATGTCATAGGCAGACAACTTCATTAATTACAGAAATGCAAAACCGATAACCATTAATTTGTTTGTTTCTACCATGCTATACAGAAGACGAAGACGACAAGCTTCTTTTACTATTTACCTACTTTTCTTAGCGATTTGTGTATACAAAACTACTTGACTTGATTCTTCCTAGGATTTCTTCGATAAGTTAATAATTATCCTGTTTTTATGAATTACCAACAAGAGGCGCTTCTGGAATTGCATGTTGACCATCAGGTGCGTAATTAAGATCATAGATCAAGTTAGATAGCAACGGCCGACCACGGTTTCATCACTACCGTTTCCGCCAGTTAATTAATGTTTTCTCGTCGATAAAGTTCAGGTAGCCATTTACGCTTTGCAGATACTACCACACCATGGCATGGTTGCCATAGGGCCAAAAAAAAATATATGTTTTATAATAAAAGTTTTTTGGAATAAAAGTTCAAGTGAACTCAACTCCAAAATGCGTTTTGTGTTTCGTACGATATTGGGCTGATCAAAAATAGATTCTGTCGTAGGTGCCTACTCTTCTAAGACGCAAATTTGGGACAATTTGTTTGCTAAAACATAGGTACTTAACTTAAGGTTTAAATATTAACCCGTGGTTCAAGAATTTTAATTCACCGATTTTGGCGGATTACCTGAATCGGCGAGTTAAAATTGCTGAACCACGGGTTAAATATTGAACCACGATTGTACTACTAGCACGGCCCTTAGGCAGCGGTTACGTGAAACGCTAGTAAGCGAGTGCGCTAGTAGACAAGTAAATGTGTCGTTGATTATCAAACAGAGGCTAAAAAATTGGAACATGAAACTGAGAAAAAGGGCGAAAACCTGTAGTTTCTAAAATATTTAAGATAATTCAATGCAGTAAATTTTGTTATATTTGTGGAAGGTATTTGCATAATACCGACTAAAAAAAATAATAAAAGGACATTTTATTTTCGCCCTGTAGAGAAATGATTTTTTTTAGACAGTTTTGTTAGTTAAAAACTTATTTAGCGCATTTTGATTCTAAAATTCCTGTAAAATAAAATTCAAAAAAAAAAAAATATTTAGCTCCCTTTTGAAAATCGCATCCATAAATAGCCTCGTTTTGATCCCAAAGAACCAAACTCACAATTAAAACAACTTCTTAATTATTTGGTTTTGAAACGAAATTTTTTAACCATCTGATAGCTCTCTTTGGTACACAAATTTTGGTATATCAGACTCAATATATTGAAAAAAGTGCCTTTAGCACCGTTTTGATAATCAACGACACAAATCTAATGTGTAGATAATCAATAACGTGGCTATATAGATCAAGCTAGTTGCTTTTGCGCTATTAAGAGAGTGCGCGCTAAATCACGCTAGATCAAAAATCGTTTAATATTCAAGCTTACTAGCGCGAACAGTTCTCTTTTTAAATGCTTAATGTGCTCTCCAAATAAACTGCAGCAGCAAATACCAAATGTGAATCGAACTAGCGCGAAAAATCATCCACGCTCTTGTTTACTAGCGTTGGACGTAATCATAGCCTTAGGCATCTATAATAGGTAAGTGCGAAACTATACAAATGTTTGATTTCAAAAAAAGCCAATAAATTCCGCTAGATAATTCCTATCCTGTTTTAGTATATGTACTGTATATCTCTTTAGAAAATCTTGAAATAGAAAAAAAATCAGATCAGAAAAATCTTGTTTTGCATTTTTTTTATCACCCTGTGGTTCAAAAAAGAACTTGTGGAACACATAGCTAATATTTCACACCATTAAATTTTCTATGAATATCTTATCTTCGGTCAATCTGTATAACTGGCTAATATTTTACCATGTTCTGAATTTTATTTCATTGTTGTTTTAGTATTTCTGAAATCAGAACAGGGAACACGACTTTCATATTAATTTATTTCAAAAAAAATCTATACCAACTGTATTAATTTAAATACAAAACTTATATTTTAAATCTACATAAATGGTAACCATTATGTTAAACTGAATGTTCCTTTGTAGAATTAATTCATATTAGCAAAAAATGAATGAAAAAAATAAATAATAATAAAATACATCGCGCTATCCATGAGATACTTTTGTGCAACAGGTTTATTCTTCAATTCTTGGCAACGCAACGCAACTTAAATTAATACAAAGTTAAAAAAGATGTGGGGAGATGGTCTACAACCTGTTCGCGTATATACAAGCTCTAATTTGCATATTAAGTGAGTTCCTTGGCCGAGTTGGGATGGAAGCGGAGCGGGGCGGTCACAGATGAACATCTATCGACCTATACACATAGACACATACAATAAGATTCCAAATGATTGGGTGAATAATATTAATACTTCTAACAAGATCTTTTTGCTAACCTCTGCTTATCTTTCTGATAATCCGCAATAAGATGCTTTAGTCATATTAACTTTTCCCTGATATCTAACTATACTTCCTGTAGGTACTTTTCATCTCTTTTGTTGACATAATCTTATAACAAGATTATTTATGATTTAGTAGCCATGACGCTGGGAATTTTTCATTCTCAAACGATATTTCAAGTTGGCGCCAACGATCGTTATCTGCAATCAGCTTAGTTTATTTTAATACAAAGTTTAACTTTATAGTCTGGAATGTGAAGTTAAAAATAATTTTATTTATTTATTTTAGACCATTTTATTCTAATATATGGAAAAAAAATCTAGATACTTATGGCGTGTATTCATATAGTCGATTGCTTAATTAATGTTTTAATAAACTACAGTTTAAGATCAACTAAGGATCAATAGTTTTTACCAGTAACCAAATCTGTACTTATCAAAATAAAAGTTTAATATACTCGTACTGGACTTTCATGCCGGAGGTCTAAAAGGTTCGATGCCCAGCCTCGCCACCTATTTATTTAAAAGAAAAAACGGCTACTGCCTCTTGCGAAGAATTGACAAATCCTCCAAGAGTATCTCCTGTCACAGAAAAGTGCCGCTCGTTAGCCGTTCGGATTCGGCAATAAACTGTAGGTCCCCTCCATTCCTGCAAACATGCACACAGGAGTGGTTGAGAGTTGTAAGTCACTAGGCCCTAGTTCTTCATGAGCTGTTGTGCCATCAAACTAACTAACTATACTCGTACTATAGTTAAACTTCAAATACATAAGTAAAGTATATTAATACATGATCAACGATAAAAATTTAAATAAATGTTACTAAATTTACTTAAGCCTGTACCTACTTTACACACAGTATTAGTTTGAAAATGACTTCATCTTTGTATGAGATGCCTCATGTTGACATGGGAAATTTTAGAAAAATTTCGAAAAATTATTTTTTTTAAGAATTTTATGTTATTAAAGAACCATTTGCAGATATCACATTGGTATATCTTACGGTAATTTTTTCTATCTTACCTAAAAATCTCACTGAAATCACAACGCTACCCACTAGACTATGATTGTGTTTATCTGCTTTAATTGTCCAACGAGTATAATAAATAAAAATAAATGGCGTCCAATAAAATGGAGAACATGATGCATATCAGCTATAATTAAGTGGTTTGTGTTCTCTTTAAGCAATTAAGATCGACAATTAACACGGTTAAACACTATGTGAATTCACTAATAATGCGAAACAATTTAATGACTAGAGTTAAATTTTTGTTAAAACTATGGATTTTTTTTTTTATAATTTTAATTTTCTTGTTTAAGCAATAAAATCGGTAAATTATAATTTTAACGTGAATGGTCAGAATTCGTAGACTCAACGATTATTAATTATTTATATTTTATTTATTTTATTTCATCAATATAAAGTTACAAAACAAAATTAATGGTATTATAATGCAATCGGGTATTTTCATATCTAACTAAAATAACAGTTCACATTGCAAGTGCATCAAGGTTGTTGATGAAATTACTCATAAAGTACCCATTTAAATGCGGTGATTATTGATTAAGATTAAATCTTGTTGTTTCATCATTTATTTAAAAAATCAGAAAAATTGGTTCAGTCCAGATATAACAAATTATTTTAAATTGTTAGAAAGGTCTGTAAAATTTCAATTCAGCACTTAAAATCGCAACCTCTTACAAGACTTTGCTATACGGAAATATCGTCATCCAAACCTTTTCACGGGTTGGATTAAAGAAAGGTTATTTCACATTGGACGAAAATATTTTGAGAACCAGACCTCTCAGAAGATTCGGTTTTTTTTTGTACTAGAATCAATCAGGATTTTAAAAACTGAAACCAGTTATACGAGGCTCCGTTAGGCGAGATATAACCATCCATCCGTGTTTTTAGGGATTGATCGAAATTTAAAAAAATCAATTTCTAGGTTCGATTAAACAAATAATTTTAGGTAGCAGTAGGTACTTCCTAATGCAAATTTTTACTATACGGCAAGTATTGGTTTCATATGAAATAAATATCGAGAATGTAATCAAAATTCCGAAAGTGCGAAAAAGTGGTTTTCACATTACTGTCATCGGTCAGCTGTGCGATCACAAAAATTTGAGCTAGAGCCTAAAGCCGGATCCACACATGCCTCATGTGGTGTGTTTTAAAGTAATGTGTCGCTATCGCTCCAATGTATTTCATATGCGCAATTTCTATCAAGTTTAGTTCATCTAACATAGATTTCATGGGGCCAGTAAGTTAGTTGTAAGTTATTGATAAGTAGGCTAGTTCTTATGAATTTTTGTCTAGCTTTAAGTTCTAAGTTTAATGAAAAATAAAAATGAATTTAAAAAAAAAAAAACTTATATAAATTGAAATTTTTTTTAGCCATTTCCAAATTATTTGAAGCGGATTAACATAAAACTTGGCTGATGAGTTCAATAAATCGCTACGGGTACTTATGTAATATGTAATCAACCAAATTCACTAAGTAAGTACCTGATTAACGTTTTAGGCAAAGCTCTTAGTTTTATATTTTGATTTCTTAATACATAATCTACAAAATTAAAACATAACTTTTCATTTAATTTTGCAAATTAAAAATAATTGCTAGCTGTTTATGTATGAAATGTTAAATGCATATATATTATTATGTATCTCCAAAATCAACCTCATTAAAATAGAATAACTGTACAGTATTTTATGATTTATGGAGTCATTAATGTTTAAGTGCTTTTATATGAAATCGATTAATAACAAATTGAATTGAAAATTCAGACACTCCCCTTCTAAACTACTCGAATAAATTCCCCTCCTATTAAGTAGTACACATTTGTGTCTATTCAAAGAGTTTTTAAAACACACAAACTCAAGGCAAATGAAATATTTATTACCCTCTAAGCCAAAAACCAAAGACCAAAACAAATTTTCCAACCTCTTTCACACTCTAGAGCAAGAAAGACTCGAATCCGGAGAACTTGTCTTTCACTTATGCAATTATACGAGTATAACCCATAACCAAGAGCAATGTCTGTCTATCTGTTTGTCTGTTTATCTGTCTAGCAATAGGAAAATGCCATCAGCAGCAGAAGTAGCTAAAAGGCTTAAAATGAATTTAAAATACTTTGATTCGGAGTGCGGGATTTTTTTGAAATTTTTATGAAGCCCATTAAGTACTCACATTGCATGCCAGTAGATGTCAGTCTTGGACTCATGGTACAGGGGGCTTAAGAATAAAATGCAATTTTCATTTTTTAATCATTCAGCAAGATTAAATTAAATACAAATACTGCAAATCCGTTATTCTGCGCTTAAAAGTTGTTAAGGCCTAGCATATTTTTCAAATTTTATTTAACACAAATCAAAATTGGTGCTTGATGGGATCTTGGGAGCTCATAGTTATTTTGAATCAATAAGTCTTCAAACAGGAGGGTACAAGGGAGGCGTTGAATCCAGAATCTTAAAACTTGTCGATTCTATTTCCTTAAAAGGAAATGAAGATTTGTTCGAGGTAGGTAGGAAAAGGTATAAATAGGTACCTATGAATATGTGAGCTCACGCTGTATGAAAAATTTCTTCGAAAGATTACGTCTGTATCTGTATGTTTGTATTTTTCATTCTTGAGCTCAATTTTTGCAGATCTATTATTTGAATTTAAAAAATTTGATAAATCGAATTCTTCTTTTTTTTTTGGGTACGTATACTGAACCACCCTGTTTGACGATGGATGTTGAAGTGAAGTTATTCAAATATTATTTTTTGTAGATTAAAACATTACGACGCACTACGACGACGACGAGACGCTGAAATTAAAATGACTCGCTTCATAAACTTCATACAACCAAACCGATTGTAGATACATTTCGTGGATTGGAAGTGGCACAACGACGCGGTGGTGCGGCATCTATAGCGGCGTGCGGTGCATCATTTTGCGGAACTGGAAATGAAGTCTGTTGATGGAGTTGTCAACACACAAGAAAAAAGATTGACACACTGCCTGTGGGTGCAGTTCGAAATTTGAGCATTGTTCAGTGACCCAAAGGATGAGCGCGCAATATGTTATTAATTTTGACAGATGATGTATAATTTATGGGAGCATTAATAAAATTATTAAGCGAATAATATACGAAACGGAAAGAGGGATTCGTTTTTAATGTTCTTCTTAATGTTGCACCATATAATTATTTTAGGATGAATCCATTTTTGAGGGCTGGTTGCGGTTCTTTGGAATTATCTTGCTGGATGATTAGTTTTCTACCGATGCGAATTTAATGGAATTTGCAAAACAGGAAACTCTATAAAGATTTTTGTAGATTATCCTGTTAATATTTTTAATAATGAAGTTAAGTTCTTTGAGGCAAATGAGAATATGTATAAAATGAACATAATGCATAAATGCTTATTATTTGTTTGTACGTGCATAATTCAGCTCAGGATCATCCGATTTCTATAGGAAGAGAAATTTATAATTTATTTAAATTTAAAAAAAAAATAACTAATTTTTTTCTATTGATGTAAGATTTGGGGTACTTAGATCTTCATATCGACGGTTAAAGTGCAGTTACCTCGTAAATTTATTCTTGCATATTTTTCAGAAATAAAAAAAAACCTTTTAAAACATGTATTACAGTACCTCGTAGATATAAGTAAATTTTTTTTGAGTAATTAAAAAAAAAGTTTTTTTTTGTATTTCTGAAAAAAAAAAAAATGCAAGAATGACTTACGAGGTCCTGCAGTTTAACCGGCGATATCTATAGCTTTTACTTTATAGTATATGCAGGTATTTGTGGTACTAAGAAAAACTTAATATATATAAATTTAAATGATGGCACTAGTTATGTTTACACTAACTCACTAAACTTCAAACCATTCCACTATGATCAAAAGACAAAAAAATATTTGTGCCGAAGGAAATTAAATTTTAGTTGGATAAAATTCGCAACCGATTCAAGTTTTTTTTTTAAACTAAGAACCCTGATTTAAGATGAGTTTGTTATTCAAAATAATTTATTATGCTTAGCTTACAAAAAGTACGTATACGCCACAGCGATCCTGCTAGTGCTTATTTTATATTATTTATTTTAAAGGGTCTTAAAATATATATAAGGTTTAAAGGGTATTGAGGGACTTTGGAGAAACTAACTTACTCACACATACTTTTACATACAACTCATATAACTTGAGTTTCTTTTCATTCAAGTTTGCGGTACTGATTTGGTCATTATTTTATGTGTATTGTATATACTTATAATAGGCAAAGATTAATTAAGAGAATTTTTTACCTCTCTCTAAGGTCCCAAAAACAAAATGGAAATAATATGTATAAATATTTATCAGTGTAGAACACGTTTTTGGTAAGATTTTTTTATGCGTCATAATATATTTGGTTATTTTTTTCCTTACCTGATGGTAAATCCTCTAGAAGTAGAGTTTTTCCTTGTTTTTTTTTTTTTGTCAATTCTCTATACCTGAACTTTTCTCTAAGATTATCTGCGTTTGTTTTTTAGGTTTTTCCGTGTTGGAAAACTATCAGCATTATTTGTTTATGTGCCGGAAAAGAAAAACTAACAATGTTGTGTATCAAAAATCATTAAAATTAATCCTGTTTTTTATTTATTTTAGCTTGATTTTAATAAATATTGCTAAGACAGGACAACGTCTGTCTGGTCAGCTTGTTTTTGAAAAAAAAAATTAAAATCAAACGAAATTGAAAAAGTATAAATTTCGACAAGCATTTTTTTTTAAAATATTTACGCATATTGTGCTTATTCAATCATTCCCTTGAGGGAGTCATATTTACTCTCACCTTTTAAGTGCATATTTATTGTATTTCTTAAAACTGCTATTTATATAACTGGACAGAAATCACTTTGCGTCAATCCCTTTTAGGGATACACACATCATGATGCATTTTTAATCAGAAAGTTTGCTTTGGATTCTCTAAATTTTTGTGCAAGTTCGAAATTGATTGTTAGTTGATAGTTGTCAAAGATCAGAAGACGATAGATTTTACAATTTTGGTTGTAGTTTTTACAACATGTTTTGTAGATTTTATAATATTTTTAGTAGATTTTAATTATATACAGTTTTGAATGAGCTCTTTTAAGATGATAATTATTTAATGAAAATACGAAAAATAGAATGCTGCAGTTAAAAAAAAAATAAATAAAAATATATACGACAGGATTGGATTGCATGACCTAGTTTTTAGTTAAAAACTATAATGTTATGATATCTTTAACGAAAAAATGATAAACACTGTCACAACAACTAATAAAATTAATTTTATGTTCGATTTTTTTATTTATTTGAAAAAAGTATTTTCAAAATATTCTAGATGCCTTAAATTAAAAATTCGAATTTCTCCCATAGAAAATGACATAAAAATTCTTTGTACCAAATTTGAAGGAAATCGGTCCACCCGCTTAGGCTCTGGCTCAAATTACACTTGATGCACGGACGCACAGACGCATATAGAAAAACAGACGGTATGGCGCAAACCACTTTTTGGGACTTATCATCATTTTCATAAAAACCTCGAAAATTTTTTTTATACGAAACCAATACTTGCCCTATTGAGCAAGTTAAAATGGAAAACAATATACAAAATAAAACTCCTGAAATTCGTCTAAGCCCAAAGGAAATGTTTCTAATAAATGCTTTTTATCATATTCTTATCATTATAATGGATTGCAAATAAAAATTAAGTCTAGAAGTAAGAACTATGTATAAGCACATTTTTGAACGATTTAATTGGATTTGTATTTACATTGAAAAATTCTATGTTGATGTCTGTTTTCAGCATTTAGCATACAAATTCAGATGATGATAAACTTTAATAGTTCAATCGTTATATTTTTAATTAAACTATAAAGGAGGCTAATTGTTCTTTCAATTCAAAGCTCTTTTGGAACCATTAAACCGGATTGTCTTCAGTTCGAACTGTGTTATTGGCTGGGATCATTCTTCTATACTATTTCTTTTTTTTTTGAAATTCATTTTTTTAAACTGTTGTGTGATTTTATTTTAATCTTATTTTGAAGTGCATAAGTAAAAAAAAAAATTAATTTGATGGCACAACAGCTCATGAAGAACTAGGGCCTAGTGACTTACAACTCTCAACCATTCCTGTGTGCGTGTTTGCAGGAATGGAGGGGACCTACAGTTTATTGCCGAATCCGAACGGCTAACGAGCGGCACTTTTCTGTGACAGGAGATACTCTTGGAGGATTTGTCAATTCCTCGCAAGAGGCAGTAGTCGTTTTTTCTTTTAAATAAATAGGTGGCGAGGCTGGGGATCGAACCTTAGACCTCCGGCATGACAGTCCATCGCATCACTAACCATCACGCCACGGCTACTAGTGCATAAGTACTTACATAAATACTTTTATTAGAAAAAAAAAAAAAAACATTATTTAAAAACAATAAATAAATTAGATAAAGACTATTACATTTACTAAAGACTTATGAGCATGTCTGTTTAAACAATTCAGAAAATCAAATAAAATGCAGATTTTTAGAAAAATGCTGTTTACCTTAAAGTAATAAAACCATAAACACCTCATTAAACCCTTAATAGCTATAGCTACCGCAATTTTAACTGCCATAACCAATTCTGCTAGATGACAATAATAGCTTTACCTACCTATATCACCGTTAAATCGTTAAAATCATTATTGTAAGTTATGCCCACTTATCGTTTAAGCACCCTTCAATCGGCATTATCTACTAACTTGTTCATTGATTCCCTTTTAGTTGCGGAAATTCTTTGTCATTCTATTTCTCTTTTTAATCATTAAAAAACACCTTTGGAAATAATAATAATCAACATTCGCCCCCTTCTTCTATGAGGACATTATACAACTAACTACAAACAACCTGCAAGAAGGAGCTCTAGTCTAATGTTGAATAGCAATAGCAACAAACCTCATTAGACTCCCATAGCAACTCCCTGGTTATTTATCCACAAACTCCTCAACACTGCATAGTACATTATCCTGTGTCCCCTTTTTATATCGATGGGATGCGATGATATTATATGAGAAAAAAAAAAAACGATGGTAATGATGAAGCAAAGGATGCCCCGGGAGATGGCTATAGTCATGCGATGATTTCAGTTGGGTCCCCTCTTTTATATAGTTTGCTACAACATCAGAGTATAGCTAGTTGCCCGGGAGATAATCATTCAATCATGGAAGTGATTTTCTCACATGTGAGCTCAACCAATCGATAACTAATCAATTTCTATGGATGTGGTGTTTATCGTGTTGCGCAATCTTTGGCTGGGTGGTGGCAATAAAACTGCCACTTGAGCGATTATCACAGCAGGAAGTCCGTGTATTTATTCCGACGACCGACACGTTATCATTGTTGGTGGTTGATGGGGATTTCAGGGATGGATTAGAGAGTATTTTCATAGCGGAGACAAAAGTTTTAGCATGAAGAGTTTAAATTAAAATAGTTTTCTTTTTATTTTTATTATTTTTTTTTGTTTGAGTAAAAACAAAAAATTAAAAAAATATGCATCTGTGCGTCTACTGTAATTTGAGCCAAAACAGGCGAACCGATTTGCTTCAAACTTGGTGCTGAAAATTTGTATGTCATTCGCTAAAATAATTGTTTTAGTTGATTTGAAACGGGTAGCTATCACACAAATATTTTTATTTTAATTTTTATCGAAAACGGCTTTAATGGTTTTGATTAAATTTCGTACTTGTAATCAATAAAGAGGTTGAAAAAAACCTGTGTTTCAGGTTTCTACCAAAGAAATGCGTTTTTTGACGTTTTTTGAGAAGATTGCGTTATTTTTTTATTTAATCATATGTAGCTATAGCCTGGCCGATTTTATTATAATTTTTTTAATATGGTGTTTTTAAATAGTAAAAACTGTATTGCATTGTAAAAAAGATTAGAGTTCCCGATAGCAAATATAAAAAGTTCTTAAAATTTTCCTAATAACTTTTTTTCGAAAACTAATTTTTCAGAAGTTACTCGCAAATTTAGGTGCCCATTGATTTAGAATCAAAAATTTTTTAATCAGAACTCTTTTTTTTTTTTTTGTTTTTTATTGGATTTTGAAAATTTTTGGTTCAAATTCAATGGGCACTTTAATTTGTCCAACTTTTCAAATTTTGCAGAGCTCTTTCTGAAACCCACCAGGAACTCTAGAACTCTTTATTTTAATTAAAAAACATGCTCAGAACTTTTTTTCTTAAAAAATGCATTGCTGCGTGAAGCTAAGAAAATTGTTCGAATTTTAACACTTCATTCGCCAGAACTATTGAAAAAAAGTGAAGGGAATTTGGGGCTCTTTCGGGATTAGAGTACTAAATTAGCCCCTAATTCCTGCATAGTTAGATTTTTGAATTTCGGTTGTGGTGGACCCAGCTTGACGGACCTCATTTTTTTTTATTGAATTTTAAACAATTCTTTTGCTAACTTTAAAAGACTATTTTAAAATTGTGAAAATACATAGATATTTAAAACAAAAAACATTAATGTTTTTTTTCAATATTTTTGATTTTTTTCAACATTTTTCCGTTAAAGATAAAATTAAATTATTGAACAATCTTTAATACGTTGCTACAAGAGCATATGTTGTTTTTTTTTTTTTTATATATATTTTCATTCTCTATTATCTGGTAGCAGTCCCCAGAGTCTTTAAACTTCAAACGCTCCTGTCTTTTTTCTAACGCATTTCCGTTGGAACTACACCCGGAATTTTAGCCTCAAAGGTACTATAAATTACAATACCACATCGTCAACTTGCTCAAAGGGAGACCAAAGAATACACACATAAATGCCACAACCATGTTACAACTGTTAATGGTGTATCTACTTTCTTCTGTGTTAAACGGACTGCACTTAGTCAAGATAAATGGGCTTGAATAATAAATTTAATTATTTTGATTACACAAATAAGCAATGCCATTGCCATACTATCTGCCTTTAGAGTCGCCCTATAATACCACAAGCAAACAAAGAGAGAGTATAGTAGAGTTAGGTATCTGCAATGGGTGACCCTGATGGACCGTTGGCGTCACGCCGCCGCCGCCGCCGCTGCGGCTACCACTACCTTTTCTACAGCATTTCATAGATTGTTGACACTTTGCTTAATGCTGTCACAGTGGTCCCTTTTCTGCCCATCAACGCACTTACAATTTATTGGCAAAACGTTTAATCAAACATGTGAGAGCCCTCTCAACTCTGTAAACGTTATAAATTTATTCATGGAACTTAAGTTTATTTTTATCGGATGTCAGTCATGAAAAAAAAAAAAAAATAATAATATATGTACCTAACCTACCCAAATGTCTACTGTTCTTCGATTTAAATGATTTAACGACAATGACAGCTGAATGATGTCGAATTTTATTGATGTCCTGAACCTGGAAAACAGAGTTAATAATACCATACAAATGGACAAAGAAGAGTATTCTTTTATTGCTTTCGTACCTGGCCCTGGAGGCAAATGAAAAAAAATAAATAAATAACATTCGGAAAGACAAAATTTAACATTTAATCGGCAAATTCCTATCAAAGGGAATACATTTATGTCGGAGATATGTATCGAAGGCAAGTCTGAAATCAAATGATTTATGAATCATTCGGGGCGAACAATCCGCTAAAGGTAGCCTTATACCACTTATGTGTTTTTTTTTTAATTATTTGTGGTCAAAACAAATTGAAAACTGAATTAATAAAATATGAACAAGACTAAATAGGGTGCTTGATTTAGGCGGCCTCCATAAAAACAAAATATTGTAAATTCTTTTCAAAATTTATATATTTTTTCTTAATGTATAACCAACCGTAATGGGGTAAAGTATTATTGTTTAAAATACATTATCGTTTGACGGAATACCTGTAGAATCATGTGCTTGTTCGAAATGGTAAAAAACATTTCTATTATTCATTTATTTTTTGCATTAATATTATGTTTGTAAAAAAAGGGTTGTCACAATGGGACAATCCTTGTTGCTTTCTTTAGTTTTTTTTTTATATAAATATCTAATATATTATTATTTTTTTGGTACCCAATGGGTCTTACTAATAATCAAATTTAGTTACTATTTAAATAAAAATCTCCAGATTTCATAAAAGTCACATACCAATAACGAATTTAGTATCCAGTTTAATCACTAGAAAAACGTTATTACATGGAAATCCATGTTTAAGCTGCACATTAAATTCATCAAAATGGCGTTTCAATGCGAGTGTTGCCTGTTGTGCTTTTTCAGGGTACATAAAATAATGTATTAAGTACTTAAATATACCTACTTTCATACTAGCGATGTTCATTTTAGAAAAAATATTTTTTCTTTCATTTATGTATTTAGGGTTAGGAAAAAACATAACTTTTATTATATTTTGTGTTTGATTGGATATGCATATTTTAGGCCGTGTGTGAATTGGTTTAAAATCGCTTTAAATTTTATCCGAAGATTAATTTATGACTTTATTTAGGTGAATCTGTACGTGGAAACGTCAAAACTTAATTTCAGATAAAATTTAATAGAAATTTGAAACCAATTTGGTTGAAACGGAAGCCGATAGTTATCTATTCCGTTTTTGTTGGTATTTTTTAATAACAATTTTGTATGAAATATTAGAACAGCCAAAACTACTTTAAACGTCTCTTTAAAGATAAAAAAATAAGCCAAAACACTAACTTATAAAAGAACTGATGCCTGACAGCTGAATTTCTCATTTCTAATGAGTGGGTAAATAATTTTTCGTTCACCCTTCCAATCGATCACAGGGAAAATACTCCATTGAAAAAAAAGTACTGAAAATCAATTTTTTCATAGGATTTTCTTACAGATATGTTGTGAATGAGATAAAATAATCAAGGTTAGAAAAAGAAAAGCTCTGAATGCTTAATGTGATGTAGTAAAAATAAAATAAAATAAAATAAAATAGAAGTTGTTCAGTACTGAAATAGTTACTACATATTAAAAAAGAATACTGCAATACTTCACTTTGAATGTATTGAAAACCTTTTGATAGTTCACTTTGCGTTTTTTTCATTTGACAGCTACTTTGATGGAAATTGTAGTAGGTCCAAGGAAAGTGTGGGGATTTTTTTAACCAAAAGGTTAAATTGTTTATTGGAAGGATTCTATTTAAGTTCTACACTATTTTTAACCTTACATCTTACTAATAGTCGACATTAGTGATTGATTATTAGTAAGGCCCAATGTTTTTAAGAAATATATAATGTCTCCGATTCCTATTTAGTGGCGCTCTCTAGACGATCGAACCATCAACGAAATCAACAATTGATGCCTGGTACATATCCAATAACTTAGACGAGTATACATTCCGAAAGGCCAAAAATCAAGCTCAACCAACCGCACAGATCGCCAGAAGATGAGATCCGACAAAGCTCTCTCCTAGACGTTTACAATGTAAAATTTCAAAAATCAAAAATTTAAAATAATTGTGTATGCGGTGTCACTTATTTCGTGCAATTTATTTTGGGGAATGATTTCTGGGATCATTCCAGAAAAAAATTGTATGGGTGAAAAATTTAATCTTGCCCCCCTGAGGTTGGTAGGCAATGGTAGACAAATTATTAAACCTTTAAGGTAAGTTATATAGATATTGCTTTTTTGTTTTTTTATGTTTAGGATGCAAAAATATTATTATTTATAAATTAAAAAAACTTTTTCGCTTTGTTTTTTGTTCTGGGGAAAATTAACTTTAGTTTTTTTGTTACTCAGTATTTAACTAAGAATTTATTAAGTACGGCATTGAATATTGAACAACAGTGGCACTGCTTAGCATAAAGCAAAATTTTGAAAAAACAAAAAAAAATAATAATTTTTTCAAAGATGTTGATTTTGACATTTAATGTTTCAAAAATGTTCAGTTTAACAATTTTATTCAAAAACAAATCAAAGAATGGAATATTATCTTTCAAAAAAGCTAAAGAATATCATTGTATGTGCTTTCTTTGATTTAAAAAAAAATTCTGCCATTTGAAGTCAATTTTTTAGAAAGAAGCCTTACAATATAATTCGAAAATAAGGAATTTTTTTCAATAAAACATCAAAACCCTAATTTCCGCAATAAAATCACAAAAACTTTGGTGATTAGAGGCACCAAATTTAATTAAAATATTGTTAAAGTAATTTTTAAGAAAATTTAAAAAAACAAACGAAATACATAAAATAGCTAAACCTGAAATTGAGCTCAATCTGAAATTTCATTGGACACACAAACGCTGACGCACGAAGAACAAAATTGCGAAACCCAACATTTTCGGAATTCTCCATCATCATTATAATCTTTTTTTTTTTACAATCTCGATTTTTATTTTAACGAAACCAATACTTGCCCTATGGAGTAAGTAAAATATTCATTAATCCGATTTAAAAAAAAAAACCTTTTTTTAACAATTTAAAAATAAAAGAATTTTCTTAATGTAACGGATGAAGTCAGAAAAATAAAAAACCATTATATGATGGCAAACTTTAGTAACAGCTTTTGGTTTTCACCAAAATGCGGACCATTGGAGCTCAAAAGTTCTCTATTTTCAAGCTTTAAGAATATTGCTTTATTGCTTTAAGGCGAAGGTCTAAAAATGAAATACCAAACGAAATTTCGGAATTCGTGCTTCTTATCGTAATGTCAGGTTTGATTAAAATCTAGAGTCCATTTTTTTACGAATGATAAACTTGCCTTATAGTCCTGATCTGTATATCGCAAGTCAAAAAATGCGAGATGAGTGACATTACTAATGTGGATTGAGGTTTAAATTGACAAAATGCATTTAAAGATATTAAGTCACATAAGAAGAAGACTTAGTGGGGGGGGGGGATTATACTTCCTCCTATAATTTATGTTGTCGGTAACCTCTTTCGTCAGCGTTAAACTCTTACTACCTCATTAATTTTTACTTATTCAAGTAAAAACTTATCCTCACTTAAGGGAATTTCATCACTTAACTTATTTGTCCACAAAGCTGTCCAGGTACCTACATATATTCTTTTTCCTGTTAGAAAAGGATATTTTCTAAATAAAAAAAAAACAAACCCTCAGAATAGGAAATGAAATTTCTTGTGACAATATTTCACTGTGGTTTTGTTTTTTTTTTTTTTTTTTTTTTTTTGAATCTTTTCTGATTCGGAGAGCATGAATTTCCACTCATTTATCTATATAGCATTTTCACTTTGTTCGGATGAAATCATCTTACCTTTACACTCTTCTTGCCACACCACAAATGCCACTGAATCCCGAATGAGTGCACTTTTGCATAGACGACACTGTGTCTGTCCACAAATTGCAAGAATTGAGAATCCTGACATCTTATACAACTATTTTCTGCTGCCTTTGGCCAGAGTAAGTATCATCCAAGTTAAGTCACAGAAATAATAGCTGCATCCGTTTTTATTATGGTTCCTGTTTTCCTGGTGGGGGGAATGTCGACACATTAAAAAGAGCGATGTGGAGAATGTGCATTTTTTATGCATGTGAGTGGAGGAAGGAAATGTATATCACTTGTGTTGTCTGCAACATTTCTGCAATCTAAAAATAAAAGCAAAAAAAAAAGGGAAAGTGGCAATCTGATTGTCAGAGGGTTGAGATATATTTTATTATTCCTCAATGTCCTTGTTTTATACTTGTGGTTCTTTTTTTTACAGTTTTTGCAGCTCAGGTCTAAATCTAATCTGCTTTGTATGATTCTCTCTTTCGTCACTCAAGCTTACTTTAATGTAGATTAAGTAGTCTGTGGATTTTATAATAGGTTTAATTGTTTGATGATATTATTCTGCTATTAGATGTGTCTTAAAATTGTTACGACTGAAGGTAGGTTAGGTATATCATCGTTGGGATATAAAAATTTTCATCAGAGAAGGGAAATTTTGAACAAAGTTTTTGAAAAAAATATGAATTTATACACAAAAAAATTCGAAAATGATGGAGCGGTTTTCTTAAAAAATTAATTTCGTAAATTAAAGGAGAATGTCCAAAAATGTATGGGCAAGAAACCCAGAGTCGATTAAAATAAAACATATGTCGATTGTTGAAAGGGTATAAATTGTAGATAACAAATATAAAATTATTTAATAATGGTATTTGGATGAAACTTGGAACACACGTTCAATTTTCTATGAAATAAGGATCAAAAGAGTCCATAAAAATATCTGCCGTGAAGGGGTGTTTTTTCGAGGGGAGGGAAAATTACTAGAAAAACTCCTCCCAAAACTGGTACGTTGATGAAACTTTTAAAAACAACACAAATAATATATATGCCAGTAAGACCTAGGGTCTTATAAATTAGGCAATGTTAGAAGGAATAGAAGGATAGGATAGATTTTTGTTGGCACAGTGGATTGAGAAATAAGGTGTTTGATTATCTCATTAAATCCCAGGGGTGGCGTTCAGTTGAGGGAATATAGACAAGAATGCTGCCTAGACTGGGGCTCGAACCCACACATCCAGGTTAGCAGTCAAGCACTACTTCCACTGCGCCGGGGCCACCCCCTGCGCCGGGGCAGGGCTCTGGGTCAAGACCAATCTTAAATTTTTTTGAAAATATTATTTTTACTATAATTTTTTTTAAATAACCTAATCCCTTCTCCGCCAAGGTGGTTTTCTGGTCCCAGTACGCATAGGCAGGGAACGGGGTGCATCTATGACGTGATCCTATGCTATCTAGTTTGTGTTGGATCCAATGACAGCCCCGGCGGCGACATAGTTATTTTTTTTTTTGCATCGCTCTTACCAACTGTTCTTGCATTCGAAGACACTTAATTGTTCACAATAAAAAATCGGCATTGCCAGTCTCGGGGATAACTTAAAAAAATAGGAATGTTTCTGATCCGGTGCAACAAGCAGAGCGTTGCCGAAGTGGCACGATCGCGCTTTTTTGACACGATAATTTCCTAGTGGCATGGTGGCACGAAAAAGTGTTTAATATGGCACGCTTTTTTACTTCCATAATTTTACTTAAAATAATGCGTATTTTAACAAAATTTAATGAAAATTTGTCCAAATTCCGTAAAAAGTGGATAGAAATGCCTATATATTTTTTGACAATCCACGAATAGAACAAATGATTTCATTTGATTTTTTCTTGTTGTATGGTATTATACCCCGTTATGAAATTGGTTACAGTTTTTCAACAAAATAGAAGAATTTACGGTTTTTTATTTGACGCGAAAATGAGCACGTTTTTTCAGAAAATATGGCAAGTTAATTTTA
The DNA here is from genome assembly GCA_947049315.1 of Epistrophella euchroma. NCBI lineage: Eukaryota > Metazoa > Arthropoda > Insecta > Diptera > Syrphidae > Epistrophella > Epistrophella euchroma. The sequence continues at coordinate 35,574,050 of OX346247.1, read as the reverse complement.
TTTTGGGAGGCAACGCTGGCAACAAGTCTAGTAAAATTGCAAAATTTTATTTTTTTTTTAGTAGATCGTGAACGCACTTTTTCTATTCCGTTATATAACACTGCAAAAAATACACACACGAACAACAGCTGGCAGCAAGAATAAAATTTGGCTTGCTATCAGTGTTCGAACCTTACTCCAATCGGAGCAAATTTACTCCAATTTTGAAGAAAACAAGAAATCTACTCCGCCACTCCAATTTTTCCAGATCTACTCCTTTTTTTCAAAAATAAAGAATTGTTTATAGCCACATGAAATTAAATGAGACAAAGTTTTCCCAATTTATTAAAAACTTAATTCAGAAAACTTTTGCATGTTAATACCGTCGAAAATTTAATGTTTTTACGATCATTAAAAGAAAATCGCAAAGAAATTTTTGAACCACCCATTGAATTAATTAAATTTATAAGAGCATATAAATTTTGTCGACGGCAAATACCTATCTACATTTTAAAATAAAATCAATAAAACACAATAATATTTATGTATACAACTTCAATGTTTTCTTTTGTTTTTTTAATTTATGTTCGAGAATTTCATTTTTTTGAAAAATGAAGATCAATTCGATATACCTAAGTACCTACATAGTATATGTTAGTATGTTATGTATATGTATGTATTTGTATATGTTCATACTTAAACAAAATTTATTTAAAAAAGTTTTATAAATCATTTTGTTTTTTAATTTAAAATTATAAAGAAACATAAACTTTTCACTTTTTTTTATTTATTTAATTAAAAAAAAAGAAAGAAAAAAGATAAAAAATTCATAACAAGTCTATGACTTTAAAGGTACATTTTTATTTTTTTGCTACCACTAGAATAAAAGAAGACATAATAATAAAAAGCAATGAAACGTTTTATCAATCCAATTAAAACGTAAGCATTTAGAGACCAAAACACAAACGCCATATAGAGCCGATTCGTCTCTCGAATACAAAATGAACAAAAAAAAAAAAAAACGTGCCTTCTTTAATTCTATGTAGTATTTGCCTCCCCCCAATAACTCTATAATATATAGCGTCATACTTGAGGTGTAATGAAAGAAAATGAAATGTTGAAGTTGAAGTTGAATCCAGGGAAAAGATATCCGATCGATACAACTTGTTGAACAATTTTAGATTTATGTTCATTTGGCAGACGAGCCACGAAACGAACTCAACAAAAAATAATGAGGTGTAAAACATTTTTGCTTGTGTCTTCCTTTGGTGTTGTTTTTGTGTGACTTAAGTGAGTTGGTGATGTTTATCAATGTTGTATAGTTGTTGTTTTGGAAGGTGATTCATTAAGTGTCATATTGATTAGATACATTTTTTTGTATTGTGCCCTGTTTTGATACTTGATTAATACGACTGACAGGTTATCGTGACTGATTTGTAAGTATTAATTATATGAAGAAAACATGAACAAAAAGTGTTTGGGAAGGGTAGATGTGTAATTAAAGCCCGTTAAAGAAGTCTTTAATGATTAAAGTGTTAGACATATTGATATAAATTATTGCAGAAAATACTTACTATAGGTATTGTGCTGGTAAAAACTCTCTCATTAAAGTACGTAAATAATACAAAACCCAAAATAATTTAATTAACTTTAAAATAATAAAAAATCATTCTTTACCATTTATGATTTAATGCTGCAATCAGCATATCATGCCATGTGGCAACGTGCTAAAATAAGCCGCTGATGTAGCTTAAACGGTGTTTCATTCGTCTTTTTATTCTTCCTTACGGTGCCCAGCAGTTCTGATAACTCGACCATTATTGGTCATCGACTAACTTTGTGTCTTGTTCTATTCTGAAAATGGATGGAATTAGAAGCTTAAGGCTTTCCGCTTGTATTGAGAAGAAAATAAAATACACGACTGGATCACACAAACTTCTTATTGTGATGATTAAAGTTGCTCGGAATTTTTAAGATTGATGAGTCCCTATAATATAGGTAAATACATTTATACATTACATTAATAATATTTATTATTATTATACAGAGTGTCACTGTCACGTGCACTATATTTTGGGGGAAGATTCTTAGGATCATCTTAAGAAAAAATTGTATTGAAGAAAAATTATATATCTCCTGAAGAGTTGATTTAAAAAAACATATATAAAAACCCAACGTAACCACAAATAATTATGTGTTATAGCTTTCTTGAAGCTTTCTTTTTTGTTTTTTTTTTAATGAAATTGCTTTAGAACCATTTTCTTCACTATGTGTCAACTTGCCGCAAACTCTAGAGTCAACACAAACTTAGGAGTTGAGTGTCAAGTTGAAATTTGTTTTTCTTCACTATTTTAAATCTCTACTCGATAGTTGGAATTTAAAAGTTAGCGTACTTGCGTTTCTAAAAATTTCCCTGGGAAATTTCAGTAAGTAAGTATTTCAACTTTAGATTTAAATTTATTCTGTGCGATTATATGAAAATTAAAATTCCGGTTGTTTTTGTGCCTTTATAATTTCCAAGAGAAAATTTCAACATTTTTGAAAAAATATTGTGATTTTTTTTCAAATTTGTCTTTTTCAAAGTTTTGCGTTATTAAGTGCCACTGTGCCAATACTATTATCAATTTTTAGACAAATAAGTACTGAACACTAAAAAGTAAATGTACCTACTTTCTATACCCCCCAAACTATTGTGTAGGAATTAGGTGACACCCTGTTTATTTCTATCTAATATTAAAGAATATGGAAAAAAGCATATGGAACACGTTTTTACTTTGATAAAACAAGTTCCTATATGTACACTTACTTACTGTCTGAATTCTTGAATCAATATACCTACAGAAAAAAAAAATTAAAAATAGTTGGAGGAGGTTTAAATAATTTTATATATATGTAGGTAGGTACATGTGTAGGTATGCAGATTGTAGGTACATTGTACCTAAAATTTCTTCAAAATTATAAAAAAACGCGGAAAACTATACAAAAGATTTAAACACAGAGCACTGTACCCACAAAGAATAAGTACTTACTCATTTGTTAATACTCATAATTTACTCTAGTGTACCCGAAAATTATTACGAGTACCCATTTGTGAGTCCTCTTAATAATGATTGACCCGACCAGACGATGCGCACAGCTTGGTTGTGGATCTGTGATCTCGCACAAAAAACAACTTTTCTTAGAGAAAAACGGGTCAGTTGCAGACTTATCAAAATGAAATGTGTGCACTTCTTTCGCTCAGCAGTACAGTGAATACTCATAATTTAGTTTGGGTATTCATAAAATTTGTTTGAATGAATGAGTACTCATTTAAATTGCTACGAGTACCCACGAAAAGGGAAAGAAACACGCACTATACTCGTTCTGTTATCAAAGAATGAATGTTGTACCTACTCTTCTTTTTGTGAGTACCTACCATATTGTGAGTGCAATTGCTTAGATATGTGTTGTGAATTGAGTATAGGTTAGGGTTCCCAACTGTCCTCCATTTGGGAGGACAGTCTTCCTTTTTTAAATATTTGTCCTCCCGTCCTTGTTCATTCTGAAATGTCCTCCTTTTCAAAAATCTAAAGGATATGATCAATAATTAATTTTTTTAGTATATGTACCTTTGTTGTTATGCGTCATAATATTATTATTTCTGCCATTTTATTAAAATGTTGGTCATAATCCTGCTTGATAACAAACTACCAAATAACATTTTGTCACTCATGAAAATGTACTACTATACAACTTTGCAAGATCCAATGGAAGGAATGCAATTTTTTTTGCTACACACACTGACAAAATGTCAGTTTTTTTGTTTCAAAAAAAAAAATATTTGGTTTTGAAATGCAATTTATATCGTGATGAATAAGAAGAGTAAAATATTGTAACTTTCCTTTTGAATTTTTTGAGTTTAAGCCTTTTTTGTTATTATCGCAACAAAATGCCAATTTTGTATGATATTATTTATAATTTTTTTATTTTTTATTTTTCCTTATTATTTATTATTTTTTAATAATTTATGCCAAAAACCCACTTGGAACAATGTTAAGTTTTGCCAAGTTTACGGAACGCCCTGAAAATTTTCATTATTTTCATTAGGGGAAACTTGGCAAATACTCGTAAGCCCTTGCTTGAAGAATTGTTAGGCAAGTTTTCCTATCGCATCAGAAATACCCCTTTTAAGTTGAAAGTTATTCATTTTCATCATTAAACGTCTGTATTTCAAAGAAGCCAGTGCAGTGGTTAGGGTACTAGTAAGGTGAAAGTTCTAGTCCCGAATGTAAATTAAACCAATATTTTTTTTTTCTCTTAAAGTGGAATGGTAATAACTGGCGAGGGACTGGTTGACTTTGAAAGTACCTGCTTTGCAAGTGCCTTGTAAGATAACTAATTTGATTTCCCAGGCGGCAAGGATTTTATTTATAATGAGCTTTTAAATTTAAAATATAAGTAGATGCCTACCGTATTTTATTTTTATGTACACATTTAGAAAAATTGTGTCCTCCTTTCGTTTCGAAGAAAGTTGGGAACCCTAATTGTGTCGCTAAATGAAAAATCGAACTTTTTTAAGGGTTCTCATTTTGTATTATGCGATACATAAATGGAAAGGTGGCACTTTCTAGATCACGGGACTCCCATTCCCAAGTCATGAAAAGGTTTTTCTGCAGAGATATTGGCATCTAAACACTTTAGGATTGCATAAAAAGTCATCCAATTAATTTATTTCGATATGCAATGCTAAAAGTGTTTGGATGCCAATATCTTTGCAAAAAAACCTTTTCATGACTTGGGAATGGCACTTCCGTGATCTAGAAAGTGCCACCTTTCCATTCATCGCATAATACAAAATGAGAACCCTCAAAAAGTTCGATTTTTAAGGTAAATTTACCTTAAAATTCATAGGTGCTTTATTTTCCTTAGAATTGTCAAAAGCTCTGTAACTTTACCTCAGAACTAAGGTAATTCTGCCTTAAATATAACGTGATTTTCCCTAGTGTAGGGTAAAATTACCTTAGGTATCTGACACAAATTAATTTTTGCTTAGGTCAAACATAATTTTACCACACCACATACTATAAGGTAATTTTACGCTGTTATAGGGTAAATGGATTGGTTAAAACTACCCTAGTTAAAGGTAAAATTACCTAAGGCAATATTACACAAAATAACATATTTTTAAGGCAATTTTACACATTCAGACTATTTCTAAAGCAATTTAGGTTGGATTACCTTAAAACTAAGTAAGCTCAAACGGGCCTAAGAGCATAGGTAATCTAAAGTATCTTCAAATAGTAACTTATAACAAAATAGTTATTCAATAAAAACTTTTTGAACATAGCTATTGAAGTACCTATCTACCTACCTATGATTTCTCAGTAAATAAAAATGAAAGTTGTTTTCGTTCAACACACCATTTAATGAAATATGTTTCTGAACCAAAAAAAAACTTTTCATATAAAATGATCTCTCACAATGCAAATAAATCGAAGATATCAATAGAGAAATTAAATATAAATGTTTCTTCTTAAAACAAAAATCGAGAAAAAAAATGATTAAAATAAACTTGAAAGAAGACATTGGCAATACAAATCGATCAAAGCACTTTCCTACTTTGCTGAGTTCCATAAAAAAAAGGTCAAGAACATTTTATTGCGCGGCCATAAAAACAATCCAGCCGAGCCAAAAGGATACGACTACGCTACGAGGCATTTCATACAAACCATCAGTCCAACGAATTATTTTTGGCAATAACCGTGTACGTTTTATTTGTATTTGCAATGCTGTACTTCCAAGTTTACGCAATAATACAATCCTCAGAGTTGAGTGTATTTTTTTTTCGACAAGAACAACGCGGAAAACCGCAAAAGTAATGACTTCCATTTGCATTATTTACCTTCACTTCTCAACCCCATTCCACCCAGCTGCAACCCCTATACATATCGGTGTAGGTATACCCGGAATGAGTTTTAAAAATAAAAATTATTTACCATCGCGTATTTTGTGAATGTTCTTTTATTTTATTTTTATTTTTACATTTTCTGGTTTTTTTTGTTCATCAAAGTTTTATCTGAAAGCAGAGCAGCTTCCCGAAATTGTAAATTTGTAAAATCCCCTTATGACACATACAGAATAATACTACACTATGACAGTCCTAACAATAACAGTAGTCGCTCCTTGAGACCGTGAATCACACAATCAAACGACAAAAAAAAATAGATACAATTACACTGTGGAACCATAAGCTTGAATGCTGGTGTGACTGAGCACTCCGATTGAGGATTCCCCAGACTTTTTTTTTTTAAACTTCCTTGTGCGGTGGAGTATTGGATTCTTGAAATTTTAGCTAGAAGGTTTATTTAATGGTGCAAGGACATACGGCCGTGGCGAGATGGTTAGTGCGATGGACTGTCATGCCGGAGGTCTAAGGTTCGATCCCCAGCCTCGCCACCTATTTATTTAAAAAGAAAAAACGGCTACTGCCTCTTGCGAAGAATTGACAAATCCTCCAAGAGTATCTCCTGTCACAGAAAAGTGCCGCTCGTTAGCCGTTCGGGTTCGGCAATAAACTGTAGGTCCCCTCCATTCCTGCAGACACGCACACAGGAATGGTTGAGAGTTATAAGTCACTAGGCCCTAGTTTTTCATGAGTTGTTGTGCCATCAAATTTATTTATTTATTTTAAGGACATACGGCGAAATAGTACCTTCTGGAAAACTTACAAAAAAGCTGATTTCTTATTTCAATATCGACTTGAGACATAAGACCATAATCTGTTTTGTTACAGTATTTGATATGTTCTTTTTAAAGCCCTTTTATACTATTTTAGATTATTATAAGATATGCTAGATTTGAAAGCTCCTTCCACAAGATCGTACAGAGGTTCAACCCATTTACACACAGTTTGACAGTTTAACTCACACATTTATACATGAACATTTTAAGTTTGCTAAGTAAAGAAATAGTCAAGATAGAACAGGACAAAAGACAACATTTAAATGAGAAATGTCAGAACAAGTTAGAATAAATACAATAAAATGTTTATTTTTTCGATGCTGACAAAAAAAAACAACAATACGTAACTGATTTTGACAGTTATCACAAATCTGTTTCGAGTTGTTCTATACCTAAAAATCAAATGAAAAAAAATAGTATTCTTAAATGTACCAAACTGTTCCGAAGAGCCTCATTAAACATACGTTTTAAGGATTGGTTCGAAAACTTTCTATCACAGTTGAGTTTTTGAGGTTATGATAAAATTGACCGTTTCGATGTTAGTACGCAAGAAAAACATGAAAATCATTTTTTTTTTTTCAAATAATAGAGTTTATTCTTAGTGAAATACTATAAAAACTGCAAACGATCTTGGTCAGTCTTAACTGGCCTTTTAAGATTATAAATTAATGAATGTAAGATATGGAATCATAAGTTCTCTTTTTCACTAAGTATGCCTTTGAGTTCGAAAGATAGAAGAACGCATCTAAAGGCCACTTTACACGATAACAGAAGTCATATGACCCGTCACTATAATTTCTGTATGATTTCTCCAAAGAGTTATCATTATTTGTGATTTCAATTTAGTCTTTCTATTTTATTTTTCTCTCAACTAGCTTCATATTTTCACTTTTCGCTTTTTTTTAACAAAGAAAATATGATATTAAGCAAAAAAAAAATCCAAAATTGCATTGTTTTCAACACTGAATACAATAAATTTTACTAGAAACACAAAAATTGCATATGACTTCTCAAATGGAATTAAATGCAGTCCTAATGTCAAAAAAGTCATATCGTCGACCGAGAATAGTTTTGTCGTATACGCCATTTGAGCATTTTTGGGAAATCGTATTTTAAGTTTCACGTTTGAATAAAAAAGAAACAAACCGATAGAATTTTCTGTATTTTTAATAGAATATTATGTGAAATATCTTCTTTTGATTGAAGTATTCCAAGTTGTTGACTCTGTTTTGGTTTTCAAATTATAGAGGTTTTTCCGCAAAATCATTTTGTCGTATACGCCACGAAAATGAGTACTTTGTTAGCACCCCATACACGTACGACAAAGTAAACGCGTGGAATCAAGTGTGAAGTGGAATTAAATGCAATAATTGCGTTTACGACAAAACAATTCTCGGGCGACGATATGAGTGCGTTCAGACTATTTGATGTGAATTTTGTGACAGGTCATTTGAGGAGTCATATGACTTCTATTATCGTGTAAAGTGGTCTTAAGCTGTATGATGTTCGTCGGGTTTAGGGTTATAACAAAAAATCAACATATTTGAATGTTAATATTTAATATATTTTCTGAGCAATCACTGTTATTTATGATTTCTATACAATTTTCATATTTTCTTATAACTACTTATGTACTTTTATAATAATCCCAAACCTAATTATGCTTAAAACTATGTTAATGTTATCAATGTATCAAGGATAGAGTCCATATAATTACAGCTGAGATAGCAGACTTCAGTATTTCACTAAATTATATATGCTGAGAGAAAAGATTTCACTGAATTACAGTCCTAGATAGTGACTTCACTATACAGAAGTTACTCAATTACAGTACAGCCTGAGATAGCAGAGTTCACTAAATTACAGTCTGAAATAGGAGATATCACGTAACTACAAGCTGATACAGTGGATGTCAGTTACACAAAATTACAGTCTAAAATTGCAGACGTCACTATATTACCGGCTGAGGTAGCAGATGCCACTGAATTACAGTCTAAAAGATAACAACGTCACTAATTCTCAGAAGTCCTGAATTACAGTCACTCAATTAGAGCCTATAATTTGAGACGTAACTTAAGTAAATACAGGGTTATATTGAAGACTTCACTTAATCACAGTGTGAGATAGAAGGCTATACACCAACTGTCTAATTTTAACCTAGGCTTTTCTTGTCGCTTCTGGAATCTAAATCTTTCAAAAGGCAGACTCACCAAGTAATCTTGGTTGATTCTTTTCTTAGATTCGGTAGTTCAGTGCCTACGTTCTGTAACTCTCACATCGAAAAAATCAGTCGAGAAACGCTGAAAAATGGAACAAAACTCATGTATTTTCTTTCAGTTTTCATCGTTTCTCGACCAATTTTATGCATGTGAGAATTACAGAACGTAGGCGCACAGGATCGCTTTGAATGTAGTTTAATTAACTGCATGCGGCAGCAGTGCAGTTGCATCATTACAAAAGTAACTCTTATACTTTTGTAATTATTGTTGGTTGAACGGTAAGACATCATCTCCCTTCTTATGTCTGTGGCTCTATCGTACTTTAGCTAGCGACTTCTTGCGACCAAAATTTTCAAGATATTAAAGCACTTTATTGAGAACTGAAAACTTCACTGTTATCTTGAAAGAAAATAATATACATCGCCATCAATGAGCAAGCTTATGCGACACACATGGTGCTCTAAATATTTATTATTTAATTTTACTTTGCTACACTTGGGGACACTATTTGAATATCACTCCCAACTCACACTAAAATTTTTATATAATTTTATTTCTTTTTTGTTTTGTTTTGTAGGAGTGGACCGACCGAAGGACATTTTCGGCAAACAAAATGTGGTGAAATGTGATCCGACGACGAGGTGTTTATATGAATGTGCCACTATTGGGGGTGATGTGCAGGCGATATGATGCTCTCTATGCTTTCAAATGCAAATATTTGCGACAATAACAACTTGTGAAACACCATTGCACAACTATGGCGCGGTGTGTGTATTATGTATCCTCCCCAAAAGGACAATATCATTGCAAACCATTTACACAGTGAATTGTGCCGTGTATTTTACCCAAACAAACCACGGTACCGGCTGCTCCTGTATAGTGCCGCCAAAATGAATATTTTATCACACTCAACACACTGGGATACAAAGGATCAAAGGCTCAGATACTCGGATATTCACGGTTTTTCATTTTGGGCATATATGCTTCTACGGAAATCGTTGTTTTGGGACGATTATAGTTTGCGCGCAAACCGTTTCCATATACAGTGAGTGTGTAGTGATGGTGCATGTGAAATTGACCAAGGAATTCAATCTCTAATGGAAAGGAAACACAAACAATACAAAAATAAGCCTGATGGCTATTGGGATGGGGCTGGGGAATGGGAATATGGTTTTCCTTGTTCTCACGATATAATATGTGGTCGCAGTTGGGGTTGAAGGGATGTCTGAGATGGAGAGTGTCCTTTAATGGGTTGCCATTCGTTATTAGACATTTTTCACTGCCACTGTCATTGCCAATGCTTTTGTATGGTGTTTGGTGTGCGTGAATGATAACCTCCGGAAATAATATCCCTTAAGTGGAGGGTGAATCTAATGCTTTGTATGATGGCTATAGTAGGATTTAGGGTGGCTAATTTGATGCGAAACTGAGAAATCCTATGAAATATTTGACCCTTTGGCTTTTGTTATTCTAGATAGATTGTATTCCTATAGGCGGCTTAGACTTATTTGAAAGGCAGTGCACGGTATGGTGACGACACTAAACTGGTCGTCTAAAATACTTAATAAAGAGTGAGTCATGTCACTGATGTGAGTGTGGAAGCTTCCTAAATTCTGCCACAGGGTTGATTTATGCGTGCCTATATACGTGAGGGTTGATGTGCTTACTGAATGTTTATGTCACCAAAACAACAAGAACAAGCAAGCACCTATTTTGCCAGACCATCATGTCCATCATAGAGTGGTGGAGATTCACTCATGTTCACTTGAACTAACAACACCATTCTCTCTGGGTCGGATTTTCTGGAACATTTTCTACTGTGTTTCATTACTGTTACTGTTAGAATGAGCATGTAACTGGCTTTTAAAACACACTGAAACATTTCAGGGGAATTGAATTCTTTTGCTGAGTTAAACGAAATATATCGTACATTTTAGGGAAACAAACCAAAACCAATGTCCTGTCATTTTTCCCGTTTTTTTATGTGCATAGTTAATATGTACAGGTAAAAATACAAATGTATGTAGGTACAGTGAAAGCTCTCTTTGCCGGGCAGCGACGGTCATAACACTTTTGTCCGTCTACGGGAGTTGTTCGTCCAAGGGAAGAAATAAAAAATAGTTATATAAGGAAAAGTATAGTATATCGTGGCATCTTGAAAAATGTTTGCACCTACAAGCCATTAAATCCCTTCAAACTTAAAATTAACAGGAAGAACCAAGAAACAAGATACAAAAACATGCTATAGCTGCAGAAATCAAATACGTTATGTATTTTATCACAGGCAGTGATTTGATGACATCGCATCTATTATCGCTGTGACCCAGGGGGAACGTTTTTAATGCAAAAAGAAGGATGTAACAGTATTTCTGAAAATAACGGATTAAATGTACATATGTACTAAAAAATAGTTTTTGTTTTTGTTTAGCTTAGAGCGCCCGCATGGGGCCAGTAAGTTAGTTGTAAGTTATTGATAAGTAGGCTAGTTTTTATGAATTTTTGTCTAGCTTTAAGATAGTTATAAGTTTAATGAAAAATAAAAATGAATTTAAAAAAAAAAAAAAAAAAAAAAATAGTTTTTGTCCGCCTAAGGGAATAAAATTTAGCAAATCACGGATAGCCGTGGCATGATTGTTAGTGCGATGGGCTATGATGCTGGAGGTCTAGGTTCGATCCCAAGCCTCGTCCAACTAATAATGATTGAAAATTATTTTAAATTTATTTTTATTTACCCAAAATTAACGGTACCTAGGTACATACAATACAAAATTTTAAAAACCGTTAAGAAAAATCTTATTTTTTCGAAAACGATTTTATAACATTCTTATACTACGTTTCCATTAGAGCTGAAATGAGGTTATTTGGCAAATTACAAAAAAAGTGTTCACATTTAAAATTTCATAATTTTGTTTGACGGTCCATGCTGTTAATCGCTTGTTTGTGTTGTTTTTTTTTTCAATTAAATTCTTTCATTTTAAATGGGTTCCACTTTAAATGTATTCCATTTAGGTGTGTTCATAAAAGTTTTACGTAATTTCATTCCGAATTTCTGGCAAATTTTGTTTAAAATATCTCATTTGGAAATTTGAATTTGTATGAGAAATGAAATGATTTTGAATTTATTGGAAATTTTATACGAAATTACCTCATTTGCTCTAATAAAAACGTGGTATTAAATACTGTTCAAAATTTCATTATAAAAAAATTAATTTCCTTAAAAAACGTGAAATATTTTAATAAAAATGATCTTATCAAATTTTTCTCAAAAAAAAAAAAAAAACTTATAAAACTTTTCAAAATCACTTGATTTAGGAAAATTGACGCACCGTCATTGCCACCAGCTTAAAGGTCAAACACACTTTCGTTCAACTCGTTTCATTCGTTCTATTTTAACAATAAACAATCTTTCTATTTTATCGATCAGATTCGATCAATTTTATCGATCTTTAAACATTCAAACACATTTATTTGTATGTTTTTTTTTTAACAACCAAAATATTCACTAGAAATAATTTATATGGCAGAACAACGTTTGCCGAGTGAGCTAGTTTTAAAATAAAATTTAAAAATATCTATTATTTTATTTTTGTTATTCAACAGGCCCCACTGTGCATACTCCCTCTTAGGTATAAGAGCACCCTATTGTTTACGTTGGACTCCCTCGTAGCCTACATAGATGACACTACCCCGGCTGGCGTGTAAAAGATGAACTTAAAAAAAATGTCGTATAGTCATTGCTACCGCCACCATTTGCTGCAATCGCTCATTGTTGTTGTTTCGTCTTCTTTCCATCGTCATTGTATCGTCGTTGTAGCTTGTAATTATGTTACTCTTATGTTAGACAGACAGATAGAAAAGCCTATCATACAGGCCGAGTATGTTGTATATGTTGTGTGTCCCTCGGAAGCACTTTGCCGGTTTTGCTCAAGAATCTCCAAGCCCCCGTGTTATATTAACCATCGTCGTCGTCGTCGTCGTTGTAGTCATCGTCGTCGTCACCCACCACACCAAAACACCCATCAGCTCCACCACCAACATCCCATTCCTATCCCATAACAACCACTCCACCGACCGATACGAATGCGACCCAGACCCACAACACCACTCCAAATGGGAAACCCAACAACAAATGGAGGCAATTCTCTTTGCCTGGTATCATCGTTCTAAAAGTAAAATGCCTGCTTCAGTCTGTCGTTTGACGTTACCCACAGCACCACGCGCATAACATTTTATCCGAGATAGAGCCAAGTCATACATACCGGCTGATTGGCTGCTGGCTGGCGTTTGTTGTCATCGTCGTCGTAAAATATAGAAATTAGCCAAAGACAGAAGAAACCTCTAGATAACAACAACAACACCTCAGAGTGTCGTTTGTTAGTCTTTTGGAATTTATTTTTGTGTCCTTGTTTATCTATTTATTTATTTTAGCCAATAATCTCTGTGTGGCATCTTAATCTGTCTGTCATGAAAAATCGCCGCAGTCAAATTTGCCCGGCAAGTGATCCATCTGAAGTATCTGAAAAATAGCATTCGAAATATACATAAATTAAAAAAAAAAAAGATTCTCTCAAAGGAGAAAAAAAAATAATAAAAAAGGATCCTTAAAGCGATCCACATGTGCGTGTGATTTGCATCTGTTGATATCTTCATTATACATAATAATCTTAACCGCGCATTTTGAATTCCATTTTTTCGTGTGTGCATCCTTTTTGTTGTGCAAAAAAAAATTGATAAAGAAATTCATCTAAAAGATACTACTTGTGGATTATCTCTTCTCAAGCGGCTTTCTTCATCACGTGCTTTACAGCAAAGTTGCTGCTACAGGTAGTAGAATTTTATTGTAAACATAATATATACATACACACTCATCTACATACACACACACACACACACACACAAATAATTCTGAAATATGTTTAAGCCATCCGCATCCAAACACTCGAATTTTCTAGTTGTCAAAAGCAAGAAGGAGTACAAGTACTCAGTTGGGCTGGACTGAAATCGTTTTAATGTTATGTGCACCCGGGCGTATGAGTTATGCATATTAATCGAAAAATTTATGTTCGAATATTATCTCATAGATTTTTTTTTATTTTTATTGAGGTACTTAAACATTTTATTTTTGTTAATATTTTCTATGAATGGAATGTTTTGGAATGTTTAAAAAAAAATAATACGCCTTCCATAGATAGGCGCTGCACTGTCACCTGTCAAATGACGAAATGTGTACTGCAAGACTGCAACATGAAAGGATCTTCGAGCCGTCACTATTAATACATTTTTGTAATATTCTATAGATATTGTATCTGTGAATACCTTATTTTAAATAATTTATTTCATTTCGGACTTGCGGTGTGATGTGTGGTTGGATTGGAGATATAAATTATGTAGCTTTTTGTGGTTGTCCGCGTGTTGGAACGGTGTAATTTATTAGCTGTCCGAGCTGTAGCGCAACACCAAGATCGTGTGTTCATTCATATATGGGTGTCTCTACTTATACAATGACTCCACATAATATGCTTATATGTACATATTATGAGAAATGTTGCAGGAAATATTTTTTTTTACCGCACTGGATATTTTTTTGTTTATTTTGATTTTGAATATTTTTGATACAATGCGTGTGATTTTCTGCAGATACATTTTTTGTTGGAAAGGTTTGTGGAGCAAGGGTTGGGTAGGGGTACTAATGTACACATGCGTGACTTAATATATGGAATAAACAATACATAACATATATTTCATCTGATGGATGGAAGATGTAAAATGAAGTCATTCTCTTGTTTTATAATGATTGTTTAAATGATTTGTTGTTGTTTTGTGTATAGTTGAGATAGTGTACAACGGATACTTGGAACGGTGAATTTAATATGCGCCAGTTGTTATCAATATGGGTTTTATAATATTTTTTTTTATTACTTTTCATTGTTTCCTCTAGTTCTATAAGAATTAAAAAAAAAAAAAAAAAAACATTAATTGTGATAAGAAAAATGCATGTATTTTTGCATTGTTGTGGGACAGGGACAGTTTATAGACTTGGATTGCAATTAAAAAATATTTTTACACAAATAGTTTTCATTAAGTTATCAGTTCTATAAAACAAATATGAAAAAGTTAAGTTTTGGAGATATTTTTTGTTTGTTGTATTCTTTTTGCAATTCTGATTCATAATCTGGATATATTATTATAAAAATTTGTTTGTCATTTTTGTTTTTGTTTTTTTTTTTTTTATAAAAAATAAAATTTGAATATATGTAAGTTTGAAGAAATCTCGAAGAATATAAATTCACTTAATCACACATATCTACACTTGTAAGATATGGGAAAAAAATTTTGTTTGCTAATAAATTAGAATATTAATGTTATTTAGATAAAAGTAACGTTGTCATTTAATTTGGGGTATAACTTGTTTTTTTTTTTTATATACATAAATAGTAATTGAATTTTAAATATGGAGAGCGATGTGTGAAAAAGTGTTGGATATGAGGATTGACCACTGAATATAAATGGTATTTATGGTATTAAAAGGTGAACGCGTTAAAACAAAAAAGAATGCTATGAAAGCTAATCTCTTCAAAAAAAAAAAAAAATTACTAAAATATTGGTATCTGTTCAGTAGTAAAGGAACTTGAACTTAACGAGATAACCAGATTGAAATCATATCGTTACCTATTGAAAATCTTATTTTGTTTAAGTTTTGTCTTACGTGTATAGAAAATTTAAGTTTTGAAAAAATCGTTATAATAGTAGGTACCTACTGGAAAACAAAGTATTTTCGTAACAAACTTTCATTTTATCGGCTAGTGTATTTTTTTTTTAATTTTTCTACTTTCCTGGTAGACATCATCAATTGAACTTAGGTCATACATATACATAAAAAATTATAGCAAATTATAATTACATAAAGGCAAAATTCGTTGATCAATGTATTTGTATACTATTAATTTTTTTCATTTGTGTACACCGGAAACAATCTCTAATAATATTTTTAACTGAAATGTAATAAATAAAATAAAATTTATTTAATTTATTTAAAAATAAATAAATAAATTTGGTGACACAACGGCTCATCAAAAACTAGTGACTAAAAAATCTCAACCATTCCTGATGTGCCTGCAGGAATGGAGGGGACCTAAAATTTATTCCAGAATCCGAACGGCTACTGTGAGCGATACTTTTCTATGACAAGAAATACACTTGGAGGTTTTGTCAGTTCCTTGCAAGAGGTGGTAGCCGTTTTTTTGTATGGTTATTTTATTTAATTTAATTTTGTTTAATATAGCTTCATATGAATCTATACAAATTTTCAACAAGATTGTTAAAGTCGATTTTAAAAAGAGCTATCATGAGCATAGAACAAATAAATAGCTCTTCTACCATCAGTGCACCCACCCCAGTGCCAATTTTTTTTGTTTTTGGTTCGTTTAAAAATTTCGATGTGTTATGAAAATTGACACTACGATGATGGAGAAGTCCGAAATATTAGTTTCCGCCATATCTTCGGTCTGTGCTTCTGTGCGTCCGTCCATCTGTGCTTCTGTACACCCGTGCGTTTGTGCACCCATACGTCTGTGCGTCCGTTGTCTGTGCGTGATCCCCCGTAGGTTGAGCCAAATTTGTGTGGAGCATTCAAATGTAATTTCCAAGGGATGGAATTCGAATATTTTCTATTTAGGTCATCTAGAACAGGTAGCTGCCAATTGCCACACAAATATTTTAGTTTTCTTTTTTCAAATTTTCTCAAAAACAGCTCCATTGATGGTTTTGATTTAACTTCGTACATGTAATGACCAAAATGGTTGTAAGAAAACTACGCTTTAAATTTTTCCAAAAAATTCACTTTTTAATTTAAATTCTAGTTATTTGCGTATATCTTCTGAATGAATGGGAGGATCAATTTTGTTATAATTCTGTAATCTCGTGCTTCTTAAAAGTTCAAAAAAAAAAAAAAATGCATTTAGAAACATTTGAAAATATTTTTTTTTTCTTTTAAACTAAAAAAATCATTACTTTTAGTACCTTTATTTTGTTGTTAACTAAAAATATCCTAACATTAAAGTTTTTCACTATAAAAGCAAGTTCTTGCGATCCAGTTGTACATATTTTTTAATAATCCATTTAGGCTAATTACTATTTTAGTCAGTGAGATAAAGGTTTTGGATAAAAAGTGTTAAGCTTGAAATTCTAAAAATTGCTTGACTTTTTTTCTTAACTCTGTATAGCTATTTTAGTGATGCCCAAAAATATAAAAGGCAACAAAAGTTCCCTGTCTTCAGTTAATTTGTTAGGTCAAAACAAGAAGGATCTGGTTTTTTGAAACTTTATTGCCCACTTATACATATACCTATACAGAAAGTTTTACCTCCCATAAAAAAAAATGATCAGTAATTTGAACAATTTTAACTTTAACATGTTTTCTCTTTGACGAAGTTAATTTAAAAATAAATTTGTTTTTACATGAAAAACGATAAAATATGGAGACGGGCGGCGGGGAAGGTTTCAATGCAACACATCCACTCAATGGTCAAATTTTTGTATGATGTCTCTGCATGCGTATTTTGGTACTCTAGCTCACCAATATGACATATTCTTTCAGCTGTTGAATTTTTTGTTGTTAGCGTGATTAGATTTTATTGCTCTGTATTCATGGTCGGAGAAAAATAACGTTGTCTTTTTGCAAAACATGTGAAAAAAATATGCAAAAAATACCATTGTTATTGCAATCTTAGACGTTTTTTTTTTTTTTTTGTTAAGTCTGGAGGAAGTTGGATGAAAAAAATCAATTTACATGTCGAATGGAACAACAACAACAAGGTAATTAGCCTTGGATTTAGCTAAAGCGCAGTAAACACTCGGCACTTAACTATAAAGCGCAGTAATAAAAACTGTACAACGGTGGTATGCATTACATACTCGTCATCAAAAGTTTGTATAGAAATTTCAAAAGTTATTTTTTTTCAACCAATTTCCTCTTGGATTGAACAAAAAATACGATTTTTATAATATGCTTATTCTGTCTATTTAAATTTGGTATATGGCTAAAAGACGTTCCTATACCACATTTAATCCTTCGTTAAAAAAACTCAATATCAAAAGACATGTTTTTCAAAGTGGCTTAAAAAACAGAAGCTCCAAAAAAGAATAAAGTATATGTAGGCACCTACATACACATTTAAATTCCAAACCGCAATATGGAAATTGGTCATTTTGACGCATATTTGTGCTTCTTAAATTAAAATTGCATAATAAAAAGAGTTTAATTAAACGTGTCGTATTACAAAATTGTTTATTTTTGTTAAATACAAAGCATGAAATAAATTAAATGAAAAATTGTCCTGGATAAATTCACTTTTACGATGACTCATAAGATATATTTCATAGCTGTGTACATATGTATGTATACACAATCACTAGAAATATTCCATTGAAATCATAAAATAGCCTAATTAATTACCTATATTCTTATAAAGAACACCAATAAGTTTTCATACATACATTATACATTTTTTGTTTCAGTTTTGTAAAAAATTTTAATTTTTCAACCAAAATTAACATAAAACTATCATCATCATCTAGATCTCCATCTCTATCTAAAATACTTTGTCTTTTTTGTACGCTATTTGAACTACATACATGCATAATTGCATACATATATATTTTTATATAAAAATAAACTAAATTCTATCTGTCATAATCTTAAATGTCATAAATATGACAAAATATTTACGTTCTTAAAAACAAAATAAAAAACAAAGAAATGCAGCATGTCAAGTCATAAATTATATTCAAAAAGTAGCGGTCTCCATCTCTGTTTTAATATATCCGCGCATAGTGACACATTCTTCTAAACTGCTTGAATACGATCTAAATGTCTTGAGAAAATTTTAATTTTTAAGTTTTCCATTTGACTCTTTTTTTTTATGTTTTGTTTTTGTTTTGAAATAAGCCGACTGCTTGCTTCTTGAAATTATGCTAATTAAATTGGCACGACCACAAGGTTTAAGTTGTGCATTTGAATGCAAGAGTGGAGATTCTCTTCATCTCAGCGAGCCACTTGGAACACATTTTTTTTTATTTTATTTTGTATTCTAAGATTCTGAGAACTTAAAGGTAGGTGATATATGTAGCTTGTTCAATGTTCATGTTACATTTTGTGACAAGGTATATAATATGGTTTTATTGCAACAGGTTGTTGGGCATGTTTTTTAGAGTTTTTATTTTAATGAAAATGCACCCGGAATGGGTTAATCAATTTTTTGTTATTGACCATTTTATACGGTCAATCAGAAGATAATGTTACAAAAAAGTGTGTTTAGAAATTTTAAAGTGGGTTAAGAATTTCAGAATACATTTTGTCAGGAATATATGATATTTTTTTCTGCGTTGACAGAGTGGTTTTTATATATATGCATGCAGCTAGAAATACTACATATGTATATGCATAGTTGGATGCCGATAAGGAACATATACAAGTTATATTTAACTTAAATCATGTAATATATCATTAAATGACCTTTGAACCTTAAAACAACGAAAAAGAAGTGAAAATTGTAACCGATCAGCTCTATTAACTTTATCCCAAAAATGAAGAGAAATCCTTGTACGAAATGTCAGTCTGCTTGAAAATACTTCACCAAAAACAAAGTCATCCATACCTTGAGAAAGGTTGCAAACTTCTCGACTATCATACACATACTCTTTAGAGCGAAAGAGATGCAACAAAATGTTGGAGCATTTCAAAAGGGGGTCTATTTCAACCCATTTAGGCGAGACTGCAATTTAAAAAAAAAAAGTTATAATTTGATTAAAAAGAAAGTACAAAACACTTAACACGACAACATTTATAGTCTCATGCCATAGTACTTACTTGCGATATTTTTTTTTTCAAAACCAGAAATCTTCTTAAATCAAGGTATTTTAATAGGTTTTCGAAAAAATTAAATTTCAAAATCAAGATTAAATAAAAAAAAATATAAAAAAATTTTCAAATGCATTTTTTTTAAAATTTTAATTTTTTTTTTAAAGTCAAATTTTGAAAAAAAAAAAAAAAATATGTAGGTAATTATTTTGATTTTTTTTTTAATAAAGTTCTATTTTTTACATTCCAGAAAAATAATGTAGCTTCATCGATATTCGTATAATTTTGCGGGCCAGGTTTTGTAATTAATTTAAGAAATATTTTATTATAAAAATTTACAAATATGTAATATTTATTTTTTTAATTTTTAAGCTAATGCTAAGTGATTCCCTTGATGTGAAATTGAAATATGTTATTGAGGTCCAAAAATAACTTTACCTGCCCTAAAATTAAACCATTATGAAAAAAGTTAATTATCTCGGAAACGGTAACGGCTATAAATATTTTTTTATAAAAAAATGTGTGTACTATTACGTATTGACTGCATTTTGGTGAAAAAAAAGCATTCGTATCGTATTTTATTTCCGATTTTCTTGTCAAACAATTAACCGATTTCGATCAAAGGAGGTTCTTTTAAGCCGAACTTATATTGCAGATACCAATTGAAACAATAAATTGTGAAAATAGTGAAGTTTTTTTGATTTTATGTATATATGTATATTCTTGAAGGTTATGAAATGTGGGCGTACGTATGTACCTAACGCTTTTAATTACAAAAAAAATTTAAAAAAAAAAGCCAAAAAAAACCGGCTTAAACAATTTTTGAAGTTTTGTTTCAAAAATTCAGGTGGCTTTGTTTATGTTGATTTCAAATCTTTTATGGAGGTGTTAGGAACTTAAGGAACGATTTCCATGCTTGCTTCCCTTTTTATTATGCACGTATTTTTCGTATAAGTGCCAGTTTTACAGTGCATGACGTTAAAGTGGTTAACAGTCAGTTTAACATTTTGCTTTGGTGTCATCTAAGTCGACATATAAGTTTGCATTGTGAAACTAGGTTGGGTACTAGTTTTCAAACTGGTTCTAAGCCCAATAATTCTCTGATCTCTGACTTAATTAAACTTAATTGGAATTAGAAAAAAAAATATGCAACATCAGTCTCTAAGCTTGTTACGATTTAAGGACTTAAAGTGTTATACAGCCAAAAAATTCATTTTAATTTCCTGTATATATTGGTATTGAAATTGACATATTGCTTTTTTATATTGCAATAATAGCTACAACATTTTGCTTAACAGAAAGCACAAGAATACTGTGAACAAAAGTGTCTACTGTTCACATAATACTATGTGAAATTCATAGAAATAAATCTTTGTGTAGAAATGTATTATGTACTTACTTTTCAAACAGGAAGCCGTACTTAAAATTAAATTTTATAACGTTATTCCTGTCATTAGCACAATTAGAACAGAATATGTAAAAACAATTTGAAGTACCTAATCAAAAAAATAATAATTTTAATAAAACATTTTTAATTTGATGATAATTCATCGTCTCATCTCCCATTCATCTCAAGCATATCTAATTGAGAGATAAAGATTCAAAGCAAAAGCGATTTAGTTTAAGTCATCTTGTAAATTCCAATCGAATTAATTTTTTTTCTTTGTAATTATACTGTATTGACCGTGAACCCACATACATAGAGTCTTATTACCTAGAAACTCTGAATATAAAAACTAAAATACGTTATCCCGCCCAGATTGAAATGGAATAACAACAATTTTAAAATGCTGGCGTGACGGAGATGATGGAAATGACGAAGACAATTTTTAAGTCATACAGAAACAATTATTAAAATTATGTAAGTGGATGATTTGACAAGTAAAAGAGAAATCTATTTCAGAACATACATAATTTGTAATTTATCATCATAAAATTAATGGCAGAATATTTAAGGCAGTACAATATGCTTAAAAAAATTATATTGCATTTGTCGCCCAGTCTCAAAAAAAGCAATTAGAGAGAACGTTGTAATTTATCATATATCAAATTGATAGTTTTTAGTTCAATGCTGGAATGACTTTGTATTGTAACTAGCATTCAAGTATAAATCGACAAAATTATAATAATAACACCATAGTAAAACCTTTGATCGTGCGTTAGGAAGAGCTCTTTTAAAGGGAGAGTTAATTCTAAGGCCAGGAATTTGGTAAAACAAAAAATTCATAAGTTGACTAAACATAGATTGTACCACTACTGGCTGGTTCGACAATTGACGCGTTAGGCTGAATGCAAATTAAAAATTAAAATATTGCATACCGCATCAAACAATGCAGCAATCTCATAGATTGCGAAGGAACGCAAATACAAGGTGTCCAGTTACAGAATTCAAACTTTGAAAAACTGTAAATAAGATTTTGGCAATCATGCCAAATTCTAACGGCTTAGAAAAAAATTAAACATGTTTATTCATTTTGATTTTGATTGTATATTCAATAAAATGCACCTCGAACTCTTTCCTGTGCTGTGACTGACGTGAAATACAATTTGATTCACAAACAAAATGCCAGAAAAATTATTTTACCATTCCATTCCATTACCTATACAACTCGGCACGTTTGCATAAATAAAATAAAACGGTTATGGTACAAATCGCTGGGTGAGATCTTAAAAAAAAACTGTTATACAAAAAGCTAAAGGGTTGGAAAAGTTTTGTCTATAGCTCTTTTAAGCTTAAAAATAGTATTAAGCAAAGAGAAAAGCTTTAAAAGCCTTGATCCTGGATTTTATTGTTTAAAAATAGCATAAAACGTTTTTTTTTTTAAATGAACAAATATATATCTTTTTTTGTATGGAAAAATTGTAGAGAATTTAAGGCTCTACAAGTTTGGTATCTACATTATTTTTTTAAATGTCAACATTTTATGTGCCAAATTTTGAAAAATACTTGAAATATTTCACATTTTAATACTCACAATATGGAAAAAATGTTCTTAGCATACAAAATAGGAAATTAAATTCTCCCACCTTTTTGCCTTATACATATACATACTTTTTTGCTGGGCTAATAGAAACCGAGATATTAAATTTAAAAAAATCCATAATGGCGGCTGAGACATAAACCTCTCAAGTGCGAAAAATCCACTGGACTAAAAGTATCGGCTCTCGGGATTTCGCTCGTTTGAAATACCAATAATGGTTCAAAAACTTTCAACTAAGAATAGTTTCAATAATAATCGGTTACCTTAAGATTATTTTTAATAGGTTTTTTAAGTTTTTTTTATTAAAAATATTATAAAATGTCCGACCAATTACTAAAGCTAGATGATCTTTCGGATGGTATATAATATATCTGATATAGTTGATCTTTTTGACCAATTAGAGACTTTATTTTTGGCATATATCACACATACATAGTTACTGGAAATTTTACTAAAAAAAATAATGACATTAGGTACCTTCATTATTCTATTAGTCTCTTAAATTTTTTATTTTTGGATTTTGTTTTCACAAATAAATTTTGAAATTACATATTTATCTATTTTCAAAATAAATTTAAAAAAAATTCATAAATTTGCAAACAAATTTTAAAAACTAAATTATTTTACGGTTTTGGTTACGTTAAAAATTACAAAAACTATACTTTGGATACTAAACCTGATTATTTAAACCGTATCGGACCTAAACCAGGAAAAGAACAGCCTCGCCCTTCCACTCATCTCTCTCTTTCCAATTTATTGACTCGGATATAATATACAGCGATCAAAAATATGTATATAGTGCTGGTACCTATACATATACATATAAGATACTAAGTTGTTAGTTTCTTTTAAATTTTTTGTATTAGTATTTTTTTGACAATTGGAGATTTTTATTTGTTATTCAGTTTTTTAAATACATATTTTTGTATTGCATTTGTAGTTGAATTTTTTAGGATTAAATTGTGTTTGTTTTGATGGCGTCCCCATCATTAGAGTCTTCTCGGACATAAAAATGATACAAATCATTTGAGAAATAAGGTTAATCTCTAAACAGAAGCAGTGGGATTTTTTAACTACATCTATAAATTTTTAGATTTCAAAATATCTTACTCCCAAGAAAGTTTTAAAATAATGACATTTAAAAAAAAAAAACATTTTACCATTCAAAAATGTACACCCAATACATCAACAACACGTCTGATTTGATAATCATTTTCAATTTCTCATTTTATAATATCACAGCGCGGGCCAACGGCCGGTATCTCCGCGTCATCGCATATGAGGGCGTCCAGCCGGTACGTTGACAGTGGCCGATCTGTGCATATGGTACACGTATAAACGCAATCTCGTTCCATATGTAATAAAATATAGGTATATAAAAAGCAAGTTTTCCTGACCTAAAACATCAAAGATCAAAGAATCTCAGGAGTTTGAGTGGTTCATTAAAAATATTTTATTGCCCTTTGTTAACGTGAAAACAACTTGTTGATTCATTAGACTCGTGTGCCCAAAAATAATTTCATTCTGGGAAATGTTTGTTATATGAAATACAGAAAAGTCTACCATTAATATTGACACATGCCTTACTTCATTCAAAAAAAAAATAAAATAAATATTCGATTTCCATCAAGCTTACGAATTTTATTTAAAATTAAGTGGATGTATTATGTACGAGTATGTATTTGCATACATATATATTGTATATTTATGAATTCAGAGAAATGAATTTTTTTGATGGATGGCTTTTCTTTTCCCCCCTTTATTTATCATATTAATAGCATAATGATCTCAGTGTGGATATTTTCCTCATAAAATATAGAAACAAAAATCTCATACACAGTAAGTATCTTTACTTTTCACAGATATGAAAATGATTTCTCTCATCTTACCATTAATATCTGATTGCTTTTCATTTGTGCATAGCAACACAAAATATAATAGCAACTCTCTTTCTTATTCAAAATTATTTTTTTTTTGTTTTTAAAATGTTTTTCTTTATAATTTCCGTGCATACAACATATAAAACAAAAAAATCACGAACAATATTATTTCTATATACCATCTGGTCTGGCAACGAACATTTAAAAATGATTTTATCAAGACATAAAAAAAAAACACATCAAACAGTAACGCACAGAATCACTGAAATCAATCTCTCACTAATCGATTCTCCTCCTAATTTGTTCCCCACGCTTTAGCTTAAACAAAATAAATTAAAAATCAAAATTAAACACTTTTTTCAACTTTTCGCTTAAAATAGATGCACAAAAAATCTCAACTTTGTGTTTAAGTTGTCTCTCTTAATTTTTTGCTGATACGAATCTGAGAAGGCGTGCATCTTTTTTAGAGATTGTATCTTGCATTTGTTTTTTGTGGGTGATGTGATGATGCTGGTGAGGCAACACTCTAAATCTACGGAAATGATTTCTCAAAATAGACCCAAATGCGATAAAAACAAGCCCACGATAATCCATAACGATGTCTCATAACTCGTTGAACTTTTAATAAATTTATATGTATATGTAGGTTAGGTATGTGTATAAAATATACATACTTACTTGTAAGACACTTGGCCTGAGTGTCTGTATATTTTCAAGAGACCACAACTGTCACCACACTTAGCGTCTAGAGTGTAATGGCTGTAACAAGTTATTATCATCTCAATAAGTGATGCACCCGAGGAGGAAGAGATACAATGTTCAGATTCAAATCGGGCAGTGCGTGCGCTCGACCACAACACCATCATCATCTGTTCATCATTTTTCTCAGCATCATCCTCAAGCTACATAGATACAACATGTGTTTTAGATGCAACATGTAGATTTTCTGTTGTGTGCGGTTGGGGTTATCTGTTGGACAGATCTTGTTCAACTTTAGGTACATACATATCTATTAAGCTTAATGTTGATCATGGTGCACCAAATACCCATCAAGAGAATCTAGTTTGCATGAATCGTGGAAACTGAAACTCAGCTTGCAGTGATGACAGATTAAAAAAAAAACACCATCTTTTATATATGTGGTATCTTCTTCATTATACGATACAACACTTTTTAATTGAATCAATGAAAAAGGAATCAAAGACAAATTTTTTTTTTTCATGAATTTACATTTTAATTTGTGGGGATAAAAAGCCATTTGAAATACATATAATGAATAGAAACTCCTGGTCTGGGGCGAAACCAATTCGTGGTCATCATAAACAAAATAACAGCTTCTAAGGAATGACATTCAACAAATCAATTCATTCGAATTTCCTATTTTTTTTTTTTTTTGTGAGCAACGAAAAAAGAAAATTGGGTTTTCTTAATACAATCTCGAATGCATTAAATAAAATTTGAATAAATGAGTAGTTTTTATGGTTTTTATATAAACTCATTTAATTAATTTTCATAATCAATGGATTATACGCTTTGAAATATAGTTCAAAACTATTAAGCTAATCTGATACATATATTTTAATGATAAATTCAGTTAAGTATACTAAATAGACCTGTGTTTAATGTTATGAGGTTGACAATCATTAAACAGAATTTCAATCTAAGGCCCAGTTTTTCAATGCAAGATTAAATTAAACAACGAATTCTATAAGATAAACGAAATCTATAACAAATAAGATTGTGGGGTCTTAGCACCAGTAAATCGCCAAAAAAGGTCAACTAGTTTCAGTAGTTATAAAAATAGGTAAGTACTTGTTTAAATTTTTTTTACAATTTTAAGAAAAGAAAATTGAAATTCCAAAAGTTAATATTTATTAAATAAAATAAATAAATTAAATTTGATGGCACAACAGCTCATGAAGAACTAGGGCCTAGTGACTTACAACTCTCAACCATTCCTGTGTGCGTGTCTGCAGGAATGGAGGGGACCTACAGTTTATTGCCGAATCCGAACGGCTAACAAGCGGCACTTTTCTGTGACAGGAGATACTCTTGGAGGATTTGTCAATTCCTCGCAAGAGGCAGTAGCCGTTTTTCTTTTAAATAAATAGGTGGCGAGGCTGGGAATCGAACCTTAGACCTCTGGCATGACAGTCCATCGCACTAACCATCACGCCACGGCTACTACTTATATATTTATTAATATTTATTAATCTGTTATTATTATTAACCTCTACAAAAACCAATTTTTAAAAAGTTTGGATTTTTTTTTTGAAAACCCCTTATTCGAAAGTAAATTTGTCGATTTTTTTAAATCTTGTTGGTAGAAATCTAGAAGATTAAACATTGATAATAACCAGAAATAATGAAAGACTTTTTGCGACCTTTAAAGGTTTGAATTTAATTCAATACAGTCAACTGAAACAACAAACAAAAATAATTGGCTGAGTTCCAAAATTCATCAGATGCGCATTTACTGCGCAGTTTACGCATCCAAAAACTTTCAAGCTGCTTCGATTAATTTTTTTTTTGCATTCCGAAACGTGAAACTTTTGTAATGTAATATTTCTACAAAGCATCAAGTTTTCGTTGCTGATGCGTATGAAAAATTAAGGCATTACTTCTGCATCAAAACATATTCTACATTTTGGAACTCAGCTATTTTCTTTTGTTTTTGTTATTCCTCTTTTTCGAAACAGAAATAACATTAATAACATAAAACTATGTTAAAAAAAAAAAAACGAAAATTGCTATAACGATTTTCATAGAAATTTTTCTGTACGACTGCACCTGCACTGACTTCTCGTATGTATGCGTATAGGGAGGGCTCCCGGCTCAGCTGTTATCCAATCCAACCAATTAACACAAAAAAAATCCAAAACTAGTACCTATTAAATTCCGTGTATTTCGTTTATTTAATTTTTAAATCAGAAGAAAATTTTGAAAATAAACTTTCAAATTACCTGTTTAACAAATAAAATATTAATTTTAGTAATTATTGGGCTGTGGGATCTTAGCCACCTCATATACTTATGGGATAGTTGCATGTCATCTAAAACGTCAGTAATTGGTCATAAAAGGTCAACTATTTTTAGAAATTGGTCAGGCTTAGGAAATTTTTAATCCAGGGTCAAAGTTTTTCAAAGTCATCAGCGATTTTTGGCAACTCATTTATGAGATATTCGAAAAAAAAAGTTATACTATCTAAAAGGTTATTATTTAATCCCCTTTCAGAAAATGGTTTTTTATGAATCTTATTTTTTTTTTTGCAAGGTCGTAGAGATTTTTAGCACCTCATTTGTGGACTTTACAAAAAATAATTATGCCATCTGAAAGTTTACTGAATCCTCATAAAAGGTCAGCTAGTTTCAGAAATTGGTCAGGCATGCATATAGATTATTTTTTTATAATTTTTATACAAGAATTGCTAGGAAAAGGTCAATGACCTTTCATTTTTTTAAAACTCAAACTAAAAACCTACAGCTGACCGAAACTTTTCGAAACTTCCTCACCTTTTATAAGGATTTAATAACCTTTCAGATGGTATATACTTTTTTCGAAAATCCCTTTAATGAGGTGCTAAAAATTGCTATGACCTTGAAAAAACTTAAAAAAATTTATTTAAAAAAATCAATGCCCAAAAAATTACTGAAATTACCTGATCTTTTATCACTATCCAGTGGCCCTTCAAATGGTATAAGATTTTTGCGAATATCCCATAAATGAAGTGCCAAAAATTGAGGGTGACCTTGAAAAATTTTAACCCTTGATTAAAAATTTTCTAAGTCTGACCAATTTCTGAAACTACCTGACCTTTTATGATCAATTACTGACCTTTTAGATTACATACTTTTTTTTTTGCGAATATCCTATGGGGTGCTAAGATCGCACAGCCTAATTAATGGCAGTTTATTTGCTTCACGTCTTAATATCTTCGAAATTCACTTTTTCGGACTTGTACTTATAGATATACCATTTCTTATTGAAAATTAGATGCGTTTAATATAACTTCATCTTCTTCGATCGACGCAATGCACAAATAAGATTTAAGACTAAAGAAATCTTAGTTTCGAAAAATGTATTCTTATTTTATTCATTTATAAAACTTAATAAATACTTTATTTTTATAACTCCCCACTTTATCTTACATTCTGGAATAAACAAAAAATATATTTTAAAATAAAAGTTCATAGTCATTAACTTTCTATAGTTCACAATATTTTCCAACTCTGTTGTATAAAAAATTAGTCAAACTCAAATCTTTCTTATTCATCTTCTATGAAAGCGTGCCATGTTCCATTTATTATAAGAATATTAATCATCTTTTTTGTTTGTATTAATATAGCTTTAGTAAATGGTGACAATAAATCATTGATGCGATGAACCATATAACTGATTAAAGTATCGTTATTATTTTATATTGCAATTTTGTTTAAGTATTTTAGAGCTTAGCAATAAAAAAAAACAATGCTCGTAAAAAATGAAATTAAAATTCTGAATGAAAACAACAAAATGACCTAATTATATGAAGTCATTCCATCATCATTTGTCATAATCGCGCAGTGTCAATGTTTTTAATCTTTAATCAGGAAATTTGTCATGTGGTTATGATGAATACAATTAAATAGTAAGATTCAAATAGAAACGCTTAGATTAAATTGAACAAATTGACACACCTTAAGATTAAGGAGGTAAATAAATAAAAATAAATAAAAATTATTTTTATTAAAATAACAAGTAAACACATTTGAGAAACAATGGGTTGTATCGCGTATCTGGTGTATTTATATTTTAAATGATGAGTTCAAACTACTTAAATTTAATTGAATTTTGTATAGTTTGTTATTCCAATACTAAAAGTCGAATAATTCAATAAACGTTTATATGTATTTCGATATGCTGAATAGATTTCGCCCATAAATAAGATATGTCTTATATTTATGGATCCTATAGATCTTAAACTGTTGTTTAGTAAATCCTGAGATTAGCAAACGACTATTGTACGATTAAAATTTATATAACCTAACCTTAAAATCAAATGAAAATAAAAGCTATGGAAAATATTTATCTTCGTACATAAAGAAGCAAAAATTTAAGAAAATACACATACAATCATAGAGTCTCGGCTCGGCCTATTAGCTGTTTTCTTGTTAAAATTTCAAAATTGGAATACGAGTAAAGCAAAAACAAATAAAAATTAACATAAACATGTAAGCTACCTTAAAGGTGATTTCAATTTGAATTGAAACTGTCTTAAACAAAGAAATTTTACATTTTTATAGCCCTAACAAAGAAAATGTCTTTGATAAATTTCGAAAAGATAAGACCCTCAAAAATCAATTAAAACCCACCGAACGCATCAAGAGCAGGCACAACATAAAGTTGTATCCAATAAAACAAATTTTAAGAATAAACAAAAGATTTGTATGTAAATAATGTCTATGCCCATGTATGTAAATTTTAATCGTCACCACAATTTAAAAAGGGAATATTATGTTGTATGATATGAAGTTGGGAGTATTATCGTAAAATTTAATCATTTAATACGCTATATCACCGGATGATGATCTTCAACATATTAAATATAGGAGCTTTTCAATTATTTTGATTACCAATATAAAAAACTTAAAAAAAAAATAATAAAAATACCATTTCTGCGTCGGAAGTTTGGTCCATAAAATGCTGATGACTTTAAAATTCCAAGTAATTTTAAGTTAACCACACAGTCAAGTTCATGCGATCTAGTATCGCATTATATTTATTGAGGTCTTTTGAACAGATTTTAATAAAACACAAATTGGAAAAAAGCATACAATAAGCTATTCCGCTGCATTTTGGGCAAAGTTGTGAAATTTCCCTTTTTATGTCGATGGAATGTCGTGGGTGTTACTGAAAAATATTAATACGAAAAATGTACCATATATGGATCTTATTTTATTTTTAATCAATGTGAGCAAGCAGTTCTAAGATTTAAAAATTATGCACAGATTAAAAATAAAAGATTACAGGTCTTTTTAGAGTAGGTATCAACGACACGGTTTATTTTACTATAACTTACTAAACTGATCGATGACGTAGTAGAACTGGGTTTCCGAAGGGCCTACTATTTTTTTTTTAGCTTTAAATCAAGTTCTGTGCCTCTTCTTTGTTTGCTGCTATAGCATTAAAAAGTGTAGCATTTTTTTTAATACAAGTTGTGACTAAATCCAAATTATTTAAATTCTTAGAAAAAACTATTTGATTAATACAACCTACGCTAGGTGTCATTATGGCAGGTTAGATTTCAGTAAAAAAAATATATACATACAAATAACCGCATTTGTATAACTACAAGTAAAATAATAAAACAAATAATAATAATAAATAATAAATTAAATTTGATGGCACAACAGCTCATGAAGAACTAGGGCCTAGTGACTTACAACTCTCAACTATTCCTGTGTGCGTGTCTGCAGGAATGGAGGGGACCTACAGTTTATTGCCAAATCCGAACGGCTAACGAGCGGCACTTTTCTGTGACAGGAGATACTCTTGGAGGATTTGTCAATTCCTCGCAAGAGGCAGTAGCCGTTTTTTTCTTTTTAAATAAATATGTGGCGAGGCTAGGGATCGAACCTTAGACCTTGAATAAAACTTTAAAAATTCTTTAAAAAAAACCTATGGCTGGCTAACAAGTTGACCTTTTATCACAATTCGTTGCTCTTTCAAATGGTATACTTTTTTGCGAATATCTCATAAATAAAGTGTCAAAAATCGCGAATGAATTTAAAAAAATTTAACCATTGGTTACATTTTCAAAGTCTAAAAATAGTTGACCTTTTATGACAAATTTCTGACCTTTTAGATGGCATAATTTTTTTTGCGAAGATCTTTTAAAGGTTATAAGATCCCACAGCCAACTAATGTGTTCCTTTTTTTTTTTTTTTTAATCTGTTTTTTGGCACAATTAGGTACAGCATATTACATCAGGAAGAAAGCTGCCAATTCGAACTATTTTTAGGAAACTAACTATGGGATTAATTAATGACAATATCAAATCTGATAAATTAAAAAAAAATAAATCACAATATTATTATATGTACCTACGTACATCATTTTCTAAATGATATAATTTTAAGAAAAAATGTAACGTTAGTAAATATTTAGCATTTAAATCAAAATCGATTTCTCTCAAAATCACAAAAAAAAAAAATACCTAACAATAATATTTCTATAGGTACCTATCTAGGGTATAATTCCTCGATTTTTACTAAATGATTTCCTTTCTATTGCTGTTCTTCTGCGGCACGAAATACATACATAGATACATATGTATTTATCATAATCTCGTTCCATTCTGGATTTTTCAACAGAAAAAAAGTAATAAACAACATTTTTTCTGTAGTTACTACCCAGAATCCCATAATCTTTGGTTATAATAGAGCTCCAGATTCATTTTCACTCCCCAGCTGGGACCAAACAATTTCAACATCACAAAAAAATCCCAATAGTCAGCCAATCCTTCACTTATCCATTCGTATATTCTGGTGTATAAAGTAATAACTTGCAACCGTCACAACACCTCAAAAATGTTGCATGAAATCATATGGAGTACACAATATTAACTTTACCTCAAGACAAAAACGACATCGATGTCATATTCAAAATGATCACATCACTTCCATGAACAATATGAGCTTACAAGCTATACTTGTATTTATACCAAACCAATATTGTAGTGTGTTATACATATCGACTGCTTCCAGTTATGTCGGGCGGAAGAAACCAATTTCAGTTTGAATTACAATCCGAATCACAGGAAAAATAAAGGGTGGCACGAGCCGTCCATAACTCCCTGGGTTTTGTTATGGATATAACCTGCTTGTCCTACCACCCACTGTGACTGAGTGTCACTGTATCTGCTGCATAAACATCGGAAATCTGAAATAGGAACAAACGTGATGTTGTAGGTACATATAAACTCCCATAACCCCACGTTAATAAACAAAATGCAAAAATTCAACAACGACAAGAACAAAAATAACAAAAAAATGCCAACTGAACGAATGGGTCGCATGTACTTGCTTAAAGGTTTCGGTTAAGCTGGCCGATTGTACTTAATTTAAATCATGTAAGCAAGCTTACATATGTAAATACAGTGGTAGCACCCAGGACTACGGCCCATAAATATGCTGCCCCCCTGCTTGGCCCAAGGATTTGGGGTAGGTACGAGGTTGGGTGTATGCAAAGTTTCTTTTGCATTTAAAGAATCTGGTTTTAAAGAAACTTTGAATTTATCGTATATATTTTAAGCGTAAAAAAATTTTGAAGTTGGATTTTTCTAAGCCTAAACAGCATTTTAATTTTTTTTTTTCGATTTTTGAGAATTTTTCTAAATTTAATAAATAATTTTAAGCCTTTGGCCGTCTGTCTCCTGAAAACAAAAAACAAATAAAAAAAAAATAAAAACATCTACACAGCGCCCAAAAAAAAATCACCCCCCCCTGAAAAAAAAATTCGTCACCCCATAAAAAAAAACCCATTGAAAAATGACCCCCTAGACACCCCCAACCTTCCCCAAAAACCTCCCATCCTACCAGCCAATAACCAATTAGCCCTCTAACCATTAAACACACCATCCCCTCCCCGAACCAACCGTACTAAGTTACTGATAATTCAGTTAACATCTTTAAGCCTAGTATGCTGCTGATACGAAACGAAATTTTTAGTTGGTCTCCAACATGACAACGAAATGCTTACGAAAACCACAACGAAAAATTACCCATTGAAAGTGTCACCGTTTGCAAAAACAAAAAACAAACGAATAAAAATCACAGAAAGCCATGTTGCGATGAAAGAAACAACATATACAAATAATCTGCTACAATTATCGATTTTGCAGAACGAAAAGCACAACGAAATTTTTCGTTTGTGATTTCGTTGTGTCATTTTTGTATGGGATTTTTCGTTTCGCATCAGCAGCATACTAGGCTTTAATAACAACCGAAGATTTTTCCGAAAGCACTACTGCTGCTTAATAGATACCTAAAATAAAAATGTTTTAAAAAAACCGAAATAGTATTGTTAAAAAGTACTGCCTATCCCGTCGCTAATCACGTGAAAACATTTGTAGGTTATTGTGCCACGGGATACCGTGCTGCGAGATTGCAGCCAAAAAAGTTTTTTTCAAATCAGTGGACCAACGTTACACTGGCAACTGATTTGCGGGAAAACGTAATTTCCCACAAAAAAACACTTAAAAGAACACAAAAGGCTAATGCGGGTTTTCAAATATGTATACCTAACCTAGTATAGTTAAACTATTAACGCACATTTAAGATGACACTCTTCTATCAGTAATTGACTTTGGTGTCAATTCAATTCCACTAACTAGAAGCTTCAGTTGATTGAAATATCGAGACACGATCGACACCGCCGCCGCCGCTTTTCATGCCAATCTGTCAATTCAATAACGATATTATTCCCATTGAGTCAATTCGTATTTGTCAAATTGATTGACAGCTAGAATATTAAATTGATGGAAGAACGGCTTTTTCTTCTTTTCTTAATCTTCTATGAAAGGTTGTAAAAAATATTGCTAAAGACTTAAACTTGACATTTTTTTGAAGATCAGAATTTAAAGAATTCACTCATAGACATTGAAAAGTGAGTTTTTTTTTTACAAATCTTGTTCTCTCAACTAAAAGGGAGGATATACAGAGTTTTCTTGTCTTCATCTGACTGACCAGACATTTTGGCTTTTTATCGCATTTTATGCATTATCAATCATTTTGTTTTGTTCCTCTAAACCAATACACCCACCATAATACCAAGCTAAAAATACAATTGAAATTCTAAAGGAAAATTGAAAAATGAAACCAAAAAAGTGGTGCCCTATTAGTCGTTCGATTCGGTTCGGTTTCCATTGCAATGCACTTGTGGTTTAAAGTGGAGTTAGTGTACAAGTGAAGGCAAAAGGAGATTGGATAGAAAAAGGTAGGACAAACAATCAGAGGATTTGTGGGCTCGTTGATGGTGTTGTTGTAAGGTCAATTGAAATATTTTATTCAACACCACTTTTGCAAACGAAAAAAAAAAATACATAACTCAACATTATTGTGACGAAATTGCAGCCCAGTACAGTTTTGTTATTGTTATTTGTGCAGATTTTTGTATCCGAGATACCTATCATTTGATTTTCCAAATGGGTTCGCTTAGACAAGGCTTAGTGAAAAAATTGCGAATTTCAAATCTTGTTATATTCTGAAGTTACATGTTTCGTGTTTGCTGTTGGACTGACAAAAGACTTGTCAAACTTCAATGAAATCTTATTTCAAAACTTTATTTTATTTTTGTCGAAAGAGAACTTGAAAATATTTTTGTATTCATTGAACAATACAATTTGATACAACAGAGTTTATGATGAAGGAAAAAGTCCCAATCTTATTGGAGGAATGCCTTAAAGTTTTCATTTTAATTTAGAGCACTAAGTAAGATAATGTGGTATGTATGTATTCTCTTAACCTTCTACCTACGCAGATTTAAGAACTTATTTATCAGACAAAAAATAGATACGTTAATAAGATTTTCTCAAATGAATGAGTGGTTTGTGGCAATTTAATTTAATAAACACGAATTTAGACTTGATACTTCTGTAGACTATAAATATGTTATGTCCGTAGGATTGTTATTAGTCTTTTATGCCAGAGAATTGAATTATTTCGCTACGTATTGGAATCTTACATACGAGTTTAGCATACCCACTACCACTTACACCGCAGAACTAATCCCATTTTTAATATGACTTGTACAAAAAAGTGACTATTCATCCCACAGTGCGGCGGCGCGACACGCCACGTTGGATTTTTTGTGCGGTTTTGCTTAAAATCGTACTTATGCAAACAATCTAAAACGTTAGATTTGGAGGCTTTGATGGAATTTTGTGTCCCAGGAAATACTCAACATTAATAAATTAATCGTCGAAAATTTCCTCGCAAGAATTGAAGGTAGAAGGTATTGTGAGTAGGTTCCTTAGTGCAATTGATTTTAATTAATTAGTGCATGCATAACGTATGTAATATATGCATGTATACCTACATAAAACGTTCAATAAAAATAAAACATATTTTGTATGTTTTTGAAAGTTCAGAAATTCTGAATGGATCACTATTTAAAAATAAGAGGGTCATGAAATGAGAAAAATTTCAGTCTCTTCAAAATCATTTTTGAGCTCAAAACGGCTTGGTAATATTTTTGAATTTTAATATTTAACTTTATGTTATTTAATAAAAATATATGTACATATTAAGAACTGGGTTGCCAAAATTATATTTTTGCATTAAAATTTGTTTAAAAAATAAAAACTTCAAACTACATAATTTTTTATAAAGAATCAGTATAGCTAGGCTACCCGTCAGGAAAAAGTTTATTTTTCTAGAAAACGGTTCAAAAGATTTCGAAAAAAAATTTTATTTTTATCTAATGTTTGAACTAAATGTTAGTCTATATTTTTTGCTTAAAATGAATTTTCTCCCATATAGAATTCTTTTTCATCAGTCAATATTTTAAGCTTTTGGGTATAGATGTAGTAATTTTGCCTAAGAGAATTGAAAAAAAAATCATATTTTAGATTTTCAAAAATTAAATTAATTTTGTTTTTGAAAATTTAAAATACGTACTCAAATGACTTTATTTTGATAAATGGAAATTTTTGAGGGTTCTCATTTTGTATCATGCGATACATGGATGGAAAGGTGGCACTTTCTGTTTCTAGATCACGAGAGTGTCATTCTTAAGTCATGGAAAGATTGACAAGGTTTGGTTGCCAGTGGCGATTTAAGTTTTGGGTTGGCTACAACATCTCCTCCTAGGATAGGATCAAAATGTAGTTAAAGGTTTTTTTTTTAATTTATTTTATTTGCGGTTCTATGAAAGATTCGATAGCAGTTTTTTTTAAATAATATTTTTGTCGTTAAATACAATTTTTTGAACAGAAAGAGCGGAGTCGTTGTTGAGAAAAATATGCTTCCTAACATTGTAAATTGTATACCGGTTAGGCATACATATATGAAGAATTTCATAAATAATATTACTTTCTCTTAAAATCATATGAATACATAATATGTATGTATCTGTATACTTACATCATCGTATACATAAAAACATGTATCTGCAACCCATTATTGTGTTTGGTATTTCTTATGTACAGTGAAGATTGTTGTATGCATATTAAAAATTGTGACTCCAAACTTCTGATGGATTTGAACTCATAAATTCTACAATCTACATTATGTATGTGCCATATTGTTTCCTTGCATCAACTCAGGTCAACAAATAATTTCACTGAACAGTTTATTTTGATTAATTCCTCATCACATGTCCATATCAGTACCGAACAAGTTGCTCTCAAAAGTCGGCATCTGCTAAGGCAACTTTATGCTACTAAATGGGCGCCAAGACAACTCAGCTGACCATAATACTCATGCTATTTGCAGAATTTAAATTAAATGATGACTAAGACAAGGGAAGTACTAATGGGGCAACATACATTATTATGTACATAATTGGTTAAAATTTCAACTGCAAATTGTTTTTCAAATAGAATTAATGTGAATTTAAAATTTAAAAAAGACAAATTAAACAAACACAATGCATAGAGACATTTTTCTTGTCTTCATTTATGTTGACAGTAATTGCAAAAATAAAATATCAAACAGACGAATACTGAATTAATCCAGCAAGTGCTAAAAAAATAAACAACAAATTTTTAAAATTCATAAAACACATTCAATTATTTTGTGTACCTAATTGCTTTTTTAATTGGGCTTCTGATATGATAAAAGCCAAGCCGAGCAGCCTAGAATGTGACTCACATCAATAACTTCCAATCCACGCTCTTTTCAATAAATTAGTATTCAAAGCAGCCGAACCCATTATGAGGTCTTCAGTATTAATCCCCTCGTGACATGGGTTGCCTTCTTCGCTAGATATACCTATGTTTTAAAATAGCCATTCAGTTATTTATACAAAATTTATACAAAACAAAAACGTGAAACTATTTTCATATGACAACATCAATGAATAATGTTCACTGTCATGACTCCTCAACTACTCATTTCTTTCCTTCCATTTGACAAAAGGTCGTTTCATTCATCCGTTGCAATTGACAAAATTAACCACTCACCATGATGTTTAAAATTTAATATCCCTTCATTGTCCTGTTGACGTTGACACCGTAATATAAAATTTAATATTTTTCAAGTAGATTTTTTTCAAGTGTGTTTGCCACTCGCGTCCTGTGCTTGAAACATCATCACTCAGCTTTTAAACCTATCTATTATATAGATACGCATAACATCTTAAGAAAGTAAGTAGAAACCTAAATTTTTTTCAAGTCGGAGAAATTACAAAGTCAAGTGCTTAATTTTCTTAAAAGAAGGTCATTGCGTCCTTAAATCATTATACAACATAATTTCTGCTCCCTTTTACAATTTTCCATCGGGTGTTTGGTTGGGTCGTTGTATATATTGCTTGAAAAAAAAACTCTGTTATATGTCACCCTCAGTTTGGTTAAACATTTCTGTATATATATCTACTCTCTAGAGGTTAAGAGGGCATACGCGTCAAAAAGATGGAAACAAATAAAAGGAAAATAAGAGCAAAAAAAAAGCAACATCAATAAGTGGGAAACCACTTCCACTTAGCAACCCCACCGGAGATAGGAAGGATACCACGGAAGGCTTTTAAATGTCAACAGATTGAATTGGTATAGCAACTACAGTTCCCACTTTACAAAAAAAAAACTATTTTAATTTTTCGTCTATATTATAATTTTTTAATAATAACAGTTTATAATTTTTTTAAATTCAGCTTACAAATAATTTTAGGAAGGTAGTATTTTACTTTAAGCTAGTAAAAACTAAATAAATGAGATTTTATTCACAAATTTAGTTTTTCGGCCCGATAACTCGTGGAGGCTTGTTGATTTGCGATTCTGAACCATTCCTGCCCGCGTATTGTTAGTTTGATGAAATTCAAGGGACCTAAAATTTTCCATACAATCCGATCAGCTAAGAGGACTCTTAAAAAAATTTTCTAAAAACGTAGACCTCTGAAAAAAATTGTTCTTTCTCAGTTAGGATTCGATCTCGTTTCAGTACAAAAAGACAGTAGTAGTAGCTGTGGCATGATGGTTAGTGCTAATAAAGGACTGTCATTCTAGAGGTCTGGGTTCGATTCCCAGCCTCGTACACCTAAAAAAATTTAAATAAGATCGGCTATGAGTCACGAGTAAATCTGGTCATGAATAAATGCCTCTCACCTTAACCGTTCGGATTCAGCTGAAAGCAATAGGTCCCCTCCA
Source organism: Epistrophella euchroma (assembly GCA_947049315.1). Taxonomy (NCBI): domain Eukaryota; kingdom Metazoa; phylum Arthropoda; class Insecta; order Diptera; family Syrphidae; genus Epistrophella; species Epistrophella euchroma. The sequence continues at coordinate 35,535,072 of OX346247.1, read as the reverse complement.
TTCCTGCCAATAACACGCACAGAGGAATGGTTGAGACTTGAGAGTTGTAGGCAGGTCACTTGGTCCTGGTTCTTCACAAGCTGTAGCGGTAGCAATTTTTTTTTTTTTAAGAAGACAAAGCTATAACATTTATCAAGTTTCTTTGAAAATATTTTCATATCAATAAACGTGCTATTAAAAATTAATATTTTCATATCAATTAAAGTGCTATGAAAAATTTAGATCGGGACTTAAATCAATTGATAAAAATTATGTTTTTGTTCTGTAAAAAAATCGTTAAAAAAAATTTCAAACATTCCAAAGTGGAAACACTGCTCAGTAGATGGTAGAATCACAAAAGGAAGTGATGTACGAGTTATGATGTGCGTTGTCAGCCTGTTCTCTGATATGAAAAAGCCCGGTGTTAAAACAACAATCAAATAGAAGTCACGTTTGCTCACTTCAACTTCAAGGTACCTACAACATTATAAACAAAGCCACTTGATAACGTTTTGGTTTCTATAGGAACTTTCTTTGCATATAGTAACTGACAACTCACATTGTCAGTTATTACAATTGTTGTTATGGCGATTTTTGTATTACTTGTGCTTCTCTTTCATTTCTTTGAAATTTCCCATCACAAGGAACATCAGATTCGTATTCTCTTAAATGACGCACGATGTACAGCGCGGCAGTCTTTTGTGAACTTCCTGTGGGGTTTTGAACAAAAAATTCAATCTAATTAAGGAAAAGATGAAAAATAATATACATAGAGAGAATTAAAGATTCTTCAAAGAAACTTCCGGAATATAAACCATCAAAACGAATAAAACTTTTTTTTTTTTTTTTTCGTGATGAAAAGCAAGTGTGTGCCAGTGCCAGAAGTATAAATAAACACTGGCTTTCTGTTTGTAAATATAATTGAGGAACTTGAGGCCGGAAAATAAAATAAAATAGAAGTGGGTGGCTAAGCTTAAGGATCTCGTTTCGAAATTCATACTATAAACAACCATCAGAATAGTTTTATTTTTATGAATGAAGTCTAGTCAGTTTTATGATTTTCTAAATTTTAATTACTTTTGCTTTATATTCTCATAATGTTATAAGGTGATTTATTTCTTATATCACGTATAGGTACCAATAATAATGCCCGATCAGGTCACACGTTGGTTGAGCTAAGAACATGAAGGTTGTCATTTTTGTTTTTTTTCTCTATATTGCAAGTACCTATTGGTTTCTTGTCAAAATAAATCAAAACTAAAGTTCACATGTGTCCAAAATAAGTCGGCATATCATCAGTAATTTGTTCATCTATGCTAAGGTGAAAATTGAGCTAGAACCTAATAGCACTGGCAGATTTTAACTTCGAACCGGATATAATTTAAATTTTTGTTGTAGTTCATCTTGAAGGTTTATAGCTGCCATACAATATTTTTTTTTTTCAAAAAGGACTCCAGCGATTTTGATTAAACTGAAAACCATGCGTTTCAGGTTGTTTTTTCCAAAAAATCATTTTTTGAAAAGAAAAATTCCTTTTTTGTTTTTCAAAAAGGACTCCACCAATTTTTATTAAACTGAAAACCATGCGTTTCAGGTTTTTTTTTTCCAAAAAATCATTTTTTGAAAAGAAAAATTCCTAAACTTTTGGTTTTTCACGTATATATTTTTTAAATAGCGGTGCCGACTTTATATTACATATTTGTTTACAATTATATGTTTCTAAATAATTCAACCAATATTGAATTTTAAAATTTTAAAAATAATTTGTAGGAATATAAACAAAAAAAATTAAAAATTTAAATTTTGAATTTTTTATAACATTTTTTCGTTATAGACATCATTAAATTATTGACTGAACCATTGTCGTGTATATTTTTTTACTGTAGGTATATATGTATGTATATGTTACCGTAAAAAGCCGAAATAATATAATTCTAGAATTTACCGATAAAGCCTAGAATTTCTCAGCACCATTGGTTAAAATTGTTCTAGGATTTATCGGTAAATTCTAGAATTTCATTATTTCGGCTTTTTACAGTAACATATATATCATTTTTTTTGCAACACCATCGAAGCAACACCAAAGCGTTCAGATATTAATTTAATGATGTTCATTTCATTAATATATTGTAGATATTTGTTTTGAACTTGACTATACGACGCGGTGCCACGTACTGAATTTTATTAGCAGATATATATTTTAATTGTTTCAAAATGATAATGATGGACTACAAATTGAAATATAAGTAATTAAATACCTACTACATACGCTATTAGCTTGCCCACCCCAACTTTGCACGGATAGAAAAATTTAAGTTACGTAAAACATTAACATATATAAAATATAAATCTATGGTAGTTTAGTACTGTAAGCTAAGCAGGTTATGTCAAAAACTTCAAATAGGAAATTTTGTTGTATTTACTTATTTCTTTTTTTATTTTTAAAGCAAAATATTTAGTCTATTAGAGTAGTAAATAAGACTGTTTTCTCATTTTTTCAAGTGCATTATGCAGACTAGATACATATAGGGCCTTACCAAAAATCAAATTTAGTTATTACTTAAATATTGCAGTGAAATTAACCTTAACGTTATGGATCCTAAATTATTAACCACACATACATACATTATATTCTCAATTTTTTGAAGTCAGTTGAATATATGGTTCATTATTTATAGTCCACGTAAATATTAAGGTAATACCATGCACGGTTTATTATTTAGAGCCCATTTAATTATGATCCATGTTACTGAAATATTTAAGTCGTAACTAAATTTGATTAGTAAATTTTAAGGCTGCGAACGTAGGATAAATAAATTTATGCAAAAGTAGATTCAAAATTTTGCTAATTTACCACCACTATGTACCATCAATACCTATATCATTTAAAAAAAAAAGTTATACACGGCGTATGAGTACTATTTTTGTGTCTGAAATTCATAGCTAAATAAGGCAAGTTTTCGTAATGCTCATATTTTTTTTTTTTCAATTAAAACTGTTTTGAAATCAAATCAAGCGGGAGAGATTCATGCAACAAAAAATAAACCGAATATGTATTTGAAAGAGTACAGTACAGCAGTTCTTTTGGTTTTTTGGTTGCGTCTAAAATCAAGAACGGGCACAGTTTATGATATGAAGTTTGCACTAATACAAATGACCTCCCCACAAAATTTGAAGCGGTTATGAAACACTTTGACCGAATAGTTCACCAGCTCTAAGACTTTAAAATTGAACTAAAATAAATAAATTTGATGGCACAACAGCTCATGAAGAACTAGGGCCTAGTGACTTATCAACCATTCCTGTGTGCGTGTTTGCAGAAATGGAGGGGACCGAATCCGAATGGCTAATGAGAGCGACACTTTTGTATGACAAGAGATACTCTTGGATGTTTTGTCAGTTCCTCGCTAGAGGCAGTAGCCCTGAAAAACACTTTTGTGTTTATTTGGCAGCGGCTAGAAATCGAAATCAGACCTCTTGCGTGACATTCCATCGCACTAACCATTACGCCACGGACTACTTCTAAAATACTTAAGTTTTTTTTTCGGCTAATGGGCCTATGTAAGAAGAATAAGAATTTATTTCACTATCAGGTTGATAGTGAAGGAAACTGTCAGCTTGGTATTTTGACAGTTCTAAAACTTAATGCCGACAGAAATTGGAGAAGTTCAAATTTTTCTGTAGAAAACATGTTTTTTCATCCGATATTTTTAAATAAAAAATTAAAAATTCTCTGTGTGGGCATCAACCACTGCTCTGTCCATAAATTTTGTTCTTTGTCAATAATACAGCATGTTTATTTTGTATCTTTTTTGTGAGTAAATAAAACTTCCGAATTAGGTATGATGAGTAAATAAAACTCCCAAAAAAGTGAATACAATATTTTACTTTCGATATACATTGGACTTTGTTTAAGTACACAAAATATTTGTAGGTATATGATTCATGGTTATGCCGGCGCGGAATCGTACAGCAATATTGAAAATGAAAACAATCAGTCCCATTTGTACCGGCAATGCGGCAGTGGTATCAGTAATCAGTAATCGCGGGGCTATTTTATTCATTAAAATCTGTTTTCAAGAGCTTAAAACTATTAAGCCACTAAGTCACCCTTAAAGAAGTATATGTACATATATAAAAATACATTCTGTCGTTCTTAGCCCAGTTTTCCCTATATGTATTTTAATTTTAAAAATATATATCCCTTAAATGATTCTGGCAGTTGACCCTCTTAAAATTTCCTTCAAAAAAGACTTTTTTTAAATGGGTTATCAATTTTGGTTGTACCCCCTTTCACCCTAAAAATAGCAAAATTTTAAATCCATTTGTTTTTAAAAAGTCTTTCTAAAATGGGGACATATAAGTTAATAACTGATTTCTTCAATTACTATAGGTATAACAAAATGTGTTGAGCAGCCATCGGCATTAAATATGTATATAATCACATTTAATTTTGTTTCCGTTGCTTGTCCCACTTTTCAATATTTAAATACTAACTTTCTGCATTTGTGTGCATAAAAAAACTGCCATTTGTGCGTGAAAATATCTGTCTGTCATTATTTTGTATGGTAAAACGTAATAACAGGGCCCTTTTGTATAGCCCATCACATATTAGGAAGTGCCAAAAACCTTCATCTTCCTTCGTGCATTTTAATGAGGAATTTCCTCAATTTTGTTACCATGTTCTGACCCACAACTCAGTCAAGTGCATTCTTGGCTTGACCATCCTAACTGCGTATTGTGTAATGTGTTCAGCGGAGGGGACAGGGGAGGAGCTGCATTCGGTTATTCTTCCAATACACAAGCCACATCGAATACAAAATTTGCTATGTCCTGCATTTTCGTATAATTTCCTCCATGTCAACTTTTGCGGTTCTAAAGAGTCATCATGTGTGTGTTCTGGCATCAGATCTTTCCGTATAAGCTTAAACTCAAGTTGCAACTGCAGCAAAATTCATTTGCAGTTCAATATCCCCTGCCATGCGCAGAGTGATTGATCACCCAAATGTCAATTTCATATAACCGGTCGTGTGGAAAACGAACATACTCACGTACGTACCTACTCACGGCAAGGTGTTCGCTTATTTAAAGTCATTCTTTACCTATTCATATACAGCCTTTAAGGTATTAGATAAAAATAAAAATAAGTTCAAAAAGACATCCTTTTCATGTTAAAGATACAAAGATACTTCTTTATAAGATATGTTCTTTTTTATGGCTTTTATTTTAATTTGAATAATTTTCTTATCATTTCAGGAGCAGGATTCATGCTTCGGTGAACAGTGGCTGGAGAGCATATCTACCTACATTTTACATCTTTTAAGTGAAGCTGTATCTTTTTCTTTTAAAAGTATCTTTTGCCAATAAATTTCAAGTTAAGTGAAGTATAGTTAAAAAAAAAAATAATACTTAAATAAATTAAAAGTGAATGACCAAGTGAAAGTGAAGTGAGATTTTTTGCAAAAGATTTCCTCTAAGCCTGTATGCTGAGTGAGTGTGGTCAAAGTAAAGGTTGATTTGAGTGCACCTTCCCAGTGCACTTACCAAACTATATCTACAAAAATAAAAGTGATCTAGGATTAAAACGACAGTTTGGATACTAAATAAATACCTACATATAGCTACTCACCGAAATGAATATAAATGCGCACAGAATGAGGTGAGTTTGGTTTTCAAAATCTAAATAATCCTATCTTGACTGAGTCATTATTGTGAAATGGGAGAGGGGAAAAGGCATCTCGAAAAAAGGTTCAAAGATAAATTGCTCAGCAATTCGCTCTTCAAGATTCGATTAAAAGTGTTCAATTGACAAATCTGCAGTGTCAGAGTGTATATAACTAATGTATATGCTTGATGTGTAGGAGCGAGCGTGAATTTAAGGTGTATCGAGTCTTGGAAAATTACTTGAATGGATTAACGACAAGTTTAGCAGGGAGCCATTGAATAAATTAATTTTTTTTTTCTTTTGCAATCAACACAACATGAATGAACATTGATAGAGAGGGAAATTTAATTTATTCCGATAGTATTTTACAATAAAATTGACAACACTATGTAATTCGATTTGATAGCAGATTTAGTCATTGAGTGAGGATACGAAAGATTGGCTATACAAAGTAACATTTTATTTACTTGACTTTGTTAACTTTAAAATGTATTAAAGGATTGATTGAATGTACAGTGGCCTTTTTCACCGTGAAATTTCTATAAAGTAGAAAGTGTCATAAAATTTCATAAAATGCATCCACCTCTAGTAGTCGCTGTAAGTCTTAAAAATATGGAAACTCTAGAATTTACTGTAAAACCTTATAATTTTGAGTAACATTGATAAAAGTTAATTTTTTTCAAAATAATAATTCATTCTGGAATTTTACCACAATACAAGCGGACCACACCACCCAAAGTTTTTTGTTCTTCACTATGATTTTGGAACTTTAAAACGCCTAGTACCACACCCACTTTTCTTATACTAAAATTTTCTCCTCATAACAAAGCTAGCCCAATCAAATTTGAGACACAAAGCTATAGCGTCTAGGCTAATTAGAGACAAGACATAATCGAATGAGAGTGTTATTTTTTTATTGACCTAAAAACAAAAGTAACACATCCAAAATTATTCTATCTTTATATAGCTATAATTAAAGCCAGAATTTCATTAAAAAAAAAAAAAAAAAACAACACAAACATATATTTTCCAGTAAGACCTAGGGTCTTATAAATTAGGCAATGTTAGAAGGAATAGAAGGATAGGATAGATTTTTGTTGGCACAGTGGACTGATAAATAAGGTTTTTGATTATCTCATTAAATCCCAGGGGTGGCGTTCAGTTGAAGGAATATAGAAAAGAATGCTGCCTAGACTGGGGCTCGAACCCACACATCCAGGTTAGCAGTCAAGCACTACTTCCACTGCGCCGGGGCCACCCCCATTTTATTTCTTAAGTTTCTTTATTTTTTTTATTTTTTTTAAATAAATCAATTTGTAATTATAATAACAAATAAGATATTTATTTATAACATGGACGGCTGTATAAAGTAAGACAATGTTTATAAAAAATACCCTGTATTCCCAATTAATGTTGTAGTAAAGAAGATTTGGTTTGGTTTTATTTTTTTTTTAAGAAGAAGACAATTTGATATGTGTAATTTAGTGTTTGACTTAAAGGTGATGCGAATACTAAAAAAATAAAACGCACGACTGGATCGCACAAACTTGCTCTTGAAGTAAAAGCTTCTTCGAATTTTAAAGATTGAGTGTATTATAAGTAAATAATTTTGTTATGGGAGCCTTAAGTTTAAACTAGTATTATACATGTAACTTAGAGCTTAAATTGAAAAATTATTAAAAAGCAACATAATTCGAAATAAATTTAGTAAAAAAAATCTTCTTAAATTGTTTTGAGAGCTAAAAAGAGTACACCAACTGATTTATTTAACTAATCTTAGTTTTCGAGAAAAAGAAATTAAAATCGTAGAAGCGGCTTTTTTTTTTTAAATTAATTGTTTATAAAATTTTGTAAACATTTTTAAGACAAAAAATTGGTACATCATTTTTTAGTATTTATTTATGTTGAATTAAAAATTAAATTTCGAAAAAAATTATCTACCAGTTTTTGAAATATCGAATTTTCAAAAAACAATTTTGAATTTTTTTCTAAAATCCAAATTTTTTTTTTTTGAAAATTTTGATATGCAGTATGATTTCAACTTTTGAAAATCTTTTGTATAAAAAATTTAATTTAAATCGGTTACACACATAATGAGATAGTTCAAAATAAAGAAAATGGTTCTATGAGAGGTACCGCTAACGGTTAACCCTAAATTTTGTTTTTGGCTGATCGTAGACCATACTAATGTTAGTATTTAGAACAATGTTAATCAAAATCGTAGGAGTCGTTTTCGAGGAAATTTAACATTTATAACTTTTTTCAAAAATCAAAAAAAAAGTTTTTGATAATTTTGGTATAACCTACTATTTAAATTTTTCAGAAGATTCTCCATAAAAAAAATTATTAAAATCAGTCTATTCCTTTTCGAGAAAAATGAAAATAAAAAATGGTTCTATTAGAGGTACAATTTAAAACCATTTTTTGGAAATTTAATTTTCATAAAAATGTAGCATATACCTAATAAAATTTATTGATTTTTTTTTAGAAAAATCTGTCTAGCCATGTTTGAGCAAAATAAGATTTTCCAAAAATGCTAAAAAAAAAATGATATGGCAGGTACCGTTATTTTTGGTCCTAAAAAGAAAATTAAAAGCAAACGTGTCAGGGGAATTTTCCCAAAAACACTTTATACTTAATTAAAATCGTCCCATGGGCTTAGGCTGTAAGCGAGTACACAGACAGACAGACGGACGGAATTGCGAGACCTATTTTTTTCGTATTCCCTATCATCGTAATTTCAAGTTTGATCAAAAACTCGAGATCAATTTTCTTACGAATCCAAAACTTGCCATATACTTAGTACCTATACATAAATACAAGTAAAAACAAAGTTTTCGAACACAATTTTTTCCAAAACTTTGAGTTAAAGAATGAATTCTTCAAAATCAATTTTTTAACTAAATAAAATAATAGATTTCTGGCTTAAAAAAAGTATTCCTTAATATTCCGAATATTTGCCGTTGTTACCTTACTTTTTCTTTCTTGCAAGTCGATTTTTTAGAAAAATGTCCTTTGCACGATTTTTATTTATTAATATTGCCCGAGAAAATTTTCAAAAAAAAAAAATGTATTTCGAATTTTTAAAACATTTTTTTTTTTTTAAATGGATTAGTGAGTGTTATCGAAATTTGGTTTCTTTGTATATTTAGCAATTATTAATACTTAAAAAACATTGGTTTGTATACCATTCCCTTACAAACCAAAGAATTGATAGAGTTGGGGTTATAATTCTGTATAGTGTCAAAATTTTGTATTCGAAAATTGTATATTTTAAAGCATTCTGAAATTCTGGAAATCCAAAATTTATTTTTTTTTTTTAGTTCTGTAAATCCATGTAATCCAAAAGTCTGTTTTTGAAAATTTTGTAAATTATACGATATACGTATATCAGACTTTAAGTATAGCTCAAAAACTAAGTGTTGCAATTGAAATTTAATCAGCAGCATTTCCAAGAGCAAACTCCATAAGCTATAGATATAGATTTAGATTTTATTTATGTGTAGGTACATACGAGTATATGTATATATTATATTGTATGATGTCAGTCATTTAAGTCATTCCGATTGAATTCGTAGATAGTGTCCGCCACAATCATCAAACAGGGAGAATGGTATACGAGTATATGGTGTTGAAGTTGCACTATAGTACGGTATAGCGTATGCAACTTTAAATACATTAAATCATCGCCTTAATCAAATTGGCCGGCGATAATTGCGCGACAGGCGATAGATTACAAGCCACTCTCAGTGGTGCTACTGCTGTTAAAGTGTCGATTAGTAACTCGAACTGTTGAAATCAATTTGCAATCCAGACGGCTGCTGATTAATTTTACTCCTTCACCTTCTGTCAAGCAAAATTGCTTGGTGTTGACTTGCAATCGTAATAGAATACAGAATTGACAGAAAATTCCGTTCTTCAAGCTTAACCATTAACAACAACAAGTTGTCGATTTAATTTTATTTGCGCCTACTTGAATACGGTAAATGGCTTTTTAATTGTCTACCAAATGAAACATGGAAGGAGGTATTTTTATATTCTTGACAGATTCTAACACACCGTCAATTCTTACAACCACAAAAAATGTTCTGTCAAAAAAAAGAAAACAAACAAAGGAAAGATCAAATCGATAAGTAGTGATGTGGTGTATGTTGATATCAATTAATCCAAGTTAGAAAGAGGGTATAACCCACGAAGTGACAGCGAACATGCGCCTCCATGGTCATAGGTATAATATAAACAGGTCAGAGTTTTGTGTGACTTGTTAATTTTTTCGGCATGGCTATGTTCGCAAATAATATCCCCCTCCAATTAATATCGACTTTAATATAATGTTGGAAAATTTGCAAACATGGTATGATTATTTTTTTTTTAATGATTAAATTGTTATTTATGTTTTCAAAGTTGGCAGATGAAAGATAAAATAGAAATAAAGATAAAGAGGGAAGACAACAAAAACCATTAAACGAAATTAATTAAGTGGGACTGTGCAAGAAATAAATCTTCGACGTATATTGCTCTTGGAAATATGTATGTGATGTGAAATAGATAAGGATCATCATAGGAATGATGATATTCGACCTAAATTTCGTATATTAATACAAAGAAGGCGGATTGTTATGCTTAATTGGGGGAACTAATGCTATTTTAATTGGAAAAATGATCGAAAATCATTAGAAGATTTTGGATGATATCTTCTAATGTTAAAAGTGGAGGAGGACTATAATGTACGTTTTTTTTTTATTTCTGTATTCATTGAATAAACATTTTTGAGTCATAATAGTTACTGTTCTTCTTTTTTAAAAAAAATATACAAAGTGATTTAGGGGCTAATTTGTTTTTCTTGATTGAAACTAATGACCGTGCAGAAGCAACTACTGATGCAGCACAAGATATAACATGCTTCAATGGTGGTCTTCTTGTGTCTAATGGATTAATTTGTATTGTGAAATTGTAAGGCTTATAAGAGGAAGGGTACTATTTTCTCATGGTAAAGGGTTCAAATATGACATATTGATGACATGAAATTTCGTTTCCTCAAGAATTTGTTTTATTGGTTTGAATGTTGCATATGAATTTATTGATCAAGGTCGTATTTATGTATTTGTATTGTTATATGTATGATATAATATTGCAGTTATTAGTTTTTCATTCCCGAAGTTTTTAATATACTAAGCCCTTTCCTCCACTTTCGCCAATTTATCGTAAGCGACAAAAATTAAAAGTACCGTAAGCAATATTTTGTTTTTATTTTTTGCCCAGCAAGGAAACCAATTAGGCCAAAATTCAGCATTGAACATTATTAACGATAGGTACTGTTACTGACAGATGATAAAAGGTACGATTACTTTTCCACAGGAAAAAATTAAATTATTAACTTTATGTGACAATATGAAAATGTAGCTTACGATAATTTGGCGGAAAGGGATCGATACATAGTTTTACCTTTTTAAGATGTTCTCAAGATTGATGAATAATTTTTATGGAGTATTGAGCTTGAATGATTCCTATCCGTTTTTCTAGAATATGAGCGTGGCCAGCGACGAATGTAGCTTTTTTTTGGTGTGGCAAAAAAAATTCAAACATTGCCAAAGTAAGTGCCACCCTAATATACATAGTTACTTAAGGGTAAGTTCTGGATTTATAAGAAAAATCGAACTCGAGATTTCAGTTTAAACTTTACGTCATTACGATGATAGAGAATCCGAAAAAATTGGATCCCACAAATTCCATAATTTTTTTTTGCATGTTTGTTTTTATATATATTTTTGACTTTATCCTTAATGGCTCATATGATTTTGATCGAAATTTCTATTCAGGAGGTCCTTTTAAGTAAAAATATTGCTTGGATTTAAAAAAATCTATCTAAATCATTTTATTTGGAAACGGGTTAGTGATTTTTTTTTTTTTTTTTTTTGAAATTATGGGTTAGGGTGTATATTATTAAATTCTTAAAAATGCCATACGTACAATACCAAATTTTAGTTTTTTTTTTTTTTTGTAAATTTCAAGAATTCTTTTTCTTAAAACTTTCAAGAAATTTTATACATAAAAATTATTTAAAAAAAACATCACTTCAACGATTTTTGAAATTATTTCTGCGCTCTTTATTTTGATTTACACAAATAAGCGCCACCCTACTATCTACGTGCTTTTTTGTCGTGTGCGAGTCAGTGTCATTTCGATACTAAAATATTCTATATGTAGGCACTATTCAACCTTCAAATGCATTTAGCATTAGCTTGTAATTCATCTATTCAACGTTGCATACTTACATAAGTAGGTAAAAATAAATATAAATTTGGTGGCACAACGGCTCATCAAGAACCAGGGCCTAGTGACTTACAACTCTTAACCATTCCTATGTGCGTGTTTGCGGGAATGGAGGGGACCTACAGTTTATTGCCGAATCCGAACGGCTGGTGAGCAGCACTTTTCTTTGACAAGAGAAACTCTTGGAGGATTTGTCACTTCTTCACAAGAGGCAGTAGCCCGGAAAAAAACTTAAGGTGGAAGCGGCTGGTATTGAACCCAGACCTCTGGCATGACAGTCCATCGCAATAACCATTACGTTACGGGCTACTACTAAATAGAGAGAGAGAGAGAGAGAGAGAGAGAGAGAGAGAGAGAGAGAGAGAGAGAGAGAGAGAGAGAGAGAGAGAGAGAGAGAGAGAGAGAGAGAGAGAGAGAGAGAGAGAGAGAGAGAGAGAGAGAGAGAGAGAGAGAGAGAGAGAGAGAGCAAGAGAGAGAGAGAGAGAGAGAGAGTGCTCCGGGGAGAACGACAAATATTAGTTTAAAACATTAGGATTAGACTTTAAAGAACATATATTGTTGGTTTTGTCTCCAAAGTGTGTAGAACAACAACAAAACAGATATTTACCACAAACACAATAATAACGACGATCAAAAAGCTCCACAAGTACAGTACAACATCATCCAGCTGCAAAAGCCCGAAGATGGAATTTAATTCCGAAACGCGTTGCAAGATTTTATATAATTTTAAAGTTGTGCTAAGTAAAGTTATAATAAATAACATTTTATAATCAATAATTAAATTTTCTTTTATTTTATTTATTTCGTTTTTAGAATTAAATGCAAATTATTGTCCTGTCAAAAACGTGGGTTGAGTGATGTTTTATATGTTGAATACAAATTAATTTAACTATAGCTAACTGTAGCTGTAGTAGAAAGTTGAAATTTTAGCTAAAGGCAAATAATAATCTCGCAAAATTCTGCACCTGTCGAAACATTTTCCGAATTAGTACATTGAAGAAAAATATTTTTTTTCGGCACTTGTTTTTGTGGGACACAGCCGCTCCTTTATTTCATTTGTTGCAAAAGTGGAAAATGGAAAAATTTTGTCCACAATTGTTAAATTGTCGCTCAAGACCCCCTCATGTTGCGTCAATGGTTGCAATAGAATATTATGCTAATTTTTAACACGAAGGCAAGGCAAAAAAATAAAAGTGTATTGGTCAATTCATGCCAAGTGTGGAGAGGATAAAATTTGAGTTCATATTTCTTCATATTTTGTATTCTTCTCACAAAAAAAAATGCCACACCCTATCTGGCCATCACTTTTCTTTGAACGAAGATGAAGAGTCACGACCAGTCCACGACTGACAAATTTTCAACGGTGACTGTGGCGTCAGTGGCCGCCAACGGCATTATGGAATGAGTGCACAATATTATCTCTGTCATTATTTTGCGGCTTAACGAACATTGCTAAAGAAAATCATAACGCAGTGTGTGTACCTACCAGAGCCCCAAATCCAAATTGTGTTTCTGGATTATATATGTATACGATCTTGCATCAGCTTATCAATCTTAGTATTAGTTTTAAGTGTTTCAATGTTTTTTTTTTTAACTTAATCTTTAAGATTCAAATGAGAAACGAGACAAGTGTTTTGCTTATGAAGAGCAAGATAAGAAATCCTAAGCTCATTGAGAGTCTCTCGAAGAAATCTATCTAAAGATGAAGACTTACCCACTTACACTCAACTAAAGGTTATCGTGGGATGAGTAGATGAAACTGTTTTGATTAGTAGACAAGGTTGCCACCCAAAAAAAAAAAAATTAACCTGCCATATTTTCTGAAAAAACGTGCCATTTTCTTGTCATGAAAAAATCAAAAATTCTTCTATTTTATTGAAAACAACTGTAATTAGTTTTATTGCGGTATGCAGTAGGTACATCATACAACATCGAACGAAGTAATTTGCTCTATTCGTGCATTGTCAAATAAATATCAGTTTATGTCAATTTTTTGGACAAATTTTCATTAATTTTTTTTCAAAATTTGCTTCATTTTAAATAAACTTATGAAAATAAAAAATCGCACGAGAAAATTATCGTGTCAAAAAAGCACGATCGTTCCACATCGGCAACGCTGTTAGTAGGTACCTACCTACAAATTTAGAATGTACTAGAAGTCTATTTTGTTTTTAATATTTTTTTTTTTTGAAGTGATGGATAAAAAAACTTAAAATATTTTGAGCGCGAAAGTGAAATTTATTTTATGTGTGTTTGGCGCGTGTTTTATATTTTTTTTTTAATTTATTTATTTCCTTTTAACACAAGATTTATTAATTTTTTTTATTGTTCTGACACTCTTGTTGTGATATTCATGTGCCATATAAAATAAAATGTCTTCATAGATCATTCGAAAGTAATGGAGTACATGCCGCCATAGTGCCAATTTTTTTTAAATTTTGCAAATTTTATACCTAGATACATTTTTTCCCCAAAATTATGGTTTTCAAAAAACAAAGTTGTGTGGTTTTGTGATTAGTTTGTGCTGGCAAGTGCCCAATGAGATACAAAAAATCCCATATTTGCCGAATTTATAGTAAATGTTTATAGATTTGAAGCTTCTGGCTTTCGAAGGAGATTCTTAAAATAGCAGTTCTAAAATTCAAGATAACTACTGCAGCGATTTTCATCAAACTTGAAATTTTTAAGTTTCCTAGAAGAAATATTGAATTTTTTTACGTAGCTTCAAAAACAACGGTATACCTGCCAAACAACAGTTATGGGAAAGAAGTTCTTTATCTCGGAAGCGGAAACAATAATTTTGATACAAAAATGTTTGTGTAAGTGGTAAATACTATTTAAGTTGTGATCTGCATATTAAGAAAAAAAAAAAAATTGCAAATGCTATTACAATCGATCAACATATATGTAAGAGCTTTTGTGGATAGTTGTTCGTTTTGTGTAAAAGAAGTGCAGTAAGAGGCTTTTAACTTTTGTTTCAATAGTTGGATTATCAATACGAAGGTCTTTTATAAAAGCTGAAATATCAGGCTACCATCAACTTTTTTTTGTAATGCTATAAATATTCTTACTAAAAATATGATTTATTTTTTTTTTTTGACAACATATCTATTTCATGATAGTATGACGTCGTTCCACTCAAAATATTAAAATAATTTAAATAATTATTATATAAAAAGTATTATGATGTATGGAGTAGAAATAAATTATGTCAATTAATAGAAAAATTAAACTTCTGTTTAAGTGATCTTTTAAGTTGATGTCTGATGAAGGTCAAAAGTTCAGGCACATGTAGAATTTTAACAAGTCAGAAATGCGAATGGGTGTGCAAGTGGTAGTAAGGCTTTCTTGAAATCTTTGAATAGAAAAAGATGTTAGTCTTAAGGCTTTTTTATATGTGAATAAATGAAAATAAATAAATGAAATAAAATAAGACGAAAGATAGGTCTTAGATAAAAAATGAACAATATTTTTTTTGCAAGAATTCATACATATTGAAGAACTATTATGAGATTAAAATATTTTTAGGAGTTGCTTAAGCAATTTACAAAGCAAATTTTACATATTTTCCATTTTCTCTGATTTATTATATAAATAAATATACATATGATAATTTATTTCATAAACCAACAAATTATTTAATTTTTTCCGGAGTGTACTTCCCTAAAGTCCAGAGATCAATGGGTTTTCTACGAAATTCCGTGAATTTTAAAATCCAAACTCTTAAAAACTTCATTCATTATCTATTTATTTAATTTACCATAACGTTGCCTCGTTTTAACTGTGTCGATACCAATTTTACGATTTCGTTTTAAATTCATAAAGCGCATGTTTAAACTTCAAGATTTATTAATCTTTAAGATTAAAAACATTAAAAAAGGAAAAGTAGAATAATTAGATACATTTTGTATAAATCAGAGAGCTCATGACACGACGACATGCCGGCGCTTAGATTTCAATCAAAACCACTTAAGTTGTAAATGGAAAGAAGATAATTCTGTCGTCTAGATACAAATATATTGCAAAAACCCTACATTTTATAGATTTTATTGTAACAATCTTATTTAGCAAATTTAATAATTGTTGATGGAAAGCAACACGATTAAAATAATTAGTTATAATGTTATTCTATAAATGCTCTGACTTTTCTTACATAAATCAACGTATTTATTTATGCAGAATCGATTGGGAAAGTATTTGCATAATTGAGTTTATTACTCGGTGTTAAGTGAGTTGATTGTGATTAAATTGGTAATTGTTATAAAAGTCACGTGAAATGCAACATTAATTCCAACAACTTGTTACCTATCCTTTTCTTATAGAATTAAAATACCTACACTTAACACATCATAGTGTTATGTTGTAAGTAATGAGTTTTCCGAACTCTGTAAATGTAATTATGAGTGGAGACCGATGCGTATAAATTCAATAATAATAATAAATTTACAACTAATAATTATTGTTTATAGTGCATGAAGGTGTAATTGAAATGCAAAGGGCGCAAATACGATACTAACCGAAGCATGGCATACGAACATATTAACATATTTCTATTTTAATAACCCTGCCCCATTATCCAGTGCTCATATTAGCATAGCACATAAATGAATAACCCTGACCATCAATTATGAAAATGCAAATGAAAAATGAAAATGAAAATTTATCGATTATTTTCCATTCAATAACAAAGAAGAATAATTTGCTTTAAAATTCAAATTGAAGGGTTTCTCAATAATTAAAAGAACTGAATAAAAATAATAAATCGCAGTGTTATAGGGTGATGGCAGGGTTGTTATCATCGTTCAAGGTTTTTTTTTTTATATGAGTTGAATGTTAAAGTTGTATAATAAACGATATAACCATCACCTGGAGAAAATCAAGCGAAATTCAAAACATGTCCGCAATCACAAGAAATCAAAATTTTAGCTTTAATTTTTAGATGAAGCTTGACAAAAAAAAAAATGAAATTAAAAGTAGGTATGAAAGTTCGTATGTTTTTTTGTGTATTCTCCAATAATTGCTGTGCAAATAACTCAACAGATAGTTTTGATAATTTGAGTGCCTTCAGAAAGCAGACAACCTTATGATTTACTGGCTGAACAGAATAGAATGACGGAACTGAAGCCGCAGACGGAACTGGAAGAGCTGTCAAAAAGCGTCGTACGTTATTTTTTTTACATGCCCACAATGGAGCTGTACAGCTTTGAAAGTATTTTGAAGAAAAACAAAAGAATATTATTGTTTACAAGCTCAGAATTGACATTTTTTGTTTCCACTAATTTTCCTTTTAATAAATAATTTTTTTCGCGATACTAATAACCACAATATTTTTTTCCGACCCAAAAAGCTGTTTTTTTCTTCATACAAATTGAAACGTCAAAAGTGCCGTACGTCAAAAGTTAAAAGTTGGTGAACTCTTCCGTCTGCGTCTGCATCTCCGTATGCGTCTACGTTCCGTTGTGTTCGCAACATTGAATTTGCGTGTATTTACTATTTTGACAGCTGTTCCAGCTCCGTCTCCGGTTCCGTCTGCGTCATCATTCTGTTCAGCCAGTTATTATAGACCAAATTTTTTACAAATAGTAGGTACATATACATAGGTATATCCTACTCAAAAGTTGTTGGCCCGTTATTTGATAGGAATATATACCTAATTAAATAAAATTCTAGACTGGATTGCTCGAACTTGCTCTTGTTTCTTTGAATTTTGAAGATTGAGTGTATTTATAATACAAAAAAAATAATAATAATAATAATACAGGGTGTCCCGAAACTCAACGTCAAGCGAATGCCGGGTGATAGGGTAAGTTGTGCCCGTTCTGGAAAGAGTAAGAAAAAAAAAATCCATACATAACGTATCTAATAAATTAAAGAAAGCATGTATGGAGATAAATTGAAAAATTATAGTAAAAATCAACAAAATTCAAAATTAGTTTAGTGAATGAAATCTTCTTAAATTGTTTTTAGAGATAAAAAAAAGTACACTGATTTCTTAAATAAATCTTAGTTTTTAGAAAAAAAAAGTTCAAAATATTAGGAGCGATTTTTTTAAAAACTATTTTTGGTACACAATTTTTTCTAGTATCTATTAATGTTGAGTTAAAAATTAAATATCGCGAAAAATCATCTATCCGTTTTGTAAATATCGAATTACAAAAAAAAAAAAGAAATTGAAAATTTTTTTAAAAATCCAAAATTTATTTTTTTCTTTTTGAAAATTTTGATACGAAGTATGATTTCAACATTTTAGAAGCTTTTGTATGAAAAATTTAATTCAGATAAAAAAAATGCTTCTATGAGAGGTACCTACTGTTAATAATGGTTAACTGCAAATTTTGTTTTTGTTAAATCATAGAACGTACTAATATGTATTAGTATTGATAACAATTTTAACCTAAATCGTAAGAGTCGTTTTTGAGAAATTTTACATTTTCTGAAACTGTTTTTTAACTATAAGAAAAAAAATGTCTTCAAAATATTTTAGATAATATTAAAAAACCGCTCGGTACCACGTTTCATAAAAATCGAACGAGTCATTTTCGAAATATTTGGTTTTCAAAAAAAAAAATTTGGAACTTTTTTTATAAGTAAAAAAAAAAATTTGTTTTCAAAATTTTTATGAATTAGGTACCTATCTATTAATCAATTTAGAAAGGAGCTCCGGAGTAAAAATTTTGATCAAAATCGTATATGCCGTTAACGAGAATTTTTTTTATTATTTTTTGAGGTGAAAAAATTTATATTCCCCTTATAGAGAATGACCGGAAATCTTATGGCCCAAGTTTGAAGAAAATCGCTCAGTGACACTGAGCAATTTTCTTCAAACCTGGACTATAGTCAGTGAGGCTGTAGGTCAAGGTATAGACAGACAAAAAGACATAGAGACAGAAAGACGGAATTGCTGGACCTATTTTTTTTGGGTTCTTTGTAGAGTGTGACTTTTAAGGAATCTAAAACTTCTCCTATGGTAGGTACCTAAGGACATACATATATCGCAAGTGAAAATGAGTTAATAAATAGATTTTGTGTTTATGGTGAACAAAATTTGAAAGGTACTTTCGCTTTTTTCGAAATCTGATTTTTATTAATTTTTTTATGGAAAAACTTTTGACAATTTTAAATAATAGATATTGAATGCGTACCAAATTTTTCAAAAAATTATTTTTTGGATTTCTATTTTTTTTTTTAACTCAATATTTTCAAAACTAACCGAAACGGTCCATTTTTATTAAACTTTCCTAAATATTGTCAATAGAAATTATTTTGTTATCTCATCCATTTATCAGGGCTTTCCTTTCAGAGAATTAGGTGAAATATTGCTATTGCATTAAAAAAGCAGCTTTCTCTTGGTTGAACACTGCACATACGACAGAAAACAAAACTTATTTCCTCGCTTTCAATTAGATTTCTTGGAAAATCAAAAACATTGTCCTCTTGTGAACTTCCTCATTCAACGTTACAGTTAATTAGATTTGTGGAACTCAAAGACGAATTTCACTTCATACACAAAAAACAAAAACAATCTCATGCACACAACACACCAAATATAGTCACAAACATTTGTGTCTTGAAAATAATTCAATTCTCCTGCTTCAACGGATATAAATCTATTCATGTGTCGGAGTTCGGAGTTACCGCGAAATTTCTATTCTAGTTTCTCTTTCAAAACACTACCCTTCCACTTCATCTCATCTTCTAACAATTATTCAGATTCATCATCATAAATACGGTTATGCTATAATATAATTAAGTCCCCATAGTCATAGCTATAGCTAGTGTAGACACACACTCAAAGAAAGACATCCTATTTAGCTTTTGTTTGCCGTCGGCTTACTATGTCACTTGCACTTTTCACCGCACTGTGATGCACGGTACTTAAGATGTGTTCGGTAGAAAATATGGTTGCCACCCGTGAGTAAATTCGAATTCTTGAAAATCAGAAGAGGCGCAGCGTAGGTTTCTTCCAACAGGGATTCCTTAACAATTTAATCACCAGCAATTTTAAATAGAAATCGTTAACGAAAATAAAATAAGTTAGTGCCTCCTAGGTACCTACAAATTTCTTTATTATAGCATATTTTTTTTAATGGTTTTGTGTTGGTAATGGCTATTTTTACTTTTGTGTATTGATAAGCGATATTATTAAACCCATTTTGATTGTAAATATAATGTTTTTAGTTAATAAGTTCATATTTTATTTGTATTCGCCGGTCAGTCACTAACAATTTCCATTCGCTTAGTTTTGACGTCTGAAGCGAGTCACATGACTAATATTCGCTAATTGTAATACGGATTTGATTCATTCGCCAGCTTTTTGGTTCGCTTCGCGAACGATAATAGGTGAATTAAACGAACAAGATGTGAAATAGAAGCTTTTCATCTAAAGTTATTAATTTTAACAAGGCGCATTTAATAGGTAGTGACAACGTAAGTAATATAGTCTTGTATGATCATGGCTGTCGCGATATATATCTTGCTTGAGCAAATATTCAAGTAACCCGTTAGTTTTATGAAGCCCAGTATAACGTTAAAATTTTGCAAATATTAATTACATTAAGTACTTAAAATTAAAACAATAAAAACTAAGTTGGCAACATTAAATGAAAAACTTTCTTGCCAATGCTATAAATTCATAGTGCAGATGATGACGTTGAAGCCTTCGATTGAATAGCGTAACAGAAATATTCCAGTAGTGCGCTGCTTTATTTTTTTAGTTAGTTTGCACCTCCTCCACCATTTCACGCTGCTTGGCCAGCTTCGCACATTCTTCCCACTATAACGTGCACGGTGCACTTCCACATGGCTTCGCTGATTTTTTTTTTCTTGAAGCTTTTTGTTTGCTAATTTGGCATTTTTCCAATTCATTCTAAGAACAGCACCTCTTTTGTCTGGGAAAATATAAAACAGAGCCAATGCCCATGGTGTGTGTGATTGTGAGATATTATTTCAAAGGGATATTCCCTTTCTTGCACCATTAGAGAAAAATAAATAAATGAATCTAGTAAAAGAACAAAAATGTTGTCTGAGAGTCTGTGAACTGTGACGCGTGTATCTAACGCAATCTTTATTTAAAGAAATAGCTCAGCTGGCTTGGTGATTATTGGTGTGGTAAGGTACACAAACAAGTTGACGCTGAATTTGGATTAGGACAATAAATAAAATGTAGTCGAGAAATGAAAGAAAGGAAGGTAATAGGAAATAAAAATATAATTTTGCAGGTTCATTTGTTTATTTATGTCAAATTGTAATTTAGAAAAAAGTTTGGCGCCAAATTATCATCTCATTGTCTTGACCCACTTTATGAAGCTGCCAACATGTCCATCTTCAGTGAAAGTGATTTTGTGATTTTTGTTGTTCAAAAATTCAACGAAAGTGATTTTGGTTTACTTTTGCTGCGGATGATTCAGCGAATGATGACTGCTAGTTTCTAGCGTTTTATTAGAAGAAATGAGTAAGTAGCTCATGGTTGTTTAGTTTAGGATGCTCATTAAGCTTTATAATCTTCTAAAATTTATTCCGAGTAAAGTAAGTAGGTACCTGTAGAAATTTTTGCAGACAAACAATTTATACCTGACTGGTATAAATTGTTTGCCTCCTGGGTTTGGTAAAAAGTGTCGCGAACTAATATTTATTTCGTTGGATATTTTAAAACTTAAACTTTGATTGGTATAAACTAGTCTAACTCCATATAGCGAAAATCAGAAATAATACTCTTGTACTTAAAATAAAATTTATTTTAAAATGAGCCCTCTTGAGCCTTTTTATTTGATTTTCAATTTCCATCCATCAATCTTAATGGCTGTTTGCTGTGTCAAACGGAAGATAAAGTGCTCTAAATGCATCCTTATTAGATCTTAAGATGGCCTCTAGACATCTCAATCCCGAACAAATACAAACTACCTACACAATCTTCCTAAACGAAGATAAGAGTCAATATCAGAAGATTAACACTCTTTCATGCCGGCCATACAGATTCTTCTTCCGAAATGCCAAAGGCTCTAGTGTCATTATCCAAATAACTTGTCTATCCTTTATTCATTTGTCATCTTTCATTCTTTTCCCAGCAAAAAAAAAAAAAGAAATAATAAAAATAAAAAAGGATGCTTTTACTATAATGGTTTGGTTTAGATGTTATCAGATTTGTGTATCCTCCGATGAAAGTCAAAAGAGCTGTCGTTCGTCGTTTGTCCACCCAAAAAGAACGAAGAATCCTTTCGTAATATAGAAGTGAGAAAACCATGGATCCTTGGATTTGAATGTTTGCATACCAAAACAGAGCCAACAAAGGCCCCAAAAACATTCGTTTATTAATCGTCTTTGAGATGTCGTTGGACGTATTCACCCAGGGCGTTGATTTCCTTGAGCCGTGAAAATAAGAATAAAGGACGAAGAAGACAATAAAAAATACATAGCATATAGTTTAAGTACACACTCTTCTATAGAACGGAAATTTAATATCTTCATTCATGTTGGACATGGACACAGGGCAATGAGGCAGATTTTATGGTGTGTTATTGAAAATGGCTCTTTGCCTTGTCAACCACAAAACCGCAGACAATAATAAGTACATATATATACACAGAACGAAGGGAAAAAATAACTTATCTACCACTACTCGAAGACAGGATCGAGATTAAAATATGAAAAATAGTTAAAGGAAACCCTACGGGATTGTCTGCTATCGGGTTTACCTCGCTTGGGTTAAAGTATGAAATTTGTTTTGACTTAAGGTGAAGCACCTTATTTTTTATTACCTATACTAGCGAAAAATTTGCATTTTGGATTTTGTATTTCTGCTTTCAAATGCGGAAGACTGTTTGATAGGGCGGTAGTTTTAGAGATATAGAAGAGGTTTGAAAAATATTTACAGAGGATTTTAAGGGTTATGTGTTCTAAAAATGAAATTCTTGTATGAAATGAAATATACAGAAGAGCTTCCGAAATATATTGAAATTTTTGTATAAATGGTCAATATAAAATTCTTATTCTGTTAGATATTTGATTTCATGAGGTAAAGTAACCTAATCCTAGGTGACCACGATTATTAATATTTATAAATATGCTATGGTATGTCATTTTTCGTTTTATTATAATTAAAAGAAACTCATAGTGATATAAGTATACCAATGTAGGCATAAGTTGTTGGCAATTCTAAAGCTAATGTATTGCCTGACTGCTAACTCAGTAGAGATGTGAATTGCAGCCCCATTCTCGACAACATTTTTTTTATATATGCACTCGACCACTAAAAATCTGCAGCCATAAATTTAATGTTAATAGTTTAAACATACATATTTATGTAGTTACAAAAAAAATATGTTATTTATATAGTAAAGAAGATACACCATAAAAAGAGATAAAATGCATTTAAATAAGATATTGGTACACTTGGGCGTATACGCACTTATTTATTTTATTGAATCTTTAACAAATTTTACTACAATTTTTGCTTTCGCACGATAAGTTAATGTTTTATGTCGATTGAAAAAAGCTAATTTAATGCATTATTTTTCTCTTTTCAATAATAAATGTGGGTGCGTCAACGAGTATAAAGTTCTTCTTTCAAGATACATACGTGACCAATGGAATTTTTTTCAAAAAGCTGTTGTAGTGATTTCTATTCTCTTCAGACATACATATACGGAAAACCTATCCTCAATCAGCGGGGAAAATCACAATCTGAATACAGCTGCAACATCAGGTAGTACAAGCAGGAGCATCCCAATAGTGAAGGTTAAACTTATGTGATTTTATTTTATTTGATAAATGTCAAAGATTAGACGAAATTCTGGTGAGGGCAGGGGGTCGGTGAATTTAAAGTAGCTCTGGGCGAAAGAGAACCTGGAGAAGTAAAATGCCATGCCAGTAGCGTAATGGTTAGTGCGTTGGACTGTCATTCCAGAGGTCTGTGTTCGATTTCCAGCCTCTTTCTACCTAAAAACAACTTTCTTTTTTTTTCTGAAAGCCCTTCTCTATCAAAAACTTTAAATTTAATTTTTTTGTACAGTCACTTCGAACATAACAGGTAGGTATAAAATGTGATAATTTGATAACAGATAATAAAATGTGATAATTTGGGTTTTTAAAATTTTTAAAACTTTTTGTACAAGATTACCAATTAAGGGCCATTTGCTGAAACGAAACTTAAATATTTATGTTCAGCATAAGAGCTTATGTGACAGTTTACGCTGAGGAAAAAGTAGATCATAAGCGCTTAAGTTGAACATATGTAAATATTTAAGTTTCGTTTCAGCAAATGGGCCTAAGTGATAGTTTTTGACTCCCTTTTATTTTGCCTTGTGAGATATGCAGGTACTATAGGGCAAGTTTTGGATTCGTAAAAAAAATCGAATTCGAGATAACTATTAAACATGACATTACGATGATAGAGAACACGAAAAAAGTGGGTCCCGCAATTAAGTCTGTCTGTCTGTGCGTATGTCTGTATGTCTGTCTGTATTTCTGTCTGTACCTCGGCCTACAGCCTAAGCCCCTGATGCGATTTTTTTCAAACTTAGAGCATAAGATTTTTGGGTGAAATCGAGATTGTTTTTTTAGCTCAAAAAATGGCAAGTACCGGAGCATTTAAAAAAATTTATTTATCTCAAAAACGGCTCTGACGATTTTTTTTTAAATTTTATGTGTGTACTAGTAGTGGTATGGTCTATGTTTTGGTGAAAAAAAAATACCAACAACCGTTATTAACCAGTACCTACTATAGAACAGTTTTTTTTTTTTTTTTTCAATTTTCTCGTTAACCGCTTAACCGATTTTCATCAAAATTTTTACTTAGAAGGTCCTATCAAGTTAAAATAATACTGTTTACATATATTTTCAAAAAAAAATATTTAAAAAAAAGTTGGTGTCAGAACACTGACATCAAGAAACTTAACTGTTTTTTGAACACCTCTAAGAATATTTTAGAAAATGTATACCTAAAAAAATTATTTTTCAACGAGTTAGAATAACTCAAATCGGGTGTTATTTATAAATTATTGTGTTTTTACAATTTTTGGCTTTAAAATTCTGGATTAAAAAGAATAAGACATAATAATAAAATATGTATGTATAATCGACAATTTTTTTTTTAAATCAAAAAGACTACTAAAAAATATGAGAAGGTAAAAAAGAGACAAAGCGAGGAGATTTGATAAAAATCGATTTTTTCTTGAGGCAGCATTACTTTTTCTCTTCATTTTTAAAAATCAATTTTTTCGATAACTTTGAATTTAAAAAAAAATTAATAGGTGGCCAAAAACTATCATTTTTGATTTTCATATTGATAATCTTTTTCAAACAAAAAATTATTAAATTTGATACTTTTTGAACCAAAGTTAACAGCTAAATTCTTAACTTAGAAATATAATTTTAAGCTTTTACTGCTTATAAATATAATTAAATTCTTAGTAAAATTGCAAAATTTGTTAGTAGATTGTGAACGCTCTTTATCTTTTCCGTTGTAACACTGCGGAATATACCGCGGACGAAAAACAGCTGACAGTAAGGCCCATCGCCCACTAGGCAACTTTTTGTTGCTAGCCCCAGCAACTTTTTGTTGCTCCCAATCCAATTACATTAGCTTATATGGGAGATCGCCCACTAGGCAACTTTTTGTTGCTCGGAGTTGCTCGCGGAACTTTTTTCCCGGCAACTTTTTGTTGCTTACCCTCGTCCACTAGGCAATTTCCGAGCAACTTCCAGCAACTTTTGGGAATTTTCCGAAATTTTTGCCAAATGCGTGGCTTTTAACCCGAAAAACAAGTTTTATTTTCACACTGAACGAATTTTGTATCGTCACTGATCCAAAATACAAGGTCAATTTACCATTTCAATTAAAAATACTGAACCCAATATTTGCTCGGAAATTGCCTAATGAGCGATGGTAAGCAACTCCAAGCAACTTTTAGTTGCGCAACAAAAAGTTGCCTAGTGGAAGATGGGCCTAAGAATGACACTTGGCTTGCTTTGAAATACACGGCCGCACACATTTTACACATTTGTATTTTTCTTTTGCAATGGAGTTGAGGTATAGTAAAAGTACAACAGCGTTGCAAGATTGTCTTCTTTAGTATATTTTGATGTTGGAGTTAAAAAAAAAAATTATTACACTTTTGCACTTTTACAATGAGACTAGACTAGTTGCCCCGGATCGTGAACACCCCTATATTAACATATATCCACCAGCCTTTGGTTGTAATTCATTTTTGCTTACTGATTCATGCAATCGCAAGTCATCGCTCAGTTTCATTCTAATTAAAATCCCCATTAGCAGACTTTAGGAATGATTTTACCAGCATAAGTTCTGGATAATTTTGCTTCAGGTTAATAGTATTTTCGGGACGACATGTCGCAACATAAAGTTGTACACCTGTTTTGTGTGTTTCTGGAGGCAGCTTTTGATTCAATTAAATTCGTGCGCACATGAGAGAACGATGACAATAACGACAATGACAAAGATAAATGCAGCGTGAAACACAGAGTAACCTCAGGCATATAAAATGTTTGTGTATTGGTTGGGTTAGTGGAAAAGTTTACTGACCACTATGATGCCGCCGTGCCGTCCAGCCATTTAAATCAAAAACGCTAATCGTCAATTCTAAATCATACCCTTATACCCTAGAAGTTCTGTCTTTATAGAAAACCTAGAGGTAGGGTTTGTCCAATAAATCATCGCAAATTCAAAACTTGAAACAATAGTGTACCCATCTATATTGTTGTGTATGGCTATATAACATAGGTCTAAAGTGTTTTATAGGAATTTCACCAAAATTTATCTAAGTTTTTTTTCACGTGGATGAAAAATGAAAAATCAATCACAATATAGTTAAAAGTTAAAAGAGAAAAGAGAGAAGAAAACTACATTTTGGCAGAGGCAGTCCCAAATTTGAGATACAAGTTTACCGGAAAACAACTTAATTTTTTTGGTTTGGCTTAGAGCCTTGAGTTCAATGACTTGGACTCCTCATCAAGAAAGGAATGGAACTGTCAACCTTTGCAAAATATTTGACACACTTGTACAAAGTGGAAAACAGATAACATACTTGAGATCATACCTGACATTAGAAAACTGTGAAAAAGTGGACAAAAATTGTTCATTTCCATTTCGATGACGATTTCACAATGTTAAGGAACCATAAAATGTGTTTGTACGACTAATCATTCGCTACAGAAAACGGTTCGATGGATCAATTTGGTCTATAATTCTTGAAAATATCTGACCAGATTAAGTCCTCCAATCAATGTTTGTAAAGCAGTGAAAGATTTCCTTAAAGTCTATAAAAAGTCGTTTTTTTTGTATATTTTTAAACTAACGGTGGGGTGCTAAAAAAAACATTCGTTATACCTAAAATTTTGAAAAGGTCTTTTAGGAAATCAAGTTTTCAAAACTGCCCTTAAATTTTCTTTTTCATCATTTGTTACCAATGTGTTGGTAACAAATGATATTGGATATTTTTCAGAAGAAATATTTTAGTACAACGAAAAACGACGTCATCAAAGGTAAACAAACAAGTTATCTATTCAATACATTCAATTGGCTCAGAAAAAAAATCAAAGAAAATTACACTCTTCTTATGGCAGAAAAAAAATAATTATTTTCTAAAATCAACATAAAGAATATAAAGCTTTAGAATCTTTTTTGTTTCATCACTCAATACAGTTTTCAAAGAGATAAGATAACTCTACAAAAAACACAAAAAAACAAAAAAAAACTGTAAACATTTTGTTCGGTTAATTTTTTTTGACGAATGTACTTACTTACAGAAATTAACAATACCTAGGTAGCTAGCTACCTCCAATAAAAGAAGTTTTTGATTTTGGACTAGCTATATCATAAGTTTTACTAGAATATTGCATATCAATGTTTTCTAAAACAAAAATAAGTTTTGGAATTTAAATGAAAATTTAACTTTAACGGCCATATTATTGACTTTCTTCAAGGCTGGTTTTACTGAAAAACTAGTCCTATATGGGTTTCGAGTTTTAAGTTTTTCAAAAACAATTATTGATTTGATTTAGATATCAAAATTTGTATGAACATTTTGATTAAGATGTCAAAGTAATAAAAATTTGTGAAAAACTTAAAACTCCACACCCCTATAGAACTAGTTTTTCCGCAAAACTAGCTTTGAAGAAAGTCAATAGTATGGCCGTAAATTTTTCAAAACTTAAAATCGGCATACAAATTATTTTTTTTCTCAAAAAGAAAATCAGATATATAAGTTTAGGTATGTTACTATTTATTTATTTTATTTATTTATTTATTTATGTTTATCAACTGTACATGCAAGTAGAAAACTTATATTTGGTACAGGTAAAAGTTTACAATTTTTGTTTTACTACGAAAATATTTGTTATATAAAAAGATACAAAAATTTTAATTAAAAATTTTATATAGTGTTTTACAAAAAGAAAGAAAGAAAAGAAAAAAAGAAGTCATTTGAAAGAAAAGTAATAATTTAGCATTAACATCATTAGTAGATTTGTGCAAAATAGTTAAAAAGTAACTTTTTAAATTGACTTGAGTATAATGATTTTTTTATGTCTAAAAGGAAGGAAGTTCCAAAGATAAATCGCAAATATGAAAAAGTGTCGAAAGCTTATTAGGTATTTATACCTGGGTGCAATAAACTGTAAAGTTCTTTCGGATCTAACAGGTTTAATTTGGTCGAATAAGTAATAAGGGACTTTACTGACTACGATTTTTTGCAGAGTGAGAACTGTTCGGAAGTTTAAGTAGGCATTTAGAGAACATCCAAGTATTTTTTTAGCGAAATCTGATATATGGTCACGACGTTTCAAATCAAAGGCATATCTAGCACAACTATTAAATGCAACATTCAGTCTTCTACTGTATTCACTTTCCATATTTGCAAATAGCTCACATCCATATGATATGATTGGTAAGATATACGTTTTAATCAATTTTATTTTGACTCCAGTTGAAAGAATACTAGTAGTTGGACCCAGACCACGCAGTATACCATAAATATTACATACCAGCTTATTTATGTGATCATTCCAATTGAGTTGCCGGTTAAAGGTGATTCCAAGATTTTTAAATTTGCATACGAACTCAATTCTGGTGTTGTTAAGAAGCAAGGGCGGTAAGTCGCAGCTTATGTTATTTTTCCGGTTTATAAGTATTGCCTTAGTTTTGGTTGGATTAAGCCTTAGATTGTTTTTTTCTGAACATTGATAAATAGAGCAAAGATTTTCATTCATTTTATAAAAAGCTATTTGAAGGGAAGATTTGTGAAATATATTGTATGTTTGAACATCGTCCGCAAATATATGATGGCTGCAGTAGTAGATGCACTTTGAAATATCATTAATAAAGAGTGTAAACAGCAACGGCCCCAAAACCGAGCCTTGAGGAACACCTAGGGATACAGGCAGAGCAGACGAACTTTTATTTTCACAACACACAGCTTGAATCCGATTTTTTAGATATGATGCCACAAGTCTGCAGGCTGAACCTTCAAAACCAAACTGGCATGAAAGTTTATGAAGAAGAATTGTATGGTCCACTGAATCAAATGCCTTTGAAAAATCGAGAAAAACTACAAGCGCCATCATATCATTGTCTATACCAGAACGTATATCTTCTGTTACTTTTAGAAGGGCTGTAACACAGCTGTGTTGACTCCGGAACCCAGATTGAAGTTCGGTTATGAGTTTATTTTTTTCAAGATATTTTTTTACTTGCTTGCTAATTAATATTTCAAATACCTTACTTAAATATGGTAGGATGGCAATTGGTCTATACTCTTGAACATTAGTAGATGTTTTTTTAGGAATGGGAATGATTTTTGCAACTTTCCAAGAATCCGGAAACGTGCTGGTGGTAATGCAAGTGTTAAAAATGTGGGTTACTACTTTTAGGAGAACGGGTAGAAGAATTTTTACAAAATCAGGATGTATTCCATCAAGCCCTACCGCCTTAGATTTAACTCCAAGAATACACTCCCCCACACTTACTTCATCAAAGCAACTTAGTGAAAATGAATTTGTCATTATTTGTTATTACTCTCGTACTCATTTCTAAAGCTAAAACGGTTATTCGGGCATGAATTGACAAATTTTCTATTCAATTCATCTAAATCAGATACATTAAAATTTAGAGGAGATTGTTTTTTTGAATTAATCCCAATTTTGCGAATATTCTTCCAAAATGATGAGCTGGATTGATCAGCATTGAATGTATTTTCATAATAAATTTTTTTGTTTTTTCTGATCAACGAAGATACTTTATTGCGAATTATTTTAAATTGGTTATAAATCGCAGGGCATCGGTATCTTTTCCATCGTGCATATATAGAATCTCGTTTTTCAATTAAAAAGCTAACTTCATGAGTAAACCATGGTATTTTCTCATTTTTGATAATTTTTCTCCGAATTGGAACGTATTTATCATAAAAATAACATAAATAATCTTGAAGAATTTTAACTTGTTCATTGACGTTAGAAGTTTCATACACATATGACCAATCGATATTGGAAAAGTCGTTAAAAAGATGTTCGACATTAATTGATTGGAAGTGCCGATAAGTCAAAGTATTAACAGATTCATATGATTGAAAGATGTCTAAGTTTAAAAAGATCAGATCATGGTGAGAAAATCCGGGAACAGAAATCTGATCAAAGTGATTAATCAGATCAGTATTAGAAATTAGAAAAACATCCAAAAGTGTAGGAGTTTTGTTAGGCATGAAGTGAGTAGGATTGGTAGGGTTTACAAAGTGAAAATTTAATGAGTCCACCATGTTAAAAAATAAAGGGTTTTGACTACCCAGGATATTCAAATTTAAATCTCCACATAAAATTATGTTTGGATATAATAATATAAACTCTTCCAAAAGACTTTCAACACACCTGTAACTAGCAACATCTGGAGCCATATACATAGAACCAACTAACAATTTTTTGTTATCGTGAAATAATTCAATGAATACATATTCCACGACGTCATGTGGTGTCGATTTGTTTACTACTTTACACTTGAACTCATTTTTTATATAAATTGCGGATCCACCACCTGACTTATACACGCGATCACTACGAAAGAGCTTATACCCCTTTAAACCAAAAAAGTCATCACACATATCTGGCTTCAACCATGTCTCAGAAATGCATATTACATCCATACAGCTCCCCTCAATTAGAAATCGAAGTTCATCAATTTTGTTTACAATACAACCGGATTTGTACTTGCACATTATATTAAGCAAAATCTTAGATTTTACTGAGAAACTATCCCACGACATTGACTATACTCACTGTTTGTGAATCCTAAGAAAAATAAAAATAAATCAAACTAAAAAAAAAAAAATAAATAAATAAATAAATAAAGTACCTAATGATGTTTATATGCTTTACAGACGATACAAAATTATATTATTATTTAAATTAATTTTAAATGGAACAATAAAAAATAAAGAAAGCAAGGAAGACAAAAGAAAACAAGAAAAAAAGAAAAATTGAGAAGATTATTAAATAATTTTGTGGTGTTTATCTTCCT